>BTHU01000014.1:109606496-110878496 GCA_036184795.1 Tokudaia tokunoshimensis | reverse complement strand
ACTGTCTTTAAATCAGCTTCAAGTTGTCTGTCCTAAGATACAATTCAGTTCCTGATCTTTTATATTGCTGATAGCACTTTTTGTATATTTTTATTGAAGCCATATTTTCTAGTATTCTACACTGAAAATGTATTAATGCTTAAGAAAAAAATTCAAATATTACAGAGAAATTTCTTTTTTAATATATGTTCCTTAAGGAGCATTCATTACCAGGTGATGTAACTCAGTTGTCCTGTATTGCTGACTAGCTAAAGCTCAGATGGATGCTATCTTTATGACCTAAGGTTGCAGAGACTTCAGTCAGGTTGCAGAGATCCAAGGAGCATTCAGAAATTAGCATTGATTGACAACTCAGAGAGCCAGCTGGGAATCTTTACAGTACTCAAGGATAGCTTTCCCTACCATCAGCAGTCCAGTTCAGACAGATCTGTCCTTCTAAATTCCTTTTCAAGTGAACACCAAATCCAAAACTAGAATCTAAAATGTTTATACAAGTGATAATGAGGTAAAGATACAATATGAAAATCTTTAATTGTCTTTAGTGAATCTGAAGATCATAAAAAGTGTTGGGGTTGGGGGATTCTTTAGTTTGTGCTACATGTTTAGGGTGAAGGTACCATAACGTAGAGATGCACATCAGGCGTTGTGACAGAAATCATCCAGAGGATATTGTCCTTGAAGATGAGGTTAGTTTATGATGAAGAATGACCAGGTGAGGGATTCTCAGTGGGCACTTGTAATAAGCCTCAACCATCACAGCCAAGCCAGGGTACTTCATTCCATATAGAGAGATAATACTTATAAGGAAATCCATAAAAGGACATGTTGAAGTCCAACCCATAGTTTTTAAAACTTTTGGAAACCAGAATCTTGAATATGGAACCAAGTTAATATGAGGCCATTAACTTTACTCTTAGTACCATATGATTAGCTTCTCTGTCATTAGGAGAGAATAATCCACATGAAGGCAGAGACATAGAGGGATACCAAGAAGTGGCAGATATGAAGAGTGGAGTGAAATGTGCTTTTATTTTTCTCAATCCTATAAGCTAAATGTAGTTGGGTTAGGACACTATTTATTATTATTATTATTATTATTATTATTATTATTATTATTATTATTGGCTGTCCATGCCTAACGTGTCAAGATTCATGGTCTGCTAGATGATAATTATCACCAGCCAATCCAAACACCCTGCCAATCCCACTTAAATCTAAGTCTGAGGACTCTCCTAATTGTGCCCAACTCATAAAATGTAAAATCAAACGTCATCAAGCATGTTTTAATCAGTTTTAAGTGATACCCTTGATATGCTTTATTCTAGAAAAATTCTTCTCTCTAAGTGACCCCATATGGCTACACAAGAAATTTGCTTCTGAAATAGAATAGTGGAACTGGCACATAGTCAATATTTCAGTTGAGAATTGAGAAAAATAAAACAGGCCATATGTTCCTGAACATCTAATATCTAGTAGCTAAAATTCTTCTAGATCTAAAAACCTGACAATAATAGTATTTTATTGCACTCAACAATTTGTGATAGGATGGGAGTCTTGTCTTCCTAAACTCTGGACGGCTCTTTGATCCAGATTTCCACATCTGCAGCTTGGCCCCCAAATTAATTCCCTTTATTTAACCCAAAATTGAGATATATTTCAGCCAGGCTAAAAAATACTTTTACTTGTTTAAAAGTTTCAGAACCCATGTGCTTCCCTTGTGACTCACTGAAGTTCAACAGACCAAAAAGCCGGTCTTCTATAAATAATCAGTGTCTCCATTCCTGACCTATCTTAAAACTGTTGATTAGATCCTAGACTCACATGTGTAACCTCTTTATAAGGGCACAGTCAGAGAATGACTGCTTGTGGGAAAGGATGTACTTAATCCTGTAGAGACCTGATGCCCCAGGGAAGGGGAATGAGGGGGCACCCTCTTAGAGGCAAAGCAGAAGGGGATGGCTGAAGAACTCTGAGAGGTGGGACCTTAAGAGGGACAACATTTGGAAGGTAAATAAATAAAATAATTTTAAGAAGCTGTATTATTATTGTTATTCTTGAGTTGTTATTATTGTTGTTATTTACAGATAATGCTAACAACAGCAAAAAAAAATGATTTTTGTGTTCTCATCTGACCTCCTGAAATATCAGGGAAAAAATTTCTACCTAAGAACTTCAATCTACAGATGCAATGCATTCCCCATCAGAATTCAAAATCAATTATTCATAGAGTCTGAAAGAGAAATATCCAAATTCATCTAAAATAACAAAAAAATCCAGGATAGCAAAATCTATTCTCAACAATAAAAGAACTTCTGGTGAAATCACCATCCCTGACCTCAAGCTATACTACAGAGCAATCGTGATAAAAACTGCATGGTATTGGCACAGTGACAGGCAGGTAGATCATTGAAATAAAACTAAAGACCCAGATAAGAATCAACACTATGGTGATTTTATCTTTGACAAAGGAGCTAAAACCATCCAGTGGGAAAAAAAAGGCAGTATTTTCAACAAATGATGCTGGTTCAACTGGCAGTTAGCATGTAGAAGAATGCAAATCAATCCATTCTGATCTCCTTGTACAAATCTCAGGTCCAAGTGCATCAAAGACCTCCACAAAGACAGATACACTGAAATGAATAGAAAAAAAAGTGTGGAAGAGCTTTGAGCACATGGGCACAGGAAAACTTCCTGAACAGAACACCAATAGCTTATGCTCTAAGATCGAGAATCAACAAATGGGATCTCATAAAATTGCATAGCTTCTGTAAGGCAAAGGACACTGTCAATAGGACAAAAGAGCAACCAAGAGACTGGGAAAAGATCTTTACCAATCCTGTATCCAACAGAGGGCTAATATCCAATATATACAAAGAACTCAAGAAATTAGACTCCAGAGAAACAAATAACCCTATTAAATATGGGGTACAGAGCTAAACAAAGATTTCTCAACTGAGAAATACCAAATTGCTGAGAAGCACCTAAAGAAATGTTCAACATCCTTAGTCATCAGGGAAATGCAAATCAAAACAACCCTGAGATTCCACCTCGCACCAGTCAGAATGGCTAAGATTAAAAACTCAGGGGACAGCAGATGCTGGAGAGGATATGGAGAAAGAGGAACACTCCTCCATTGCTGGTGGGATTGCAAGCTGGTACAATCACTCTGGAAATCAGAGCGGTTCTTCAGAAAATTGGACATAGTATTACCTGAGGATCCAGCTACACCACTCCTGAGCATATACTCAGAAGATGCTCTAGCATGTAATAAGGACACATGCTCCACTATGTTCATAGCAGCCTTATTTATAATAGCCAGAAGCTGGAAAGAACCCAGATGTCCCTGAACAGAGGAATGGATGCAGAAAATGTGGTAGATTTACACAATGGAGTACTACTCAGCTATTATAAACAATGAATTCATGAAATTTGTAGGCAAGTGGATAGAACTAGAAAATATCATCCTCAGTGAGGTAACCCAATCACAAAAGAAAACATATGGTAAGCACTCACTGATAAGTGGATATTAGCTCAGAACCTAGGAATACCCAAGATACAATTCACAGACCACATGAAGCTCAAGAAGAAGGAAGGCCAAAGTGTAGATACTTCGGTCCTTCTTAGAAGGGGGATCAAAATACCCATGGGAGGAGATACAGAGACAAAGTGTGGAGCAGAAACTGAAGGAAAGGCCATTTACAAACTGCCCCACCTGGGGATCCATCCAATATATAGTTATGAAACCCAGATACTATTGTGGATGTGAACACTTGCTTGCTGACAGGAGCCTGAAATTGCTGTCTTCCAGTGCCTGACAAACACAGAAGTGGATGCTCACAGCTAACCAATGGACTGAGCACACGGTCCCCAGTGGAGGAGTTAGAGAAAGGATCCCAGGAGCTGAAGGGGTTTGAAGTCCCATAGGAGGAACAACAATATAAACCAACCAGTACCCCTAGGGAATAAACCACCAACCAAAGTGTACATATGGAAGGACCCATGGCTCCAGTCACATATGCAGTAGAAAATGGACTTATTGGACATCAATGAGAGGAGAGGTCCTTGGTCCTGTGAAGGTTTGATGCCCCAGTGTAGGGAAATGCCAGGACAGGGAAGCAAGAGTGAATGGGTTACTGAGCAGGGGGAGGGGGTTGGGTAGGAGGTTTTTGGAGGGGAAATAAGAAAAGGAGATAATATTTGGAATGTAAATAAAGAAAATATGTAATAAAAAAGAAAAAAGGAACAAAAGAATTTCTGAAAAGTAGATTTTAGCTATTTTATCCTAGTTAGATAGTCCTTTATTAATACAAAATATAGTTCTTGTTTAAGGTAGGTAAAGAATGATTTATTATAAGTCAAAGATGAGTGATAATGGACAGAGAAACAGAGATTCAGGGTATCCTGAATTACACATTCCACTGTGGGAAAAAAAAATCACTAGAACTTTTATTTTCACAAAATATTGTCACAAATCAATATATTTTATCAAGTAAATTGTTGGTGATGGTAGGTAAGGATACATAAAAGCAGATGCTATCAGATGACATTCTTACCTTTTGGGTTTGTAGATACTACTAGTCTATTATATGAACACATCACAAAGGTTTTATCTGATAGCAATAAAGATTTTTGGAACAGACACAAAAGTGGGCAATAAACGCTGATAAATGGACTAAAGCTTGTGGGCAGAAGAAGTTGAAAAAGGAGATTCCGGAGATATTAAGGTATAAAAACATCAATGGCAGAGGAAGGCTGTAACTCTTTGCCCCCCTCATAGAATACTACATGTAACAAAACAAAACAAAACACACACACACACACACACACACACACAAATATATACACATGAATGTGTGCACACAAAATACTCCATATTATTTAAACAGCCCTGACAAGGGAAGAGCTCCTAGAACTCTTACATTCATTTTTCTCCACCTCTGGCTCATTTACAAGCTAAGAAGTATTTGTCTTTGTCAGTAAACACCCCTCCTTGACTGTTGCCATCCACATGTTTCTGTCGTCGAATCTGTTGAAGACAAAAAACCTGGTAGTCATGCCATGGGCCTTCCACACAGTACTTGTGTGAGATTGTTTTGTGCCTCATCTGGTAGTATATTTAAATGATCATGAGATTTCTAGTCAGTCAGTGTGCAGAAATATCAGCACAGATGTGACTTTAGATCATCAATCTATTCCCATTGATGTTTATATTAAAAGATGGACCTATACAAAACATTAACTATACTTTTACAAGCATATCTACAGATGGTTTTGTTTTGCATTATCAGGTCTTCTTTTCAGTTTTGATCATTTGGATCATGGGTTCAGCCTCATGCTCATCAAATCACAGAGAAAAAACTGACAAATTGAAAAATAGACACCTGTTTTCCAGCTACATGTGCTGGCAGGAAAGTAGATTCTGAAACAATTGCTCATCCCCACCATTGTGTGTGTGTATGTGTGTGATGTGTGTGTGTGTGTGATGTGTGTGCATGTGTTGTGTGTGTGTGTGTTGTGTGTGTGTATGTGTGTGTGTGTGTGTGTGTGTCAGGAGTATGAGCAGCAGAGATTGGAGCTGCCTGAGTAAAGACTTACAGGAAGAGAAAACTATTCTTAACCCAAATTTGCATGGAAAATCCTGCACCCATCAAAAAGAAGTCTAATGGATTATGCACTAATCTGGACCTGGGACCTCAGAGCAGGGATAAAGGACAGGTGTGGTCATACCAGGTGATCATAGAAGTAGCATGGAGAGAAGTAAAGGAGAAAAGGAGCACACAATGTGTTTAACAAATGAAAAAAGTTTTTTTCTATTAACTAAAACTATGTATTTCTGCATTAGAAAGAAAAACAGAAACAAGACAAACTAAACACTATACCTAATTACACAGCTTGGAGAGACCCACAAGTGCACCTGCCTTGGTAGGCATGAAGATATTCTAAAGAGATGGGTGGTGCCCTCTTGATTAGGTATCTAACTACTAGAACAATGAGACAAAGGAAGGTGGAATTCTTCTCTCTGAAATTTCATGCTGGGAAAGGGGAAAGTTTAAAGCTTAGTGGCAATTGGATGGGAACTTTATCTCTTGCAAAGAGATTTCACAATTCTGACAATTTTTCAGATTGCCCTTCAAGTAAGAGTAGAATTTCCACAATGATAGATCAATGACAAGCTGCATTACACTGATGGAATTGCTTAACTATGCACACCTTTTGTCTTCTATTTAACTGTAAAACTCATGCCAGCACCACAAAAATGGAGAGTTAAGGGAGACACTTGAACTCTACATTCTTTTTCCCAACATGGCAAAACTCTCAAATAAATTTCCCTACTCAGCTTTCACTATTAGCTTTTGTTTAAATAGCCGATGAGAGTAGATGATTGAGCCTGGCTTATCAGGGAAGCCAAAGTTTGATTCTAACAAATCCAGAAATATCAGTGTCAAATTAAAACATTTTTTGATATGCAAATTTAGCAGTGTTGAATTTTGTGCAGTATTTTTTGTTTTACAATAAACATGATCTCACAACAGTTGATATTGTGTGAGAAATAATTGAAGAGATTGAATTAATTTCATTGGTATCCTGGAAACCCTTGTGCTAAATGTTTCACAGTTTACCAGAACCCCAGTTATATTTGACCTCTGGTCCTCAGTAAATCAATAAAAAGGGCCACACTAATAATCAAAAAATAGAAAGGGGAGTTGTAAATCTTTATGAGAGAAAAAACTTGATCTGTAGCATTTGTGGTGTTTGTGATTGAAATAATTCCACAGTGTCTGTGACTTCTCTGGCATAAATAAAGATATTCTGAAGAAACCCTTGTGTCTCCCAATCTATCTGACTACTGAAACAATGGACCATCAAGAAATGGCAACTTTCTCAGGAATCTCATCCTGGGAAAAGAAATGGGCACCAGACATAGGGTGACCATAGCTCCCTGAAAAAGATTTCAAACCATTTTAATAATTTGCTATACCAATTTATAGGAGGAAAGTTAAGCCCAAATAACAATGGATCAATGGTGGGTGTGATTGAACTTGGTTAGATGTTTAAATCCTTGGTCCTTACACTTCAAAATTTTATCTCACTTTAGGACCCCAAAATGAACTTGAGGTATTTGTTGGATCTCTTTGCCCTTTGGTCCAATTAGCCATATAATGTAAATCTTCCTTTTCTACTTTCCACTATTTATTTGGTGCTTTCTATTGACTTACTGAGGACCAGTGGTCAAATATGACTGGGGGCATTGGTAGTGACCTCAAGTTCAGTAATAACAAGGTTCCGGTAGCCTGAGTGATTATATAGAACTCAAAGAGGATGCTGTCTCGTGATTGGCTCTTCCAAGCCAGTGTAAGTCATTCCCCTCATATCAAGGTTATTTTCATCTCTAAAGATAAGCCTATCTTTGTATATGTTATTGAAACCCAATTTCTACATATTATCTACATATTCCACATAACATTAAGGAAGGCATGAATAAAACTTTCTAAGAAATGGTGACAATTGGAAGAAACAGATAAATCATACATCATAAAATATTGTTCTCCAATTTCTAGTTCATCAGCAACTATGTGTTGCAATAGTTTTGTAAAATGAACAAGTTACATGTCATTTATAAACTAATAGAGTGATATGAACACATTCAGAAATGCAGGCAAGACTCAGGGAAAGGGATGGTGAGCAAGAGCCCCCCTTTCAGGAGCAGAGCTCAATTTCCAGGTGCTCACCATGATTTATCAGGCAGGTTCAGGTACTATAGGCATTGCAGAGAACTACTGAAATGATCTGACATTTCTCAGAGGGAACATAAAAATCAAAAATGATGAGTTAGCACAGAATATGCTACGAAGTGTCTGTGATTCTGGAAAATCATAACTCAGAAACAGGAGACCAGAAACTGTCCTAGTTGACAGAAGTATGTTCTGAGCATCTGGACACTTTAATGATGACAATAGTAAGTACCTCAGGATTGTTTTGTGCTAAACTCCCTGGATTCACTTGTAACAAATCTTCTGCTCAGGACTGGAACTGCTGTGTTCTAGGCTTCATATCCCTGTTAAAGAGAAGAAGCAGCAAGTCAAGTGTCAGGAGAAGTTGTGATGAGAGGTGATGTGACAGACATCAGCTGCTGCTAGATCACACCCAAAGAATTGGATGGAACTTCTCTCTTTGCAGCTCATTGGACCCATGCAAACCACAGTACAGAGTGCAGATTTCATCAAACCTTTGAGTTTCATACTGAAATATGCTCTTGTAGGCAATGTATCTGGGTCATGGCTGAACATTGTACTTTTCTTTGAATCCTTTAATCCCTTAATCAAAGCTTTGAATTTTTTCTCACATGAAACCCCAAGATTTAGTCCTACACATTTTCTATATAATTTGGCTTTTGTTGTGACAGGATTATTAACTGTGCTTAATCATAATATGTGGGAACAAGATGACAATTTCTAGAGGGATCCCTGCTAACCTTCAAGAAGTAACTGATGATTTAGATCCAGCCTTGAGCAATCCCATGGTCTGATGTGACCAATGTCAAAGGTACATGAGTTCTCTTAACATTGTGCTGATTAAGATCATCAGTGGCTAGATTGTTAGTGAACCTGTACAGGACTGCATGCTAACACATGCCATGTAACTCAAGGTAAAAAATCTTGAGCTCTGACAGAAAGAGGTAGTTGGTCAGTGCAGATTGCCACTAAGGGAAGGCAGCACATGAGTTGAGATTAAAGAAATGCCTTGAATCAAATGAAAACAAGTTACAAATTGTTAAAAAGATTAAAAGGGGGTTAATAAAATATAAGGACTGGAAGGGTATTTTCAGGAAAGGATTACATTTACACTAAGCTAAGTAAACAAGTCCATTTGAAATCAGATTCTGCATCAAAATGGAGAGACCTAGAACAACCATATGGGATTCAATTCTCTTCCTTCTAATCTTATTTTCTTAATGGCTTAAAGGTAAATTTAAAGTTAAATTGGGTTCAGAATGCAATTGTAAGTTAAATGGTGTGTAAAATAATAGTTTCATTTTTAAAGCAATGGTATTAGTTTGGATTTTTAAATAAACTGGTGAAAATCGTGTATGAATAAAGAATGCTTTCAGCTCTTTGAAATGACTAACACTGATATGTAACAGAATACAAAAGAATCTCCTCCGAGATCTACCCATGCCTCCCCACTACCCATCCAACTTCATGCTTTTGTTGTTGTTGTTGTTGTTCTGTTGTTTTGTATTTTTAGACATGGCTTCCCTATGTAGACCAGACTGTATCAGAAGCTTGCATGCCCCCACAACCTCTATTTTAAGTCTTTATGCTTCATGGATGCTTTGCCTGCGTGTATTTTGGGATACTATGTACATGTCCAGTGTCTTCAGATGACAGAAGAGAGTATTTGATGGCCTGAGATTAGAAGTGAGCTGCCATATTAATCCAGTTTTCCAGGAAGAGCACCAAGTGCTTTTAACACCTGGATCATCATCTTATTTAAAAACAAAAACAAAAATAAAACAACAGACCATGAATCCAGTTTGTGTTGTCCAATAGCTCTTGGGTGTGAGGCCTACCTGGAGTGTGATCCATATCATGCTGCTAATGAAAACTGAATCTGCCTTTCCCAGTAGCTGTCAAATGCCAATAGAACCTCAGCTAAGCGTGCGACATTAGGCTTCCACCCCTTCCCACCACTATGCTGGGATTTTTGTCTGTCTTGAGCTATAATCATAGTAATTCATGTGTGCATAATTCTTTTTGTGTCTAAAAAATGCTGTGCTCTTGAAAGTGGTGATTAACTCCATTTCTTATGATCTTCCCACATGTTATTCCTTTAAGTTCTCTGAACCTTAAAGGAATGGGTATGAGATAGATGCTTCATTTAGTGCTCTTAGCCCATGATCTTGCTCACTTGGGGTGGAGGGGGTCTCTGTGCTAATCAACATCTACTGCAAGAAGCTTCTCTGTTTAAGACTGAGAGATGTACTAATTTATGGTTTTAACAGAAAGTCATTAGGGGGTATTTTAATATTAAGTCTATTTATCACAGTAATAGTGTTAGGTTCTCCACTAGGACTTATTACATGTCCAGCCATAGTTCCTGGCCTCTTTAACGTTTTCATCCTAAATCCAGTCAGAAATTAGTTGGTTGGTTACCTCCATAAAATCCATGCCACTATTGTATCAGTGGGTGAAGCTTACTGGACTGGTCATTGTAACTCCCAATTTATTTATGAGCAGGTGATGTTAATAATTACTTTCCTCTAGCAGCGTGTATCACTGTCCAGTGATAACCAGTAGAAATGAAGCTTCTAGGGATTACACACTTAATTTCTCTGAATTTATGAATTTAATATATGGTATCTTCAACATGAATATCCTACAAATCTTTGGTAAGATGTCATTTTTTTTAATTTCCTAAGTTTTTTTACTTACATTCCAAATGATTTCCCCTTTCCCGTTTCCTCCCTCCCTGGAAGTCCCATAAGCCCCCTTCCCTCCCTCTGTTCCCCATTCAACCCCCTCTCACTTCTCTGTCCTGGCATTCCCCTACATCCAGTAAAATGTCATTTTAAAATTATTTTCTGGCATATTGAAAGGTAGTTTTTAATTGTAGAAAACCTAAATGTATGTGTGAGATAGGGTTGATGATTAACCCAATCATGATGTCATAACTGATATTTAAGGCTAAGAGCCTAAAATATAAATCTTACAGTTTCACAAACATGCTTGTTTACTTTGTTGTCTCATACATATTTTAAAGCTTTTCTTTTCTATGAAAATTTACTTAAAGTGTCATGAAAGTGTTGAATGTTAGCAGGCCCCAAAGTGAGATTGATCAGGACAGAATGAGAAAGTTCTGACAGTCAGCGTGAATGCAGCTATTTCCTTTTCCCCCTCCTCACTGAGACTTTAAGTGGAGAATAAACCTCAAGAACTCAACAACAGTGACTGCAGCATCCACAGGGAATTTGACAATGAATTTAGAACATTTGAATCCACAGTGAAGTTCACACATAGAATAGTGGGGCCGTGGTGGCACAGTTTTAATCTCAGCACTCAGGAGGCAGAGGCAAGTGCAGCTCTGAGTTGGAGACCAGCCTTTCTTTGTTAATGTCAGGCTATTTCATCATAACATATTTAAAATCAAAGAAAAAGAAATCAGAAATTTTGAGGAGAAAGGGGCATACTTTCATCATATGATCTAAGAAATCTATATTTATTTTCAAATAATATTTAAGTACAAAGGCATTGGTTCATTGTGTGGAATAAGAGGAAGAGACACCAGTAAATTCTGCAGTACCCTCTCAAGGAAGGTGAGTCAGACCTGTAACATCAGCAGTCACTGAAGAGGATCAGCAATCTGCAAGCAGAGTCTGATGACATTTATCACATATAATCTACTTTCTTCTTTCTTATTCTGAGTATTCTTCTTTGCCTTATGATATAGATACACAAAGTGATTTGTCATAAATACACAAGTGTCTATCCTTACAATAATGAGTATCCTGGATGCTCTGAAGTCAGTCACTGCTTTTATATGTCCACATGCCAAGGTTGTCTACTTTGTCCATTGTCTAATACATGGAAATGCTTTAATTTTAATGATACAGTTGAGTATCTAGGATCAAAGATTTTGAGGCTCTGAATCCAGAATTTGATGAATCCACAACTATCGTGTTGTACCTAATGCTTCTCAGAGAGAGACAATATATAGAGGAAGACAACACAATCTCAAAAATGTATCTCATTAACGTGTATAACATGGTCTAAAAATTTTTATTGGTTTTTATTAGGTTGATGCAAAAGAAATAATGGTTTAAGGCCGAAAATGTTAAATTATTATAATTAGGGTCAAACCCATCATCTTTAATCAAAATGAAAATCATATAATCAATACATTTCTCAGTCAACAATACAAAAGTGTATTTTATAATAGTAAGAATCCAATTTTAGGATTGGAGGAACTCATGAGAAACCTCTTCTGCATCCTCCTGATTATGGAAACATCTTTCATGTAAAAAGATTTCAAGATGCTTCAAGAAAAGAAGTAGGTATGTTAAATGTCCAGGAAATGCATGGGATGAAGCAAAATCTCTAGTCACAAAATTGTTCATCTATTGAAGTATGGGTTGTATGACTTGCATAGTGGAGAAGAATTGGGGCCATTTTGCTGATGGTTTTATGGGTATAGGTCTTGAAGTTTTCAGAATATCTTATCAGTTTTTCTAAACAAATTCTGAGATGTGACAGTATGGATAGGATTAAGATAACTTTAATAGGATTGACTCGATAGCTTTTATTCAACTCAAATATTTAAAAATGGAAATCATTTGAAATAAATTAATTAAAAAAAGAAATTGAGAAAGATCAAAAAAAAAAGAAACAAAGCTCTCAAAGGCAAACATTTTTAAATATTTGAGTTGAATAAAAGCTATCGAGCTCATTGAAATAGAAAAAAAAAGAAAAGAGAATGGACTATCAGTGATAATTACCATGCTTTTGAAGAACGATTGGCTCTGGGAAGTATTTAAAAGTCACCTCCTGGTTCCAACCAGTCATCAAAACATGCAACCAACTTTTCTTCAACCCTTACAGACTGATAGAAAAATAGTTTGTTGTTACTTATTAGAATAAATGAAGAGAATGTTTGTAGATGATGGTTTTTGTTTGTTTAATTTTCGTTCAGCTCATGAAGGATCTATCAGCTTACTGAACATTTCCACCTTTCCAATTAACTTCAAATGCCAAATCACTATTGGATGGTGACATCCATGCTGTGTTTTTTGATAACATTTTGTTTTGTTTTGAATTTTATTTAATCATTTATTACAGTCCAGATTTTATCCCCCTCCCTGTCCACCTTCCTGATGGTTTAACATCCCCTACCTCCTCCCCCCTTCCCTGATCTCCACAAGGATGTCCCTACCCCACACCACAACCCCCACACCCCACACACCACACCACACCACACCACAGCATACCTCCCCACTACCTGGGAACTCCAGTCTCTTGAGGGTTAGGTGCATCTTCTCTGACTGAGTCTAGACCTGGCAGTCCTCTGCTATATATGTGTTGGGAGGCCCATATCAGCTGGTTTATGCTACCTGGTTGGTGGTTCAGTGTCTGAGAGATCTCAGGGGTCCAGGTTAGTTGACACTGCTGTTCCTCCTACAAGGTTGCCCTCCTCCTCAGTTTCTTCCAACTTTTCCCTAATTCAACCACAAGGGTCAGCAGCTTCTGTCCATTGGTTGGGTGTAAATATCTGCATCTGACTCAGCTGCTTTTTGGGTCTTTTGGAGGTCAGTCATGATAGGCCCCTTTTTGTGAGCACATCATAGCCTCAGTAATAGTGTCAGGCCTTGAGGCCTCCCCGTGAGCTAGATTCCAATTTGAGCCTGTCACTGGATCTCCTTTTTCTCAGGCTCTTCTCCATTTTTGTCCCTGCAGTTCTTTCAGACAGGAACAATTATGGGTTAGAGTTTTTGACTGTGGGATGGCAACCCCCTCCCTGACTTGATGCCTTATCCTTCTGCTGAATGTGAGCTCTACAAGTTCCCTCTCCCCACTGTAGGGCATTTCATCTAAGGTCCCTCCCTTTGAGTCTCTCACCTTCCAGGTCTCTGGTGAATTCTGGAGAGTCCCTCCACCTCCTACCTCCCTCTGTTGCCTGTTTTAATTCTTTCTGCTGGCACTCAGGGCTTCAGACCTGTTCCCCTCACCCAATATCTGATCATGTTCCCCTCTTTCCCTCCCTTAAGGAGACTCAGATTGAGTAACCATTCTAAAGTGGTCAGAGTCAGATTCCAAAGCCCAGCCCCTGTGCCTTTCATCTTTAAGACTTTCATCTCCTTTGTAAAATATTTTCAATCACTACTGAAGATAAGTTTAATAGCAATTACTGAGTCAAATGTGTTGCTGATGTATCCATATGGAACTTGAATAAGGAAATAACTTATATGTGCTTTCTAATATAACTTCCAGAGTATAAAATAAAAACTAAACAAGCAGCAAATAATAAATCATTAGCACAAAATATAAAGAAATATGAACTACTAAAATATGCATAATGGCATTTACTTAAGAACATCGTTTCAACAATACAAATGATACAATTACATTTATACCAATTTAATAAAAGGACCTCACGGCTTCACCAATAAGACAAGAATAAAACATATCTCAAAATCTCTGACAGAAAAGTCTCTGAAAATTAATAAGTGGAAAAAAGCAAAGTACTATGCTATAAAGAATATTTAAAAGCAAATAATAGGTAAAACTGAAGTAAAATATGTTGATATAAACAAAAATTATATCAGCAAATGATTAAATAAAAATGAAGATCTCGAATTAATTGTTTAAGTTCCAAACCTAAAGATTAGAAACAAAAAAAAATGACAAATCAATCCTAATGTATGAAATATCAAGAATAACATGGGAAATAAATGCAATTAAGAGCATATAACAAAGAATCAAAATAATAAGTAACAGAATGAAAAATTAACTTCCAGTAAAGCTGAAAAGAATAAGGAAATGTTACAAATGACCAATACCAGAAATGAAGCACAGTTGATTGCAAGGAATACTGAGCTTATAAATAGGGTAAAAATGGAACAACATATGCAAATTCATGTTCATAAACTGGATAAATAAAAATAGATGGACAATTGTTTGGAAAGGATAAAGTATAAAAACTGAACCAAAGTCTTGGAGCCATTAATACTTTCAATATCACTAATAAATTGAAATAAAAACATATTTATCATTGACAAGATTTCTAAATGCAACTTTTTCACTTTTGAATTTAATGAAATACTAGAAAATAATAGCAATAATTTTATAAATATATTCCATAAAATATAAAAGAACATTCCTTGACTTGTTTAAAAATATTCTTATAATTCTTTGAGAATTTTTTAAATTTTTATTAATTTTTGACTGTGGGATGTAGACCCCATTCCTCCACTTGATGCCCTGTCTTTCTACTGGAGGTAGACTCTATAAGCTTCCTTTCCCCACTGTTGGGCATTTCATCTAAGATACTGCCCTCTGAGTCCTGAGCTTCTCTCACCCCACCCCACCCCCAGGTCTCTGGTACATTCTGGAGGGTCCCCCTCCCACCTCCTACCTCCTGAGGTTGCCTGTTTCCATTCTTTCTCCTGGCCCTCAGGGCTTCATTCCTGTCCCCCCCCCCCAATGCCTGATCATGTTCTTTTTTCCTCCTGTGATTGCTTTCTTCTCCCTCCCAAGTGGGATCGAGGCATCCTTACTTGGGCCCTTTGGCTGGTTAATCTTCTTGAGGTCTGTGGATTGTGTCCTGGGTACTCTGTATTTTTTGGCTAATAACCACTTATTAGTGAGTATATACCGTACATGTCCTTTTGGGTCTGAGTTACCTTACTCAGGATGATATTTTCTAGTTCTGTTCATTTCCCTGCAAAACTCATGATGTCCTCATTCTTAACAGCTGAATAGTATTCCATTGTGCAAATGAATCAGATTTTCTGTATCCATTCTTCTGTGGTGGGACATTTGAGTTTTTCCAGCTTCTGGCTATCCCAAATAAGGCCAATATGAACATAGTGGAATACATGCCCTTGTGGCATGGTGAGGCATCTTTTGGGTATATTCCCAAGAGTGATATAGCTGGGTCATCAGGTAGATCTATTTCCAATGTTCTGAGGAAACTCCAGATTGATTTCCAGAGTGGTTATACCAGTTTGCAATTTGAAAATTTAATACGATGTAGTTTGATCATATTCAACCCCTAATTTCTCTCTTTAACTCTTCTCCCTAATCTGCTGTGCCTCCCTAATGCCTCAATTTAGGTCTATTTTTTCAAAACTCATTGACTCCAATTTATACTATTCATATACTTCTGTGTTTGACACTATCCTCAGCAGTTTGGTTAGCATACGAGGAGTCACCCTTAAAGAAAACTGAATCTCCCTCCTTAAGAATGTTTCAACTGGCCCTAGCTCCTCAGATAGGAGTTAGAGCATATGAAACTCTTCTTTCTCTATGCTAGAACATTTACTGGCTTGATTCTTCCCAAATTATATAGTGGCAACAAAGACTGCAGTGAGTTCATGTGTGCCAAGATCCTGTTCATTTTAGAAGACACTGTCTCTCTTTAATACTTCCTGCCCTGACAACAACAAGGCCTTGACAACCTTTCCACTTTCTCCTTCACAGTGGTTCAGGATCTTTGTTGAGGGAGTGTGATATAGATGTTCTATACATGTCTTAGCATACCTTAGTACATTTAGTCTCTGCCCTTTGACCAGTTGTATGTTTTTGTGTTAACTACTATCCACTGCACAATAGAATTTCTCTGATGAAATCTGAGAGTTGCATTATCTACAAGATACAGGAATTCGAACTTAGAGACCTGTTTATTTAGAGACCTGCAGGCAGCCAGAAGAAGACTCTGATTCCACAAAGGGCAGAGCATGAGCATAGGAGACCTCAAATATCGCCAACACAGTGACTTGCTTTCTCCAATAAGGTCACGTGTACTCTAATAAGGTCATACCCCCCTAATAGTGCCACTTCCTATGGGCAAGCATTGAAATACATGAATCTATGAAGACCAAACCTACTCAAACCACCACACTCCATTCTTTGACCCACTAGAGACTTGTAGTCATAACATAATGCAAAATGTATTTAGTCCAACCTCAAAGTCTCTTCTGATATTTATGAAATCTTTCAAATACAGCCCCTAGAAAATTATAAAGTAGATCACATCCAACATCAAAGGAAATACATTACCATTCCAAAACATCATAGTGAGGAAATACTGGACCAAAGCAAGACCAGTTGATTAAATTCTGAGCTCTGTATCTCAATGTCTGATGTCCAACTCCTTTCAACTTTGTTGAATACAACACAATTCTTTCCTTGGTCTGGTTCCACTCCCTGTTAGCAGCTTTCCTCAGAAGGTATCCCATAGCTCTAGCATCACTAATATTTTGCTGTTTCTAAGGCAACTTCAACTTCACAGCTTCTTGTTCCAATATCTGGGATCCACACATGGTCTTCTGGGCTACACCGAAGAGTTTGGACCACTTCTCCAGATTTGCCCTCTGCCGCACTCAGGGTTCTGGCTGAGTTCACTCCACTGCTGCTGCTGTTCTTGGTGGTTATCTCATTTTGTTGACATCTCCAATACACTGGGGTCTTCTGCTACAACTAGGCTTCACTTTCATCAATAGCCTCTGAAAAGCTCTTTTCATAGTACCAACCTCCAATGTCTTTTCATGACTTTGTCAGTCTTGGGCCTTCAACTGTCACTATGGCTACACCTTCACCAGAGGGCTTTCATGGCCTCTCACAAGTGCCAAGCCTCAGTTGTTCTCTGTGTTCCATCCCTTCACACCCTTAAAACCTGTACCGTCTTGGTGATTCTTAAACATTATAAAGTCCAACTGCGGCATAAGGTCTATCTCTGGAACACAGATGCTCTGTGCACTTAAAATGTTTCCCAGATTTAACCTCAATGATGCTGTTCTCTCTCTCTCTCTCTCTCTCTCTCTCTCTCTCTCTCTCTCTCTCTCTCTCTCTCTGTCTCTGTCTCTCTCTCTCCATTTGTTTACATATCAAATAATATCCCACTTCTCTGTTACTCCTCTGCAATCCCCCATCCCACAACCTTCCTCTCCTCCATCCCCTTTGCCTTTATGAGAGTGCTCCTCCACCCATCCACCTACCCTCTCCCACCTCACCCCTCCAGCATCTCCCTACAGTGGAATATCAAACTTCCACAGGACCAAGGGCCTCCCCTTCCATTGATGTCAGACAAGGCCATTCTCTACTAACTACATAACTGGAGCAATGGATACTTCCCTGTACACTCCTTGGTTGATGGTATAGTCCCTGGGAGCACTGGTGGTTCTGACAGCTGCTGCTGTTCTTCCTATGGTGTTGCAATCCCTTCAGCTCCTCCAATCCTTCCACCAGTGCCCCAGGGTCCCTGAGATCAGTCTGATGGTTGCCCTCAAGCATCCACATCTACATTAGTCAGTGGCTGGCTGAACCTCCCAAGGAGCAGCGATGCCAGGTTCCTTTCAGAAAGTGCCTTTTCACAATAGCACCAGGGTTGGGTTTGGTGTCTGCAGACAGGATGGATCCCCAGGTGGGAACGTCCCTGGATGGCCTTTCTTTCAGTCTCTTCTCCATTTTTGCCCCTGTTTTTCTTATGGACAGGAATATTTCTGGGTTAAAAACTTTGAAATGGGTGTGTGGCCCCATCCCTTGACCAGGGGCCATGCCTACCTATAGGATACCTGGAGGTGGTATCTATAGGTTCTATCTCCCCTTCTCTGCTAAAATAACTGCTAATTTCTTAGCTTCAACTAAACAGCATCAATTTCCCCAGTAATCCTTCTATTATTGACTTTAAACCCAGAGTCATGTGACAAAAGCTGCCAAGTTCTGCAGCTTGCTAGAGCTGGAACATGATACCCTTGTTCTATTAATTTTCACCAGCTTTTTGGTTTTGATGAATTCCTCCACTGCCTAAGTTGACTGTCCAGGAACTTGCTCTGAGACTGTCCTTGAATTCAGAGATCTACATGGCCCTGTCTCCTGAGTTCTGGGATTAAAGGTATGTACCATCAGACCTGGACTTAATCTTTTAATTCCATTTCATATGAGTATGGCCACTATGCCTCAAGATCTGAATTAAAGCTATCTTGTTTTCCTGCTTCAACATCCAGAGAGCAGGTGTGCCATCTATTTCTGACTGTAGTTCATTCCAGATATAGACAAGTAGACAACCTAGAATAGCTATCAGTCAATCCCATATAATCTTGGCACACAAACATATCTTTTTATGTCCAAATGAAAATTCCCAGGTCATAATCATGCCTAACATGATATAATTATCCAATTAATAACAGCTAATACATAGTAAATTTAGACCAGATGGAAATGTCTCTTTTTTTCATTGTGATTTTCATAAGATGAAGTTTTGTTAGGTAGGTGTTTGCCCGGAAGTCAGCACTCCCTTAATCTGCTTATCTCCTTGAACACAGGATTTAGTTCTGTTCTACTTCCTGGTTCCCCTTTGATACTTGAAACATACATTTGTATTTTTCCTTTCTAAGCTTCTATTCTTGACCAAAACCTTTTCCATAAGAGTGATAAATAAGATACGGTCTATGTTTAACTCATGATATTCCCTTACTCAATAGAATTAATCTAAATATCTTCACTTTAGCCTCAGTCAGACTCTTCAGACCAGGGCAAAAGCAGCCATTTTCTTCACCAAAATATCACAAAAATTATTTCTAGGCAATATGCTAAAATTCTTCTCCTCTGAAATCTTTTGAGCCAGCTCCCCAGAGTTCAAATCACCCTCAATACCAATGTTTTCCTTAGTCCTATTAGGATAGCCCATTATGTTCTGCTTAAATCATTCCGCTGCTTTCCAAAGTCTCCAAATCCACATTACTCGAAACAAAAGCATGATCAAGCCTATCACAGCGATACTCCTATCTTTTTATAACTTCTGTCTTAGATAGGGTTTCATTGCTGTGACGAGACACTATGACCAAGGTAACTCTTATAAAAGAAAACGTTTAATTAGTATTGCCTAACAACTTCAGACATTTAATCCATTATCATCATGGTGGGAAGCATAGCAATATCCAGGCAGACTTGGTGCTGGAAATGGAGCTGAGAGTTCTACATTTTAATCCAAAGGCAGCCAGGAAGAGACTTTGTTCTGCAGGCAGGCAGGAGAAGGTTCTGATTTCACATGGGGCCTCCATAAGAGACCTCAAAGCCCATGTATACAGTGAAACATTTCCTCCAAAAAGACCAAGCCTACTCCAATAAGGTCACACCTCCACACCTCCTAATAGTGCCACTTTCTGTGGGCAAGCATTGAAACATATGGATCTATAGAGGTCAAACCTATTCAAAGCACTACAACAGGATTAAAAGCTTGTTAAGAATGTTGATAACTGCCTGCCCAGTAGTCAACCAAGCAATTTCTAGTTCTATGAGGGCTACCTGGAAAGAAGAAATCTCCCTGGTTAATATTAGCTTGTTTTACCAACATTCTTTAGCCAAATTACATGGTGACCTTAGCAAGAAAGTTTCATCATCAAGTTCTGGTGGACAACAAAGGGTAATGACGATAGACTATATTGTTTGGGGAGTCTCTGAGGCATCTGACCAACAGCTTGAGAGGTAATAATACACATGTGCAATGAGCTTGTCATGAATTTCCTTAAATAAAGTTTAAACTATGTATAAATGAATTAAATATGAGAACATATAAACAGAACCATCAACTGAAGCTTATTGGTACATATCACAGTTATACCAAATGAATTCTGCATGTAAAACATTATGTCAAAAGACTGTAAATTATAAATAATGATCATTTTAATTGACTGAGAATGTCATTAGAAAAATCATTAAATACATCCTTAGGGGGAAACTGTTAAGTTAACTAAAACAAGAAAGGAAAATATATAAAGAATATATAAAGAATACAAAAACTAAAGCTAACAATTTACATGATGGTCAAAGATACAGCCCTACTGGATATCAGGAGTAGGTATGTGTCTGTGCGCTTACCAAGTTCATTTAAAGAGTGTCTTTTATGTTCCATTTTTCTCTGATAAAAATAAGAAAACACAAGAAAAATATCTCTTACCTTCTACTGTCTAAAAAATTAAATGCAAAGTGGATCAAAGATCAAAAGTTAATAATACTGAAAATGAAGGGAATGAAGTTTTAATGTACATGACAGTGAAAGCACAATTCCTCAGGCAGAGTACAAAAGACAGCTAGGACAGACAACACCAATCAGGCACCAAGAAAATGAAGGCTGTATCACCTCAAATCAGTTCAAAATGAAAAGGCAGCCCAAAAAGTGAAAGAGTGAAATGATTTCTCCAATAAAACATTTTTGTCTAGAATATAAATACTTATATATACATAACAGCTTATATACAAATGCTGAGAGCAATTGTCACTGATCTGTCTTTAAATCATGTCTGTATTTAAATCATTGAGAATTTCAAATATGTATACAATATGTTTAGATTATATTCATTCCCCCTCTTTCCTCACTTCCCTCAACCTATCTCCCATTCCACTTCATAGTCATATTTTAAAACCCACCTAGTCCAGTTAGTAGTGTGTGTGTGTGTTTGTGTCTTTGTGTTTGTGTGTGTGTATGTGTGTGTGTGTTTGTGTGTGCGAGTGTGTGTAGGTTTGTGTGTGTGAGTGTGGGGTCATCCACTGGAAAGTAGATAACTTATCAGTGGCTACATCCTCAAAGAAAAATTATTATTCTTCCCCTAGCAGTCTGTATTTGTCAGGATTCTCTAGAGTCACAAAACATAGGGAATGTCTCTATATCGAGGGAATTTATTGTGATAACTGTAGTTCAACTAACCCAACAATAGTCAGCTGTGAATGAGAAGTCTAAGAATTGCTCAGTCCCATGTGACTAGTTGTTTCAGCTGGTCTTCTGTAGAAGCAGGTTCCAACAGATGTTCTGGCAAGTAAATGAAATCAGAGGAAGAAGAGTGAATCTTCCTTCTTCTAATGTCCTTGTATAGGTCACCAGCAGAATGTGTGGTCCAGATTAAAGGTGTATACCACCACGCCTGTATCTGGGACTTGCTTTGTCCCAGGCTGACTTTGAACTCAGAGATATACTTGCCTCAATATCCTGGGATTAAAGGTGTGTACTTCCTTGCCTGGGACTATGGTTTTAATGGCCACCATGCCTCACAATCTCCATGCCAAGATCCAGGTCAGAAATTTGTGCCTTCCAGTCTCAAGATATGGATCACAGGTGAGCCCTCCAATTCTGGATTGTAGTTCATTCTAGATATAGTCAAGTTGACAACCAGGAATAGCCATTACAAAGTCCTATCTGTCAATAACTTCTCAGCAAGGTCTATGACCTCCTTAACTTCATCCACATATTTATTGAAATTTTGTCTTGATGTTATGAGCCCCTGTCATTGTTCTTGATAACTAAATAATATAAACAACTAAAATGTCCAGAAACTAGTCAATTAACTGGGTTATAGCCAAGCAACAGCATTATATTAGGTTATTAAAATATCTTGGCACATTTTACAAACTGGATTGAACCAGAAAGTATGATCAGTGAAAGAAACAATCCACACCCCACAACTTCAAAAACTGCATTGTATGAAGTGTGCACATTATGCGCAGCAGTTTGGGGCTGAAAATTGATTATAGTCTATCAAAAGCTGGGGCACTGTATCATGGCATGTAGGGGATGAGGAAGGGTAAAATGAAAAATGTAATATTTACAAAATTGATTATATCAATTATGCATGATGATGCATGTATAAAAAGTCATTTGACTGTATTTTTTCAAATGAGTATAGTATATGAGGTATATTGCTCCAAGTTCTTTAAAATAAAAGCATAACTGAGCTAAAGTAAAATAATTCACAAGGTAAGGCAGCAATTATAAATTAGCAGGTGATTCAGCAATCATATATTATAAGGTAATTAAATAATCACAAATTTTATCAAGTAATATACCACTTACAATCTCAAGCACTTATATCTCCAAACAAAAATTACATATAAATAAACAGAAATTGAACAAATGATAAAAGCTTAATTTATAAAAGCTCTAAAGTAAAAATAAACCAAACCCCTTTATGAACAAAATTTTTTTAAACAGACTATAGTACACACATGCTGAGATACCACTCAAGGTCTACGACCTCCTTAACTTCATCCACATATTTATTGAAGAGTTATGCACCACAGGACTGCATTTATGACCTTAGAAAGAAAGGTGTAGGCAAGGAGAACAATGTACTATCAAAGATTATAATCTAGAGAGGGAATGGGTAGGGGATGCAGTAATTGTAAAGCACAATGGATAGCCAAGATGGAGATGGGCCTTTTCTTCATCCAGATACAGTGACAGAGAATTGTTGGGGCTTAGGCCATAATTTCTCCCATAACCATTATGTTAAAACCTTGATCCTTAGGGTGTTATTGGGCGATGTTATTGGGATGTATAGAGTCTAGTGGGAAGCTCATGAGTCATATGGAGGCTGCCTTGAAGGTACATTTTTGGATCCAGTCTTCTTTGTTCTTTCAATTGTCCATGAGGTGAGTGAGCACTGGGCTCTGACACCTCCTCTAGCAGATTCAACACAAAACCACACCTATCTACTCAACTAATAATGAACTAAAAACTCCCAAAACATGAGCCAGATCCGATTTTTCTTTTTATAAGTTGATTTTTTTCAGGTACTTGCTATAGCAATAGAGAGTTGGTAGACCAGTGAGAAATAGGAAGACCTTTAAACCTGTGATAAAGTTGTACAGTGCCAGAATCTCTCTTCCTCTCAATCATCTATCGTCTTCCTCTCTATTATCTATGTCCTCTCTCTTTCTCTCATTTACACACTCCTACATACACTCACACATTCACACATGTGATTATACTCACACATACACAGTGACATAAATGCAGTCACATTCAGGCACTCACACATAGGCATGTGCAACTAAAGGCATGTTACTCAGGAAAAAGTCCATGAGTTGCATCCATGCCACTATCCTGGTTTTTGTACTATATATGTAAGTTGAACATATAGGGTCTTTTATTTAGATCTATTAATGATGACTTTCACATTTAAGATGGACTGTTCTATGGATTGCTATGTCCTTGTAGCCTGTATAGTCAAGGGCTCTTCTTACTGTAATTTCTTAACCCCTTAGGGCCACAGTGTAGGATTTGCAAATATAACACGATAGGCTGAAATATAGGTTGTTTTCAGAGCTAGAATTCTCTGGATGGGAAGCTGTAGAATATCAACTACAAAAATGCATAAAAATTCTGACTATCTATGAACAAAGTTTGTCCATGGCTCACATTCTGCAAAATCTGCAGGTGACTGCCAAATTGTATTCTGATTACATCTCACAGGTCAAAAAGCAACAGCAGGTTGCTACCATCTTAATGAGATGTCATCAGTCAAAAGTATTTTGTACATATTATTCCCTACACTAGAGTGATCATGAGCACTGGAATAGGATTATAGGCTTCTCCTTTCCACAAGGTGGAAAGGCACAACCATTGCTGCTGCTCAAGACAACAAACCTGGACGCTGTTTTGGTTTGCCTCAAAATAATTTGAGTCTAAAACAGAAGAGTAGAAAGTTCATGTTTATAGTACATGGGATTCCCACTCTACTGTGGAGAAACACTAGAAGATACTTCATCACTTAGTCTTTAAAGCATTCCTCATCTCTCAAAAGCATTCCAATTTCATAGACATTAACTCAGGTACTGGAGAGACCCCAGAATTTTTCTAAATAAGTAATGTGTTTTTGATTTTATTTACTTTCTCTATCAATATGATCACCACATGTTTAATGCAACACTGGGAGATTTCAGAATTCATGAAGAAATATTGTATTAGCAAACAAGCCCAGACCTAGAAAGACAGTTGTCACATGTTCTCTCTTACCTATGGCTCATAGTTGTAAATAGTTAGGTATGAGGATGTATCCCAAAGTAACCTCAAAAGCCAGGAGAGTAGAAAGGGAAGATAACCAATAGAGAAGGGACTAGCAGGGTACAAGTGATAAGAAGGAAATAGGAAAAAATAGAGGAACTTGAACTGGGAAGGAAGGTTAATGTGGAAGGAGAGGAAAGGAGAAAGGAAAGATAAATAACAAGGATTTTTGAAAAATTCATAAGGAATCATATTTTTATTTACATATTACATATAAAATTACATAGTATGTATGTATGTATGTATTTAAACAAAGTCATGCTATTTGGGCTCACAATGATGCCCCCAACATCCATAGGCTCTCTAACAAAATCATCAGTAGCATGAGAAAATTCATTTTGAGTTGTTGGTCAGGATAGTCCAAGTAACTCCAAAAACAATATAGGCTATTATTATTGTCCTTGATTGACTACCAGAGGTTGGAGGTAAATCTCTATTTCGAAAGACAGCACACACTTCTGACACAGAACTCTGAAAATTTGAGCTGGAACTTACCTGAGAGCCACCTCCCTGAGGAATAGTTTCATAGTACTTGAAAGTGGTTTGCAAGCAGCCAAAGGAGGAAAGCAATCAATAGTCTTAACCAGCTATAATGCCTATGAGACACAACTATGACCAACAGAGCAAAGTACCTCTGAGGGTAAAAGAGTGGCACTTAGAAATTAGTGGTAACCAAAAGATATCTAAATGGTCTTTAGGACTGCACAACAGGAGAAAAATGGCTAGTGAGTTTATGAGACATAGAGGAAAACCTTCCTCTAAAATGTTACCTTCTAAAACCAAATGATTCTTAAGTGTGTTCTAAATATGTATCCTTATACTCACAAGTAAGAATATCCCTTCATAAAGCTTCATTAATTTTGCCACATATAAGCCAGGCAGTGGTGGCACATGCCTTTAATCCCAGCACTTGGGAGGCAGAGGCAGGTGGATTTCTGAGTTCAAGGCCAGCCTGGTCTACAGAGTGAGTTCCAGGACAGCAAGGGCTACACAGAGAAACCCTGTCTCAAAAAAAAACAATTGCCACAGATAGACACCATCACAGAAAAATAAATGACTGTTCAAATGTTGTTAACAATTTACCCTGGGCTTTCAGGCCCTAATCAGTACATCTACAACACTATCCCTACACCAAAATCTCGGTGGGCACCAAAGAAGAAGCAGCAGAATGATTGTAAGTGCCAGTAGAAGAGGAAATCTGATGCAAGATTGTGTTTTCTAGTGTTTTCTAGACATGACAGGAAACCTAGACCTATGAAATCTCAATGTACTATGTCTGCCTAAATCAGACATTAACTGACAAAACAACTCGAGGTCGTAACATTTATGGGGGAAATCTTATAGGACCCCATTCCTAGATTAAGAGCTACAGGTAATTAATGACTATTGAGAGAAGAGAAATTAGTCTTTCTGAGGGATAAGGGTCACAATTGATTATTTAACCAAGTGGTCAGTCATAAATACACAAACAACACTGAAGGGACTCAATGGTTTATATCTATATATTTATCCATATGTTTGCATAAATGTATGGAACTATCATAATGAAAGAAAGAGTTCATGAATTTTAAAATGAGTATGGAACAAGAGAAAGGTTGATAGGAGGAAAATGAAGGAAGATACAATGTAAGTACATTTTAATTAAAAATAAAATAAAATGTCAAACCACTCAAGACCTTAAAAATTCAAAAAAAAGACATATTTTACAGGTATCCCTTCACACAGTTTTAATCACCTTAGCCTCCATATTTTCAGGTGTCCTGGCTGGGTGAGTCTGAGACAACTATAGCTCCACTGAGGATGCTCTGATAAATGCTATAGAAAACTAATCCGTACATGGACTGGTGTCCTAGCATGGAGAGCTTCACATTTTGAAGAAACCAGTTCCTCCCCAAATTCAGAGAGAGAGAGAGAGAGAGAGGGAGAGAGAGAGAAACAGAGACAGAGAGAGCTATTTCAGTCATCTCAGTAATCTACTTCTTATTAACCATCATAGTCTTTCATGTTTCCTCTAAATTATATGTGCTGAATAATCACAGAAGTCAGAAACACTTGGTGAAATATGACCTACTCCATTATCTCTATAACAAGCTATTTAGGTTAGATGTAGTTAATTAGAAGATAAACTTAAAGTGCAGAAGATATGACATGCTTTCTCTCTGCAAACTTAAGCCTAAAGTCTCAGTGCTTGCTCATTATTTTGTCATAAATTACAACTACTCTTCATCATACAGACTGTCCAGTAAACTGTTACATTGTATACCCAAGCCCCTCCCTGGAGCAAAAACGTTCATTTACCTTGGTTGACATTCTTGGAGAAAAGGCTGATAACAATAACTAAAATCGATTGTTCCAACCAACATCTTATAGACAACTTCCTGTGCCACAATACACTTCAAAGGAGGTGCTCACACTGTTGCCCACTTTGCTGCATGATGTGATGAGTACACAAACTTTGAGTGTTTGGTGCATAGATTGTGGTATATTTGATACATGGCCTGTTGTCCAACTGCTGACATCACCATTCACCTCAGCTTTCCTGCTGTGTCATTTGACTGACTGCTATATTTGAAAAATAAATGAGAAAAACTCCATAGTAACAAAGGAGGTAGCTTGTGTAGCTATAAGTGAAGTACATTCTTTTCCTCAAACAAGCCCAAACCTAATATTAGTTTAAAGTCCAGTATTACCATCCCTATGCAATATTACTAATTTTACTTTATTCCAATATTACTATTCCTATTTGACCTTCACACATGAACTGATATCTTAACTACATTACATTGCAGGATATTGGGTCTTTTATTACCTTTCTCTAACTCTACCAAGATTTGAGCCAAGGACAAAGAATCCTTATACTCAGCAGGTATTATGAGTGAACAAAGAAGGTCACAAGGCTGATAGAAATCCATGGTTTAGCTATTGTGGAATAAAACAATGTAGGGCTATTTTCAAAACCACTTTGACAATCTGAGATGTATGTATAGAAAGGTGATGATTCATTTTCCTGCCCTTGGAAGAGATTCCAAGATCTTGAGAACAGAAAGGACAAGATGAGGTCAAAGAAAATTTCATGGCATAATACATTTTAATCATTCTTCTTGATAAAAAAAAATCATCAAGCACATTTTCTAAAAAAAAATTAAAAGACAATCCAATATATAAAATGAAGTTTTTAAATGGCAGTATATATCATTATTAGTTTTATAACTCTTCTTACAAATAATGCAAATGACTCATTTCCCTATGAGAAATTAAACAGAATGAGTTATGAGTTAAGGAACAATAGAAATACCATTTGTTAAGACTAAATTACAGAGGATTGGAGAGGATAGTCATTGAGCAAAGGTAGAAGAAAAGAACTGCCCACTAAATTAATATGTTTTATATAACATTTCTTTTATCCTGATACATACCCTCTGTGTTGCCATGACTTCGACAGAGAAGTAGAGAGTCAGACATAGCTCTCAACTTGCTAACAAGGACACATTCTATTCTTCCTGCTCTCTCTCTCTCTCTCTCCTGTGCTATGAACTTCTTTGCTGTAAGAAGGGAAGGAACAAAAGTAGTAACATATTTCTCAGTTTACTGAAGTCTAGAAAACATCTTTCAGACAAGCTTCTATTGAGCGCATCTGAAATGTTGCTGTGTAGCATTTTATATTCAAAACAAAGTATTGTGAAACAAGAGCCATCCCTGCTCCACAGAACTTAGTGACTAGAGAAACTAAAAAATAAAACACATGATGACTAAAATAACATGAACAATTCACAACAAAAATATTCCACCAAGCTAGAGATGTCAGGAATGACCCGGAGGAGCAGTTTAAGCTCAGAAAATATTCACAGATCTTCAGCTGAATTAGCATCGGGCATAAAAGCAGCCAATGTCCATGTGAGAGAGAATGGATGGTAGGAGAGTTGGGTTGTTGGGCGGATTACAGACCTCATGCAGAATGTGAAGACAGTGGAGTGCTTCAGTCATGTGCAGTGAAAGACAAGTAATTACTGGGGCCAAATCCTATACAAGGGGCAGGTTATTCAAGAACGTGCTGTGAAATTTAGATCTTTCTCAGTGTTGGAAGCCACTGAACAAATTCATTGGTGTGGATAAATGTTTTTATTATAAAACAAAAAGTGTTATAATAGGGTTGGAAGTTATGGGTAAGGATAAAGATGAAAAAGTCCAAAACATCTTCAGAAGATAACGGGTTCAGGACATGGTGACTATATATAGACCATACATAACATGAAGGAATAGTCAAGTTTTGTCTCTGTTTATGGAATGGAAACTTGCCTCCAAGTAGAGTTAGGATTGTAACTCAAGAGAGGCCAGAGGAGAAAACTGATATTTGAAAATACCTAGCATAATAGTGGAAATATCTTTGTTTTCCTTATGAAGAGTCAGGATTCTAGGAAGTGAACAGATCAAAGCAAGAATGAAAAGGATGCTTCCAACTGCACATAAGCAATATGTCTAGATGTTTCTAGATTGGTTGAATTGCCAGACACAAATGATGTACCTCATAGAGGTTCCTGAAGTTTCTTCCTGTTCATCTGACACAACTAAACAGTTTCAGTGTCTTACACATTGCTTTAAAAGATGATATAGACTGTTAATATCAGGTAAACACAAAAACTTTACTTACTTCACTCTGCTCTTGTTGGATGATAGTGTCAGAAAGAATGGAGTGACTTTAGTTTGTTTTAAGATATAACAAAGGTGTCTTGTCATGGACCAGTCTTCAGTGTTATGAGTTGGAAAGTCTTGAATGAGCTGACAATTTTGCAAAGGAAACAGACAGACATGGGAACATACTATATCCACCCTCATACATGTTATTTTATATTTTGTTCTTTGTTGGAATAACATTCACAAAAGTGAATTATGCTTAATTTTTGAAGCCTTCATTTTGATGATGCATAATACATCCACAAGGGTGATGAGAACAGCTCTCATTAAATTTGAACTATTAGTCAATTAGCAGTTACTCTCTCATCACCCCTACCTTCTGTCTTTGAAGACTTTAGATCTGTTTATGTCTTCATGGAGAAGCCATTTCTGGACGTTTCAAATATAAGAACCATGGGTTCTGCACATTTCATTCCTTCATTTGGCCTGATGTTGCCAAGGTTCATGGTAGTAAAATTGTCTCATTCTGATATATGGACATACTATAATTTTTATTCCACTCACCATTGAATATCCATTTGAATCATTTACACATTGTGACTTTTACACATAATGCTCCTATAAAGCATTTCATAACAGTGTTTTTGCAGGTGCAATTTGTTCTGGATCACTAGGAGATGTATTTTTGTTAATTATAATAGTAATATTCCTCAGTCTGGAAGGAACTTAGTGCTGATTATTAAGGAACTGCCAACCATTTTCCAAAGTGATTGCATCATGTTGCATATTTCCTCCAGCAAAATAAAGTTTTTAATTTATCCACTCCAGGATGATTTCTTTATATGTCTGATTATTTTGTTGTTGTTGTTGTTATGCTTATTATAGTAAAAAGCAAGCAGTGTCTTCGTGTAGTTTCTGTCTTCATTTCAGGGGTGACTAGTGATATTAAGCAAATTTTACCTATTTATGTTTCATTGTTGCATCAATTTTGAAGAAGTATCTGTTTAAACCTATTTGTTTCCAAAGTAAGATTATCTTTTGAATGTTGATTTGAAAGACTTCTATTACAATCTAGATAACTCTAACTGGCAGATATTTTCTTTAATTTTAATTTTTTTTTTGTTTTGTTTTGTTTTTGTTTTTTGTTTTTTCGAGACAGGGTTTCTCTGTGTAGCCCTGGCTGTCCTGGAACTCACTTTGTAGACCAGGCTGGCCTCGAACTCAGAAATCCTCCTGCCTCTGCCTCCCAAGTGCTTGGATTAAAGGTGTGTACCACCACCACCCAGCTTAAAATTTTCCTTTTCCATTTTCTTCCTATAATAATTGTAGTTTATTAATATTTAGATCTTTTCTTTTTTATGTTTTATTGGATATTTTTTTTATTTACGTTTCAAATTTTATCCCCTTTCCTGGTCCCCCTCCCCCTGGAAACCCCCTGTCCCAACCTCCCTTCCCCTGCTTCTATGAGGGTGTTCCTCCACCCACCCCACTCTAACCTCCCTGCCCTCAATTCCCCTACTCTGGGACATCTATCAAGTCTTCATAGGACCCAGGACCTCTCCTCCCATTGATGCCTGATGAGGCAATCCCCTACTACATTTGCAGCTGGAGCCAAGTATACTCCTTGGTTGATGACTTAGTCTCTGGGAGCTCTGGGGTGTCTGGTTGGTTGATATTGTTGTTCTTCCTATGAGGTTGCAACCCCCTTCAGCTCCATCAGTCCTTTCTCTAACTCTTCCATTGGGGATCCTGCACTAAGTCCAATGGTTGGCTGCAAGAATCTGCCTCTGTATTTGCAAGGTTCTGGCAGGGCCTCTCAGGAGACAGCCATAACAGACTCCTTTCAGCAAGCATCTCTTGGCATCCACAATAGTTTGGTGACTGTATATGGGATGAGACCCTAAGTGGGACAGTCTCTGGATGATCTTTCCTTTAGTCTCTGCTCTATACTTTATCTCCATATTTACTCCTGTCAGTATTTTGTTCCCCCTTCTATGAAGGAACAAAACACCCACACTGTGGTCTACCTACTTCTTGAGCTTCATGTGGTCTGTGAATTGTATCTTGGGTATTCCAAACTTTTGGGCTAATATCCACTTATCAGTGAGTGCATATCATGTGTGTTATTTTGTGACTGGGTTACCTCAGTCAGGATGACATTTTCTAGTTCCATCCATTTGCCTAAGAATTTCATGAATTCGTTGTTTTTAATAGCTGAGTAGTACCACACAAAGACCAAACAAATAAAGAGAATTTCAGACCAATTTCCCTTATGAACTTTGATGCAAAAATACTCAATAAAATTCTTGCCAAATGAATTCAAGAACGCATCAAAACGATAATTCACTACAATCAAGACTTTAACCCAGAGATGGAGTGATGGTTCAATATACAGAAATTCATCAATATAATTCACTACGTAAACAAACTCAAAGAAAAAAAACAACATGATCATTTCATTAGATGCTGAAAAAGCATTAGACAAAATTCAGCATACCTTCATGTTAAAAGTCTTGGAAAGATCAGGAATTCAAGGCCCATACCAAAACATAGTAAAAGCAATATACAGGAAACCAGTAGCAAACATCTAACTAAATGGAGAGAAATGATACAATCCCACTAAAATCAGGGACTAGACAAGGCTGTCCACTATCTCCCTTTCTAGTCTATATAGTACTTGAAGTTCTAGCTAGAGCAATTAGACAACAAAAGGAAGTCAAAGGGATACAAATTGGAAAGGAAGAAGTCAAAATATCACTATTTGCAGATGATATGATTGTATACTTAAGTGAACCCCAAAATTCCACTAGATCTTTTCAAATAATCATTTGTTAATTTATTGATTTTTTCTATTGAATTCTGGTTTTAATTTAATTGATTTCTGCTAGAATTTTATTATATTTTATATATCTTTATTTTGGATTTAGTTGATTCTTCTTGTTCTTTTTTATTATTAGCTTTTATTATGATTTTATTTTCTATATTCTTTATTTACATTACAAATGATTTCCCCTTTTCCGGTTTCCCCCTCCCCGAAAGTCTCATAAAGCCTCTTACCTCCCCCTATTCCCCATTTGCCTAAGAATTTCATGAATTCATTGTTTTTAATTCCTGAGTAGTATTCCATTGTGTAAATATACATGGAAAATATCTCTGATAAAATTGAAGAAATATATAGAAAAACATGTAAAGATTGACTATTTCATGGAAAAATTATACAGATAAGATAGTAGGCATAAAAATATTCCTAAATTGATTGAAAGTAGAAGTAAAAACATTTTCTGATAAAACTGAAGATTTACATGGAAAATATTTCTGAGAAAAATGAAAAAATATATATGGAAAAACATTAAAATTGAAGATTATCATGGAAAATTATACAGATAAAATGGTAGGCATAAATATATTTCTAAGTTGATTGAAAGTGAAATTATAAACATTTTCTGATAAAATTGAAGATTTACCTGGAAAATATCTCTGATAAAATTGAAGAAATATATAAAAAAAATGTTAAGATTATTTCATGGAAAAATTATACAGATAAAATGGTAGGCATAAAAATATCCTATGTTTTTTGAAAGTGGAATTATAAACACTTTCTGATAAAATTGAAGATCTGTGAGGAAAATGTTCCTGAAAAAATGTAAGAAATATATAGAGAAACATGTTGAAACTATTACAAGGAAAATTATACAGATATACAAAAATGTTCCTAAGTTGATTGAAAGTAAAATTATAGACATTGTCTGATAAAACTGAAGATCCACATGGAAAATACTTCTGACAAAATTGAAGAAAAATACAGAGAAACGTTAAAATTGAAGATTATCATGGACAATTATACCAACAAAATGGTAGGCACATAAACATTCCTAAATTGATTGAAAGTGGAAGTACAAACACCCCCCTGTCGACGAAACCAAAAATCTACATGAAAAACACCTCCAACAGAATCCCAGAAATACACAGAAAAAAATGTTAAAATTAAAGATTATCATGGAAAATAATACAGTCAAAATAGTAGACACAAAAAGTATTACTAAATTGAAAGAGGAGTCACAAACATTTTCAGATAAAATCAAAGATCCACATGAAAACCATCTCTGTTAGACTATGTTTTTATGTTGGGGAATTGAGTCTATGGACATTATAAGATATTAAGGAATAGTGATTGTTGCTTCCTGTTATTTTTGATGTTCTTTTTATGTTTGTGTAGTTACTTTCTTTTGGGTTTGTTGGAAAAAGATTACTTTCTTGCTTTTTCTGGGGTGTAATTTCCCTCCTCATGTTGGCGTTTTCCATCTATTATCCTTTGTAGGGCTGGATTTGTGGAAAGATATTGTGTAAATTTGGTTTTATCATGGAATATTTTGGTTTCTCCATCGATGGTAATTGAGAGTTTTGCTGGGTATAGTAGTTTGGGCTGGTATTTGTGTTCTCTTAGGGTCTGTATGAGATCTTCCCAGGATCTTCTGGCTTTCATCGTCTCAGGTGAGAAGTCTGGTGTAATTCTGATAGGCCTGCCTTTATAGGTTACTTGACCTTTTTCTCTTACTGCTTTTAATCTTTCTTTGTTTAGTGCATTTGGTGTTTTGATTATTATGTGCTGGGAGGACTTTCTGGTCTGGTCCAGTCTGTTTGGAGTTCTATAGGCTTCTTCTATGTTCATGGACATCTCTTTCTTTAGGTTAGGGAAATTTTCTTCTATAATTTTGTTGAAGATATTTACTGGCCCTTTAAGATGGAAATCTTCACTCTCTTCTATACCTATAATCCTTAGGTTTGGTCTTCTCATTGTGCCCTGGATTTCCTGGATGTTTTGGCTCAGGAGCTTTTGCTATTTGCATTTTCTTTAACTGCTGAGTCAATGTTTTCTATGGTATCTTCAGCCCCTGAGATTCTTTCTTCTATCTCTTGTTTCTGTTGTTCATGTTTGCATCTATGACTCCTGAATTCTTTCCAAGATTTTCTATCTCCAGAGATGCCCCACTTTGTGATTTCTTTATTGTTTCTACTTCCATTTTTACATCCTGGATGGTTTTGTTCAGTTCCTTCACTTGTTTGTGTTCTCCTGTAATTTGTGTTTCCTCTTTAAGGGCCTCTACCTGTTCACCCATGCTCCCCTGTATTTCTTTCAGGGATTTTTGTGTTTCTTCTTTAAGAGCCTTTACCATTTGACCCATGTTCTCCTGTATTTCTTTAAGGGAGTTATTTATGTCCTTCTTGATGTCCTCTAACAGCATCCAACTCCTTCTTTCCCAGTGTGTTGGGGTATCCGGGATTTGCTGTGGTGGGAGAACTGGGCTCTAATGTTGCCAATAGCCTGTTGGTAGGGGTCTTACGCTTGCCTTTCACCATCTGGTTATCTCTGGTGTTAGTTGATCTTGTTGCCTCTAGCTGGAGTTTGCCCCTCCTATGGGCCTGTAAACCTGTGTCTGTACTCCTGGGAGACCAACTCTCTTCTGGCAGGGTCTGTGCACAGAAGACTGTGGAGCTGTCTGGTTCCCTGCTGCAAATGGCGGCTGGAAGCAAAGACTGAAATACTCAATCTTAATGGTTTTTTTCTATATATTTCTTCAATTTTATCAGAGATACTTTCCATGTAAATCTTCAATTTTATCAGAAAATGTTTATAATTCCACTTTCAATCAACTTAGAAATATTTTTATGCCTACCATTTGATCTGTATAATTTTCCATGATAATCTTCAATTTTAATGTTTTTCCATATATTTTTTCCAATTTTATCAGAAATATTTTCCATGTAAATCTTCTATTTTATCAGAAAATGTTTATAATTCTACTTTCAATCAGCTTAGGAATATTTTTATTCCTACCCATTTATCTGTAAAAATTTCTTCAATTTTATCAGTGATATTTTCCATGTAAATCTTCAAGTTTATCAGAACATGTTTTTAATTCTACTTTCAATCAATTTAGGAATATTTTATGCCTACCATCTTATCTGCATAATCTTTCATGAAATAGTTTTAATGTTTTTTTCTATATATTTCTTGAGTTTTATCATAAATATTTTCCTTGTAGATCTTCAGTTTTATCAGAAAATGTTTAATAATTCCACTTTCAATCAATGTAGGAACATTTTGTCTGTATAATTTTTCCATGAAATAGTCAATCTTAACCTGTTTTTCTATATATTTCTTCAATTTTATCAGAGATATTTTCCATGTATATTTACATAATGGAATACTACGTAGCAATTAAAAACAATGAATTCATGAAATTCTTAGGCAAATGGAGAACCAGGGGAGGGAAGAAATCTTATGGGACTTTTGGGGAGGAGGGAACCTGGAAAGGGGAAATCATTTGGAATGTAAATAAAAAATATAGAAAATAATAAAAAAACACACAAACACAAGTCAAAGAAAGCTCTTTGATGCTTGTGTAAATTGCATTAATTTTTACTAATTAATTGAATTTGAGTCAATGAAAATTTACTTTTGTCCTAAGTTTTAGTGATCTTTGATAGTCATGCTATCATGTTTTTATATTTATGAAACATTTTTCAAGAAAGAACACTAATTATCTAATTAATGTGCAGGGGTTAAATAGAAGAATGTGTTTTTGGATGTAAACTGCCTTGGAGAAACTTTTTCCCCTGCAAGTACCAGGTGTTTTTCAGAAAAATACCAGACAGATATACATGACACTGAAGTAGTCATAAGAATCAGAGAGGAGGCCAAAGAAGAGTGGAGAGTCACGCCAGAATTCAGAACTCAAAAGGATAATGACTGCTGAAAAAAATCTACTTCAGTTAAGAAAATTTCAGTTTCAACACCAAATGAAGTCTATTGTCTATTTTATTCATGGCCTGTGAGAGGAGAGATGATTTTTGGTTTTGTTTATTTGTTTGTTTTGTTACCTTTCAATATTATAGATCAAATACAAGCAACACACCATTTACGGCAAATAGATATTATATAAATTTCAGCATCCATTTATTCAGTTCTTTGAACCTAGAATGCTAGTTTGCTTCCTCCTAGAGTAGCAATTTACTGCAACAAATTTCAGGTTTCAACCAAAGCATGGATACTTCTATCTTTGTCTGAAGTTTTTGTTAATTCCTCATATTTCAGAGGTGTGGTAAGCTGCCTGACATCTGCTAACAACTGCTACCAGAACTGGAGTCAGGATCATGCCAATTTGTGTGTTTGGACTTTCTATCATCCTGTGATGACCCTTTATCTCTTCAGTCCTGATGAAATTACTTGGCAATGGAACTTAGTGACAGAAGATATTCTTGAACTCTGCTGACCATTTATGCTGCTGCATAGGCCACTGTCTGGAGTAATTCTCTTACTTAGTTTGGTCATTACAATGAGGATTGTAGTCATTTTCATTTCCTGTGACTTAATAATAATAATAATAATAATAATAATAACAACAACAATAGCAATAGCTTGAATTTGATGACAATCAATACTTTCCTGTGTCTAACACTTCTCTATCTTTCATCTTCATCTGTGGGGACTTTTTCAGGCAGTCTGGACCATAAAAGGGTACATATTACATCTAAATTTTATCCTCACACTGTGAACACCTGTTTTTCTTTTATCACTTTGTCTGACTATCTATTATCTTTGTACCTTTCTGTCACCTCTCAATATAGCCAGTACAATACTGTCTATATTTTTGACAGTATTCTGTTACAGAAGCATTCTCTTATTTAATCTACTGATCAATTATGAGTTTCTTTTATGGTCATAAAACCAGTTATTAAGTTTTAATGTCCAAATATTCTTGAAAATTCAACAACTTTTTCTGTCCTTATTAGGTCAAATGTTTTTGATGGCTAATTTTATGAAACAATTTGTTAATTGCATTTTTGAATAATATATATCAATATATAGATAAAATTATTATGATGACGAAAGAAAATATCAAATCTCTAATTTTAGACCTTTATATAAATCTATGTTCTCCAGCTAAGAGTACATTTTTGTTTATTTCAGAGCTATTAAGAACTACAGGTTCTGGGCTGCTTGCCACAGTCCCTGAATCATGGGTGATTCTGGGTGAGGTCATAGAAAGCGTTAGCAAAACCCAAAGGCTCTGGTAGGAAATTATCAGTCTAAATTTTATTTGTTCACTCACTGCATCATTAGAGAACATCAATATAATTTTGTTTTATGCTTTACAAACAGGGAAAGGCTGGTTGGTTGGTTGGTTGGTTGGTTGGTTGGTTGGTTGGTTGGTTGGTTGATTGGTTGGTCAGTCGGTTGGTTGATTTGAAACTGGTTTTTACTTGATAGCCCTGGCTGCATTGAAGCTCACTGTACAGGTGAGCCTGGAATGCTTAGAGATCTTCCTACCTCTATTCATGAGTGTAGTGATTAAAAGTATGCTCTAAAATACCCAACTATGACTGGAGATTTTTATCTAGAAAATGTAGCATTCAGTAACTATAATTATCCTTAAAATGGAACTGGATAAATTCTTTCATTGTTATTAGATAAACATGTTGTCAGTCTCATGAATTCTGAAATTGCTTCCTTTAAAATTCTATGGGCATTTCAACTAAGGGACTCATTTCCAACTAATAAATTGAATGTACTAACATTGAATTTGATTTAATCTTGTAGCCACTTCTTTCCTTATTAGGGAAGATATGTAGACTTTTTCTCCTTTGTCCTGCTTCAAGTTTCCAAACTGGCTTTTTAAAATGTCTGCTCAGTGTTAGATAGTGCTGGAAGTGCTCAGGGAAGCATCCAGAGGAAGAGAAAATTAACCTTGGCTGGAGTTGTACTAGATGATTTCTCTTCCTGAGGTCTGGGAAGTGTTGAGAGCCTCTGTGTGGACTTACATTACTGTAGAAAATCCACTAACTTCCCTTCCTCTCAGTCTGGTCTCTGGGGGATGTGTACATAAACATTCTGTAAATACACAGATGCTTATGGCTGATTATCATAGTCTTCCTCTACAAGTACTCAACAGTGTGGCCCATAGGAGCCTCAAGCCTGCTGTTAATGAGATATCCCAAAAATCAATTGGGGGATTGTGTGGTGTATTAATTGCTGGTACACATAACAGATTTGGGGAATTTTGGGTAGGTCACTTGAAATAGCTGACATACATACATACATACATACACACACACACACACACACACACACACACACACAAATCGCACTTCACTCTAGCCAATTTGTCATGTAACAATATAACCTCTGAAAATCATTTACTAAAATTACTTTTATTAACTTCACATAAGTACCCTACACAATGTAAAGAATTTTCAGTTATTCTCTTTTTAATATTTTTATCTTTTGCTGTGGTGGAATTCTGTGATAAAATATGTATTTAAACTTTTTTCCAAAAAAAAGTTAAATAAAATTTTCTAATGTGCACTAAATGATTTTAGAAGGCTTTTAGATAGTGGTCTCTAGATAAGAACACGAACTAGCATGATCACTTCCAGTGCTCAAAAGAACATCAGATCCCTGGCTTTACTTCAGGCTAAGACAGACTCTACTGATAGCATACAATTTTTATTTTAGCAGGCTGATTACAAATTATTATTTTACATACTAAAATTGGATAAAGTGAATAAAATTTAACTGTCTTTATTTTTTTTAGAGTAGGGGGAATAAAAGTAATATTGTATTTAACTGTCATACATTGGAGGCTAAGAGAATTGAATACCAAAAATCTATGCCATATATAAAGATTGACAACAACAACAACAAAAAAAATCTCTAGAAGCCAGAAATATACAACAAATATGGAAAGTATACACATAGAGTGTTCAGGTACTGCTAAGAGTTTAACAGACATTTCTTCAAGGAATAAAGATACTGTCCCCAGGAGAACATTTCATTTTGCATGTAGACAAACTCATTACGAGAATTAGTGTACTTTATCTAGCTTCAGAAAGCATCAAATGCTAAATCTAGAAACTAGTCTCAGTAGACAAACAGGAAAGAATGAGGGGGCAGTTTCCCCTCAACTAAGGCACACATTGTAACTCCACTGTCCTTCTCAAGGGACCAGAAATAATAAAGTTTCTCTGAGATACTCAGATGAAATAATTCATACGCTATAAAAGAGATGTGTACACTAAGAAGCAGTGGTGGTTCCTTTTAACCAAAGTGTCATTGGTTTTATAAAATTAAATATTTAATGCTCTTAATAATATTCCCATTAATCTAACATACATAATTTATTATTATGTTTCCAAAAATCACAGGTTAGAATGAGGTAGTGACCCTGACTGTTCTCATTATTTCCTTATATGTCTATCATCTGCCTTCCTTCTCCAAGATTGTCTATTAAATTTTAAAGTACCTCAGTAATGCCACTGAATTTAAAATAGAAAGCTACTGGTTTGTGTCCAAATGAAACAACCACAGTGTGATGAAATCCATAATAAAATCAGTAACAGTTGTTTAATGCCATAAATGCCCAGTTCATTTGTAAACTTTTTGTAAACTCTCAGATCTCTTTTTTTAAATTATTGCTTAAGTTGAGATCTAAACAATATCTATGTTTATTTACATTGTCACTTGAGAACCATTTGATAATCATCACCTTCCATCGTTTTATAAATAATTTTTATAGTTTTAACATGTATTTACTTATTTGTATACTGTGTATGAGAGAGAGGGAAAAAGGGAGAGATAAATGGAGGGAGGACACAATGTGTGTACGTTGAGATCAGAGGACAACTTGCAGGAGTCAGTTCTCTCCTTCCAGTACCACGGGTTTCTAAAGATCTGACTCATCTCATCAGGTTTAATGGAAAGTGAGCTATCTCACAGGCCAGCCTCCCCACCCCCCTTCATCCTGTCTCATATTTTATTTGAAAGTCATGTTGGTCGTCCTATAGCATAACTTGTAATGCATGTTTCCTGGAGAGAACACTTGGCAATCTCTGTGTAAGCTCCACGCCACTCGTCTTATGTTATGATTTTAATTGGTAATTAGCAAATCAAAACCTGTATTATAATATTAACCTTATGCTAATTAAGAAAAATAATGACTGATAACTAATACATACATTGTTTGTATTTATATATTATTTAACAAGTTTCATAACAAAAAAATGAAGGTTTTTTTTTCCTTTTGTGAAAACAAATATATGGAGTAATAATATACACTGGGTCTCAATGTTTGATGTGAGAGACCATAGCCTCTGCACAGCTCAAGGAGAGGTTGAGAAGCAAAAGTTGTATATCAGTGCTGATAGCTAGTGACCCTGTAAGCATCACAGAAAACATTGGTGCTCTTTCCGAAATTTTTGCACAAAGTCTTATTCTTCGTGAAGCTCCTAAGGGATACTATGCCAGTTCCACTTGACTTCATCCTCACGGTCATGCCAAGACCTCACTCTGAAATCTGTCAGCAAAGCCAAAGGCCACATCTACTCTCTATCCTCACCTTTCATTAGTAAAGTAAGGTTTTAAACTGTGATTTATGGGCCTGTAAATCACCCAGGGTCCATCGTTTCAATGACTTGATATGATTGAGAGACACAAGGGTCTCTTAAGAATTTCTTAATTTCTGCCAGTCTGATTACACTTACACTTTCCATGTGAGTAGAAAAGATAAATCATCCCACTGTAGAGATGGACCATCAGTTAAGAGCAAGTACTTCTCTTGGGGGATTCCTGAATTGAGTTTTCATTAGGTTCCTGATACCCATGTTGGATGGCCAACAACCACTTGAATCTTGAGCTCCAGGAGATCTATCACTCTTTCCTGTCCTATGTGTGCCTGCACACACATGTATAAATATACATAAAAATTAAAAAGAAAGAAAAGATACATCTGCAACATTGCCAATTAAGCTAAAACATAAGCAAGGAAACTAGAAACCTGTTGTACACTGACAAATACAGGAAACCCCAATGACACAAATTGTTATGGTTAGTAAGGATTTTGTTTATTACTTTAATAATTAATAAGAATTAAAAGTCACTAAAAAATAACCAGGGAAGATGACCTGTGTTTTTGGAATTATGCTTCTTGTAAAGCTAATACTCAATATATTGATTCTATTGGGGCATCTGATTAGGTGATGAAGCTGTATTGCCTTGAACTGATTAAGTTAGTCGTTCATAATTGATTTGATTTTGAGGAAGCACCATCTCATAAGTCTCCACCTGCTTTTGCTAATGCACAGTGCCTAGAGACTGCAAACACACCTTACTAGTGAGAAGACCCTCTCTTGATGTGGCCTCTGAACCATTTACCTCTCAGTCTCCAGAAATAGAAACTATAATGTTTTTCTAATTAACAGCCCAGTCACTGAGCTCTAATAACAGAGAACTAAGACAACGTGATTATTTGATTAAACATGGATAAAATGGTCAGTTAATATGCCCCAATTACAGAGGCCCATGTGTGTTGGATCTCAGTTTAGACAAGGGAATGGGCCACTAATTGCACTGAATTTTTATTCCAAGAATAGTTTATGAAATAAAATGATCATTTCCAGCTGGAGACTATGATCAATACAGAGAACAGCTATGCCGACTTTAAGCTCATGGCACAGATTTTCATTGTTTAACACCATAGTTTGATCCCAGAAACCATGGGACTCAGGCTGCTAAGTGCACATGTATCCTTTTCTGCCCAGAATACTTGGATGCTTGTACCAAGTTCCACATGACTTCTATGAAACCTGAAAAATTGTGATCAGGCTAGGCAGGAGACCAGTACTTAGTGTAATACAAATCAAGTGGTCAGGAAAACATACATGCCAGGTGTACTTCAGTGAAACATAAAGAACTACTTCAAGGTTTATTATGCTACGATCATATCCAATGAGCTGAAATTCATAATTCAATGTCAGGTACAGAGGCACTCTTATATAGCAGCTACTTCCCTCCCCTCCCCTATCTCTTGTCTTCATCCTCCCATTCACTGTCTCCTCCTGGGGGTTTACTTAGCTATGAGTTTGTGAAAGTCAACACCAAAGTTTGAGTCAACTTCTGTGGTCTCCTGATGCAAAACTATAGGCCTAATTGTCAGAACATTGCAAAGAGGAAGCTTTCAGTCTCTGATCATATTTATAGTGTTGCCCAGGATATGAAATCAATGCATATTTTAGGTTCTCCACACAATTGTTTGCATGTGAACACAGGGGGAATAGTGTTGTACACATGATTTCAACAAGCAAGATTACGCAGACCCTCAATACAGCTCTTCCCACTTTTAACTAATATTACTAATGTAGTTTTAAATTCAGTGCCCATTTCCCTCTCTCAACTCACTAAAAGTAGTATTGGGGCCTGAGGTTGTGGCTCAGTCATACAATAGTTGCCACATTTGTGTGAGGCCCTCTATTTGATTGTAACATTGTGGGGATTAGGAGTGGTTATCAAGGTTTTGAGGTACCCACATTCAATCTTAGCACCTGGGGTTGGGCTGGGAAAGTAGAAGGAGGGTGGATTTGAGGAAAAACTAAAAGAAATAGCAAAAATACTTCCAGAGGGAAAAAAGGGAGAAAAAAGAGGAGGAAGAAGGGGGAGGAATAGGAGGAAAAGAAAGAGGAGGTCAAGGATGAGACAGAGGGTTCACGAGAGGATCCTTGATTATCTGCTCAGAATGTACTTCAAAACTATCCTACCAAAAAATCATATGTCTGAAAAAGGTCATTATAAAAACCATGAGCCAGCAAACTACTTAGATTGCAAAAATATGCAAAATGCTGATAATATTCTAAGCTTAGAAAATAAACACGATGGCTGTCCTTACTAGTTGTCACAGGTACTTACTTCAAAAGAAAATCTGGATCATCTAATGATATAAGGAAAGAATTCAAATTATGAGGGGTTAGGATGAAGAAGCTCCAAGTTCCCAGTAACTTATGAACTGTCACATATGTTACACAGAAACATGTAACCCAAGGTTGCAGATCATATAATCTTTACTTTTCTTACATAAGTTTTTGTATATTTTATAGGTGTGTAGTTCCAAAATAACCTGTCCCCTTAGTGAATAAAATTTATTGTAAAACACAATTTCAGTTCAAAATAAAAGATGATATCACATCAGAAGAAAAAGAAACCACTTTTTTTTTAATCAGGTTATTTGGCTCTCTGGACTACAACTTCTTGAGTTCTTTGTATATCTTGGATATTAGCCCTCTGTTGGATGTAGGCTTGGTAAAGATCTTTTACCAATTTGTTGGCTGCCATTTTATCTGATTGACAATGTCTTTTGCCTTACAGAAACTTTGTAATTTTATGAGGTCCCATTTGTCAATTCTTGATCTTAGAGTATAAGCTACTGGTGATCTGTTCATGAAATTTTCCCCTGTGCTCATGTGCTCAAGGCTCTTCCCCAGTTTCTTTTTTATTAGTTTCAGTGTGTCTGGTTTAATGTGGAGGTCCTTGATCCACTTGGAATTGAGCTTAGTGCAAGGAGATAAGAATGGGTCAATTTGCATTCTTCTGTATGCTGACCTCCAGTTGAAACATCACCATTTGTTGAAAAGGCTATCTTTATTCCACTGGATGGTTTTAGCTCCTTTGTCAAAGATCAAGTGACCATAGGAGTGTGGATTCATTTCTGGGTCTTCAATTCTATTCCATTCATCTACATGCCTGTCACTGTACCAATACCATGCAGTTTTTAACACTATTGCTCTGTAGCACTGCTTGAGGTCTGGGATACTGATTCCCCCAGAAGTTCTTTTGCTGTTGAGAATAGTTTTAGCTATCCTGGGTTTTCTGTTATTCCAGATGAATTTGAGAATTGCTCTTTCTAACTCTAAGAAAAATTGAGTTGGGATTTTAATGAGGATTGCATTGAATCTGTATATTGCTTTTGGCAAGATGGCCATTTTTAACTATATTAATCCTGCCAATCCATAAGTATGGAAGATTTTTCCATCTTCTGAGGTCTTCTACAATTTCCTTCTTCAGAGACCTGAAGTTCTTGTCATACAGATCTTTCACTTGTTTGGTTAGAGTCACACCAAAATGCTTTATATTGTTTGTGACTATTGTGAAGGGTGTCATTTCCCTAATTTCTTTCTCAGCCTGGTTATCCTTTGAGTATAGGAAGGCTACTGATTTGCTTGAGTTGATTTTATATCCAGCCACTTTACTGAAGTTGTTTGTATCAGCTGTAGTTCTCTGTTGGAGTTCTTTGGGTCACTTAAGTATACTATCATATCATCTGCAAATAGTGATAGTTTGAATTCTTCCTTTCCATTTTGTATCCCTTTGACCTCCTTATGTTGTCTAATTGCTCTAGCTAGAACTTCAAGTACTAAAATGAAAAGATATGGAGAGAGAGGTCAGCCTTGTCTAGTCCCTGATTTTAGTGGGATTGCTTCAAGTACAGAGAGCCAAATAACCTGATTAAAAAATGGGGTACAGAGCTAAAAAAAGAATTTTCATCTGAAGAATATCGAATGGCTGAGAAGCACCAAAAGGAATGTTCATCATCCTTAGTCATTAGGGAAATGCAAATCAAAACAACCCGGAGATTTCACCTCACACCAATCAGAATGGCTAAGATCAAAAACACAGGAGACAGCAGTTGTTGGCGAGGATGTGGAGAAGGAGGAACACTCCTCCACTGCTGGTGGGATTGCAAGCTGGTACCAACACTCTGGAAAGCAGTCTGGCAGTTCCTCAGAAAACTGGGCATGACACTCCCTGAGGATCCTGTTATACCACTCCTGGGCATATACCCAGAGGACTCCCCGGCATGCAATAAGGACACATCCTCTACTATGTTCATAGCAGCCTTATTTATAATAGCCAGAAGCTGGAAAGAACCCAGATGTCCCTCGATGGAGGAATGGATGGAGAAAATGTGGTATATTTATACAATGGAATACTACTCAGCAATTAAAAACAGTGAATTCATGAATTTTTTAGGCAAATGATCAGTTCTGGAAAATATCATCCTTAGTGAGGTAAACCAATCATAAAAGAACACATATGGTATGCAATCGCTGATAAGGGGATATTAACCCAGAAGTTTGGAATACCCAAGATACAATTCACATATCAGTTGATTCCCAAGAAGATCGAAGGAGAGGCCCCTGGTCCTGGAAAGACTGGATGCTGCAGTGTAGGGGAATACCAGGACAGAGAAGTGGGAGTGGGTTGATTGGGGAACAGGGGGAGGGAAGAGGGCTTATGGAACTTTCAGAGAAGGAGGGAACCAGGGAAGGGGAAATCATTTGGAATATAAATAAAGAATATAGAGAAAAATGAAAAAAGAAAAAGAAACCACAGCCCTTTAAACTTGTGGTGAAGTTTGATGTAACTAAAAGAACATAACTTTGGTGTAGCCTGTTTATATATAAGGACACCTAGGCACACATACTATGTCTTCAGAGATGCCACCCATTTTCAATAGCTTTGCATGTGGTGATCTGGAGATGCTCAGAGAGTGAGTGAGATTCTCTCCCCTCCCACTGTGACTTACTATCCAGAGAGTAGACAGACACAGAAATCACCATGAGGCTGATGATAGTAACTTTTTGACAATAACTTACTGCAGACAGTAATTGCAGTAAATGCAGAAAAGCAGGTCTATGATGGAGTCGAACATATAAAATGAGAGTAACCATGTTTTATAAGTGTTCTGCCAAGAACTGTGAGATATAATTTATGAAATTGTTTGTACTAGGAATAATAATTATGGTAATACTTTTCAAAGCCCAAGTCCAGTAAGAAATATATCTGATTATTGGAGATTTCTATGCTTTCTGTTAAATGAACAGAAGAAAACTTTCTACTCCTAATCTAGCCTCTTTGTTGATTTCTGGCCTATACAGTGAAAGAATACATTAAACTTCCTGCTATTGAAAATATAATTTTCATTCTTTCTGCTTATCTTTTCCAAGTGTGACTTTTTAAAGAAACCAATTAAAGAAACAGCAAAACAAACAAATAAAAACAAACCTTGTATTTTTTTAATAACATATGGCAAACTTAGAGAGTTAGTTCAAGTTCAGCATCAGCTACATAGTAAATTTGAAGCCAGATAAAATTACATGAGCCTGTGTCTCCAAAAACAAAAGACAAAGATAGGTTATATTTTTAAAGATAACAATAAAGTTACCAAACTATGAACTCCCTGAAGAGGGCATGTCATGAAAACAGGAATCAAAATAGAGCAAAGACAGCCATGATGCAACAGACAGAGATGATTGCCAATTACAGTATCATAAAGATGAAATAGCACACATTTCCTCTGTGTGCATATCAAACTATAGCTCCAAAGCATATGAAGAATAAACCCAATAGTCAGGTTGTTGTTATATCTATGTTTAGAGACAATCATACAGCTTTCCATCAACTCACAAAGCCACAGAATGTGATGAGTGTATGCATCAGAATATGCCAAATCATGTCATAACAGAGTCAGGTAGGTGTCTCTGTAATATATGCCTAAAACAAGGCTCAGAATAGCACATGATCCATGACCTGAGCTTACACTTGGTTATGAAAATGATGTTTTATTGATTCCTTCCACTATTAAAACATACTCTTCCCATTTTTGTGTGAGTGTTTTAAATATATAAACAATATGATCAATTTTTCAATGTTAAGATTTGTTTTGTGTTTACAGCCTACCTGATCACAAGGGAATAAAGCTAGATATGAAAATAACAGCAGAAACTACACAAAATTATGACTATAAAACAATTCATCATTGAATATAAATTGAGTGAAGGTAGAAATTAAGAAGGGGATAAAACTTACTAAAATTGAATTAAAACAAAAATACAACATACTCAAATGTCCAGGATATAATCAAAGCAGCCCTAAGAAGAATGGTCCCAGCTCTAAGTGCCTCTACCCGTGATTTCATATTAATAACTTAATGATACACTTGAAAATCTTAGAAAAACAAGAACAAGAAACACTCGAAAGAAGTAGATAGGAGGAATAATTAAACTCAGGTCTTAAATTAATGAAATATAAACCAAAAAAAAAAAATCCCAAAAAATCAATGAAATTAGGAGTTAGTTCTTGTAAATGGTCAACATGATTTACCAACCTTTAATCAAATTAACCACAGAAAAAATAGAACCCAAACTCATAAACTTAGAGGTGGAAAGGGAGACATGTCAATAGAATCTGGGAAACATATGGTCATGCTTTACAACTCTGCATCCTTGGAACAGAGAAGGAACACTAGAGAGAGGAACAAATAGCAGTATACAAAGATGTGAAGGGAGAAATGGAAAAAGCAGGAGAGCATCCTTGTTGAGGGGAGAGGGAGGGAGCTGGGAAGGTGGGTCAGCTATTAAGACCAAGCACTGACTGCTCTTTCAGAGGACCCGGGTTCAATTTCTGGCACCTACATTACATCGTCTTTCAACTATCTCCAGTTTAGGGAGTCCAATATCATCTCTAATAGAAGCTCTACATGTGCTGTGCAATTTGCAGGACAGACAAGCATATTTCAATTAGAGAAGGAAAACACATCATGTTCTTCTACACATGTACAAAGCAATTAGTCTAAGACACTACAGAATTAAAATTGAAAATGTCTTCCCAGAGAAGAGACAGAAAACCAGTATTAGAATTCTCTGCATTATGCCATTTTAAAACATCCTACACATAAAGCTAAATCATCTTGATAAAATATTCCTATATCAATGTATATAAGAAAACAGACTTGGAAAAATGTAATAGAGCCTTTATATTAACCTATAATAAAAATCAAGCTGATGGAAAATGATACAGAGGGATCAAATAAAATATGAGGATAAATATATAAACTTTGGTGCAGTTCAACTTTAGGCAATTTATATTCTGAAACTCATTTGGATTCGACTCTAAATATATAGCAGCCTAAACTTGAAGAAAATCTGGGCCACAAACCTAAATACAGAGTTCCGGGGAAGAATCCAGGCTGCCTGCAAGCTCGCTTACATAAGCACTCTTCCATCATTTTGTCAATGTGTGAGATAAAGTTAGTAGCTTCAGTGTAGCCAGTAACATGCCCTTTGCCCTTACTATAGATTCCTTATTCATAGAATCTAAGAATAGGATTGAGGGCCACATATCACTGAGAAAAGAGCTTACTGCTTTTACTACACTGAAATTGGCATAAATATTTTAAGATTGTATGATTTACAAAGATACAGTGTTTTCCAAACCATTAGAAAACTCCGATTGCTGTTGGAAGACTTCAAAACTATAGGGTAGCTTTATCCTGCTGTAGTACTTACAGAGGGTGTTACTTGACTCACCTACTGTAGTCTCAGATCCTCATTTAATAGGTCTCTGCTTTAATATATTATATGTGCATTTGTATAATTAGTATGGTAAAACACACGTCTTACAAAGATCTAAATATTTAACGCAACTAAATATTGTACTTTGCACCAATTTTGAACAAATTTAGCATCTGGATTTATTAGTAGCTTTACAGACACAGATGAGTATACAGTAAAGTAAGTGCTAGAAACATATACCTAGGAGTTGGAAGTTTACATGATAAACTAAGTCATTTTAAAATAAATTTATGAATATGCTCTCTTTGATGAAAAATTGGTTTCTAGCTTGTGTCATGGAAGGTCAAGAATGTACTTTAATATTTTAACATACTCATAAAAGTGTTTCTGCTTGGCTTTTTGCATCATTTGGTCTATTTCTGCAAAGCAATATTATCAGGAAAATGTATGAAGTATTACATTTCAGTACAGATAGCTTGCTTTATTAGGCAACATGTACAGTGCTGGCTTTGGAAGAGAAACATGGAAGAAAGTAATAGGGTATATAATTCACATGAAGAAGATATTATTCACTCAGATTAAAAATACCTTTTCTAAAAGTAATCTAGTATGTATGGTTTTGTAAGTCATTTTAGCAAGAAATGAATGCCATCTTGCATTTTCTTGCTATAGCATAATCACTGATACTAGATTATAGATAAAATGAAATTAAAGAGGTAGGATGCCTAGGGTGGGAGATTTAGGCATGGAGAGGTACAGGTGTTTGGGTAAAAACAGGTTGTGGAGAAAAGAGCTAATGGGAAAGAAAGGTAAATCAGAAGCTCTATCAAAGACTATTATGTCATAAATTACTTGAAAAATACAATTGTATTATGTAGAATATACATGGCATGAAAGAAAAAAAGAAATGCTAACAGTAGAAGGAATTAGGAGCAATGGACAGCTGCCAATTGTAACACACTCACAAAGTTGATTCTTTCTTCCTCATCAATAATCAACTCCAGTACATTCTCCTAATGGATGGGGTCAAAAGGCCACTTCTCATATCTATGCTAGAATTATAGTTATCTTCATCTTGTGCAGGTGTTGTGTAGATAACCACAGCTTCTGTGTGCTCATGAGTTAAATAGTAATGTGATGTTCAGAAAACAGAACTTCACAGCCCTACTCTCCATCTTCCATACAAATATTCTTCCTGTCTCTTTGTCCACTTCAAATCCTTGAGCCTTTGTGGAAAAGGTAACATTAAAAATATCTTATTCACTGAGCAGCCTGGGGCAAGAACCTTCCAATTTCCAATTGCACAAGGAGCTGATCCCATGGCACAGCACTCCATACCAAAATACAACAGGAGAGAGCTAACCTCCCAGATACACTGAATCTAATGGAAAAGAAAGTGGGGAAAACGCTCGAACACATGGGCACAGGGGAAAAGTTCTTGAACAAAACACCAATGGCTTATGCTTTAAGATCGTGAATCAACAAAAGGGACCTCATAAAATTGCAAAGCTTCCATAAGGCAAAGGACAAAACAACAACCAACAGATTGGGAAAAGATATTTACCAATCTCACATCTAATAGAGGGTTAATATCCAATATATACAAGAACTCAAGGAGTTAGACTCCAGAGAACCAAATAACCCTATTAAAAAATGGGGAACAGAGATAAACAGAGAATTCTCAACTGAGGAAACTCGAAAGGCTGAGAAACACCTAAAGAAATGTTCAACATCCTTAGTCATCAGAGAAGTGCAAATCAAAACAACCTAGAGATTCCATCTAACACCAGTAGAATGGCTAAGATGAAAAAAATCAGGTGACAGCAGATGCTGGCAAGGATGTGGAGAAGGAGGAACATTCATCCATTGTTGGTGGAATTGCAAGCTGGTACAACCACTCTGGAAATCAGTTTGCTGGTTCCTCAGAAAATTGGGCATAGTATTACCTGAGGACCCAGCTCTATCACTCCGGGACATATACCCAGAAATTGCTCCAACATGTAATAAGGACACATGCTTCACTATGTTCATAGCAACCATATTTATAGTAGTCAGAAGCTGGAAACAACCCAGATGTCCCTCAAAGGAGGAATGGATACAGAAAATGTGGTACATTTACACAATGGAATACTACTCAGCTATTAAAAACAATGACTTCATGAAATTCACAGGCAAATGGATGGATCTTGAAAATATCATCCTGAGTGAATTAACTCAGTCACAAAAGAACATACAAGGTATGTATTCACTGATTAGTGGATATTAGTCCAAAAGTTCGGAAAAAAATATATCAAAAGCTTTATAGAATTGAATATAAGCACATTTAAAAAGTACATTTATCTGATATATCTTGAGAACTATTTTGACAAAATTTGTAATGATGCACATATTTAGTCATTTCTAGAGGTTGTACATTTTCTAAAACAAAAAACTTACAAGCTAAAAAGGAAATTAGAACGGTAAAAGAAGGCAGCCAAATACTCTCAAAGAATTTATTCTGACAAAGCAAATTGCAATTTGCTATTGGATATTTTCCTCATGGGAAGGAAAGTCTTTTCCTTAGAGTTGTAATTTGTAAGTTCTGTTTAAGAATAGCACTCTCCCTTTCCTCCTGGAATAAACATTCATAATATTACAATATGGTGACTAATGGATTCTATTCATTCATGCCTTGGACAATCACTTACTGAGCAAAGTTCTCAGGCCACATTGTCCATATGAGCCCACTGAATACTATAACACCAGGTGCTTGCTCCAATGTTGGAAGAACCTCCCAGATCCCTTCAGGCTTCACCTATAATGAACAACTCAGTCATGAGACACCACTTCTCATTTGCAAGGCAACTGCACCACAGCCAACCCCCTCCTTCCTGGACTCATGAACTGCAATGAAGCTCACCTATTATAATTATCTAGGCCCAATACCAGACACCTGTGACAGCCTCCTTAATCAATACCCAGTGGAACGACTGAAGGAATGGACCAATGCCTGCTTGCTTTGCCTCCCATGTTCCTTCTTTCAGAAATCTCTGTGAAGTTGCATCCTGACCAACACTGGAGCTTCAGAATGTGGTCCTGTGGTCTTAAAAGAGAGTAACACACTGTCCTTTCAAACAGAACTATTTTGGAGAGCTATTGGCCCTATCCAGAGCTATATAATAATAAAATATATACAAATCTAAATAAAGAGATACCTATTAAGGTACAAAAACATACAGAACACCAAATAGACAGAAGGAATGAAACTTTCCATGTTACATAATAATTAAAAAAAAAACAAATGAACAGAACAAAGAAAGGATACTGAAAGTGGCAAGAGAGAAATATCAAGTGACATTTAAAACAGATCTCTCAGAATAATACCTGTATTCGCATGCCAAACTATGCTACTACTCCCAACAGAACTATCACTGATAATCAAAGAAGAAAGAAAATATTTCCATAATTAAAACAGACTTAAGGAATTGTATAGAAGATACTGGAATAAATATTTCAGTCTGAAAAGAAGATTAAACATCCTCAAGAAAGCACAAACAATATGTAATCCCAGAGTGGATAAACAAATTATATCTAAAAAAACAATGATATAACAATAATGTAACGTGGATTAATAAGCATTCAATAATAATTCTCAGTATTAACTGTCTTAGTTTCCACAATAAAAAAAGACAGTAAGAGATTGAATAATTTAAAAATGACACAATTTTGTTTCCTCTAACTCTCTAAGAAACACACTTTGCCATCAATGATAGATACCATCTTGAACTTGAAAGATGGAAAAAGTACCATAAATAAATTGAAAAAAAGAAACAAGGAGGTGTAGCTATTATAAAATCTGAAAAAATATTCAAGCCAAATTAATCAAAAAGATAGGGAAAAACATTTCATATTCATTAAAGAAAAATTCTACCAAGAAAATTTTGTAATTCTAAATGTTTATATACCAAGCACAGGGGCATCCAACTTTATAAGAAAAGCCTTATTTGTTCTAAGATCACAGGTTGACTCCCAACATAGTAACAGTGAGAAACTTTAATATTCCACTCTCACCAATAGACAAATCATCCAGACAAAAACCAAACAGAGAAACTCTAAAGTTAAATATCATCATGAATCAAATGTATCTAATGGATATTTACAGAACATTCTAACCCAAAACTAATGAATACACATTTTTTTCTTAGCAGTCCTTGAATTTTGTAAATTACATTTTCTGCACTGAATGAGATAAGCATGTGTTTTTTGTGTTTTATTTATGTGATGGGTCACATTTATTGATCTAAGTTTGTTAAACGATGCTTGACTCTGTGAGGAAGTCAACTTTATCACAGTGGATAATCGTTTTGATGTGTTTTCAGATTCAGTGTGCAAGTATTTTATTGAGAATTTTCACATATAAGTTCATTACAGAGATTGGCCAATATATACTTTTCTTTCTTCCTTTTTTATTTTTGTTTTTTGTTGTTGTTTTATGTTTTCTGGTGGTGGTGGTGGTGTTTTTTTCTTTTCTTTTCTTTTTGCTACCTCCATTCTTAAAAATTGGAAGTAATAAATACTGGGAGGGGAAAGACAGCACAAATAGTGCTGGTCAAAATAGATTGTTGCATTATAGGAATTCAGATAAATCCTCACTCTCACCCTACAAAAACTCAACTTCTAATGAATCAAAGGAACAACAATTAATAAATGGAACCTTATGAAATTTAAGCACTTCTACACATCAAAGGACACTGTCATTCAGACAATATTGATCAATGCGTTTTCATGTCAATATCTTACTCTTTTTCCAAGTTATTATTTGAGAATATTTTAAATATGGTAAAAATGTTAGTCATGCTATGTTTCACATTTTGATATTAATATTAACATGATGTGTTATGAACAAACAGGAAAGGAAATTTTATGGTTTAATAGTGCTATGTTTGTATGACAAGATGCTGATTAGTTGGGCTTTTTGTTTTTGCCTTTTGTTTTGTTTGTATTGTTTTATTTTGGCAATTTGATATATTTGAGAAGAGAGACTCTCAATTGAGTAAATGATTTTATTAGATTTCCCTTTAGGAAAGCTGCTGGCACTTTTATTTTCTGATTAATGATTGATATGGGAGGGCCCACACCATAGTGAGTTACCATTCCTGGATATGTGGTCCTAGGTTATATAAAAAAGAAAACTTCAGTCATGCATTGAGGGGGGAACAGGATGATAGAGGAAGGTGGAAGGAGGGCAAACATGTAGGGGGAGAGGAGGAGGAAATAAGGGGGCAAGTATCAGATACTGCAGGGGACAGGAGAGAGGTACAGAGGGTCAGGAAATTGAATAAAAATATGTAGCAGTGGGGAATGAGGAACTGGGATAGACACTGGAGGGTCACAGATGACAGGGGAAGCTAGAGGATCCAAGAACTCAAGGAGGATGACTTTATGCACAGTGATGGGGATCTAGAACCTGTAGAGACCACCTCCAGTAGATGGGCATGATCCCCAGTTGAAGGATGGGGCCACCCACCCATCTCAAAGGTTTTAACCCAGAAATGTTTCTGTCTAAAGGAAAGACAGGGACAAAAAATAGAGCAGAGACTGAAGGTAGGGGCCATCCAGGGACTGCCACACCTAGGGATCCATCCTGTCTGCAGACACCAAACCCCAACACTATTGCAGTTGCCAGGAAGTGCTTGCTGACAGAAACCTGGTGTGACTGTTCCTAGGAAATTCTGCCAGCAACTGAACAATGCAGATGTCTATGCTTGGAGCCAACCATCAGATTGAGCTCAGGGATCCTAGTGGGGGAGCTGGCAGGACTGTAGGAATGGAGAGGGATTGCAAAACAATAGGAAGAACAATGTCGGCTAGCCAGACCACCCAGTGCTCCCAGGGACTAGACCACCAACCAAGGAGTATACAGAGAGGGATCCATGGTTCCAAATACATATGTAGCAGAGGATGGCCTTGTCTGACATCAATGGAAAGGGAGGCCCTTTAAGGTACTACAGAGCAATAGTGTTAAAAACTGCATGGTATTGGTACAGTGACAGGCATGTAGATCAATGGAACAGAATTGAAGACCCAGAAATGAATCCACACTCCTATGGTCACTTGATCTTTGACAAAGGAGCTAAAACCATCCAGTGGAAAAAAGATAGCCTTTTCAACAAATGGTGCTGGCTCAGCTGGAGGTCAACATGCAGAAGAATGCAAATTGACCCATTCTTATCTCCTTGCGCTAAGCTCAATTCCAAGTGGATCAAGGACCTCCACATAAAACCAGACACACTGAAACTAATAGAAGGGAAACTAGGGAAGAACCTTGAACATATGGGCACAGGGGAGAATTTCCTGAACAGAACACCAATAGCTTATGCTCTAAGATCAAGAATTGACAAATGGGACCTCATAAAATTACAAAGTTTCTGTAAGGCAAAGGACACTGTCAAAAAGACAAAGTGGCAACCAACTAACTGGGAAATGATCTTTACCAACCCTACATCTGACAGAGGGCTAATATCCAATATATACAAAGAACTCAGGAAGTTAAACTCCAGAGAGCCAAGTAACCCTATTAAAAAATGGGGTACAGAGCTAAACAAAGAGTTCTCACCTGAAGAATATCTAATGGCTGAGAAGCACCTAAAGAGATGTTCATCATCCTTAGTCATTAGGGAAATGCAAATCAAAACAACCCTGAGATTCCATCTCACACCAGTCAGAATGGCTAAGATCAAAAACACAGGAGACAGCAGTTGTTGGCAAGGATGTGGGGAAAGAGGAACACTCCTCCACTGCTGGTTGGATTGCAAGCTGGTACAACCACTCTGGAAAGCAGTCTGGCGGTTCCTCAGAAAACTGGGCATGACACTCCCGGAGGATCCGGCTATACCTCTCCTGGGCATATACCCAGAGGCTTTACCTGCATGCAATAAGGACACATGCTCCACTATGTTCATAGCAGCCTTATTTATAATAGCCAGAAGCTGGAAAGAACCCAGATGTCCCTCAACGAGGAATGGATTCAGAAGATGTGGTATATCTCCACAATGGAATACTACTCTGCAATTAAAAACAATGAATTCACGAAATTCCTAGGCAAATGGTCAGAACTTGAAAATATTATCCTTAGTGAGGTAATCCAATCACAAAAGAACACACTTGGTATGCAGTCACTGATAAGGGGATATTAACCCAGAATCTTGGAATACCCTAGACACAATTTGCATACCAATAGATTTCCAAGAAGATGGAAGGAGAGACCCCTGGTCCTGGAAAGACTGGATGTAGGGGAATGCCAAGACAGAGAAGCGAGAGGGGGTTGAATGGGGAAAAGAGGGAGGGAAGGGGGCTTATGGGACTTTCGGGGAGGGAGGAAACGGGAAAGGGGAAATGATTTTGAATGTAAATAAAAAAAACTTAGAAAAAAACAGAAAATTAAGTACATCTTAAAAAAAAAAAGGAGACCCTTGGACCTGTGGAGGCTTAATGCTTACAGGGATGATGGAGCGGTGGGGCAGGAGAGGGTGGGTGGGTGGGGGAGCACCCTCATAGAGGCAACAGGGATGTGGGGGAAAGGCAGATTGGGATGAGGGGTTGTGGAGGGGTAACTGAGAAGTAGAATATCATTTGAGATATAAACAAATGGAATGACTAATAAAAAGAAAAAGAAAAGAAAAAGCAGGCTGAGCAAATAATGTGAAGCAAATAAGTGTGCAGAGTTCTCCCATTACTTCTGCTTCAGTTCCTGCCTCCAGATTCCTGTCTTCAGTTCTTGCCCTGACTTCTTGTCATTGTACTCGTCGTCATCGTCATCGTTGCTGTTGCTGGGTGTTTTGTTTTGGTTTTTAAGAGAATATAAGCTATAAACTGAAGTAAATCCTCTCCTTCCCAAGATATGTGTGGTCATAATATCTTACAAAAGCAGTAAAGGGCCAATTATGGTAGCACTCTTTGGCATATGTCCACAAAATTTTGTATCCTACTATAGAGTTATTGGCTCATACATGTTCATTGCTGTCCTATTCACAATAACCAGGGAATAAAACCAGCCTAGATGATCATCAACAAATAGATGGATAATGAAAACATATGCGTACATAATGTACTGTTGTTAAGGTAATATCTTTATCTTTAAAATAATAAGATAATATCTTTATCTTTAGAATAATATCTTTAAGATACTAAGATAATATCTTCCTTAATAATTAAGAAAAAATTTATTCTGAGTAATGCATATATACTCTCATTTTATGGATGTTAGACTTGAATCTTCAGTTGTGTTGTGCATCCAAATTATGTATAAGGAGCAGGAAATTAGTAAGAAGACATGTAGGGAGATTTCAAGGCAAAGAAGACAAAATATAGTGATATAAAGAATTAAAGAGGAAGAATGCAACAAAAAGAATTAAATTGGGGTGGGGCATGGAAGAACAAGGCAGAGAGAATACAGGGACACATAACTCATACTAAAGGTCTTTGGACAAAGCTATATGGAATCTCACTGCTGCAAAAGCTTCTGAAATATATACATATACAAAAATTAATGAAATTACCCTACAATGTGAGCACAATTCTCCAGTTGAACATTGTATGCTAGCAAATAAAAAAAAAATCCCAGCACCAGAAATAGGTTACCTCTTTGTGAGTTGCTGGCTTATAGGATTCCACAGAAACTTCAGCAGTACAGACTGTTGGCAGTGCTTTTGGGTATCCTCTACTACTTGAAGATACTATGTTATTGCTTAAGATAACAAATAATTAACTTATTGAGCATGGTAAAATCAAGCTGATATTCATCTGAAACTGTCATCCCTATTAACTAGACATTAAAGTACAAGAATTTGACATGGATGCTACAGAAGTGGGGAAGTAAACACCAGTTTTTACCAAACATCAAATCCCACAAGCTATAAAAATTACTTGCCTGGAAAGATACGACCACTGATACAATAGTGACACTTATATTAAGGGAATAGCCAACCACTATCCAATTGGTTATAGGATTTGCTTCATGACATTGAACCTATTCCTGGCAATATTAATAGGGATACCAATCTCTGTTCATAGAGGTCAAAACCTAGTAGAGAACCTAATACTATTACTTTGTTAAATTTATATGATATTAAAATTATTTATAATAACATTCTTTTTCCATAAAATAGTATGTCCCTAAACCCTCATCAGAGAAACTTTTTCCAGCAAATTTCAAGTAATAAAAAGACTTTCAACAGCTTAATATATAGAAACTTCAGAGTCTTATCCCTAAATGGTACCCTTCTCCATAGGTCTCAGTGAACTTTGTGGAAGAGATGTGGAAAAATTCTAAGAGACAAAATAAAAAATCACTATAAAGGAAATAGTGTTTTTGTAACTGGGCAGTTGTATACGTAAAGGCACAGTGACTATGACAGTATCTACCAGACTTACACAACTCAAACCATACAAAATACAAGCATGGAGTGGGAAAGATAGCCAAGAAATCCTCCAATTGGCTGAGTAGCTATTGATAAAAGAGGAAGAGGTGGGTTTCTTTAATGTCATGACCCCTGAGAGGTTGACAACACTCCAGGGAAACCTACTTTTGAGAATTCTTGGGCAGAAACTGTACTCTGTGGGCATAGGTGGGGGGGAGAAGAAGGGAACTAAAAATTTTTGGTTGGGTGGAAAAGTGAAAGTGCAGAGGGTGAGTGTCAGGAAATCAGGGAGTGAGTATGATCAAACGAGCTTATATAAAATTTTCAAATAATTAACAAAATAATAGAAAACAATAAAAATATTAAATGAGATACTTGATTAAAATGGAACAGGAAGAGGATCAATAAATACATAATAGACTTCAGATGGTGCACATAGTCTTATTTTTAAAATAATGACTAGCACAATGTAATATACTTTTTATGGTAGACTAAAATAATCTTTTATTGATTTTTGAATACTAGATAAAATAAAGTGTTCACATGGATTTGCTAAATAAATATATGCAACAACAAAGGCTAGGATGAAACCTAGCACTAGAAGTCTCCAGCACTCACATAAATGCTGAGTAAGCATGGTAACCACCTGTAATCTCAGTGTTGAGAAAGTATATAGGGTGAATCCCTGGAGCAATCCGGCTATCTAAAGCAACTGTATCTATAGGGTGAAGTATAAGATTTTGCCTCAGTCAGTAACTAAAATAGAAACTGATCAAGGAAAACAAGCGACATTAAACTTAGGCCTTCATATATGTGTACATAAATGTGCACCAGTGCATGTACATATCTCTATACCCATGTAAATACATATATACACATGCCCAACACACATACACTTCTGAAAAATGATAAACTTAAAAAATACATTGTAGACAATGAATTATAGCAAGAAGTGGTTCTCATACCCCAGAACATAATGAAGCAAAATGATACCTCACAACTACTACCAAAATGTTGACAATGCTCAGGTTGTAGAACTTCCTATAAGGGTGTGTTTCTGAGGAAGATAATAAACATGCACCAATTTACATACCCGTACACTTTTGACACAAAGAAAAGTATGCCTGTGTAGTAAATGCACGTAGTACCTACAGGTGCCGGAAACTGGTACTAAAGAACTAAATTGAGGAATAGATAGATGGTTGTGATTTGCCATGTGGGTGCTGAATTAGACCCAGGTCATCTTGAAGAGTAGCCAGTGCTCTTACCTACAGAACCATCTTTCTTATTCTGTGGATAATGAGAATGCAAAACTCTATGGAGTTTCACTGTTACTTAAGAAAGTTTGGCACGATATTTTATATTAGGTATAGCTATTGTGAAGGGCGTTGTTTTTTTAATTTCTTTCTCAGTCCATTTATCCTTTGTGTAAAGGAGGGCTACTGATTGTTTTCTTTTGTTAATTTTGCATCAAGTCACTTTGCTGAAGGTTTTTATCAGCTGTAGGAGTTCCCTGGTAGAATTTTTGGGATCACTTATATATATATACTAGCATATCATCTGCAAATAGCAATACTTTGACTTCTTCCTTTCTGACTTGTATTCCCTTGATCTCCTTTAGTTATCTTATGGCTCTTGCTAAAACATCAAGTAGTATGTTGAATATTACAGAGAAAGTGGACAGACTTCTCTTATCCCAGATTTTTGTTTTAAGTTTCCCTCCATTTAATTTGATGTTGGCTATCAGGTTGCTGTATATTGCCTTTATTATTTCTAGGTATGTGCCTTGGATCTTTATCTTGTCAAGACTTTTATCATGAAGTGGTGTTGGATTTCGTCAAAGGCTTTTTTAGCATCTAAAAATGTACTCACTTATAAGTAGATATTAGCCATAAATTACAGGATAACCATGCCACAAACCACAAACCAAAAGAAGCTAAGTAACAAGGAGGGCTCAAGGGAGACAGTTGAATCTCACTGAGAAGGGGAAATAGATATAGAGGGTAGATGGATGGAATGGAGTATGTAGGGGAGAGGTGGGGGTGGGAATAGGAGGGATGGGTGGGGGAGGACAGAAGACAACTGGATTGAGGAACCATCTCTGGGGCAAGCTAGAAACCTAGGACAATGTAAACTCCTAGTAATCTATGAGGGTGACACTAGCTAAGACTTCTAGAAATGGAGGATATGGAGCCTGAAGAGGCCATCTCTTTTAATCAGGCAAGATTTTCAATGAAGGAACTGGGACACCAATGAGCCACAAAACCTCAAACCCACAATTTGTCCTGCCTATAATATGTGCAGGGGTAAAAGATGGGGCAGAATTTGAGGGAAGGGCCAACCATTGATTGACCCAGCTTAACACCCATTCCATGAGAAGGAGTCTACCCCTGACACTATTAATGATATTCTGCTGTATTTGCAGACAGGAGTCTAGCAGAACTGTCACCAGAAAGGCCTCACCCAGCGACAGATGGAAAGTGATGCAGAGACCCATAGCTAAATGGTAAATGGAGCTTGAGGAATCTTGTGCAAGGGGAAGGGGGAATTGAAGGATCCAGAAGAGTCTAGGACACAATAAGAAAATCTATAGAATACTAACTTGGGCCCATAGTGGCTCACAGAGACTGAACTGCAAGCCAAAGAGCATGCATGAACTAAATCTAGTCACTCTGCACATACGTAACAGTTGTGTAGCTGGGTCTTCATATGGGATTCCTAAAGTGGGAGCAAGGGATATCTCTGACTGCATTGCCTGCCTTTTGATCCCTTTACCCTGGCTGGGAAGCCTTGTCTAGCCTCAATCGAAGAAGAAGATATGCCTAGTCTTACTTTATTTTGATGTGCCATGGCTGGTTGTTGTATCAGTGGGAAGCCTCCTCTTTTCTGAGGATAAGGTGAGGAGGGGTGGTAGAGGGGGGAGGTAAGAGGGAGAGACTGGAAGGAGAGGAGGGAGTGGAAGCTATGATCAGGATGTTAAGTAAATAAATCAAATGGTATCTGTAAATGGAAAGTATGTACCATCTCAGAATAAGCCCTTGTTAATTCACACTCAAGCCGTACAAACTCATGGTGCAGATGAGACAAAGATGGGAAACTGATGGCCTAATATATCAAATTGTCACTTGGCATTGTGATAATTAATAATTTTTTGAAGCACAAACTGAGAATTGATTCTCTATAAGAGATAAGTGGTGGAGGAGAAAAATGAAAATTAAAGATGGTTAAAAATTGTCCAAATTCAAATGGTCAGAACTGGAAAATATCATCCTTAGTGAGGTAACCCAATCACAAAATAACACACCTGGTATGCAGTCACTGATAAGGGGATATTAACCCAGAAACTCGGAATACCCTAGACACAATTCACATATCAATTGATTTCCAAGAAGATGGAAGGAGAGACCCCTGGTCCTGGAAAGACTGGATGTAGGGGAATGCCAGGACAGAGAAGCAAGAGGGAGTTGAATGGGGAACAAGGAGAGGGAAGAAGGCTTATGGGACTTTCGGGGAGGGAGGAAACGGGAAAGGGGAAGTCATTGGGAATGTAAATACAAAAAAATTATAGAAAGTAAAAATAAAATAAAAAAGAAAAGAGGAATGGAGTTGCATGGGTAAAGAAGAGGAGAGGTTCTGGGAGGAACCTGGGAAGTGGAAACATGATAAGAATATATTGTATGAAAAATATTTTCAATAAATAAAATAAAATTAAATTAAAATAAAAAAGGAAAGTGGAAAAAATTGTCCAAAATAAGAATGTACATGTGAGAAAATGCCATAATACATCTTTAATTCCCTAATTTAATTTTCTGCCTGAGGATACATACTTAATTACACACAAACCTTAGCACATTTTCAAATCCTATAAGAAATACAGTATATTGTCTTGACTAATTAGCTACAGGGCAAAACAGGTGGCTAAAATGTGATTTCATTCACTGAACTAAGTTTAGGAAGAACTAAAGAAGCAAAGCACTTTCTTGAATTCTATACTGTAAAGCTGAGAGAATATCTCAGTATCTAATAATCCAACCACCCAATCACTCATCCATCCACCTGGTCACCCACACCAGAAGCCCCAGCTTTGAACATTAGATAAAGAAAAATGTTCTTTCTCCTACAGGATATATCTAATAGAAATATATCAATCAGCAGATTTTACTTGGAATCTTGCATTAAGGACTATGAATACAAGCATTGTAAAAGTCTGCTAGACTCTCTGAAATGAACTGGATAATGGCTATCAGAAGAGGTAGATGGTAAACAAATTCTCCAGCCTATTAGTGAAGTAAGGGAATTTTAAAAGTCAAAACATGAAAAGAAAAATTCAGTGTCCACCCAGAGCGAGTGTCAAGTCTGAAGCATGCCACCTCCCAAGCAAGTAGAGCCATGCTTGACCTTGGTGAATTGGCACATTACTTTCAGTAACACCATTTAAAGAGGAAAAGACAGGAAGGAGAAATAAAGATGGGCTTGGTGGCAAAGGAGAAAAGAGAGACTTTGTTCAGTTCTAGGCAGGAGAAATGGTGAGATGCCATGTCAGAATGATCCCTGTTGAAGCAGTAACTTGTGGTTCAGATGCTATATAAATAATACTCTTGGAACACCCAGAGCTGGTGGTACAGGACTATCTTCAAAATCCTCACCAGGGGAACATCTTTAGACTGCAGGAAAAGAAACTGCAACAGTACTAAGCAAGACAGAAACCTAGTCAGAGGAAGGGTCTGCATATGAACCCAGTTTACAAGGAAACCACCGCCAAGGGCCAGGACACTATCTGCATCAGTCCTCTGAAGGACTATCCAGAGAGATGGCCAGCATCTGTAACCTGACGCAGATCCTGAGCTCTGGTTCTCTCTTGAAGGTGGCCAAGGGAAAGAGCAGGTCAAGACTTGGTCTTGTGAAAGATTAGGGTTGCTTTTTTTTATACTAATACTAATAAATTGTATTTATTTACTGAATTTAAGTTATTCTCAAGCCAGAAGCTGCAGGCCTCTGGTCAAATTTATATTATTCTCAAACCAGAAGCTGAAGACCCCTGGTCAAATTGACACTTGTCCCCTAACAGTTAAGTAAAGAGGTTCTTTGTTCTTTTCCCCACAGGTCCTTCTCCAACCAAGAAGGAAGAGAAAAAAGAAATAAGGAAGAAAAAAGAGAAAAAAGAAGGAAGAGAAAAAAAGGAGACTCTTTTTTAAAAGGATTCTAATCTTTATTTCTAAGAAAAAGGAAAAGGGGAAAATCCTATCAGACTATATGTTCTCTAAATTTCTAAGTTTCTCTCTTAATTTGTTTTTTTATTGGATATTTTATTTATTTACATTTCTAATGCTATCTCCTCTCCTGGTTTCCCCTCCAGAAACCCCCTATCCCATTCCCTCTCCCCCTGCTTCTAAGAGGGTTTTCCCCCACCCACCCACCTCCCCACCCTGGCATTCCCCTACACTGGGGTATCCAGCCTTCCCAGGACCAAGGGCCTCTCCTCCCATTGATGCCCAACAAGGCTGCTACATATGCAGCTGGAGTCACAGGTTCCCCCATGTGTTCTCTTTGTTTGGTGATTTCATCCCTGGGAGCTCTGGGGGGTCTGGTTGGTTGATATTGTTGTTCTTCCTATGGGGTTGCAAACCCCTTCAGCTCCTTCAGTCCTTTCTCAAACTCCTCCATTAGGGACCCTGTGCTCTTCCAATGGTTGGCTGTGAGCATCCACCTCTGTATTTGTCAGGCTCTAGCAAAGCCTCTCGGGAGACAGCCATATCAGGCTCCTGTCAACAAGCACTTCTTAGCATCCACAATATAGAGTCTGGGTTTGGTGTCTACATGTGGGATGGATCCCCAGTTACTCTACTCTGCTGCTTTCTTCTTTCTCCCAACTTTGCTCTCTCCTTACCCTCCTAATCTTGTTCTCTCCTCTGCAGTAATGTAATGTAATCCTTCCTAGTTTTTTGTACTTTTTATAGGGGAATAGATCACATAGTTATTCCAAGCATTTTTTTGTTTTAACAAAGTTCACTAAAAGTTCAAACAAATTCAAATTATAAATTGAATAAGAAGTTTACAACAGAGACATTTACATGTGTTTCCATTAAGACTAATTATCTAACTAGAAATTCATTCTGTCACTACCTCCACAGGTTCATTTAAAGTTAAAAAAACCATATAATTCTTGTGACTAAGTTAGCATTAAAGTTTTGTATATATAAACCCAACCAATATTTTATCTTCTGTTCTGGCACCCACAATAAAATTGTTAGTTCCATTTTATAACCTTTTGTTAATTGTTTTACAGCCTAAGGAATTGTCCTTAAGTTATAAATGCCTGCTCTGTATCTCAGAAACAATTAACTCTTGACAGTTCAACACTTGCAGAGTTCTAATTGCAGTTTTCATATTAGAAAAGGTTTTATTTTTAATACCAGTCCTATTATAAAGGGCTTAATAAATAGTAATATAATTCTAGGAATTCTTACAGGATCATCATTAAGAATTAAGATATCTATTTGTCAATATAGCATCACTATAAGACATCACATCTTCATTGATTTGCAGAAATCTACTCAAAAGGATGAGCTAATATCTAGTGATTGTATATATATATATAATTAATATGTATACATATATATATTAATATGGAAGACATATTAATAGCAGGAATCTTTTCTAAAATTTAGTTCTTTTTGGTATTGCCTAAAAATAGTTTGTTCATCGTGATTTATAGTCCCTGGTGAAATCATCTCAGGAAGATCACCTGCTAGTTTTTAGCCTCTCCTGGCAACTCATGAAGGACTATCCACTGATGGGATCCATATAAAATATGACTAATAGGAGGTTGGTGGGATACAGAATATACACTTGTATAAAAACAACCTTGTTTAAACATTACCATTACAAGTATACATATTACATATATAATAGTTTTAAACTATAATAAAAGAAATGTGAAATAAAAGAAATGTGTAAGTGGCTCATTTAATCTCCCAAGCAGCCCTTGAGGCATATGAACTCATTTTCATGCAGAGAAGCTGAAGTATAGAAGACTTAGTAGAATTCTTCATGTCACCAATACTGGGAGAAGAATGTCCATTGTAATTCAGAATCTTCATTGTCCTTCTCTTCCTTTTAATAACAAATTACTTCTTTCGACATTTACAAAAAAGGTTGCTGCAGTTTCATACAACATGTGATATTCTTTTTTGTTCCTCTGCATGTCTTCCAGTGGAAGTGGATCTGTTCAATAAAAGCATCCTGCCTCTTCTAGCTCACTGTTATATTTCTCCTTCCAAAAGTTTTGCATAACCTTTGTTCACTGGGAACTATCACAACTGCTACTTAGCACACAGGAACATGGAATTGTCCCAAACTATATATGTGCACTGAACAATGTTTTCTCTGCTTTCCTTTAATAGGACTTCAGAATTTGGATCCCCAATTCTTATCGTTTATTTTATTTGGCCTCTAGGGAATACAGTGTTGCTAAAATGTAAGGGGAAGAACAATGCTGAAAAATCGGTAAAGACATTCCAGGCAATTACACTCCAGGCAATATGGTAATGACCAGCACTTCCTGATCTTGCCTATAAGCTCAATGGTAGACCCTACAGAAATAGAAAGGGGGTATGGGACACTGGGTGCAGGAATTGACGAATAGAGTAGAAAGAAGGCTTCATATCCCACTTCTCAACAGAGGAAGGATGTGGAGGCCTAACATCTCACCACCCCCAAACTAAAACAGGCTTACATCACCACTGGATGAATAGAGAGCCACACTGTACCAAGCAAGGTGCAAACAAGCAGTAAATGGTATTAAGCAGAAAAGTCATAACATTGAGAAGCTCTGAGAGTGATCTAGTGATCTTCTCTTTATTTTAGGATCCCTCCTCTAAACAAAAAAACAAACAAAAAAAAAGCCCCATTGCTCAGCACCTACACTGACAAAATTGCTGCACCCTTAAAGTCATGTGGTCTCCACAGCCCAAGTGCGTACGTGTATACAGATGTGCATGTGTAAGTGCACACATATGTACATGTTAATTGGGACCCATAGTGTTATGGCATATTAAGTACGAAGAAAAAGCCAATAAAACTTGTGGTTTACTGAAAATTATGAAATCTACAACATGAAAGAATAAAAGATAGCCATCTAACAGCTATTGTTAACAGCTATTGCTAGCATCACACATTGCAATCACCAGACAAAATGCTCAAGGAACTTTCATAATACATACCTCAAGTTATTTTTGAGTTCTCAGGAAACAGATCATTTCAACAAAGAAGATAAGTTATAAAATGCATGATTTTGAAACTAAGAATGTACTCACCATATACACAGATTGATTGGTTCAGATTAAGAGTGAGATGGCAGGGCACAGTTGGAAGGAGCTGAAGCCTCCCTCGGCCAGGCAGAGACTTATCTCTGTATGCATGGTGTATGTAGAGTCAGCAACCCAAGAGTACTGACATCAACCACCCATGAAGCAAATCAATGTCTACTACCCAGTTTGCTCTGTAGCTACTATGTGGTATTAGACTGAGGACATAAGCAGCACTCTCATTACACTTCAGACAAGATAGCATAAGGAATCGTGATGGATGTTTTTCATATTTATAGGTCCTTTTGTGTTTATTTTGAATGAAAATATACTTGAATAATATTTATTTAACAAGTGTATTAGACAATCTTTGCTATCAGCATGACTACTATACCTGGAATTGACTAGAACCAAAGCATCCAGACACCCTTGTGAAGGATTTTCTTGATTGGATCATTTGAAGTGTGGGAAGATCCACCCTAAACCTGGGCCATATCTTCAATGGCAGCCTACATAGAAGAACATGGAACAAAATATCTTTTGCTTTTTGCCTCTCCCTGGAAAGTCCAACTATCCTGTTGCTGAGGCATTCCTTCTGTAGTGTTAGAACCTGCTTCTTCAGGGTTCCAATGTAGACTGAGAACTGGAAGTTCTCTAGACCTTCCCTGGGACTCTTATCACCAGCTTGGCACTAATGAGACATCTAGGCTCATAAAATGAACAAAATCCAGATGCTTGGCCTTTCTGTCAGGAGGCAGTCATGGTTGGATTACTCAGAACACAGCCTGTAAGCCACTCTAATAAGTCCCCCTTATATGTATATTGTATGATGCATTCATAACTGTATCCAGTCTATCACTTGTATTACTTTAGAGCAGAGGTTCTCAACCTGTAGCTCATGACCACTTTGGGAACTGAATGGCCCTTTCACATATCAGATATTCTGCATATCAGATCTCTACATTACAACTTAAACAGTAGCAAAATTACAGTTTTTGAAGTAGCAGCGAAATAATTTTATGGTTGGAGTCACTACAACATGAGGGACTATATTAAAGAATTGCAGCATTAGGAAGGTTGAAAACCATTGCTCTAGGGAATCCTGACTAATATAAGGATATACTTGGCTGTAATCCATTATTGAATGCTCAATTTCCACTTTTGCTATACTCTTTAACCATGTGTTCTTTATAACAAGGTGAAAAACAGCAAAACACTTCTTGAGGGAATTCATTTTAAGGTGATATGTTTCTCACAGCATAAAGACCAATTATTTCTTCATTATTGGCAGAGAACACTGCATTTTCCCAGATCAAATAAAATGACTGCCTTTAACCCTGGAACAATTACAGCAAGGGTACATTACACTCTGCAGTCACTGGTCCCATGTTTAGAGTGACCTTTTAACTTCTTGAATGTATTCTTATGTCTCATCACCAATGTAATGAAGAAATTAAGTTTAGGCCTTTACTGAGCAATATGGCAGCATCGGAAACAACCCAATCAAAAAAATAGGGTATACAACTAAACTGAGATTTCACAACTAAGGAATCTCAAATGGCTTAGAAGCACCTAAAAAAATGTTCAAAGTCCTTAGTGATCAGAGAAATGCAAATCAAAATGACACTGAGGTTCTACCTTATATCAATCAGAATGGCTAAGATTAAAACCTCAGGTGACAACACACGTTGGAGAGGATGTGAAGAAAGAGGAACACTCCTCCATTGCTGGTGGGATTGCAAACTGGTACAAGCACTCTGAAAATCAGTCTGGAGGTTCCTCAGAAAATTGGAAATATATCTCCCTGAAGACCCAGGTATACCACTCTTGGGAATATACCCAAATGATGCCCCACCATGCCACACAGGAACACGTGTTCCACTATGTTCATAGCAGCCTGATTTGTGTTATCCAGAAAATGGAAACAACCTAGATGTCCCACCTCAGAAGAATGGATACAGAAAACGTGGTTCATTTACACAATGGGGTACTACTTAGCTATTAAGAATGAGGACATCTTGAGCTTTGCAGGCAAATGGATGGAACTAGAAAATATCTTCCTGAGTGAGAAAACTCAGACCCAAAAGACATACATGGTATGTACTCACTAATAAGTGGATGCCGCTTTGTCTTTTTGACAGTGTCTTTTGCCTTGCAAAAACTTTGTAATTTTATGAGGTCCCATTTGTCTATTCTTGATCTTAGAGCATAAGCTATTGGAGTTCTGTTCAGGAAATTCTCCCCTGTGCCCATATGTTCAAGGTTCTTCCCTAGTTTCCCTTCTATTAGTTTCAGTGTGTCTGGTTTTATGTGGAGATCTTTGATCCACTTAGAATTGAGCTTAGTGCAAGGAGATAAGGATGGGTCAATTTGCATTCTTCTGCATGTTGACCTCCAGCTGAGCCAGCACCATTTGTTGAAAAGGCTATCTTTTTTCCACTGGATGGTTTTAGTTCCTTTGTCAAAGATCAAGTGACCATAGGAGTGTGGATTCATTTCTGGGTCTTCAATTCTGTTCCATTGATCTACATGTCTGTTACTGTACCAATACCATGCAGTTTTTAACACTATTGCTCTGTAGTACAGCTTGAGGTCTGGGATACTGATTCCCCCAGAGGTTCTGTTACTCTTGAGAATAGTTTTAGCTATTCTGGGTTTTCTGTTATTCCAGATGAATTTTTGAATTGCTCTTTCTAACTCTATGAAGAATTGATCTTTACCAACCTTACATCCGACAGAGGGCTAATATCCAAGATATACAAAGAACTCAAGAAGTTAAACTCCAGAGAGGCAAGTAACCCTATTAAAAAATGGGGTACAGAGCTACACAAAGAGTTCTCACCTGAAGAATATCTAATGGCTGAGAAGTACCTAAAGAGATGTTCATCATCCTTAGTCATTAGGGAAATGCAAATCAAAACAACCCTGAGATTCCATCTCACACCAGTCAGGATGGCTAAGATCAAAAACACAGGAGACAGCAGTTGTTGGCGAGGATGTGGAGAAAGAGCAACACTCCTCCACTGCTGGTGGAATTGCAGGCTGGTACAACCACTCTGGAAAGCAGTCTGGCGGCTCCTCAGAAAACTGGGCATGACACTCCCGGAGGATCCGGCTATACCACTCCTGGGCATATACCCAGAGACTTTACCTGCATGCAATAAGGACACATGCTCCTCTATATTCATAGCAGCCTTATTATAATAGCCAGAAGCTGGAAAGAACCCAGATGTCTCTCAACGGAGGAATGGAGTCAGAAGATGTGGTATATCTACACAATGGAATACTACTCTGCAATTAAAAACAATGAATTCACGAAATTCCTAGGCAAATGGTCAGATCTTGAAAATATCATCCTTAGTGAGGTAACCCAATCACAAAAGAACACACATGGTATGCAGTCACCGATAAGGGGATATTGACCCAGAATCTCGGAATACCCTAGACACAATCCGCATATCAATAGATTTCTAAAAAGATGGAAGGAGAGACCCCTGGTCCTGGAAAGACTGGATGTAGGGGAACGCCAGGACAGAGTAATGAGAGGGGGTTGAATGGAGAAAAGAGGGAGGGAAGGGGGCTTATGGGACTTTCGGGGAGGGAGGAAACGGGAAAGGGGAAGTGATTTGGAATGTAAATTAAAAAAATAAAAAAAAAATAAGTGGATATTACCCCCCCAACAAAAAAGTACAGAATACCCAAGATACAGACTACAGAACTTAAAAAGGTCAACAAGCTCAAGTACCCAAGTGAGGACACCTCAGTGCCACTTGGGAGGGAGAAGAAAGTAATCACAAGTGGGGGTGGAGGGAGGGATCTGGGAGGGAAAGTAGACAGGGCAGGGGAGAGGGCAGAGATGGGGGAAGGAGAATCGGATCTGACATAGGGAAGGAAAAGGACTGAAGCCCTGAGTGCCAGCAGAAAGAATGGAAACAGGCAACCTTGGAAGATAGGAGGTTAGGGGGACACTCCAGAATGCACCAGAGACTTGGGAGATGAGAGACTCACAGGACTAAAAGGGAGAGATTTTAGATGAAAAGCCTGACAGTAGGGAGAGGGAACTTATAGAGTCCAACTCCAGCAGGAAGACAGGGCTTCAAATGAGGGAGAGGGGGTCCATCCCACAGTCATAACTCTGACCCATAATTGTTCCTGTCTGAAAGAATTACAGGAATGGAAATGGAGAGGAGGAGCCCAAGGAAAAGAAGGACTCAAAGTGCGATCCAGCTCAAGGGGAGTTCCCAAGACCTGACGCTATTACTGAGGCTATGGAGAGCTCACAAAAAGGAACCTAGCATGACAGCACTGTGGAAGACCCAACAAGCAGCTGAAAGAGTCAGATGCAGATATTTACACCCAACCAATGGACAGAAGGAGCTGACCCCTGCTGTTGAATGAAGACTGAATGAAGCTGAGGGCAACCTTGTAAGAGGACCAGCAGTCTCAATTAATCTGGACCCCCAGGATTGCTTAAAATTTGGACCACCAAACAAGCAGCATACACCTGTTGAAATGAGGCCCCTAGCACACATACAATAGAGGACTGCTGGGGCTGTGTTCATTCAGAGATGATGCACCTAACCTTCAAGAGAATGGAGGCCCCAAGGAATTTAGAGGTCAGGTGGCGTGGGGGGGTAGGGACATCCACGTGGAGAAGGGAGAGGGGAGAAGGTATGGAATGTGGAAAAATCGAAGGGTGGACAGGGGTTGGTGGGGTGGGGAATAAAATATGGAGTGTATAAAAGTCATTAATAAAAAAGAAATGGTAATATTAAAAACAGAGACAATATTAAAACATGTATTACTTTAAACTCTATCTCAATACATTTTGGGTTAAAGAAAAAAATAAAGTTGAATTCAAGCTAGCCTGTACAATGAAGGAATTATCTTCTAATGCTACAAATTACCTGCAGGAAGAAGGATTGTACAGTTTATGTGGGGTACAATAAGAAGTGAACACTTCAATCTGTGCCTTAAGCTCTGCTCATTTCCCATAGTTACTCACCCCAGAAATGGACACTCCTAGTTCTCAGTGGGCATAGGACTGCTTGATAATGGAATATGTCTTCTGACACTTATTTAAAGAGACTAAAGGAAGTTTATTATTTCACCCACAAGCCCCAGAAATCTCTCTGTAGTAATTATTAGACTACATTGGATCACAGGCAAATAACTACATAAACAAATATGAGCAGTGGAGCTGACATTAGACCTGAGCAGTGTAACCTGCACTATAATGACAGCTGTCAGTGTGCATTGTAACAAATCTAAGTGGGCAGGAGAGGTGTGGGAGACTAGCCAAAGAATAACACAGGGTAGAGCTGCAGTAAGCTCAGCTCCAAGACTCTGAAAACCCAAATAGCCTTGTGAGCATAGTTTTTCTTTTCTGCTTTGCTGGGATATAGAAGAGCATCTACATTTTTCTTGGAATAATTTTATGTGACTGTATTTCCAAAGATCACTAGCAATTTCAGACACCTTTCCACCTTTGGAATCTGATTTATATGAAATGAGGTTATCTAGTAAAGTTAAGAATCCCCTCTAGAAGAATGGATGGAATTGAAGTCGTTGTCCATCCCCACCCCCTGTAGTAAAGGTGCTAAGGCTTTTTGGGTTTTAGATCTTAGCTACCAGTAGCTTCATTTCATATCTACCAACTGAGCAACATCTGCATGATGACACAGCAGAGCTTCTCCCTGACTCCAGTGTACTCAAGGCTCACCCAGCATCATCTGCATCAATTTGCAAATCTCCACAATCTTTTTTTTCTGTTTTCTAAGTTTTTTTATTTACATTCCAAATCATTTCCCCTTTCCCGTTTCCTCCCTCCCCAAAAGTCCCATAAGCCCCCTTCCCTCCCTCTTTTCCCCATTCAACCCCCACTCACTTCTCTGTCCTGGCATTCCCCTACATCCAGTCTTACCAGGACCAGGGGTCTCTCCCTCCATCTTCTTGGAAATCTATTGACATGCAAATTGTGTCTAGGGTATTCTGAGATTCTGGGTTAATATCCCCCTATCAGTGACTGCATACCATGTGTGTCCTTTTGTGATTGGGTTACCTCACTAAGGATGATATTTTCAAGTTCTGACCATTTGCCTAGGAATTTCGTGAATTCATTGTTTTTAATTGCAGAGTAGTATTCCATTGTGTAAATATACCACATCTTCTGAATCCATTCCTCCATTGAGGGACATCTGGGTTCTTTCCAGCTTCTGGCTATTATAAATAAGGCTGCTATGAACATAGTGGAGCATGTGTCCTTATTGCAAGCAGGTAAGGCCTCTGGGTGTATGCCCAAGAGTGGTATAGCCGTATTCACAATCAAAATAAGGACAAAAGTCCAAATTTTATTTTGGTTCCTTGGCAAAATATCTAAACTGGAACAGTTACATAGCTATAGTGTAATTCATCCCCACCCCCATGCATACTCCCTGGGTTCTGGGTCCTGGCCAGGTTCCAGCAAAAGCAGACACCTGGAAGCATGACTTAATTCTAACTGCTAGTGTGCCAAATGAACAAACAGCTCTCATTTGGGTATTTTTCAGAAAGAAAATGACCAAAATCATCTTTATTCCCTCTAAACACATTAGCACAGTATTTAAATACAAACACAGACAGCTCTTCTGGGGGGGGGGGGAAAGATCCATCAATTACAGCCATAAAATAGTTTTTCTCCTCAGAGATTCTTTAGGAAGAATATCAATTTCATACTATAATCTTGCTTTTTAATTAAAAGCAACCAATAAATCTTGATTAAAGTAAAATGAAATATTTAATTACATCAATGTTTGAGATATATTAATCTTTGAATTTAAAATTTATAATATAACAAAAATGCACATGTTTGCTTTGGACAATTAATTAAAAAATCAACATTAGGTAGGCCTTCTGAGGTTTTCTTAGGCTACCTCTATTTCCCAAAATATCTGGGCACCTTCGTAGAATAAAGCACCAGTCTTATTTTCATTTACATTTTAAATAACAACAAACAGTAATTTTCTTGCCCTTTAAACAGATATATAGCATAACTATCTTTTTTATTTACAGAGCTATAATTAAAATGCCATTAAGTTGATGACATTGTATAGCTATCACTAAAACTTAATCTCAAAATAATTTCATCCTTCCAAAAAACCAGTAATCCTCCCCAAACAATAAATAGCTATATCCCATATATATCTTTCCATCATAGGGCAAACACAAATCCAAACCTAGCCTCCCTGGATTTGTCTGTTTCTACCAATAAATACAAATAAGCTTTCTAGCTCTTGATCCTTGGTGACTTGTTTCTTTCATTCAGCATACTACTGTTTCAGTACTGTAGTGTGTGTGTGTGTGTGTGTGTGTGTGTATCTATATGTATATATTATATATTACATATTCTATACATATTTAATAAATATATTCATAGATACATATGCTTATGCAGCACATATATTTGGACATTGGTTTGTTGCAATAGCTATTATGACTTATACTGTCATAGTTTTGTATAAGGTTGTGTACAAGTTTTTGTATGAATAGATTTCTAAATTTTTCTTGGATATAATCAAGAGTGGAATTTCTGAGTTTTATTATATGCTTATTATACAAGCCATGCTCAATTCTACCTAATTTCTAGGCAACATTGTAATTATTAATATAAATAATTTATATTTCATATTATTGGTAGTTAAATAACCCTGAAGAGAAGTCACTAGTCTTAACTTTTAAGTAAAATATAAATAAACATACAAGGAAATCTAGCAGACATACTCCAGATCTAGAAAAGAGTTAAGAAATCTCCAAAGACAAAGGGGAGAGGGAGAGAGTAACTATGTAGGTATAAAAGAATTGATACTGTAGTTCTGAGTTTACAGGAGGAAGGAAAGAGCTGAAATTGGACCTTTTAGAAACATCTTTTGTTATATATCACTTTGCTACAACTGTGTGACCTCATGCAACATGCCAGCAGCTTTTCCATCGCTTCCAGACATCAGTCAGTAACAGAAGCTTTAAACTATGACTAACAACATCAGAAAATGGAAAAGCCAAGCATGGGATAAAAGCCTGTTGTGATAGAATGCCAAGTTGGAAACAGATATGGCCCATAAAACCTAGATTCTATCTTCACAGATGTTCCTATTTTAAGTACTTGTTTAGAACTCAGTGAGCATTCATTTCTATAAAACGTAGTCCTGTCCCCTGCCTTTGTCCCAGGAAGCTTGCTTAAATCACATACAAATTTATAGCCTATAAATTTTGGCTGCAAATTCACTGTTCAACTTTGAGAATGGTTGAGCTATGCAGTGAGAGACAGGCAAAGACTGCATTTTCTTTTCTTTTTTATTTTGTTTTATTTTTTTTTAATTTACATTCCAAATCATTTCCCCTTTCCCGTTTCCTCCCTCCCTGAAAGCCCCATAAGCCCCCTTCCCTCCCTCTTTTCTCCATTCAACCCCCTCTCATTTCTCTGTCCTGGCATTCCCCTACATCCAATCTTTCCAGGACCAGTGGTCTCTCCTTCCATCTTCTTAGAAATCTATTGATATGCGAATTGTGTCTAGGGTATTCCGAGATTCTGGGTTAATATCCCCTTATCAGTGACTGCATACCATGTGTGTTCTTTTGTGATTGGGTTACCTCACTAAGACATTTGGTGCACCAACAAGACTTAGCATGAGGGTCTTGCAGCCTGATAGCTCTAAGCTCAAGGGGACCTGTCTTCTTGTTCAAAGGACTTGGTAGAAATTGCAGAACATCCAGAGCAGCTGACTCCTCAGTGTGAGTGGGGAACAGGAAGTGTCAGACATTCATGACAGCATATGACCCTAATTACCTCCTGACCAATGACCAGCCAAACCGTGCTGGGTGTGAAGGACTTCCCTATGGCAGGAGCACACGGCATAGTTTTCTCCTGTGACAGATTTGAAAACACACAAATCAAGCCATAAATATAAGCTCAGATACCCTTCAAAGGCCTGCTCCCAGTGTGAACTATTGCCACCAATTAGGCTCCATATCTGAAAGCCTCCACAGCCTTCAAGAAAGAGTCACTAGCTGAGAAAAAAACATTCAAAGCACAAGTCTGTAGGGCATACTCCATATTCAAGCCATGACATGGACCAAGCCCTTCTTACTGCTTTGTTTGGGGAAGCTTTCATGCCCCCTATTCTGTAGCTTGGTTCTGCTTAGAACTGAGGAAATGGTTCTCAATCTATGGTATTGTTAGGAGGTGATGGGTCTTTTAAGAGTTGGAACTTAGTGGTAGGAAAAAAAAGTCACTGAAGCTATGCCCTTAAAGGGTTTTATGAAATACCCAAACCAACCCCCTTCTCTGTTTCCTGGCCACCATAAGGCCAGATAATTCTCTGGAACATGTGCTCCCACTGTGAGTTAATGTGATGCTCAATTCAACAAGCTAAATGATGGTGGACTGGAACCTTGTGAAACTGAATTAAAATAAACCTTTCCACCCCCTAGGTTGATTTGTCTTAGCTATTTTTTACAGCAATTGGAAGCTGACTCACACACTTGACCATCCTGAACTCCTGGTTGCACTCCTAATCCTGCTTCATCCTTGTACAATAAGAGATTTCGTTCAGCAGTGCAGTGGTATGCTGTTCATTAAAATTGATGATTCCACTTCACTCAGAGTTCTAGTCTTACTGATGATATCAGTTTGCTGGAAAGAAAACCAGAGGCAAAAAACAAGAACTCTGGCACTAGGATGGCTCAGCAATGGAGTTCTGGTGATTTCAAAGAGCCAGATGTTCAGACGTGGCTAAAAAATATCACTCAGTCACCTGATATAAATCTGGCTGCCATTGATATGAGGGATAATCTTGGGTTCGTATCTGTGGGCCTCTAACAAAGCAGAATGAAAGGCACTTCCTAAGCAGCAGAGGCAGATAGCGAGGGCTATGTGCACAGTGTGCTCAAAACTCAGTTGATTGACACAAAGGACAACACTTGAGAGTACTCATGAGAACCAACACATTGTCTGTGATACCTGCACTGCAAGCTGGCTTTTTGCAGGTCAGACTCAATGTTCAAGTTTATTTATTTTTGCAAATAGGAAAGAGTTTTTCCCTTGAGCTTTCACCATAGCTGCAAGAGGCATATCTGCAAATAAGGCCTGTAAAGGGAAATGTTAACCTAAGAAGAAGAAAAGTCACTGTGGACTAACAGGGAAGAGCAGGGGTTGGCAGTGCACACAGGGGCTCCTGGTATTTCATTATTGAAAAGCCAGGGAAAACTGCAACCAAAAACAATCGAGATACAGATATGATAACATTTGTGCTTAAAACTTGTACTAGGAATATGCCCTAAAAAGGGACCAACATGCTCTCATTCAAACACTAACTCTGAGAGCCAGGAAATTGATCATTTCAGCACAAATGGCAGGAATCAAGAACAGAAGCAGTTCATAGAACTAATGCATGAACAGTACTCAACAACAAAGACATCAGGTGAGTGCACACGTGCTTTGGGCAGCCCAGGAGAAGACCTCACTATTTCAGCACAGGGAATGATTAAAAGTTAATACCAGCTATGATTATTCAAGCAGTCGAATGGATCTTGAGAACAAAACACAGTGAGCCTTCATTAATAGGTTTGGCCACCAAACAATAAACAACAACAAAAAAACCTAAATTCTCTTTGAATACATACGGACATTTTTGTCATTGTTTTATAAACAATCAAATATAACTACCATCTATACTGACTAGCGTTATGTCAACTTGACACAAGCTATGGTCATCTGAAAAAGAGAGCACCTCAGTTGAGAAAATGTTCCCAAAAGTTCCTGATGTAAGTCATTTTCTTAATTAGTGATTAATGGGGAGGGCACAGTCTGTTATAGATGATGTCATCCCTGGGCTGGTACTCCTGAGTTCTATAAGAAAGCAGGATGAGCAAGCCATGAGGAGGAAGCCAGTAAGCAGTAATTTTCCATGGACTCCTCTGTTATCAGCTACTGGTCCTAGGTTCTTGTCCTATTTGAATTCCTGTCCTGATTTCTTTCAATAATAACTAAGATGTGAGGGTGTAAGCCAAATAAGTCTTTTCTTCCCCATCTTCTTTTTGATCATGGTATTTTATCACAGCAATAGAGACCCCAACTAGGACAAAAGTGTTTATATGATGTGAGGTCTAGGGCTGATGCCAAGTGTTCAAGAATGAACACATGGCTATACACAAACACAACAGTTTTCATAAGAGAGAGGCATCAGTGGTATAAATATCTGAGCATGCCCTGGTTCACAGTTCTGCTGCAGCCCTGTGTAACCCGCACAATGACTAGAGAACAAAAGTCATTCTGGATCTTTGGGAACTTGCATTCTACTAGGAATGCTGCAGATAAAATTAAGCAAAATATTTAGTGTTGCTGCAGTACAGAGTAATAACAAGTGCAAAGCAAAAGTGTACACCACATTACGAAAATGGTATGTCAATATGGCAGGGTACTGAAGCCCAATTTCAGCCATGTTGCTGAGCAGTTATGGCATTGAAGTCTTCCTGAGACGAAAGAGGGTGAGAACCATGCAGATGTTCGAACAAAGTGTCGAGTGTGAAGGGATAATAAATGTAAAATGCCACATAGAAAGACCATAATTCTATGCAGGAAGAACATATGGTTCTGGGCAAAAGTGTCTCCAGAAAGAAGAGGATGAGCAACCAGAATCATTAGGGCCATGGCAGAAGCTGTCTTCTCTGGGAGGTGCAAAGATACAAAATGATAGGAAAGGGCGGGTAATGACCTACACAAGAACACTGGACCTCTACCAGGAGGTTCCAGTAATGATCAGGCCCTGGCTGGTTTGCATTCAGCTAGAGGTGAGAATGAGCTAATCTCTCAATAGATCAAAAGGAGGATGAGGAAAGATAGAAAAGAAAAATTTCACTTGACAAAATCACAATGAAAAATGCAAGTAAAACCTTTCTTTCCAAAGGAAACATTTAAAAATCAGGTTTGGAGGTTTTGAGTTATCTCAAGAAACATCTGAATAGTTTAAAAGAACTACAGGTGTATGTCTGTGTCTCACAAGAAGTAACAACAAAAGTGGATGGACTCCTGAAACCTCACAAGTCGTCAAGATCAAGGTGCTCCCCGGAAAATGAACTACCATGGCAAGTGAAGACTAGCTAGGACTCAAGAGATTATAGAAAAGCACAAAACCTCTGCTGATCTTTTTATCGTTCATCTTTCTCTTTTATTTACTTTTTTTGCATTTTCCTGATGTGTTATTTCTTCCCCCACCCAATATATTTTTATTAATTATTTGGGAATTTCATACAATGTATCCCAATCATCCTTGCTTAATGTTCCTCCCAGCTCCACCCTCCTACCCTTTGGCCTGCCCACCCCTCCAAAAAAAATAAATAAATAAAACATGTTCACTGGAGAGTGGCCAGCTCATTAAAGAAAACCTAATCCTGATCCACTCTCCAGCCCCTTATCCCAACAGAAGCCTTAAGATGTGTACAGCTATCCTTTAGCATCTTTTTTTTTCATTTTTAAAAACTCTTTGATAGCATCCTGTCTAGACAGTTCCTTTCTCTCTTCTTTTGGGGGAGGGACAGGAGGATCTCTTTTAGTTATTTAAAATGTGCACATGTACTCACACACACACACACACACACACACACACACACACATCATATCACATGTGTGAAGGTCAGAGGATATCACTGTGAAGTGAAGTTGATTCCATCCTTTTCATTTTTGCTTGGGTTCCAGGAGTCAAACAGACAAATGTTTTTATCTGCTAAGGCATCAACCCAGCATCATTTCTCAAATAAAATTCTTTTCTTACTGGTGAGTATTTTAGCACTTAATTCCAAAAACTCAAAGAACCTCAGCACATTGCTTCTTTCCCTCTATGGTACTTGTTGAAGCTCACTTGTAAAGAATGAACACTTTGGCCTCTGTGTGTTGGTCTGTGAGAACCCTGTCAGAAACAGCAGGCCAGCTCCCCAGGACCAAGGATGGGGGCTCACAGCCAGACTGAAATTTTCCATTCCACTCAGAACTGCCTGGGGGAGGACAGATAAGGAAATGGCCTAAACAGAGAATTACCCAGCCTAGAGTGAGGACAGAGAGGGAAGTGACTGGACAAAAAAGACAATGCCAGGAAATACCACAAATACCACAAGTTGGGCAGGACAGAGCCAAATGGTGGAGACAACCTCCCTATTTGAGTTGACCAATAATTTTAAATGTTGCTCAGGGTAACCAATTGCAATCGTCCAACTCAGGCGACCACTGAACTCCCCGCCAAAATATTTATTAAAAGGGTATGCTTTGTGAGCTTGGGGTCTTTTCTTGCCTGCGTGCTGGGGGACCCCAATCAATGTACATTGGAACAATAAACCTCTTGCAGCTTGCAGCAATTCTGGTCTCTGTGGCCTTATTGAGTAGGGGTCCTCGACGGACTCTTACAAGCCCTGTACATGTCCTTCTTACGGTTTTTTCACTAAGAAACTCATATTGTATGTTGGAGAAGGTTACTGTCACTCCAAATCTAAAAAATAAAAACAAGCTTAAAAGAAAAGTATCAGCTTTTATTCACTGAGAATATATTTTTACAATTGTACCTTGGATTATGTATGTAAATTAATGGTTAAAGAAGTAAACCAAATTGAACTGTTCTTAAGGGTCTCATGACTAGATGAAACCCTCTTTACCTCGAAATGGATGAAAAGCTATTAAAATCATGGGAAATTTCTACTTAGAATTCCACTTTCCTGATGATGGTAAGCACTCCCATAAAACCAGTTCAAGATTCTTCTTACACTACCACTAGTCAGTGCAGGTATTTGGAATTAGTTTTCCAGTAGTGAGCTTTCTGAGATTGTGCATGCCTGTCTTTTCTTCACCAAGATTTACTGAAGCATTAAGGCCTCAAATAATCAAAATGCTTGTGCAGTTTTGCATAAGCTTGCTAGGCAAACACTCTGCAATGAGGTTTATACCCAACCCTTAATACTCTAACATGAGGTATATGCCCAACTCTTAATTTTTATTTTGAGACAGTTCTGCAAAGTTTCCCAGGCTAGCCTTGAAATTTCTCTGAAGCCTAATTAGGTCTTAAATTGTGATCCTACCACTTGAATAGCCATTCCTTAGCAAAAGACCAATAATCTAAAAGTTAACAGGCTTCAAGTTAAGCATTCCTCAAATCCGTGTAGATGATCCTATGTAATAAAAGAGTGGTTTTCAATCTTTATTTGAATCAAGATTTTTTTCTCAAGCAAAAATACATCAAGGGGCTGAAGAGAAATCATAATAGATAAGGCCATTTCCTATGACCCCAGTCAGTTTATGAAGTTTGAAGCAAGTGGGGGCTGGGGGCAGAACAAAAACTATGATTATGCAACACTTGCATTGATAAAGCATGGGGCATCCTGCTGAGAAGTATCCGATAAAAAAAGAGGGGGGGAGAGCATTTCTATGCATTGGGTTATGTTCATAGTAGATAAGAGCTCTTCCCCAGGAACTAGATTCAGTTCCCAGAGCCCATACAAGAGCTCACAAGCATCTGTAACTCTACCCTCATTCAGCCTCCATTGGTACCATGTGCACTCACATGGTGCTCAGATATAAAATAAATAAATATGTCTAACCCTCTAAGGTAATTAAGCTGTAATATGTAAAGTCACTAAACGTTCTTATGATGGGCTAGCTCACTGGAGTCCAGTGCTGTTACTCTCCTTTACTTCCTTATTTCTGATTCTCTGTTTCATAATAATGTACCATTTCTAAAAATATTTTTCTAGATTCTTAGAGTTTGAACTATGGGGTGTTCAGATTCTATTCCTGTAGAGAAATAGTGCTGTGCACAAGGCAGAGGAGAATTGTGCAATGATATGGAAAGAAATGAAAAGGAAGAACACTGGAATTCTCCTTTCAGATTCCTTGATTCTAATGGTCAGAACTGGAAAATATCATCCTTAGTGAGGTAACCAATCACAAAAGAACACACATGGTATGCAGTCACTGATAAGGGGATATTAAACCAGAATCTTGGAATACCCAAGACACAATTCACATATCAACAGATCTCCAAGAAGATGGAAGGAGAGACCCCTGGTCTGGGAAAGACTGGATGTAGGGAAATACTAGGACAGAGAAGCGAGAAGGGGTTGAATGGGGAACAAGGGGAGGGAAGAGGGCTTATGGGACTTTTGGGGAGGGAGGAAACGAGAAAGGGGAAATCATTTGGAATGTAAATAAAAAAAATATAGAAAACAAAAAAAAAACAGATTCCTTGATTCTTTGCAGTTGCAAATAACATAATGTTCCAGGCATGATGTGTATAACATCAGGACTCAGGAAACTAAGGCAGGAGGATTGAGCACTTGAGGCTAGCCTGAAGTATATATAGTAAGACCCTGAATGCATAAAACAAAACAAATGAGGAAATGAAAACACACATATACCCTAATGACCACCAATTAAGATGCTGCAATTTATTTATTATAGAGTGGCCAAATATGACACTGTCTGATATAAAAACATTTCATCAATCCAGAAAGAAACTCAGCTCAGTACCTATAGGGAGCTGGCTTCTGCACCTCCTCTAAATGTTGCCAATCTCTGATTTTCCAAAATCTGTGTAATGAAGTCCTGAGAGACTATTGCTGATATGAGTGTAGCCACTTCTAGGATACCAAAGCCTTACCTTAGACCCATGAGAATGGCAAGGTATTCCCCTGGTCTAAGTATGGATGGCAGCAGGTAATGTCTAGTTAAAACCAGCACAATACATTCAGAAAGTACAAACTGCAGCCTGATACTGCTCTCCTACTGAGGCTAGACACTGAAAATGCACTGAGTTCTCAGATTATTGCTGGTACATCTCAGTCTTATCACATGGTTTATCCAACACCAGCTTTGTGTTACTTGTGTCGATCATAACCATTTCCTATGACCCCAGTCAGGTCAATTTCCGAAGTTTGCAGCAAGTGGGGACTTGCATTGATAAAGCATGGGTCATCCTGGTGAGAAGAATCTGATAAAAAAAAGGGGGTGAGAGCATTTCTATACATTGGGTTATGTTCATTATTTGGAAGACATTTTGTGAAACTACAGGAAAAAAATAAAACATTACAGCTTCCTCCATTCCTAGACTATTCAGGAGATTTCATGAAGAGAGGACATTAAATTTGGTATTTGAGCAAGGCGACACACCTGTGAGAAGTGCTAAAATAAAGTAAAGGGGTATGTGCCATACTTCTATTTTTCAGATGAAAACCATGGGCCAAATAGAATCTGGACATAGGTGATTAAGTGACAGTAATTTGGAGGAAAAGTTGAAGAACCATGGAGGTAAGCGGGGGGCAGAGATTAACAGTTTCATCAGCTCTTAGACTACTCAGGAGACAAGCGCTTAGTTTCCAGAAGGAGAGTAAGTTTGGCAGGAAACTGAAGAAAAATTAGGGCATAGATACGTAGCTGAAGGACCCAAATATATTCTGATTTTATTTTTGATTTATGGAGACTTATACATTATTCTATGGGTCAGCAACCAAAGGGCTCTGTCAAATTGGGTCCAGGGGAAGTCTGGCTCCATACTTCTTGCCCCCTGAGTACAAAAAACTGAGCCACTGTCTCCAAGAGAAAATCACTACAGTTATGAAGAAGAGAGCGACAGCTGCAACTCTGACAGTTCTCCTGGGACCTGCAGAGACAGAGATGCAAATTTGATAGATGTGTCATGCCTGGCATGACCTGCCTGATACCTCGGGCATGGATATTGAGGAAAGTGACAATAAAAACATTGTCACCCAATTCATGGCCAAATAGTGCCTTGAATCTGAACTGCCATGGTATTTAAGGAGAAATAAATTCACTTCTGTACAGCTAACCATATTTAGGGTGAGAAATTTAGGGGAAGACATTAATGGTTGTAACTGGTTTTTTGGGGGTTTTTTTGGTTTGATTTTTTTTTGTTGTTTTTTTGTTTTTCTTTTTTTGTTTGTTTTGTTTTTTTATGTTGGAGTAATCTGATCCACAGAATCCAAACCAAATGGCAGAGGAAAACACATGAGACTCTAGGTTAATGTATGTCTTAGTTTTTACTGCTACAGTAAAACATCATGATCATAAGCAACTTGGGGAGGAAAGGGTTTATTTCAGCTTATAACTCTCAGCTGATAGCCCATCACTGAGGGAAGTCAAGGTAGGAATTCAAAGCAGGAAAATGGTGGCAAGAATTGGAGCACAGACTGACAGTGGAGGATGCTCTTTACTGACATGCTCGCTCCCAGGATTTGCTCAGTCTCCTTCCTTATACAATCCAGGCCCACTCATGCGGAGATGGTATCACTCCTTTGTGGAATGGTCACACTGACATGAACCTTCATTCAACAAAATGTACCAGGGATGACAACAATGAACATGTCAAATTGAAAAGGAAAGGTCCATGAAGCCACAGCCATACACGAAGAGTTACAGGTAACTGAGAAAACCTGGGAATAGGAGAAATGGCATTCTCTAAGGAAAAACACACCTACTGGTTGTATAGTGACAAATGGCCAGTCTTGAAAACATGCATACAAGTAACATTATATGGAATGAACAGGTTATATTTAGGAATATATATGTATATACATGTATGCATGAAATAACAAATTAGTAAAAATGAGTACACAAATTTGAAGAGAGTGGGGAGAGTATATGGGATAGTACCAGAGGAAAGGAAGAGAAGGGAAGATAAAATGTACCACAGCCTTACCCATAAGGCAATGTGGTGAGAGCATTTTATCAATTAAGGTTCCCTCTTCACAAATGACTCCAGCCTATGACAAGTTGACATAAACTAGAAAGAACGAGGAGTGACACAGTGGCTATATTTCTCATGTGGCTTTTAATTGCATCCATGCAGGCAAGTATACTCTTGGGAGAAGCCCATGAGACCTATATTTCCAGACAACCGCTTTTCCTTACAGTGGCTTGGTTATATCCTTCCATGCCTGTTCATACTAATAACTCCCTCGATTGAAGAGAGGGTACTTCTCCAACCATTTGAATTTTCAATGGGCTCCATTCAATAATTTTTAGTGGACTATGGCTTTACACAGGAGTCTTTCTCTTTATTCATCTCCTTGGTACTTTATTCGTAATGAGGAGTCCTGAAAAGTGACCCTGCTGCAGAATGGTACACAGGGTGTCAACGGTTAAAAAACACAACTAATAGGATTTGCAGTCTCTACTGTATAAAATGCCTCCCACAACAGCCCTCCCCACTGGAAACCCATAGAGTACATCTGGTGAACTGAATGAAAAGGACCCCACAGGCTTGTACATTTGAATTTGAGATTCATTGAATAATCAAAGAATACTTGGTTCCCAGGAGATAGAACTCTTTGGGTTGATTAGCAAGTATGGTTTTGCTGATAGGTGTGTTACTGGGGGTGGGTTTTGAGGTTTCAAAATATACCATTCCTCTCTTTGTGTCCAACTTGCAGATAAGTTATAAGATTTCCCCTGTTCCTGATGCCGTGCCTTTACTCTGCCTTCACAGAGTCTAACCCTCTGCAACTATAAACTCCAAATCAAATCCTACTCTGGTACCAACTTCTGTCTTCTTTACTACTTACTTTTCTATTGTTGTGATATAACACCATGACCAAGGCATCTTACAAAAGAAAGCATTTCATCAGTTGAGTACTTTATTATACAAAAGAAAAATTCCCTGAGCACCAATTACTCCATCACTTATTCCAATTAAAATTGGGAAGGCAGAGATTTTAATTGGTATATATTAATTATGCAAATAAATGTATTATTTCCTTGTTACATTTTTATATATGCTTACTTTAAATAAATCATCAGTGGTAATTTCTAGGCACTATTTCCACATTATTCTGACCCAAGAAAGTCCTTCTGAGTCTTTTGGTCTCTTTGTTTTAAGTGACACAGGCTCTAGATTTCTATCCATGTAGAATTCCCAATATCTACTTAATGCTTGCAACCGACATCTTTATACCCAGAAGATCCTCAAAGAAAGACTGGCTACAGAACATGTAGTTCATTTACACAATGTAATACTATTCAGCTATTAAAAACAAGGAAATCATGAATTTTGCAGGCAAACAAATGGAACTAGAAAATATCCTGAGAGAGGTAATATGGACCCAAAAGTACAAGCATAATAATAACTCACTAATAAGTGGATATTAGCCATAGGTACAGAATACCCATGATACACCCCACTGACCCAAAGAAGTTAAATGAGAAGGAAGGTCCAAGCAGGGATGCTTGAATTACACTTTGAAGGGGAAACAAATAGTCATGGGAGGCAGAGGGAAGGAGGGAACTAGGTGGTAGAGAGGAGAGGGAGAGGGGAATAGGGAGACAGGATCAGGAGTAGGGAAAGACAGGAGAGAAATCCAGAAAGACAGGAAAATGAAATCTGCAGCTGTTGTGGGGGAAGGAAGGGGAGAATTTCATACTATTCATTAATATTTTGGAAAATAAGCTTCTCCTGGTCTGCAACAAATGGAATAGTTTCCATTTTCCTTTAAATGTTTCTTAGGGAATGCTGACTCAAGGTTTAGTGTCTTCCTTGAAAATCTTGTGTGCCACTGCACCAGAGTTTAGGTGGAAACAGCAGTCCTCTTATAGTACTGATACGAACTTGTTCTGCAGTGCCTTCTGGGTATTTGAAAGAGGTTCTGACATTATTGCTAGCATGGGACCACTAATACACTGGGACTATGAAAATTAGGGTCCCAATATTTGGGGCCAGCAATATCTGTAGTGCTGAATAGAGGAAGTGAGGTACAAACCTGAAGTTTTTCTTGACTACCATGAAGTTGCCACAGAAAACAACTACAGATGAGAAGTGTGTTTGTACCTTCATAAGAGAACACATGGAGCTAGATAGAAATTGAGACTAGACTTCAAGCTAGGTAAGAAGTGAGCCCTGTATTACTGGATGCAACAAAGAAGGTAAAACCTAAGCAACCCAAATGTAGACTCCCAATTTCGTTACCAAGATCTGGCAAACTTCTAAAATATTTTTACATTAGCTTTATGGCATTTAGGATAATTTCCAGACATTTAAAACTTCCTATTTATTTTGTCTGTTTATTTCATTATTTCCCCTATAAATCTATTTTATGGTGTCATTTGGAAGTTATTGTCATAACATCCTTGGTCTCATGACTTTGTGTACGCCAACTTAACAGACCTCATGCTTTTTCATTATATACACATTATCTTATTTTCTATTTATATACTATATATATGACTCTGTATATATATATGATTCAGCTTTTTCTGGGCCAAATGGATCATTTTAGGGCAATCATATCTCCTCACGGATTCATGTTCAATGTTCCCTCAGTGCAATCGTTCATGTCTCCCTATGCTTAACCCATTTCTCATTTCATAGCATAATCTAAGGGCAAATGGAATTAGTTAGTTCATTTTTCATCCCTAGACTGTTTTTAAATCTTAATCTCAATACAAAAGACTTTTGTCCATCTTTGGCATCTAATTGGATACCCTTTATTATAGACTATTTGAGTGTTGTACCTAACGTACAGTGCCTACTTCTGTATGTAGTGCTGTGTCCCTTTCTGATGAAGTCTTCAGGGGATAATTCTTTGTTTATTTTTGTTTTGAGATATGACCTCAGTATATAAAGCCCTTGGTCCTCAAACTCATAGTTTTATCAGTGTAAATCATAAGTGCTGGGATTATAGACCTCAACCACACCTAGAAAAACTGATCTATTTTGTCCATAGAGGAACACATGTGACACAATTAGCTTAAGCATCACTCATCTGATCATTTATTGGGATCTTATTCAGATTCACAAAATTTAAATTTATTTTTAGCTGATATATCAAACTATAAAAATGTGAGTATGTTTGATATAATCTGATATCTATCCTTACCTTTTAAAAAATATGCAATGTATAATGTATGCTCATCAGGTAGATCAGACTGGCCTCAACCTCTTAGAAACCTGCCTGTCTCTGTGCCTTCCCCTCAAGTGTTAGTATTAAGGACATTTATCCCCATACACAGCTCAAACAATTTCTGAAATGGCTGTGAAAATGCTTGTTCCATTTTCTACAACATTTTCATGGGCGAGACACTGGTAGTATAGATGATTATAAAAAAATCCTAGTCAATTCTGAAAAATGTTGAAGATGCTTTATATCCTATAACATCAAATATTGTGCCAAAGTATAAGTCATTGTAGAATAAACACACACATCTTATATGTATGTAAATTTTCTTTCATTTTAAATAAACAGCATGATTATACATACACAAAGAATTGTTTAAAATAAATTCTTCCTGTTTTACCAATCAACAAATGCTTAATTTGTATGTACATTTCACACACACATGTATATAAATATACATGTATATATTTATACATGTATATAAAACCACACAAAGATTTCTTGGCTGAAATGGAATAACTAGTAGAAATGAGTCAGAACTCTGTATTACACTAAATCTAGAAAATTATTTCCAGACATCTACAAGTACACCTGCTGCTTAGAAATTTCTTGATATGTTTTAGAATGGAAATTAGCAGGCTGTACCCTGACCTCAAACAAGGTTCACTTCAGTAACTGTAAATGATTCTCAAGCAATTAACAATGTAACATTTTCTAATGGAGTCCTTATTAAAATGAATAATTTTAATGAATTTTGTAAGATTTTTATCACAAGAATACATACTTTTATAACAGATTGCCTCAGATTTAGGGGTACCAATATTATATTCAGAGGGAAAAATGTCAAACAAGGAGATATCTATAAGTTTGTTTAGAAAACAATCTCATGAAGATGTGATCACTGGGGTGAGAGATAAGCCATTTAGATCTGGGATGCAGTACTCCTTCTGTGTGGCAATTGGAAATGGTTGATTTACTTCATCAAAAAATCCTATTTCTGAGTATGTTCTTTCATTACTTTATTCTGTTATACAACTTATATGAAATATTTTGAAACATTAACTATTCAAATTTTAAGTGTAAGAATAATTTTTTCTTTAGTTAAGAAAATAACATTTATTATTGGTAATAGGAATTATCTTTGATGTTTGTATTAATAGAACAAAGCACAAATTGCTTCCACTTTCATATTAGATTGGGTGTATGACAGCTATGAATCTGTGCCTCTGCAACTTCCATCCTGAGTTCATTTTTCTGATGTTTTATTCCCTTGGAAATCTAATCCTGGGCACCAAAAGAAAAACTGATAAGTTACAATTCAATCAAATATGCCTTTGAGACAATTTCCGTTTTGGAAATAGGAAAGACAAGAGTCAGGAAAGGTACTCCATCATAATGCTAGATTTCTTGGAGTTATACTAAAGCTACAGAAGCAACTAATTGTTGTTGACACACTTCCAGATAAATGTTTTTAATGTTATCCTATGGCAAGTGTGCCATTTGGTTAATGAATCTAGCAAAGCAGCAATTTCTTCAAGTTGTACTCTATCTAGATAGAGAATCATTCCCTGCTACAAAATATCAGTTCTTCAGTTTACTTCTTTTTTTTTGTTTTCTTTTTTATTGAATATATTCTTCATTTACATTTCAAATATTATACCCCTTCCTGGTTTCCCCCTTCTCCTAAAACCCCCAACCCATCCTCCCACCTCCAGCCCCCAAGAATATGCTCCTCCAACCAACCCACTCCCACGACCCCCCCCCCCGACTTGATTTCCCCACACTGGGGCCTCTATTGAGCCTTCACAGGACCAAAGACCTCTCCTCCCACTGATGCCCGACAAGGCATTCCTCTGCCAATCTTTTGGCTGGAACCACATGTACCCCTTGGTTGATGACTTAGTCCCTGGGAGCCCTTGGGCGTCTGGTTGGCCGACATTGTCGTTCTTCCCATGGGGCTGCAAAACCCCCCCTCCAGCTCCTCCAGCTTGCCCTCCAACTCCTCTATAGTGAACCCCACCCTCAGACCAAGGTTGACTGCTAATATTCACCTCTGTATCTATAAGGCTCTGGCAGGGCCCCTCCAAAAGACAACCATAAATGGCTCCTTTTGGTACACACTTCTTGTCATCCATAGAAGTTTCGTGGTTTGGTGACTGTTTATAGGATGAATCCCCAGGTAGGACAGTCTCTGGGTGCCCTTTCCTTCAGTCTCTGCTCCACTCTTTGTCTCCATAGTTGTTCCTGCGATTATTTTGTTCCCTTTCTCAGAGGAACCAAATCACCCCCACTTTGGTCTACCTTCTATGTGATCTTCTTGTGGTCTGTGAATTGTAACATGTTTATTTTGAGCTTTTGGGCTAATATTCACTTATCAGTGAGTGCATACCATGTGTGATCTTTTGTAATAGGGTTACTTGACTCAGGATGATACTTTCTAGTTCCATCCATTTGCCTAAGAATTTCATAAATTCATTATTTTTAATAGCTGAGTAGTACTCCATTGTGTATATATACCACAATTTCTGTATCCATTCCTCAGTTGAAGGACATCTGGGTTCTTTCCAGCTTCTGGCTATTATAAATAAGGCAGCTATGAACATAGTGGAGCATATGTCCTTATTGCATGTTGGAGCATCTTCTGGATATATGCCCAGGAGTGGTATAGCTGAATCCTCAGGTAGTACTATGTCCAGTTTTCTGAGGAACCACCATACTGATTTCCAGAACAATTTTATTAGCTTGCAATCCCACCAGCAATGGAGAAGTATTCCTCTTTCTCCACATCCTCTCCAGCATCTGCTGTCCCCTGAGCTTTTCATCTTAGCCATTCTGACTGGTGTGAGGTGGAATCTCAGGGTTTTTTTGATTGCATTTCCCTAATAACTAAGGATGCTGAACTTTTCTTTAGGTGCTTCACAGCCATTTAAGTTTCCCCAGTTGAGAATTCAATGTACTGGTTCAACTGGAGGTCAGCATGCAGAAAAATGCAAATCGACCCATTCCTATCTCCTTGTACAAAGCTCAAGTCCAAGTGGATCAAGGACCTCCACATAAAATCAAATACACTGAAGCTTATAGAGGAGAAAGTGGGGAAGAACCTTGAACACATGGGGCACAGGGGAAATTTTCCTGAATAGAGCACCAATGGCTTATGCTCTAAGAACAAGAATCGACAAATGGGACCTCATAAAACTGCAAAGGTTCTGTAAGGCAAAGGACACCATCAGTAGGACAAAATGGCAACCAAGAGATTGGGAAAAGATCTTTACCAATCCTATATCTGATAGAGGGCTAATATTCAATGTATACAAAGAACTCAAGAAGTTAGACTCCAGAGTATCAAATAACCCTATTAAAAATGAGGTACAGAACTAAACAGGGAAATTTCAACTGAGGAAACTCAAATGGCTCTGAAGCACCTTCAGTTTACTTCTATGGAATGTCATGATGGTTGAGAAAATAAGGGAGCTACTCACTATAGCATTTGAGTAATAAGGATTATGCATTGGGAACTGAGGCATTATAGAGGCATTTAATCTATGTATGTTCATTTGATATTGTTGGAAATGATTCATATCTGATCTAACTCCCATCCAAGAAAAATATGCTTTATAAAAACCATAAAACAAGGATTGATCACATCATGAGTTTTATTCCTACATATTTATACATTACTTGAAGTAAGCTTTTCAATCTACAATCTAGATGATAAAATGTTTCCCAAAGGAAGCCAGCAACCCAGAGAGTAAGAAATAACCACTGTAGAAGAAACAAGGGTAGAACTAAGCAAGCAGTAGATGAACATGCCTCAAAGTCAAACCCTACCAGGGATATGAGACCACAGTCCTACCACATCTAACTGTGGCAAAGAGTTGGAGGAATAAGATTAACCATGGAGACCTGATAGTCAGTAGAGCAGTCATCTTTAGAGGGGCATAGACAAAGGGATGTGTACAATTCCAGCTCTTCTCTATACTGCTCTCCTGCAAACCTATAAAAGCCCCCAAACAAATCAGATGAAGAGAATTGAAGCAGCCACTCCAGGCATCTGTGGCTGAACTGTGGCCTTTCTTCTTCAGATCAAAGTTGTTGTCCTTCTTTAGAAACAGCAAGAAGACATCAAGTTCCCAGACATTCAGGCAATACACTCAAGTGCTAATATATGTTACCTTAATGGGTTATTTATGTTCACCTGTCTCACAGATTTCCAGTTAAAAGAGTAAATAAGGTTATTTTTAAAGTATTAGGCAACCCAAACAAACTATTAAAAGAATAACTATATAACATTCACACCTACAATATTAAAGGCTAAGTCCAATCCTTTAAACTAACCACAAAATAAGTAGTCTTATCTCTGTGAAGTCACACTATAAATGTAATTTTGTAGAGTTGGTTATTTTACTTTTAAAGTATATAAAAATATTTTATTTTATTGAGGCTTTCTGAAATTTACTTGAGATGTAGACAAGCCTCTCTTTATAAAGATTAATCAGAAGCCTCTCCTTTAAATGTTTCCCTTGTCAGTTATAGTTAAGTTCCCATAAAGGAAAATTATCCATCACAGACAGTGGCCAAGCCTCAGAGTGATGGCAGAGCTGTGGAGCTGCTGAAGGCTTTATGGCCCATGAAGCAGTATGGCATAAATCCTGTTCCTCTGACACCATCCCCTGGCTAAGGAAAGGGCTCTGTGTCTACGAAGCATTTTTAGGAAGGCACTTCAGACTTTCAGATGTCATCAAATGGTACATATTGTTTCCTTTTTAATTAAAAAAAATCCACTTGTTAAATTAAACTACACCAATGATGCCGTATTTTCCTTCTCTTGCTGTTTAACAAAGACTGAATGAAGCACTCTAACAGGGTCTGAATAATTATGAGAGACTTGCAGGCACAGTATTTCCAGATGAATATCCATTTGGTTACTTTTATAAAACTTCCCATCAGACATCTTAAGGTAAATAAAGGCTAGGGTAATATGCATATAAATTTATATTTACACACAATATTCAGAAACAATATTTGTGAAAGTATTTATTATAGTTTGCAATTGACAATATTTGAATGTGTACAGTTATAATAGTAATATTATGTAACAGTGTTTAAATTGAGTTTTCTTGTTTATAAAACTTAGATCAGACCTTAGCAAATAACTGTATAAAAAACTATACTAAAAAGTAGCTCACTTTAATCTACAAAATATTTTGAACCCTCAAAATAAACTATTCAAATGAAAATTGCTGAGCAGCTGAGAGACTGAGCGGCTGAAAGACTGAGCATTCTCATTTGTTCACACTTGTTACTAAAAAAAAAAAATGAAAGAAATTAAATGTTCATCACACAGCATTCCAGAGAGCAGACATGCTTTTACTGCTATAAATTATTTCATACAGAGCTGGACAGTTAGTACATGTTTTACAAGAAACATATTTTAATTGAACCAAAATGTTTTAAAGTCATACATTTTTCAAAAGATTTTTCCTGAAGTTATTATTTTCTCTGGTGATTATAATACCTAATTTTTATCTTATTTATAATGAACTGTTATTAAAATGCAAATATTATCTACACCCTCACAATAAACACACTACACTGTTATACCAATTGTACATATACCCTAAAGGTGGAATTTCATTTTTTGGTACTATTATTTCACCACAAATATTTCTTTGTAGTGTATTTAGAAATTTTATGTGTCCTAAGAATCTTGAGGTAAAAGTACTAGATTTGGTTTAAGCTGTATGCCTTTGTTAGTGTTTCTATTGTTATGATGAAATACCAAATAACCAGAAGCACATTGGGAGAAAAGGCTTTATTCAGTTTGCACTGCCACATTGCTGTTCATCATGGAAGGAAGTCAGGACTGGAAATTAGGTGAGGCAGGAATGTAGAGGCCAGAACTGATGCAAAGGCAGATGGGTATTAATTACTGGCTTGTTTCTCACGGCTTGCATAACATGCTTTGTTATAGGATGACCGGCCCAGGATGGCACCACCCACGATGGAAAACTAAATTCAGAAAATGCCTTACCGGCCTGCCTATTGATCTTATGGAGGAGTTTTCTTAATTGAGGTTTCCTCCTCTCAAGTAACTTTAGCTTGTGCCAAGTTGAAATAAAACTACCAGAAAAAATGTATTTAATTTTTGACTTGAAAGCAAATGTTGTACTAAAAGTTGAAGGAACAAGAAGACATATATGTATAAATGTGAATAATATTGTTTCAAATATTAATGCTCACCACAAATTATAAGATGCAGCAATACTTTAGTCATTATTTTCCTTGAGATACTGTTTAACACAGTTAGCAGCAACCTATGTAAACAAGTGATACAGGACACACTTAAACAAATTAAATTATATGGCTCCAAGTTTTTGTCCTACTCTAATCGATAATGCCCTTTAAAACAACCCTTTAGTACTGTAAACCTTTAGCATGCTGCCTCTCCACGATCCTAGTCTAGCTGCTTCCAACATAAACAGAGCAATCGCTTCTAGGGTACAGCAAAGAAATGGGCAAAGTTGTGGAGCTCAAATTCTGTGGGCCTGAGATTGGAGCTTAAAGACAAGGTTCTGTGTTCTCATTTGGGCCACTTAACGCCTCCAGTTAGACACACAGGTCTGCTGCTGGTTGATTCTCTCTGCTGGTTGATTTTTTCTTAATGCTTACAATTTTTGCTAACTGACTCAAATGCCGGAGTCTGCTTTGGTACAGAGACACAGGAGATACAGGGACACAGGAAACTCAATTCAATGGTTATCAGGAGTCTAGCTTATTTAAATATTGAATAGGTAGCTAACTCCAGAATTTAGGTGTATTCTATATAAAATGTATAGGGACACATTCTGCTAAATAAGGTTTTATTGAATCTTTACTTTTTGGTATGAGCCACACAGTCATATTATATTCAGAAATACCTTAATTAATGTAATGTCAACCACATGTAGATATGAATAATAACTTCCAGTCATAACTATATTGGTGACAGTTTTATTTTTTAGTGAGAACAATGCACTGTACTTGCTGAGTCCGGTTTCCCAGGAGAAGAGGTAGCCCAGGTTTAGACTTAGGACTTGCACCTTTATATATTAGCTAGGACAAAAGAAGTCTGGGAAAAGAGGGCAAAGCAAGAAACCTGAGAGCAGAAGTTGGGGAAAGGAGGATTTATCAAAGGGGTAAGAATTAAGGCTGCTGGAGCTTAAGCAGCTAGAGGGTTTGTAATTGTGCCTGCAGTGCACCTGCTTGTTGGAGAATAGTTGTTGCTTATCCAAAAGAAGTCTCTCACATCCTAATAAAAACATAAAGCACTATCTATAGGAATAAATACATACAAGTAGAAAGAGTACCACAATTTCTAGGAGCATCTTGGGAAAAGGTAGAGAAATAATTGATGCTACATTGCGCTCTATTACATTTTTGTGAAATGAGGAACTCTTGATATTTGTTGTAGGGCAATTTGAATATAATCACACCACTACTGGACACTTAAATGGTTTTGTATGTGTTTTTCACATGTATTTTAACAAAATTTGTTAAGAAAATAAAACAGAGAACTAATGTAATATCTGACATAATGGTCTAGATTTAACAATAACAAAGAAGTTACAAATTTAAGGAAATTAGAAATTTAGTTACAAAATACTATTGTCCAGGTTATCCGCATTCAAAATGATTGCTTCCAGCTCGATAAACTAACCAGCAAATTTCATATTTTGTTTTTCCTAATAGCTGAATAACATCTTATGCTGAAATATCCTATGCTTTCACTTTTCATTCATCAGCTGGTGGGCATCTAAGCTGTTTCCATTTCCTGGTTATCGTGAATAGAGCAACAATAAACAGGATGATTTTGTATCTCTCTGTAGGGAGATACAAAATGCTTTGGATGTATGCCCAGGAACATTATAGCTGGGTCATGTGGCAAATCTATTTCCAGCTTTTTTTTTTTTATTTTAAGTTAGGTTCCTTTGCCTCCTTCACATGTGAGCTCTTAGCTGCTTTTCCAGCTGCCTCCAGCCTTCTAACTCTGATCTGCCTTGACGGACTCTAGCTTGCTGGGCCTGTCAACCTCAAATAAACCCTTCTAGAACCTCTAGATAAAACCTTGATGTTTTATCACAGCAATAGAAAAGTAACTGATACACCCATGATGCTTATTACAGCAATAGAAAGCAAACTGGTACAAACTGGGAGGTCAATCATTTTTCATGCTTCTGTCCTTGCTGCCCCTCAATCAAGCCAAGCATTTTGTCTTCCAGGGGCTCTTCTGCGCTGTTTGTGCTGCACAGAGCACTTTTTAAGGGAATTATTGCACAAACCTTCCTATACTAGGAGCTATGCTGAATGTTGGGGTCTCAATGGTTAACAAGTTAATTGTTCTACCATCAAAGAGCTCATTTTCTATAGCAACAAGGCAATGTCTCTGAGGACTTCTTTTTTTTTTTTTATACTGGAGGGTTTTTTTGTTTTTTTTTTTTTATTTTATTTTATTTTTTTAATTTACATTCCAAATCACTTCCCCTTTCCCGTTTCCTCCCTCCCCGAAAGTCCCATAAGCCCCCTTCCCTCCCTCTTTTCTCCATTCAACCCCCTCTCGTTACTCTGTCCTGGCGTTCCCCTACATCCAGTCTTTCCAGGACCAGGGGTCTCTCCTTCCATCTTTTTAGAAATCTATGGATATGCTGATTGTGTCTAGGGTATTACGAGATTCTGGGTCAATATCCCCTTATCAGTGACTGCATACCATGTGTGTTCTTTTGTGATTGGGTTACCTCACTAAGGATGATATTTTCAAGTTCTGACCATTTGCCTAGGAATTTCGTGAGTTTATTGTTTTTAATTGCAGAGTAGAATTCCATTGTGTAGATATACCACATCTTCTGAATCCATTCCTCCGTTGAGGGACATCTGGGTTCTTTCCAGCTTCTGGCTATTATAAATAAGGCTGCTATGAATATAGTGGAGCATGTGTCCTTATTGCATGCAGGTAAAGTCTCTGGGTATATGCCCAGGAGTGGTATAGCCAGATCCTCCGGGAGTGTCATGCCCAGTTTTCTGAGGAACCGCCAGACTGCTTTCCAGAGTGGTTGTACCAGCCTGCAATTCCACCAGCAGTGGAGGAGTGTTCCTCTTTCTCCACATCCTCGCCAACAACTGCTGTCTCCTGTGTTTTTGATCTTAGCCATCCTGACTGGTGTGAGATGGAATCTCAGGGTTGTTTTGATTTGCATTTCCCTAACGAGTAAGGATGATGAACATCTCTTTAGGTACTTCTCAGTCATTAGATATTCTTCAGGTGAGAACTCTTTGTGTAGCTCTGTACCCCATTTTTTAATAGGGTTACTTGCCTCTCTGGAGTTTAACTTCTTGAGTTCTTTGTATATCTTGGATATTACCCTCTGTCGGATGTAAGGTTGGTAAAGATCATTTCCCAGTTAGCTGGTTGCCGCTTTGTCTTTTTGACAGTGTCTTTTGCCTTGCAAAAACTTTGTAATTTAATGAGGTCCCATTTGTCTATTCTTGATCTTAGAGCATAAGCTATTGGAGTTCTGTTCAGGAAATTCTCCCCTGTGCCCATATGTTCAAGGTTCTTCCCTAGTTTCCCTTCTATTAGTTTCAGTGTGTCTGGTTTTATGTGGAGATCTTTGATCCACTTAGAATTGAGCTTAGTGCAAGGAGATAAGGATGGGTCAATTTGCATTCTTCTGCATGTTGACCTCCAGCTGAGCCAGCACCATTTGTTGAAAAGGCTATCTTTTTTCCACTGGATGGTTTTAGCTCCTTTGTCAAAGATCAAGTGACCATAGGAGTGTGGATTCATTTCTGGGTCTTCAATTCTGTTCCATTGATCTACATGTCTGTTACTGTACCAATACCATGCGGTTTTTAACACTATTGCTCTGTAGTACAGCTTGAGGTCTGGGATACTGATTCCCCCAGAGGTTCTTTTACTCTTGAGAATAGTTTTAGCTATTCTGGGTTTTCTGTTATTCCAGATGAATTTTTGAATTGCTCTTTCTAACTCTATGAAGAATTGAGTTGGGATTTTGATGGGGATTACATTGAATCTGTGTATTACTTTTGGTAAGATGCTCATTTTTACTATATTAATCCTGCCAATCCATGAGCATGGCAGATTTTTCCATCTTCTGAGGTCTTCTTCAATTTCTTTCTTCAGAGACTTGAAGTTCTTGTCATACAGATCTTTCACTTGTTTGGTTAGAGTCACGCCAAGATACTTAATATGGTTTGTGGCTATCGTAAAGGGTATTATTTCTCTTAATTCTTTATCAGCCTGCTTATCCTTTGAGTATAGGAAGGCTTCTGACTTGCTTGAGTTGATTTTATATCCGGCCACTTTGCTGAAGTCGTTTATCAGCTGTAGGAGTTCTCTGGTGGAGTTCTTTGGGTCGCTTATGTATACTATCATATCGTCTGCAAATAGTGATAGTTTGACTTCTTCCTTTCCAATTTGTATCCCTTTGACCTCTTTTTGTTGTCTAATTGCTCTAGCTAGAACTTCAAGTACTATATTGAAAAGATATGGAGAGAGAGGTCAGCCTTGTCTAGTCCCTGATTTTAGTGGGATTGCTTCAAGTTTCTCTCCATTTAGATTGATGCTGGCTACTGGTTTGCTGTAAATTGCTTTTACTATATTTAGATATGGGCCTTGAATTCCTGATCTTTCCAAGACCTTTAGCATGAAAGGATGCTGAATTTTGTCAAATGCTTTCTCAGCATCTAATGAGATGACCATGTGGTTTTTTTCTTTGAGATTGTTTATGTAGTGGATTACATTGATGGATTTCCTTATATTGAACCATCCCTGCATCCCTGGGATGAAGCCTACTTGATCATGGTGGATGATCGTCTTGATGTGTTCTTGGATTTGGTTGGCAAGAATTTTATTGAGTATTTTTGCATCGATATTCATAAGAGAGATTGGCCTGAGATTCTCTTTCTTCGTCGGATCTTTGTGTGCTTTTGGTATTAGTGTAATTGTGGCTTCATAGAACGAGTTGGATAGTGTTCCTTCTGTTTCTATTTTGTGGAACAGTTTGAAGAGTATGGGTGTTAGGTCTTCTTTGAAGGTCTGATAGAATTCTGCACTAAAACCATCTGGACCTGTGCTTTTTTTGGTTGGAAGACTTCAATCAAGTAGAAACAAATAAAACCATACAAAGAATCAACAAAACGAGGAGTTGGTTCTTTGAGAAAATCAACAAGATAGATAAGCCCTTAGCCAGACTAACCAGAGGGCACAGAGATAGTATCCAAATTAATAAAATCAGAAACGAAAGGGAGAGATAACAACAGAAACTGAGGAAATTCAAAAAATCATCAGATCCTACTACAAAAACCTGTATTCAACACAACTGGAAAATCTTGAGGAAATGGACAATTTCCTTGACAGATACCAAGTACCAAAATTAAATCAGGATCAAATAGACCATCTAAACCGTCCTATAACCCCTGAAGAAATAGAAGTTGTCATTGGAAGTCTTCCAACCAAAAAAAGCACAGGTCCAGATGGTTTTAGTGCAGAATTCTATTTCCAGCTTTTTAAGGAACCTCCACACTGATTTCCATAGTGGCTGCATCAGTTTGCATTCCCACCAGTATTGAATAGTGTTCCTCTTTTCCAGTATCCATGGCAACATTTATCTTCATTTGCTGTGTTTTATGTGTTCTTCTCTGTTTGTTTTTGTTTATATTAACCATTCTGACTGGGATAAGATGAACTCTCAGAGTAGTTTCAATTTATACTTTACTGATCACTTAAAAAAAATGTTTCTTAGCCATTTGTGTTTCAGCTTCTTAGAACTCTGTTTATAGTTCCAAACTGTATTTTTAATTGAGTTGTTTAATTACCTGACTATTATTTTTGGAATTGTTTGATATTCTATACTCTTTTGTCATGAACTCTTTAAGCTAAACCAATGACTAGCTTGATAAGGCGCATCCACTGGTACAATGGAGGCATGAAGATCATGTGGTTTATCATTATACCCATAGATTGAAACATCCCTCAGTCCTCATCAGAGAAGCTTCTGTTTGCAGCAGATCAATAGAGACACTAACAACTGGCCAAAATCCAGATAATAAAAGACTGGAATGGTCAGTCCTAAATGGGCTCTCTATAACTCTTTTCCTCCTCCCAAGGCTAATCGTAAAAAAAAAAAAAAGAATTGTGAACGAGAACCTGGAAAGGTATTAAGACTCAGACACGATGAAGAGTGCAAGAAATCAATGTCCCTTGAGTATTCACCAAACAGAAAAGGGTAGCCTACACTAAAAAGCATGTAAGTTGTGCAGGACAATTAGCTATTTACAACTTGTAACAACATGTGCAAGACCTGTGTAAGTTCAAACCAGACAAAAGAAAGCATGAAGAAAGGAGTTGGACATGATATCTTACACTAATCAAAAAACTATTGGAAAGCTATAGATGGCAGAAGAGGAAGACTTAGTATTAAGAGACATGACACTTTTACTGATGCTATGGTGTGCTTACATACAGAAGCCTAGCATTGCTGACCTCTGAGAGGCCCAACAAGCAGCTAAAAGTCAGATGCAGATACTTACATCCAACCAATGGACAGAAGGTGGTGACCCCTGTGGTTGAATTAGGGAAAAGCTGGAAGAAGCTGAAGAGAGGACTCCATAAGAAGACCAGCAGTCTCAACTAACCTAGACCCCTGAGATTGCTCAGACACTGAGCCACCAACTAGGCAGCATACACCAGCTGATATGAGTCCAACACATATATAGCAGAAGACTGCCTGGTTTGGCCTCAGTGAGACAAAATGCACCTAACCCTGGAGAGACTTGAAGCCCTAGAGAGTGGAGGGGTCTGGTGAGGTGAAGGAGGTGGGAATATCCTCTTGGAGATAGGGGAGGAGGTATGGGATAAGGAACAGTCAGAGAGCAGACTGGGAGAGGGATAATTACTGGACTGCAAAAAAATGATGATGATGATGATGATAATAATAATAATAATAATAATAATAATAATAATAATAAAGAGTGCAGCCTCTGAAGAAGAACAAACTCAAATGGTAGGCCACACATCCAAGAATATATGGACAAGCACAAATTGATTTTAATGGAATTATGAAGAAGACTTAAATTGGGTGGATAAGGAAGGAGTAGATCTGGGAAATTTTGGTGGGGGCGACTATGATTGATTAAAATACAATATATGAAATTCTCAAAGAATTAATAGAAAAAATATTTTTGTCTAAGCAACTGAAGAACAATACAAAAAGTCCCTGTCCTGTGTTTTTCCCTTTATTGGCTCTGTTGCCATCTGCATGCCTTCTTTTAACCTAACCTAAGACATATAATTATCCAACAATACCCTGTGAATTTTATGACTTCTAGATGGCTACAGTGATTATTTTCAACAACAGGTTCTATTATCGGTGGAGAATTTACCCACAGAAGTAACTTGAAGTTGTATAAAAATAACTATATTCCTTTGTCCAGTCATAATTGTCTATATGAACAAGCACACAAACATATGTAAACATATACATATATACACACATATGCACATATACAGAGAAAGAGTGAGAGAGATTCACAAATGCAAGAGCTCATGCACAAACACAGAGCTCTAACTAACTGAGTCCCACACTCTTTGTAGTCTCTACTGATCGGAGTGCAGACAGTTCATGCTTCTTGGACTGAATGTATGCCATCCATACAGGTAGCAAGTACAGTCCCCATTCACAGATAGGAAACCTGTAAAACAGGTCTTTAAATAGACCATTAATAACATTTATGAAGTATCAGGAAACCTACATCCTGGGTCACCCAAGAACAAGAGAATGAGGAAATGCAAGGCAGCAGGTATGGTGAGAAGTAGTAAGTGGGCAGGGGAGAATGATCCAGAAAGATCATAGGTAAAGCCCTGAGCTCAGCATCTGCTGACAGTAGAGGCTCAATAGGGTCACACAGGTGACATGTGAAGACCCAACTCTGGATAGATCGCTGGTTCCAGAACTGTATGCCAGAATAGAGACTCTAAAGAGAAATGCTGAACTTAAGAGTATCTCTTTATTTTCTTCCTTTAGTGAATTAATAGTGACATTTGAAACCAACCCAAGGACTCTTGCATCCATCAGTGACCACACCAGCAAACCAGCCTCTTAACTACTGAATGTCTGTCTCCTCGAGATGGTTTCCTCTAATACCTGTTTTTTGAAAACAACAAAAAAACAAGCAAACAAAAACTTTTCATTGAACCTGCATGTTATTCAGTCTGGAAAGATGAAATTTTACCATTAGTCAACTGGCTTGGGTCTTAGAAACCTGGTTGGTGACATCCATGTGCTGTGGAACCTCTTTAGGTATGAAAATCTCCATTCACCAAAAGGAGAAATTCCCATAAGCAATTTCCACTTGTTGGCAGTGCCTTCTTTGTTCTACTTCTTCCACTTCTTCCATTTCTTCTACTTCTTCTTCTTCTTCTCCTCCTCCTCCTCTTCCTCCTCCTCCTCCTCCTCCTCCTCCTCCTCCTCCTCCTCCTCCTCCTTCTTCTTCTTCTTCTTCTTCTTCTTCTTCTTCTTCTTCTTCTTCTTCTTCTTCTTCTTTTCTTCCTCTTGACCTACTCCTCTTCCTCACTCTAGCCAAAAGGTAAGTTTTGCCACAAGTTCCTGCCATGATGCCAACCTTACATTTCCTTCAAGGTTATAAGTGTGTTTCTATTTACTAAAGAATATTTCTATGTCTAAAGATATGTTACAAATCCACAAAAGTTTTTTGTATTTGTATACTCATTTTAATGTTTTTCTCATATTTACCAAAATTTTCCAGAACACAGAGCTATCTAATCTGTTTAGTTCTATCCTGCATTCTGTCTCAAACTAGTTTCACTTCTCTTTTAATTGGGTAGGTTGGATGATCTGGCCTTTGCTCTAAATATCACATTATTAAATTGAGGAATCAAAACCCCAAATATGTCCATTGTTCTTTGCCGGCAAGAACTACAAACTACCAGCTCTGTCTCTGGTCTCAGCAATAAGTTCTCAACACTATCAGCAGCCTTCTTGTCCCTACAAGATCCTATGGCATGTAGTAGTAACAATGATGTGCACACAATGGAATTGTGTTCAACCATTAAAGAAGAATCATGTCATGGCATTTGTTGTAAAATGTATGAAGTAAGAGATGATTATGTCAAGCAAAATAAGTTAGATTCAACAACACAAATATTACACGTTCTTTTTTACATGTTATATCCATGTTTAAATTTGCATATACATGTATATGTCAATTTTAGGGCATGAAAGCAGAAAGCAGAGTATAAGTGTGAAGGAAGAGACAAAGGAAACTGGGGGATAAGAGAGGGTATTGGAACACATGTGACATGAAATGGAAAGGACAACAAACTGAGATGGGGAAAGTAACCAAGAAAGGAGATGGGTATGAGACAGAGGAAAGGAAAACAAATACAATATGTCCATGCACACACAGGTGTGTGAAATACTATCATAAAAGTAATCACATTGTATAACCTCAAAAATTAAATTTTATAAACTCAGAAGAAATGTAATGTGTACAAGGAAAAGTTAAAGGTAGAAGGCAGAATACCACTCAGTGATAGCTTTTTTAATTGGATATTTTATGTATTTACATTTCAAATGTTATCCCCTTTCCCTATTTCCCCTTAGGAATCACAGATCCCATCCCTCCTCCCACTGCTTCTATGAGGGTGCTCCCCCTCCCACCCACCCAGCCCCACCTCACCACCCTGGCATTCCCTTACACCGGAAAATCGAGCCTTCACAGGATCAAGGGCCTCTCCTCCTATTGATGCCAGACAATGACATCCTCTGTTACTTATACGGCTGGAGCCATGGGACCCTCTGTCTATACTCTTTGGTTAGTGGTTTAGGCCCTAGGAGCTCTGGGGGTATTGGGTTGGTTAATACTGTTGTTCTTTCTATGGGGTTGCAAACCCGTTCAATTCCTTTAGACCTTTCTCTAACTCTTCCATTGGGGTCCTCATTCTTAGCCCAATGGTTGGCTGTGAGCATCTGCCTCTGTATTTGTCAGGCTCTGGCAGAGGTTCACGGGCACTTGTCAGCAAGCACTTGTTGACATCCACACTAGTGTCTGGGTTTGATGTTTGTATATGGCATGTATCCCCAGGTGAGGCAGTCTCTGGATAGCCTTTCCTTCTGTATCTGCTCCAAATTCTGTCCCCATATTTCCTTCAGATAGGAGCCATTCTGGGTTAAAAATTTGGAGATGAGTGGGTGGCTCCATCCACCAACTGGGGGGCTTCCTAACCTCTAGATATGGTCTCTACAGGTTCTCCTTCCCCTTTGTTGGGCATTCCAACTAATCTCATCCTTTTTGGGTCCTGAAAGCCTCTTGCTTTCCTGGCATCTGAAACTTGCTGGTGGCTATCCCCAGTTTCCCATCCCCCACTGCTACACATCTCCGTTTAAATTGCTGACCCTCCCTATATAATCCCTGACTCCTCCCCTTTTCTCTCTCCCCCCCTTTCTTCCTTCCAACTCCCTCCCACCCTCTACCTCCTAAGAGTATTTTGTTCCCCTTTCTAAGGACTGAAGCATCCACATTTTGGTCTTCCTTCTTCCTGAACTTCATATGGTCTGTGAATTGTATCTTGGGTATTCTTACCTTTGGAGATAATATCCACTTATCAGTGAATGCATACCATGTGTATTCTTTTGTGACTGGGTTACTTCACTCAGGATGATATTTCCTAGTTCCATTCATTTGTGATGAAGTCATTGGTTTTGTTTTGTTTTTTGTTTGTTTGTTTGTTTGTTTTTCCTATGGGAAATTTTCTATTTTGTATATTAAATTATTTTAAGCCTTATAAATAGGTTCCATAATCCTCTACCAATTAGTTAGCCATCTTAGCAACATACAGTCAAGGCTCTTGAGAAATACAAGAACTATTTATACCACATTCCAATTACAGTGAAATTGATGAACAAATAAGGGAGGGAAGAAAAGGAGAAGTAGGATGTCTCATACACTGTATTTTTTTTATGATCACAGAATATTGTTCTCAAATATGGTAAATAACTTGATAAACCACGAAGAGAGCATAAACATCTATGGGAAGGGTGTTTTCTAGTCACATATAAGATAGAAACAAAGTTTACTTTATAACTATTCTAGGATATACATGAAAAATCCATGAGGATCATTCATGGATATTGCTGCACATTGTGATATTATTATGTAGAAGTCATTGTTTTAATAACTGAATAAGTACTCCATTGTACAAGTGTACCACATTTTCTGTATACATTCCTGTGTTGAAGGACATCTGGATTCTTTTCAGCTTCTGGCTTTTATAAATAAGGCTGTTATGAACATAGTGGAGCATGTGTCCTTGTTACATATTGGAGCATCTTTTGAGTATATGCCCAGGAGTGGTATAGCTGGGTACTCAGGTGGTCCAATTTTCTATGTCCAATTTTCTGAGGAACCGCCAGTGTGGTTGTACCTGCTTGCAATCCCACCAGCAGTGGAGGAGTGATCCTCTTTCTCCACATCCTTGCCAACATCTGCTGTCACCTGAGTTTTTGATCTTAGTCATTCTGACTGGTGTGAGGTGGAATCTCAGGGTTGTTTTAATTTGCATTTCCCTGATGACTAAGGATGTAGAACATTTCTTTAGGTGCTTCTCGGCCATTCAAGATTCCTCAGTTGAGAATTGTCTGTTTAGCTCTGTACCCCATTTCATTAGGGTTATGTGGTTCTCTGGAGTTAGACTTGAAGTCAAGCACCTTTACTCAGCTATCAGTTTTCCACATAATCAGGACCCAGGTTGCCACTTCTCTACCTCTGACTCTCTATCACTTTGGCACTTCTGCTATGCTTCCTTAGTTCTTCCCCTAATCCTCACGTGGATGCTCTGTTTTATTGATTACATCACAGTTTTCCATCCACCACTCACATAAGGATTACCTGGGAAAATTAAAGCTGCTTCCTTTTTTGCCTGATAGTGATAAATTCTCTGCATCACGTTCAGGAATCACCTGCATTTTAATTCTCTTAGTTATTTCTGGTTAATTCGATTCACCCAAGTATGTACACTAGAATGTATGTTTTATGGAAATAAAAACAGACTTATTGCCTTCCAGCCACCATTTGCAGCAGGGAACCTGGCAGCTCCATAGCCTTCTGTGCTTAGCCCACCAGAAGAGAATGATCTCCCAGCAGCGATTTCACTTCTGAATGCGGAGGTGAGATCTCCACCTTCTCTCTGGAGCAACACAACTAGGAGCACACAGGGCATACGATCAGTGGAGCAGCTGAGACAGTAGTCTTCCCTTCCAGCCGCCATCTGCAGCAGGGAGCCAGGCAGCTCCAAAGCCTTCTGTGGTTAGCCCACCAGGAGAGAGTGATCTCCCAGCAGCAATTTCACTTCTGATCATGGGGGTAAGATCTCCACCTTCTCTCTGGAGGGTACAGCTAGGAGCGCACAAGGCATATGATCATTGGAGTAGCTTGGACAGGAGTCTTCCCTTCCGGCCGCCATTTGCAGCAGGGAACCAGACAACTCCACAGCCTTCTGTGCACAAACCCTACCAGAAGAGAACTGGTCTCCCAGGAGTACAGACACAGGTTTACAGGCCCATAGGAGGGGCAAGCTCCAGCCAGAGACAACAAGAACAACTAACAACACCAGAGATAACCAGATGGCGAAAGGCAAGCGCAAGAACCCTACCAACAGAAACCAAGGCTACTTGGCAACATCAGAGCCCAGTTCACCCACCACAGCAAGTTCCGGATGCCCCAGCACACCTGAAAAACAAGAGTTGGATTTAAAGTCTCTTCTCACCATGCTGTTAGAGGACATCAAGAAGAACATAAATAACTCCCTTAAAGAAATAAAGATGTAAAGAATAAATAACTCTTAGGAAAGGAATGGATTACTAAAAGCTGTTAACTGAAAAAATAAGCAAAATCCAATTCTATGAATCTAATAAAAAAACAGATTCAAATAAAGAATTGCAGAAACACAGGCAAAGTAACAAAATTTCCACTGAATTATTGTTTTCAGAAAGACAAAAATTTTCAAATTATATACCAACAAATGGAGCATTTGAATATTACACATTCCTTTGTAACGATGAGGGGCAGGACAAAGCTTTACTCATAGGACAATAATGATCATCTTTTTTAAGATTCCTTAAGAGTTGTGAGCATAGAAGAAACTATTGAAAGTAAAGATGAAATGAAAATACTCTCTTGAATATTGCTTAACATTCTGAACAGTTCAAGTGGGCTGAAGGTGATGAAGACATTGTAGCGGTTCCATTTAATCAAACATGTCATTTAATACATAACACTTAGTTCAAAATCAGTTGAAAGAAACTAAATTTGTCAGGTGAAAACCACCAGTGACTGTCCTGGCACTGACGGGTTTTCCCAATGTGCCTCTTCTGATCCATCACTCCTGAGGATACATTACCAAGCATGTGGGCACATGATTAATCCTCTTGCTCTTTTCCCTGCACATGATATATTGTCAGAATATTCCCAGTAAAAGTCATATCTTAGGGAGAGATGAACTTGGAACCTTTACTCTCAATTTCCCAAAGTCATATGACCTAAAATCTCATCCATGCCCATAATATTTATGAAGACCTATTTAACCATTGTCTACAAAATATATTCTGAGTAACCCTGAGCAGTATACTAAAATATATTTGCAATTTTCTGAAACAAATTTAAGTGGAATCATTGAATACCATAGCTGCTAGCAATTAAAGATTTGATTCAAAGTGTTCCTCTACAACTGAAGGATAACCATAGGTCACACAGCTGGATGAGCTGATCTGACACAGAAAGGCTGTGCCCTTTAACTTCCCAGGAATAATTTTGGATGTGTTTATATAATTTGAGCTCAAGAGACCTGAGGACAGTTTTACTCCTTGTTAAATATATTAAACTGAACACGTAGATTATTCGGATTAATAAATAGGCATTAGTTGTGTTTAATCATCTATTTGCAGAATTATTAAGAACATCAAAGAAGTGAAAAATATATCAGCCCTGTGCATGATATAAGGCCAGGAAGCATTACCATATCCTAACTGAGAGCATGGAGGCTGTTATATTTCACTGACCTCTACTCCTCTAGAAATAAAAACAAAAAAATGTGTTTTAGTAATTAATATTCTCAACCTGTAGTTATTTTTTATGGAGTTGTGCTTCTAGATTAGGAAAAAAGGACAATTTGGAACTTCTGAGTAGGCATTCATTCACTTCAGAGAGCAGCATGCACACCAGTGTGAGTGCAAAATCTTGAACTGAAAGATACAATTAGTGAATCCAAACTGGAAGCTGCCAAGCAGGCTCACAGGAAATTAGCTTCCTCAAACGAGTGCTACAGATGACACGATAAAATATCAAGATTCTTCTCTTATTTCGGATAGAAACTGGAAGTCACTGTAGATGCTAGAGCAACTGCAACACAACATGCTATATAGGTTATCAAATGGGGTCAGAGTTATTATGGTTGTTTGCAGTTCTGTTTTCTATAAATATTCCTTCGTGACCTCTGCCTCACTAGTTTTTAGATTCTAAAGTGCTAAGTTCAAATAATTTGATCCGTGTGAAATTATTTAAGAGAATATTCTTGTTCTTAATGTTCTTGTACATTTTAAGACTTTGCTGGAATTATTTGAATTCTTTATGCTTTATTGGTACATATTTTTTAAAAATTGAGACTCATCAAAATGAAGCAGAGGGCTTCATTCTTCTGAAGCACAGCCAGGTTCATTCCCTCTATAGCACACTGGGAGATGAATCCTTCATGCATCCATAGCATTACTGGTTTGGCCAGATCTGCTCTGCCTTTAAATCAACTTTGCTTGTCCCTGGCATCACTCCCTAACCACAGCTGCCAACTGTTCAAGGTGGAAGAAAGGAGTCTTTAGAATTTATAAATAAGCTCTTCTCAGGGCTTACTAGCTGCAGAATCTAGGACAGTGGAATGTTCTCGAGAGACATGGAGGAGCTGTATAAGTCTGGAACTTAAGGAGGTGAATATTAATGTTTCTAATAACATGGACAACTTGGAAATGGTTATTTTAGATGCTTAAGGACTGAAACAACAATCTGATACTTCATGTTTCCTGAGAAAGTATCAGTGCTCAGATCATATAAAGTCAACAGGATCTGGATTTTTAATGAAACAGACACAGGAACAGAAAGTTCATCCTTCTGAAAGGATGCCACATGCCAGGACTTAATCAGAAGCCACTGGTGTAAAACATGGTTGATACTCTTCCTTGGCGCTCACAATTGCCTGATGTCCATGCAGACTCTGTTCCTCACCAAACAGTCACTAGGAACTTTTCCAAGAAAGGTAGAAACAGAGATGTTATTACTAGAGTTGTTAAAACCACTGAACCATTTAATAATCTGACATTTTCCAGACTGGGAGCTGCATTATACCACCTACCTCCACCCTCGAATCTTCCCCTGATTGTTGCAAGTGGTCTCATGAATCAGTAAATAAAATAGCAATTTGACTAAGATAAATAGTAAAATCTGAGGTTTTTCTTACCTTGTTAAGATTCAGCCATCTAAAAAAACACAAATAGCTCCTCCCATCACTAACATCTCTTAGCAGAAAGCTCAGTGGCAGTTGTGGAGAGAGGCTGAAGAGAAGAGATGCAGAATAAAAAGCTACTGTCCAGTTTCCGAAAGCTTGAATCAACACCACTATATCTTCTCTGCCTTGACAATACAGTAATGTCTTTTCTTTGAACATGGCCCAAGAATAACATATGCATCAGGAATAATTTGGAAAACCAAATTATTTAAAACAAACTTGCTCTTGAGAGTCTCACTGAGGTCTTCAAGTCCCCGTAGTGTAATTGATGGGCACTATGGTTAAACAAACCCAGAGTTTCTTTGTATTGATGCTTCTCAAAAAGTTCTGTAGGCTTAAAACTAATTAAAATGAGGAAATTGAAAAGTGAACTGAGCTTATTTTTAAAAAAGGTCACCATCTCATTACAGGGAAAACTAATCAAAATGAAAGACTTTAATTGAATTAAGTAGCATTCACCCAAGCCACTACTTCATTACTTACCTAGATGGACAGACTGCCACATACTGTGTCTCTCTTTTTGCTTGAATTCACTTAAATAATGGTATTTGAACTGATATTTGGAATCTTGTAAATGTTCTCCCCCATCCCATTTGGGATGTTTAAGAGTTGTCCAAACACCTTCACTTGGTACCCAAGCCCCTCAGCCTCACATGCAGCCTGGATTCTCTCATCAGCCCTACCAGTTTACATTGACTATAATGAACCTCAACTAAGTGTGAAATTCTTATAAATTACAGGAATGAAGACTCTCTCCTGTGGTGGGAGGCTATCTCTAATGAGAATATAGGCCTTGTTCTCCCACATCTAGATTCAGTGTTGTTTGTCCCATCAAATTGCATCTAAGCCCGACATAAAATATGTTTTGTCCTATAAAGAAGGCTTCTGCTGGGGTAATCGGCATGATTAATTTAGAATTCCTCACAAGGAAAAGTAACATAAAATTCACTTCATATTTTATTATTCATCTACTATTCTACATTTTTTCTGGACTATTGGTGGCTAAAAATTTCATTCACTGTGTTGGAAGTTTTGGAGTTGTTTGTTTGCTCTGTTTGAGTGTGTGTGTGTGTTTGTGTGTGTGTGTGTGTATGTGTGTGTGTGTGTGTGTGTGTGTGTGTGTGTTTTATGGGTATTGTCAACTTACAAAATAATTACAAAAGAAAAAAGGAGTTACAAGGTGGGGTTAAAATCTCTATTCTGATTTCTCCATTGGGGTCCCTGCTCACAGTCCAATGTTTGGCTGTGTACATCTGCATCTGCATTGATTCAGCTCTGGGAAAGGGGATAACATTTGTAATGTAAATAAATAAAATAACCGATTAAAAGAACACCACTATTTCTGTGATGATTTGGTACAATATAACGCTGACATTCTAGGATTAGGATATGATGTTGTGTTTAAAAAAAACATCAATATTGATAGTAAATCTCAAATCATTGGTTTCAGTAGCATATGTAAGATATGATGTAGACACAGAGAAGGTAGAAAAAGACATCAGTCATTTTTTTTTCCTCCCAGAGATGTCTTTGCTCCCAAAGACCATAAAAACAGATAGGAAAAAGATACACACAGGACAACAACTATTCCATTTCTTTACATATTAAACAAAGAATGTTCTCCCAGGGATAGAGAGTATCAGAAGACTTGATTCTGGCATGAGCTACAAGGTGGGTGATTCCGGCGTGAGCTACAGGACGCATGTGGCACAAAGTCAATGGCAACAAAATGCCCTCCTATGTGGATAATTACAGGGACGAGATTGTGAAAAACAGACTTTATTCATCACTTCTTAAACTACAGAGAAAAATAGTAAAATGTCATAAGAGGATCCTTGTAGGATTTCAGCAAAATGCCAACACAGTGATTCATTTTGTTGAATGGAACATTTAGGAGATTTACTCTTTTTGTCAGTGATAATTAACACCTATCTATTTTCACTATAAGGAAGGATATTCCAGAAAAAGGAATGAACTCAGAACTAACATGGCAAAGGTAGACTGAGCATACCCAGAGATTAAACTTGATGAAATTACATCCTGAAGTCCAACCTTCAGAACTTAATCAAAAGCCCATACATTATGGTGAGTTTACAAATGCTGATAACAAGTAGGCAAATTTGTATATCAGAATTAGAATTAAAGAAACAATGACAATTTCTTAGGCTCATATCAAGAAATGTATATTTTATAATGGAGCTGTGCTGTAAAATAACAAATACCACTGCATAAGAAGATTGCAAACTTCTGAAGATAGGGGCTCTGTCATGTAGCGGAACTATATAGAAGGATTATTTAGAATATGTCATCAAAGCAAGTCTAATGTCCTTTGTGTCATTCTGTGCCATTTCATTTGGTGTGAGACATAGGATCAGGTCATATAACCTCACAATACATCTCCCTACTCAATGGAGTACAAACATAAACATTGGCATTGTTTATAGAAATACTTAAAAGAATCTGTGGCACAATCATATTGTGACTCTAAATTTAAACAATCCATGATTCATCTATTTGCACCGCAGTATAGTCTTAGCACATTTATTCACTGACTATTTAGCATATGCTAGTTGGACATATAATAACATGCACAGAACATGACCAAATAATAACGAAAGTAATTTCCCAAGTCATCATTCTCTTTGCTTATCACAAAACTCAATCACAGGAATAAATCAAAATAAATTATTTAAAGATAATAGTCAATAGGCTTTTCAACAAAAAAAATGATGAGGGTAGCTAATGCTACTTGGGAAATTACAGGGATTTACGCCTTCCAGTTTACAATTCTAACATATTTTTAAGGGGAATATGACAAGGCGAAGATGTTCAGGAATGACACACAAAAATGCACAAGAGCTCAACTACAGTAATGAAGGAAGCTCAAGCTGAGAAACTCCACAGAAGTCAGAACAAAAATATCAATAATTTGGCTCATGTTGGTTCCTATGAAAGAAACTGAAAGTTCATGAAAAATGGTCAGGTCAAAGTCTGGAAAAAAATAGTGAGTTAATGAAGCACTTAAAAAAAAAACTTCACAACAGTGAGAGGCATGTAGATCAATGGAACAGAAATGAAGACCCAGAAATGAATCCACACTCCTATGGTCACTTTGACAAAGGAGCTAAAACCATCCAGTGGAAAAAAGATAGCCTTTTCAACAAATGGTGCTGGATCAACTGGAGGTCAACATGCAGATTGACCCATTCTTATCTCCTTGCACTAAGCTCAATTCCAAGTGGATCAAGGACCTCCACATAAAACCAGACACACTGAAACTAATAGAAAGGAAACTAGGGAAGAACCTTGAACATATGGGCACAGGGGAGAATTTCCTGAATAGAGTTCCAATAGCTTATGCTGTAAGATCAATAATTGACAAATGGGACCTCATAAAATTACAAAATTTCTGTAAGGCAAAAGACACTGTCAAAAAGACAAAGTGGCAACCAACTAACTGAGAAATGATCTTTACCAACCCTACATCCGACAGAGGGCTAATATCCAATATATACAAAGAACTCAAGAAGTTAGAGTCCAGAGAGACAAGTAACCCTATTAAAAAATGGGGTACAGAGCTAAACAAAGAGTTCTCACCTGAAGAATATCTAATGGTTGAGAAGCACCTAAAGAGATGTTCATCATCCTTAGTCATTAGGGAAATGCAAATCAAAACAACCCTGAGATTCCATCTCACACCAGTCAGAATAGCTAAGATCAAAAACACAGGAGACAGCAGTTGTTGGCGAGGATGTGGAGAAAGAGGAACACTCTTCCACTGCTGGTGGGATTGCAAGCTGATACAACCACTCTGGAAAGCAGTCTGGCGGTTCCTCAGAAAACTGGGCACGACACTCCTGGAGGATCCAGCTATACCACTCCTGGGCATATACCCAGAGCCTTTACCTGCATGCAATAGGGACACATGCTCCGCTATGTTCATAGCAGCCTTATTTATAATAGCCAGAAGCTGGAAAGAACCCAGATGTCCCTCAACGGAGGAATGGTATATTTACACAATGGAATACTACTCTGCAATTAAAAACAATGAACTCACGAAATTCCTAGGCAAATGGTCATCTTAGTGAGGTAACCCAATCACAAAAGAACAAACATGGTATGCAGTTACTGATAAGGGGATATTAGCCCAGAATCTCAGAATACCCTAGACACAATTCGCATATCAATAGATTTCCAAGAAGATGGAAGGAGAGACCCCTGGTCCTGGAAAGATTGGATGTAGGGGAATGCCAGGACAGAGAAGCAAGAGGGTGTTGAATGGGGAAAAGAGGGAGGGAAGGGGGCTTATGGGACTTTCGTGGAGGGAGGAAACGGGAAAGGGGAAATGATTTTGAATGTAAATAAAAAAAAAACTTAGAAAAGAAAAAAAAAACTTCACAGAATTATCTGGAGGAAGGAATGATCAGCCACTGGCCCAGTCAAGCCAAAGTAGCTATCATACCTGCAACGAACAGGACATTGTGGCACATGTGAAACACATGTTCCATTTAGCTGTGTTGAGACATAAACTCTTACATTTAATTGACTTGACTCAAGATTGTTTTACATTTTGATCTTTAGAAATAGTTTTTTTAAAAATCTATGGGAATTCAAGGAGAAACTTTTTTTTAATTGAAGAAATTTACAAATAATATTTGATTTCATCTGCCCTGGGAGGCAAAGAAAGCAGTACTGCTGTTAGACATCACACTATAAAGTTTTAGAATCAATGAGATAGGGTGTGCTCCATTCCTAGTAATAAATATACTTGTAAGTTCAAATAAGCACTCAGGTAAAGCATAAAACCTACAAGCTACCATAAATGGAACTCCAGCCAGCCCATTCTGGGCCCTGAGTCCTTCTCTCTGTCATGGAAAGAGGCATGGTCAGCTGCTCAGAAGCAATCACCCCCCCAAAAAAAAGTGAAACAAGATCAATGATTTTTAATTTCTTTTGAATCAATATACCAAATATCAGAAAGCAGGTACCAAGTGAGCAAGAAAGGGAGGAAGGGAGAGGGGAAAGGAGGGAGGAGGGAGAGAGGAGGAAAGGGAGGGAGAGAGCAGGGGAGGGAGAGAGAGGGAGAGTGAAAACAAGATCATAAAGTGGAAACATTAAAATAAACACTGAGGGCCAGCAAGATAGCCCAGCAGGTATCAGGTCTGCTGACTTGAATTTGTTGCCTGACGCTCATGTGGTAGAAACAGAAAACAGAGTCCTGCAAGTTGTCCTGCTATGTCCATATGTTTTGTGATAGTGTGTACCCATACACTTACACATAACACGAATGATTAAAATGTTTAGCGAATACATAGATACTGAAAGTCCAAGACAAGGATCAAAACGAAATGAAATCATCTCTGCCAAGACGAGAATCTAAAAATTAGGCAATTCCTAGCTCCAGTTCTAATTGGTTCTCCTTCCAAGAGTCATTCAAGTTCCTGAATGCTGTTCACAGTATGTTGCTCTGTTGGCAACTGTGTGTGCTGACCAGGGAGGCAGTGAAGGCTGAGGAAAAAGGATGTCTCTTAAGCCTTTTGATCTTTTGCCTATGCAACTATGGCAGAAGAGAGAGAAAGAGAATGACAGAAGGAGAAAGAGAAAGAGAAAGAAAGGGAGAGAGAGAGAGAGAGCAGCCACTAGTGAATGCTTCCTATCCCACCCTGTTCTGTGCCTATAATGGATGTGCCATCTGATATCTGGAATTGGCTTGTTCTTTTTCACCACAAATGCCCCCAGGAAGCCTGACATTTGGGACTCCAAACAGTCAAACCTAATTGGGCCATTAAGCCTATTCTCTGGTCAAGACTGTAGAATCCCATGCCCTCCCTCGACATCTTCCCTGATTCTGCTGTATCAGCAACAAAAACCTATGAGACTTTCTTTGCTTCTACACATCCTCGACTGGAGCTCCTGAAAAAGGAAGGGTTGGCAAGCACTGCCTAGTTAATGACAGCATGCCTTTCCTTGCCATTATCAGAATCCCAACAAGTCAATCATAATTTTTTCATTATTGAAAACTCAGTAGAAACTACACTATTTTCTATAACTGGTGTAATATGAAAAGGTGAGTTGTTATTATTTTCATTCTGCAACTCCAGAAAGGCATGGAAACTTGACAAGTCTTACTGTCCCACATTGGGAAGAGATGACTGGAGACCCAGGCTCATAGGGTAAGTGTGATACTTGAGATCCTGAACAGTGAGGACATCTGAACCAAACAGTGCCTCTAAAGATGTGACCAGTACTGCTGGTTAGTATCTCAGGCTTCTGACAAATAATTCATACTAGCATCTTACCACAAAGAATCCCAATGGAATTGTAACATCAACAACTAAAAGTAAAAATCAAAAGCTTTATTTCAGAAAAGAAAGAGTCAGGATCTAAGAATGATTATTTTCTATAGACTAGAAATTGTCACCATGGTTTTGCAAGTTGGCACTAACTGTTCAGTTCACATAGCTAGTAGATTTGAGTTAGTGAAACTAGGCCTATTGGAGTTGGTGAGAATTGTTTTTTTTTCCATTCTTTCTTTCTTTCTTTCCTTCCTTCCTTCTTTTGTTCTTTTCTATTTTTATTAGTTTTTTGAGAATTTCATACAAAGTGTGCTGATTTCTGCCAACTTTACCCAGATACACTTTCCACTTCCTATTCATTCAACACTGCATCTCCTTCTGTTGTTTTTAAAGCCCATCAAGTCCAATTGGCATAGATCATATATTCTTGAATGTGTGGCCTTCTACTGAAGCATGGTCAGTCCACTAGGGTCCACATAATTGAAGAAAACTGACTCTTCCTCTCCTAGAAGATGTCAAACCCACTGAGTGAGTTTTCCTATTGTTGCATAAAATGACAATGTCCAGATACTGCAGAGGAAAATGTGTGTTGCATAGAGAAGAACAATGGTAGGCAGGTTATGTGAGGGACTGGTGGTCAGGCCTGTGATTGGCCATCACCAGAAGTCATGGCTTCCTGAAAGCTTCATGGATATGGTGAAGGTCCTAGGAGTGAAGCAGATAGCAATTGGAATGGTTCCAAAAGCAGCAAATGATATTAGCATAGTTCATTGACCAGTGTTCCTGGAGGAGATGATGCTGATGTCATCATTGTTCCCAATGGTAACAATGGCTTGAGCTGACACCAGCAGCTATTCCTAAGTCCTACTTAGAATTATGACATAGATGCCATCATTATTCATTTTTAGATGTGCTGTTGCATCTAGAAGTCAAGGTTGCTGCCAACTAAGTAGGTTACTGCAGCAGAGAATTTGAGGAAGTCCTCCACCTTCATTTGTAGCCTGTCAATCTGGCTGTACATTGTGTGAGCTTTGTAAGGCTCTGTACACAGTGTGAGCATGACACTAGGAATCCAGAGCAACACTATACAGAACTCTCACTGGGTGGGCGGAAACTCCTCCTTCTTTTGATAATGCCATCTGTGAAGGATCCTAGTCATATACAGAATGGTGATTCTTCCACATGTCCTTTTTGATTTAAGTTCATTTGCATTGTGAGAGAATTGGATGAGCCTTCTCCTAGCTGTATAGATATATTTGGTTTTTATGTGGATTCTGGGGATTTTCCTTGCTATATTTTAACAAAATGAGATGCTGAGGAACACTGTCCTAAAGTTCTGAGTAGCAAAACTGGAATAAGACACAGTTCCTGTTAGAATTTTTTCTACTGGTTACTCTGTGCCTCCTAGTAACAGGTGACATATGGGAACATCTGACCCCACTTACCATATGACAGTACATGTGTATTAATTTCACAAGTAACTCAGAGAACCATTTGAAACAGAATTTTTATGTCTAGTAGATATTGTGATTGAAACATTTTCAGTCTTCTCAGAGATAATGTAACTTATGTTCAAAGTAGACTTTAAAATCAGTTTTCTAGCTAATATAAAAGATAAAACCAAATTAGGAATTTTATTAGTCAACTTTGTATAATGTGCTATCATTTTTCTTGAAATATGTAATAAAATCCAAGAAATTTACCCATGACTCATTTCCACTTTTGTGAATGGTATTGTTTCCTAGACTTCTTTTTCAACGTGATTTCTTATCTCATTTAAGGAAGCCTCTAAAATTTATGTTTTCTGTATTGTGCTACTTTACTGAATGTATTTATTTATCAGCTATAGGAGTTTTCTGGTAAAGTCTTTGGTTTCTTTATGTAATAGAACCATGTAACCTACAGGCAAATATATTTAATGTCTTACTCTTCTAACTGGATACCCCACTACCAGTAAACTGCATTTGTTTTGTGGCTTTAGCTACAATGTAAAGTCCTATGTTTAACCAGAATGGATTGAGCTATCCTTCTTTTGGTAGGCTGTGTGTCAATGGTTTTTGCAATGTCTCTGGCAAATACAAATAACAATTTTCTCTATTTACCAAAGAGAATACAGGGAATAGTAACAATTTTACATTTTCATTATGAGTGAAAATTTGTTAAAGTCCAAGGAATACCACAAAAGGTGTGGTAAGCACCATATTAATTCATTTCCCATTAGAATTAAGTAAGTGATGAAAGATACACCTGAGATTCTTCTATGATGTGCACTTGAGTGTGTAGCAGGGGCATAAAGTACTTGGGCTGTGGATGGAAGAGCAGAGATTTGCCTCAGTGGAGACATCAGGACAATACCTTGCCAGGATCAACATTAAATACACTTGCCACTGAACTTTGGACACCAGCGTTGCTGCAGAAGCAAACTTTTGTGCCTAATGGCATCCGATGGATTCTTGACATTTCTTTGATCATTTCTCAAGTCAGTGCCCATGAGGGGTTCAGACAATAACCCAGCAAACATTGAAATACATTATTACATAACTCTTTGAACTTGAAGGGATATTAAGTATCATGGCTAAGAATTCATGGCACATGTATTTTATGAACCAAGAAAAGAAAAGAATGCAAAATACACCTGATATTTAAAAGGTGCAATGATCCATCATGGTGCCACAGGCAGGATCCAGGCAAGAGGATCATATGAACCAAGAAAAGAAAAGAATGCAAAATACACCTAATATTTAAAAGGTGCAATGATCCATCATGGTGCCACAGGCAGGATCCAGGCAAGAGGATCATAAGATGGAAACAAGCCCAGGCAATATGAAACATAATCTCAAAATGATGATTGTAAATTAAAGAAAAATTAGAGTGACAGCAAGGATAATTCTCATTCAGTTGTTCATGAAAATGCTTCAAGTGTTTACATTTTTGTAGTCATTGGTGGCACTGACAAAGAGCATGATTGAGTATTTCTGGATAACGGACTGTTGTGTATCTAAGCCAGCAGAGCTAGAGCACCACTGAAATTAGAGTAGTTTAATAATTTCATTAGAGCAAGAGAATGAAACCACACACTACATAAACTAATACTGCACATGAACATATTAAAATGTTTTGATATTATAAGTGAATACGAAACACTACTGGTGGGATGACCATCTCAGGATCATTTTGAAATTGGAATACTAAAGTTAAGATGTTCCCTATGATCTATTGTGAAAGGGCATCAAACTATTTCAATGGAAAACCAAACAACAAAATCAAGCATTAAGGCAAAGGTCACTGTCAATAGGACAAAATGGCAACCAACAAATTGGGAAAAGATCTTTACCAGCTCTACATCCTATAGAGGGCTAATATAAAATATATACAAAAAAACTCAAGAAGCTAGACTCCAGAGAAGCGAATAATCCTATTAAAAAATGGGGTACAGAGCTAAACAAAGAGTTCTCACCTGAAGAATAACAAATGACTGAGAAGCACCTAAAGAAATGTTCAACATCCTTAGTTATTAGGAAAATGCAAATCAAAACAACCCTGAGATTCCACATCACACCAGTCAGAATGGCTAAGAACAAAAACACAGGAGACAGCAGGTTTTGGCAAGGATGTGGAGAAAGAGGCACTCTTCTCCACTGCTGGTGGGATTGCAAACTGGTACAACCACTCTGCAAATCAGTCTGGCGACTCCTCAGAAAATTGAACATAGTACTGAGGACCCAGCTATACCACTCCTAGGCATATACCCAGAAGATTCTCCAACATGTAATAGGAACACATGCTCCACTACATTCATAGCAGCCTTATATACAATAGCCAGAAGCTGGAAAGAACCCAGATGTCCCTCAGCAGAGGAATGGATACAGAAAATGTGGTGCATTTACACAATGGAATACTACTCAGCTATTAAAAGCAATGAATTCATGAAATTCTTAGGCAAATGGATGGAACTAGAAAATATCATCCTGAGTGAGTTAACCCAATCACAAAAGAACACACACAGTATGCACTCACTGATAAGTGGATATTAGTCCAGAACCTAGGAATACCCAAGATACAATTCACAGACCAAATGAAGCTCAAGAAGAAGGGAGACCAAAGTATGGATACTTCGGTCCTTCTTAGGAGGGGGATCAAAATACCCATGGGAGGAGATACAGAAACAAAGTGGGAGCAGAGATTAAAGGAAAGACCATCCAGAGACTGCCCCACCTGGGGATCCATCCCATATACAGTCAACAAACCCAGACACTATTGTGGTTGCCAACAAGCACTTGCTGACAGGAATATGATATCACTGTCTCTTGAGAGGCTCTGCCAGTACCTGACAAATACAGAAGTGAGTGCTCTCAGCCAACCATTGAACTGAGCACAAAGTCCCCAATGGAGGAGCTAGAGAAAGACCAAAGGAGCTGAAGGAGCTTGCAGCCCCATAGGAGGAACAACAATATGAACCAACCAGTACCCTCAGAGCTCCCAGAGACTAAACCACCAGCCAAAGAGTACACCTGGAGGGACCCATAGCTCCAGCTACATATGTAGCAGAGAATGGCCTTGTCGGACATCAAAAAGAGGATAGGCCCTTGGTCCTGAGAAGGCTCAATACCTCAGTATAGAGGAATGCCAGGGCAAGGAAGTGGGAGGGGGTGGGTTGGTGAGCAGGGGGAGGGGGGTTAGGATAGGGGCTTTTCTGAGGGGAAACCAGTAAAGGGGATAACATTTGAAATGTAAATAAAGAAATATCTAATAAACAAAAGAAAAAGAAAATGCCAAAAAAAAGAGAGATTTTAAAACTTTGTAGTTATTTAAATTTGACTGTTGGCTCCACATTTCCCCATAAAAGCAACACAGAATTGGGAAAATGTAAACTGATTACCTTTAATAAGAGCATGTAAAAGATGGCTCTGATTGATGATCCTTCTTATGTGCTATAGCCTACACTAATTCTAGTAGGAGAGCTATTGGTGACTTTTATGTTTGACACAATTGCTAACAACACACAAGCAAAGTAGCTATTTGGCAAGCTACAGTTTAAATGTGATACTAGTCACTTTTCTGGTTCTGGTGTCTTTGGTTGATTCCCTGTTGTGATGGTTGCTTTTCCACCTTATTATCTATTCCAAAGTATGACCCACCTGACAGGTGCTTATAATCTACCCCCCAGCATGTGATCAGTGTCAGCACAGAAGAGAGGGGTGAAAACATCATTTCTTATGTTTCTCTCAAGGTCATCTAAGATGGGCTTATCTCTCTGCGGGCTAGTTGGCCTTCTTGGTAGACTATGAATTATGGATGTTTTCTACAAATCCCTCAAGTGAAAATCTCCTATTCTGTGTGGTACATTCTGTTTTTATTGGGACTGACTCACTCCGTCTCTTTGCTGGGTTCCCCAGTCCATCCCCCTTCTGAATTTTGAAACTTTGTAAGTTCAATCACTAACTCTGATCTTGGTGCCACTGTTAGCCTCATCCATTGCCATGGCTATTAATCTCATTTAAGAATTAGCAGTATCTAAGTTTGTATATCCCACTCTCCTGAATTAAATCTAACTACTGGTTTAAATATTGAATGGCAGAAAGTTATCATGAACAACTATGGTGCTGAAATTTGATTTCCAATTATCCTGTCAATAAAAATTTGTTCCTGTTCAAGTGACGTCTGTTTCAGTAGGTTATATCACTACCAAGTCAGCCATATTTACAGCCCAGAAGTTCCTCTGCTTCTTTGTTAGCTAAAAGATCAAACTTTCACTGGGCTCTATGTACCCAGCCCCAGTGGCAAATTCCAGTCTGGGAGTAATGGTGCTAGTGCAAGATTCCAGGATGTGCATTGATCTTAGTGGAACATCAGAGTATACTATCACAGCCCTGTTCCATGTTGCCACATATTAGATGGCAAGGTATAAAGGATGTTGATAAAATTATGGCAATGATAATAAAAGATATACAATGCCATATGTCGGCTGCACCTATGGAGTTATAGCTTAAGTCTCTAATCAAGTCTAAGGATCATTACTTCATTCCTAAATTCCCCACCATAGCAAGTATTAGTTACTTATCTCCCAGTCCTCTCCTATCCTCTGTCCTCTGTTCTCCTTTTTTTTTAAAGTTTTTTTATTTTATTTTATTTTTTTAATTTACATTACAAATCATTTCCCCTTTCCCGTTTCCTCCCTCCCTGAAAGTCCCATAAGCCCCCTTCCCTCCCTCTTTTCTCCATTCAACCCCCTCTCATTTCTCTGTCCTGGCGTTCCCCTACATCCAGTCTTTCCAGGACCAGGGGTCTCTCCTTCCATCTTCTTAGAAATCTATTGATATGCGGATTGTGTCTAGGGTATTACGAGATTCTGGGTCAATATCCCCTTATCAGTGACTGCATACCATGTGTGTTCTTTTGTGATTGGTTACCTCACTAAGGATGATATTTTCAAGATCTGACCATTTGCCTAGGAATTTCGTGAATTCATTGTTTTTAATTGCAGAGTAGTATTCCATTGCGTAGATATACCACATCTTCTGAATACATTCCTCCGTTGAGGGACATCTGGGTTCTTTCCAGCTTCTGGCTATTATAAAAAAGGCTGCTATGAACATAGTGGAGCATGTGTCCCTATTGCATGCAGGTAAAGCCTCTGGAGTAAAGCAGGTAAAGCCCAGGAGTGGTATAGCCGGATCCTCCGGGAATGTCATGCCCAGTTTTCTGAGGAACCGCCAGACTGCTTTCCAGAGTGGTTGTACCAGCTTGCAATTCCACCAGCAGTGGAGGAGTGTTCCTCTTTCTCCACATCCTCGCCAACAACTGCTGTCTCCTGTGTTTTTGATCTTAGCCATCCTGACTGGTGTGAGATGGAATCTCAGGGTTGTTTTGATTTGCATTTCCCTAATGACTAAGGATGATGAACATCTCTTTAGGTGCTTCTCAGCCATTAGATATTCTTCAGGTGAGAACTCTTTGTTTAGCTCTGTACCCCATTTTTAATAGGGTTACTAGCCTCTCTGGAGTTTAACTTCTTGGGTTCTTTGTATATATTGGATATTAGCCCTCTGTCGGATGTAAGGTTGGTAAAGATCATTTCCCAGTTAGTTGGTTGCCGCTTTGTCTTTTTGACAGTGTCTTTTGCCTTGCAAAAACTTTGTAATTTAATGAGGTCCCATGTGTCTATTCTTGATATTAGAGCATAAGCTATTGGAGTTCTGTTCAGGAAATTCTCCCCTGTGCCCATATGTTCAAGGTTCTTCCCTAGTTTCACTTCTATTAGTTTCAGTGAATCTAGTTTTATGTGGAGATCTTTGATCCACTTAGAATTGAGCTTAGTGCAAGGAGATAAGAATGGGTCAATTTGCATTCTTCTGCATGTTGACCTCCAGCTGAGTCAGCACCATTTGTTGAAAAGGCTATCTTTTTTACTGGATGATTTTAGCTCCTTTGTCAAAGATCAAGTGACCATAGGAGTGTGGATTCATTTCTGGGTCTTCAATTCTGTTCCATTGATCTACATGCCTGTCACTGTACCAATACCATGCGGTTTTTAACACTATTGCTCTGTAGTACAGCTTGAGGTCCGGGATACTGATTCCCTCAGAGGTTCTTTTACTCTTGAGAATAGTTTTAGCTATTCTGGGTTTTCTGTTATTCCAGATGAATTTTTGAATTGCTCTTTCTAACTCTATGAAGAATTGAGTTGGGATTTTGATGGGGATTGCATTGAATCTGTGTATTACTTTTGGTAAGATGCTCATTTTTACTATATTAATCCTGCCAATCCATGAGCATGGCAGATTTTTCCATCTTCTGAGGTCTTCTTCAATTTCTTTCTTCAGAGACTTAAAGTTCTTGTCATAGAGATCTTTCACTTGTTTGGTTAGAGTCACGCCAAGATACTTAATATGGTTTGTGGCTATCGTGAAGGGTATTATTTCTCTTAATTCTTTATCAGCCTGCTTATCCTTTGAGTATAGGAAGGCTTCTGACTTGCTTGAGTTGATTTTATATCTGGCCACTTTGCTGAAGTCATTTATCAGCTGTAGGAGTTCTCTGGTGGAGTTCTTTGGGTCGCTTAAGTATACTATCATATCGTCTGCAAATAGTGATAGTTTGACTTCTTCCTTTCCAATTTGTATCCCTTTGACCTCTTTTTGTTGTCTAATTGCTCTAGCTAGAACTTCAAGTACTATATTGAAAAGATATGGAGAGAGAGGGCAGCCTTGTCTAGTCCCTGATTTTAGTGGGATTGCTTCAAGTTTTTCTCCATTTAGATTGATGCTGGCTACCGGTTTGCTGTAAATTGCTTTTGCTATGTTTAGATATGGGCCTTGAATTCCTGATCTTTCCAAGACCTTTAGCATGAAAGGATGCTGAATTTTGTCAAATGCTTTCTCAGCATCTAATGAGATGACCATGTGGTTTTTTTTCTTTGAGATTGTTTATGTAGTGGATTACATTGATGGATTTCCTTATATTGAACCATCCCTGCATCCCTGGGATGAAGCCTACTTGATCGTGGTGAATGATCGTTTTGATGTGTTCTTGGATTCGGTTGGCAAGAATTTTATTGAGTATTTTTGCATCAATATTCATAAGAGAGATTGGCCTGAGATTCTCTTTCTTTGTCGGATCTTTGTGTGCTTTTGGTATTAGTGTAATTGTGGCTTCATAGAACGAGTTGGGTAGTGTTCCTTCTGTTTCTATTTTGTGGAACAGTTTGAAGAGTATTGGTGTTAGGTCTTCTTTGAAGGTCGGATAGAATTCTGCACTAAAACCATCTGGACCTGTGCTTTTTTTGGTGGGAAGACTTCCAATGACAACTTCTATTTCTTCAGGGGTTATAGGACGGTTTAGATGGTCTATTTGATCCTGATTTAATTTTGGTACTTGGTATCTGTCAAGGAAATTGTCCATTTCCTCAAGATTTTCTAGTTGTGTTGAATACAGATTTTTGTAGTAGGATCTGATGATTTTTTGAATTTCCTCAGTTTCTGTTGTTATCTCTCCCTTTTCGTTTCTGATTTTATTAATTTGGATACTATCTCTGTGCCCTCTGGTTAGTCTGGGTAAGGGCTTATCTATCTTGTTGATTTTCTCAAAGAACCAACTCCTCGTTTTGTTGATTCTTTGTATGGTTTTATTTGTTTCTACTTGATTGATTTCAGCCCTGAGTTTGATGATTTCCTGCCTTCTACTCCTCTTTGGTGTATTTGCTTCTTTTTGTTCCAGGGCTTTCAGGTGTGCCATTAAGCTGTTAGTGTATGCTGTCTCCCGTTTCTTTTTGGCGGCACTCAGGGCTATGAATTTTCCTCTTAGCACTGCTTTCATTGTGTCCCATAAATTAGGGTATGTTGTGCCTTCATTTTCATTAACTTTCAAAAAGTCTTTGATTTCTTTCTTTATTTCCACCTTGACCAAGTTATCATTGAGTAGAGCATTGTTCAGCCTCCATGTGTACGTGGGTTTTCTTTTGTTTTTGTTGCCATTGAAGACCACCCTTATTCCATAGTGATCTGATAGGATGCATGGGATTATTTCTATCTTCTTGTATCTGTTGAGGTCTGATTTGTGACCAATTATATGGTCAATTTTGGAGAAGGTACCATGAGGAGCTGAGAAGACGGTGTATTCTTTAGCTCTAGGATGAAATGTTCTATATATATCAGTTAGTTCCATTTGGTCCAAGGCTTCAATTAGATTCACTGTGTCCCTGTTTAGTTTCTGCTTTCCTGAACGATCCATTTCAGAGAGCGGGGTGTTGAAGTCACCCACTATTATTGTGTGCGGTGCGATGTGTGCTTTGAGTTTTAGTAAAGTTTCTTTTACGAATGAGGGTGCCCTTGCATTTGGAGCATAGATATTCAGAATTGAGAGATCTTGATGGTGCATTTTTCCCTTGATCATTATGTAGTGTCCTTCTGTGTCTTTTTTGATGATTTTAGGTTGAAAATCAATTTTATCTGATATTAGGATGGCTACTCCACCTCGTTTCTTGGGGTCATTTGCTTGTAAAATTGTTTTCCAGCCTTTTACTCTGAGGTAGTGTTTATCTTTGACACTGAGGTGCGTTTCCTGCATGCAGCAAAATGCTGGGTCCTGTTTACGTATCTAGTCTGCTAGTCTATGTCTTTTAATTGGGGAATTGAGACCATTGATATTAAGAGAGATTAAGGCATAGTGATTATTGCCATCTGCCATTCTTGACGCTATCTTTATGTTTGAGTGGTTATCTACTTTTGGGTTTGATTCAAGAAGGTTATTATCTCATTTTTTCCAGGGTGTTGTTTCTCTCCCTGTATTGGAGGTTTCCACCTATTATCCATTGCAGGGCTGGATTTGTTGAAAGATATTGTGAAAATTTGGTTTTATCATGGAATATCTTGGTCTCTCCATCTATGGTGATTGAGAGTTTTGCTGGGTATAGTACTCTAGGCTAGCATTTGTGCTGTCTTAGTGTCTGCATGAGATCTGCCCAGGATCTTCTGGCTTTCATAGTCTCTGGTGAGAAGTCTGATGTGATTCGGATAGGTCTTCCTTTGTATGTTACTTGGCCCTTTTCTCTTACTGCTTTTAGTATTCTTTCTTTGTTTAGCACATTCGGTGTTTTGATTATTATGTGACGGGAGGTATTTCTGTTCTGGTCCAGTCTGTTTGGAGTTCTGTAGGCTTCTTGTACGTTCATCGGCATCTCTCTCTTTAAGTTAGGGAAGTTTTCCTCCATAATTTTGTTGAAGATGTTTACTGGCCCTTTAAGTTGCAAATCTTCACTCTCGTCTATACCTATAATCCTTAGGTTTGGTCTTCTCATTGTGTCCTGGATTTCCTGGATGTTTTGGGTTGCACGTTTTTTGCATTTTGCATTTTCTTTGACTGTTGAGTCAATGCTTTCTATGGAATCTTCAGCACCTGAGATTCTTTCTTCCATCTCTTGTATTCTATTGTTGATGTTTACATCTATGACTCCTGATTTCTTCCCAAGGTTTTCTATCTCCAAAGTTGTCTCCCTTTGTGATTTCTTAGTTGTTTCTACTTCCTTTTTTAGTTCCTGGATGGATTTGCTGAGATCCTTCACTTGTTTGTTTGTATTTTCCTGTATTTCTTTAAGGTATTTTTGTATTACCTCTTTCAGGATTTCTTCCTGATGACCCACGTTCTCCTGCATTTCTCTGAGCGATTTTTGTGTTTCCTCCTCATGGGAATCCATCTGTTGATCCATTGTCTCCTGCATTTCTTTAAGCAGTCCTCGTGTTTCCTTTGTAAGGGCATCTAACCGTTGATTCATTTCTTGAAGCAATTTTTGTGTTGCCTCCTTATGGGCATCCGTCTGTTGACCCATATTCTTCTGCCTTTCTTTATGCAATTTTTGTGATTCCTTTGTGAGTGCATCTACCCGTTGATTCATCTCGTTAAGCAATTTTTGTGTTGTCTCCTTGTGCGCCTCCATCTTTTGATCCATGTTCTCCTGCATTTCTCTAAGCGATTTTTGTGTTTCCTTTGTAAGGGCTTCTAACCCTTGATTCATGGTCTCCTGTAACTCTTTATGAGATTTATTTGTGTCCTTCTTGTGATCCTCTAATAGCATCATGAGAAGTGATTTTAAATCCAGATCTTGTCTTTCGGGTGTGGTGGGGTATCCAGGACTTGCTGCTGTTGGAGAGTTGGGTTCGGATGGTCCCACATTACTTTGATTTCTGTTAGTAACATTCCTACGTTTGCCTTTTGCCATCTGGATACCTCTGATGTTAGTTGGTCCTGCTGCCACTGGCTGTTGGTTGGACCTCCTGTGAGCCTGCAAAGCTATTTCTGCCCCCCCTAGATTACCAGGATTCCCCTGGCACCAATTTCTGGGGCCTGCCTGCTCCTGAGTGATTTTGGAGCCCTAATATGCCTTGCCCCAAGTGATCTTATATTGGGGAGTCCTTGCACATCCAAAGGCTCAGCCTAGTGGATTCCTGGAGCAGAGGTCGCCAAAGGGAGGCTGGTAGGCTCCTGCCCTGTGCAGGGGTGTGTGATCTCTCCTGGGGGGGGAGGGGGCGTCCCTCTGCCAGGCAGAAGTCCCACAGCAGAGCTAGCATGCTGGTTACTGCAGATCAGCCCAGCACTTGGGAGCCGCATACACACAAGCCACCCGAGACCCAAGCGATATTATGCCTGTCTGTCTCAGAACCTGGCTGTCCCCTCTGTTCTCCTTTTTATAACATCTCTCCCACCACATTATGCAGGACTGATTCCTTCTCTGCCCTTCACACCCTCTCTCCACATCCTCATTGGGTCTTTCTGTTACCTAATACAAACTATACAGAGTGTTTAAGGCATTTTTCTCAGTCTGATTACTCCATACAGAAGCTGAGAACCAGCACTATGTCTCTCTATAGACAAGGTGATATGAGATTTTCTGAGATCTATCTAATTCCAACTATTCTTACAACAAAACAAACACAAAGTAGCTCTAAGATATAGTCACTTATAACTAACTACTGTTCCCTTCTCTTGTATGTTCCAATTGTTTCAAAGGTTGAATGATGAGTCACATTTTCTAATAGTAAGAGTGGGCCTTGGGAAATGGCCACTGAACTCTTGAAAAGCAGTCTGTAAGTACAGGGTATGGGAAGGAATGTTATTTATAAGCAAAGGTGACATAGCTAGGACATGTACTCTCTACACATTGATGGCTTGGGCGATGAAATTGATTAATTCCATGACATATGTCGTGATGAAAGTTTGTAAAGATTTCTTTATACATTGTGCTGTATAGGGCATCAGTTAATAACACTACATATAATCACGATTTCTTACTTTATGAATTCTTTCACCTTTGAAATAACTTTATGATGTTTTTTAACATAAACAAACCTAAACTAGCCTTATTTGGGCTGTGAAGTTTCTATATAGTATTTAAGTAAATAGAGTCTTTCTTGGTCCCATATTACTATCCACAAAAGTGCAAGTATGAAAAGAAGTAAATTTAACATTCCATGCAAACTCTAAGACTATAAAGGTTTCCTGAATAATCAATGAAGAAAGCAACTTTCATTGTCGGCTGGCGTATTTCTCACATTTAAAACTAAAAATCAAACAAACAGACAAACAGCAAGAGCATGATGTGAGCTCTACGTAACTTAGGACATAGTTTGCACCATTCCTGTATCTCATCTCAGGGATGAAGCTGATTTGATTGTTGTGGATAATCTTTTTAATGTATTATTGAATTCCATTTTCAAGTATTTTATTAAGAATTTTTGCATCCATATTCAAAGAGATATTAGCCTATAATGGTCTTAATTTTCTTTGTATGCTTTTAGTTTTGGAGAAAAACTGACTTCATAAAAAAGAATTTGGAAATGTTGCTTCCTTTTCCATTTTATGTAATAGTTTAAAGAGTGTTAATATTCCTTAATAGTTACTACTATTTAATAGTTAACAGTTAATACTATTCTTTGAAGTTCTAGTAGAATTCAGTACTCTACCTATTTTTCTATGGGTTTTTCACAGTTAGGAGATTTTTAATTACTGTTTGTTTCCTTCAATATTATGAATCTGTTTAAATTATTTATGTAATCTTAATTTGGTTTTGATATGCCATATATATCTACAAATTCCTCCACCTTTTTAGATTTTCCAGTTTAGTGGATTTAGTGGATTTCTAAAGTAAATTTTGTGTATTTCTTCAATAGTTATTGTAATAGCTCTTTTTCATCTCTAACTTTAAGAATTTGGATCTTTTCCCTCTTTCTTTTGGTAAATTTGAAATATTTGAAATATGGTAAATATTTGCCATTTTTATTGGTCTTTTTAAAGAACATTTTTGTTTCATGGATTCTTTGTATTTTTCCTTTTTCATTCACATCAATCCTGATTTTTATTATCTCTTATTCAAGGAAACATTTGCTCTTCATTTTCTAAGTCCTTCATATACATTATTGCTATTAATTTTCAATATCTTGATGTTTTTGGCATAGGCACTTAGCGAGGAAGCCTGGTAATTACCATCCTCTCTAACGTGCTTAGCACCTCTAAGCACTATCAGAGGTAGAACTGGCTTAATTGAGTCTCACAGATTTTGATATGTGTATTTTCATTTACTTCTGATAATTTTTAACATCCTCCTTGACCCAGTTATCACTCGGTAGCATGGTACTTAATTTCCATCAGTGCATGTACTTGCTGTTAACATCCAGCCTTATCTTATGATGGTCAGATAGAAAAAAAAAATGTTATTTCAGCTTTTCTATATTTGTTGAAAGTAGCTTTGTGTTTTAATATGTGGTTTATTTTGGAAGGGAGCTTCTGAAAAGAATATATTCTTTAGTACTTGGGTGAAATGTTCTATAGATTCTCTATTAGTTCTCCATAGAACACTTTATTTCTTCTAACAAGCTTTGCCTTGAAATTTATAGTTTGTCAGAGAGTTGAATGGATGTGCCTCTGATAGACAACCCAAGTGAACAAATAAAGGTTCAAGGATAGAAATGGGTTTTGGAACTATTAGGCAGCAAGATCTCTTAGTTCCTTACCACCACCACCACCACTACCACCACCACCACCAAAAAATAATTATAATGTTATTATCAGTACTCTTGGCTACCCTTTGGATTAATATTGAAACACCACATACTTAATTCACAGCACATGGGGAAACCAAGCTGTTATTCATATTGAAGCTTCAGACTTATTGGCTAATTCTCACAGTATAAGGTACTATGCAACTGTCAGAGGACAGAAGTGATCATCAAACTTACCCAGCTCTGACCCAGTGAATTACAATAATTGACTTTTTAGGATGTGTCCACTTATGCAATAGTGACATATTGGAATTCCGATTGGAAGTAAGGCTTGCTCAATTTGAAACCCATTCATGATACCATTAATAGGAGCTAAAAACATAACTACTCAGGTCATAGGACCTAGGAAAAGTCTACTTCTATTATGATGTTAAATGGCCACAATTTTAAACCCCTAGTGTTTTCTTAACCCTAAATGCAGAAGCTTTACTTTGAAGTAGTTGTAATTTAACACAGATACCTAAAGTGTAGATAACAAGAGGCTGAGGAATACCCAGTTCTAAAGTACACGGCTAAAACATACTCTTTCTCTTAAGGATTTGGCCTCATTACAGAAAAGGAGGTAGAAAGAGAACTACAAAAAAAACGGTGTTTTCTGGATACAACTGGTCAGTTGCATACATGAAATCACAATGGTTGTAACAGTATACAAAGACCTATATAGACTCAAGTCAAACCAAATCTCATAATAGAAGGGGAAAATGATCATGAAGTTCCACCTCTAGATAAGGAGTTACTGACAACTGATAGCTGCTGGCTAGAGAGTCAAACTTCTTAAAGGTGTGGAGGCTGTTTGGTGGATCAAGCTCCAGTGGAAAGCCAGACATCAAAGAGTACTTGGATAGCAAAAGTTAAACTTGATGAGGTTTAGAAGAATTCAAATATAAGTTGGATGGGGAGAAAGTGGGTGAATCTGGGAAGAATTAGAAAATGGATTGAATACAATCAAAAGAATTTGTACAAAAGTTTCAAGGAAATAATAAAAATGAGAAAAAAATAAAAACCAAAAACATAGACAATAATTTTTGGAAATCCAGAAAAAAAAATCATACTTTTTTGAGCTTTGGGAATCAGACAATAGCCAGGAGAATAGAGGTATAGCCCATGTTTGACAAATGTGGGAGATGAAAAATGTAGGCTTTGGTTTTGGACAAACTAAAATCAACTAGCTATTTCATACACAGTCTAAGTTATCATTATGTGAAATAAAATACATAATCTGTATGAGGTTTTTGATCACCCAAGAAATGTCAGGTATGGGTTCCATTTCATGAAGAGGGCCTTAAGTCAAATCAGACATCAGTTGGTTACTCCTACAAGCTTTGTGAAACCATTTCTGAATTATAAGACAAAATAACAACCTTTTCATTTTTCAACGAAGGATTAATTGTTTACCATGTTAACTAGGTTCAACTAATTAGACCAAAAGTATCTCAAACAGTACAAACATTTACTGCTAGAAAAATACTTTGCAAAATGCACATAGCGTTTGTTCTAACCCTTTAAAATTATACTTAGATAAGAAATAAGTTGTTTAATTTTTATCTGTCCTGTATTGCAGGAGATGTAAGATATTAATGTATTTAACTTTATTCTTAATAAAATTTGAATTATTATAGAGAAACCTCAAATGGCTAGGAAACACCTTAAAAATATTTAGCAACCTTAGCTATCGTAGAAATGCAAATCAAAACTATTTTGAAATTCTATCTTATACCTGTAAGAATAAGTAAGATCAATAATACAAGTGACAGCTCATGCTGGTGAGGATGTAGAGCAAGTGGAACATTCCACTATTACTGGTAGGGGTAAAAACTTGTGTAGCCCCTATAGAAATCAGGATGGTGGTTCCTCAGAAAGAGGGAAATCAATCTAACTCAAGATCCAGCTCTACTACTCTTGGACATATACCAATGACACTTCATCCTTCCATAGGAATACTTACTCAACTATGTTCATTGCTGATTTATTTATAATATCCAGAAACTGGAATCAATCTAGATGTCCTCCACAGAAGAATAAAGAATATATGATACATTTACACAATGGGATATTACTCAGCTATTTTTAAAAACACCATAAAATGTTCAGGCAAATAGATGCAACTAGAAAAACTTATTCTGAATGAGGTAATCTAGACCCAGAAAGATAAATATGGTACATATTTGCTTCTATCTGGATATTAGCTGTTAAGTAAATGACAACCAAGCTACCAGTCTGTAGACCAAGAAAAGTTAGGCGTAATAGAAAGAACTACAGAGTACACATGGATATTCTTAGGAGGAAGGAATAGAATAGATTTTATAGGGTAACCAGAGATGGTCAGTTGGGACTCTGTCTCCCCCATTTATTTTGCAATTTCATTTAGATTGGCTTCATATATGTATAGAATTTAGAAAGCTTCTATTGTATTAGGCTTCCTTGCTAACCTTCAAATGCCCGATAACTTTAGCTGTATCTCACCCATATTCCCTCACTTATCCATCTCTCTCTGCCTCCTCCCCAAATGATTCTTTCATTTCAACCCCCCCATATATCCATAACTATCTAATCTATTTCCCTTTCATAACAAGCTCTATCTGTTCCACCTAGTCCCTTACTCTATGCCTAGCCTCTATTCTTCTAAAGGTTGCAGCTTGGTTATCATTGACTTAGTATTTCATGTACACATATAATACCATATTTGTCTTTGGAATATCTAACCAAGGATGATTTTCTCTTTCTATTCTTTACCTGCAAATTTCATGATGTCATTTCTTTTTAATGGATGAGTCATACTCTATTGTGTAAATGTACCACATTTTCTTTATCCATTCTTCTGTTAAGATACATTTGGCTGTTTCCAATTTCTATTATGAATAGAGAAGCAATGAACATGGTTTAGCAAATGTCTTTGTGATTGAATGAAGTCTCTTTTAGATCTTAAAGTTTATCTAGTCCCAAATTCCTGAGGAACTACCACACTAAATTCTGATAAGTATAAACTACTCTGACTTGCATTTCCATGATGGCCAAGAATATTGAACATTTTTTAAGAATTTCTCAGCCATTTGAGTTTTCTATTTTGAAAATTCTCTAGTTCTGTACCCAATTTATAATTGTGTTATTTATTTTCTTGATATCCTCTTTTTTGAGTTCTTGTTATATCATGAATATTAGTCTTCTATCAGAAATGGAGTTGGTAAAAATCTTTCCCCAATCTGTAGGCTGGCAATTTGTCCAAATGATGGTGTTCTTTATCATCCAGAAACATTTCAGTTTCATGAGGTTCCATTTATTAATTGTTGATCTTAGTGCCTGTGCTAATGTAGTTCTGTTCAGAAAGTCTTTTATTGTGGCAATGAATTCAAGAGTATTCCTCTCTTTTCTTCTATCAAATTCAAGAGTATTCCTCTCTTTTCTTCTATCAAATTCAGTGTATCTGGTTTTATATTGAGGTCTTTGACCAATTTGGACTTGAGCTATTTCAGGATGATAAATAAGGATCAATTTGAATTCTTGTGCATGCAGTCATCAAACTTGACCAATGCTTTTGTATAAGATAATGTCTTTTTCTAATCTGTAGTTCTGGATTCTTTTTTAAAATCAGGTATTCATAGGTGTGTGGACTTATATCTGGGTCTTCAATTCAATTTTATCAATAAATGTGCCTGTTTCTATGCCAAGATAATGCTGTTTTTAGTATTTTAGCTGAAGTAAAACTTGAAATTAAGGATAGTGATACACTTTGAAATTCTTTTATTATTCAGAGTACTTTTAGAAATACTGGGTTTTCTTTATTTCCATATGAAGCTGAACATTGTCCTTTCAAGATCTGTGAAGAACTGCATTGGAATTCTCATAAGGATTACAGTGAATCTGTAAATTTCCTCTGGTGAGATCTTTCCAATTTCTGATATCTTCAATGTTTTTCTTCAATGTCCTAAAGTTTTTATCATATAAGTTTTTTACTTGCTAGGTTAGAGTTATCACAAGATACTTTTTAATATCTTAGGATATAGTGAAAGGTGTTGTTTCTTTGATTTCTTTCTCAATCCAATTGTCAATTGTATGTGGGAGGGCTATTGATTTTTTGAGCTTACTTTATATTCAACTACTTTGCTAAAACTGTTTATCAGTTGTCTAAGTTTCCCAGTATAAATTTCCAGGATAAATTTCACATATCATGCTTAAATAATGATGCTTTGACTTCTTATTTTCCAAATTGTATCCTCTTGATCTCCTTTAGTTTTCTTATTCCTCTAGCTAAAACTTCAAGTACTATATTGAATAGGAATGGAAAGAGTCTCAGTTAGGGTTTATATTGGTTCTATTAAACACAATCACCAGAAAGCAAGCTTACAATAAAACCAGGAATGGGTTTATTTAGCTTACACTTCTATGTTTGTAGTCCATTATTAAGGAAGCCAGGAAAGGAATTCAAATAGGACTGGAACCTTGAGACAGGAACTGATACAAAGGCCATGAAGGGATGCAGGGTACTGACTTACTATTCATGGTTGCTCAACCCACTTGCTTGCATGCTTGCTTGCTTGATTCTGTGTCTTTTGTTGAAGTGTCCTTGACCTTCCTGTCTTGACCCATTTTTCATTCAGCAGAGAATTGTTCATTTTTCAAGAGTTTGTACATTTTCTGTTGTTACTGTTGTGGCTGATCTCCAGCTTTAATCCATGGTGGTCAGTTAAGATGCAGAGTGTTTGGGTAAAATAGTCTATCAATACCTTTTAGGTCCATTTAATTTAGGTCCTAAATACTATTTAAGTTCACCAGCTAGATCCACCATTGTTCTGTTTAGTTTTTTGTCTGCCTGACCTGTCTCTCTATTGGCAGGTATTGGCCCTACCAAACTTGGGTGCTCTTGTGTTTGGGACATAAACTAAGAATTGAAATGAATTCTTGGTGCATTTTCCTTTTGATGAGTATGTAGTATCCTTTACTATCTCTTATGATTACATATTGGTTTGAAGTCTAATTTGTCAGATATTTAAATGTCTATACCAGTTTCTTAAGTCCATTTGCTTGGGATATATTTTTCAACACTCACCCTGTGGTGATGTCTATCCTTGATGTTAAGGTATATTTTTTGGATGCAGCAGAAGGATGCCTCTTTGTTTTGTATCCATTGTATTTAATCTGTCTTTTTATGGGAGAATTAAGACCATTAATGTTGGGAATCATCAATGAGTCTATTGATTCCTACTATTTTATTGGTGATGGATTTGGTTTTGATAGTGGTGATAGGTGGCTATATACATGTGTGTATTCCACTACTTTGATTAGCTTATCTGGGATTACTTATTCCTTGTGTTTTGAGACTGTAGATAACTTCTTTAGGTTGGAGTTTTTCTTCTTAATGTTTTATGTATTGGTGTATTTGCTTAAATTTGTTTTTTATCATGGAGTGTCTTTTTTTCTCCATCTATTATAATTGAATGTTTTTCTGTGTACAGTAGTCTGGGCTGGCATCTGTGGTCTCTTAGAGTCAGCAATACATCTGTCCAGGCCCTTCTGGCTTTTAGAGTCTCCATTAAAAAGCCAGGTGTAATTCTTATAGCTCTGCCTTTATCTTTTTTCCTTGTAGCCTTTCATATTCGCTCTTTGTTCTGTACATTTAGTATTTTGATTGCTTGCCAAAAGGAATTTATTTTCTGGTCCAGGCTTTTTGAAGTTTTATATGTTCCTTCTACCTTGAAAGACATCTCTTTCTTTAGGAAAGTTTGTTCTGTGATTTTGTTGAAAATATTTCCTATGCCTTTGACCTGGGTTTCTTCTCCTTCCTCCATTCTTATTATTTGGTGTTTTCATAGTGTCCTAGATTTTCTGGAATATTCTACGAGGAGTTTTCTTATTTAACATTTTCTTCAGGTAGCCATTTCTTCTATTATGGCTTCAATGGCTGAGATTATCTCTTCTGTATGTTGTATTCCATTGGTGAAGCTTCCTTCTGTGTTTCCTGTTAGAGTCCTTAAACTTTTCCATTCCAGATAATCTCGTTTTGGATTTTCTTTATTGGTTCTATTTCCATTTTTATGTCTCAATCTGTTTTATTCATTTCCTTACACTGTCTTTTCTTATATTTTTTAAAGGATTCAGTCATTTCAGTTTTAAGAACCATTATCATATTGGTAAAGGCTATTTCAAGTTCTTTTTCTTGTGCTTCTGATTTGTTGCAATACACTGGGCCTGCTCTGCTAGGATTGCTGAGTTCTAGTGGAAACATTGTTTTGGTTGTTATTGGCTGTGTTTTCATTATGATGTCTAAGCATCTGGAATTAATATTGTAATTTTAGGTGCTGATATGTGGTCTTGCCTTTGGTAGGTGTTCTGTTCCGTATTTTTGGTAGAGTGTCCTGGCTGTCTGCTGCCTGCTAGTAAATTCTTCTGTAATCCTGATATGTTTACCCACTGATGGTTCCAGATATTTCGAGCTGATACTTAGAAATGGGATGGGCTGTGGATAAATGAAGGGGTCCACACAAAGGAGGAAAAAAATGTGTTCTACTGAGATCTGCTTAGTCCCTGCAATAGTGGCCTAGAGTGAAGACAGGCCACAGCAAGTCTGTTACAGACTAGGGGATTGTATTTGGAAGAAAGGAGGGAGATGTGAAGATCTACACTTGGCCTACTTCCTTCCTTGGTCAGAGTGCCCTTGCATTTTCATGGATACTCTGTTGGAGTTGGAGGGTTGAAATAAAGCAATGAGTTGGGGGAGGGAGATATTAGAAGGAGCAGATCTGTGTGGTCCAATGCAGATGAGGGCAGATAAGAAGGGAAGCTGCGGCAGGTCTTCTGCTGAACAGCTGGGAAGGGGACTGGAAGAATGGATTGGAGGATCAAAGGCCGAGCTGAAGGTCTGCAGTTAGCCTACCTGCTACCCTGGCCTGTGTGGGGTTGGGATAAATCAGTGAGTGAGGGGAGGGATATTAGGAAGAGAAGATCTGTGTGATCTATTGGGAATAGGGGCGGAAGGGTACAGGAAGCTACAGTCAGTGTTCTGCTGCAGAGCTGGAAATGAGACTGAGGAATTGGATTTGGAAGAGCAAAGAGAAAGATGAACATCTGCTTCTTTGGTAGGATTGTTCTTCAAAATACTTTTAAAGAAATGGTTGGAAAAAAAAAAAGAAATGGTTGCGCTTCAAAATTCAAATACTTTGAAATATTAAGATACATAAATCCAAGTCGCTCTAACACATGAGTTCAGAAACTTGCTTTGATTCATGTTTTTGGTGACTGTGATGACTAGTTTTATATAACTATTGGTAATATATGGATATACTCTAGAAATCAAAGCCTTGCTAATACTATACATTATCATCTACATTTCTCGTCTTTGAATTTCATGAAACACATGCATTATAGAAAACTCATATTTACTGCGCATCCCCACAGTAGAATTTTGTTTGGATAATTAATCAATCTGTGTCCTTTCTACAAAATCTAATACTTTTATAGTTTTAGTCAAATACGCTACATGAAACTTAATAGATAGCTACTTTTCCAGCATTCAAATGGCAACAGTGTCTGTGCCCAAGCCAAGCAAAGTGTGGTTTCCTCATTCTTGTTTTATGTGACAATTTTCACTGACACTTTCATCCATCATATTTATTTTATGACTGAGAAAGAGTTATGACCTTAACTAAGAACAGAAATCATTATTTTTATTCTCTTTTATACTCTTTATAACACCTAAGATCTACATAATTAAATAGCAAATATAATAAACATACATGTTCATATGAAAATTGAAACTAAGAAAACTTATGAACATATTCATTTGGTTAGTAAAATGCAGCTGAAATTAATTTTAATCTAATTTTCTAAAGATTATTTCCCAGATATAAAAGGCTGACCTAATCATAGTTTTGAAAATATCTCGATAAAAAAATAAGTATATTGCACAAAAATTATTTTCACCAATATGATCATTTCTGATTATATCTAAAAGACATTTTATATAGATGTATATATACATATATATAATATATATAACTCAATTTAATATTCAAGCCACTTTTTAAAAAGAAGAAAAAGAAACATTCAGTTTTCTCTTCTTTAAATGAAGTAAAAGAAAATCTTTTCTGGAATTAAAAAAAAAAGATATTTTAAAATCAGCTCCTTTTGACTTTTGCAAAACATTAGATAGCCCCATTCAGTTTTAGGATAGTGTCTGAAGTACCGAAAATTTCAAGAACCAACAGAGGATTTAGGAACACTTGAAATCTCTACTAGTTTGCCAGCTTTCAATGGGGAAAAAGTTTTATTTGCGAATATAATTGTAGCCCAAATTCTATAGAACATTTTTGATTAATATGCTGATAAACCTAAATTTTAATATGCTTAAGAATGTGGAATAATTTTGAGTACTGTAGCTAAGAGTTATATTTATAAGAAAAAATGATGAGTTGCTGAAAATAATTAGGAAGGACAGTAAAACTGAAGCAAAACAAAACTTTAGGAGTCCATTCCCAACTCTTACAAATAAATAAGAGATGGTCGTCTGACCACACATAAGGTGATGGACAGGTATATAGAAAGGATTGATAGAATGTTTAAAAAGATAGTAGATAAAGCTGAAATGTTATTTTTATAGAGGTGGGGAAGGGAAGGGAGACAGACAGATTGATACAGAGAGAAAACACTAAGGAAAGACATGAGAAAGAATTCCAAGAAAAAGGCCTTGGTCATTAATCAGATCCCACTTGGTTAAATGGGAAGGAGAACCTTACAGATATCAAACACACATCAACCTATGAGTACATGAGTGTGTGTGCATGCACTGCACTTCTTAGCAAAAAATTGATTTAGTAAACTTTTAACACTTTGACACTGTAAAAAAAGATGGAATAAATTGATGAATTTTAAGTAAGGTATTAAATTCTCAATTATTACTTATCTATTTGTGACATCAAATGAAGACAGACTGCGTGTTACTTGAATTTATTTTAAATCTTTGCTTATTTTTATTTGTGCATATGGGTATTGCACCTGCATAGGTGTTGGTGTGTGTGCACATACCATGTGTGTTCAGTGCCTGAAGACCATAAAAGAGTGTCACATCCCCTGATCTGGACTTATAGGTTTTGTTAGCCACAAGGTGCTGGGATCTAATCCTGGGACCTCTCCACTGAGCTGACTTTCCAGCCCCTGAAATTAAGATTGTAATAGTAGAAGTTTATAACAAATACAAATGAAATTAAAATCCAGATTAGAAATTTGAGAGTAAATGCTCAAATGGTCACAGATGTTTTCTTCGTACTCTGAATCTGCTACTGCCAAAAAGATATAGTGAACTGAATAAATGCTTTGGGTAGAATTCTAGGCTCAGCCCACAAAAATCTCCACAAGTCCAAATAATGCATTGCCCTTCACTGTTCATTTTTACTAAAAGAAATGTGAAATGAAAATATTTACTGTGAAATATCTGTTCAAATCAGAGTCCTTCAAAGATCTGCCTCCATGATCAAATCAAACTAATGACAGATGGTTCACAAAATAAAGATGGAGTAATTGCTAAAATCATTCAGGCTAAGGAATTCTGAAAGATCACTTTTAAAATACTACTTACGTGATCCAACTAGGTATGTACCCACAAAACCTGAAAATGTGTAATCACATAAAACTTATGTGATTGTCTAAGATATTGTAATGATAATTGTAAAAGCAGAAAAGGACTGGGGTGTGACTGAGTCCTTACCTTGGCTACATATATAAGTTACTTGCTTCAGTCCCAAGCACCAAAACGAAAATGAATGGACCAAAAAGTCTATCAACTGATGAATGGATATAGAAAATGGATATATAGATGACTGATTGATGATAGATAGATAGATAGATAGAGAGATAGATAGATAGATAGATAGATAGATAGATAGATAGATGATAGATACATACATACATACATACATAAATGCACACATACATGTATACATGCATACATACATAGATGATAAATAAAATAGAACAGTAGAGATAGATAGAGATAGAGAGGTAGAGAGATATGAAGGATGTGTGGGTAATGACCTAGTCTGGTTTATTGTTACTGTGATGAAACACCATGACTAAGAGTTTTTACTGCAGTGTAGGGAGGGGTGCAATTAAAGCAGAAACCCATAACTAGTCAAACTTCTAAGAATAAGTGATTGCAAAGTACTTCTCAATTATTGAGGCATCTATATAACTCTCTGTGAGATATAAAGAACAGTGGGAAAGAGAGTATGGAAATAATGTAGGAGCCACAGGATGGAGAGAGATATAGCAAAATGTCTCTGAACATGACAAGGCTATTGCACTCAGCTGTCATTATCTGTACAGTATCTGCACCACATAGGGCCTTTGACATTTTATCATGGTCAGAAGAGGTACCAGTGAGGCCACACACACCCCTATTGGCAACTAACAATTTTTGAGCAAAAGTTATCATTTTATTCAGTAGTGTAGCCATTGATACTTTACCCTACCTAACCTCCTGCAATAAACTCTAATTAAACTCACTGGAACACAAGCATACATACACACACACACACACACACACGTGCACACGCACACACACACATGCATACACAGCATAAAAAGTAGAAGGCATGCTTGTCAAAAAGGAAGTTTTCAGTGGTAGAGGTGGGGGCAGATAGAAGGAGAGAATAATGAGAACATGAAAATAAATAAAATTCCAGTAAAAGTATGAAACTGTCAAACAATGAAACATTAAAGAACTAAGAAAATTTAGATAGCCGATAAATAGTTTAAAAGCATTTTTGCACCATTAGCCATCAGAGACATACAAAATGAAACAACTTTGCAACTATCTCACCATAATCAGAATGCATATCATCAAGAAAATAAATGACAAGTTCTGCTGAGGACTGGAGGGAAGAGGAACGCTTCTTCAGAACTGGTAGGAGTGAATGCAAACATTGAGAGTCACTGTGAAAATCAGTATGCTGTTGCCTTAAAAGTAAAATAAGCTTCAGTGGGACCCAAGTATACTGCTCCTGGGTGCATAGGACAATGACTCTCACATCCATGTTTAATGTTAGACTGTTTACAACAGCCAGGAATTAGCACTCACCTAAACATCCACCAAGAGAGTAACAGGTAAGAAAAAGTAGTACATATTCATATTAGAATTTTATTCAACTATAAAGAAAATGAAATCATGACATTTGCACAAAATAGATGAAATGGGAAGTACTGTGCTAAGTAAAATAAGACAAACTCAGAAAGGCAAATATCACGGTTGTCCTTATATGAGCTCAGATTAAAACTTGCTAGTGTACCACTTATACATCTCATCGAAAGAACCATAAAGCGAGAGGTTAACTCGAGGCTTCAATTCTACTAGCAAGCATTTATGGTACTAGAAGTAACTCTTCACAATGCCAGAGGAGAAAGGTAACCATGCAACCATCTACAACCTCTGTGTTCTGCAGCAGTGACCTGCCTGCAAAATATGGGGGTGCAATAGGGAAACAAGCATTGTGGAATTGCTAAATGCTTTCTGGTTGAATTAAATGCCCATTCCATGAGATGGAACCCATGCGTATCTGAGACTAGATAGATATAGGTATAAGAAAAGCCAAATATTATTGTTCTGATAAAGGAGCATTTTATGGCTATAAAATGGCTCCTAATGACATTCTGCTATACCTATAGATCAGGGTTCACACATCATTAGGGAAGTAGAGACCCACAATCGGAAAATGGGCACTCAGCCCTAGATGGGATGTCTTCATCAAATCCCTTCCCTCAGAGCTCAGGGATCTATGCAGAGAAGGAGACAAAGATTATTAGAGATAGAGTGATGAATAACTCCCGGAAAACAGTGTCTTTCAGAAACAATAGGACTGACACACATATGAACTCACGAAGACTGGCAGCATGTGCAGGGCCTGCACAGCCTGCTCACGTTCTACTTAGACCAGGTCCCAGCACTGAGAAGGGGCCATGGACATGGACATGAGCTCTCACCCCTAACCAAGAAGTTATCTGCAATTGATACTCTCTTGAAAAAGAAAAAATAGTTTCCTCTAATGCAATCTCACTGTGCATATTAACCACAGCTCAGGGTACATCTCATACCCAGCATTGGATAGCCAACACAATTCAAATGAACTCAATGGTATTTCTGTAGATTCTTTGTCTCATGGCTTTGTTTGAGAATTTTTTTTTATCTTATATGTCTTTATGGTTTCCATTTTTTTTTGTTTAGGTGTTTTATTTTGTGTGTTTGTGTGTGTATGTATGTGTATTCTCAGTTTTCATTTTGTTTGATTATTTATGATTTTGTTTTGGAGTTGACTGGGGGGGGTGGAGAGAAACTGGGTAATGAAAAATATGATCAAAATATATGGTTTGAAAAAGTACTTTCAAAAAATTTGTGTGTGTGTGTGTGTGTGTGTGTGTGTGTGTGTGTGTGTGTGTGTGTTCATATGAGGGGCATAAAACTAAAGAGAATTTTATGAATGAGGAGGAAAAAGCTTAACAAAAGAGGTAAATGAAGGAAATGGAACACAAATGATAATAAAGTAGAAAATGGGATTATCTGGAGAGGAAAGAGAAACAGACAGAAGAGGGCAGAAGGCACAGGAAGACAATAGGGAAGGGAATCTCATGAGAACAAAATATGATGATTCATATGTATGGAAATGCCATGATAAAATCCATTACTTCCTATGGTAGCCTGAAAACTAATAAAAATATACTGACTTATATAGTATTTATGAATATATGTTAATCATATATAATATACTACTAAATAATGTAAATATATGTACATGTATCTACATATTCTTCATCAGATTAAGAAAGCACATTTATTCATTTGCATGTATACATACCTACACATGTGTTTATGCATATGTGTCAGCACACACATACCAATGTGTATGTGGAGGTCAAGGAATGCTTGTTTGAATGAGTTTTCCCTTTGCACCATGTGAATCTTAGGGATCAAACTCATGTCATCAAGTTTGAAGGCAAATGTTTCAACCCACTGGGCAGTCTTGCTGGTCCTCTCACAATTATTAAGAGCTCTCTGACTTTATAAACAATTAAGATGGTTGTGTCTTCTGGTACACACACAATTCCATTATAAGGATCATGCTAAATGTTTCTGAATGTAGTTTGTTAATAGCTTTTTGTACAGTGCTTTGCATTTGATCCTTTCCATGTATAGGTAGAAAAATTTCAAATCTAAAGTATTTCTCAGTTTTATGCCTGAGAGAAGGAGGAACTATTTGTTTCATTAGTGGTTTCCTAAGTGCAGTTTGTAGTCCTGTGCTCTACTGGGCTTTGACAAAGCTGAGCATTGGCAAAGCAATATGTGGTAGATACAAGTAAGCTTATGGAGGACAGGAAGCCACTAGAAGGAAAGGGACTAGGACCACAAATAATGTTCAAGGCACATCCCAGTGACATACTTGCTCAGATAAGGCCTCACTTCTCAATGTTTCCACCAACTAGGAACGCAGCACCTACAACTGGGAAGCAAGACTATAATGCACAAAGCTGCCAGACACATTTCATAGTCAACCATACTGGCTGAATAACAACAGCCTTCCATATCCTCTAGAATATTTTAACTACTCAATGCAACTTGACTTTAAAGCTATATGGAATGGTAGTTTTATTCCCCTTCATTACAATTCAATTCCTTTCTTGCCCACAGAGATTGCTGGTTGTCTGCTCTGTGTTTTGTTTTCCTCCAGTTAAGCTTTCAATATTCTGCCTCTTTGTGCAACACACTCTGGTGAGCTAAAACAAAGGTGAGTTGCTTAATAAGATATCCATGGGGTAGGCATCTCAGCCAGATTCAAGCTCTAATAGCTACAGCCATGACAGCTGCAGTCAGGAGGTGTGAGATGGCTTTAGTCCTGCCGTGGATTGCTTGCCTCTTCTGATCACAGCCACTCAGCAGACCACTGTAGTGGAGACCTTGAAACAAAGATGAACACAAGTGAATGCCATAAGATCAGATAGTTGGATAATGGTTCTTCCTAACGCTGTGAAAGCCATGTTTGTTTGCTCCAGCCAGTCCCACCTCAGGGCAGTGCTCCACAAGTCCAGCATTCTGCCAGTAAATGACACAGCTGAGGCTGGTCTCCTGCCTATTCATGAGGTGATCAGAAAGTCAATATGCAGTCAAAAGAGGAGTGAATCACATGTTCACTGTTCTTCCTCAATGAATTATGTTTTCTTACAATCTGTAAATTGCAAATGAAAGTTCTGTTATTTTGTAAGCTGTTTTTTAGGCCACTATTATCTATGGAATGCATTTTGTCCTTGTGTGCCTCTCCTCTTTACCCTTGCTAATTTACATTTTGCCTGAACTGCCCGGGTTTTAAATTCTATTTTGACATAAAATCTGTAATCCCAGTTGAGGTAGAAGGAACATGAGTTTCATACCATCCTGGCCTGCATTATCTCTAAACAAATAAATCCCTTGGTGAGAGCTGGAGGTCAAAGGTGGAGTCCTTGCTTGGTATGTGTGAAGCCCTGGGCCAATCCCTAGAAGAGAAATAACACAAATTCTTGGTGAACATCTGTGCCTTAGTGCTGCAGTAATTTTAACTTTGGCATAGTTTATTTTTTAGCACAATGTACACTTCAACTCTGTAAATGTATTTGTGAGATTCCTAAGAGTAAACATTGCAAATAACATTTATTTTGGCAAAGTATGTACAAATTTTTTGAATTTTCTCTAATGCATCCTTTTTTGTTGATGTGATATATATAGGAGATTATAAAATTGAGAAAATATGGCATTTAGGATCTCAAGATATCAATATACCAATATTTCTGTCAGATTTTTCTTTAAAAATTATTCTGTTTTATGCTTGCTACATATCAGAAATCAATGCTTATAGACCAAAAGAAACTAGTGTTGCACGAAATAATTATTCAGTGATGGAAAGTCAGCATTTGAAATGCAATGGAACATGACTGGGTCAAAGTCTAGGCTCTCTTTAGAACATTGCTAACCTGTTCAACATATGATGCTATGCTAACATCTTTGACAGAAGTTAGACACAGAGAGAAAGACTTACTTATGTTACTGTACAACAAACCATCTTGTGTGTGTGTGTTTAACACCTCTTCAGTTGTTTACATCAAACAAAAAGCAATGCAAATGTCCCTCAACTAGGAAAAAGGCAAACAAACCAGCAAATTCATATATTGGAAGGTTCTCAGTTATAAAAGTACAAACTACTTACATGCGCTAAAGCCTGTGCCTCAAAGGCAGTTCCTCAGTAAATATGGAATGCTAGATACTAAATGATCTCATAAATAGAGTTATCCCAAGTAGCAAAATTACAGAGACAGATAACAGAAAAGTATGGACTGAGCCACACTATAAAGAGAACATTTAAATTCTGTGTTAATAAAGCACTGTGCATCTTAATTATGAATGCAATTCTAAAAATTGTCATGTGGAGTAATGATACAGAAATACATAGTCATGGTGCAGATGATTCAAGATGAACACTGATGAGACCCAAAGAAGGGCTATATTCTAATTTTCACAGTATTGCACAAATATCAATTTCTGGGTCTAACTCCAAACTCTAGTTGTATAAGATAGTACATCAAGGTCTGATGGATGAGGTCCCACAAGAAACTATCTCTGTAACTTCCTTAACATTTATGATGATCTCAAAATAAAAATATGAGATACATCAATTGCCTAAACCCAACGTTATGTTCCTTCCTTAGGAAACCTTGCACCCTTCCCTTTCTTCTCCAGCTCCCTTACTCCTTTCCCTTTTCTTTTCTTTTTTTTTAATTTAGAAATGTTTTTTTCTTTTTTTAATTAGATATTTGCTTTATTTACATTTCAAATGTCTACCCCTTTCTATGTTATCCCACCAAAAACCCCCTATCTCATCCCCCCCTGCCTACTCACACCCCCCCCCCAATTTTCTGACTTGCATTCCCCTATTCTGAGGAATCGAGCCTTCACAAGACCAATGGCCTCTCCTCTCAATGATGCCTGAAACGGTCATCTTCTGCTACATATGTAGCTGGAGCCATGTGTCCCTCCATGTGTATTCTTTGGTTGGTGGTTTAGTTCCTGGAGGCTGTAGTGGGTACTGGTTGATACATATTATTGTTCCTCCTACAGGGCTGCAAACCTCTTCAGCTCCTTGGGTCTTCTCTCTAGCTGCTCCATTGGTGACCCTATGCTCATTCTATTGGTTGGCTGTGAGTCATGGGTGTTTTGATCCACTTTCCAATAAAGATCAAAGTATCCACACTTTCATCTTCCTTCATCTTGAGCTTCATGTGATCTGTGAGTTGTATCTTGGGTATTTCGAGCTTTTGGGCTAATATCCACTTATCAACGATTGCATACTGTGTGTGTTCTTTTGTGATTGGGTTACCTCACTCTGGGTGATAGTTTCTAGCTCCACCCATTTGCCTAAGAATTTCATGAATTCATTGCTTTTAATAGCTGAGTAGTACTACATTGTATAAATGTACGAAATTTTCTGTATCCATTACTCTGTTGAGGGACATCTGGGTTCTTTCCAGCTTCTGATAATTATAAATAAGACTGTTATGAGCATAGTGGAGCATGTGTACTTATTATATGTTGGAGCATCTTCTGAGTATTAGAAAGAGCAACTTCCAAATTTATCTGGGATAACAAAAAACCCAGGAGAGGGAAAACTCTTCTCAACGATGAAAGAACTTCTGGCAGAATCACCATCCCTGACCTCAAGCTATTCTACAGAGCAACAGTAATAAAAACTGCATGGTATTAGTACAGGGACAGACAGGTAGATCAGTGGAATAGAATTGAAGACCCAGAAATGAACCATCACACCTATGGTCACTAGATCTTTGACAAAGGACCTAAAACCATCCAGTGGAAAAAGACAGCATTTTCAACAAATGCTGGGTCAACTGGCAGTCAACATGTAGAAGGATGCAAATTGATCCATTCTAATCTCCCTGTACAAAGCTCAAGTCCAAATGTATCAAGAACCTCCACATAAAACCAGATACACTGAATCTAACAGAAGAGAAAATGGGGCACATGAAATAGGGGGAAATTTCCTGAACAGAACACCAATAGCTTATGCTCTAAGATCAAGAATTAACAAATGAGACCTCATAAAATTGCAAAGCTTCTGTAAGGCAAAGGACACTGTAATAGAACAAAACAGCACCAACAAATGGGGAAAAGATCTTTACCAACCCTATATCCGACAGAGGGCTAATATCCAATATATACAAAGAACTCAAGAAGTTAGACTCCAGAGAACCAAATAACCCTATTAAAAAAATGGGGTACAGAGCTAAACAAAGAATTCTCAACTGAGAAATACCAGATGGCTGAGAAACACCTAAAGAAATATTCAACATCCTTAATCAATGGGGAAATGCAAATCAAAACAACACAGAGATTCCACCTCACACCAGCCAGAATGGCCAAGATCAAAAACTCAGGGGACAACAAATGCTGGAGAGGATGTGGAGAAAGAGAAACTCTTTACCATTGCTGGTGGGATTGTGAGCTGGTAAAACCACTCTGGAAATCAGTTTGGTGGTTCCTCAGAAAACCGGACATAGCATTATCTGAGGACCCAGCTAATACCACTCGTTTCCCTTTTCTATGTTAGAGTTTAAAAAGTAAATGTCCATTGATAATCATTCAACTTTCACCACTGCTCAAATATAATCATTACCTAAATGGTTCTGCTTAAACTCAGACATGAACTAAACTTTAAAATCATAACAAATGTCGCCGGGCAGTGGTGGCACATGCCTTTAATCCTAGCACATGGGAGGCAGAGGCAGGCGGATTTCTGAGTTCGAGGCCAGCCTGGTCTACAGAGCAAGTTCCAGGACAGCCAGGACTATGCAGAGAAACCCTGTCTCGAAAAATCAAAAAAAAAAAAAAAAAAAAAAAGACAAATGTCATATATCTCCCGAGGCCAACTGGATATAGCAATCAATAAGAGCATTTCCATCTCTGCCCAGCAACGACATCTTGACGGTACAACGACTTTGCTTTGCTTCATTACACTTTAATCTTCTTGAACTCAGTGAACCACCTTAGTATTTAAAATGAATCTTTAATATATAAACAAATAGCTACCAAAAGGACGTCTCTGACTGACAAGCTGCACTTGCCTTCTCATTTGTATCCTGGCAACTTGATGTTGGAAACAAGTAGTAAACTAAAAGCAAGACAAATGTTAAACAGAGATTTTTTGTAATGAGTTATTTTTTTCCTGTAGAGTATATCCATTTTTCTTCATGAAAAAAAATAATTATCAAAAACAGCTGAAATATTATACTTGGCGCACTACATATAAAAATTATTTTACAGTTGTACATTTTTTTGAAACTTAGGTGTTTCAATCCTTTATCAGTTGTAAATCTGAAACTGAAACTTTATTACTTTTTACAGATTTCATCTATACTAATCTTAATCACTAAACTATTTGTCTTGAAATTTTTTCCAAAATACCCTAGAAAATTTCAAACCCACTAGTATTACAGGAACATGTATGTCATTTTAACCAACCAATATGTGCATTTAATGATACTTTAAAGTGTCTTGGTTCTCATCTTAGACATTTATTGTTAATGCATTTTCTAACATATTTTATTAAAAGCCATTAAAACCTGCAGCTGCATCCCATAATCATTTACTAAATACAAGGACGGCATTTATAAAAGATCTCTTTGTTCAAAATACTGCCATACAGTTCACAAATCCTTCATTGCCAGCCAGAAAGCTTTTACTCTTTACAAAAAGAAATGCTAAGTAATTCATCACATGCCAACCTTTTTTTTTCCTTTTAATTTCCATATAGTGGCCTTAGTCCAAATGTTCAAAATCCACATTCATCAGGAATAATTATGATGTAGTCTCAGACTGATACTTAAATTTTTTATTTGAGTACCATGTTGCTCCTGAGGCTCAGCCTCTTAAATGCAGCCATGCTCTATAGGTAGAGGGACAGTAATTGGTTTAACTGAGCATACTACATTGAAGCTCCTATGCAAATACTCTAGGGCTGCATACCAAAAGAGGAAACTATGTGATTTGCAATCTCATTAATTTTGTAGCTCAAAAAATATCCTGTTCAAAGCTTTATATGCTTATAAAAGTAATGTATGTTGTTTCTCTAATTTGATTAATTTATTATTCTATGATTATACCTTACTTACCCATATCATCTCCCAAAAGAGTTTCAAATAAAAACAAAAGTAGGATGAAACTCCAAAGAAATTTCATTGTTGAGAAAAAAGTCTTTGAGTATAATAGAAATTCCTGGGTCACAAAACAATTACTCCCCTTTATGCATAATTGCATTTTTCAACATTCCTCTATAATTTTCACAATGTTCTAAAATTTGTCAGCTATCTGGTATTTATTTATTTATGTTCATGTTTTTTTAAATAACAGCTATAGTTAAAAGGAAAAAGAACAGAAAATTATTTTCTAGTAGAATAGTAATAGCAACAGAAAACAATAGTAAATAACAGGTAGGCCTGAGTCCCTACATTTTCCACTAAGTATATGAAAAATGTTATATTCAAAAAGATTACATTTAGTACATTCATCTACATATAGCTATTTTTGATTCTGAGGGAATAAATTATCCCATTTCATAACATAGTCAAGACATAAATAGCCAATTGTCACTACATGAAAAATGAGGGTGCTGATTATTTCAATAGGAAATAATATAACCTACATAGCCTATACATATAACAATATATAAACCTACAACCAGATAATTCTTTGAGAGCAGATTGCTGACTTATCTATGTTTCCACATGTATAGGTGGTGCATACAGATGACCTGTAGGGATGCCACTGAGACCTAGCTGGCTGTAGATCTGAAGAATACAACTAAGTGCACCTCATACCACCTCCCCCACCTCTTCCACACTGATCAGGACCTCCCCGCCCTGCCCTGCATGGCTTAGGCAGTGACTTTATGCTCCACAGTGACACTCTGCAACAGCTCCCATTAATGCTTTCAGCTGTCTGATCTCTCAGCAAGGATGGAATAAATTGCCCCCTGTTTGGTGGTACATTAAATTCTTTGGGTTACTGGGGAGTCTTTTAGTGCACTGAAAGGTAATTTGCTAAATGGTACATTGTTGATTTAGAAAACTTAATTGGCCTCTAGAAAAGTAGATAATTTACTCCTGCAGGATGCATGATAAAGCCAGACTATTACACAGGGAATTTAAGTGGTTCAAGAACAAAAACTTGAGCATCAGATAAATGGAAATTTACATTTTGCCTTAACTGCCCAGGGATTACTACCTGTTTCTATGAAATTGCCCTCTATAGGCCTTTAGGGTCGCAGGGTAAAATGTTGATTGCCATCCCTGATGCGCAGAATTCAATCTCTGGAACCCAAATGACAAAGGAGAGGAACCATTGCTGCACACTAAGTTGTTCCCTACCTTCTAATGAGACATGCACCGTGCTTCCATTAATGCATGGACATACATTCACACACTTGCACATGTCCCCTCACCCACACAAATAATAAAGAAAATACAAGTAATCAAAAGTTTAAAGCAAACAAAAAATACAGAAAATGAGATTAGTGTGTAGCTCTCTTTGAGCTCATTCTGTATATTCAAAACTTATCAGTTTTTCACATCAAAAACAAAGAAAAATAGTAGCTTATATGAATTTATAATGGAAAAGTATAATAAGAAAAAACAGACACATTACTTTTCCAGATTACTTTAACCTCTCAAGTCAATAACATGTTTCATGTTACTAGTAAAGTCAGTATTTTAGTGGCTGAAGCAAACATTGTTTTTGTCTTCCATTTGTATTTCACATGATTACCTAAAAATGAGCATATAACAACTCAGAGCAAACAAAAAAAATTTCAATTCCCTCATGCGTATATGTGTGTATGTATCTATACTTCAGTATTTTATATATTTAATATACAATATATTATAAAATTACAATTTTATATGTATTTATGGAAATTTCTATAATATATAATTAATTATATAATATATATTACCCAAAATGCAAAGTCACCATTGCCAAGGGCATCATGAAATGGAGAAACAAGAGGATAGTACAGAGAATATGACACAGTTCTGTGCACTTTTCCTGCTCCTGGCTTTTCTTTTATATACTTTCCTAAGAGTCCTTTTCTCATAATCTTTCCTTCTATCTGTGCTTCCTTCTGAAATATTTGTTGTTTTGCTCATCCATATCTTTTTCTTTCATTCTCTCAGTAGCTTACAGAGTTTCACAGTTTCTACAGAACCTCCATTCAGAGAACTTCACTGGAAGGGTCAGTTTTCCCTTTCTGATGAAATGCAACCTCCTATCTCTGAAAATTTTTAAACCTTTCGGAAGAGTACTTTATACTTTACAAGAAGAGAATATTAGCACTGTCCTAACAGATACAAAGCACACATGGTGTCAGTTGACTCTGACTTTTGATTCTCTTTTGTGACCTGATGGCATCTAGTCATCTAGATTTAATTGACAGTTTTCTGGTTTTCACCCCATCAAGTGCATTTGTCCTCATCCCAGATCTGACCTCTGCTACAGAACTAAATCTGGCCCACTATGACTGAATGATGTTCCTAAATTGTGACTTCCGACATTTGATCATGCTGTTAAAGTCAAAATACTGCATGGTCCTTTCAAGATCCTTGCACATCTCAATATCTCCTGAAATTTAGTCACCCAAATATAAACTCAATAAAATACAGTTACAATGGTATTTGCTTATGTGATCATTTCTTTTGTGATTTAAGAAAATATTATCACACTCTGAAAAGGGAACCATGCGAACTGGAGAGATGGCTCAGCAGTCAAGAGCATGCTCTTACAAAGGACTGTAAATGTGTTTCCCATCTACCACAAAGTATGGTTCGTAATCACCTGTAACTCCAGTTCCAGAAGGATTTAATTCCTCTGACCTTAATAAGCACTTGCATCCATGTGTACATACAGCAACACCCACAAACATTTACACACAATTAAAATAATATAAATAATGTATTTGCAATGTAATAATATAATAAGCAAGACAATGAAAGCGAGAGCTCTTTCTAAACCACAAGTAAAATGTAGAAAAGCATGAAAACTCATCCTTAAATTATAATGTTGGCTTAGGTGTTAGAACAACTTATCTGTACTCGATTTCAAGCATAATATTTGGAACTAGTAATGAAAGTCAGCTTAGTCCTGCTCTCAGAACTACATATGATCTCCTAAACTTGGACTCTAGAAGTCATTAACATTGTGCCAAATTCTATGGGCTAATTTGATGGACAGATACAAAAGACAATGATAAATTTCCTGGAGTATGTGTATTATGTTCAATGAAGTTTTCGCATAGCAATGAAATGTACTCACTCTAAGAGACTGACCAGAAATTTACTGTCATAGAATACTAATATGATATAGAAATTAAAAATAAGCTGATTAGGTGAACAGGAGAATTCCACTTTGTAATCTATGAGAATGATCCTTAATTGGTGAAAATTATGTGTTCAGAGAGAAAAAGAGCAGCCCCTGCATTGTACAGTTACTAGACTACCATGAGCTGACTTACGTTGATTGTAAAGTCAACCTATGTATTATACCTTGGTTTAAGTGTAGACAATGAGATTGATCTGTTTTTAAGGCTTAACTTCAAAATTAAAAAGAAACCAGCAAGTCAAAAGATAAATACTTTAGCTAATCTGCAGCAGGCTTCACATACAACAAATTAGCTAATATTATTTGAAATTGATGGTTAACAAACTTAATATATGACAAAAATCTATTCAAGATAAATTACTTTTGTGCTCACTGTTTATTTTCCATTTCTGTGCCTCTGATTATTGTTTCTGAATAACAAAACAGAAGGATATCCACAAAGAATAGGTTCCTGTTATGAAGACCACACTGAGAATTTCATCTTAATTTTCACTATAAATTAGTGAACTTTCATGAGATATGAAAACAATAAAGTTGTTTTTGCTGATTATCGCAAGTAAAGATAAGTAACTTGGAAACCATTATTAGAGTAGTCAGTGGGATTTCGGGGCATGATTCTTTACTGTCTCATACTGTGATCACTTTCCCCTGACAAATGCGCAATAGTAATCAGCTGAAGATCACCTAGTCAGTGTGGTTTTGGAAGAGCCTTCCCCACTCAAGTCTTGGTAGGCAAGTCCCATGGTTAAAAAGAAAAAGGGGAAGGAAGGAAAGAAGGAAGAAGAAATGGATTTGAAACAGAAATTATGTTAATCTAGAATAAGCCAAAGAGACGTAAAAGATAACAAAACTGGGAGAGGAGAGAGAGATTTGCCATAGAGGTAAGTGAAGACAGGACTATGAGATATAAGTGCTATCTTTACACCTGAATCCACTTGTCTACAAAGGATTGTATCTAGCAAGGAATGGAACAATGGTCCTGAGCTTGTGTTCTGCCCACCATGAACATACTAGAACATGAGAAAGAGTTTTGAGTTCACATGAATCTTTGGGTTTCCATATACTTTTCTTATGGGCACAGTAGTGATTTTACTACAGTATCAAGAATTCAGATAAACTAGTAAGTAAATTAATTTACCTGACTATATAAACATGAATGTAATAAAAGCATGTTGTATATACTCAATGCAACACTCTTCTCTCACTCATATCATTAAGTTTGCTTCCTATTAGATACTTGGTCCTTACCAGAGATTTGAAGATGAAATGCATTGCCCTCTTTTACTTAAACATTTTACAATGTCTTTTATAGGTTTATAACACATTACTGCTAAATTTAGGTGCAATTTCTAAAAGATTGATCTTTTATCCATTTAGTATGAATAATTGTCAGGTATTCATTCCTTTAAAAAAAAACAGAGAGAAATCCTTAGCTAAAATTCTGAATGGGTGTTAATATATTTGCTAAGTATAAAAATTATAAACCTATAATTATAACCTATAATTATAAACCTATAATTACATTACAATGTTTATTTTTTAAATATATACATATGTAAATTAAAATTGATAAGTAATTATCAATTATTTAATGAATCATTTAGTAAATTTCAGTACTCTTTGAGTATTTATAATTCTGAGCAAGGTTCACAATGATAAAACATAAAATTCTCAGACACAAGAAATTAATTTCTTTCACTTTCTATTCTCTTTTTTAAATCTTTATCATCTAGTCCTTCTCTTTCATATAAGAAACAAGTAAATTCTCACAATTTAAAATTCTATATCCAAATAATTACAAATTATTATCTTCTGGACCAATCATAAATAGTTTAACCATAAAACATACTAGAAATGACTGTAATGTCTAACAATCACTTATGTTTCTCAAACATAGCACCAGTATGTTTTAGTGATAGCCTAGAAACCAATACAAATAAAAATACTGCTGTGTTGCATTCTAGAAAATGCCATCTGACAAAAACAAATTGTGACGTGATGAAATTTGGGAATCCCTGAAGAGATGTGAGCATAGCACTGGCTTCAGGTCACATGAAGGCAGCACCCCCACAGTCAGCGACTGCAGGATCCTCTCCACAGTCAGACCTACAGAATCTCCATTTCAACCCATCCCCACTGACCAGAAAAAGATGCTCTTTTCATGCATTTTCAAATAGTTTCAAAGTCTACCTAGTCTTCTGAGTTTCTGTGTCCATACAATTAGTGATAAATTAGAAGAAACTCATAACAAAAGGACAGTAATAATTTTCTCAAAAGTCTAAATGAAAGGTGATAGACTGAGTGGAATCATGTTGACCTAAATTTGACCAGTTGATAGAAAACATGGCACTGATGTTGAATATTAAATATCTTGAAATAAATTCAGCCTATTTTGAAATATTTATTCCAAAAACAGATGTTAAAAACTACAGCATTATCAAGAAAGTTTTATATTTTCAGCAAGAGAGTTTTTACCTACATTCCTGACATGCAGCGGTTTTCAGGGAACTTTTCCGTGTTTGAATGAATGCTGTTAGAAAACCCTTATATTCACACCCAGATCCAGCACTGAGGTTCCCAGGAGGCTCTCAGACCATCACATTCACACTTTCTAGTTGTCCATAGAGTACATGTCATTTAACCAGTTCACTAACACTTAAGAAATACGTGTGTATTTATATGTAAAGATCTATTTCTTGCTGGCTGATAAAGTTTCCCCACTTGAGGGAAGAAATGAAGCATCAGTGGGGTGAGCGGCACGCCCTCTCCTCACCTCAGCATTTCGGGAAGCCCGGTCATTTCACAGCCAAATAGCCCTTGTTTTTCCTCATCGTAATACATGGCATGTTTGGCACTGCAGTACGCCATGTTTAGCTCATTCAGCTACAGAGGAAGAAAATACAAAGTAAATGTGCTCTCCGTATGAGTACTCTGTTTTTGCTCACTGTACAGGTTTTGGAAGAGATATGACCACCAGTTTCTAGCTAACAATATTCTTTTGTTAGTAGCTTTTGTTTCACAGGTGAAAGTGAAATGAAGATATTCATTGTCTGTAATTCCTAGCTTTTACAGAATATTGGGCAGAATGTTGAAAATCTGTCTGAAACCCAAACCCAAATACAAACTAAGCCATAAAACTAAAAACCATCTGGCTAAACTTTTCTGCAGACTACCTAAATATTAACTGACTGTCTTAATGTAAGTATCATTAATTCTAGATAATTTTTGAATTTGAGTTTCCATGGTTTGGTGCTAATGTTGTTCACTTACTTGAGTTTTATTAAGTTCAAAAAATTTTCAAAGCATGAGAGTATTTTTTTCAGATTTAACAAGGCTCTTTGATATTTTGCATCATTATCCCACTTAAACACTCACTCACTGTGTATCCTGTAGCTCACTGTGTAACCCATATGGGACTCAGACTTTCCAGAGTTGTAGTGTTTCAGCCTCCTCAATGCTTAAATTAGAGGTATGATTTACCATTCCTAGCATACATGTCCTGTTTTTATAATAATTTATAATTTAAAAAATTGAGTCAGAATTTCTTTCCAAATTGCTATCCCTTTATTTCCAGGCAAAAAAATTTCAGCACTCAAATCACCTCTAGTATTGAGATATTCATTGAGTTGACACTTTTAAAACCTGGACATCCATATAATATATGATGAGTAGAATCAAAATAAAGGCTGATTCCCAATAACCCTGTTACTCTTTTATTGGTTCACTTATTTATCCACTTACTTACTCGCTTAATTGTGATTAGAGATTAGCCTTTAGACAGCTACTAAAGATGCTTACAAAAATTCTATCTCACTGTTATAACATTTCTCCAGAGACAGTTGCTGGCAAGACCTTCCATACACTTGGTCAAGTTTGGAGTGGTGAATTCAATTTATTTACTTCCAAATCTGCAAAGGGATTAGACAAAGGTAACTTTTATATTATTCAGTTTTTGTTCCACATAGAGAAAGCCTGCCCCCTCCACCACTGAGAAGGGAACTGCGGTCATAAGACACACAGGCTTCATTCCAGAACACATTCCCTCATTTCATTTTATGCTCCACTGACTGGAGGAATCTACATTAATTAATTAAGAATCAAAATAATAGTCTAGTCACGTGCTGCAGCTCTGCTAAAATGTGATTCCATCTTCCATGTGGCAATCTGCTTCTACATTTCTTAATCTAGAAAAAGAAAAGAATTCTATAAGGGGTCCATTGGAAGAATCCCCAGCAATTATTGCAGACTTTTAGTCCTCCAAAGATCACTTCTGACCTATCTAGGGCAAACATGCCTCCAAGGAGATGCTGCTCTCTATCTGTGATGCAGGCAGCTTTGTGGTGAGTGACAGTTAAAAATGACAGTTCCTCAGAGTAGTGTTGTTACTCTTGGTCACTATATAACAGGCAGCAATGAGTCCACCAACAAGAACCACCCTGGCTCAGGAGACTGGGCATTCAAATCAAGAAAGTGAGGGTTACTGTATATGATGTTAAGGTATTTTATTTTGAGTTATACATGGTTTATAAAATTAAAAAACAAAATCTTCCAAACTCTTGCAGTTTTTCAAGAGACAAACTCTTTGCACAGACTTGGCTAAGCATATGCCATCACAACTGTGAGAATCATTCCTGTGAGTCAAAGCTCTCCGTTAAGCAGAATGCAATCACTGGAATTGAATGAGTTCTTTCTGAAACACCAGCCATGGACTATACATTTGTAAAACTGCTTTTTACACAGAAAACCCCTTTCATTAAAGCCCAATGCTTTATCAAGGTCATTGTGGAAGCTGTAAGTTTAAAGCTCTAGAGGAAGAGTCTAGAAAAAAGTATCAAGAAAAAAATCATTATCAGGTTAAGATTTATGGTCTGTTAATAACCGATTAATCTCTATCACTTGATTTCAGAAACAAATGTTTTGTAGAACTAATCAGTCAGAATGTTGAAGGAACCCTACTCTCTCACAGATGCACAAGAAAGCTGCTCACTTCCTGCCTTGAAATATCTGTTGATAAGTCTAAGGTCTAACTACACTAGGAGCTTTGATTAGAAAAGGAATCAGATATTGATGCATACATATTTTGTGCCTGCAAACATTTTAACAAATTATAGCCATCTAAAATATTATGAGGTGATTGAGGCATTTCTAACTTTTTGATCTATATTTCAATTTCAAATGTATATTTCAGATGCAATATAACACAGCCAGAATCACTTTTAGCTGAATACATATGAGCACCAAACACCAGTGCACATTAGTTTCAAAGAAAATAATAAGACACACAGAGGTCTCCAAAGCTATTAGTTAAGCAGGAAGAAAATGACCAAGTAAAAGTTTGCTATACTAATGTAAGTCAGCTACATAGTGCTATCACCTCTGTCAAAAAGATTCCAGAGAAGTAAAATTCCAGACTAATTTATCAAGGAAGAGATTTTTTTAAGGTACTAATCTAGGAATTTTTACTTTTAAACAGCCAGAAGTACTCATCTTCCTTAGTCCTCAACATGTAATGTTTGTATCTTTTCTGTTAAACCTTGCAAAATCATTAGTGTGTGCTGAAACAGATGTAATAGTATTATCACATACCTGCTGAGCAGAGGTAATGACGTCTTTTCAGCTTCTTTAATGTTGGGGTTTAGTATCTCCGACCTCTCACAGAGCTATCTCCTCAACAGCTGCAATCCACTCAGGGACGTTCTTATTTTAAAAACTGTGGGCCTTTCAGAATTTCAATTCCTCCCGCAGCGCCCATGGTTCTTTGGTGCTTCTAAGAACTTCGACTCCACTCTTCTGCCAGCACTCCCCCCAAGTCCCGTATAGAAAATTATTCTTGAAGTTGCTGCCTAGAGTTTAACTCCGTGGAGCCGGGTTGATATGAGTGGCAGAGGATGAGGAGGTCTGGTTTTCGTCCATCAAGGAAGGGGATCGGAGGCACCGCCTTTTAGCTGCTGAGAGCTCTTGTCGATGACTGGGGCCAGGAGGACGGCAGCAGAGGCAACAGCAGCAGCAACACAGTTGGGTCTCCCAGGCAGCCGCGCAGGGAGACGCTGTCCATCCCTTCCGGTGCTGAAGCGAGGGGACTAAGACCCCTTAGTCTGCTCCAGACCCTACACTCCTGCTAAGGCCGCTTCCAGACTTCCAGCTTTGCCGTTTCTCCGCCGTGTTTCATTTCTCGGGAATTAATAGTCTCTCCAGCTTGATACCCTCATACGTATACACTGGCAGCGTTTCCGGAGGAGAGGCAGGAATCCGTGGGAAACAAGAGCTGAGCCTCTTCTGAGTTCACAGCAGCGCTGAGTAGGTTCCCTAATGGTAGAAATGAAAAAGGAACGCACGAACACGGGCGCGCGCACAAGCGCGCACGGGGGGCGGGGGGGCAGAGAGAAAGAGACAGGAGAGAGAAGGGGGAGGAGGAGAGAAGCTGAGCACTGTGGAGACTGTAGAGGTGCTTTGGGAAGCTTATGGGTCCTTAATTACATAAAAAGAGCAGGGCTATTTTGGAGGTCCCCCGCGATCTTGCTTCCTAAGCAGGGAGGGGACACGTTCACATTTTCGAAGCTCTAGGTGAAATTCCGAGACGGCCGAATAAGGATGTTCAGTTCCCATGCACACTCTGGTTAGAGAATGCAGAAACCGTGAAAGGGCCAGGAAAACGCTAGGGGTACCTTTGTTTCCGAGAGGTTGTATCGCCGCGGAGAGCTTAGTCGCGGCCGCGGGACTCGGTGCGGGCAGCAGGGACAGGGAGCTTGCGTTCCAGCTCCCGCCCTCCCACCGCCCACAGCCCGGGTTCCTGCAGGGGCGGGGGCGTGTCGCTGCACAAAAGACTAGATGAGGGAAGTGGATCAGGTAGGCAGAGCTGTTAAGTCATCCCTAAAAGGCTCCAGCAAGGCCTAGGCACCGGACCGAGACGTCCCCGGGGCTACTGAGCTCCGCGGTCAGACTCCTGGTGGCGCCTTACTGACCCCACTGCAGTAGAGAAGCTTGCCGTGGAGCTGGACTTGGGTTCGAGAAGGTGGCCCTATAGGAGGCCGGCGAAGCTCAGCCGCCCACCCAAGGCAACGAGTGCAGGCACGAATGGGGCGAGATGGGGGAATTGAAAAACACCGAGTGGAGAATGGGGCAAGCAGCTTAACACCGCGCGCCTGCGGAGCTCTGGGTGACCGTGGTAAGGCTGAAGAGCGCCCCACAAACGCGAGCCTGGGTAGCGCCCAGCTCCAGCCGAAGAACTTGTGCAGCGCAGACTTGTGCACCCGGAGTTTGTTCCGACCGAGGGGGGCGTGCGGGCTTAGATCGGGGACAGCGCGTGGGCACGCAGTGCTGCTGGATGCTCGCTCCTCTCCACCTCCGGCTGTACTGGGGAAGTCCTGGAGTGATTGCACGCGCGTCTCCCGCTGGGGTTCAGCGCCCCTGTGGCCGGAGCTGCCGCGCCTGCATTCTACGCAGTTCACTAGGCTGCAGGGTGGGCGGGAAAGGCAACAGCGCTGCTAAAGGCCTGGCGACTGCCTGGAGGAAAACTAGGGAGTTCCGGAAAAGTGCACGGAGCGTCCTTCCTCCTGCAGAAACCCTCCTTTCCCTGGTTTGGGGCCATTCCTTGGTTAGCTGCACCCCCTGGCTCGCGATAGAAGAGCCCCCCCAACCCCTCCCCCGTAAGCGTCGCCCTCGTTTCTGGACGCTTTGTGGAGCTACCCCTCGCAGGAAAAGCTCAAGGGACCAGACTCACACTCACTTTCTCCACGTCTGAACTCTGGAGTCCAAAGGTTACCGGGTTGGTGATGCGCTTGAACACGCTGAGATAACACTACATAAAGATGCAATTTGGGACTAGGAGCCAATTTTAAAAGAGCTGCTTTGTTTTCGGGTTCCTGGGGAAATAAATTCTCCAGTATTATGATAAATTACGTTTCCTCCTTCGTTCTATCAATGCAAACCCGCGTTTCTGGCATCCACGCAAACAAATATTTGTTTGTCCAAATAAGTTTCAGAAGGGGCCCTATTTGTTGTCAGAGGATGAAAATTGCTTGCTTAAAGGCTATGTTTGCCTGTTGTGGCCAACCCCGGCAAATAAATGGGTTTTCTTTGCTGTTTTGCATGCTTGTTTCAATTGATTCAAGTAATTGTTTGAATTATTTTCTTTGTACAAGTAGAAACATGAATCATACAGGAAATTAGCACAGCAAATAAAGGTCTTTAAGTGAAGCACAGAGATGTCGCTAATTGAAAACATATGCACTTCATTATCCAACCACAGGGACAAATTTCCCTTTGTAGAGCACAGATTCATGCTAATAACAGAGACTCCCTCCCAGTCCTTCCCTCCTCCCTCTCTCCTGCCACCAAGAAAAAAGAAAGGGTTGATTAATTTGAACTGTCAGACTAACTGATTACGGTAGTCTGATTAGTTTGATGTCTTTTTTTTTTTAAGAAACAAATCTGTAGCACATTTCTCCTCATCAACCTGTGCAAAGCATTGTGGGACAAAGACGATGAAGAGCAAATGCAGTGTCTATCACCTGATGCCACAAATGTGTATAAATGAAGTATAAATAAATAAAGTATAAATAAATCAGGGACAGATAGGCTGAGGTAGAGTGAAAAGCTATTTTAAGTAAATTTTCTTTTGGATAAGATTTGTCCAAAAAAAATCATTTAAATCACTTTTATTCTTAAAAATTACTTTTATTTTCTAAATGTTCTTATATAGAATGTATAAATAAAATACAGAAGGTAAGTCAGCATACCAACCTGTGAAGAGCAAGTAGTGACCAGAGTCCTCAGCTGGCCTAGTCAACACTCAATATATAAAATTTAGGCAATGTTCAATTTAAAGTTTCAGTGCCTTCAGTTGAATTCTAGCCTGTTTCTTTTTATTGTATTAATTACAACTAAAAATTCTATAAGCAAGTATGTCTGAAATGAAGCAATTATTTTGATGTGCTCTGAGAACTTTCTAACAAAGTGGTGCTGAGGGGTACATCCTTTGCTCCTTTTCTGTGTAGGAACCGGTCAGGGGGTTTAGACTTTAATCAGCTCAGATATTGTTTGTTGAACCACCACCAGGCAAGCTTCTTGTGTGCTTGTGCTTGGAGCACTGAGCACAACTAGTTTCAGATAAAGACAAATGCCTCACATTGACTAAGTAACAAAACTCAGTCCAATTCACTTCTTGTTTGTGGGTAGAATGACAAGCAGCAGGCAGAGAGCAGAAGAAAGCTAGTCACCTAACAGATGCCAGCATCTTCCACGAGATCCCATCCCACACCACTTCACTCTTATGTTTTCTCTGAAGTGGTTCTCACTGATTGCTGACTCACCTGAAAAAGAATGCTGTTTTCTGCCACTTAGAAAAGTCGCTTAATTTTGGTATTTGGTATCTGTCTAGGAAATTGTCCATTTCCTCCAGATTTTCTAGTTGTGTTGAATACAGGCTTTTGTAGTAGGATCTGATAATTTTTTGAATTTCCTCAGTTTCTGTTGTTATATCTCCCTATTCGTTTCTGATTTTGTTAATTTGGATACTGTCTCTGTGCCCTCTGGCTAGTCTGGCTAAGGGCTTATCTATCTTTTTGATTTTCTCAAAGAACCAACTCCTGATTTTGTTGATTCTTTGTATGGTTTTGTTTGTTTCTACTTGATTGATTTCAGCCCTGAGTTTTATGATTTCCTGCATATACCCAGAGGCTTCCCCTGCATGCAATAAGGACACATGCTCCACTATATTCATAGCAGCCTTATTTATAATAGCCAGAAGCTGGAAAGAACCCAGATGTCCCTCAACGGAGGAATGGATTCAGATGATGTGGTATATTTACACAATGGAATACTACTCTGCAATTAAAAACAATGAATTCACGAAATTCTTAGGCAAATGGTCAGAACTTGAAAATATCATCCTTAGTGAGGTAACCCAGTCACAAAAGAACACACATGGTATACAGTCACTGATAAGGGGATATTAACCCAGAATCTCGGAATACCCAAGATACAATTCACATATCAATAGATTTCCAAGAAGATGGAAGGAGAGACCCCTGGTCCTGGAAAGACTGGATGTAGGGGAATACCAGGACAGAGAAGCGAGAAGGGGTTGAATGGGGAAAAGAGGGAGGGAATGGGGCTTATGGGACTTTCGGGGAGGGAGGAAACGGGAAAGGGGAAATCATTTGGAATGTAAATATAAAAATATAGAAAATTAAAAAAAGAAAAGTCACTTAAACTTTTTAGTTTGTTTCTTCATTTAGTTTAATTGTTGTTGAGAAGTGATGAGTAAATTACCTAAAAGTCTCCTATGAACTGAGAAACTCTAGACAAGAAAGTTGATTTGACCAGTATCACCCACAGAAGCTTCAGGTAAGGAGATCCACACACCAAACACAATAGTACCCACCACTGAGACTGCAGGGCAACTGACCTGCGTATGTACTCTTCCATCTTCACATTCCCTCTCACTTCATCCTATAAAACTCCAAGACCCTCGACACCACATGATCCCCCCACACACAAACATACACACCAACACCACATGTTCCCTCTCTACTTCCAAGGAGAGCCTCCATCTCTTAAATTGTTTAGATTAGATGAACAATTCTGCTTCTGGAGATCACTATCTGCCATCTTGTATTTCCAAGATGTGTGTGTGTGTGTGTGTGTGTTTGTGTGTGTGTGTGTGTGTGTGTGTGTGTGTGTGTGTGTGTGTATAAACAGGTACACATTTACATGTGTGTGTATGAGTGTGTGCAGAGGCCAAAGGTAGACATGCAGCCCTTCTGTATCATTCTCCACATCATATTTTGAGACTCTCTCACTGAACTTGGACCTTACCTATTCAAATAGATTTGCTGGCCTATGTCCCCCAGAGATCCTCCTGTCTCTGCCTTCCTAGTGGCGAGACTAAAGGCATATATTGCAATGCCTACCTTTTTATGTAGATAGATTTTTGTCCTTCGGATTCTGTGATGGGCACTTGACTAACAGAGCCATTTGTCAACTGTGTTCTTTATTCTAAAATGGAAATGATGACACCTACTTCACAGAATTAGCATATACCACATGTTACATGAACCCAGGTCATGAACTAGCTCCCAACAGGACATTCTTCGTCTTTAGCATGTGGGGCACTCTTCCTAGGCAGACATGAGCAAATACCTGCTCACCCTAGACAAGAAACTGAGGACAAACAAAAGTAGAACACCCAAGCCCAAATAGATGGACCGACTAGTTTTATCGGGGTACATTGCAGGAATGTGTATAAAGAGTTACTTACAGTAACAGAAATGATGAACAACAACTACCATGAAAAGCCCAAGACACATGAGTGCTAGCTCACAAAAGCTGAAAAGAGAATGCATTGCACAGCTTGGAGGCATGTCAACTTGGAGAGGGCATTCTCCACACGCATCAGTTGGTTTGAGCCCCTTCCAGGCAGCTGTGGAGGGATGACCCCAGCTGTTTCTAGGCAGCTTAGGTAATCTGCCCCTTCCACATGGCTTGTCTTGTCCAAGAGTCTTCTAGACTGAGAAGTTTGTATGACAGTTTCTCTCAATAGTCCTTATTGTTTTCAAAAGCTTGAAGACTGAGATGCCCAGTTTATTTTGTCATATTCAGGACTTCTTGGTGCCTTTGAGTTTTTTACCACCTGAGCTTCCCCAAAGAAAGGAACATCACCTCTCTTTAGAACACCCCAGATCGTTAAAGATCATCCATGCATGTTACAGGGTGTTCCCCTCTCTGGATAATACTGTGCCCTGAAAAGGTTCCCTCCAAGAGGAAACATTTTATATAGGAGGAAATTTTGGTACAGAAGCATTTTTCTACACCTCTTGGGCAGGAATTCTTCACCCATGCACATCTTGGGTTCCTTAGCACCAAGCACAAATAGGTAGAAATGTCATTGACTTTAGACTGACTCAAGAACTCTACAGTGTACAAACAATAAATTCCTAACAATCAATTTAAAAAACCTACCTAAAGGATACATTACCAATTTAACTAAGCTTCACTATTTATTAACTAATTTATAGCATTTATATTTGATAACCAAACATTTGTTATCAAAAGTTCCTTTCTTAAGAAAAAGTGTTCCTATTTTTCAGCATGTATACATGTACATGTATAAATATGTGTGTCTATGCAGTAATGTATGTGAATGTCCATGTCAATGCATATAAACAAAAATAAATGAATAGCACATGGATACTTAGGAATATGCTTCCAGGTAATTTCCAGTGATTTATTCCAAATTGGGAAAAAGAAACACTTGGAAAGTGTATTGTATTATTTTAACTTACCTCTTATAACACTGTTTCTTCCTTAGACTCTTCTAATCTGGCTTCTCTGTCAAGGACCCAAATCAGTTCACTGTTTCCAAAGCATTATCTCTTATTCTGTCTTCTGGCCCACTGCATTCTACCTGATAGCTATCTGCTTTTAACATATCTGTCAGTCACTTCCTCATCACTGAGGCACACTTCTCCTCTCTAAGGTGATTCTTTTCACATACAAGAATGTTTTCCTTCTGTCTTCCATGCTGAAAAGTATTGCCCAAGCCTGTCAGCATCATGTTTCTCCAGGATTGCTTCTTACCCTTTACTTTCACTTATCTGCATGTTTGCTAAAGTTGCCTCATCTGCTCTCATCCCATTGCATTGTATTGGTTTGTTTTTTTTTTTTTGAGGCGAAGCATTACATATACCAGAGCAACTTTCAAATCATAAGCCACTATGTAGTCAAGCATGACCTTGAACTTTTGATTGTCCTATGCTCATCTCATGAATACTGCACAATAACAGAAATATAATACCATGCCCTGCTTTCATGTTACTTTTAATACAATTTATATATGATATTAACAACTTGATCAATAAAGACAAAAATCAAAACAAACAAAAAAATCAGACCTAACCACTGAGCTACACATACACAGAGGCTACATAGTTGACACCTCAATATTTGATTTTACCCACTTTTCCATTGTTGTTTCACCTCTGAAAGATTTTACCATCTTCAGAAACAGTGCCACTAGCTGGAGCCCAAATGAGGATCAAACATGAGGCCTATAGGGGAGATTTCCTATTCAAACATCATCCACATCTCATAGGTGTATTATTATTTCGTAATGCACAACGTATTTAATCTAGCTTTAAAAATATCCATAGTCTTTAAAATATCAACATTGTTCAAAGTATCTTCTGAGACTCCAAGAAATCTCATGACTATGAACTTCATTTTAAAGAAAAATCACATTACTCTAACATCCAATGTCAAAGAGTATACGTTCTTATTCAAAAATGGACAGTGGGCATAGTTAATTACATTTGTTCCTTCAGAAATATTGGAATAAGTAACTGGAATGCAACATATGAAAATAAAAATTTGTAATGGGTTTCAAAATTTTTTGTGGCATGGAGAATAAATACCACCCTTTTAATGCTGACTCACTGCCTTTTCTGCCTCCACAGATGGAAAGCAGCAACTCTCTGAAGGGACCCAGCTGTCTGCTCTGTTGTAACTATCTTTGCACCACATCATGTCAAAGTCTGTTAGTCAGATACAAAGATGTGTGAAGCATATCTACTTATCAATGTTCATCTCTGTGTACCTACTGGTTGTGGAGTGATTAAAATAATAAATTTAATTAATGATAGACTGTAAATTCTGCAATCTTTGCAGTTTCCATAGAGATGTGATCTATTTCATCACCTTATGACCCTGTACCTTCCGGATTTGCTTTTATTAATGCAGTGTAGCTAGACTGACTGTACAGTACAAAGACTGGGCATCAAAAGCCATTGAACAGTTGAGTTCTCCCACAGAACTCTTCCCACAAAACCTGATAGAATATGAGGCATGAGAAGGAGAGTATTCTGTCTTCCCAACCAATTATCCAAGAAGGTCATTATACAACCAGCTCTCCAAGTTACTATTAAGGTATTTATATCCATCTGAGATTATGAGTGAGACTCAAGTTTTTAGGCAATTTATACTTAAAATGGAACATTTTTCATTAAGTTTTCAAAGCATTTTTTGTTCCATTTTATCTGTTTATTCTATGAACAGTGTGTATATATGTGGGCATATTCACCATGGAGCATGTGTGGCACTTCAAGTTGCCAGTCTTGGTGACAGATACCTTTACTTGCTGAGCCATCTCCATGACCCACCACAAATCCCTTAGCAACAACCTGATTGAGAGCATAATCTTTCATCTCCAGGACCTACCACAAATCCCTTAGTGATTTGACCTGATTGAGAGCACAATCTCCCATGCTTCTTTTTCCCGCTTTCTTTTTTCTGTGCAGGAATTGAATAAAAATGTATGGAGGGAATGAACCCACAAACGTGATCATATAACATGTTTCACAGTCAGCTGTCATTCCTTTACTTATGCTGACATTTTAAAAGATAAAAGAAGAAATACATTTACAATTCCTATATGAGAATTCCAGAGAAGCAGAATCAGGCATTTTGGTGTGCTAGGGCTGATGTCAGGTACAGACATTGACAGTCTATTTCCCAGCCTTTCTCTGAGTTGGCTAGCTGTTACAAACATTTGATGTAATAACCAGGCAAAGATAGCTCTGGATATTCAGCAAGTTCATCTGGAAAATATTTATTGTTTGTATATTGTGCTCGTTAAGGAATGATAGAAGGACAATTAGAATCTGAGAGTCCATGGATCTCAAGTAGAGATATAGACTCAGGAATTACTCATAACAGATGTTCATCAAAGGATGAGCATGTCTATGTTGACTCTGTAGCAGGTGGATGGAAACAGTCACTTTTGCCTTCCTTAATACATACTTCTAGATTTTAAACTGGGGCTCCTTTGTAATACCTCTGTTTTGCTTCAGCTCATATGAATTGACATTTAGAAATAATTAACTTTCCTGAGAATATAATGTGTGTGCTTCCCCAGAAGGTCAAAGTCCTAGATCCAAAAGAAGTAAAGGAGACAACACCCTGGAGAGAAGGTGGAGAACTTATATCATGATAATCTACTGAGCCCCACAGAGGCCCTTTTCACCGTCATGCTTAGCAATACCACCACTACCCACAATGGAAATTTGAAACAGAAAAGCCTCTGTTTTCTTCAGGCTTAACTTTCACTAAGTCCACTTCCTTTCACCAATTTATCCACCTATCTCCTTGCTTGGTTTAAAGTAGAGGCTATTAGACTCCTTATATTCAATATTAATTCCTGTCATCTATTACCACAGCTGAGAGCATTCTACCTTCTCAATTAAGTCACAAATGTGACTGTCTACAGGTCCAGAGATGTCATGCTGCCCCTAGTAAGTTTCAGAAAACCCCCTCTTTAGCACCTAAGAAGTTTCTACTGTGGAATCCAAAGAAATCCCTCATAGTAGAAAAAAAAATAGATTCCTTCTTCCAAAAAGTAGTTTTGTGGATTTCAGAATCTCTTACTTGAAGACCAAATATCTGCTTCAACATTAAAAAAATACTTGTTTATGGTACATGAGATTTAGATATTATAGTTTTATAAACTAACAGATATAAAAGGTACATAAGTTCATGGAGAAATACTTTCAATGCAGAGGCTTCATGACTCTTTGAGTAAATATTAGTATTTCTGTATTCCCAAATTCCTAAGGCTACAGTAAAGCAGGCTATATTATTACTGGCCATGTTTAGCTGTTGTGGAATCTTTTAGTTTTCTTTCCCCAGTATTTGCTTAGATTTTGATTTATTTTTTTACTCATCCCTTTTTTCTTACCTTCTTTTCTTCTTCCTTCCTTTTCAGTTCATCTTCAATAGGACAAAGAATAGAAATATATGATTAAAACAAACTATCTCTCCCTAAAGTGTAGGACTGTGGGTGGAGCTCAATACAGGAGTACTTGCCAGGCATGTGAAAGGCCCTGGATTCTGTCCTCAAGACAAGATACATTATAAATAAAACAATTAAGCACTGTTGAATAAAATGATAGTCATAATACAAAAGAGTTCTCTTCCTTTCAGTCTGCCTAATCACAGAACAGAAGTTCATAGAGACAAAAGGCCTTTCATATCTGTTCCAGTTCCTATCTACAGAAGAAATGAAAACCCCGGTCCATATAAACAGCTATTTATCAGGTTAGAGGCCTAGCCAATAGACAGTAGAACCCAACGTGGACTCTAGCACATTCCTTCTGGGATTCCATCTTTTTGTTCCTTTGTCTGTCATTCTAAAATTCTAAAATACATTGCTCTTTGTTGGAATCCCACTTAAGACAGAGTTCCAAGCCATCATTTTGAGAGGAAGTTAGTTTTCAAAGAGTAACAATTCTGTCTCCAGTATTCACATGCACATGTTACTAAAATTGCCTGCTTTCCTCTGTTAATCTACCTTTTGTTAACAGGACTAAAAGCCGATGGGAGTTTGAGAAATAGGCTATGCCCACCCCCATGCCATTTCATATGTAACACAGACCTTATTATCAATGGAGAATTATATTTTCAGTGCAAAATATTTCTGTGACTTTTTGTATTATCAGAAACCATAGTGACTTTGGCAGAGCAAAACTTATGATTCTTCCATGATTTCATTCAAAGCTCATTTAGTGACTCCTTTTAGACTTACTGATCAAAGAAAAACATCAAAGTAGTGTAGAATTATTAAAGTTGATGGTCAAAGTTTGGACTATAAAAGACCCAACAACTAGGTTCAGTCACCTGACCTCAGTATTCCTACTAAAGAGAAAAGGAATGAAAATGGAGAAATGAGACGCATTTAATGTGGTCACATGGGAAAGAAGAAAAAGGGAGGTCAAGTGAAAGCCTACTTCTATACACACACACACACACACACACACACACACACACACACACACCCCCCACAGGTCATAACCAGAGATTTGAGTATGAATACAAAGAAAAAATTATATAAAACTAAGCTGCCCTGGACAAAGCATGGCTATACAAATTACTGACCCATCGTTCATCGTTGTTGTTTGACTTTGTATCAACTTAACGCAACTAGAATCACCTGGAAAGAGGCAAACTCAACTGAGAAATTGCCTCCATCAGATTGGCCTCAGGAATGTCTTTACAAATGATTTCTTGATTAACTTTGTCTTGGGAGGCAGACTTACTATTGGTAGTGGCAGATGGTCTTGAAATAAAGAAGAAACTGTGTGATCCAACATATAGCGTTCCTCCATGGTCTCTGCTTCAATTCCTGCCTCCAAGTTCCTACTTGAGGTATTTTCAGCAATGAACTGTAACCCTGTAAGGTGAAATAAACCCTTTCCTCCCTGAGTTGTTTTTGATCAGTATTTAATCTAATCAGTATTTAATCTAATCAGTATTTAATAATAAGGCAAATCTCTATGTTCCAGACATTCCTGCAAGATGATCTGACAAATCATCAGAGTTATATGAAATCAGTATCTAGAAAACAAGATTCTCCTCTAGCAAACAACAGTTATGGACTTTTCCTTTTTTTCGAATGGAAAGTTCCAATTTTTTGAGGATCATTGTTTCAATAGTCTAATACCTAATAAGAAGGCCACAGTGTGTTTTTAGAATATTCTTATTCCTGCTGGGATGGTTAACAGTATCACAACTGTATGGTAACTGTATCACTTGTTGAGTCTTTTAAATCAAAATTAGGAGGACATGTTTAGCCTGAAGATGACTCTAAACTGCACAATGACAGCCCCAACTCTGAATGTTTGAAATACTGTTAACTCCTGATGACCTGAAAAAGGAACTCCTTTTGCCCAAATGCCCCCAAACAGACTGTACTTTGTCCCTTTCTTATAAGAATTCAACAGTTACTAGCCCCAGTCATAATTTCTGTCTAAAATATTCTATTTCCAACTGCCTTGGTATTTAAGGCTATAAATACATTTGTCATTTTGAAAAGTATTAGAGCACATTTTCAAGACTTCTTGGATCTGTTTTTCTTAATTTCCATCCTTATTAACCTCAGGTGAAATGAAATTTTCTTTATTCTCAATTATGTTCAGTTTATTCTTGATCAGTATCCAATTTGCTTACCACTTTAGCGCATACTTTAGGAGAAACTTCATGCTAGGCACTTTGCAAAACAAGGGAGGAAAGACCTGTCCCTCCTACCAACAGACATCAGGATCCAAACTGTTCCTGCAGCTCTGAAAAGAGAAGTTTCAGTGGTAATACATCACTGTTACACTACAGTGAATATGGATTCACTTCGTAATATCTAAGAGGCAGGGGACAGTGTTACAAGGATCTTGCTGTGGCGTCTCCTTAGCTTCCATGTCTTGAAATCTTCCTGAAAAAAAAATCCAGGCATAGCACACAGAATGTAACTTAGAACATAGGGTCATTATAGAGTTGATGAAGCACCCACAAGAGATCAGGGTAGGCCATTATCATGTAGACCTTTATGGAGCAATTATTCTCAAGGGGTGAGAATCATATCATCTGCTGCAAGAGAGATCAATGTGAAGGCAAACACTCTTAAAATATCAGAGTGGCCAATGGCCAGAGAGACTTGTGGAGAGATATTCCCAAGGGACTATAAGGGTCTATGATTTGCCAAACACAAAGAGTGTTTTATTTTGTGGAAGTCCAGCATGCTGGGGTCTCCTATTACCAAAATAAAAAGACCCCAAAGTGAGTTTTTAATTTACAGTTAAGGTATGCATTAATATCTGTAAACTATTAGAAATGGCATATAGCTTCATGCAATCTGTGAAAGCACCACATGCACCACAACTTTGTTTCTCTGGTAATCTGTACACCAACTTAAGAGTGAATGTTCTGGAACAACTTATTGACAATAGTAATAATGTACAATGTTACTTGAACTCATTTAAAAATGAACTCTAATATTCATGTCATGAGTCATAAATATAAAGAAGTATTTTGTGTGTGTTTAATTTAGAATTTTTTCTACTTTATATAGACTAAAAGAAATTCTCTTTACTGTGTTAAATATTTACCACTTAGCCTATATATTTTCTGTCTAGAGAAATGTGCCTTTTTTTAACCTTAAAATTTTTAATTCCTAAAATATTAAGTTATTAGGAATATATATTTTATAAGATGCTTTCATTTTTCAGTGGGCAACTCTTTTATCAGACTCTTAGTTTAAATGTCAATTTAACTAAAATAATGTAAGGTCTGAATATGGCCATCTAATGAGAATGCAAGACAGACTCATTAATGATATTTTGTATCATTTCTTCTACCTCCCTCATGAAGCAGGAGTTTGCCAGATTCCCAAGTCCTTACAGATTCTTGGCCTCAAACAATCGAGGGTGAGATATATGAATTTGATTTAAGAATGCACCAAGCTGCAAATAACACAAAACTTAACCATGAAGCCTGAACAGCATCCCCACCCCAGTTATGACACTGTTACACTTGTTTAAAGACCAAATAGAACGTGCATGTATCCCTTTCTTCCAATGTTATTTTCACATTTCGACCATATCCTGTGCATTATCTGAAGCATCCAAAGATACTAACTCAAGTTAACAGCAGAAATGAGACTGAAGATGGATATGAAGGCTTTGTCTAGGACCAAGGGATGAAGTGATAACAAAATCTGGTAGAGTAATTGCTCTCACACATCCTCCTCCTCCTCCTCCTCCTCCTCCTCTTCCTTCTCTTCCTTCTCCTCCTCCTCCTCTTCCTTCTCTTCCTTCTCCTCCTCCTCCTCCTCCTCCTCCTCCTCCTCCTCCTCCTCCTCCGGTTCTTCTTCTTAATGAAACATTACAAAATAAAAAATAAAAATAAAACTATCACAGAGGACTGGACAAGGCTACCCAACAGAAGTAAAAGATCCCCAAGAGCAGGCACAATAATCCAAGATATAAAAATCAAAGACCTGCATATAAAAATCAGATACACTGAACCTGACGTAAGAGAAAATGAAGAATAGCCTTGAACTCATTGCCACAGAAAAATCTGTATCTTAACATTAGTCTTCAATGTTTCAACAAAAACCTTTGAAAAAAATCAATGGAAAAGTCTTAGAATTCAACTACTACAATTCAGAACATAGCTTTTAATATTTAGTTTTACCTCAGTTACAATGACTATTATATGTATATGCTTTAGTTATGAGGAAATAATATGTATTAAAAAATTAATTCTTGAAAATAGAAAAGATTAAGTGTGAATATTTAAGTTACTATAGGGCACCAAACTCAATCCAAAAGATTGCTAGAATGTTAAGCCTTTTGTATCAGAAGTAATAGAAATGTAATCATAAGTTTGAACTTTACATGTGAAAATTATAAAATGGAAATTGATTTACATTTTTTTTATTTTTTTATTTTTTTATTATTTTCTATATTTTTTATTTATATTCCAAATCATTTCCCCTTTCCCGTTTCCTCCCTCCCCGAAAGACCCATAAGCCCCATTCCCTCCCTCTGTTCCCCATTCAACCCCTTATCACTTCTCTGTCCTGGTATTCCCCTACATCCAGTCTCTCCAGGACCAGGGGTCTCTCCTTCCATCTTCTTGGAAATCTATTGATATGTGAATTGCGTCTTGGGTATTCCGAGATTCTGGGTTAATATCCCCTTATCAGTGACTGCATACCATGTGTGTTCTTTTGTGATTGGGTTACCTCACTAAGGATGATATTTTCAAGTTCTGACCATTTGCCTAATAATTTCTTGAATTCATTGTTTTTAATTGCAGAGTAGTATTCCATTGTGTAAATATACCACATCATCTGAATCCATTCCTCTGTTGAGGGACATCTGGGTTCTTTCCAGCTTCTGGCTATTATAAATAAGGCTGCTATGAACATAGTGGAGCATGAATACTCCTTTAACCTTTTCTCACCCTGTCTTGTGCCCTTCCCCCAGCCTTGAGCAAGCTAAATAAACCTTAAGTGTTCCCCACAGTTGGACTTTAACAGCCTAGGTGGAGCCTTTCTGCACCTGCAATTTCCTACAGGAGTAGACTGCCTGCTGAGTTTGCTTTTCAACAGTTGAAACAAAGCAACATAATCCAGCTGAAACAAAGGATGGGGTCTGGGGGCTCTCCCTCATAAATACAATGCTGAATATTAAACTTTGAGCCTTAATCAGAAACTTTTGTCTTGGCTTCATCCTTCTCTCATGACCTCCCTCCCCACCCCCCTACCCCCATCCCCCTCACTCCCCACTCCCACCCTACCCCCCCAACCCCCCCAACCCCACCCCCACCCCACTCCTGTCCTTTTTCATTTCCAGCCCTCCTTTCAGGTTCTCCATGGCTGTTCTCCACTGCCTTATCTTGGTGTTTAAGAAGTATATGAAAAGGAAAATATGTGAGGCCCTGTCCTATTGTAAGCACAGATAGTGTTTGGGGAGATGGCTCTCTAGCTGTCACCCCAAACCAAAGTGAGACACACGTACTTTGTATTTCAAAAGCTGAATGTTTGATTGTTCTCTCTCTTTGTCATATAAGGTATGACATGCAAGTCACTTTATTCTGTATCTTTATTCAAGATGGATCCACATACTGGAACCTACCAAGTGTGGGCCCTCTGCCACACACACACACACACACACACACACACACACACACACAAATATCACTCATTCTAATTAATTATAAAGGAAGTAGATGACAGGAAGCAAGGATTCTTCCAAGCATGCCTACATGTCTAGCAATAGCCTTTATCTAATACAATCTTTTCAGAAATGTTTGTATAGCAAACCTCTTGGGAGACCAAAGTAATGAAGCCATATGGAAGATGTTTCTGTTAAAATAATAAAGATGATATTTTCTTATACAGCAAACATTGACTATATTTGCAGCAGCATCTCTATAAAACTGAGCAGTTCTTAAATTTAGAAGTTCTCAGTACTGATACTGTAACTGGAGATGTTAGTGGTACAGGCTGGACCTTGACACCCCTAACAAGTTAGATTAAGCTACATGCCCTCAATGGGCCAATTAAAACTACAAAAGTGAAACTAGGAAAGGGATTTATGCAATGTGGCCCGTGGTGGAAAGGGACACAAAAAGGTTCAGAGACCCAATATTGTCAACTGCCTCCTCTACATACTGATTTGAGGACTAGATTTAAATAGAGAGAAACAGGTGTGGGTTACTAACCATCCTTGTCAGGCTCCACTCCTTCCTGTAACAAGGTCTCACAAGCTGTCAGAACTGATAAATCTTTTCCCCAAAGACAATTTTCACTCTGACTTGCAGCAGGACCCCAAGCTTTTTATTCTTTGTGCAAGAGACTAAGACACTTCTTGAAGAATTTTCTTTCAATAATCTGATACCCAAAGGAAAGGCATAAGTGTCTCTAAACTATCTTTATTCTTATTGGAGTAATTGCATTTCTCTAATTTTTACTTTTAGATCTCAATCTTGAGGTAAAATATACTTATGTCTGAAAAACAAATATCAAAAAAAATATGTAAGGAGAAACCACTAACTTTCAGTTAATTACAAGAATCCATGCACAAAAATCAAGAATTATAACCTTCTTTATGAAAATAAAATGTCCAAAGCCTTAGTTATTTTTGGAATGGATAGCACTAGTGATTTCATTCCATAGCCAGTTTTGAGGTAAGCTGGACTGAAACTTATAATCTACTTGCCTTATTCTCCATGTCCAGTAGGACTTGTTTTCAGGTTTAAAAACTTTTATCTTTTGACTCAGAACAATATTTTCTGAAAACATCACTGATTAACCATCTTGTAGTTTGATTTCACCTGTCTCTTGTTGTAGGGATAAGATCTTTCTCAGTTAATCCAATCTGGGTTCACTTTAGGATCATGTAGAAATGACAAAACTCAAAGAGTGAATGCACTAAAATGCTTTATAACAGATTTTAAACAGCTAGGAAGTATGGAAGCCGTGACTCTTAGGTCCCTTCTATCTAGGGTTTATTCCCGAATTTAATTGTATTTCTTCTTTGAAAGATATGTTAGCATCTCAGAAATCTCTCTCAGGTTCTTGCAATAGAAGCTTAATTCTACAGAATTTTAATAGACCAAACGCAGCAATCAAGAGAAAATTTTTTAAGAGAACTACTCTAAGGATCGGATATTTGTTTACAGATATAGTCTTTAGATGAACAACATCCACTATAGTTTCATTATTATGAATCACTGGAATGCAAGTGTGTCTGATGACCTTTGCCTAAATAAGGCAACTGTAATTCAATCTAATTTCATTTCTATCATTGTGACAACACCCCGAGGAAAAGCAACATAGAAGGTGAAAAGACTTTTAGCTTAAATTCCAGTTACAATCCATCACTGAAGCTCTGGAAGTCTAGGAATGAGATCAATTGTATCACACCAATAGCCAAGAGGAAAAAGAAAGAAATATGTCCTTGTAGAATTCCTTTCTTTCAGCTAGCTTTCTTCTCTCTTCTACAGTTCGGGACACTGTGCCTACAGAATGATATCATTTGCAATGCATTCACTTTTCATAAATCAATTAATAATCAAATCACCCACACAGGCATGTCTGATGGCTAATTTGGCCTAGAAAATTCTTTATTAAAATTCTCATCCTAGGTGTTTACAGGCTGTGATAATCAGACAGTTAAAACTAACCAGACTAAATTTACAAATGATTTTTTATAACATATAAAGGACTTTAACATAAATATTTAAATGACTATTAGCTATATTTTTTTTTGAAATTTTTTTTTATTTTATTTTTTTAATTTACATTCCAAATCACTTCCCCTTTCCCATTTCCTCCCTCCCCGAAAGTCCCATAAGCCCCCTTCCCTCCCTCTTTTCTCCATTCAACCCCCTCTCATTACTCTCTCCTGGCGTTCCCCTACATCCAGTCTTTCCAGGACCAGGGGTCTTTCCTTCCATCTTTTTAGAAATCTATTGATATGCGGATTGTGTCTAGGGTATTCCGAGATTCTGGGTCAATATCCCCTTATCAGTGACTGCATACCATGTGTGTTCTTTTGTGATTGGGTTACCTCACTAAGGATGATATTTTCAAGATCTGACCATTTGCCTAGGAATTTCATGAATTCATTGTTTTTAATTGCAGAGTAGTATTCCATTGTGTAGATATACCACGTCTTCTGAATCCATTCCTCCGTTGAGGGACATCTGGGTTCTTTCCAGCTTCTGGCTATTATAAATAAGGCTGCTATGAACATAGTGGAGCATGTGTCCTTATTGCATGCAGGTAAAGTCTCTGGGTATATGCCCAGGAGTGGTATAGCCGGATCCTCCGGGAGTGTCATGCCCAGTTTTCTGAGGAACCGCCAGACTGCTTTCCAGAGTGGTTGTACCAGCTTGCAATTCCACCAGCAGTGGAGGAGTGTTCCTCTTTCTCCACATCCTCGCCAACAACTGCTGTCTCCTGTGTTTTTGATCTTAGCCATCCTGACTGGTATGAGATGGAATCTCAGGGTTGTTTTGATTTGCATTTCCCTAACGAGTAAGGATGATGAACATCTCTTTAGGTGCTTCTCAACCATTAGATATTCTTCAGGTGAGAACTCTTTGTGTAGCTCTGTACCCCATTTTTTAATAGGGTTACTTGGCTCTCTGGAGTTTAACTTCTTGAGTTCTTTGTATATATTGGATATTAGCCCTCTGTCGGATGTAAGGTTGGTAAAGATCATTTCCCAGTTAGTTGGTTGCTGCTTTGTCTTTTTGACAGTGTCTTTTGCCTTGCAAAAACTTTGTAATTTAATGAGGTCCCATTTGTCTATTCTTGATCTTAGAGCATAAGCTATTGGAGTTCTGTTCAGGAAATTCTCCCCTGTGCCCATATGTTCAAGGTTCTTCCCTAGTTTCCCTTCTATTAGTTTCAGTGTGTCTGGTTTTATGTGGAGATCTTTGATCCACTTAGAATTGAGCTTAGTGCAAGGAGATAAGGATGGGTCAATTTGCATTCTTCTGCATGTTGACCTCCAGCTGAGCCAGCACCATTTGTTGAGAAGGCTATCTTTTTTCCACTGGATGGTTTTAGCTCCTTTGTCAAAGATCAGGTGACCATAGGAGTGTGGATTCATTTCTGGGTCTTCAATTCTGTTCCATTGATCTACATGCCTGTCACTGTACCAATACTATGCGGTTTTTAACACTATTGCTCCATAGTACAGCTTGAGGTCCGGGATACTGATTCCCCCAGAGGTTCTTTTACTCTTGAGAATAGTTTTAGCTATTCTGGGTTTTCTGTTATTCCAGATGAATTTTTGAATTGCTCTTTCTAACTCTATGAAGAATTGAGTTGGGATTTTGATGGGGATTACATTGAATCTGTGTATTACTTTTGGTAAGATGCTCATTTTTACTATATTAATCCTGCCAATCCATGAGCATGGCAGATTTTTCCATCTTCTGAGGTCTTCTTCAATTTCTTTCTTCAGAGACTTGAAGTTCTTGTCATACAGATCTTTCACTTGTTTGGTTAGAGTCACGCCAAGATACTTTATATGGTTTGTGGCTATTGTGAAGGGTATTATTTCTCTTACTTCTTTCTCAGCCTGCTTATCCTTTGAGTATAGGAAGGCTTCTGACTTGCTTGAGTTGATTTTATATCCGGCCACTTTGCTGAAGTCGTTTATCAGCTGTAGGAGTTCTCTGGTGGAGTTCTTTGGGTCGCTTAAGTATACTATCATATCGTCTGCAAATAGTGATAGTTTGACTTCTTCCTTTCCAATTTGTATCCCTTTGATCTCTTTTTGTTGTCTAATTGCTCTAGCTAGAACTTCAAGTACTATATTGAAAAGATATGGAGAGAGAGGGCAGCCTTGTCTAGTCCCTGATTTTAGTGGGATTGCTTCAAGTTTCTCTCCATTTAGATTGATGCTGGCTACCGGTTTGCTGTAAATTGCTTTTACTATGTTCAGATATGGGCCTTGAATTCCTGATCTTTCCAAGACCTTTAGCATGAAAGGATGCTGAATTTTGTCAAATGCTTTCTCAGCATCTAATGAGATGACCATGTGGTTTTTTTCTTTGAGATTGTTTATGTAGTGGATTACATTGATGGATTTCCTTATATTGAACCATCCCTGCATCCCTGGGATGAAGCCTACTTGATCGTGGTGGATGATCGTTTTGATGTGTTCTTGGATTCGGTTGGCAAGAATTTTATTGAGTATTTTTGCATTGATATTCATAAGAGAGATTGGCCTGAGATTCTCTTTCTTTGTCGGGTCTTTGTGTGCTTTTGGTATTAGTGTAATTGTGGCTTCATAGAACGAGTTGGGTAGTGTTCCTTCTGTTTCTATTTTGTGGAACAGTTTGAAGAGTATTGGTGTTAGGTCTTCTTTGAAGGTCTGATAGAATTCTGCACTAAAACCATCTGGACCTGTGCTTTTTTTGGTTGGAAGACTTCCAATGACAACTTCTATTTCTTCAGGGGTTATAGGACGGTTTAGGTGGTCTATTTGATCCTGATTTAATTTTGGTACTTGGTATCTGTCAAGGAAATTGTCCATTTCCTCAAGATTTTCTAGTTGTGTTGAATACAGGTTTTTGTAGTAGGATCTGATGATTTTTTGAATTTCCTCAGTTTCTGTTGTTATCTCTCCCTTTTCGTTTCTGATTTTATTAATTTGGATACTATCTCTGTGCCCTCTGGTTAGTCTGGGTAAGGGCTTATCTATCATGTTGATTTTCTCAAAGAACCAACTCCTCGTTTTGTTGATTCTTTGTATGGTTTTATTTGTTTCTACTTGATTGATTTCAGCCCTGAGTTTGATGATTTCCTGCCTTCTACTCCTCTTTGGTGTATTTGCTTCTTTTTGTTCCAGGGCTTTCAGGTGTGCCATTAAGCTGTTAATGTATGCTGTCTCCCGTTTCTTTTTGGCGGCACTCAGGGCTATGAATTTTCCTCTTAGCACTGCTTTCATTGTGTCCCATAAATTAGGGTATGTTGTGCCTTCATTTTCATTAACTTTCAAAAAGTCTTTGATTTCTTTCTTTATTTCCACCTTGACCAAGTTATCATTGAGTAGAGCATTGTTCAGCCTCCATGTGTACGTGGGTTTTCTTTTTTTTTGTTGCCATTGAAGACCACCCTTATTCCATAGTGATCTGATAGGAGGCATGGGATTATTTCTATCTTCTTGTATCTGCTGAGGTCTGATTTGTGACCAATTATATGGTCAATTTTGGAGAAGGTACCATGAGGTGCTGAGAAGAAGGTGTATTCTTTAGCTCTAGGATGAAATGTTCTATATATATATCAGTTAGTTCCATTTGGTCCAAGACTTCAATTAGATTCACTGTGTCCCTGTTTAGTTTCTGCTTTCCTGAACGATCCATTTCAGAGAGCGGGGTGTTGAAGTCACCCACTATTATTGTGTGCGGTGCGATGTGTGCTTTGAGTTTTAGTAAAGTTTCTTTTACGAATGAGGGTGCCCTTGCATTTGGAGCATAGATATTCAGAATTGAGAGTTCTTGATGGTGGATTTTTCCCTTGATCAGTATGTAGTGTCCTTCTGTGTCTTTTTTGATGACTTTAGGTTGAAAATCAATTTTATCCGATATTAGGATGGCTACTCCACCTCGTTTCTTGGGGCCATTTGCTTGTAAAATTGTTTTCCAGCCTTTTACTCTGAGGTAGTGTTTGTCTTTGACCCTGAGGTGCGTTTCCTGCATGCAGCAAAATGCTGGGTCCTGTTTACGTATCCAGTCTGCTAGTCTATGTCTTTTAATTGGGGAATTGAGACCATTGATATTAAGAGAGATTAAGGCATAGTGATTATTGCCATCTGCCATTCTTGACGCTATCTTTTTTTTTTAATTTAATTTTATTTTATTTTTTTAATTTACATTCCAAATCACTTCCCCTTTCCCGTTTCCTCCCTCCCCGAAAGTTCCATAAGCCCCCTTCCCTCCCTCTTTTCTCCGTTCAACCCCCTCTCATTACTCTGTCCTGGCGTTCCCCTACATCCAGTCTTTCCAGGACCAGGGGTCTCTCCTTCCATCTTTTTAGAAATCTATTGATATGCTGATTGTGTCTAGGGTATTCTGAGATTCTGGGTCAATATCCCCTTATCAGTGACTTCATACCATGTGTGATCTTTTGTGATTGGGTTACCTCACTAAGGATGATATTTTCAAGTTCTGACCATTTGCCTAGGAATTTCGTGAATTCATTGTTTTTAATTGCAGAGTAGTATTCCATTGTGTAAATATACCACATCTTCTGAATCCATTCCTCCGTTGAGGGACATCTGGGTTCTTTCCAGCTTCTGGCTATTATAAATAAGGCTGCTATGAATATAGTGGAGCATGTGTCCTTATTGCATGCAGGTAAAGTCTCTGGGTATATGCCCAGGAGTGGTATAGCCGGATCCTCCGGAAGTGTCATGCCCAGTTTTCTGAGGAGCCGCCAGACTGCTTTCCAGAGTGGTTGTACCAGCCTGCAATTCCACCAGCAGTGGAGGAGTGTTCCTCTTTCTCCACATCCTCGCCAACAACTGCTGTCTCCTGTGTTTTTGATCTTAGCCATCCTGACTGGTGTGAGATGGAATCTCAGGGTTGTTTTGATTTGCATTTCCCTAATGACTAAGGATGATGAACATCTCTTTAGGTGCTTCTCAGCCATTAGATATTCTTCAGGTGAGAACTCTTTGTGGAGCTCTGTACCCCATTTTTTAATAGGGTTACTTGCCTCTCTGGAGTTTAACTTCTTGAGTTCTTTGTATATCTTGGATATTAGCCCTCTGTCGGATGTAAGGTTGGTAAAGATCATTTCCCAGTTAGTTGGTTGCCGCTTTGTCTTTTTGACGGTGTCTTTTGCCTTGCAAAAACTTTGTAATTTAATGAGGTCCCATTTGTCTATTCTTGATCTTAGAGTATAAGCTATTGGAGTTCTGTTCAGGAAATTCTCCCCTGTGCCCATATGTTCAAGGTTCTTCCCTAGTTTCCCTTCTATTAGTTTCAGTGTGTCTGGTTTTATGTGGAGATCTTTGATCCACTTGGAATTGAGCTTAGTGCAAGGAGATAAGGATGGGTCAATTTGCATTCTTCTGCATGTTGACCTCCAGCTGAGCCAGCACCATTTGTTGAAAAGGCTATCTTTTTTCCACTGGATGGTTTTAGCTCCTTTGTCAAAGATCAAGTGACCATAGGAGTGTGGATTCATTTCTGGGTCTTCAATTCTGTTCCATTGATCTACATGTCTGTTACTGTACCAATACCATGCAGTTTTTAATTTTATTTTATTTTATTTTTTTAATTTACATTCCAAATCACTTCCCCTTTCCCGTTTCCTCCCTCCCCGAAAGTCCCATAAGCCCCCTTCCCTCCCTCTTTTCTCCGTTCAACCCCCTCTCATTACTCTGTCCTGGCGTTCCCCTACATCCAGTCTTTCCAGGACCAGGGGTCTCTCCTTCCATCTTTTTAGAAATCTATTGATATGCTGATTGTGTCTAGGGTATTCTGAGATTCTGAGTCAATATCCCCTTATCAGTGACTTCATACCATGTGTGATCTTTTGTGATTGGGTTACCTCACTAAGGATGATATTTTCAAGTTCTGACCATTTGCCTAGGAATTTCGTGAATTCATTGTTTTTAATTGCAGAGTAGTATTCCATTGTGTAAATATACCACATCTTCTGAATCCATTCCTCCGTTGAGGGACATCTGGGTTCTTTCCAGCTTCTGGCTATTATAAATAAGGCTGCTATGAATATAGTGGAGCATGTGTCCTTATTGCATGCAGGTAAAGTCTCTGGGTATATGCCCAGGAGTGGTATAGCCGGATCCTCCGGAAGTGTCATGCCCAGTTTTCTGAGGAGCCGCCAGACTGCTTTCCAGAGTGGTTGTACCAGCCTGCAATTCCACCAGCAGTGGAGGAGTGTTCCTCTTTCTCCACATCCTCGCCAACAACTGCTGTCTCCTGTGTTTTTGATCTTAGCCATCCTGACTGGTGTGAGATGGAATCTCAGGGTTGTTTTGATTTGCATTTCCCTAATGACTAAGGATGATGAACATCTCTTTAGGTGCTTCTCAGCCATTAGATATTCTTCAGGTGAGAACTCTTTGTTTAGCTCTGTACCCCATTTTTTAATAGGGTTACTTGCCTCTCTGGAGTTTAACTTCTTGAGTTCTTTGTATATCTTGGATATTAGCCCTCTGTCGGATGTAAGGTTGGTAAAGATCATTTCCCAGTTAGTTGGTTGCCGCTTTGTCTTTTTGACAGTGTCTTTTGCCTTGCAAAAACTTTGTAATTTAATGAGGTCCCATTTGTCTATTCTTGATCTTAGAGTATAAGCTATTGGAGTTCTGTTCAGGAAATTCTCCCCTGTGCCCATATGTTCAAGGTTCTTCCCTAGTTTCCCTTCTATTAGTTTCAGTGTGTCTGGTTTTATGTGGAGATCTTTGATCCACTTAGAATTGAGCTTAGTGCAAGGAGATAAGGATGGGTCAATTTGCATTCTTCTGCATGTTGACCTCCAGCTGAGCCAGCACCATTTGTTGAAAAGGCTATCTTTTTTCCACTGGATGGTTTTAGCTCCTTTGTCAAAGATCAAGTGACCATAGGAGTGTGGATTCATTTCTGGGTCTTCAATTCTGTTCCATTGATCTACATGTCTGTTACTGTACCAATACCATGCAGTTTTTAACACTATTGCTCTGTAGTACAGCTTGAGGTCCGGGATACTGATTCCCCCAGAGGTTCTTTTACTCTTGAGAATAGTTTTAGCTATTCTGGGTTTTCTGTTATTCCAGATGAATTTTTGAATTGCTCTTTCTAACTCTATGAAGAATTGAGTTGGGATTTTGATGGGGATTGCATTGAATCTGTGTATTACTTTTGGTAAGATGCTCATTTTTACTATATTAATCCTGCCAATCCATGAGCATGGCAGATTTTTCCATCTTCCGAGGTCTTCTTCAATTTCTTTCTTCAGAGACTTGAAGTTCTTGTCATACAGATCTTTCACTTGTTTGGTTAGCGTCACGCCAAGATACTTAATATGGTTTGTGGCTATCGTAAAGGGTATTATTTCTCTTACTTCTTTCTCAGCCTGCTTATCCTTTGAGTATAGGAAGGCTTCTGACTTGCTTGAGTTGATTTTATATCCGGCCACTTTGCTGAAGTCGTTTATCAGCTGTAGGAGTTCTCTGGTGGAGTTCTTTGGGTCGCTTATGTATACTATCATATCGTCTGCAAATAGTGATAGTTTGACTTCTTCCTTTCCAATTTGTATCCCTTTGACCTCTTTTTCTTGTCTAATTGCTCTAGCTAGAACTTCAAGTACTATATTGAAAAGATATGGAGAGAGAGGGCAGCCTTGTCTAGTCCCTGATTTTAGTGGGATTGCTTCAAGTTTCTCTCCGTTTAGATTGATGCTGGCTACTGGTTTGCTGTAAATTGCTTTTACTATGTTTAGATATGGGCCTTGAATTCCTGATCTTTCCAAGACCTTTAGCATGAAAGGATGCTGAATTTTGTCAAATGCTTTCTCAGCATCTAATGAGATGACCATGTGGTTTTTTTCTTTGAGATTGTTTATGTAGTGGATTACATTGATGGATTTCCTTATATTGAACCATCCCTGCATCCCTGGGATGAAGCCTACTTGATCGTGGTGAATGATCGTTTTGATGTGTTCTTGGATTCGGTTGGCAAGAATTTTATTGAGTATTTTTGCATCGATATTCATAAGAGAGATTGGCCTGAGATTCTCTTTCTTTGTCGGATCTTTGTGTGCTTTTGGTATTAGTGTAATTGTGGCTTCATAGAACGAGTTGGGTAGTGTTCCTTCTGTTTCTATTTTGTGGAACAGTTTGAAGAGTATTGGTGTTAGGTCTTCTTTGAAGGTCTGATAGAATTCTGCACTAAAACCATCTGGACCTGTGCTTTTTTTGGTTGGAAGACTTCCAATGACAACTTCTATTTCTTCAGGGGTTATAGGACGGTTTAGATGGTCTATTTGATCCTGATTTAATTTTGGTACTTGGTATCTGTCAAGGAAATTGTCCATTTCCTCAAGATTTTCTAGTTGTGTTGAATACAGGTTTTTGTAGTAGGATCTGATGATTTTTTGAATTTCCTCAGTTTCTGTTGTTATCTCTCCCTTTTCGTTTCTGATTTTATTAATTTGGATACTATCTCTGTGCCCTCTGGTTAGTCTGGCTAAGGGCTTATCTATCTTGTTGATTTTCTCAAAGAACCAACTCCTCGTTTTGTTGATTCTTTGTATGGTTTTATTTGTTTCTACTTGATTGATTTCAGCCCTGAGTTTGATGATTTCCTGCCTTCTACTCCTCTTTGGTGTATTTGCTTCTTTTTGTTCCAGGGCTTTCAGGTGTGCCATTAAGCTGTTAGTGTATGCTGTCTCCCGTTTCTTTTTGGCGGCACTCAGGGCTATGAATTTTCCTCTTAGCACTGCTTTCATTGTGTCCCATAAGTTAGGGTATGTTGTGCCTTCATTTTCATTAACTTTCAAAAAGTCTTTGATTTCTTTCTTTATTTCCACCTTGACCAAGTTATCATTGAGTAGAGCATTGTTCAGCCTCCATGTGTACGTGGGTTTTCTTTTGTTTTTGTTGCCATTGAAGACCACCCTTATTCCATAGTGATCTGATAGGAGGCATGGGATTATTTCTATCTTCTTGTATCTGTTGAGGTCTGATTTGTGACCAATTATATGGTCAATTTTGGAGAAGGTACCATGAGGAGCTGAGAAGAAGGTGTATTCTTTAGCTCTAGGATGAAATGTTCTATATATATCAGTTAGTTCCATTTGGTCCAAGGCTTCAATTAGATTCACTGTGTCCCTGTTTAGTTTCTGCTTTCCTGAACGATCCATTTCAGAGAGCGGGGTGTTGAAGTCACCCACTATTATTGTGTGCGGTGCGATGTGTGCTTTGAGTTTTAGTAAAGTTTCTTTTACGAATGAGGGTGCCCTTGCATTTGGAGCATAGATATTCAGGATTGAGAGTTCTTGATGGTGGATTTTTCCCTTGATCAGTATGTAGTGTCCTTCTGTGTCTTTTTTGATGACTTTGGGTTGAAAATCAATTTTATCCGATATTAGGATGGCTACTCCACCTCGTTTCTTGGGGCCATTTGCTTGTAAAATTGTTTTCCAGCCTTTTACTCTGAGGTAGTGTTTGTCTTTGACCCTGAGGTGCGTTTCCTGCATGCAGCAAAATGCTGGGTCCTGTTTACGTATCCAGTCTGCTAGTCTATGTCTTTTAATTGGGGAATTGAGACCATTGATATTAAGAGAGATTAAGGCATAGTGATTATTGCCATCTGCCATTCTTGACGCTATCTTTTTTTTTTAATTTAATTTTATTTTATTTTTTTAATTTACATTCCAAATCACTTCCCCTTTCCCGTTTCCTCCCTCCCCGAAAGTTCCATAAGCCCCCTTCCCTCCCTCTTTTCTCCGTTCAACCCCCTCTCATTACTCTGTCCTGGCGTTCCCCTACATCCAGTCTTTCCAGGACCAGGGGTCTCTCCTTCCATCTTTTTAGAAATCTATTGATATGCTGATTGTGTCTAGGGTATTCTGAGATTCTGGGTCAATATCCCCTTATCAGTGACTTCATACCATGTGTGATCTTTTGTGATTGGGTTACCTCACTAAGGATGATATTTTCAAGTTCTGACCATTTGCCTAGGAATTTCGTGAATTCATTGTTTTTAATTGCAGAGTAGTATTCCATTGTGTAAATATACCACATCTTCTGAATCCATTCCTCCGTTGAGGGACATCTGGGTTCTTTCCAGCTTCTGGCTATTATAAATAAGGCTGCTATGAATATAGTGGAGCATGTGTCCTTATTGCATGCAGGTAAAGTCTCTGGGTATATGCCCAGGAGTGGTATAGCCGGATCCTCCGGAAGTGTCATGCCCAGTTTTCTGAGGAGCCGCCAGACTGCTTTCCAGAGTGGTTGTACCAGCCTGCAATTCCACCAGCAGTGGAGGAGTGTTCCTCTTTCTCCACATCCTCGCCAACAACTGCTGTCTCCTGTGTTTTTGATCTTAGCCATCCTGACTGGTGTGAGATGGAATCTCAGGGTTGTTTTGATTTGCATTTCCCTAATGACTAAGGATGATGAACATCTCTTTAGGTGCTTCTCAGCCATTAGATATTCTTCAGGTGAGAACTCTTTGTGGAGCTCTGTACCCCATTTTTTAATAGGGTTACTTGCCTCTCTGGAGTTTAACTTCTTGAGTTCTTTGTATATCTTGGATATTAGCCCTCTGTCGGATGTAAGGTTGGTAAAGATCATTTCCCAGTTAGTTGGTTGCCGCTTTGTCTTTTTGACGGTGTCTTTTGCCTTGCAAAAACTTTGTAATTTAATGAGGTCCCATTTGTCTATTCTTGATCTTAGAGTATAAGCTATTGGAGTTCTGTTCAGGAAATTCTCCCCTGTGCCCATATGTTCAAGGTTCTTCCCTAGTTTCCCTTCTATTAGTTTCAGTGTGTCTGGTTTTATGTGGAGATCTTTGATCCACTTGGAATTGAGCTTAGTGCAAGGAGATAAGGATGGGTCAATTTGCATTCTTCTGCATGTTGACCTCCAGCTGAGCCAGCACCATTTGTTGAAAAGGCTATCTTTTTTCCACTGGATGGTTTTAGCTCCTTTGTCAAAGATCAAGTGACCATAGGAGTGTGGATTCATTTCTGGGTCTTCAATTCTGTTCCATTGATCTACATGTCTGTTACTGTACCAATACCATGCAGTTTTTAACACTATTGCTCTGTAGTACAGCTTGAGGTCCAGGATACTGATTCCCCCAGAGGTTCTTTTACTCTTGAGAATAGTTTTAGCTATTCTGGGTTTTCTGTTATTCCAGATGAATTTTTGAATTGCTCTTTCTAACTCTATGAAGAATTGAGTTGGGATTTTGATGGGGATTGCATTGAATCTGTGTATTACTTTTGGTAAGATGCTCATTTTTACTATATTAATCCTGCCAATCCATGAGCATGGCAGATTTTTCCATCTTCCGAGGTCTTCTTCAATTTCTTTCTTCAGAGACTTGAAGTTCTTGTCATACAGATCTTTCACTTGTTTGGTTAGCGTCACGCCAAGATACTTAATATGGTTTGTGGCTATCGTAAAGGGTATTATTTCTCTTACTTCTTTCTCAGCCTGCTTATCCTTTGAGTATAGGAAGGCTTCTGACTTGCTTGAGTTGATTTTATATCCGGCCACTTTGCTGAAGTCGTTTATCAGCTGTAGGAGTTCTCTGGTGGAGTTCTTTGGGTCGCTTATGTATACTATCATATCGTCTGCAAATAGTGATAGTTTGACTTCTTCCTTTCCAATTTGTATCCCTTTGACCTCTTTTTCTTGTCTAATTGCTCTAGCTAGAACTTCAAGTACTATATTGAAAAGATATGGAGAGAGAGGGCAGCCTTGTCTAGTCCCTGATTTTAGTGGGATTGCTTCAAGTTTCTCTCCGTTTAGATTGATGCTGGCTACTGGTTTGCTGTAAATTGCTTTTACTATGTTTAGATATGGGCCTTGAATTCCTGATCTTTCCAAGACCTTTAGCATGAAAGGATGCTGAATTTTGTCAAATGCTTTCTCAGCATCTAATGAGATGACCATGTGGTTTTTTTCTTTGAGATTGTTTATGTAGTGGATTACATTGATGGATTTCCTTATATTGAACCATCCCTGCATCCCTGGGATGAAGCCTACTTGATCGTGGTGGATGATCGTTTTGATGTGTTCTTGGATTCGGTTGGCAAGAATTTTATTGAGTATTTTTGCATCGATATTCATAAGAGAGATTGGCCTGAGATTCTCTTTCTTTGTCGGATCTTTGTGTGCTTTTGGTATTAGTGTAATTGTGGCTTCATAGAACGAGTTGGGTAGTGTTCCTTCTGTTTCTATTTTGTGGAACAGTTTGAAGAGTATTGGTGTTAGGTCTTCTTTGAAGGTCTGATAGAATTCTGCACTAAAACCATCTGGACCTGTGCTTTTTTTGGTTGGAAGACTTCCAATGACAACTTCTATTTCTTCAGGGGTTATAGGACGGTTTAGATGGTCTATTTGATCCTGATTTAATTTTGGTACTTGGTATCTGTCAAGGAAATTGTCCATTTCCTCAAGATTTTCTAGTTGTGTTGAATACAGGTTTTTGTAGTAGGATCTGATGATTTTTTGAATTTCCTCAGTTTCTGTTGTTATCTCTCCCTTTTCGTTTCTGATTTTATTAATTTGGATACTATCTCTGTGCCCTCTGGTTAGTCTGGGTAAGGGCTTATCTATCTTGTTGATTTTCTCAAAGAACCAACTCCTCGTTTTGTTGATTCTTTGTATGGTTTTATTTGTTTCTACTTGATTGATTTCAGCCCTGAGTTTGATGATTTCCTGCCTTCTACTCCTCTTTGGTGTATTTGCTTCTTTTTGTTCCAGGGCTTTCAGGTGTGCCATTAAGCTGTTAATGTATGCTGTCTCCCGTTTCTTTTTGGCGGCACTCAGGGCTATGAATTTTCCTCTTAGCACTGCTTTCATTGTGTCCCATAAATTAGGGTATGTTGTGCCTTCATTTTCATTAACTTTCAAAAAGTCTTTGATTTCTTTCTTTATTTCCACCTTGACCAAGTTATCATTGAGTAGAGCATTGTTCAGCCTCCATGTGTACGTGGGTTTTCTTTTTTTTTGTTGCCATTGAAGACCACCCTTATTCCATAGTGATCTGATAGGAGGCATGGGATTATTTCTATCTTCTTGTATCTGCTGAGGTCTGATTTGTGACCAATTATATGGTCAATTTTGGAGAAGGTACCATGAGGTGCTGAGAAGAAGGTGTATTCTTTAGCTCTAGGATGAAATGTTCTATATATATATCAGTTAGTTCCATTTGGTCCAAGACTTCAATTAGATTCACTGTGTCCCTGTTTAGTTTCTGCTTTCCTGAACGATCCATTTCAGAGAGCGGGGTGTTGAAGTCACCCACTATTATTGTGTGCGGTGCGATGTGTGCTTTGAGTTTTAGTAAAGTTTCTTTTACGAATGAGGGTGCCCTTGCATTTGGAGCATAGATATTCAGAATTGAGAGTTCTTGATGGTGGATTTTTCCCTTGATCAGTATGTAGTGTCCTTCTGTGTCTTTTTTGATGACTTTAGGTTGAAAATCAATTTTATCCGATATTAGGATGGCTACTCCACCTCGTTTCTTGGGGCCATTTGCTTGTAAAATTGTTTTCCAGCCTTTTACTCTGAGGTAGTGTTTGTCTTTGACCCTGAGGTGCGTTTCCTGCATGCAGCAAAATGCTGGGTCCTGTTTACGTATCCAGTCTGCTAGTCTATGTCTTTTAATTGGGGAATTGAGACCATTGATATTAAGAGAGATTAAGGCATAGTGATTATTGCCATCTGCCATTCTTGACGCTATCTTTATGTTTGAGAGGTTATCTACTTTTGGGTTTGATTCAAGAAGGTTATTATCTCATTTTTTCCAGGGTGTTGTTTCTCTCCCTGTATTGGAGGTTTCCACCTATTATCCGTTGCAGGGCTGGATTTGTGGAAAGATATTGTGAAAATTTGGTTTTATCATGGAATATCTTGGTCTCTCCATCTATGGTGATTGAGAGTTTTGTTGGGTATAGTACTCTAGGCTGGCATTTGTGCTGTCTTAGTGTCTGCATGAGATCTGCCCAGGATCTTCTGGCTTTCATAGTCTCTGGTGAGAAGTCTGATGTGATTCGGATAGGTCTTCCATTGTATGTTACTTGGCCCTTTTCTCTTACTGCTTTTAGTATTCTTTCTTTGTTTAGCACATTCGGTGTTTTGATTATTATGTGACGGGAGGTATTTCTGTTCTGGTCCAGTCTGTTTGGAGTTCTGTAGGCTTCTTGTACGTTCATCGGCATCTCTCTCTTTAAGTTAGGGAAGTTTTCCTCCATAATTTTGTTGAAGATGTTTACTGACCCTTTAAGTTGCAAATCTTCACTCTCGTCTATACCTATAATCCTTAGGTTTGGTCTTCTCATTGTGTCCTGGATTTCCTGGATGTTTTGGGTTACACGTTTTTTGCATTTTGCATTTTCTTTGACTGTTGAGTCGATGCTTTCTATGGAGTCTTCAACACCTGAGATTCTTTCTTACATCTCTTGTATTCTATTGTTTATGTTTGCATCTATGACTCCTGATTTCTTCCCAAGGTTTTCTATCTCCAAAGTTGTCTCCCTTTGTGATTTCTTAGTTGTTTCTACTTCCTTTTTTAGTTCCTGGATGGATTTGCTGAGATCCTTCACTTGTTTGTTTGTATTTTCCTGTATTTCTTTAAGGTATTTTTGCATTGCCTCTTTCAGGATTTCTTCCTGATGACCCACGTTCTCCTGCATTTCTCTGAGTGATTTTTGTGTTTCCTCCTCATGGGAATCCATCTGTTGATCCATTGTCTCCTGCGTTTCTTTAAGCAGTTCTCGTGTTTCCTTTGTAAGGGTATCTAACCGTTGATTCATTTCTTTAAGCAATTTTTGTGTTGCCTCCTTATGGGCATCCGTCTGTTGACCCATATTCTTCTGCATTTCTTTATGCCAGTTTTGTGATTCCTTTGTGAGTGCATCTACCCGTTGATTCATCTCGTTAAGCGATTTTTGTGTTGTCTCCTTGTGCGCCTCCATCTTTTGATCCATGTTCTCCCGCATTTCTCTAAGCAATTTTTGTGTTTCCTTTGTAAGGGCTTCTAACCGTTGATTCATGGTCTCCTGTAACTCTTTATGAGATTTATTTGTGTCCTTCTTGTGATCCTCTAATAGCATCATGAGAAGTGATTTTAAATCCAGATCTTGTCTTTCGGGTGTGGTGGGGTATCCAGGACTTGCTGCTGTTGGAGAGTTGGGTTCGAATGGTCCCACATTACTTTGATTTCTGTTAGTAACATTCCTACGTTTGCCTTTTGCCATCTGGATACCTCTGATGTTAGTTGGTCCTGCTGCCACTGGCTGTTGGTTGGACCTCCTGTGAGCCTGCAAAGCTATTTCTGCCCCCTCTGGATTGCCAGGATTCCCCTGGCACCGATTTCTGGGGCCTGCCTGTTCCTGAGTGACTTTGGAGCCCTAATGTGCCTTGCCCCAAGTGATCTTATATTGGGGAGGCCTTGCACATCCAAAGGCTCAGCCTAGTGGATTCCTGGAGCAGAGGTCGCCAAAGGGAGGCTGGTAGGCTCCCGCCCTGTGCAGGGGTGAGTGATCTCTCCTGAGGGGGGAGGGGGCGTCCCTCTGCCCGGCAGAAGTCCTGCAGCAGAGCTGGCGCGCTGGTTACTGCAGATCAGCCCAGCACTTGGGAGCTGCACACACACAAGCCGCCCAAGACCCAAGCTACATTATGCCTGTCTGTCTCAGAACCTGGCAGTCCCAACCTCCCAGTCACTGGAGCAAAGATGGCGGAGTGCAATCTGCACTCTCTCCATGGCCCGCTCACCTGCAGACGCGCTGGCCTGCAGACGCGCTGGCCTGCAGATCTGGCACCCAGATGACCACAGCGCTGACCCGTTCCCGGGCACAGACGGAAGCCCCAACAGGCCGTGTCCCAAGCGATGTTATATTGGGGATAGGGAGCTTGGGGTACCCGTCTCTTCAGCGCAGTCTGCGGGAACAGAGGTCGCGGAAGGAAAGCTGGCAGGCTCCCGCCCAGTGCGGGGTCCCTCTGCCAGGCAGAAGTCCCACAGTAGAGCTGGCGTGCTGGTTACTGCAGATCAGCCCCGCACTTGGGAGCTGCATACACACAAGACGCCCGAGACCCAAGCGATATTATGCCTGTCTGTCTCAGAACCCGGCCGTGACTATTGGCTATATTAAGACAGTTTTCTAAGTAGTAACAACCCTGATAAAACCAGAAGGAGGCATAAACATTTACTTTAATAAAAAAAAAAAGTACAATCACGGTAATCACAGGATGCATAGGTACACCAGATCAGATATTAAAATATGAAATTTTATAGCATGATTTACTACCTATCAGCAAGTATCCCAATAGAAAAATGTGTATTTCAGCACTGACAAAAATATATATATACTTCATTTGGACCAAGGGTAACAAATCAAACATAACTATATGTACATATAAGATAATCATAAAATGAATCATTTAAATTCACATTTTGAATTTGCCTAGTATGGTAGCTTGAATGAAAATTCTTCTCCACCTCAGGCTCATTATATTTGAGTACTTAGTCCTCAGTTGGTAAAATTGTTTGGGAATGATTAGGTATAGCCTTGTTGGAGGAAAAGTGTCATAGTTTAGTGTGGACTTTGAGGTTTCAAAATCACATCAAGACTGCATGAGGTAACCATAGGAGGAGAAGGATCCCACAAGGAGGCAAAAAAGTCAGGACAGATCCCACTTCCACTATTAGGAACCCCACAAGAATACCAAGCTTCATAGCCATAACACATATGCAGAGGACCTATATCAGACCCCTACCAATCTCTGAGACCTCCAATGAGTCATGGTCAATTGATTCTGTGCACTCTGTTCTTGTGTTCCTGACCCCTCTGGTTCCTCTGATACTTCCTCCCCCACTCCACAGGACCCCCCCAAGCCTCACCTAATGTTTAGCTGTCTCCCATCAGTTGCTAGATGAAGTCTCTCTAGTATCTTTGATCACAATTCTGCTAGATCCTGGCCCCAGAACACTCTGAAGGAAAGACAAACTGCAGATCAAAGGTTTTGTGGCTGAATTGGTGTCCAGATTCCTCCACTTGAGGCCTTGCCTGGTTACAGAAGATGACTGGTTCAGGCTCCTTGTCCCCCATTACTAAGGGTCTTTGCTAAGGTTACTTTCATAGGTTCTGTGGAGTTTCCATTTCACTATTTGTCTATCTCATCCTCCAAATACCCCCAATTTGAGTAATTTCTCACAGCATTTTCTCCCTCCCTCCATACCTGAATGGAGGGGGGGGTGGTTGGATCTGGGCCTGGACGACTGAGGGGAGAGGAGGGAGGAGAAACTACAGACAGAATGTAATATGAGAGTGTTATTTAAAAAAAATTTTTTTTAAGACTCATACCATTCTCAGTGATTCTTTGCCTGCTATGTGGGTAACAATATGTGAGCTCTCAATTGTTCCTTTGTAAAGATGAAAAATTTTAAGTTAGACCCTCTTCCTCTGGGGCCTGAGAATATGAGCTTGTGAACTCTGAGGGAGTGCCCACAGGGTGAGAACTTGCAAAACAATCCTGAGAACTACAGCTGCGTATGCCAGATAAGGGACATGAGCCCAGTTACTAAGGACCATATCTTGATCATCTGGAGACATCCCATGAGAAGTGCTTCTGACTAGAAGTCTCTACTCCCCCTCCCCATTGTTATCAGCGGACCACGTCCTGACCATCTAGAGACACCCAGCCCCCCCCCCCCGTGAGAAGTACTTCTGACTAGAAGTTTCTACCCCCCTCCCGTCCCGAATTTTGTGGTTTTTACCTTTATAAGCTTGTGTGATTTTAGGCTCAGGGCTCTTCTCCTCCCCTCCTGCGTGGGTGGGATACGAGTTGAGTCCCAGCTAGCTGGCCCTGAATAGAAATCCTCTTGCGGTTTGCATCAAGGATCGTTTCTCGTGAGTGCTTTTGGGGTGGTGCGCTCCCCGGGCAAGAGCAAGGGTCCTCTGGACTGAGGGTCTTTCACCTTCAGTTCACCATAATGGACTCTAATCTGGAGAAACCAGGCAATTAAATAGTTTCTTAGATACATTGCTTTGGTGATAGTATTATATCACAGCATTAGAAGAGCAACTGAGAACATGTGGGCTATTGCTGTGATAGTCCTAATCATGCCGGGTTTTGGAAGAATGTGGAAACTTTGGGACAAAGGACTAGAAAAGTGGTTGAACATTGTGAATGAGGATTGATAGGTCATCCTAATACCTGGTACAAAAATGTTGGCAAAAAGAAATACAAAATGTACAGATTGAAGAGAAAACAAAACCAAAATGTTTAATGTTGGAGCAAAGGCTCATGCTGCATAAATAAGGAGAGGCCCAATCCAAAATAGAACAAAGGGAGGGGTGCCCTCAGGGAAAGACTCAACCAAGGTGAGCTTCTAACTTGTAAAATGGAGAAACCTGAGGAATTTTCTGCTCTAAAAAACAACAAAGATAAGCTTCTGCATATGTAGGGATCCAGCTTACACTTTTGGCAGGCACTGGACTTGCCAGTGCTGACCACGTGCTTCTGGCTTTAGAATCATGAAAGATATAAAAGTGAAGAGGTTGGGGATTGTGCTTCATGACTAGGAGAACCACTGTGTCAAGATCCCTGGATAGAGACCCTAAGAGGCCATTGGCACAGTTCTGAAAGTGAACATTTATTGGGATTGTCAAGATGTTGGAGACGCTAAAGCCTTAAGATATCTGCCAAGGAGAGTGTCAGAGTATAGAACTAGCCTCAAAAGAGAGGTGTGCTATAGTCAGTAAAGCTGAAAGGGAAGAGCTATAAAATAAATCATGAGACTTGGAGTTGCAGAATTTGGAGTTTTCTCTTCTGGTTTTCTTTCTTTAGTCAAGTATTTCCTCACTATGGTCCTTTTGGAATAGCAATGTGTATTCCGAGCCACACTATGAGGGAAGCTTTGACTTTACAGTGTTACAGCTAAGATACTGCCTTGGGTCATAGAAGAGACCTTGAACTTTTGAAATGTGTTGAGACTATGAAAGACAATTGGGAGTTTTGAAGTTAGAATAAACTCATCTTGCATTAAAATATGATCCTAGACTTCTGGAGACCAGGCCGTGGAATGTGGTGGTTTGAATAAGAATGGTCCCTCTAGGATATGTCTAAAGATTTGATTAGCAGTTAATAGAACTATTTGCTAATGTTTAGGAGGTGTGGCTTTGTTGGAGGATGTGAGACTAGAGAGTGTGCTTTGAGGTTTTAAAAGACTTAAGGCTCTCTGCTTCTCATGTAATGAACCAGATGTTAGCTCTCAGCTGTTCCTTCACTCCCTCATCCTGTACTCTGAAGCTGTAAGTCAATTAAATACTTTCTTTTATAAGTTTTCTTGGTCATAGTGTTTTATAACATCAATAGATAAGTAACTAAGACACCAAGAAAAAAGCTAGTTAATTTTTTGTACATTGAATAAAAATACTGTTTTTTTAAGCTAAATTTGTTCTTTAACATTTCCATACACATATACAAATGTGCTATTACCCCTATACAGCACCTCCTTGTTTCCTTCTGGGTCTTAACCATCTCTTCTTTTTAAAAAGTCACCTTTCCACATTTATATGCTGTTTGTTGGGGGGGGGGGACTTAGATATAATGAGTTTAGTACCAGGGCCACATTTGTGACCATGAATTTGGAACTCCACATTGATATCTAGTAGGTTCATCAGAGGATATATAGCTGATAGCCATGATTCCCCAAGTCTAAGAAGCTATCAATAACCACTAGTTAAAGACATGGGGGACTCTACAGATTGAGGGACCCATGACTCCAGCTGAATATGTAGCAGAGGATGACCTTGTCAGGCATCAATGGGAGGAGAGGCCTTTGGTCCTGTGATGGCTTGATGCCCCATTGTAGGGGAATGAGAGGGCAGGGAGTGGGTGGGTGGGTGGGTGTGGGAACACCCTCATAGAAGCAGGGGGAGTGGGAATGAGATAGAGGGTTGGGGAATCAGGAAAGAGGATATTTGAAATGTAAATAAATAATTATCCAATAAAAAAAAGACATGGGTCTCTGTCTCTTAAGCCCCTCCCCTATCCATGGTTGGCTGTGGACAGAGGCCCATTCTTTTTTTTTTAATTAATCATTTTATTCATTTACATTTCAAATGATAACCCCCTTCCTGGTTGCCCCTCCACCAACTTCCCCATCCCACCCTCCCTCAACCCCCTCCACTTTGCCTTTATCAGGGTGCTCCTCCATCCATTCACCCACCCCCATGTCCATGCCTCACACCTCTAGAATTCTTCTATATTGGGGCATCAAGCCTCCCTCCCCTCCCACTGATGTCAAATAAGGTCATCTTCTGCTACATATGTATCTGGAGTCCTAGCTCCCTCCATGTGTACTCTTTGGTTGGTGGTTTAGTCCTTGGGAACTCTGGGTGGTCCAGTTAGTTGATATTGCTCTTCCTAGGAGTTTGCTATCCCCTTCAGCTCCTTCAGTTGGTCCACTAGCTCTTCCATTGGGGTCCCCAGGCTCAGTCCAATAGCTGGCTCTAAGTGTCTGCATCTGTATTGGTCAGGTGCTGGTAGAACCTCTCAGGGAGCAGCCATATCAGGCTCTTGTCAGCAAGCACTTCTTGGCATCAGCAATAGTGTGGGGGGTTTGGTGTCTGCAGATGGGATGGATCCCTAGGTGGGGCAATCTCTGGATGGCTTTTCCTTCAGTCTCTGTTCCATTTTTTGTCCCTATCTTTCCTTTGGACAAGAACATTTCTGAGTTTAAAATTTTGAGATGCATGGGTGACCCCATCGGTCAACTGGAGGTGGTGCCTATCTACTGGAGGTGGTCTCTACAGATTCTATCTCCCCATTGTTGCATATTTTGGCTAAAGTCATCACCATTGGCTCCTGGGACCCTCTAACTTCCCTGGAGTCTGGGTCTTTCTAGTGGCTACCTAGTTCCCCACCCCCTTATGCTACATGTTTCTAAACAAATTCCTGATCCTCTGCACTTCTCTCCTGTCCCTTCCAATACCTGTTCCTGCACACCTTTTTTTTCCTTTCCCTCCTTTCTCCCTCCAAGGTTCCTCCCTCCCTCTAACTCCTGTGATTATTTTGTTCCCTGTTCTATGTAGGATTGAAGCATCTATACTTTGGTCTTCCTTCTTCTTAAGCTCCATATGGTTTGTGGGTTGTATTGTGGGTATTTTGAGATTTTGAGTTAAAATCCACTTATCAGTGAGGAAATACCATGTGTGTTCTTTTGTGTCTGGGTTACCTCACTCAGGATGATATTTTCTAGTTCTATCCATTTTCCTAAGAATTTCATGAAGTCATTATTTTTAATAGTTGAGTAGTACTCCATTGTGTAAATATACCACAATTTCTATATCCATTCTTCTGTTGAGGGGCATCTGGGTTGTTTCCAACTTCTGCCTATTATAAATAAGGCTGCTATAAACATAGTGGAGCATGTGTCCTTGTTATATGTTGGAGCACCTTTTGGGTGTATGTCTAGTAGTGGTATAGCTGGGACTTCAGGTAGAACTACTTCCAATTTTCTGAGGAGCCACCAGATTGATTTCCAAAGTGGTTTTACCAACTTGCAGTCCCACCAGCAATGGAGAAGTGTTCTTCTTTCTCCACATCCTCTCCAGCATCTGCTGTCACCTGAGTTTTTTATCTTAGCCATTCGGATTGGTGTGAGGTGGAATCTCAGCAGATACCCATTCTTAAATAGACCTGCAGACAACCTCAGTTGCATTGAGTTCATGTTTGAAATGACTGACTGTATAAGGCCCAGGAAGATGCATTTTCAGTCCTTCTTCCTATCTCCCAATTTTTAAATTCTTTGCTCCTTCTTTGCTGCAATGTTTCATGATGCTTAAAGAGAGTGACATAAATGTCTTTTTTATGAATGATCACTTAACTTTTATATATTCTCAGCACCCTGTATAGCATTTGTCCTCAAATGACTGCCTTTTATTGCAAAGAGTTTTCTCTGGTTAAGGCTGAAAGTAGGATTTATACATAAATAATTAGAAGGTAGCTTTAGGCAAGGTATAGTAACATACATTTTTAGTCCAAGCACTCAGGAACTCTGAGTTCAAGGTCAGCCTGGTCTTCATGGTGATCTCCTGGGCAGACAAGGCCACATAAGAAAGTCCTGCATAAGAAACAAACAACAACAAATAAGATATTTTAGGTTATGCCAATTTAGCTAAACAATCCTATTGGATTCTGCTTCCACAGAAAAGGAGTTTTTGACAAAAATTTAGAGTACCAAGCATAAATTAGCCCCTGTAGAGCAGCCCTCTGGTCCTGTCCAAGTGTAATTTGTCATCCCCATAACAGTTGTGCTATTATCATATGGTTGAGCTCATCTTGCCTAGCATGCTGGTAGTATAGACTGTAGAGTTAAAAGATTTGTAAGACTACTGGGGCCTTTTATAACCAAGCATTCTGCACAGCTTCTTTCTGATACTACTAGTACTGTTTATCTTTGTTTCCTGTTACAATTGACTGTGTAATTAATTAATTTCTAAATCTTTTCATAAAGAAAATCCTAAACAAAATCTATGTATGTGATAAGAGTTTCATGTTACCAAAAAATGTTGTTTCACACAAACTATTTTACTTGTCTTCTGTTTCTATATAATACTTATTTTACAAGATCAGTTTCCTCTTGTAAATTCTGCAGGAAGATTGTTTTTACTCAGTCTCAGTTTACAGAATTAGCATTTGAAAGTGCTAAATCTAAATCATCACACTAGAAAGGAAACTCAAAACTCAGTGAACTAAAATAGTTGGTGAGGTCTAACAGAGGAACTAGTTTTTCTTCAAGCCTTTTCTATGGGCAGCTACTGAATTTCTGGGCTTAGCTAACCACCATTTCAAAGTAAGAGAAAAAGACAGAGACATAAGCTTCTGATTAATGTAGTACCTAAACGATGCCCTAAACAAATACACGTTTTAAATTAGGTATACACACAAAGAAATTTTTAGCAAAATCATCTTTTAAAAAATGAAAAGTGAATTGCCTCTCACGTTGAGGTTTGCTAACAAAGTTATTTCAGGAAATGAGCAGGCAGATTCAGATGTGCTCCTTAATTTCTCAGAAACACCACAGGTTTCTAAAGGAATTCTCCCTGGCATCAAACTATTAGAGTTAATATTTTCATGGTTGCACATATCACAATAAAGACCTATCTTTTCAAAATCTGAAGGGTATTTTTGTTTGTTTGCTTGCTTGCTTGCTTGCTTGTTTGGTGTCTCACATGATCAAGAGAATTCTGAGCAGAGCCCAAAGATCAAGACATTTCTAATTCTTTTGTCATGTGAAAGATAACAAGTAATCAAAATTTGTCATAAAAATCACACACACACACACACACACACACACACACACACACACACACACACACAAATACTTCAACAAAACAGAAATGTGACCAGTCAACTAAACAGAGCAGCACGAAGGCAATGGCAGTCACCAACATGGTTTAAAAAGAAATTAATTAGCTCTAAGGTCCTCAAAAACAACTTGAAGGAATAGCCTTTGAACACTTGTGATAAAAACTAACCAAAGATAGGATGTTTGCAAGAATCAAAAATAAAAAACAGCAAAAGTCTAAATTGTCATTTCTCCAACAGACATAAAATACAGCGTTGTCAACTGGCACTGGACAATAAGAAAAGTCTCTGAAAAGTGGAGCTTTTAAAAATCCCTGTTGCGGCTATGCGACTGTTTGATCTTCCTTTTCCATCTGATCTCCACTTGCTGCCAACAGCTGCCACATGAAAACACATATAAACTCCCAGTCACAGTTCATCGTGGTTAACAGCAGTTGTTACCATCGGAGTCCAGAGCCTGGTAGCCTGGGACAGTCTGCAACCGTACAAGCAAAGAGACGGTCAATAATGAAAAACAGAAAAAGGAGAGAGCTACATTTGGGCTACATTGGGCAGAATAGCAGAGAGGTCCGGGAACCAGCCATAACTCAGTCTTAGGGTCCTGATGTGGGAATTAGGTTCAATGAGATGGCACAGTATGAACATCAATAAGCAGTCCTCTATCCATTGACTCATCATTTCTAAGCTCTACTCTCCTACATGGTTGTCTACATACTGCTTTAATGGTGTGAAATGGTTTCTAAAGAGACAAGTTGCTCTCAGGCAATCTTTTCCTTCTCTCATTATGAGATTCCTGGAAAATTGCAATTGGTTCGTTAGTTCAATAGTCTGATATCTGAAGGGAGGGACACAAGAATCTCTTTAAAACATCTTCCTTTGTACTAGGACAGTTAAGAACTAAATCTATTGGATGGTACCATCATTCTCCCCTACTCCCTCATCACTCCTGGAATTGATGTACTTATAACCTCAATAAAAAAAAAGGAACCTAATGTGAACATAAAATTTATTCTGGTTGCGGCTTCTTAAGCCAGGTAAGTAAAAAGGGATCAGAGTTAAGGGTCTAGAGAGCTACACAGTTGCCTGGGCAACTCTACCTTCTGCTATATTTCTCTATGCATCTTCTTGCTCCCTGTTGTCAATTAGGAAAGGAATGACAGATTTGTATCAAGTATTTCAATCCATTATTTTTTTAGTGTGTGTGTGTTTGCACAGTGTGGATGCCACTGAAATGTTAATTTTAAAATTATCTAGAAATTGCACATCATGCAGTTTTCAGCAAAAAAGTATTCAGTTTCTTTAAAAGTAATTTGTTTTTTCTTTGCCTTCTATTGAATCACTTTTATAAACTCGCTTTCCCACAATTTACTTTTTTATTCATATTACATTCCAATCATACCCCCTCCTCCCAATCCCACCCTTATAAATCCCTCTCCCCTTCTCATTTGAGAAGGGGAAGTTATAAACCCATTTTTATCTCTCTCTAAATAAAAGGCATCAGTTTTGTTGTGCTATTGCATGTGGTTGTGAGAAGGTGAAAACTCTTTTTTGCAATAAGCAAGGCCTTCTTTTTCACAGTACTGATGTAAAACAAACTGGACATGAACTCCTGATCCTCCTGCTTTCACTTCCCAACTGCTAGGATTACATTTACATACCACCACATGCAGAAAAAGTCATTTTCAATGTCACTGCCTATGTTCTAGCCCAAGTTATCATTCTCCAAAATGTATCCTCGTTCCACTGCATTAGTAAAGTTTCCTTTTTAACTTCCTTTTAAGATTAATTTACAGTGACAACCTTAGCTAGAATTTCATTTTTAAGCTGAGAGTCAATGTAAAAAAATGCAAAGAAAAAATAGGAAAAATGAAAATATAGTCAAAAGGAAATATCACACAGGTGATATTTACTGAGATTTTCAAGAAAATTGTGTAAGCTGTTAAGATGTCATGTAAAGCTGTTTTTGTGAGTTTGATTGATTTTGTTTTGTTTTGTGACAGGGATTCAGGTTGGCCAGGAATTCATCACCTTCTCTCTCGTTTAAGTGCTGTAGTTACAGACATACATCACGAGGCATGGCCTCAAATTATTCTTGGTGAAAGCTCAGAAGGTGTTTACCCTCCTTAGTAGCAAAGCAGTCATCAGTAATTACACAATTTCAACACAGAGCAAAGCAAGCTGTCAAAGTCTGATCTGCATTTGAAGTCACAGTTCAAGGTGCTCCTTCAAATCTGGTCAGTAACTGCTTGTGATGCACAATCTGCCATGCAGGTTTTAACATTATTCCAAAGAATTAAGTACATGCAATGTACAGATAAATTTCTTAATTGGGGATTTTATGAACACCTTGAATTGAAAAATGAATTTCTGAATAAAATTTGTCCATTTTTCTAGGCAAGAATGGACAGAGTTGTGAGTTTCTAAAATATCCATAATACAGTCATGAAAGAAATTCATTATTCAGCTTGAAATATGCCATTCAGAAATCCATATTTCAATAATTAGCATTGCCTTCTATGAAGTGCCTCAATTGCTCTAAATTTTCCTGATGTAAGACTTGTCATGTTCTTGTGCTTAGAGGCAAGAGTGACAACTACAGCAATATTAATCACTGTAATGGTGACACCATTTCCACTATGCTAGAGTTTCCTAAATGCCAAGCATTCTGCTCTACATTCCATTATCCTCTTGATACTGACACCAATCAAAATCTGAGTTCAGAAAAGTAGAATGAAATTGCTTGTCACGTCAAAATTTATGCAGCTACTAAACACTCATCACTCATACTTAAGATTTTGAACTTGAGAGTTCAGATTCTCAGAAGGAGAAAAAGTGAGAATGCTTATTTTTTCCTTATAATCCTACACTATTACATACCTTTCATAAAGCAATGTTCCCTCAAGGGCTTATAATCTTTTGATGACATCTCAAACTACAAAGATTGCCATATATGACACTTTATTCTGAAGGTTACTAGTTTACTGTTTGGGTACTACCTAATTTTTAAAAAGACAAGCTTTTAATTGAATATACTTTAATGAATTTACTTCAAATTTCTTCTGGAAAGCTCATTCTATATTTGTCACTAAGTTTCATGTTGAAACTACAATGGTAAATTTAAAATATAAAGGTAAATGCAACAGGGACCTGCCTGAAAGATTTACTGGCACATTCATAAAACAATCTACCTTTTAAGAGAATTCCATTTAAGACCCCTTTTATGATATGGAACCCATATCTGATATTGCAAATGTGACAAAGAACCAGAGGCTAGTTAGGAAACAGACCTAGGAAAAACACAACTATTTGTCTACTAACAGAACATAGAAATAAAATGATCCCATGACATACTGATACACCCATAGAACTGAACACTAATACTTCCCAACTCTCATCGGAGAAGCTTCTTCTTGTAGCACATGGTAATTAACAAATGTGTCCACAATAGCACAATATGCAGAGAGAGAATCTTTGGAGAATTGAGCCCTAATGGCACATCTTCATGAAACTCTGCCCCTCAAGGATTAGGGACCTACATAGAAGAGGGAGGCAGAAAGATTTTAAGAGCCAGAAATGGTAAATGACTCCAAGGAAATATGACCTCCAGACGAAGTAGAACCGACACATAAGAACTGACAAGGACTCTGATACCTGCACAGGTTAAAACCAGACAAAATTCAAGCACTGAGAAAGGGAAGTGGATGTAAAGTCCCAATCTGAACCTAGAAGCTATTTGCGATTAATCAGCTATGAAAGGAGACATCAGTTTCTTCTCCGATAGAGTGTTACTAGGTATACCCACCACACTCTAACACAGACCATCTGCCCAAGAGTAAGTAGTTGTCAATCACTTTTTTGGTTTTTGTTTTGTTTGTTTTGACTGGTTTGGAAGGAGTTTTTTGTTTGTTTGGTTTTGGTTTTTGTCTTATTGACTTCTTTCTTGTTTTTACTTTTTTTCTAGTTTTTGTTGTTGTTGTTGTTGTTGTTTTTCCTAGTTTTGTTTTGAGAGCAATAAAAAGAAGATAAAGTTGGGTGGGTAGGAAAGTGGGAATAGTATGAGAGGAGTTGGGGGAGAATATGATCAAAATATATTATCTGAAAATTTCTTAAATATAAATTTACAAGTTAAAAAGAGGAATGTGTGTGAAATTGTAAAAGAAAAATTGCAAATATAAAAATTAGTAGAAATACTGATAAAATATGAAAAGAGACCTTAGAGACGGATTAGAGAGAGAATTTCTAGAAAGAGAAATTAACCTAGCAAAAAGAAAATGCTTAGAAAATAATTCTTTGAGATTTCAAGTTGATCCCTCAAGGAGGAGTTAATCAAATACAAATTGAAGGAGTTGGAAGCCCTTGTGCCAAAGAAAGCAATTACTTGAGCATAAGAGTATCAAATGCTAATTTAAAATATTAGTATTTTAGATGACTGTGGCTTAGTTTCAAAAACAATCTATAAATATGTACCAATCATGGACTGATTTAGTTTCATTTAAAAAAATTTTGTTATATAAGGAGATACTGATTAACCCCAACAAAGTAGTAGTTGGAGGTATTGATTCCCCCACTATCACTGATAGACAGATAACTAGACCACAAAAAACAAACCAATCAGAAACAGCTGTACACCCATGTATATCACTGCTGTACTCATGACAGAGAATGAAAACAGCATATACTTCCATCAATTGATAATAAAATGTTGTACATATATAAAATGAAATTTTAAGCACATGTAACAAAATGAGATTGTGAAAATTATAAGAAAGTGAACAGAACTACAAAATATACAGAGTGCAATAAACCAAACTCAGAAGGACAAACATCACATGTTCTGTAGAAAGAGACCAATAGAAGGAGAGGAAAATAAAGGAGTCCTTAATGTAGGAGTGACAGAGAATACATGTGACATTAAAATGGAAAAAGACACTGAGAGTGTAGAGGCTTAATATGGGAGATAATGCAAGAGCAAGGAATAGGAGGGAAATATAAGGTGTAACCAAAATTAAGAATGTAAAAAAAGCCACAATGGAAAGCTAAATATTTTGAGTTTCTTAAAAATATAATTTAAAAATGAGTTTAAATGAAGATATCCTGCATGTATAGATACTATTTCTCCCAAAGCCATAGTTTATTAAGTGAAAATCTCAAGATTAGTATTAGATACTTCTTTATGAATTATTAATTACAGGGGTTTCAGATGTCGCCCAAACAATAAACTACTTCTATTATCTTTGGTTATTCTCCAGAACTAGAAGAAGCACTCAGACGCAGCCATATCCACTGGAAATGGCAAAATTCATGAAGCCAGCATGGCTGTGTGACACATTTCAGGCAAAGCTGAGCTAAATGCTGCCATCATTGTCATTCTGTCTCTTACTTTTAGGTTTTTGTCTCTACATGTTACATAATCCTTTCCAGGGGACTATTGGTCATTAATGGATGCTAGAGGAGGAGTCATCATTTTATTCAACAACTGCCTATGCTCAAGTTAAAACTTTTCACCCAGTGAACACAGGCAACTGTAATTGAATTCAACAAGTTAGATACATGAAAATAAGAAAGAACCTGTTTGGGAAGAAAGGTTTCTGAAGAAATAGGAGGAAGATCAGAATGGAAATGGAGGTATCTGTGTATGGATACAATTCAGTATATACATGTGTGAAACTGTCAACAAACAAAATAAGTAAGCATACTAAAGCAAAATCTTCCACCTCCTTTCTATACCACAAATGTTCTTTGTATCGTGCCTAAATTCTTTTAATAATGATCACAAGAATAGGGTTTCTATGCAGAAGCTGGACTTAGATCCTGGTCATACTTCAAGCATATAGAATGCATTACCAAGCCACAAAGATCTATCAATAGTCAAATCAAGGTACAATAGATAGAGCAACTGACCCCAGAAGTGCCTTATCTACTGATGTCTGCAGCTATGAAAAAGCAAAGGAGCCTTTAAGGAAAAAACAAATAAGGGGAAATCATTTGGAATGTAAATAAAAAAATATAGAAAATAAAAAATAAAAATTTTTAAAAAACAAATATTAGCAAAGTTTTAAATTAAGACACTCAAAACACAGACATGTTAGATCTAAAAACATAATAGTAAATACTTTGTCAAATATTACAAAAGCAGGAATCATATCTAGCAATAAAGACATACATAAAGCTGTCTTGATCAAGCTTAGACATTGAATTTAAAGAGTGTAGAATCTAGAGCGAGCAAGTTGAAGAGCCAGCAAGTTGATTCTATGTATAAAGACATTTGCCACACAATACAAGCCTGACAATTTAAAATTGATTCCAGTACTCCAAAATCTCTCCTTCTATGAATATTGCCCAGTTGAAATAACTATGTTAGTTCTTTTATTTTTTTTAAGGAAACAAAGATAATTTATTCTGAGGCTAAATATGAGTGTCTAATGATATAGTGTGTTGCTTGATTTACATCACCCCAAATTTCAAGTTCCAATGAGGTAGCAGTTTCACAAATACTTATAGTAATAGAAGATGCTCATGAAACACACTTTGCAAATGCATTGGTGGATATGGGAGGTGAGCAGATTACAGAAAACTGGTGAAAATTCTATTACAATCCTGTGTTGCTATCTGACAGAATGATTCATCTCTGATTTGATGAAAACTAAGGGTTTGCTTATGTATTCCAAAATTTTTCTGTAATGCTTACAACAGATGTTAGGGCAAATACAAAGGATAACAATAAATAATGATTACGGGGCTAAAGATGCCTCAAGATAATTTGGATCTGGACTCACAATATTCTAACCTTCAGCTCCACTGAAGTTCTAATCAGTCATAAACACTTGTACCCACAAGTTCTTCCGAGAAACCTCACTCACAGTGTCATTATTTCATATGTAAAGTACCTCAGGGTTTGTTGTTGCTGCTGCTGTTGTTGTTGTTGTTACATAGCTAAAAGCAAACTAGAACAAATAAGCTAATTCTAATTTCTACACATACAGCAGGTTGTTCTGATAGCCTTTTCAGCTAGTTATTTAGCATGCAACTCTTTTGCATCTTCACTTGAGATATCAGTTTCCCTAGAATTGTTTTACTGTTCTTACTTTACTTTACTGTTTACTTACTTACTTTACTTACTTACTTTACTTACTTACTTTACTGTTCTTACAAACTGCAGTTAATCTGTGACTGCCATAGGAGGATTCTCTCTAGAACATTTTAAAAACATGCTGAAGTATCCATTCATTTGTCTCCTGTAACAAGTTAGCTGTGTTCTATTTATGCCAACAGTGTTGCATAAATAAAACTGCTCTATAGTTAGTATGCACATATTTTTAAAGTAGTTATCTCTCTCTAGGGAGAAAAGTGAGGAATAATAAAGACCAATGGTTAATCAAGTGATATTATTCTTAAATTCTGTGACAACTGTTTTAGTGCTTCAATAACCTTCATACTTTGAGGATATCTCACTAACTATTCAAAATTTTAAAAGCCAGTAGGAGAGAGAAATATGCACCACCACCTGCTGATGCATAGACACAAACACACATTGACAAGAAGGAAACAAGTAAAATCAATAAAGTCACTTTTGTGCTTTTTAAGAGTCACTATAGCAATAACTCTTTGTAGGATCCATTGCACAGATTTAAAAGTGCAGTGTTAGTTTTTCAGAACAGAGTGATATTCTCAGCTGATAGTGAGGTAAAATTAACTGATGTATTTTCGTTATTTTTAATTAGTTTAGTCTCTAATGTATATAAATATGAATAAATATGATCACTTGCCTATTTTTTATTTTGCTTTATGGCTCCGTTTTTCACCGGGGGAGAGTTATAGGTCTGGTCTTACTCCCTGCATGGTCTGCAAACCACCTCAGCTCCTTCGGTTCCTTCTCCAACTCCTCCATTGGGAACCACATACTCAGTCCAATGGTTGGTTGCAAGCATCCTCCTCTGTATTTGTAAGGCTCTGGCAGACAGCCATATCAGACTTCCATCAGCAAGTACATCCCAGCATCCACAATAGCATGCGGGTTTGGTGGCTGTATATGTATATCACCAGGTATATCATCTTCTGAGTATATGCCCAGGAGTGGTATAGCTGGGTCTTCAGCTATGTCCAATTTTCTGAGGAACAGCCAGACTGATTTCCAGAGTGTTTCTACCAGCTTGCAATCCCAGCAGCAATGGAGGACTATTCCACTTTCTCCACATCCTCACCAGCATCTGCTATCCCCTGAGATTTTCATCTTAACAAGAATGAATCAATTGTCATTCTTCTACTTGTTGACCTCCAGTTGAGCCAGCACCATTTGTTGAAAATACTGTCCTTTTTTCACTGGAAGGTTTGAGTTTCCTTGTCAAAAATCAAGTGACCAGAGGTGTGTGGGTTCATTTCTGGGTCTTCAATTTTATTCCATTGATCTACTTGCCTGTCACACTGTACCAATACCACAGTTTTTATCACTATTGCTCTGTAGTACACCTTGGGGTCAGGGACAGCTATTCCCCCAGAAGTTCTTTTATTGTTGAGAAGAGTTTTTGCTATCCGGGATTTTTTGTTATTCCAAATGAATTTAAGAAGTGCTCTTTCTAACTCTATAAGGATTGAGTTGGAATTTTGATGGAGATTATATGAAATCTGCTTTAGGCAAGATGGCCAGTTTTACTATATATTAATCCTGCCATTCCATGAGCATGGGAGATCTTTCCATCTTCTGAGGTCTTCTTCAATTTCTTCACAGACTTGAAGTTCTTGTCATACAGATCTTTCACTTGTTTGGTTAGAGTCACACCAAGATATTTTAATTGTTTGTGACTATTGTGAAGGGTGTTATTTCCCTAATTTCTTTCTCAGCCTGTTTATCCTTTGAGTAAAGGAAGGCTAATGATTTGTTTGAGTTAATTACATATCCAGCCATGTTGTTGAAGTTGTTTATCAACTGTAGGAGTTTTCTGGCAGAGTTTTGGGGATCATTTAAGTATACTATCATATCATGTGAAAATAGTGATATTTTTGACTTCTTCCTTTCCAATTTGTATCCCTTTGACCCCCTTTTGTTGTCTAATTGCTCCAGCTAAAATATCAAGTACTATATTGAAGAAATAGTGAGAGAGGGAGCAGACTTGTCTAGTCCTTAATTTTAGTGGGATTGTTTCAAATTTCTTTCCATTTAGTTTGATGTTGGCTACTGGTTTGCTGTATATTGCTTTTAGTATGTTTAGGTATGGGCCTTGAGTTCCTGATCTTTCCAAGACCTTTATCATGAGAGGGTGTTGAATTTTGTCAAATGCTTTCTCAGCATCTGATGAAATGATCATGTGGCTTTTTTCTTTGAGTTTGCTTATGTCATGGATTACGTTGATGGATTTCCATATATTTAAGCATCCCTGCATCCCTGAGATGAAGCCTACTTGATCATGGTGAAATGATCATTTTGATGTGTTCTTGGATTTTATTTGTGAGAATTTTATTGAGTATTTTTGCATTGATATTCATAAGGGAAATTGGTCTGAAATTCTCTTTCTTTGTCGGGTCTTTGTGTGGTTTTGATATCAGCATAACTTTGACTTCATAGAATGAATTGGGTAGTGTTCCTTCTGTTTCTATTTTGTGGAATAGTTTCAAGAGTATTGGTGTTAGGTCTTTTTTGAAGTTCTGATAGAATTCTATACTAAACCCATCTGGTTCTGGGCTTTTTTTGGTTGGGAGATTTTTAATGGACACTTCTATTTCGTTAGAGATTATGGGACTGTTTAGATGGTTTAGCTGATCCTGATTTATGTTAGGTATTTGGTATCTGTCTAGAAAATAGTCCATTTCATCCAAATTTGCCAGTTGTGTTGAGAACAGACTTTTGTAGTAGGATCTGATAATTTTTTGAATTTCCTCAGTTTCTATTGTAATATCTCCATTTTCATTTCTGATTTTGTTTATTTGGATACTGTCTTTGTGCTCTCTGGTTAGTCTGGCTAAGTGTTCATCAATCTTCCAGCTTCTGGTTTTGTTGATTCTTTCTATAGTTCTTTTTGTATCTACTTGGTTGACTTTGACCCTGAGTTTGATTACTTCCTGCCCTCTACTCCTCTTGGGTGTAACTGTTTCTTTTTGTTCTAGAGCTTTCAGGTGTGTTGTTAAACGCTAATAGAGTTTGTTCCCTCCACTTTCTTTTTGGAGGCACATAGAACTCTGAGTTTTCCTCTTAGCACTGCTTTCATTGTGTCCCATAAATTTTGGTATGATGTACCTTCATTTTTAATAAATTCTAAAAATGCTTTAATTTCTGTCTTGATTTTTTTCCTTGACCAAGTTATCATGGAGTAGAGGGTTGTTCAGCCTCCATGTGTATGTGGGGTTTCTGTTGTTCTTATTCCTATTGAATACCAGCCTTAATCTGTAGTGATCTGATAGGAGGCATGGGATTATTTCAATCTTCTTATATCTGTTGAGGGTTTTGTGACCCATTATATGGTCAATCTTAGAGAAGGTACCATGAAGTGCTGAGAAGAAGGCATATTCTTTTGATTTAGGATAAAATGTTCTATATTTCTATATCCCCCCCTCCTTTTTTTTTAAAGATGATCTGGACAGAGGCTTACAAGATTTACTTGTTTTCCATGATCCCATCTAGGGTATAGAGTGGCTAAACAGCTCTGTCTTAGGTCCATATCTATATTGCTCCTTCTTACCTGTCTTGGAGAATAAGCACAGAGTTTTGGTGTTTGTCTCTGGCTTAGGTCAATAGGAGCTCAAGAATATGTTTGCCTGTCCCTGACTATCAGCCATCAAAAACACACTCTTTCCCATTCAGACTAAAGACATGAAGGACATATGAATATGCACTCAATGCATTTCTTCAAAGGGATGAATAACTGCCATGGTGAATAGCTGAGGTTGCTGAAAGTGATCCTGAGTGAAGGCAACCAATCTCTTTAAGATACAATGTCCAAAATTTAAAAGCAACAAGATTAAAGTTGTTTGCGGGAATGTCCCAGGTATTCAATTCAGCTGCTAACTGATAAAGAACAAACACAAAGTCTGAAAACCAGGTGTATGGTGGGTGGCTTTGAAAACTGATAGAAAACACTTGCTCTCTAGTAAGAGCAGAGACTATGCTCCAAGTTAACTCTGTTGACTGATACGGATTTTGAGCCATCTTCATCACTGGTAGCAAAAGGCTCAGGATCTGTGTCCACTTGACAAACCAATCTTTCAGGCAGCCATCAGGCTCCAATTTCTTTTCATTAAAAAACACAAACAAAACCTCACCCCCATATTAAATACCTGATCAGAATCATGCCATATTCCAGTAAGTGGATCCTTCCATTTCACCTAGGAATAAGTATGCCTAGTTGTAGGGTACCATAGACATTCAGCAGAGAGTTCCTTGGCATCCAAATTTTAAAAAATTTAATTTTAAAAATAAAAAGAACATGATTTAAATAATGTGATTTACAGGGATATAAATCCCCATTTTTAATTTTTTTTACAAAGATGTTATTTTTTTTAATTTTATTTTCTAAGTTTTTTTTATTTACATTCCAAATCATTTCCCCTTTCCCGTTTCCTCCCTCCCCGAAAGTCCCATAAGCCCCCTTCCCTCCCTCTTTTCCCCATTCAACCCCCTCTCGTTTCTCTGTCCTGGCGTTCCCCTACATCCAGTCTTTCCAGGACCAGGGGTCTCTCCTTCCATCTTCTCAGAAATCTATTGATATGAGAATTGTGTCTAGGGTATTCCGAGATTCTGGGTTAATATCCCCTTATCAGTGACTGCATACCATGTGTGTTCTTTTGTGATTGGGTTACCTCACTAAGGATGATCCTTGAAAATTATAAAGAATCCCAGTAATGTGGGTAATATTAAATTGTCTACAAAATATTTCAAATGCTTAACTGTAATAGCCAGTTCCATTATCTGTTTTAATCTGATTTGGAACAACAAGGACAGAAAAATAATGCTGTCAATGACTAATTACATTTTTAGTTGCTTTTCCTGTTAAAGCAGTTGCAACTAGAAAGCCTGAAAAGGTTGTCAATAGTCACATGTACATATTTAAAATTTCCAAAGTCAGAAATATGAGTACCAAACATTTGCAATAATTGATTAGGTATAAGTCCTCAAGAATTAACACCATTGTGTGGTACAGGAAGAAATTGAGGACACTGAGAAAAAGTCCTTACAATTTGATGTGCACATTCTCTAGAAATACCAAATTATGGTCTCAAGCCATTACTATTTTGATGATGCAAAGAATGAGATTGTATGGCCAATTGTTCCTGTGTAAGGCCTATAGTCTGCCTGGGATTCAAATCTGCTGAGGCACTGCCCTAAGGTGTCTGTCCAAGAAATCCAGTATGAGCTCTTAAATGTTTAAAGACAGTCCTTTAAAGGAACAGTACTTTCTTTTCACTTGTGTTTTATTGTATAAATAATTGCCAAATTTGAGAATTAGCAGTATCTAAAAAAGGAACACTTTTAAGTGATCATAAACCATGAGCTCCATATTGGCTATCTGTATACAAATCAAAAGCTTGATTTTCTACATTTCACAGTGGCTACAGCATGGAATTCAATTATTTGTGCTGAAGTGGAGGGAAACTCAAGAGAATAAACATGTGATTCAATCACATATACTGTCTTCCCATTAGATAAGCCATTTGTAAACACAGTAAGCACTTTCTCTATTGGCTATATATACAAACTTACAAATATAAAAGCATTCATAGAATCAAATTATAACAACTTTTCTTTTGGATAATTATTAATTTTGCCCAAAAGGTTTGCCATGCAATAAGTCAAATATCAGTATCTTGCAATAACCAATTTAATTGCTGTTTGGAAAAAAGGAACAAATGTTTCATCAGGTTCTTAAGACATGCCTTCCAAAATACTTTGGTGATTCTATCCTACAATTCTTTATTAACACAGCAACAGCTTCATAATAGGATGTTAAAACTTTCTTTGGAGATGAAGAATGATGAAACCTCATTATTTTACCCTTTTGCCAAAGAATTGCTGTTGGCACATGAGTAGCAATAACATACAGTCAAACTTTGATCGATATATAATGTATCTGTTGTTGTCTAATGATTCCTCTACTTTCTTCAAAACTATTCATCCCTCACCAGTTAATTTGCATCCCTCTTGAAAATATCAGAGGCTTAAGTCCTCCTATGATTTGTTTAAGGTGAGGTCTTAGCCAATTAACATCTCCTAGAAGCTTTTGAAAGTAATTTGAAGTAAGTAAATCATCTTTTCTTTCTTGAATTTTCTGAGCTGCAATTTATGATGTAATTGAGGTCCCAAATGGTGAAAAAGATATTGTCTTCAAATCTTTCCTGGAACAACTACTCCAAAATTTTAAAGTTCATTTATAAGAAGAGCAACGGTTTGCAGTAAAACTCCATCAGAGGGATCAGCTAATAAAATACCCTCCATATAATGAATAACATACACTGAAAGATTCAAAGTCCTAACTTCTTGTATTGAAGCAGAAAGAAAAATTCTTTGCGAATCCTAGAGACAAAACTTTCCTATGATATTGCTTCATGGGCTCCTTAAAACTACAAGCTCACTAAAAGCAAACCCTTACAATTATCAGGATGCAAAAGGCGAAATCTTCCAAATCCATAATAATTCTATATGCATTTCCTGGAATGGCAGCTGGAGTAGGCAAGCCAGGTTGTAATGCCTGCACACGTTCCATAGCCTCATTAACCTTTCATAAGTCTTAAATTTGAACTTCTTTTTGGATTAATGGATCCAATCTCTTGGAGGTGAGTGAGTGAGTACATCAGTCCCAGTGTCTATTAATCCTTCAAAGCCCTTTTTCTTCAAATAGTATCTTGAGGTTAGCAGGTACAGTTATAATGCCATGGGGGAAGCAGCCATAATTTTCGTTTCTCCCACATGATCATTATCTATAACACCTGGAGAGATCTGTAATCTTTTTATAATAATGTTGCTTTGGCCTAAAAGAAATCCCCAGGTCCCTGGAGGCAAGTGCCCAAAAACTCCTGTAGGCAGGGTTTGCAAGACAAAAGGAGTGCACACAAGTCTGAGCTGAGTGAGGCAACTCTAAGCTTTGCATTAACTCAAATGTAAATGTATACTGTAGTCTCCCACAAGTTAGTGGTCTCCACTTGCTTTATCTTTTTTCTTAATTACAAATATGGGTGAGTTAAAAATCCTGAGCCTCTGAGTAAACTGCAAACTGAAGTCAATGGAACACTGGCAGTTTAACTATAATTTTTGTTTCTTTTGCAAAATTAGAGCATAACCATAATTTTGAAAAGCTAAGGTCAATTTTTAACAGTGCAAACAATCATTCTCTTTAAAAACCAATACCAAGAGCATTACTTTCACATTACAAAGTTTGTCTGCCAGTTCTTATATATGAATGCATGACAGTGCAGTTTTTAATACCCCATTAAAGAGACACTGTTTTAAATGCTATTCTTTATAAGTCTAGTTTCTAGGATAAGAATTGCATAAAATATTATCCTAATTTAGGGGTATCTTTAGAGATCTGTTTTCCTGGGTTGGTTCATGCCACATGTTGTTTACAATGACTCCAACCTTGAGTTAATAGTTTTAAACTAACTTTCTGTTACGAATGTTACAAATTTCTAATGATACCCAATAATTTATAAGCCATTACTCTATAACCAAAGCATGCAGAATGTATTTATACTTTTAAAACCAGTCAAAACGAGGGAGGGAGGGCACCAGCCTCCCCTTGGCGACTTCTGCTGATGATACCAGACAAAGCATCAACTCAACAGTCAAAGAAAATGCAAAATGCAAAAAACACATAACCCAAAACATCCACGAAATCCAGGACATAATGAGAAGACCAAACCTAAGGATTATAGGTACAGATGAGAGTGAAGATTTGCAACTTAAAGGGCCAGTAAATATCTTCAACAAAAGTATGGAGGAAAACTTCCCTAACCTAAAGAGAGAGATGCCGATGAACGTACAAGGAGCCTACAAAACTCCAAACAGACTGGACCAGAACAGAAATACCTCCCATCACATAATAATCAAAACACCAAATGTACTAAACAAAGAAAGAATATTAAAAGCAGTAAGAGAGCCGGGTGGTGATGGCGCACACCTTTAATCCTAGCACTTGGGAGGCAGAGGCAGGCAGATTTCTTAGTTCGAGGCCAGCCTGGTCTACAGAGCGAGTTCCAGGACAGCCAGGGCTATACAGAGAAACCCTGTCTCGAAAAACGAAGAAAAAAAAGCAGTAAGAGAAAAAGGCCAAGTAACATATAAAGGAAGACCTATCTGAATCACATCAGACTTCTCACTCCAGACTATGAAAGCCAGAAGATCCTGGGCAGATCTCATACAGACTCTAAGAGAATCCAAAGCCAGCCTAGACTACTATACCCAGCAAAACTCTCAATCACCATAGATGGAGAGACCAAGACATTCCATGATAAAACCAAATTTATACAATATATTTACACAAACCCAGCCCTGCAAAGGATAATAGGTGGAAAATGACAATACAAGGAGAGAAACTACACCCTGGAAAAAAAGAGATAGAACCTTCTTTCATCAAAATGAAAAGCAGATAACCACTCAAACATAAAGATAGTGTCAAGAATAGCAGGTAGAAATGATCACTATTCCTTAATCTCTCTTAATATCAATGGTCTCAACTACCCAATAAAAAGACATAGAATAACAGACTGGACACAGAAACAGGACCCAGCATTTTGCTGCGTGCAGGAAACGCACCTCAGTGTCAAAGACAAACACTACCTCAGAATAAAAGACTGGAAAACAATCTTACAAGCAAATGGTCCCAGGAAACGAGCCGGAGTAGCCATTCTAATTTCAGATAAAATTGACTTTCAACCTAAAGTCATCAAAAGAGACAGAGAAGGACAATACATACTGGTCAAAGGAAAAATCCACCAAGAAGAACTCTCAATTCTGAACATCTATGCGCCAAATGCAAGGGTACCCTTATTCATAAAAGAAATTTTACTAAAGCTCAAAGCACACATCGCACCTCACACAATAATGGTGGGTGACTTCAAAACCCCACTCTCTGAAAAGTCTCATTCAGGAAAGCAGAAACTAAACAGGGACACAGTGAAACTAATTGAAGCCTTGGACCAACTGGAACTAACAGATATATATAGAACATTTCATCCTAAAGGAAAAGAATATACCTTCTTCTCAGCACCTCATGGTACCTTCTCCAAAATCAACCATATCACAAAACGGACCTCAACAGATATAAGAAGATAGAACTAATCCCATGCCTCCTATCAGATCACTATGGAATAAGGGTGGTCTTCAATAACAACAAAAACAACAGAGATCCCACAAACACGTGGAAGCTGAACAATGCTCTACTCAATGATATCTTGATCGAGGAGGAATTAAAGAAAGAAATCAAAGGCTTTTTAAAATTTAATGAAAATGAAGGCACAACATACCCTAATTTATGGGACACAATGAAAGCAGTGCTAAGAGGAAAATTCATAGCCCTGAGTGCCTCCAAAAAGAAACGGGAGAGAGCATACACTAGTAACTTAATGGCACACCTGAAAGCCCTGGAACAAAAAGAAGCAAATACACCCAAGAGGAGTAGAAGGCAGGAAATCATCAAACTCAGGGCTGAAATCAATCAAGTAGAAACAAAGAAAACCATACAAAGAATCAACAAAACAAGAAGTTGGTTCTTTGAGAAAATCAACAAGATAGATAAGCCCTTAGCCAGACTAGCCAGAGGGCACAGAAACAGTATCCAAATTAAGAAAATCAGAAACTGAAAGGGAGAGATAACAACAGAAACTGAGGAAATTCAAAAAATCATCAGATCCTACTACAAAAGCCTGTATTCAACACAACTAAAAAATCTGGAGGAAATGGACAATTTCCTAGACAGATACCAAATACCAAAATTAAATCAGGATCAAATAGACCACCTAAACCATCCTATATCCCCTGAAGAAATAGAAGTGGTTATTGGAAGTCTTCCAACCAAAAAAAGCACAGGTCCAGATGGTTTTAGTGCAGAATGCTATCAGACCTTCAAAGAAGACCTAACACCAATACTCTTCAAACTATTCCACAAAATAGAAACAGAAGGAACACTACCCAACTCGTTCTATGAAGCCACAATTACGCTGATACCAAAATCACACAAAGATCCCACAAAGAAAGAGAATCTCAGGCCAATTTCTCTTATGAATATCGATGCAAAAATACTCAATAAAATTCTTGCCAACCGGATCCAAGAACACATCAAAATGATCATTCACCACGATCAAGCAGGCTTCATCCCAGGAATGCAGGGATGGTTCAATATAAGGAAGTCCATCAATGTAATCCACTACATAAACAATCTCAAAGGAAAAAAAACCACATGGTCATTTCATTAGATGCTGAGAAAGCATTAGACAAAATTCAGCATCCTTTCATGTTAAAGGTCTTGGAAAGATCAGGAATTCGAGGCCCATATCTAAACATAATAAAAGCAATTTACAGCAAACCGGTAGCCAACATCAATCTAAATGGAGAGAAACTTGAAGCAATCCCACTAAAATCGGGGACTAGACAAGACTGCCCTCTCTCTCCATATCTTTTCAATATAGGACTTGCAGTTCTGGCTAGAGGCATTAGACAACAAAAGGAGGTCAAAGGCATACAAATTGGAAAGGAAGAACTCAAACTATCACTATTTGCAGACGATATGATAGTATACTTAAGCAACCCAAAGAACTCCACCAGAGAACTCCTACAGCTGATAAACAACTTCAGCAAAGTGGCCGGATATAAAATCAACTCAAGCAAATCAGTAGCCTTCCTATACTCAAAGGATAAGCATGCTGAGAAAGAGGTAAGAGAAATGATATGCTTCACGATAGCCACAAACCATATCAAGTATCTTGGTGTGACTCTAACCAAACAAGTGAAAGACCTGTATGACAAGAACTTCAAGTCTCTGAAGAAAGAAATTGAAGAAGACCTCAGAAGATGGAAAAATCTTCTATGCTCATGGATTGGCAAGATTAATATAGTAAAAATGACCATCTTGCCAAAAGTAATACACAGATTCAATGCAATCCCCATCAAAATCCCAACTCAATTCTTCATAGAGATAGAAAGAACAATTCTCAAATTCATCTGGAATAACAGAAAACCCAGGATAGCTAAAACTATTCTCAAGAGTAAAATAATTTCTGGGGGAATCAGTATCCCGGACCTCAAGCTGTACTACAGAACAATAGTATTAAAAACTGCATGGTATTGGTACAGTGACAGGCATGTAGAGCAATGGAACAGAATTGAAGACACAGAAATGAATCCACACTCCTATGGTCAATTGATCTTTGACAAAGGAGTTAAAGCCATCTAGTGGAAAAAAGATAGCCTGTTCAACAAATGGTGCTGGTTCAACTGGAGGTCAACATGCAAAAGAATGCAAATTGATCCATTCTTATCTCCTTGCACTAAGCTCAATTCCAAGTGGATCAAAGACCTCCACATAAAACCAAACACACTAAAACTAATAGAAAGAAAACTAGGGAAGAACCTTGAACATATGGGCACAGGGGAAATTTTCCTTAACAGAACACCAATAGCTTATGCTCTAAGATGAAGAATTGACAAATGGGACCTCATAAAATTGCAAAGTTTCTGTAAGGCAAAGGACACTGTCAAAAGGACAAAGCGGCAGCCAACAAACTGGGAAAAGATCTTTACCAACCCTACACCTGACAGAGGGCTAATATCCAATATATACAAAGTACTCAAGAAGTTAGACTCCAGCGAGCCAAATAACCCTATTAAAAATGGGGTACAGAGCTAAACAAAGAGTTCTCACCTGACGAATATCTAATGGCTGAGAAGCACCGAAAGAAATGTTCAACATCCTTCGTCATTAAGTAAATGCAAATCAAAACAACCCTGAGATTCCACCTCACACCAGTCAGAATGGCTAAGATCAAAAACTCAGGAGACAGCAATTTTTGGCGAGGATGTGGAGAAAGAGGAACACTCCTCCACTGCTGGTGGGATTGCAAGCTGGTACAACCACTCTGGAAAGCAATCTGGCAGTTCCTCAGAAAACTGGGCATGACACTCCCAGAGGATCCGGCTATACCACTCCTGGGCATATATCCAGAGTCTTCCCCTGCATGCAATAAGGACACATGCTCCACTATGTTCATAGCAGCCTTATTTATAATAGCCAGAAACTGGAAAGAACCCAGATGTCCCTCAACGAAGGAATGGATTCAGAAGATGTGGTATATTTACACAATGGAATACTACTCTGCAATTAAAAACAATCAATTCACGAAATTCCTAGGCTAATGGTCAGAACTGGAAAATATAGTGAGGTAACCCTATCACAAAAGAACACACATGGTATGCAGTCACTGATAAGGGGATATTAACCCAGAATCTTGGAATACCCAAGGCACAATTCACATATCAATAGATTTCCAAGAAGATGGAAGGAGAGACCCTTGGTCCTGGAAAGACTGGATGTAGGGGAATACCAGGACAGAGAAAGGAGATGGGGTGGAATGGGGAACAGGGGGAGGGATGAGGGCTTATGGGGCTTTTGGGGAGGGAGGAAACAGGAAAGGGGAAATCATTTGGAATGTAAATAAAAAAAATATAGAAAAAATCCTGTCAAAACCAAAATGAAGTAGCTACCTACATACATCTTATATATTTAGACCAAACAAAATTTTTACTTTTTCTATCTATGATTTCAAGGGGAAAAAAAGCATCTTGTCACTTGCTAAACCCAATAAACACAATTGCAGAGATTTTTCTAGGAAAAAACACTTGTCAGCTTACTTGCCATAGAACTTGAGAAGCAGCTGTCCCCTGCTCCTGGCAGGGCTTCTCCTGCTGTGCTTGACTCCTAGTTAAGGGTGCAGGGCAACTTATGGGTTTCTGTTATGCAAACTAAGACTGCCTTCTAATCAAGTTAAACTAAATCAAGGGATGGATAGAAAGCACATAATATTTTAAATGATTTTTTTCCTGTATGCAGCAAATGCAGGGCCCTCTTTACATATTCAGTTAGTCTAACTAAGTCTTTTTATTAGGGAATTGAGATGATTGATGTTAAGAGATATTAAGGAATAGTTATTATTACTATTATTATTATTATTGATGATGATAACTTTATGTTTGTGTAGCTATCTTCTTTTGTGTTTGTTGAAAGGTTACTTTTGTAAAGATAGAAAATTTTAAGTTAGACCCTCTTCCTCCTGGGCCTGAGAATCTAAACTTGTGAACTCTGAGGAAGTGCCCACAGGTTGAGAACTTGCAGAACAATCCTGAGAACTACATCTGTGTGCCAGATAAGGGACATGAGCCCAGTTACTAAAGGACCATATCCTGATCATCTGGAGACACCCCGTGAGAAGTGCTTCTGACTAGGAGTCTCTACTCCCCCTCCCATCCCTAATTTTGTGGTTTTTACCTTTATAAGCTTGTGTGATTTTAGGCTCAGGGCTCTTCTCCTCCCCTCCTGCGTGGGGTACGAGTTGAGTCCCAGCTAGCTGGCGCCTGAATAAAATCCTCTTGCAGTTTGCAACAAGGATCATTTCTCGTGAGTGTTCTTGGGGTGGTGCGCTTCCCAGGCAAGAGCAAGTGTCCTCTGGACTGAGGGTCTTTCACTTTCTTGCTTTTTCTAGGACGAAGTTTTTCTCCTTGTGTTGGCATTTTCCATTTATTGTCCTTTGTAGGACTGGATATTGTGTAAATTTGGTTTTGTCATGGAATATCTTGGTTTCTCCATCTATGGTGATTGAGAGTTTTGCTGGGTATAGTAGTCTAGGCTGGCATTTGTGTTCTCTTAGAGTCTGTATGAGATCTGCCCAGGATCTTCTGGCCTTCATAGTCTCTGGTGAGAATTCTGGTGGACTTCTGATAGGGCTGCCTTTAAATGTTACTTGACCTTTTTCCCTTACTGCTTTTAATATTCTTTCTTTGTTTAGTGCATTTGGTGTTTTGACTATTATGTGAAAGGAGGAATTTGTTTTCTGGTCCAGTCTATTTGGAATTCTCTAGGCTTCCTGTATGTTCATGGGCATCTCTTTCTTTAGCTTAGAGAAGTTTTCTTCTATAATTTTGGTGAAGATATTTACTGGCCCTTTAAGTTGGGAATCTTCACTCTCTTCTATACCTATTATCCTTAGGTTTCACCTTCTCATTGTGTCCTAGATTTCTTGGATGCTTTGGGTCAGGAGCTTTTTGCATTTTGTATTTTCTTTGAGTATTGTGTCATTTTTTTCTATGGTATCTTCTGCACCTGAGATTCTCTCTTCTATCTCTTGTATTCTGTCGGTGATGCATGCATCTATGACACCTGATCTTTTTCCTAGGTTTTCTATCTACAGGGTCATCTCCCTTTTTGATTTCTTCATTGTTTTTACTTCCATATTTAGATCCTGGATGCTTTTGTCCAATTCCTTCATCTGTTTATCTGTATTTTCTTGTACTGCTTTAAGAGATTTTTGTGTTTCTTCTTTAAGGGCTTCTACCTGTTTACCTGTGTTCTACTGTATTTCTTTTTTAAGGGAATTATTTATGTCCTTCTTGAAGTCCTCTATCATTATCATGAGATGTGATTTTTAATCAGAGTCTTGCTTTTCTGGTGTGTTGGTATATTCAGGGCTCACTGCTGTGGGAGAACTGGGTTCTGATGATACCAAGTTGTCTTGGTTTCTGTTGCTTGTGTTCTTCCCCTTGTCTCTCACCATCTGGTTATCTCTGATGTTAGCTGGTCTTTCTGTCTCTGTCTATGGCTTGTCCCTTCTGCAAGCATGTGTGTTAGTTCTCTCTCTCTCTCTCTCTCTCTCTCTCTCTCTCTCTCTCTCTCTCTCTCTCTCTCTCTCTCTCTCTCTCTCTCTCTCCAGGAGGAATTTGGTTGTAGCACAGGGTCAGTTTTGGGGTGCAGACAGAAACCAGAAGGATCCTGACCCTAGCTGTTCCTTGGTTGCAGTGTTCTGACAGCTCTGGGAGGGTCCTTCTTGGGCCATGAATTTTAACAGAAGTGGTGGTCTTACCTATGTTCACAGGTTTATCATCACTTCTGAGAGACCAGCTTTCACCTGGCAGTATTTGGGTCTGTATCGCTGTGGCACAGGATCAGCTTTGGCCACAGAGGGAAATTGGAAGGCCACTATGTAAGTTCTCATCTACTGAAGGAAGAAGCTTCTATGATGATGGCTAAGCAATAAACTGATCTATGAGTATAGAACAATGTGATTATGAATTATTTTATTGCTATGTTCCTTTATCAGAACAGTAGTAATTGGTTTTCTAATCACAGTTTTTTGGCCTTAAGCAGGGTCAGACATGGGTTCCATCACATGGAGTGTATCTTAAATCCAATCAGATCATTATTATTACAGCATCTGTACCATTACAACACCAACATATCTTTCAGGTGGGTGACCACTGTATGGAGAAGGGTCTTCGGCTTGGTTGATGCTTATCTTTCTTTCCAGAAGCATCCAGAATAACTTTAAGTAACATGAGCAATAGTCAATAGTGATGAAACCCCTAGTTGGGTACCAGTTTAAGATCTCCATGTAGGATGAGATAAACAAGTGCTGTCTTCAGATATAGGTCATTACAAAAAGCTTATAAAGGCTGCTGTTTTGCCCAAATGATGGTGTCTTTTGCCATACAGAAGCTTTTCAATTTCATGGGGTCCAGTTTATTACTTCTTGATCTTACTGCTTATTCTATCAGTGTCCTATTCAGAATCTCTTTTGATGTGACAATGAGTCAAGGCTATTCTCCACTTTATCTTCCATCAGATTATGGGTATCTGATTTTCTTGGTCTATGTGGAGTGGAGTTTTGTTCAGGGTGATTAAGTATAGATAAATATGCTTTCTTCTACATTCAGTCATCCAATTGGATCAGCACCATTTGTTAAAAATGTTATCTTTTCTATAGTGTGTATCTTTTGCTTATTTGTCAAAAATCAAGTTTCTATAGATGTGTGAATCTATTTTAGAATCTTGAATTTCTATTCCATTGATCAATATATGGTTTTTACATGAATATCATGCCACTTTTGTGACTATAGTTCTGTCACATAATTTGAGGTCAGAGATGATGATACCTCCAGCAGTTCTTTTATTGTTAAAGAGTTGTGTTTGTTTGTTTGTTGTTTTGTTTTGTTTTTATCTATACTGGGTTGTTTCCATATGAAGCTAAAAATTGGCTTTTTTAATAATTCTTGTGAATGATTGTGTTAAAGTTTTGTGAGGATTTCATTGCACCTATAGATTGTTGTTAGTTGGATGGCTGTAATAATACTACTGATTCCTGAACATCTTTCCATCTTCAAATATCTCCACCAATTTCTTTCTTCAAGGTTTTAAACTGTTTATCCTACAAGTTTTATCATACAAGACTGTCACTTGCTTGGTTAGAGTTATGCCAAAATATTTTTAATGTTTTGAAGCTATTGTATTTTTTTTCTTAGTCTATTTCTCATTTGTATAAAGGATGGCTACTCACTTTAGAATTTTAATTTTGTATTCTTTTATTTTAATGCAAGTATTTATCAGCTGTAAAAGTTCTTTGGTGGAGTTTTTAGTGTTCTTGTGTATAAAATAATATTTTCGGCAAATAAACTTTACTACTTTGGCTTTTTTCCTTTCGTATTTATATACCCTTGATCTTCATTTGCATTATTGCTCTAGCTAAGACAACAATTACTGTATTGTATGGGTATGGGGAGAATGAACAGCATGGTCTTGTTCTTGATTTTGATGTAAATACTTTGAGTTTTTCTCAGTTTATGCTGATAATGGCTGTGGGATTGCTGTATATTGCCTTTATTATGTTGAAATATTTATTCTTCTTGTATCCCTAGTCTCCCCAGGACTCTTACAATGAAAGAAAAATGTTGGATTTTATCAAATGTTTCTTCTGCAACTAATAAGATGACCATGTGGTTTTTGTCTTTCAGTCTCTTTATGTAGTCGATTATACTTATCAAATTATGAATGATGAACCCTGAATTTCTGGAATGAAGTCAATTTCATCACCGGGAATGATCTTTTTGATATTTCATTGGATTCTGGCTTGCAAGCACTTTATTGAGAATGTTTGTATCTATGTTCAAAGAGATATTGGCTTCTAATTTTCTTTCTTTGTAGGATCTTTATGTGGTTTAGTTATCATGATAATTGGTGCCTCATAAAAAGAATTATGTAGTGTTCCTTCAGTTTCTATTTTGTGAACTGTTGTGAAAAGTATTTTTATTGAAGCTTCATCCTAGTTCTTCCTCCCACCCTCATGCTCCAGAAATAAGACCCAAACTCAAAATATATTTACAAATAACTTGGCCATATAGCTAGACTCCTCTCTGACTAGATCATAACGTATTATAACCCATTTACTCTAGTATACATTCTACCGTTGTCTGGCTACTGTGTTGAGGTACCATGCATCCTTATCTTCACATATTCCCAGGTGAATCTTCTGTGCCAGAATTCTTTCTGCCTTCCAGATCTCACACCTTCTATTCTACCTTTTCCTATAGGCCATAGATTTTTTTTTAATTGATAGGTGATATATCCATACAATACACAAGATATTCAATTCAAGATTTATTCAATTCAAGATTAATTCAAGATTGAATATTTTGTGTATTATACAAAACACATATAATCAATACAATATAAATAATTGTATTGATTCTTCATTGATATACAGGTAGAATTATGCACTAAATCCATCTGTCCCTGGGTGGTGGTGGTGGTGGTTGTTGTTGGTGGTGGTGGTGGTAGTGGTGTTATTGGAAGTATTTAAATTACTATTTTCATTTCAATAGAGTTTATGCATCTGTTCAAATTGCTTATCTGATTTTAATTTAACTTTTAAAGATTATGTTGATCAGGAAATTTATCCATTTCTTTTAGGCTTTCCAATTTGATGGAGTATAGATTTTTAAGTATGTCTTTATGATTATCTGGTTTACCTTGATATCTATTTTATCTCACCCTATTATCTCTAACTTCATTAATTTGGTTCTTTTGTTTCCATATATTAATTAATTTGACTAAGGTTTTGTCAATCTTAATTTCATTGACTCATTGTATTGTTTTGTTTGTTTGTTTGTTTGTTTCTATGTTGTTCCTTTCATCCTTTCATCCCTGAGTTTGTTTATTTCTTGCTGTCTAAACTTTCTAGGTGTTATTATTTCTTGTCTAATGCTACTGGGTATGCCACTAAGATACTAATAAAAAAAAATGGATGTAGGAACTTAGTGCTTTGAACTTGACTCTTAAAACCCCCTTCACTGGGTCTCACAGGTTTGAGTATGTTATATTTTCACTTTCATTTAAGTAAAAAAACTTCTTAATTTCCTTTTTGATTTCTGTGTTGAAATACTCTACAAAACAGTAATGAGATGCTTAGTTTCTATGAGTTTGAAAGTTTTATTTTGTTTTTTGTTTTTGTGATTCCAGCCTTAATTCATGGTGGTCAGATAGGATGCATGGTATTATGTCAATTTTCTTATATCTGTGAGACTTGCTTTGTGTCCAAGTATGTGGTCAGTTTTGAAGACAGTTCCATGAAATGCTGAGAAGGTATATTCTTTTGCATTTAAAAGAAATGTTCCATAAATTTTAGCTAGGTTGATTTGACGTATGATGTTATTTAAATCATGTATTTCTCTGTTAAGTTTTTGCCTGAATGACTTGTCTGTTGGTTAGTATTGGATATTGAAGTCACATACAACCACTGTGTAAAGTCAGTATGTGATTTTAACTTTCTTTTTTGTTTACCCTTGTGTTTGTTTACTCTTGTGTTTGGTGCATAAATGTTTTGAATTGCATTATCTTCTTGGTGAGTTTTTCCTTTATTGAGTATGTAGTACTCTTCTTTATCTCTTTTGATATATATATAGATTTGAGGTCTACTTTGTGAGATAACTATAAGACCTATACCTACTTCCTTTTTGGTTCTATTTGCCTGGGATATAATTCACCTCTTAGATAATGTCTCTACTTGGTGGTGATATGTGTTTGTTAGATACAGCAGAAAGATGGATCCTATTTTTATATCCAATCTATTAGTATCTGTCTTTTTATTGGGAAATTCTGACCATGGACTGTGCCACCTGACAGAAAACTTGTTAAGGTCGAGGGGATTCAGAAATCCCAGTGACTCTCATATCTGAGAATGGCAAGCATTTCATCTACTCTCAACCAGGTTCTTATCGTGTAACACATGACCACAACACACCATGTAACAATCAGTCCACATGCAGATGAGGCATCCCTAAGATCTCAGACCAAGATGATAGAAAGCATCTGATTTTAGATACCAACCCATCCCAAAATGTATACAAGACTTTATCCACAAGGAATAAAGTGCACAAGTTATTTCATCTAAGACTGTCTGACTTCCAGAACTGTAACACCTTACAGAAAAGAATTCCCTCCTGAAGCTTTCATCGCTGGAAGCTGCTAGAGCCCACTGCAGTCACTTCCTGCCCAACCTTGGCTCCCAGCCACCCACTGCAACCCTCTAGCCAGCTACTCCCCATCGGCCCATTGCATCCAACTCTGGAGCAGCAGCTGCCACAGAAGAGGCCTGGCGGTCCACCTTGATCCAACTCCTCTTACCCTTTTGAAAGCCTAACTCTTTGGATGTGCCAGCTGGGTCAGAACCCCACAGATCCTCCCAGGTAATGTCCAGTACACAGACCAGCAGACCATTAATATTGAGAGATACTAGTGAGGAGTGTTTATTGATCCCTAATATTATGTTGCTATGGTATGCTCCCTCCTGCTTTTGACTTACTGTTCTGGTATTATTTATCTCCTTTGTCTTATTTGGTGTGGTTAATCTCTTCAAGTTGAAGTTTTCTTTCTAGTACCTTCTGTAGAATTGGATTGCTTAAATTTGGTTTTGTCATGGAATTTTTTTTATTCTTTATCAATTGTGATTGATAGTTTTGGTATATAGCCATTTGTTATCAGAATTTATAGAACATCCATCTTCTTGAGTCTTAGAATCTCAACCTTTCAGGTGCATCTTGTGTTTAGAGACTCCATTGAGAAGTCAGGTGTTATTCTAGTGGGCCTGCATTCATATGTTACTTGGTCTTCTTCTTATGAAGCTTTTAATAGTTTTTCTTATTTTATATATTTAGTGTTTTGATTGTTATGTGTCATGGGGAATTTCTTTTCTGGTCCTGTTCATTTGGTGTTCCATATGCTTCTTGTAACTTGATACTCATCTCTTTCTTTAGTTTGAGGAAATTTTCTTCTATAATTTTGTTAAAAATATATTCCAGATGCCAGCCAGGGCAGCAGGTTAGCTAACTATAGATCTTCAAATCTTCTTCATCTCCAAATCCAATCCTCTAATCTCACCACCATCTCTGTAGCAAACCATCTGTTGCAGTATCTCCTTCTCTCTGCCTCTTTTCTCCAGTAGATTATACAAATAGTCTCCTCAAACCTTTCTCACAACTTATACTGTTGTCTCAGCTTACACAAGCATTCCTTAGGAACCGACCAGACATGCCTACAAGAAAAGCAAGTAGCTACAAATAAGGTAGGCAAGCTTCAGATCCTCACTTTTCCTCAGTACCTAATCTACCAGTATCATCTCCTTCTTGGGAGCAGACTGTGGACCAACATAGCCATCACCTCCAAGCCCATGCCCAGGCCTAAGAATCAGTTACCAATACCTAGAACCACATTCTACATGGAACCCCAAGTGGCCACACATGACAGGATCCCAGAAAAATTTCCTAGCAGGCAACATACAGAAAGCACAACCTCCTAAGAAACAGAGAAGACAACAGAAATCAAGGAGCAAAATACTTACCCAACAAAGAAAAGGCAAGATATCAGCACCTAAAACTCCATTTATCTTCAAAACAGATGCCTATACACCAGCATGGAAACACAATCAATAACAGTCAGGACAGTAGACCTTAAAAGATGCAACATAGTTAAAACACAAGGAAAACACCTTAAACTTGCCTTTCTGGATATGAAGAGGTCCTCAAAGAGGAAATGAATATATCTATTAAAGAAATCTGAGCTGAAGAGATGGCTCAACAATTAAGAGCACTGACTGCTCTTCCAGAGGTCCTGAGTTCAAAGTCCAGCAACCACATGGTGGCTCACAACCATCTGTAATGAGATACCCTCTTCTGGTGTGTCTGAAGACAGCTACAGTGTACTTATATATAGTAAATAAATAAATTCTTTTTTAAAAAAGAAATCTATAAAAACTCAAAAATTTGAAGAAAACAAATAATCTTAAACTTAAAGAAATTGATAATTTTCTCAATATGCACTATCTATCAAAGACAAATCAATACCAAATAAGCAATTTAAACAGACGTATCAGAAATATCAATAGTTAAAAATCTCGTAAATCAAAAGATAACAGTCCAATGGTTTTAGTGCAGAATTCTATCCAACTTTAAAAGAAAAGTTTATACCAATACTCCTCAAATTATTCCACAAAATAGAATTGCAGGGGACATTGACCAATTTGTTCTATGAGGCCATAGTTACCCTGATACCTAAACAAAGATAATTACACACCAATTTCACATATGAATATAAAAGCAAAAATTCTCAATACAATATTTTGAAAAAGAATCCAAAATACATCAAAAATAGCAGGACCAAGTAGGATTCGCTCCAGAGATACAGGGATGCTTCAGTGTATATAAGTCAATAAATGTAACTTATATAAACAAACTGGAAGACAAAAAACCACATGATTATCTCATTAGAAGCAGAAAAGCCTTTGACAAATTCCCACACCACTTCATGATGAAATTTCTAGACATATTGGGAATAAAATGCATATACCTCAACAAAATAAAGACATTTTACAGCAGGCCTATAGCTAACATTAACTTAAATGGAAAGAAACACAAATGAAATCTACAAAAATCAGGAACAACACAAGGTTTTCTTGTATCTATAACCATTCAATATAGTACTTGAACTGTTAGCTTGAGCAATAAGACAGCTGAGGGTGATCAAAGGGGTACAAATTGGGAAGGAAGAAATCAAAGGATCTTCATTTGTTAATAATAATGATAGTATATAAAAAGTAACTCTATAACTTTTACCAGGAAATTACTATAGCTGATAAATACATTCAGTCAAGTAGCTGGATACAAAATAGGTAACAGAAATCAATATCCTTCCTATATAAAAATGAAAAATGGACTGATAAAACAATCAGAGAAGCAGACCCCTTCACAATAGCCTCAAAAATATAAAATGTCTAGGGGTATCTCTAATCAAGAAAGCGAAAACATTGATGAAAGAATTTAAAAAGGGCATCAGGAGATGGAAATAATTCCCATGCTTATGAATAGTAGCATTAATATAGTAAGAAATGGCCATTCAATCAATAGCAATCTGCATAATCAATGTGATTCCCATCCAAATTCCAACACAATTCTACACATATATTGAAAGGACATTTCTCAACTTTATACAAACACAGAGGGGGGCAGGGAAACAAGATAGTTAAGTCAATAAATGTAACTTATCATATAAACAAACTGGAAGACAAAAAAATACATGATCATCTCATTAGAAGCAGAAAAGCCTTTGACAAATTCCCACACCCCTTCATGATAAAGACATATTAGGAATAAAATGCATACACCTTAACCAAATAAAGGCATTTTTACAACAGGCCTATAATATCACAATTCTGACCTCAAATTTTAAAACACAGCTATAGTTATAAAAATAGCATGGCACTGACACAAAAACAGACATGTCATGTCGATTAGAGGAATGAAATGACACAGAAATAAATGTTCGCATCTAAGGACACCCTATTTTTGATAAAGAAGTCAGAAATACATGCTAGAAAAAAATAGCATCTTCAATATAGTTCTGGTCAAACTAGATGTCTGAAAGTTGAAAAATGCAAATAGATCCATACTTATCACCCTGAACAAAACTCAACTCCAAGTGGATCAAAGACTTCAGTGTAAAACTAGGTATACTGACCCTGATAGAAGATAAAGTGGGAATAACCTTGGACTTGTTGGCACAAGAAAAGATTTCCTGAACAGAACACCGTTAAGGAGTATAGAAGGAATGAGTCAGCACATCCTGAACGGTGGCCCATAATGGTTCATGCATGCACAACAGCTACTTCTGCATTTGACAACCTTGGAATCTGTCTGACGCCTGGAGACAAATGACAAGAGAGCACATGACCAGAACTAATCAATGCAAATCTTCAATTTTATCATAAAATGTTTTTACTTCCTTTTTCAATTAAAAAAAAAAAAAAAGAACAACTAATCCAGATGGAATCCAGGTGGTGCCAGCTACAGGGGGTGAACTGTCATGGACCAATGAGGCACAGGTGGAAGGTATAAAGGTACACCTTCATTCCACAATAAATGAGTTTGCCTCCACTTCTCACCTGACCCCCTGAGTCTGTCATTGATTTTGCACCTTCTTACCCTCTACCCCCAAGGGCCATCTTAAGGTGCCGAGGGCTAGGGCAACAAATGAGGCCACTAAGATCACTAAGGACACTGTGACCCTCACTTTTCCTCTGTTTGACCCACTTAAGGGTGAACAATGTTACCCAGAGACAGGAGTCCAAATTCATATGTGGCTCCTGGTCTCAGCCATTCATTAACTATTTTCTCCTACTGTCTCAAAAGATTCAGAGTTTGAATATGAGCATAGTCAAAGTAGGACCTCATGAGCTTTTGTAGTGCAAAGAACAGCACCATTCAGACACAGCTGCAGCCTATAGAAATGGATTTTTTTTTTGACAACTACAAATCCAACAGAAGGCTAATCCAGGGGCTGGAGAGATGGCTCAGCAGTTAAGAGCACTGAGTACTCTTTTAGAAGTCCTGAGTTCAATTCCCAGCAACCACATGATGGCTCACAACCATCTGTAATGGGATCAGATGCCCTCTTCTGGTATATCTGAAGACAGCAACAATGTACTCAGATACATAAATAATTTTTTTTAAAAAAAAATCTAGATTGATTATTAAAAAAAAACAAACAGTGCAATCAAAAATGGTGTATAACTCGAATCAGAAAAATCTTGAGAAAGAAAACTGAAGTGACTGAGGAAAAAAAAATGTTCAACCTCCTTAGTCATCAGTGAGTGAAATGGAAATCAAAACAACTTTGAGATTCCACCTTAAACCTTTCAGATTGGCTAAGATCAAAAACTCAAGTGACAGTTCATACTGACAAGGATGTGGAACAAGGGGAGCATCCCTCCATTGCTGATGGCAATGATGCCTGTACAGCCACTTTAGAAATCACTGTAGCAGTTTCTTAGAAAACTTGGAATAGATTATTTACTTCAAGTCTTCATTCTTAATGTCATGCAGACCATTTTGCTGCCTGCCATGGTGCCTACGGGGACCACAGAAAACTCCTGAAAAGAAGCTGTGTCTGCCAAATGACTGATTAGAATTTCAGTACTGTGGAAATATTAGAATGTTGCATATCCAAATACTATCTACCTTACCTTGGTTTAGTCTAGCCCTCAGCATAGCCACTCCTTATGCACCTCTGTATCAAAACTAACAACTTATGATTACTAGATATTTTATAATTTATCAAGGTAGGAGACCACTAGCCCTCACCAACTCAAAGCTAAGAATGTCACCAGATAGCATCAAGACCTATAGAAAGCTTCCCCCATCTTGTTGTAACTGCCTCTCATTTATCTGCCAATGTATTTTAAACTCATTTTGATTTATGACATTTTTCCTGTTATTCTACAAAACTGTAAAACTCCATGAAACTGTTTCCTTGTTGGAACAGAATTTGAGGTAACCTAAATCTGTGTTCCCAATTAATGGTCACTCAAATTGCTCCAGAATAAGCTATGGTTTTTTTTTTCCTTTAAGTTGAGAGCTATAGGTTTTATATTGACAATTATGGCACCATAAAATGGAACTCCAAGAACAATCACCTTTTACCAAAGGAATTACCTTAATGATAGCCAGGTATATCCATCGATCAACTGAGTCCAAGCCATCTGGTATTATTCTTAGAGGGAGTTGTTGGTGAGTTCCTTCTGAAGCTCAGGTCCTCCTTGGTTTGGTAGATAATCCTGTTGTTTATTCTGAATTGAAGTTTAGGATTATATTTGTTTGGATACTTTGTTTACTTTCAAATTGTTTGTCTCAGAGTATATATTGTTGTTTGTTTTGAAAACCTTTTGTTCTAGAATTCTGGGTTTTGTTTGTTTATCTTGTTTTTCTTTGTCCTTGAAATATTTTGATTTATTATCATTCTATCCTTAACATTCCTTTTCAAACATTTTGCCGCTTCTTTGTGACTTTGCTAAGCCTTTAGCTTAGGGATTCTATGAGCAACTGATTATAAAGACATTGAAAGGCATTGGTTTCCTCCTACCTCAATGTATGGATGTGTCAGAGAGAATACCCCACAATGTGCAGTGGGCTCACAGAAAAACCCAACTCACAAACGACATTCTTGGGTCAGAAGAAACTGTTTCTTCTTGATGCATGTGAGGACGTGGTCACCCAGTGTCTTGAGTCCTCACATATTTGCATAAATGTGCAAAATAACCCAGAGAAGGTAATGTTAGGGTAAAAACCAAGAATGCTGATCACAAAAGCAACACATAAAACTGACCCAAAACACATTTCCTGTGTTTGCAAAAAAGAGAAAAGGGTTGGTGATAAAGAGCCATCTGGTATAATATCTGGCTTTATGTGTGATAATTACAAACTTGGAAGTACTTGGGGAAATGTGGGGAAACATTATTACCTTCAAAGTGCTTTAACTTGCACACTTAACAAAAGTTCTAGACAATAAAAATTTAGAACTCAAATACATAGCCTACTATAATTAAAATGTAAAATGGTCTGTAAAAACATAAAATTGGGAATTCATACTGAAAAAGAGCTTTTCAGAAAAGCTATATTTAGCTAAATTTAATGTTAAAATAAAAAATAGTTAAAAACTTTTCAGAGCTTTTATCAGAACTAATGATAAATTCTAAAATAACTACTTCCTCTTCTCCTTCTCTGACCTTGCTTCTTTATCTTTTACCAGTCATATAGTTTTCCTTAAGAGTATTTTATTTTAACTTTCATACCTACAGAAAGTGTCTTTACAGCATGAAGCAATCCTTTTACTAAATGGACATTTTAAAGCCTATGATTAACTCTTAGATTTCGATCTATTCTTATTGGACAGAGGCTTTGTGTTTGGGGTATTCAGCATGACATTAATGATAATAAATCCTGTTTAAAGAGGGATGCCTGCTTATAATATGCCTATTAAAATAAATAATTATTGTAAAATTTAAGAAAAATATTTAAATCTGTTTATAAAGATTGGTCTATTAGGTAAACAAATAACACATGGTATTGTAAAAGACTTAACTTTAATAAACAAAATGCAAAATAAGTTAAAGAGTTTTTCTCAAAAAAACATAAAAATACCAAAGACTTTATCAAGTAAAGCAAAGAAAACTAGAGACCGCTATCAAATTCTCACAGTAACTAAACATTTCTCTCACTATTTATATTGCTTAAATATTTTTGTAATTCAAATTTGGAAATTGTTTATGACATCTAACATTACACTTGGCATGTTTATAAATGACAAAGTAGTAACCTTGATTTTAATAAAGGTACAAATGAAAATATTATGTGCTTTCATTTGGTCATACCTTTTTGTTATGTTTGAATAGGCTAAACTCCTACTTTAATTTAAAACTAATGTTTGAAAGATTCAAGTTTATGTATATAGTTCTCATTATTCGGAATAATTTGTATAAGTCCAGGAATTTAGTTTTAAATTAAATTTTAACTCCATTTATTCTAGCGAGAGATACTCAAAGATTTGGGTTAACTCATCCTGATTTTAGAAAGATATCAATCTCTAATTGATGCAGGAGAAATTTGAAGAAATAAAACTGATACTATGAAAAATTTTCTAATAAACTTGCTTAGGGAATATTAAGCTACATGAAGTAGAAGATAGCTATGGAATGCTATGTCCAGTATGACTAGAAGATAAATTGTATAGTAATCAAGCTTGTTAAGAACTATGAGAAAGAAAATTCTGTACCATAATTGAAGTTTAAGGTTGCTGAGAAAGTTTCTGCTGATGTTTATTTACCAAGACTAACCTCCAGTTAGGCACCATTCCCACAACAAAAGGATGCAATCCAGTCTTATAACCAGCCATTAGCTACATCTCTATATCAAAGAACATTTCTCAATCTGGCAACTCAGGGGTCAGCGTAAGGTTATAACAATCATCAAGTCCTGGGTTGCCATTATATCCCTTCTGCTCTTATCAAGAACAGCATGATTCTGCCAGGTGGGCAAGATGAACCTGGGTAACGGCTGTAATAAAAGAATAACATTGGTGTACTTAAGAAACAGTTCTGCCAACACATTTTCCTGTGTGAATTTTCAATCTACCCAAGTGACCAGACTTTCAGTCTCCTCCTATCTCTATTTAAATTCTTCAGAGTGTAATGAAAGCCAGAGCTAAAATTAATTTAAGAATAACAGCATATGTCACATAAACTGAAGGTTTATATATAAGTTATGGAATAAATACAATAGTTATAGAATAATATGTATGATAACTATATATGTTAATAGAATCTTCTTTGGGGGACTTGATTGTTCTTGAACATTAGCCAGAACCAGATATACATTATGAAAGATACTTTCCTTTAATAATGTTTAAGTATGAGGAGTGATTTCTCATTGGGAAAGCTTATATTATTTATATAATACAAAAACAACGCTCATGATGTTTCATGATGTTTATTCTTTTTTGATGTACTTATTATAAAATTGTCCTATAGAACAAAAAATCTAGGATTAAAAATTAATTAACCAGTAGTTGTGTTTTAAAAATTAAAAGATGTAGGCAATACTACAATGACTCCTTCCACAGCCCCATTTCTTTTAATTTTGTTAGATATTTGTTTTATTTACATTTCAGATCTTATCCCGTTCCCTCATTTTCCCTCCAAAACCCTCGTTCCATTCCTCCTCCCCCTGCTCAACAACCCCATCCCCACCCCACCTTCCTGACCTGGCATTCCCCTACTCTGGGGCATCAAGCCTTCATAGGACCAATGGCCTCTCCTCTCACTGATGTCTGAAAAGGCCATACTCTACTACATATGTAGCTGGAGCCATGGGTCCCTCCATGTGTACTCTTTGGTTGGTGGATTAGTCCCTGGGAGCTCTGGGGGTACTGGTTGGTGCATATTATTGTTCCTCCTATGGGGCTGCAAACCTCTTCAGCTCCTGGTGTCCTTTCTCTAGCTCCTTCACTGGTGACCCTATGCTCAGTCCATTGGTAGCACAGTCCCATTTCTAACAATTTAAATATAAGTGAGGACCTTGATTCACTTGGGCTTGAGCTTTGTTCAAGGAGATAAGAATGGGTCAATTTGCATTCCTCTACATGCGTACAGCCAGTTGATCCAGAACCAGATACAATGAATCTAATAGAAGAGAAAAAATCAAAGAACCTTGAACACACAGGAAAAGAACACAAGGAAAGAACCTTGAAAGCACAGGGGGAAATTTCCTGAACAGAATACCAATGGTTTATTCTCTAAGATTGACAAATGGGACCTCATAAAATTGAAAAGCTTCTGTAAGGTAAAGGGCACTGTCAATAGGACAAAATGGCAACCAACAGACTGGGAAAAGATCTTTACCAATCCTACATCTGACAGAGGGCTAACATCCAAAATATATAAAGAACTCAAGAAGTTAGAATCCAGAGAACCAAATAACCCTTTTAAAAATGGGATACAGAGCTAAACAGAGAATGCTCAACTGAGGAATCTTGAATGGCTGAGAAGCACCTAAAGAAATGTTCAACATTCTTAGTCATCAGGGAAATGCAAATCAAAACAACCCTGAGATTCCACCTCACACCAGTCAGAATGGCTAAGATCAAAAACACGGGTGACAGAAGATGCTGGTGAGGATGTGGAGAAAGAAGAACACTCCTCCATTGCTGGTGGGATTGTAAGCTGGTACAACTACTCTGGAAGTCAGTCTGGTGGTTCCTCAGAAAATTGGACATAGTTCTACCTGAGGACCCAGTTATACCACTCCTGGGCACATACCCAAAAGATGCTCCAACATATAACAAGGATACATGCTCCAATATGTTCATAGTAGCCCTATTTATAATAGCCAGAAGCTGGAAACAGCCCAGATGTCCCTCAACAGAAGAATGGATACAGAAAATGTGGTACATTTACACAATAGAGTACTACTTAGCTATTAAAAACAATGACTTCATGAAATTTACAGGCAAATAGATCTTGAAAATATCATCCTGAGTGATGTAACCCAGTCACAAAAGAACACACAAGGTAGGTACTCACTGATAAGTTGATATTAGCCAAAGAGAAGCTCAGAATACCCACAATACAACTCACAAACCGTATGAAACCCAAGAAGAAAGGAGATCACACCAAAATATGAATGCCACAGTACTATTCAGAAAGGGGAAGAAAATAATATCTGGGAAGTAGAGGGAAAGAAGAATCTGGGAGAGAGAAAAGAAGGGGAGGAAAATGAGGGGAGGCAGTTTAGATATGGGAGGAGATGGGGGAGAAGTACAGAGGGTCAAGAATTTCAAAGATGTGTAGCAGTGGGGGAGAGGGAGCTGGGGGTAGCTGCTAGAAAGTACCAGATACCAGGGATCTGCAAGTTTTCCAGCCCAGCATGGAGGACATTAGCCAAAATACCCAACAAAGGGGAAATAGAACCTATAGAGACAATATGCAGTGGATAGGCAAGGCCCCCAGTTGAGGGATGGGGCTACCCACCCACCTCAAATGTATTAATCCAGAATTACTCCTATCAAAAGGAAATGCAGGGAGAAAGCATAGAGCAGAGACTAAAGGGCAGGCCATTCAGAGACTGCCCTACTCTGTGAGTTAAAAAGGAGCACAGGACAGCAGTGGCAGGGGTCCCACATAGGAGAAACACTGGCAGGCAGAACCTGTGTGGAGGACAGGGGAACACCAGCAGGACTGCCCGCTGCACTGCGATAGGGAGTGCGGGCACCCTGAATACCTGTGGAGCATGAGACTGTCTGGCTAGTGGAGAGGGAGGTCCCTCTCAGACGGTGGTGATCTTCTGGCACGGACCTCTCAAGTACCTGTTAAAGAAGCTGCTTGACTGCTACATGGCTGGTCGATCCTTTCCCTGGTGGCTGGAACTGCTGAGGTCTGCTCCTTGTTTTTACGCGGAGGATTTGATAAAAGAGACAGTTCATAGTTTTGATACTTTATTATTAAGAGAGTAGAAAGAGAAAAAGGAGATAGAGAAGAAAAGAGAGAAAGAGAAGATAGAGAAATGAGGGATGGCCATAACCACGTGGAAAGGGGATAAAAATGGAGAGGAGGGGGGAATGGAGAGAGAGATGAGAGAGAAAAATAAGAGAGTGAGGAGGGGCAAGAAGCCTCCTTAAATAGTGGGCTGGGTTACCTGGCAATAGCCTGACCAATACAGATGTGTATGTACACGGCCAAACATTGGACTGAGTGTTGAGACCCCAACAGAGAAGTTAGGGCGAAGACTGCAGGAGCTGAAGTGGTTTGCAACCCCATAGGATGAACAATATCAAACAACCAGACACCCCAAAGCTCTCAAGAACTAAACCACCAACCAGAGAACACATGGGGTTGAGGGGACCCATGGCTCCAGCTAGATATGTAGCAGAGGATTCCCTTAGCAGACATCACTGGGCAGGGAGTGCCTTGGTCCTGTGGAGGCTCGATGACCCATGGTAGGGGAATGCTAGAGAACTGAGAGAGGATGGGTGGGTGAGTGGGGGAGCACACTCATAGAGGTAGAGGGAAGGGGAAAGGATAGGGTGCTTGTGGAGGGGAAACTGGGAAGGGGGATAACATTTGAACTGTAAATAAATAAAATTACCAATAAAAATGAAAGATAAAATAATAAAAGTGAGATAGTTCATAGAGCACAAATAACTGTAAATACTGGACACAGTGGAACAGAGAGAGAGAGAGAGAGAGAGAGAGAGAGAGAGAGAGATTCAAGCTAGTTAAAACATAATTTTTTGTTATTTTAGTTATGTTTGTTTCATGTTTCTTTCATTCAAGTTGTGTTTTTAAGGTACAAATTTTAGATACAGTTTTATATACTTAATTTTTAGATACAGAATGTATAAAAAAATTCAGATCAGGATCATGATGACTAATAGTTTTAAAACAATCCAGTTTTTTTTTCTTAATGGCCTTTACCAGCTATTTCTCTCTTCTGAAGTCTGCCTATCTGCCTACTAGGAAGTTTCCACCAGATCCTAGGAATGAGCCTTTCTAGCTACAAGGGATATTACAATATTTAATAACTAATATGAGGCCCCTGTATGTACAAGACATGATGCTCATCCAATGGAAGTAGCTCTAAACAAAGTCTCCTGAAAAGTAGTGTCTGCAGAGACTGAATGATTAGAGCTGAAGTACTGTGGAGACATGATATTGCAAGTCCACGGTCTAATTGCCTTGCCTAGGGGTAGTTCTATCCCACCAGTATAGCCATTCCCTCCCCCATCTCTACTATTGGAACTAACATCTTGTGGTTAATAAATAGGAACTTTTAGGAATCTATTAACTTACAGCATCAGTGACTTCCACACCAGATAGCATCTGGGGCTATAGAAAAGCTTCCCATACCTTTCTGTAACTGTTTCTCTGGTGTACCCACCAATATATTTTAAACTTTTCTTGATTTATAAATCTTTCTTTGTTCTATAAAATTATAAAACTGCTTCACATTGAAATATGGAATTTGGGGTAATTTAAGTCTATGTTCCCAAGTGGTATCTTGCAATCTCTTTATGATGAGAGCTGTGATCCTTCCCTAGACAGTATCTTGTCCTGTGAGTGAGCACAACTCCCTGACATGTCTGAAAAATACTGGGAACTTCCCTGAGTGCACTCATCCTTCAAGGCAGGATATGAACCAGAGGAGCTTTCTTTTTTCTTTTTTTTTTCCCTTTTGTGAATGACACTGTTTTTACTATAAGATGGTAGATTAAAATTTATAGTGACAAAAGTAAAATTTTAAAAAGGAAATATCTTATCAAACAACAAATATGTTTCCTTTACTAATCATGAATATCCAAAGCAAAAAAACCCTCCCTCAAACTCACCCATTGGCTCACCTGTCAGTGTCATTGAAAAGACAGCTATTTGTTTTCTACCTAGTATTCTGTTTTCAGAGATGTGCCTATTTCCCTGTAAAACTCTAGGAGAATCAGAGCAAATTTTGACCCTTAAAGAACTTCAAATAAAGAATAAGAATATCCTCCAAACTCAAAATTTGAGTTCTATTCTCATGAAAAATCCTGGGACCGCTCCCATTTTGAAAGTGGGTGCTGCATATGGTCTCTAATCCATTTTCCCAAGCCAGGAAACTGTCTTCTCCATCAATTCCTCTTTACAAATTTGTTTTGATGGAAGTTACAGACATTAGAACCCACAAGCACCAAAAATGCATCTCCATTGGTTCTACACCCTCTCTCCTGTTCTTTCCCAAACTAAATGGTCTTCAAGATTTCCCCTCATATCATTTCAAATGTTCACATCAAGGCAACTAAGAACCAGAAGAGGGGACCCTAGCAATATATCTGATTATCAGAATACACCATTCACATTGTAGTACATTAACTGTCAGCAAGTATTTCCAAAGTTAACCAATCTAAAAATTGTTAACATATGCATATTTTAAATGAACCAATACAAAAGTATGTTGTGGATTGGTTCTAATGCTATTTGTGTTAATTCAGCTCCCAAATTTACATGGGAACCTGCACATCTGCCAACATGACGCTGAGGATCCCTGGCCAAGGTTGGCTTTGAATGGTGAAAAAGTTGTTGACATCCAATGGCTGGGCAGAGAGACAGAGACGATTCTGAGGAAAGGGAACCACAGGAAGAAGAAGGATTTACAGTTGCCATGCCTGGGGACCAGGAAGATCAGGCTAGGGAGCTGTGGGAGAGAAAGCACACAGCCATGTAAGAGTCGGGAAGAACGGCCCCAGAGTCACAATCCCACCCCACCCCTTTGCTTCTGAGGTAGCAAAGATAAAATATACATTTTAGTAAGTAATAATTCAGGAGTAGCAGAGGGGAGGCATTAGCAACATGGAAGGTTGGGAATGGCCTAACCATTGAGCTGCTTATGTGTGTGTGTGTGTGTGTGTGTGTGTGTGTTTGTATTTCATTTGGGAAGCCACAACATTGGGGCAGTAGCAATAAGTGCACACGCCCCTTGGAGAATTTACAGCAGATTAACATACTACCACTTCAAAAGTATCTCTCTGTATAAGTAAATTCTGAAGCTAATCTTTTTAATTTTAAGTGTATTAGAAACCTTCTGACATTAGAAACCTGGAAGAGATTTAGAGCAACTGAATCACTTGGAAAGGACACTTTCCAACCTGTTAAGCTGCCTGAAGGTTGGAAATGATGCTCCAGGTTCTCAGATTTTGTTAACTGTCCCCTGTGCTGGGATGGGCTTTGGTGATGAAGATATCTTTGATTCATCTTTTGCCTCTGTAAATAACCACTCACCTATGCTCTGCAAAGTAACCCCAATAAGTCTTGTGATTAACAAAGTTGCACTTTGGTGATATCTGTTCTTTGGACTGCTGTGAGCTCTCCATCTATGGTGAGTTGACATATGTGTTCTGCCTCCCAGGAAAAAGTCTTGACACACAACTAATTCATCACTCCTAAATTCCTTAATCTTATTTTTCTCTCAACAGGAGATATGATGTAAACTCTTAGCAGCTGACATAACACCATGTTGGTCATCATGCCCCTTCTCCCAGCCACCATGATAATATTAACTAACTCTGAAAATTTAAGCAAGTCCCCAAATGCTGTCTTCTGTAAGTTGCCCCAGTTGTAGTGTCTCTTCACAGCAATAGAACAGTAACTAAAAGACTTGCCAGTTCATTTTTCTGTTTCATCAACTAAAAGCAATAAGTACATAATGCCAGTTGTAGCAAGACAGTGTTATCATCAATGAGTCTTAATCAGGTTTGTTTGTTTGTTTGTTTGTTTTTCCAGTTAAAGGATAAAAACACCGGAAAAATATCTTAAGCCAGGAATTTCTTGAACCCAGTAGACAGAATCAACAGTAAGGAAAGGCTTTTATTACAGTTGAAGAAATACTCATATCCAAAAAGTACAAAGAGAAAAAGACTTTCTGTAAAGGCAGGGTGTGGGGTTACTCAGTGAGGCAAAGCACTGTTTATCATTGAAGGAAGTTATCTTTAGAGTCTTTGAAAAAGTTTCCTCCCCTAATTTAGAGTTGATCAGTTTAAAGAAAAGTATGAAGGTCCACAACTGTTTTATTTAATTATTATGTTTATTTACATTCCAAATCTTGTCCCCCACCAGTCCACCCTCTCAGAGTTCTTCACCCCATCTCCTATCCTCTTTGCTTCTGAGAGAGAGGGTAATCCTCCACCCACCCATGGAAACCTCACCTCACACTTCCAGGATCCTCCTTCCCTGGGGAATCAAGTTTCTACAGCATTAGGTACATCTTCTCTCATTGAGGCCAGGCTCTACCAGCAGCTGACTGAGACAGATGCAGATACTTATACCCAACTATTGGAATGAGGTCAGGTACCCCTGTGGAAGAATTAGGGGATGGATTGAAATAGCTGAAGGGGACTGCAACTCCATAGAAAGAATTGTAGCCATCCAGCAGCCATGGATGAACTGGGTTACCTGAAAGGGGGGCTGGAAATGAAAAAGGAACAGGGTGCAAGAGAAAGATGAAGCCAAGACAATGTTTCTGATCAAGGATCAAAGTTTAATTTTCATCACTGCATTTATATAGGGAAAACCCACAGACCAATTCTTTGTTTTAGCTGGATTATGGTGCAAAGCAAGCTCAGTGGGCAGTCTACTCCTGTAGGAAATTGCAAATGTGGTAGGGCCAGAGACTCCAGTTAGGTTGTAAAACCATTTTGGGTCTGTTTAGCCTACTCAAGACTGGGAGAAGGCAACAATTCCCCCTTTTTTTGTTTTTTAAAGATGAGTTGGATGGGGGCACAAAATTTATTTGCTTTCCATAATCCCGTCTATAGTAAAGAGTGGCTAGGTGACCATGCCTGTCTTAGGTCCATGTCTATATTGTTCCTTCTTACCCATCATGGAGGACAAATATAGCTTTTTGATATATGTCTCTGTTTTAGATCAATAGTTCAAGAACACTCTTACCTGTCCCTAACTAGCAGCCTTCAAATCACCCTCCTATTCAGACCAAAGCCACGAAGGACATATGAATTTGCACTCAAGGCATTTCTTCATAGCAATGAATAACTGCCATGGTGAATAGCTACCTTGCTGAAAGCAATCCTGTGTGAAGGCAACCAATCTGTATAAGATACAAGGTCCAAAAATTAAAAGCAAAAAGATTATAATTAATAATCCAAGCAGTGTAAAAATTAAAGTTGTAAGCCATGGAGAAGTGGAAAACCAGGATTCAAACCATCCCTGATTCTGTCCTTTTTCTCTTTTCCTTTTGGCTAGTCCTTCTTGAACCTTAGCCATAGAATCCTTTACTGTTCCTAAATGATCAGTGTAAACTTAACATCCTTCATGGAGGGCTGCACACAGTCCTCACTGTTGAAGGAATAAAAGATTAGTAACTTAAACAAATAAACTGACACTTGTTTGAAATCAAGATCCTGTCCAATTTTATCCACTGCAAATATAACCAGCCTTCCAAATGAAGACTATCATTTCCCTTTGTCCAATATTGGATTGATTTCTAGACCAGTCCATGACTGAGTCAGAATAACTGGTCACAAAAGGAAAGAGAAGAATCGCTATAACTTCTCCTTTAGATTAAGTTTTCTAAGTCAGTTTCCATATTCTCCATGTTCACTGTCCCACAAGGTCTAGAAGCTTGAAGCAAGGCATCTTGTCCAATCTGGGATATAGGCAAGCAAAGGTGGGCCAAGAACATATGTGCAAAACAGCTTCCCAGTCACCATTGTTAGGGTACTTAGGGAGCTCACAGGTCAGCACCAATCTTTGTCCCAGCATCATCATGTCACAAGAATCACTCTGTCAGCTAGCATGCACTACAGCATCCCTCAGAAAAAGCACAAACATGCCCTCTTCCTCATATTAAATACCTGATCAGAATCATGCCATATACCAGTATGTGGGTCCTTCCATTTCACCTAGGCATAAGTATGCCTATATGTAGTGTGCCATAGACACTCAACAGAGAGTTCCTTGGCATCCAAATTTTAAAATTTTAATAATAAAAAGCAGAATTTAAATAATGTGGTATACAGGATATAATTGCCCCTTCTTTGTTTTTTATGAAGATATTGTTTTAAAGTTCTATGGGCCTGTTCCACAATACCTTGTCCTTTAGGACAATAAGGAATCCCAGTAATTTGAGTAATATTAAATTGTCTACAAAACTTCTCAAATGCTTGACTGTAATAACCAGTTCCATTATCTGTTTTAATCTGATTTGGAACACAAGCATAAAAAAAGTGATGCAGGCAATGACTAATTACATTTTTAGTTACTTCTCCTGTTAAAACAGTTGCAATTAGAAAGCCTGAAAAAGTGTAAAGTCACATGTACATATTTTACTTTTCTAAAATCAGAAATATAAATACCATCCATTTGTAATAAGTGATTAGGTATAAGTCCTTGAGGATTAACAGCATTATGTGGTACAGGTAGAAATTGAGGACAAGTCTTTACAATTTGATGTGTACATTCTCTAAAAATACAAAATTATTGTCTCAAGCTATTACTGTTTTGATAATGCAAAGAATGAGATTGTTTGGCTAATTGTTTCTGTGTAAAGCCTATAATCTGCCTGGTATACAAATCTACTGTGGCATTGCCCTAAGGGGTCTGTCCAGGCAATCTAGTATGAGCTCTTAAATGTCCTATAAAGTTAAGGAATAGTATGTTTTCTTGAATTATATTTGCATAAATAATTGCAAAATTTGAGAATTAGCAGTATCTAAAAATGGAACAATTTCAAGTAATTGTAAGCCATGAGTTATATTTGCTATCAGCATACAAATTATAAGCTTGATTTTGAACCTTTCAAAAACAGTGGCTACAGCACATAATTCAATAACCTGTGCTGATGCAGGAAGAAACTCAAGAGAATAAATGTGTGATCCAAATATATATACTGCCTTCCCATTAGATAAGCCATCTGTAAATACAGTAAGCACTTTCTCTATTGGCTATATACACAAGCTTACAGGAAATAAAAACTCATTTATAGAGGCAAATTGTAGCAACTTGTCTTTTTTGCCTGAAAACTTTGTACATGTAATAGGCCAAATATCAGTATTCTGCAATAACCAATTTAATTGCTGTTTGAAATAAGGAGTAAACATTTCATCAGGTACTTTCATGATTCTATCCTACAATCCTGTATTAACACAGCAACAGCTCCATAATTGGGTGTTCAAACTTTACTCGGAGACAAAGAAGATGAATCTGCATTATGGTCCCTTTTGCCAAAGAACTGCTGTGGGCACATGACTAGCAATAATACAAACAGCCAACAAATGATCTATGGTCTGTATAATGTATCTGTTGTTGCCTAATGCTTCCTCTACATTTTGCAAAACTGCCACTTACCTGTTAATTGCAGAGGGGAATTAGAATTTGCATCCCTTATAAGAATATCAAACAGAAGCTTAATTCATCCTGTGCTGAGTTTAAGGTGAGGTCTTAGCCAATTAACATCTCCTAGAAGCTTTTGAAAATAATTGAAAGTAAGTAAATCATCTTTTCGTTCTTGAATTTTCTGTGCCACAATTTGTTTAGGATATAACTGAGGCTCCAAATATTGAAAAAGATATTGTCTTTGAATCTTTTCTGGAACAACTACCCCAAAATTTCGAAACTTGTTGTATAAGAAGAACAACGTCTTGTACTAAAACCCCATCAGAGGGATCAGCTAATAAAATACCCTCAATATAATGAATAACACACTGAAAGATTCAAAGTCCTAACTACTTGTATTGAAGCAGAGAAAAAAAAAATTTTACATGATGTAAGGCTATTAGCCATTCCTTGAGGCAAAACTTTCTAATGATACTGCTTCTTAGGCTCTTTAAAAGCAAACCAATTTCAATCATCAGGATGCAAAGGAACACTGTAAAAACAACCCTCCAGCACACAGGGCACAGGAACAGTGGAGCAGCTGAGACAGGATCCTTCTAGACGTTGTCTACACCCAGGAGCTGGGGCTGTTCCACAACTCTCTGTGCACAAGTACTGCCAGGGGAGAGCTGATCTCAAGGGAGTAGTGACACAGGCATATAGACCCACAAGAGGGACAAGCTCCAGCCAGAGACAGCAAGAACAAATAACACCAGAGATAACTAGATGAAGAAAGGCAAGCTCAAGAACCTTACCAACAGAAACCAAGGCATCATCAGAACTCATTTCTCCCAGCACAGAAAGTCCTGGATACCCCCAACACACTGGAAATGCAAGATTTGGATTTAAAACCACATTTCATGATGCTGATAGAGAACTTTAAGAAGGACATAAATAACTCCCTTTTAAAAAATACAGGAGAACACAGGTAAACACTTAGAAGCCCTTAAAGAGGAAACACAAAAATCCCTGAAAGAATTACTGGAAAACACAACCAAACAAGTGAAGGAATTGAACAAAAGCATCCAGGATCTAAAAATGGAAGTAGAAACAATAAAGAAATCACAAAGGGAGACAACTCTGGAGATAGAAAACCTAAGAAAGAGATCAGGAGTCATAGCTGCAAGCATTGCCAACAGAATACAAGAGATAGAAGAGAGAATCTCAGGTGCAGAAGATACCATAGAAAACATTGACACAACAGTCAAAGAAAATGCAAAATGCAAAAAAGCTCCTAATCCAAAACATCCAGGAAATCCAGGACACAATGAGAAGATGAAACCTAAGGATAATAAGTATAGAAGAGAGAGAAGGCTTCCAGCTTAAAGGACCAGTAAATATTGTCAACAAAAGTATAGAAGAAAACATCCCTAACCTAAAGAAAGAGATGCCCATGAACAAACAAGAAGTCTACAGAACTCCAAGTAGATTGGATCAGAAAAGAAATTCTTCCTGTCTCATAATAGTCAAAACACCAAATGCACAAAACAAAGAAAGAATATTAAAAGCAGAAAGGGAAAAAGGTCAAGTAACATATAAAGGCAGACCTATCAGAATTACACCAGACTTCTTGCCAGAGACTATAAAAGCCAGAAGATCCTGGGCAGATGTCATACAGACCCTAAGAGAACACAAATGGCAGCCCAGGTTACTATACCCAGCAAAACTCTTAATTACCATAGATGGAGAAACCAAGGTATCCCATGACAAAAACATATTTTCACAATATCCTTCCACAAATCCAGCCCTTCAAAGATAATAAATGGAAATCTTCAACTAAAGGTGGGAAACTACACCCTAGAAAAAGGAAGAAAATAATCTTTTAACAAACCAAAAAGAAGATAGCCACATAAACATAATTCAACCTCTAATAACAGAAATAACAGGATGTCCCTCAATAGAGGAATAGATACAAAAAATGTGGTACATTTACGCAATGGAATACTACTCAGCTATTAAAAACAATGAATTCATGAAATTGTTAGGCAAATGGATGGAACTATAAAATATCATCCTGAGTGAGGTAACACAATCACAAAAGAACACACATGGTACGCACTCACTGATAAGTGGATATTAGTCCAGAAGCTCAGAATACCCAAGATACAATTCACAGACCACATGAAGCTCAAGAAGAAGGAAAACCAAAGTATGGATTCTTCAGTCCTTAGAAGGGAGTTCAAAATACCCATGGGAAGAGAACAGAGACTGAAGGAAAGACCATTAAGAGACTGCCCCACCTGGTAATCCTTCCCATATACAGTTACCAAACCCAGAAACTATTGTGGATGCCAACAAGTACTTGCTGATAGGAGTCTGATATAACTGTATCCTGAGAGGCTCTGCCAGTGCCTGACAAATACAGAAGTGGATGTTCGCAGCCAACCAATGGACTGAGTACAAGGTCCGAAATGGAGGAGCTAGAGAAAGAACCCAAGTAGTTGATGGGGTTTGCAGCCCCACAGGAGGAACAACAATATGAACCAACCAGTACACCCAGAGCTCCCAGGAACTAAACCACCAACCAAAGACTACACACGGAGGGACCCATGGCTCCAGCTAAATATCTAGCATAGGATGACCATCAATGAGAGAAGCCCTTGGTCCTGTGAAGGCTCGATATCCCAGTGTAGGGAAATGCCAGGACAGGGAAGTGGGAGTGCTGGATGGGATAGGGGATTTTCAGAGGGAAAATGAGGAAAGGGGATAACATTTGAAATGTAAATAAAGAAAATATCTAATAAAATACCCTCCAAATTCATAATTATTCTACATGTACTTCCTGGAATGGCAGCTAGAGTAGGTAAGTCAGGCTATAATGCCTTCATAAGTTCCTAGTTTCATTATCCTTTCATAAATCTTAAATTTGAGCTTTGTTTTGGATCAATGGAATAGCCAATACCTATCAGCTAAAGGCCAAGTTGAAGGCCAATCTTATCCTCTAATAATTGTTACATCAGCCCCAGTATCTATTTAATCCTTTAGAATTTTTTAACAAATTTGGAAGATAAGGGATGCAAGGGAACTAAAACAAGTTGAGCAATTTCTTTTGTTAGCAGGTCAGGTAAACACCTGTCTAGCAGCTAGTCAGTATTACCAATGCCAAACAAGCCTCTGCTGAGGCTGCTCTGGGCTTTGCATTAACTCAAATGAAAATGGTTCTTTATCTGGCCCTATTTCCTGAGGCCTGGCTCAATGATTACCCTTCCTGGAAGGAGGACAGATTCCAGGAGAGTAATTCTGCTGCCTCTCTATGCCTCTATTTTTTGGACAGTCTTTTCTAAAACGACTTATGTCCCCATACTTAAAACATTCCTTATCACCTTTGTGCTGTGAAAGGATTGCTTGTACTGTAGTCCCCTGCAAGGCAGCAGCCATAGACAGACCCTGATTGTATGAAGGTCCAATTTCTGTACAAAGATGAATGTATCCAGATAAGTCTGTCTTCACTTTTTATGACTGGTTGGCAGCGTTGCAGACTACATTGGCATTCTCATAAGACAATTGTGTAATAAAAGGAACTCCTGCCAAAGTCTTCAAAAATTCTACCAACTGCTTTTAGCAGTTACTTGGCACCCCGTTAGATAAACTCCCACTGAGATCTCCTTTAAAAGGGGCAGCAGGCTGGTATTACTCTTGCAATCATCTCTACTTGCATGATTTTTTTCTTAATTACAAATATGGGTAAGTTAAAAATCCTGAGCCTGTGATCGAACTGCAAACTGCAGCCAATGGAACATTGGTAGTTCAACCACAATCTTCAAGTTTCCCTTGTAACACCAGAGCACAACAATATTTTTGGAAAGCAAAACTCAATCTCCCACAAACAATTTAGTCTCTCCAAAAACAACACCAAGTGCATCACCCCCATGCTACAAATTTTTGGCTGCCAGTTCCTATATACAAATGCATGACAGTGTAGCTTTTAATACCTCATTGAAGAGACATTGTTTTAAATCCTATCCTTTATAAGTCTAGTTCCTAGGATAAAAATTACACAAAATATTATCCCGATTTAGAAGTATCTTAAGAGACCTGTTTTCCTGGGTTGCCTCATGCCACGTGTTGTTGTTTAGAATGACTCCAACCCTGAGTTACCAGTTTTAAACTAACTTTGTGTTACCGATGTTACAAATTTTTAATACCCAATAACTTATAAGCCAATAGTCTATAGCCAAGATGTACAGAACATATTTATACCTTTAAAATCAGTCAAAAACAAAAATGAAGTGGCTACAGTCATCTTATATATTCAGACCAAACAAAATTTTTACTTTTTCTAGCTATAATTTCAAGAAATGAGCACCTTGTCACTTGCTGACCCAATAAACACAATTGCAGAGATTTTTACTAGGAAAAAACAGCCATCAGTTTACTTGCCATAGAACTTGAGAAGCTGTTGGCCCCTTTAAAAGCAGCTTTTCTCCAGTTGTGCTTGACTCCCAGCTACAGTGCAGGGTAACTTATCAGTTTCTGCTGTGCAACTGAGACTGCCTTCTAAACAAGTTAAACTGTAAGACTTGACCAGTCTTACTTTACTGGATCCCCTAAGTGGACCACACGGAGACAGAAATTGATGCAAAATGCATGAGGAATTTTTATTTAAAAACCAGCATGCTGGGGCCACTCTGCATATGAAGAGAAAGCGACCTCGACCTCAACCTTGTGCTCCATGGGCCTTTATACCTTCCTCAGGGCCACTGCCATTAAGCACAATGTGATTGGCAGAGCAATGTTACATTCAAACTAATTGGTTGTTAGGTGATGAGGTAGGTGGCCTACAGTCAGTCCTTTGGAATGCATCCCCACCCTTAGGCTGGTCTCCCCCTCCCCTTTGTGGTCTGAGGAATGCAACTTAACCTCTGACCTTTTTAGAGTTCCTGAGTTAACTCCTTCAAAACTAAATCAAGGGATGGATAACCAGCAGATAAAGTTTTAACCAATTTTTCATTACAACATGAACAGCAAAAGAAAAACAGACATAAATTGGCACACATGGACAGATTGGTGCATCAAAGACAGACAATAGACAGAGAGGGAAGAGAACTTGAACCTGAACTAAGGATATTTCCAGTAGGAGCCAGAGAGGAAGCAAGACGTCTCTTGATTTCCTCCTGTCCCTAGGAGAGCTCTGAGATAGCTTATATCCATTTTCCTTCTCTTTTGCTAACATGTCCCAGACAGGGAACAACTGCTTTTCTGAGACCTATTCTCTCTCTCGCGCTCTCTCTCTCTCTCTCTCTCTCTCTCTCTCTCTCTCTCTCTTTTTCTCATGTCATTTGTATGTTTATCGTTCCTACTTCTGGGAACCATGGACAGCATAACTTTACTTGATCTAAGAATTTTTCTAATATCTGTTTCTCAAACCTGACCTCTCACCTGATGCAGCTCTTGGCTACAGACAACTGCCTATACAGAATTCCCTGTCCCAATTGTCCTGTCACCCCTAGGTGACTTTGGCATCAAGTCAACACTTATTCAGCCTAGCTGTATCCTAATGCACCTCCTGCAACAACAAGCTCCAGAAAATAAAATTTAAACCTAGCACTAGCATTAATGTTGTTTGTTGCTCACCACCATACAACATACTGCTAGTTTTCTTCCATTTTCTATGGAGTACCACCGAAGACAGTGTTCCTCATTGAGTCCCATTTTCAGTCCCCTCATTTGGGTGCCACCTGTAGCTGTCCAGCAGCCATGGATGAACTGGGTCTGTCTGAATGGGGGACTGGAAATGAAAAAGGAACAGAGTGCAAGAGAAGAATGAAGCCAAGACAATGTTTCTGATCAAGACTCAAAGTTTAATTTTCATCACTGCATTTATATAGGGAAAGCCCACAGACCCCATCTTTGTGTCAGCTGGATTATGTTGCAAAACAAGCTCAGCTGGCAGTCTACTCCTGTAAGAAATTGCAAATGTGGCCAGAAACTCCAGCTAGGTTGTAAAACCAATGTGGGTCTGTTTAACCTACTGAAGGCTGGGGGAAGGGCACAAAGAATAACAGTATTAACTAATCCAGACTCCTCAGAGCTCCCAGAGACTAAGCTACCAACCAAAGAGCATACACAGGCTAGTCTGTGGCCCCAGCACAAATGTAGCATAACTGTTTTATAACCATGTTCAGATCTCACCTTGAACTTATTGGGCCAGTCCTTCAGCAGGGCCTCTACTGATAGAAGGAAAAGCCCACAAGGTCTTTGTTTTAAGATGCCAGATTTTTATCTCAGGCTAGGAGGGTGAGGAAGAATCTGGCTACCTAATCACTGCCTCTCTCACCATTTTCCTACCAAAGAGTTGAGTCTGCATAACTCCTTATCATTCAACAGAAAAATGTTCCTGCAGTAAAATGGCTTTTGAAGTTGCTGAAAATCTCAATCTTTCCCATCTATCTGGAGTCAGCTCACTTTGATTGGCAGACCCTCCCCACCCCTCTGTCTTTGTTATTCATGGTCTCCATTTTGTTATCAAGCTTTGAGCCACAAGCTGTGCCCCAAGTCAAGTGCAGCCACCTGACCACTTTTACCTCAATATTCCAACTTTAAAAAGACAAATTAAAAATGTAAATCAGAAGGAGAAAATTTATTCAATGTGAGCACATTGGAAAAGGGAACAAAAACATCTGGTCTGTTTTCCAAATAACCTTTCTAATGGGAGAAAAACTTAATGTATATTTAGTGTGTTGCCTCAAAAACTGTCATTCATTGAGATGGATAGGGTGCCTCTGCTGTTAAGTTAAAAGACCCCCGGAGTGGAGAGACCCTCACTCAAGTCTCGGGATAATGCAACCCCCCAAGAACTCACGAGAGACTGTTCTTGCTGTAATCACACGAGGTTTAATTGAAGCAAGTGCATTGGGGCTGAGATTCATATCCCACACAGGGGTAGAGGAGTTCCACCCCGAGTATTGGGGAGAAGGGGTATTTAAACAAAAAACCCACAACCCAAGGGAGGAGGGAGTGTGTCATAGGGAAAATACCGAAAATACCAAGGAAAATCACAAGGGAACTTCCAGTTACTCATGATTGTTAACAAGGTTCTATTTTAAGTTTTATGGTCAGCTAGTTCCTGGAACAAAGTCATCCTAACCTTGTGGCCATAAATTCTTTATGATCAGCCAGTTCCTGGAATAGAAGAATAGAATTGCTGAACTGGCTGAACTACATTTTTTACTCTACTCTACTTGCTAGGGGTCTTTTACTTCTCCTGCTAGGGGCTGGGGTCGTTCATTCCCCACTTCTTCTAGTGCCTAATTCTAATCCTAGAACTAGGCTTCTGTATCTTCATAATATTGATTTTCCTTACCTCCTAAAGCATGATATTGTTGGCATAACATCAAAATCTGCACAGCACTTACTCTTTCTCTAACAAAAGCCACTAGCTTGTTAAGGATGAACAGTCCAAACATAAGAAGCAAAAACAAAATTAAAAGAGGCCCTATTAATGAGGAGATTAAAGTGGTCAGCCATGGGGATCTGTTAAACCATCCTTCAAACCATTCTTGCTGTTATTCTCTGTCCCTTCTTCTTTTGTCCAGTCTTTCTCTTAGCTTACCCATAGAGTCTTTAATTACTCCTGAATGATCTACATAAAAGCAACATTCCTCTCTAAGAGCAGCACATAGCCCTCCATCTTTAAGGAACAGTAAGTCTAGTCCCCTTCTGTTTTGCAAAACCACCTCTGAAAGGGAGGTCAGTGTTTCTTCAAGATTAGATACGGATTGCGCTAGGGCTCGTAAATCTTCATCTATTGCAGATCTTAATGAATGGAAATATTGGGGGCGGAGGTCTGTACCAGTGCCGCTGTGCCTGTTCCCACACCAGCGGCTACCCCAAGCCCCAAGATGATAGCTAAGGTCAACGAAATGGGTTCTCTGCAGAACCGCCTCGGATGCTTATCAAAGTCATCTTCGAGGGTACCGGCAGTGTGATAATAAACCCAGGGGACCAGCTATATGAGTATACAATAGTCTCTGGTATTATCAAAGACAGAAGTGGATATACAAGGAGTCAATCCTGAACCACATGCCCACCATTTATCAAGTGTGGGTACCAAGAACCTGTTAGTAGATGTTGGTGGGCTCTCAAGGGTCTCATTACAAAGATGTCTATAATCAGCTGGTGGATGTCCTATGCAAGTCCCTTTCCCTGAGACCTCTGTGAGGGTTAACTGTTTTTTACTGGTCCAGGCACAGGCATCATGGCTGGTGGTGTTATTAAAGGTCCCAGACACCGCAATACCTTCAAAATAAGGGGGTCCTGAGGAGAGGCAAAGCCAGCAAGATTCTGTCATATTAGGGCTGGACCCATAATACTGTGAATGCCCCTTGGATCAAGCTCAATAGTCTTTGTCCGGTGCTCTGAAAGAGCGAAGGAGAGGTTAGAGACAACAACCCCTAGGGGTGTAAGGCAGATGGGGCAATTGGAGCAGGGGGTCCTTGTTTGGGTAACACTTTGTTGGGACCCACGGGTTGAGTGGGAGGGCTTTCTATCTTTAACCTGATGGTAAATAATAATCCATCATCTTTTCTTTCTTTGTAAAATCTAATTCCCCATGAATATCCTTTTATCCAGCTGGTAGCCTGTCTCCCTGGTTCAGTAAAGCTTATCAGAAGGGGGTACACCACCCTTGACAGGCTCCCTTACTAAGGAACTTCCAGCTGGAAAAGGAGGAATGTGTATAGTTGGCAGTTACCTTAATATAGTCCCACATGGAGGACAGCTGCCAGTATGTGTCTCCAGTGGTCTCGCAACCCCAGCTTTTGCAATAGAAATAGTCTTTTCCCCCACAGGTTGGGTTAAGGGCCCGATTACGATGAACATACATAAAATGTCAAAGTGCTCAGCATAGCACGATTGTCAGCCATTCAGCACCCTCCCCATGGGTCAAGCCCCCATCTCCCTGGGGGTGAAGCTTGCGATGGTGATTTGGTTAAATTGAAGGTCCCGGGGGCAGGGGACCCTAGCGCCAGTTTACAAAGGTCAGGGTAAAGGGTAGGCCACCACGTCCATGGTGGGGCATTTTTGGAAACACTCCACACCACATATCCAGTCTGGGAGACTACTTACCAGGTCAGCTTTCATGGAGTGTGGGGATTATCAACTTTGTCACTTATCTGGGATAGGAGCAGGAGCAGTCCAGTGATAAAGTCGAAACTTGAGGGGATTATCTCTCTTTTCCAGTCTCCATCTATCCTGGGGTGGCTCTGGGCTGTTTTGAAGTGTGATGCGTGGATCCAAGCTGAAATGCCTTCAACTTTAACTGCTGTAGGAGTTGTCAGAAGCACCAGATATGGCCCCTTCCAACAAGGTTCTAGGTTCCCCACTGGATGGCGTCAGACCAGAACGGCGTCTCCAACTTGGAACTGGAGTATGTCCGGACTCCCAGTCTCATAGGCCTCTTTCAGTTGTTACCAGGTTTGCCATCTTACCACCTCAAGGGCCTTTAGGCGGGCAAACAGGTGTTTAGAGAGAATAGCATCAGGAGCATATATTCCACCCGACTCAGTGAGCGGTGGTGGTCCCCCACAGAGGATCTCATAAGGGGTGAGTTTAAATCATCCAGGGATGTTCCATACTCGGAACAGAGCAAAGGGAAGGAGAGCTGTCCTGTCATTCCTGATGGTCTCTAAAGCAAATTTTGTCAAGGTCTCTTTTAGGGTTCTATTCATCCTCTCTACCTGTCCTGAGCTCCGGGGTCGGTAGGCACAATGTAATTTCCAATTAATCCCCAGCTGGGTGATCAGTCCCTGACTTACCTGGACAACAAAGGCAGGTCCGTTATCAGACCCAATTACCTTGAGAATTCCAAACCTCGGGAAGATTTCTTCCAGGATCTTCTTAGCCACCACATTGGCCATCTCAGTCCTAGTAGGAAAGGCTTCCACCCAGCCTGAAAAGATATCTATAAAAACTAATAAGTACTTGTTACCATATTTGACTGGTTTAATTTCTGTGAAATCTACTTCCCAGTAGGCTTCAGGTCAGTTGCCTCTGAGTCTTCTTCCATGTGTATGTATAGGGTGTCCTGCATTAGTCAGAGCACAGGTTTCACAGTTTCTGACTATTTCTTGTGCCATATCTGGGAGCCCTATAACAAATAGTCAGAGGATCTCACGATATCTTTCAGTTTTTTCGTCCCCAGGTGAGTCAGGTAGTGTAGGTTAGCAACATATTTGCACCCCTCTTCCTGAGGGAGAATCAGTTGGCCATTTTCAGTTTCGGTCACCCCGTAGGGGGTATATCCTTGTATTATGCCTGATTTGTCCATGACTTGATAGTCCTCAGGTGTGTATCTAAAGCTGGTTTCTCTGACATCATAATAGTCTTTAGATCCTTCAACAGCCAGGATCATGGCTCCTTGGGCCGCCTGTTTAGCAGCTAGGTCTGTCATCTGGTTTCCTTAACTTTCTTTAGGTCTTATACTGGCCTGTAGTCGATAGTGCCAGGCTTTTTGACTGGCAACAGAGGAGTGTTCCAAGGAGACTGGCAGGGTACTAAAATGCCTTGTTGCAAGAGTCTCTGAATATGAGGTCTAATTCCTTCTCTAGCCTCCTGGCTCATTGGGTATTGTTGGACCCCTATGGGAGTGGCATCTGATTTTAGTCCCACTATGATTGGGGAAACTCGCATAGCCATTCCCATGCCCCCAGTCTCTGCCCAAGCTTTAGGAAATGTTGTCAGCCATTCCTTTAAGTCAGAGATTTTTACTCAATTTGGAGGCTCATGCAGTCAATACTCTTCTTCAAGTCTTAGGACCAGTATTATGGAGACAGGAGTCTCCCATGTCACCTCCGGCCCGGTTTGATTAAACCTAATCTGAGCCTTCAGCTCTGTCAACAAGTCTCTCCCTAGCAAGGGTGTGGGACACTCAGGGATAACCAGGAAGGAATGAGTCACTTGTCCTCTCTCCAGATCTACAGTTCGAAAGGTGGTCCACGGATAGTTTCTGTCCAGTTGCTCCAATTACTATGGTCTTTATATCCTTTAACTTCCCCAATGGTTGTTTTAGTATGGAGTACTCGGCTCCTGTATCCACTAAGAAGTCCATAGGGGTCCCCTCCACAGTTAGGGTTGCCTTAGGCTCGGGGAGGGGGTCCGAGCCCCATCCCCTCTAATCATCTTCTTCCAGGGCCAGTACCTTTGAGGCCTTCCCCTTTTTCTTTGGGCACTTTCTTGCCCAGTGTCCTTTTTCCTTACAATAAGCACATTGATCTTTTCCCAAAAGGGGTCTCTGTTCATCGTTGCTCATCTTTGGTCTTCTGTTGCCCAGGTTCCCTGTCTGCCTAGGTCCTGTCTTTCCTTTCTCTACTACTACTGTGGCCAAGATTCTAGTCAAATTCCTTTCTTGTCTGAGATCCTGCCAATCGTCTCTTTCTTCTGCCTCCCGCCTCTCTCTCTCTCTCTCTCTCTCTCTCTCTCTCTCTCTCTCTCTCTCTCTTTCTCTTGTCTTTCTTCCTCAGTCTCTTGCTTATGAAACACTTCCTCTGCTTCTTTAACCAAATCTTGCAAGGTATAATCCTGCAACCCTTCTAAGTGCTGTAGCTTTTTCTTAATATCCAATGCTGACTGCCCTATGAAGGCCATAGCTACTGCTGCCTGCTGACCCTCAGAAGTCGGGTCCAAAGGAGTATAACTCCTGGAAGCCTTCATTAAACGTTCGAGAAACACAGATGGCAGTTCAGTCGGCCCCTGGAGTACCTCTCTTACCTTAGCCAGATTAGTGGGGTGTCTAGCAGCCCCTCTTAGACCCGCCACAAGAGCCCAGAGATAGACCATCATTCGTTCCCTATCTTCTGCCGTATTGAAGTCCCAATTAGGTCGGTTAAGGGGAAACCCGGTATCTATTTCATTCGGAAGGTTGGTTGATGCCCCATTTGCTCTGAAGACATGTTTCCGGGCTCCCAACAGGATCCTTTCTTTCTCCTCAGTAGTGCATAGGACCTGTAAAAGCTGCTGACAATCATCCCAGGTGGGTTGGTGGGAAAACATCAAAGACTCCACTAATCCTATCAGGCTAGCAGGATTCTCTGAAAAAGAAGGGTGATTAGTTTTCCAGTTGTAAAGATCAGCAGAGGAAAATGATCAAAACTGAAGGTGTTGGAGGTGGGGCGGGTCCACCAGAGGCCCATAGGCACACAGCAGCAATGCCACTGTCGAGTCTGGTCCTCCGGGAGCCTGCGCAGGACTTTGAGCACACTGACTTTGTGTGCTCATTGCAGGTCCCCCTTCAGTGTTGCCACTAGCACCAGCACCACAGTCAGGCATCTGGGGTAGCGGGTATGGGGATGGTGGAGGACTTGGCCACTCAGGAGGCTCCTCAATCTCGGGATAGATTTTAGGAGGAGCTGAAGGCTGGTTCTCAGGCAAATGCTTGGGCTTCTGGGCTACAGGTTTTGGTTTTTGCTCTGACTCTTGGAGAGCCAGGGTTTGGGAGCCTGGCTTCCATTTGCACAGGGCTTAATTCAAGGTGGAGGATTCTGGACCAGATCTTCCCAGACAATAATGTAGGGTTGTTGATCGGGATGGAATCCTGATCCTTCCTGAAAGACAATAGCTTTAGTTTCCAAAATGATTACTAAGTCAAAAGAGCCCTCTGGAGGCCAACCAACATCAAATGTTGGCCACTCCAAGAAACAAAAGTCTGCCATGATCCTTTCTTAACCTCAACTGACAAGTTGTATGCTCTAGCCCTAACTTCAGTCCAATGCTCTACAGTCAAACTCAGAGGGGTTGTCACTTTCTGTCCCATCGTCAAAGTCACAAGTAAGACAAAACAGAGACCAAAGACACACAGACAAAACAGAGACCAAAGACACACAGACAAAAGACTAGCAAATGTCCATCTCCACTTAGACAAAACCACTCCAGAGATACAGATGGCCGGGAGGGCATGTAACTTCTCCAATCCAGAAAAACTACCGTATCCTCCCCAGCACCCAGACGGGAATCTCCCAAGTGTCCTTGGGGTTCCCCAAACCTCCTGGAACATCTCCCAGGGCAGCAGTAGGTGATCCCCTAGCACATCTGCTGATCACACTCTTCAACTCCTCTTGAAACAAGAGTTCTCCATCAAGACGTGAACGACTGCAGAAAACCGAAATTACAGAACCAGATTTCAGCCAGCACAGAAACACAAAGACATAAACAGTATCTCACCTCTAAGTGGGTCTTCGGAGATGAGGGTGGTCACAAATCCCGAACGAGCCCCCAAAATGAAAGACCCCTGGTGTGGGGAGACCCTCACTCAAGTCTCGAGATAATGCGACCTCCCAAGAACTCATGAGAGACCATTCTTGCTGTAATCACATGAGGTTTAATTGAAGCCAGTGCACTGGGGCCAAGAGTCATATCCCAAGCAGGGGTAGAGGACTTCCACCCAGAGTAGCAGGGAGAAGGGGTATTTAAATGAAAAACCCACAACCCAAGGGAGGAGGGAGTGCGTCATAGGGAAAATACCAAGGAAAATCACAAGGGGAAACTCCCAGTTACTCATGATTGTTAACAAGGTTCTATTTTAACTTTTATGGTCAGCTAGTTCTTAGAACAAAGTCATCCTAACGTTGTGGCCATAAATTCTTTATAGTCAGCCAGTTCCTTGAACAGAAGAATAGAATTGCTGAACTGGTTGAACTACATTTTTGGCTCTACTCTACTTGCTAGGGGTCTTTTACTTCTCCTGCTAAGGGCCAGGTTCTTTCAAAGTGTGATTGTTTATCAAGTCTGTTTTCCAGCTAGTCATGTGGCTTCTAAGGGCAAAGTATAACTACAGTGGTTTTAGTAACAGTTGCATTAGTTTTACCTGAGAATGAAATAGAAAATATATGGAATTATCCTCGAGGTGTATTTAACACCATACTGTCTTGCTCACTTCCTCAGTTTTACATGGAGGGAGGGGAGGCAATGAGAGAGGTATAAGAATGCTTACTTTCAATTTTAAATTTAAAGATTCCTAGAAAATAAAGTTGAAGAAATACAGCCCAGGGCAACCTCTTTATTCTGAAGAAAAATGAAGAGATTAATGCAAACTGAAATCTCAATTCTCTAACGTTCTCTGTACACATTTTAAATGGAATAGATTGTTCTGAGACAGACTGGCTCCATGACCAGCTACAAACTAGCAGTTCAAGAGACCAGGCCTGAGTTTCTACTTCTCAGAACTGGGCAAGCCAGTTACTGGAATAACTACAGTTTTATGTAAAAGTGATCCCTCCCCAGCTTGTAGAAGGAGAGTTAGCCAAACATCATGAGGTCAAGAGGTCAAGAGCTACCCCTCCTTTGCATGAAGAAAGAATAGTTAGTCTGAATCACAACATCACCCAGACCCCCAAAGATAGAAACCACCAATGAAGCTATAGATCACCTACCCCTCCCTAACGTTCCTCTTTTTGGCTTTAAAAACTGAATCTTCAAATTCAGTCTGAGTTCTTCAATCCCAATGAAATTTGGACCCTGCATGTAGGAATCTGTTCAATAAACAATCTTTGCTTTTGCATAGTATTTGAGTCTGGGGTATCATTCTTCAGCAATTTACAGATCCTAACAATTTAAATTTCCAAAACACATCAGAGTTGATCCTAACCATGTAAGTAGTGTGATAATTATTTATAGAATCCTTTTACATCATGACTTTCTGCTATGGTAAAGGTAACTTGCTGCTTGTATCTTATCCACTGAGAGGATCAATAACTCTGCTCCATATACACTAGAAATCCTACAACATTTTCATAAATCAAAATGTTAACAGGAAAATCCTTTTTTGCTATACCTATCTAATTCTTGTATTACATTGCTAAAGTTAAATCTAGTACAAATATTATTTTCTAATGTTTCCCAGTGGATCATTTTTACAAAAAAAAAAAAAACATTATGCCATGAATTTTCCACAATGTTATTGTGTTATTTGATAGGAATCAGAATCATAGCCATTACTCTGCCTTAGGTTAAGTTTTTTAATCAAGATTTAGAATTTTCATATTTAAAACCATGTAAATTTGGGGAAATTAATGATGGTATTAAAGGTTGTTTCAAAAATACATCTATTTTCTCATTTATGATGTTGTCAAGGTTTGCTAGTGCTGAAGAGTATCTCTATAGCTACTGGTTGCACAACAAAACTGATGGTAAGACCATAATGCCAAAGAAACTACAGCCTTTAGACATAGAGCATACAGAAATTAAGTTGGTAATAACAAAGAAACCACTTCCCTACTGGATAATTTTCACAGTACTTGAAGGTGCCATACAGAATACTGGGAGAGAAGCTTTATCAATAGTTTTATACAGCTGTGAAACCTGTGAGATAATAATTTCTATTCTGACAACATATGAGTACCATCATGGCACAATTGTTATTGAGATTGACAAGCACTTTCTAATTCAATTTTAAGTCTAGGCTCATTCCACAGGAGGAAACCAATGCCTGATACTTTAAATATAAGCAAAACCCAAAGCTGATAAATTCATAAGTCCTAGAGCTGAACCTATTATTATTTTGCTAAATGGACACACTATCAGATTGTCATGTAATTCATATTTCTATACCTGTAGGTTACTGAAACTCTCAAACATCAGAGAAGTTTCTCTGTGCTGTGGATGGTGGTTAATGCATACATGCACAAAAGGCAAAATGTATAAAATAACTCTGGATGGTCAGCGACACATGGGTCATATATGTCACACTGTCTCCCCTCTTAGTCTCAGTGGACATGGAGGAAGATGGAGCAAGCAGGAAGATTGCAAGAACCACAGGTCATGAAGGGACAGGGAGAAACACTGTCATCTGGTTATGACAGGACCACTGTACTCATGAACTCACAGAATCTGTGGCTTTCTATCTGCATACATCCATTATAAGATCAAGCCAGTCAACATTGTAAAGTGGAGTACAGAGGATTTCAGAAGCCCCCAACTCTTGACCAAGTAGTTATTGATGGTAATATCTCATCAATCCCAGAGGCTACAAAACTAAAAAATTCTAAAGCCATCTGCTGCTCCATGGTTCTCCATGTGGAATCCGGAGAATCACAATAGATTGATATCAGAGCATTAACAAATACAAACTCTAGGATAATACAATTCCTGAAAAAAAAATATATGGATCATCAGAAACCACTTAAAACTTTATGTGTGTTTGTTATTTTAGTAGTATTTTAATCAACCACATATCTATAGATACAAAATGAACATTAGAATTTATAATTGTAAAGTTCCAAAATGTGAAGAGCTGCATGTGATACTGTCACCTTAGGCCTCTGTTGCTATCTAGTCTCCCTATCACATCCAAGTCTAGAAGGGATATGCTTGCACAGCCATTTGTGAGAAAATACATGTCATTCTTTGTGATATTTAAAATATAACAAATGATAAATACCAGAATACAAAACTCATACACTGTCATTGAAATGTGTACTATTTTGACTATTGGATATAAAAATTTAGTGATAATTCTAAGAATGTAGAAACCTCAATCCCAGTTTCTACCCTGCCTTTGGCCATTTAGTTCCCAGATAAAAGACACCCGTAACCTTTATATTTATAATAAGCCTCAATCAGCACAAGAGCTGGGAAAATATCAGTCCTCTATGATATTATGTCTATTTCCCAACCAATAATCCCATTATATAATTTTCTATGTTTCATTTGGGTTGCTCTTAACTCCAGTTAGCCAACCCACATGACCATTATTTTATGACTTTCCTAACCCATTGGGGTTTTCAGCTCTCTCCACCTTCTCCCCACCCCAACCTTGTGGCTCTCCTATGACCCCAAGTCTGGGAACCCTAAACTCCACCTATGTCTCTTCTGCCCAGCTATTGGCTGTTGGATCTTTATTCACCAATCAGAAATAACTTGGGAAAAAAGGTCATATAATGTCACTTTGTTCTACAAGTAGACTCTCTCCTCTCTGTGGCAACCAGATCTTGGGGACCTGGATTTAGCATTACAATGCATAGCAACAGACCAAACTCAACACTCAGAGCTCAAGCACCATTGGCCCTAACATTGGTAGTTTGTTGTTAGACTGACAGGCCCATGTTCTTATAAAAATTCTTTTGAAGAGAAGAAATACTCTCTAACAGTGCTTGCTTAGTTTTTAACAATTGATCTGCTAGCATCCCCACTGAATGGGGCTGTAGGTGTTAGTGCTGGTATCCATTTCTTCTTTTTTCCTTCAGTTCTAAATTGAGCACAGATGAAAAATGTGTCTTGTGTAAATGCAAGAGGAAAGATACTGTTCTTTTCACTTTCTGGGCTTGTAAGAAAACAGCAATGTACAATTTATCAGTCAGCTCTCTTGGCTCCATCAACTTTTGAAAACACTCCTCTCCCTTCTAGGGAGCTATTCTTTAGTACCAGCAAATATTGCCAACCTCATAAAAGAGAAAATAAATGTATTTTGAAGCAACTTTTTATACAATCATTAATTTCTCCCATTTTACATGGTTTTAAATCTGAAAATTCTAGCTCTTGCTAATAAAGGGCTTAACCCAAGGCATAGTAGTGGCAATTATCTAGACTCCCATCAAAAAGCATTGTGCTATGTTCTTGGCATAATGTAAGATAAAAATAATTACGAAGTATACAGTTTGAAGCGAAAATAAGCACCATAAATTTAGTGTTGGAGGCAAGATTTGTGGTGAAAGAGATAAAGAGAGGCTTGATATGAAATGCCAAAGGAAGAGAAGGGCCTCTCAGGGTAATAGCTCACTCAGCTAAACTTCTAACTTGTGCAAAGGAAAGGCCTGATGAATTTTGCTACTGCTAAAAGGCACAAATAAAAGAAAAATGCTACAAATGCAAGGCCTCTGCTACACTCCAAGATAGCAGTCAAACATGACAGTGTTGTCCATGTCGTTCTGGTTTTAGAGTCATGAAGGATACTGTAAGGGGCTGTGAAATATTTCATGGTTAAAGGGAGCTACTGAGTCCAGGCACTTGGCAGGAGATTTTCTATATGGAAACTCTGAGAGCCTGTGTGTGAAATTTTGAAAGTGAAGCCTGGGTTGTATTGGAAACCCCAGGAAGTTAGATGTTCCAGAGCCATGGGATACCTGCCAAGGAGAGCCGAAACCAAGAGCAAAATCAGAGCAAAAGAGAGAAGTATTGCAGAGAACCACAGAGTTGACCTGGCCTAGCCACCTTGAAAGGCACACATAATAGGTTTTTCAGGTTAATGACCATGGCTCCTGGGGCACAATGTGTCTTCCAGTTCCTGAGGAACTGATGCCCTCCCTCAGGCAGTGAAGCATTCAGACCACTTTGTGTTTCTCTGTATGTTCCCTTGGAAGTCAAGAAAACATGGAAGCATAACAGGGCAATTGGTTTTAGACATTAATCTTGTGTACCCTGTATAGCTTGCAAAGGTCACTGCATCTTGGCAACTACATCTGTATTAATCCTGGCAAATGTTATTATATTATACTTCTGATAAAGGTATGAAAGGTCTGATTGATCTCAACAAAATTGTCACAGCCTCAGTTGTGTTGTGGCTCCTCCAACTGGCCTGATTTAATTCCTTGTAGCCCTACCAGGGACCTTGGCCTGATTGTAAAGGTGCAGGTTTTTCTGTATGTCCCTTTGTTCCCAAAAAATGACACAGACATCTTTTTGTTTATTAATAAACTTCTCATGCTATAGCTGGGCAGATATTGAGCTATTCTAACCCAACTATGCTGGCCTGGCCTACTTTCCAGTCATCCTTTTAAGGATTTCAGTCTTATTTCCAGCTACAGACAAGAAGTAATTCATTCACTGGTACAGCCCGCTCCTCACACAGACAAGGCTGAACATGACCTTCCCAAACCACAGCAGTGTGTTCTCTCTCAGCAGCTGTGCTCTCAGATGAGCAGCTTTGGACCTCTGCCCATGCTGGCTCTACACTGAAGGCTGTTACCTGCATTTTTGTGCTGAGAACCTTTTCCTTTCAGGAATGTTCTCACTTCCACAGTCATCTCTGCACTACAACTTTCAGCTTCCTCAATACTTATCATTTAACACTTCAAATTAGTTTCTCTTCTTAACCTCAGAGTTTCATTGCTACATGACTTTATGGTACTATTTGGGTTAAAAATCTTCAACTTTATCTGGGAAGGATTAAGGGAGGGAAACACTGAAGTAAGCCAAATTAGGAGGGAAAATAATATCAAGGATGATTGAAAATGCTATAAAATATTTTATGTTTTCTTAAAATACATATGCAATACATATATAATGCATATAAATGTAAGTGTATATACATCTAATTAAAATTAAGTTCTGCCACTTAGAGTAATAATGCCCCCCCAAGAGTTAAAAAATAAGCATAAACCGAAATACCAATTAAGAGGCCATTCCAGCTGCCCAAACTCCAGATAGGCTGCCTGCCTGTGGACCATACCCACTCTATTAACACCCACCCACCCTACCCCCAATTGCTATTCCCCTCCTCCCCACTATGTCCTGGCTCCCAACCCCAGTAGAGATGCCCTACTCAACCAGAGACCACATCTGCTGCCAAAAGTCCAGATAGGCCACCTTCACATGACCCACCTCACTTTCTAAGTTCTCTCTTAATCCCACTGCCCCTCCTCATGCCTTGTCCTAACCTTCAAATCATACAAAGACAACTTGATCAACCAGAGGCCACCAGAAGTCCAGTCCCCAACTCAGGTGGAGAACCCTGGTCAACCACAAACTACACTGGCCAGAAAATCAGATAGGAAACAGAGACCAAGGAAAAAAAACACACATTCAACAAATCAAACTCAGAAATTGGCAAGTAGGCCTAGAGTCACCAGATGCCTAGATGCCAACTTAAGAACACAGTCAAAAATAGCCAAAGTAATACATTACCACCAGAACCCAGCTATCCTACTACTGTAAGTACTGAATATTCCAAGACAGTTGAAGCAAAAGAAAACAATCTTAAAACCAACTTTATGAAGATGATGGAAGCTCTTAAAGAGGAACTAAATAAATCCCTAAAAGAAAACCAAGGAAAAGCCAAACAATTGAAGGAAACAAATGAAACTGTTCAAGACCTGAAAATGGAAAGAGAAGCAATAAAGAAAGCACAAACTGAGGAAATTCTGAAAATGAAAAATCTAGATAAGTAAATAGGAACATAAGAGGCAAGCCTCACCAATGGAATACAAGAGATGAAAGAGAATCTCAGGTATTGAAGACATAATAAAAGAAACAGATTCATCTATCAAAATAAAGGCTAAATCTAAAAAGTTCCTGACTCAAAAAAAAATCCAGTAAATCTGGGACACTATGAAAATACCAAATCTAAGAATAATAGGAATTAGAAGAAGGAGAAGAGTTCCAGCTCAAAATCTAGAAAATATTTTCAACAAAATATAGGAGAAAAATCTCTCAACCCACAAAAGGAGATACCTGTAGAGGTATAAGAAGCTTACAGACCACCAAAGATTGAACCAGAAAAGAAAGTTCCCTTGTCATACAATAACCAACACACTAAACATACAGAACAAAGAAAGAATATTAAATGCTGCAAGGAAAAAAGCCAAGTAACACAAAAAGAAAAACATATTAAAATTACATGGAACTTCCTAATGGAGACTCTAGAAAACAGAAGGCCTGGAAAGATACCCTGCAGACTCTAAGAGAACACAGATGCCATCCCAGACTACTATACACAGCAAAAATTTTAAACATCACAGATGGAGAAAACAAGATATACCAACTGAAACTGTATATGGAAACTCAGTCTCAAAAACCAAATAAAAATAGCAATACAAACATAAGGAAATAGACCATCCGGGACCCTCCAGAATACACCAGAGATCTGGGAGGTGATAGACCCTCAAAACTCAAAGGGAGGAACCTTAGATGAAATGACCAACAGTAGGGAGAGGGAACTTATAGAACCCAGCTCCAGCAGGAAGACAGGACATCAAATGAGGGAGAGGGGGGACATCCCACAGTCACAACTCTGACCTATAATTGTGCCTTTCTGAAAGAATTACAGGGATGGAAATGGAGAAGAGCCTGAGGAAAAGAAGGTTCAGCAACAGACCCAAAGTGGGATCCAGCTCAAGGGGATGTCCCAAGTCCTGATACTATTACTGAGGCTATGGAGCACTCACAAAAAGGGACTGCATTCCAGAAGACTCAACAAGCAGCTGAAAGAGTCAGATGCAGATATTTGCACCCAACCAATGGACAGAAGCATCTGACCCCTGTTGTTGGATTAGGGAATGCTGAAAAAAGCTGAGGAGAAGGGCAATCCTATAGGAGAACGAGCAGTCTCATTTAATCAGGACCCCTGAGATCTCTCAAACAATGGACCACTAAACAGGCAACATACAGCTGGTGATGATATGAGGCCCCCAACAGTAGAGGAAGTAGAGGACTGCCAAGTCTGTGTTCATTCAGAGATGATGCACCCAACCCTCAAGAGACTGGAGGTCCCTCTCTGGGAGTTTAGAGGTTAGGTGATGTGAGGTGTGGAACATCCACATGGAGACAGGGGGATGGGGAGGAGGTATGGGATGTGGAACAGTCAGAGAGTAGACAGGGAGGTTGTGGGGGGGGAGGAATAAAATATGGAGTGTGAAACATTAATTAATTAACTAATTAATAATAAAGAAGAAAATAGACCATCTAACAGAATTCTGGTGCAACATTATTACTGTTTTCCTTGATTCCTGGGGCCCCATTTCTTTACACAAATGGTGATTGGGTAAGTATTGTGATTGTTAATCTTGATTGTTGACTTGATGCACTAATCTAAGTAGTTTACCTCTTGTATGTTCATAAAGACAGTTTCTAGAGAAGATTAAGGGAAATAGTACCTGAATGTGCAAATTACCATGTAATATGTTATAGATATGGATGTAATAAAGGGGAGCAAGAAGAATCTGGTGCAAGAATATCCATCTTGCCAAAATAAATCACCCTTTGCTAAATACTTTTCTAAAATATTTTGCCACAGCAACAACAAATCCCTCATTGCAGGATTTGTATTAATGGGAAAAGTAAAGAATTTGTTGCAAATAACACAGATTGAATAGTGATAACACAATGTAAGATCTCTAATTCTACAATTGTTTACATTCTTAGTCTACTAGTAAGATTCTGTGTATTTCTCCTCATCTTGATCAGCCAGAGGTATTCAACAACATTCTCTATTTAAATCTGTTCTTGCAAATCAAATTCTGAATACAGAAACTGAGTGATTAGAAAAGGTAAACCTTACCCCTTAACCTGCCTGAGAATAACCATACCCCTAACTTTCTGTACATAAACAACAGAACACATAAGGATGATAGGGATGTGCAGGCAATAAGAAACACTCTAAGCACAGTCCACCAATCTTTGTTTCTAAGAAGATTATTAATACCACAAACATCCCACCAGCTACAGGAAACTCAAGTCATTGTGTGACATTGATGCCATTTCAAATAAAGTCACCCCTTCACTCTTGGATGGAAACTACAGTACCCCTCTGTAATGTCTTGTACTTGCCATATTCCTCTTCTGTTCCTACAGGAATGCTTTAGCACATACTTGTTGTGGTGCACACAGCTACTTCCTCACATATTAGCACCATACGTCTACTCTTCTTAGCACATGAAGATAAAATGGAAAGTTGTTATGCATTATGTTAGAAAAAAATATCAAGACAAAATCAATTTAAGTGGAAGTGGGTATTTTAGCTCATAGTTTCAGTCTAATGTCAATGATTGAGCTCTGAGCTTATTATGAGTCAGAATAAAATGGAATAGTATAGTAGAGAATATTTGTTTACTTTCTGGTAGCCAGAATGCAAAAAGAAATAAAAGAAGAGACTCAGCCCAGGCCCTAATATCACCTTGAAGAACACATCTGCTAGTGAGATTTCCTTCTTTCCTGTTGGCTCCATCTCTTCAAGGTTTTATAATGTTTCCTCTCAACTGGGGACCAAGCCCCAATATGACCCTTGGGGACATTTTAGGCCCAAACTACGATAGTATTGCTCCTAATCTTATTAATTATACCTCCATGATAGTTGTATTGGTAGTATAAATAGGACCAGAGTGGCAATCATTCAGAGCCTTAGGCAGCTGTGTACATACTGAGGATGTCTATTATGAGGAAATATTGATGAATTTTTCTAGTTGACTTCATTCAACAGCAGGCACTTAGCAAAGAATGAAAAACATTATCTAAAACCCAAAGAAACACCTATTCATTGTGGTCTTCCATAGAAAAGATCTCTACTCATCCACCCCCAAAATCATATCATTATGGATGGTATTGAATAGTTCAAGTGCACCCTTAGATTAACTATATGTCAGTTGCTCAGGTTTTATGCATGGTTATGAGCAACGTGTTAACAGAACTTAAAATGTTTGCTTGTTTACATGCACCTATACTCATTACTTTCTTAGTGTTCCTTATATATAACTTTGATCATAACATGTAAACTTTCTACTATCAAAATCATGAAATTTGCAAGTAAATGGATGGAACTAGAAAATATCATCCTGAGTGAGGTAACGCAGACACAAAGAACATACATGGTAAGTTCCCACTGATAAGTGGATTTTAGCCCAAAAGCTCAGAATACCCACTATACAACCCACAAACCATATGGAACTTAAGAAGAAGGAAGGCCAAAGTGTGAATGCTTCAATCCTACATAGAAGGGGGAACAAAATAATCACAGGAGGTAGAGGGAGGGAGAGACATGGGAGGGGAAACAGTGGGGGCAGGATCAGGTATTGGAAGGAATGGGACAGAAGTACAGAGGGTCAGGAAATTGAATAGAAAGTGTAGCAGTGGGGGATGGGATGGCAGAGAAGCAACAGGCTCTTAGGACCCAACGGTGATGACTTTAGCTAAAATATTCAACAAAGGGGAGATAGAACCTGTAGAAACCACCTCCAGTAGATTGATACCACCCCCAGTAGAGTGTTGGGGCTACCCATCCATCACAAAATTGTTAACCTAAAAATGTTTCTGTCCAAAGGAAACACAGGAACAAAAAAATGGAACAGAGACTGAAAGAAAGGCCTTCCAGAGACTGCCCCACCTAGGGATCCATCCCATCAGCAGACACCAAACCCAGATCCTATTGCTGATGCCAAGAAGCACTTGCTGAAAGGAGCCTGGTATGACTGTTCCCTGAGAGATCTGATCAGATGTAGATGCAGATACTCACAGTCAATGGTTATTGGACTAAACCCAGGGAACCCCAATAGAAGAGCTAGGGAAAGGAATGAAGGAGCTAAAGGAGATTGCAGTCCCATAGGAAGAACAATATCAACTAACCAGACTACCCAGAGTTCCCAGAGACTAAACCACCAATCAAAGAGTATGCATGGAGGGATCCATTGCTCCAGATAAATATGTAGCAGCGGATGGCTTTATCTGATATCAATGGGAGGAGAGACCCATGGTCCTGTGGAGGCTTGATACCTCAAGAAAGAGGGATGCTAGGGCAGTGAAGCAGGAGTGGGTGAGTAAGTAGAAAAGCACCCTCATAGAAGAAAAGGGGAGGGAAGAGAGGGGGTATGCAAAGAAAATGCAAAAAACAAAAAGCTCCTAACCCAAAACATCCAGGAAATCCAGGACACAATGAGAAGATCAAACCTAAGGATAAGAGGAATAGAAGAAAGTGAAGATTCCCAACTTAAAGGGCCAGTAAATATCTTCAACAAAATTAGAGAAGAAAATTTCCCTAACCTAAATAAAGAGATGCACATGAACATACAAGAAGCCTATAGAACTCTAAATAGACCGGACCAGAAAGAAAAATCCTCCAAGCACATAATAATCAAACCACCAAATGCACTAAACAAAGAAAGAATATTAAAGCAGTAAGGGAAAAAGGTCAAGTAACATATAAAGGCAGACCTATCAGAATTACACCAGACTTCTCACCTGAGACTATGAAAGCTAGAAGATCCTGGGCAGATGTCATACAGACCCTAAGAGAATATAAAAGACAGCCCAGGATACTGTACCCAGCAAAACTCTCAATTACCATAGATGGAAAAAACAAGATATTCCAAGACAAAACCAAATTTACACAATGTCTTTCCACAAATCCAGCCCTATAAAGGATAATAGATGAAAAAACACCAACACAAGGAGGGAAACCACACCCTAGAAAAAGCAAGAAAGTAAACTTTCAAAAAACCCACACAAACATAATTCCACCTCTAACAACAAAAATAACAGGAAGTAACAATCACTTTTCCTTAATATCTCTTAATATGAAAATTAATATTAGCAACATATCCTAATAGATTGAAATTCAAAAATATGAGGAACTAGAAATTTGTTGGCTGTCACCCAGTAACTGGAGAAATATGTCTAATATTGTACAATCCATATACACTTTCTGCTTGTTTGTATGTGACTGTGTCTTGCTGTGTACCACATAATGCTCTTGAAATCATGCTTCTACTATCTCAGCCGCTCTATTATTAGGATTGTTTATTTGATGTTCTTTATACTATACTATGGTTTTCAGAACAGCTTACATATTTCAAAGTTATTTATACAGTCAAAAGAAATGTACACAAGTACTTTGGGAGGTGGCTTGTAAGAGAACAACAAAGAGTGAGGCTGAATGTTTGACTTGATATTTATAATTATTGTATCAATTTTGCAGAAGATGACCTTATAAGTTACTCTTTTTCTGAGATGAATGCTTTTCAATATCATTGCAGCCTGTGAACCAGAATCTTACCCTCACCTAATGTATGTGCCATCCTCCAAGTAGAACCATTGTTCATTGAAACAGTTGATGAATGACTTCATGGATAGACCACCTGAATATACACACCACTTCTTAAATTAATGTAACCTCTTCCCTGTGGGCTGAGAATGACGAGAATCACCCAAGTCCAATAGCTTTGATCATAGCCATAGCAGGAAATCTGTACCCAAATAATTGTGCCTACAATTCATTCCTTGGCGCAGCAGAACTGTCAAGTCTTAGCTTAGCCACTATGGAGGTAAAATCCTGTGGGGATATGAGGGACATTGAAGTACAACCTTATTACAATGAACTCCAATGTCTAAAAATTGTTCTTATTTTGGGTTTGTACCACAGTAAGAGCCAAGATTTTTTTTCTTTTTTTTTATTATTTTTATTTTCTATATTCTTACTTATATCCCAAATGATTTCCCCCTTCCCGGTTTCCCCCATCCCTGAAAGTCCCATAAACCCTCTTCCCTCCCCCTGTTCCCCATTTGGCTAAGAATTTCATGAATTCATTGTTTTTAATTGCTGAGTAGTATTCCATTGTGTAAATATACATAGAAAATATCTCTGATAAAATTGAAGAAATATATAGAAAAACATGTTAAGATTGACTATTTCATGGAAAAATTATACAGATAAAATGGTAGACACAGAAATATTCCTACGTTGATTGAAAGTGGAATTATAAACATTTTCTGATATAATTGAAAATCTACACGGAAAATATTTCTGATAAAACTCAAGAAATATATAGAAAAGCACGTTAAAACTATTTCATGAAAAATTATACAGATAGGATGGTAGGCATAAAAATATTCCTAAATTGATTGAAAGTAGAAGCAAAAACATTTTCTGATAAAATTGAAGATTTACATGTAAAATATCTCTGATAAAATTGAAGAAATGTATACAGATAAATGGGTAGGAATTAAAATATTCCTAAGTTGATTGAAAGTAGAATTATAAACATTTTCTGATAAAATTGAGGATTTATATGGAAAATATTTTTGAGAAAATTGAAAAAAATCTGTGGAAAAACATTAAAATTGAAAATTATCATGGATAATTATACAGATAAAATGGTAGGCATAAAATATTTCTAAGTTGATTGAAAGTGAAATTATAAACATTTTCTGATAAAATTGAAGACTTATAGGGAAAATATCTCTGATAAAATTGAATATAGAAAAATGCATTAAGATTGAGTATTTCATGGAAAATTATACAGATAAAATGATAGGCATAAAAATATTCCTAAGGGCTGGAGAGATGGCTCAGCGCTTAAGAGCATTGACTGACTGCTCTTCCGAAGGTCCTGAGTTCAAATCCCAGCAACCACATGGTGGCTCACAACCATCCGCAATGAGATCTGACGCCCTCTTCTGGTGTGTCTGAAGACAGCTACAGTGTACTTAGATATAATAATAAATAAATCTTTAAAAAAAATATTCCTAAGTTTTTTGAAAGTGGAATTATAAACACTTTCTGATAAAATTGAAGATCTACAAAGAAAATATTCCTGAAAAAATTCAAGAAATATATAGAAAAACATGTCAAAACTGACTATTACATGGAAAATTATACAGATAAAATGGAAGGTATAAAAATGTTTCTAAGTTGATTGAAAGTAAAATTATAGACATTGTCTGATAAAACTGAAGATCCACATGGAAAATACTTCTGACAAAATTGAAGAAAAATACAGAAAAACGTTAAAATTGAAATTATCATGGACAATTATACCGACAAAATGGTAGGCACAAAAACATTCCTAAATTGATTGAAAGTAAAACTACAAACACCATGACCACTACCCCACCCCACCCCCAACGAAACCAAAGATCTACATGAAAAACACCTCTGACAAAATCGAAGAAATACACAGAAAAAAAATGTTAAAATTAAGGATTATCATGGAAAATAATACAGTCAAAATGGTAGACACAAAAAGCATTACTAAAATGAAAGAGAAGTCACAAACATTTTCTGATAAAATGGAAGATACACATGAAAAACATCTCTGCTAGACTGTTTTTTGTTGGGGAATTGAGTCTATTGACGTTATAAGATATTAAGGAATAGTGATTGTTGCTTCCTGTTATTTTTGATGTTCTTTTTATGTTTGTGTGGTTACTTTCTTTTGGGTTTGTTGGAAAAAGATTACTTTCTTGCTTTTTCTAGGGTGTAGTTTCCCTACTCATGTTGGCGTTTTCCATCTATTATCCTTTGTAGGGCTGGATTTGTGGAAAGATATTGTGTAAATTTGGTTTTATCATGGAATAACTTGGTTTCTCCATCTATGGTAATTGAGAGTTTCGCTGGGTATAGTAGTTTGGGCTGGCATTTGTGTTCTCTTAGGGTCTGTATGAGATCTGCCCAGGATCTTCTGGCTTTCATCGTCTCAGGTGAGAAGTCTGGTGTAATTCTGATAGGTCTGCCATTATAGGTTACTTGACCTTTTTCTCTTACTGCTTTTAATATTCTTTCTTTGTTTAGTGCATTTGGTGTTTTGATTATAATGTGCTGGGAGGACTTTCTGGTCTGGTCCAGTCTGTTTGGAGTTCTGTAGGCTTCTTGAATGTTCATGGACATTTCTTTCTTTAGGTTAGGGAAGTTTTCTTCTATAATTTTGTTGAAGACATTTACTGGCCCTTTAAGTTGGAAATCTTCACTCTCTTCTATACTTATACTCCTTAGGTTTGGTCTTCTCATTGTGTCCTGGATTTCCTGGATGTTTTGGCTCAGGAGCTTTTTGTATTTTGCATTTTCTTTAACTGTTGAGTCAATGTTTTCTATGGTATCTTCAGCCCCTGAGATTCTTTCTTCTATCTCTTGTATTCTGTTGTTGATGCTTGCATCTATGACTCCTGAATTCTTTCCAAGATTTTCTATCTCCAGAGATGTCTCACTTTGTGATTTCTTTATTGCTTCTACTTCCATTTTTAGATCCTAGATGGTTTTGTTCAGTTCCTTCACTTGTTTGTTTGTGTTCTCCTGTAATTCTTTCAGGGATTTTTGTTTTTCCCCTTTAAGGACCTCTACCTGTTCAACCATGCTCTCCTGTATTTCTTTCAGGGATTTTTGTGTTTCCTCTTTAAGGGCTTTTACCATTTGACCCATGTTCTCCTGTATTTCTTTAAGGGAGTTATTTATGTCCTTCTTGATGTCTTCTAACAGCATCGTGAGAAGAGACTTTAAATCCAACTCTTGCTTTTCCAGGGTGTAGGGATATCCGGGATTTGCTGTGGTAGGAGAATGGGCTCTGATGTTGCCAAGTAGCCTTGGTTTCTGTTGGTAGGATTCTTGCACTTGCCTTTCACCATCTGGTTATTTCTGGAGTTAGTTGGTCTTGTTGTCTCTGGCTGGAGCTTGCCCCTCCTATGGGCCTGTAAACCTGTGTCTGTACTCCTGGGAGACCAACCGTCTTCTGGCAGGGTCTGTGCACAGAAGACTGTGGAGCTGTCTGGTTCTCTGCTGCAAATGGCAACCGGAAGGGAAGACTCCTGTCCCAGCTGCTCCAATGATCTTATGCCCTGTGCGCTCCTAGCTGTACCCCTGCAGAGAGAAGGTGGAGATCTCACCTCTGCACTCAGAAGTGAAATCGCTGCTGGGAGATCACTCTTTTCTGGTGATCTTCTAAGCTCAAAGGCTATTGAGGTGCATGGTTCCCCGCTACAAATGGCAGCTGGAAGGGAAGACTCCTGTCCCAGCTGCTCCAATGATCATATGCCTTGTGGGCTCCTAGTTGTACCCCTGCAGAGAGAAGGTGGAGATCTCACCTCTGCACTCAGAAGTGAAATCGCTGCTGGGAGATCATTCTCTCCTGGTGGGCTAAGCGCAGAATGCTGTGGAGCTGCCTGGTTCCCTGCTGTAGATGGCGGCTTGAAGGGCCAAGATTTTTAAGCTCTACTAAAAACAAAACAAGCAAACAAAGACTTTATCTGTTTATGTTCAATTAATAGCATGTCCATCATTTTTATGATTGGTAGGAAAATATATATTGTGTTGAATATAATTAAAAAATAAAAATAAAAATTATTTTAAAAAATGCAGAATATTTCACTTTTTTTCTAGTGTTGCCAAAATAAATCCCTTCTGCTCTAGATAACCATGTAATCAAAGATCTAGGTGAAGAAGCATATTCACCAGAGTATGAAGATATAAAGATCTAGGTGAAGAAGTATATTTACCAGGGTATAAACATATAAAGATCTAGGTGAAGGAGCATATTCACCAGGGTATGAAGATATAAAGATCTAGGTGATGGAGTATATTTACCAGGGTATAAACATATAAAGATCTAGGTGAAGGAGCATATTCACCAGGGTATGAAGATATAAAGATTTAGGTGAAGGAGTATACTCACCAGAGTATGAAGAAATAAAAATCACAAACAGAAAACAAGCATGGTATCAATTTAGTGAAGTATAATTGATGATAGTGATGGTGATGATGGTGGTGGTAAGAGCCGGGAAGTCAATTCATCCTAAACTCCAAAGCACTGAGTATCTGAAAACATTCTACAAGCTTTTCTGTGGTTTGCAAATGCTATAAAGAAACATTAATTTTTATCAAGTTTTAAGTATATGGAACAAATATTACATAATAAATATCAAGGAGATTGTTCAGTACAAAGTGATCCTTAGAGTTTTTTTAAGTTTTCATACTTGACAATGAAATATATTTTTACAAATCTATTAGAGACAAGAAGCTGATATTGCAGCAAAAATACAGAGATAGGAAAGTAACTTGAAAAGTGTTATGGGACAAATTATGGCATTTGAGATAAGAATTGAAGCTCATCTAAAAAGAGTTCATCTATTTTTCATAAAATGGAGTGATTGCCTCCTTAATTTTATGACAATGCCATAAAGCATACACTTCATTATGATTACATAAATTATATTATGTAAATATTGAAACTAAGCCTTGCAAACACATATTGTTAATACATTATTATTTTGTCATTAAAATTTATGGTTCTAATGCTTTAATAACCTACTGGATACATTAGTTTTGACACTATCATATTAATTATTATTTTGTTTGTTAAAGTGAACTTTTTAGCAAATTAGTCAAATGTTTTTCTGCTACAATCTTTCATAGATATTGAAAAATAAAGTAACTTCCCACATTGTGGCCTGCAGTGGCTTGAATATGCTTGGCCAAGGGAGTGGCACTATTGGGAGGCGTGGCCTTGTTGGAGTAGGTGTGTCACTTTAGGAGTGAATTTTAAGACCCTCCTCCTAGCTGCCTAGAAGCCTGTCTTCTGCTATCTAGCTTCCTTGGAATAAGAGGTGGAGCTCTCAGCTCCTCCATCCCCACATCTGGTGGATGCTGCCATGCTCCTGCCTTGTTGGTAATGGACTGAACCTCTGAACATGTAAGCCAGCTACAATTAAATGTCATTCTTTTAAGAGCTGTCTTGGTCATGGTTCCTGTTCACAGCAGTAAAACCCTAGCTAAAAAATGGTCTATAATTGCTTACTTTCCCTTGTGCACACATTGCTATATGTTAGTGGCAATGATTACAATTTACTATTTAGAAATGTGTACATGGCAATTTGATGTTCAAAAACAGCATAGAAGGTCAAAGCTTACACTGAGATACTTTTAAATACAGGAATTAAGATTCTTATGTCTACCGACTGTTACTGCAGCTCAGTGGTAGCCCTAGAACACCAGAGCTCCTAAGTTTTATATTCCAAATTTTATAAGACAGAAACATTAGCAATATTATTTCCTAAGAAATGCTAAGAAGCCATCGTTACTAGATAATACCTGTCATCCACCTTGAATTTGTGTCCTCAACTTACAGTGAAGTATAAGGATTTAGAACTGTTTTTTATTGAACACACATTTTCAACTATGTATTTATGTCTTAAAAGAGTAGGTATTCATGAAATTCTAAATGCTAGAGCTTATTTTGACAGTCTCCAAATATTACTGGAGTTCCTTAGAAAAAAAGAAAAAATCAAACTTATCACTGTATATATTTCCCATTCCAATTTTGAATCGATAAGCAAGGCATATACAAACAATATTACAAAGGAATAAGCATGAAAAAGCAATATATTTTGATACATTTAATCATAATCTCTTATCATTCCTTAGGAAGTAACATTGCTACTGATTCTTTTTTCTTAAATTCAGAATATAAAGCTGTAAAGTTTGGCCCAGCTATTTAGCAAGTTAAGAGGAAAACCTCAAGCAGATTAGGAATATCTGCTTGGAATACACTTGGAATACAACTTGGAATATCTACTTGGAATACCCTGTTGCCAGTGCATTCTAAACCTCTAAAGCCAACCCTATAATTGGGACTTTAACAGAGAATGCACATATGTTTGCCTTTCCAGCAGGACTTCTAGAAGGGAATGTTCAGCTTCTCCAAGTTTCATCAAGTCACAAGTTTACTGCCTTCTTAATAAACACCCCTTCCCCTTTATATTTAATAAGGCCCAAACATTTAGTTCTTTTTCCTTAAATCTAGGACAAAGAGAGTCCTGATTTATATCATTCATCCTGGCTTAATAATAATTACCTCATTTTAGTTTAAAGTGTCATAATTTGGAGAGTAAATTATACACATATGCTCATCTTTCCTAAAATGCTTTTTCATAGCAAGTTCTGAAAGAGTGACCTAAAAGAGCAACTCAGTGCTACTCCATTTGTTAATAATATGACTCAAGCCTGTTATTGATTCTAGACCTGTGTTAATTCAACAACCAACCAGCAGCATCTGCTTTTATCAGATTTTATCTGCTTTTATCTGCTTTCCTCTAGAACATTCCATGGGCACTTATCAGACAAGAAAATTAAGACAGGATGAAAATGGTTCAACAGTGTTATATTCATGTGTTAAATTGTCAACGAATAAAAAGAAAGGTGCCAAGGACTCCTTGGTGTGGCTCCACCTCTACTTACTATATGCATATCCAATAAGTTCAGAAGTGTATTTCTTCCTATATCTCATGGGTCAGGTAATTCCCAGGAGTGTCTGCATTCTGGAGTCTCTCCTATCAATGTGATTATTGTGATTAGAATTTCTTAATATTCATTTCTCAAAACAAATACCAATCCTTCAAGCCCTTTTCTCGTGGTTACTTTCCCTTCTGAAATACACAGAGTGTACTGAAATGAATTTGAATTGTACTTCTTAACTACATTAAACAAGATCTAACAGTGGATTAATAAAGAACACAATTTAATAAAGCCTACCTCAGTTGATAAATGTCATCACTGCAGTGAGGAGTGAGATGATATTTTGAAATGTCTTTTCTTATGTATAAACATAATGTTAAAATCTCTATGGGTTTTATTCCTATATCAAAAGCAACAATGTATTCTTATATTAACTTGTGTAAAAAGTAATAAATTTTATAATAAATTACTGCAAGTGGAACTATTTATTCCTCATTAAAATTCATACTGTTCCCCCATTTAATAGGGAGTTTTAGTGAATGTTAATCACAATATCCTTTTGTAGTTAAAACAAAAAATTACCCCAGAAAGAGAGAAGAGAGGAGGAGGGTGAAGGTGGGCTACAAGGAAAAAGGGAGGTAGAGGAAAAAGAAGGCAGGAGGAGGAAGCAAGGAGAGAAAGGAGAGAGAATGGAAAGAAAGAAGAGGTATGGTTAGAGGAGTGGAAAAAAAGAGAGGAAGAATGAGGACAGGAGGATGAGGAGGGGAGGAGGTGGGATGAAGAGGAGGGGAAGAATGAAGTGAAAGACTCCATCTTTCTTTTCCCTTTAACTGAGAACAATTTCTTCTCACATAATATATTGTGATTATGGTTTCCCCTTCCTCTACTTCGAGTCTTGCACTACCCTCTCTTTTATGCGAATCCACATCCTATTTTCCATTAGGAAACAAGTTTCTAAGGCGTAATAACAAAATAAGATATAAGATAAAACAGCAGCTATTAATTTGGAGTAGGACAAAACAAGCAGAAGAAAACAAGAGCCTAAGAAAAGGCACATGAAACAGATATACAGAGACCTACTTGTTTCCACACTCATTAATCACATAAAAACACCAATCTGGAAACCACTGCCATGAATCAGAGAGTTGGCCTTGTCTAGTTGCCTTGAGAGGCTTGCATCATGAGTTTTTCAGGCTTGAGCCTGGGGCTTCTGGGGCACTGTATGCCTTTCAGTTCCTAAGAAATCAGGGCCTCTTCCAGGCAGTGAAGCATTCAGGCTGCTTCTGTATCTGTGTTCCCTAAAAGTCAGTGAAGCAAACAGATGCTTGAAAGGACCATTGGTCTCAGATATTAATCTTGTGTACTCTGTATAGTTTGCAAATGTCATTGTATACTAGAAACTACAATTGTTTTGATCCTGGCAATCACAATTATAGTTTGTTTCTGATAAAGGTATAAAAAGTCTGATTGCTTGCAATAAACTTGTCTCAGCCTCAGTTTTGCTAAGACCCCTCCATCCTGGCCTGGTTTTCATTTCTCACTGACCGTAATCAGGTCAGCCTGGCTTGGCACTGGCACTTATAATCCATAATATATACACTAAGGACCTGTACAGTGAAAAAGAAGGAAAAAAGGTATTTTCCCCAGTGAGACTCCTCTGGATAAAACATAATTTTCATTTGCAAATGGTTATCAAGTGGAGATAGCTTAGGATGAGGAGCATGTGTCCATTCAACTTTCAGCCCTAGGATCCCATCTGGTACAGACCCATGCAGGCCCTGTGCATGCCGCCTCAGTCTTTATGAGTTCATATGTACTTCAATCATACCTTCTTTTCTTGCTGTCCTCAATCCCATATGACTCTTATACTCTTTCCACCTCTTCTTCCACAGGGTTCCCTGAGCTCTGAGGGGAGGTATTTGACAGAGATAGCCTGTTTAGGGGTGGGTATTCCAAGGTCTCTCACTCTCTGCATAATGTCTGGCTGTGGGTCTCTGAAATGAAAGCTTCTGTGATGGTGGATAAGCAAGGCACTAAACTATGAGTATAGCAGAATGTCAATAGGAGTCATTTTATTGCTGCTTTTTGTTTGGTTGGTTGGTTTAGAACAATAGTATTTGGTTTTACCATAGGGCCCCAGACTATCTAATCTCAAGTTCTTAGACATCCAAGAAGATTCAGATTTGTGTTCCATCTTGTGGAGTGGGTCTTATAACAAATCAAATATTGGTTGGTTACCCTAATAAGCTTCATATTACCAATGCACAAGCATATCTTGCAAGCAGAACAGCCTTGTAGATCTAAGGGTTTGCAGCTGGGTTGTTGTTTTACATATCTGCTTTGGTAGCATGCAAGCCTTAACCCCTACATGCTAGCATCCTAGTACCCAAGTATACTAGCATGTAGGGGTTAAGATTTTATTAACCAGCTTGGTTTCTCTGTGAATTGTATAGATGTTCTCTGCCAATGGTGCCTTTTAGTCAACTTCTGGAGAGCAACATATATTTTTGGCAATGCCTGGGTTGTTTTGGGGCTCCACTGAGACCTCTTTGGACAACATCTCAGTTAAATGCAATGCAATCATAGTGTTGAAAGCTTCATTTGGTAACACTAGGTGTCCAGGAGGGGCTTTGATTCCCCTGTTATTTGCTGATTTAATTTTTTAGAACCCCTTCATGGCAGGTATCAGGCATGCACATGGTGTACAGACATACATTCAGGCAAAACACCCTCCTTATATGTGTATATTTTAGGATCTTTCTACTATATTATTTTTCCATACTACCCCTTAATTGGCTTCCTTCCCATATACCATCCCACATCCATCACTTCTCTTCTCCCCCACACTTGACCCTCCTGTTCCAGGTGTCCTAATCCACCTATAACTATCAGTCTGTTCCCCACTAGTCTGTTACTCTATACCTAAGCTCTGTGGTTCCATAGATAGTAGCATGGTTATCATTGACTTAAAAGCTAAGGTCTACTTATAAGTGCATATTTCTCCTACTGGGTCTGAGTCAGGGTCTGGGTCAGGATGCTTTTTTCTAGTTCCATTCATTTTATTTTTGTTAACTTCTGAGTAATACTCCACTGTGAAAATGTAGACATACTGGCGAGGATGTGGAGAAAGAGGAACACTCCTCCACTGCTGGTGGAATTGCAAGCTGGTACAACCACTCTGGAATGCAGTCTGGCGGTTCCTCAGAAAACTGGGCATGACACTCCCGGAGGATCCGGCTATACCACTCCTAGGCGTATACCCAGAGGCTTTACCTGCATGCAATAAGGACACATGCTCCACTATGTTCATAGCAGCCTTATTTATAATAGCCAGAAGCTGGAAAGAACCCAGATGTCCCTCAACGGAGGAATGGATTCAGAAGATGTGGTATATTTACACAATGGAATACTACTCTGCAATTAAAAACAATGAATTCATGAAATTCCTAGGCAAATGGTCAGAACTTGAAAATATCATCCTTAGTGAGGTAACCCAATCACAAAAGAACACACATGGTATGCAGTCACTGATAAGGGGATATTAACCCAGAATCTCGGAATACCCTAGACACATTTCACATATCAATAGATCTCTAAGAAGATGAAAGGAGAGACCCCTGGTCCTGGAAAGACTGGATGTAGGGGAATGCCAGGACAGAGAAGTGAGAGGGGGTTGAATGGGGAAGAGGGAGGGAACGGGGCTTATGGGACTTTCGGGGAGGGAGGAAACGGGAAAGGGGAAATGATTTGGAATGTAAATAAAAAAAAACTTAGAAAATAAAATTTAAAAAAAAAAGAAAAAGAAAAAGGGATACATTGAAAAGTGAAGTTCTTCAGTTCTCCAAAAATTTTCTACAAAAGTTCTCTATAAAATGTTCTCCAAAAAGTTCTCTAAGAAAGTTCTCCCTTGTTCTCTAAAAAGTTCTCTGCTTTCTTCTTTTCCTAATCTTGCTCTTTCCTCCTGTTCTGCTGTCACAATTATGCCTTTATTCTCAATACTGTTACTCCTAATGCTATGCCGTTACTTCTAAGTTCTTGAGTTCAGTTCTGTCTAAAAATTTCTTCCTTTCTCTTTATCCTCAGCACTAACACATCTTTCAGAATACATGATCACATGATAAAAAAAGTCCACCACAAGTTTACACATGAATTCAAATCATAACTTGAATAAGTTTACATGAGAATGTTTACATGCATATCCATTAAGAGTAATTATCTGGCTAAACATTCATTGTCTGTTACAAGCTCAGCAGGTTCTTAGAAAGTTAAAAACCATAACTTTTGTGACTAAGTTATAAGGGAAGTTTTGTAGCCAAAGCCAGTTATGTTTTATCTTCTGTCCTTGCACCTATAGTAAATCCTTAGTCCCCCTTTTATGACCTTTATTTGTTTTACAACCTCTTGGAATGTTCTCCAAGTTGTATATGTCTTCTTGCTATCTCAGAAGCAATAAACTCTTGACACTAGAAGACTGGCAGAGTTCTCAATGCAGTTTTGACATCAGAAATTACTTAATGGCAGCCCTATTATAAAAGAGCTTAATAATTACTAATATAATTTTAGGAATTCTTATAGGATCATCGTTAGAACTAAGAAATCACCTATTTGTCTATATATCAGATAGATAGATAGATAGATGATAGATAGATAGATAGATAGATAGATAGATAGATAGATAGATAGATAGATAGATAGATGATAGATAGATAGATAGATAGATAGATAGATAGATAGATAGATAGATAGATAGATAGATAATGTCATCACTATATGACAGGACATCTTTGTTCTGCAGAAATCTACTCAAAAGGGTAGGCTAATACCTAGTAATTACTATATATTTAATAATAACAGGAAAAGCATATTAATATTAGGAATCTTTGCTAAAATGAAATTATTCTCAGCCTTGCCTAGAGAAGCAATTCCATCATTAACTTTAACAGTCCGTGGCAGAACCATCTCAGGAAGATCACCTGCTAGTTTTTTTTTATTATTATTTATTTTATTTTATTTTTTAATTTACATTCCAAATCACTTCCCCTTTCCCGTTTCCTCCCTCCCCGAAAGTCCCATAAGCCCCCTTCCCTCCCTCTTTTCTCCATTCAACCCCCTCTCGTTACTCTGTCCTGGTGTTCCCCTACATCCAGTCTTTCCAGGACCAGGGGTCTCTCCTACCATCTTTTTAGAAATCTATTGATATGCGGATTGTGTCTAGGGTATTCCGAGATTCTGGGTCAATATCCCCTTATCAGTGACTGCATACCATGTGTATTCTTCTGTGATTGGGTTACCTCACTAAGGATGATATTGTCAAGATCTGACCATTTGCCTAGGAATTTTGTGAATTCATTGTTTTTAATTGCAGAGTAGTATTCCATTGTGTAGATATACCACATCTTCTGAATCCATTCCTCCGTTGAGGGACATTTGGGTTCTTTCCAGCTTCTGGCTATTATAAATAAGGCTGCTATGAACATAGTGGAGCATGTGTCCTTATTGCATGCAGGTAAAGTCTCTGGGTATATGCCCAGGAGTGGTATAGCCGGATCCTCCGGGAGTGTCATGTCCAGTTTTCTGAGGAACCGCCAGACTGCATTCCAGAGTGGTTGTACCAGCTTGCAATTCCACCAGCAGTGGAGGAGTGTTCCTCTTTCTCCACATCCTCGCCAACAACTGCTGTCTCCTGTGTTTTTGATCTTAGCCATCCTGACTGGTGTGAGATGGAATCTCAGGGTTGTTTTGATTTGCATTTCCCTAATGACTAAGGATGATGAACATCTCTTTAGGTGCTTCTCAGCCATTAGATATTCTTCAGGTGAGAACTCTTTGTGGAGCTCTGTACCCCATTTTTTAATAGGGTTACTTGCCTCTCTGGAGTTTAACTTCTTGAGTTCTTTGTATATATTGGATATTAGCCCTCTGTCGGATGTAGGGTTGGTAAAGATCATTTCCCAGTTAGTTGGTTGCCACTTTGTCTTTTTGACAGTGTCTTTTGCCTTGCAAAAACTTTGTAATTTAATGAGGTCCCATTTGTCTATTCTTGATCTTAGAGCATAAGCTATTGGAGTTCTGTTCAGGAAATTCTCACCTGTGCCCATATGTTCAAGGTTCTTCCCTAGTTTCCCTTCTATTAGTTTCAGTGTGTCTGGTTTTATGTGGAGATCTTTGATCCACTTAGAATTGAGCTTAGTGCAAGGAGATAAGGATGGGTCAATTTGCATTCTTCTGCATGTTGACCTCCAGCTGAGCCAGCACCATTTGTTGAAAAGGCTATCTTTTTTCCACTGGATGGTTTTAGCTCCTTTGTCAAAGATCAAGTGACCATAGGAGTGTGGATTCATTTCTGGGTCTTCAATTCTGTTCCATTGATCTACATGCCTGTCACTGTACCAATACTATGCGGTTTTTAACACTATTGCTCTGTAGTACAGCTTGAGGTCCGGGATACTGATTCCCCCAAAGGTTCTTTTACTCTTGAGAATAGTTTTAGCTATTCTGGGTTTTCTGTTATTCCAGATGAATTTTTGAATTGCTCTTTCTAACTCTATGAAGAATTGAGTTGGGATTTTGATGGGAATTGCATTGAATCTGTGTATTACTTTTGGTAAGATGCTCATTTTTACTATATTAATCCTGCCAATCCATGCTAGTTTTTTAGCTTCTCTTTGATGGCTCCTGGCACTAGTGTGTATTTCTGGGTTCTTTATCAAAATTAAAGTATCTGTATTTGAATTTACGTCTGGGTCTTCAATTGGTGCCATTACCATGCCATTTTTATTACTATCGCGCTGTAATACAACTTGAAATCAGGCATGATGATAACTCCAGCAGGTTTTTTATTATGCAGGTTTGTTTTAACTGTCCTGAAATTTCTGTGTTTCCATAAGTAGCTGAAAATGAACCTTTTGTAATCTGGAAAGAATTTTCTTGGATTGTTGATGGAGATAGCACAGAATCTATTGCTTTTGGTAGGATGGGTATTTTTACTGCATTAATCCTATAGATCCATGAGCATTGGAAATCTTTCTTATCTTCTCGTAACTTCAATTTTTTTCTTTAATGTCTTTAATATTTTATCACTCAAGTCTTTCACTTGCTTGGTTAGAATTACCACAAGATATTTTATATTATTTGAGGCTATTGTGAAAAGTGTTATTTCCTTGACTTCTTTCTCAGACCATTTTCATTTGTATGTGGGAGGGCTACTGATTTCTGTGAGTTAATTTTTTTATCCAGTCACTTTTCTAAGAATATGTATGAGCTGTAGAAAATTTCTGGCAGAATTCTTAGGGTCACTTACATATCCTATCATGTCATCTACAAATAAAGATACACTGATTTCTTTCTTCCCAATTGGTTTCCACATGATCTTCTTCTGTTGTCTTATTGCTCTAGCTAGGACTTCAAGTACTATACTGAATAGGTATGAAAAGAAAGTGTACACAACTTTGCTTTGTTCCTGATCTTAGTGAAATTACTTTGAGTTTCTCTCCAGTTAAGTCGATGCTGGCTGTGTGCTTGCTATAAACAGGCTTTATTATGTTTAGGTGTGTCCTTTATATATTCCTAAGCTCTCCAAGACTTATATCATGAATGGGTGTTGAATTCTTTTTAACTTTTTATTGTTTTTTTGCGAATTTCACATCATGTACCCTAATCCCAATAATCTCCCCATACCCACTCTCTAGACTTGCAACCTTCCCCACAACAGAGAAAACAATCTCATTATAGAAGCAGTGGTGTGTCACAGTTTATCCTACAGTATACCCTTTTGTCCATACTACTTTGCTTGCAAATGTCCATTGCAATGACTGGTTGGTCTGGTCTGAGGCCTCTGGTGTCTGCTACTCTATCAGTACTGGAACCTCACTGGCACTCCTCTCGGATATGCTGCTGTTGCCCTGTGTCATGGAGATTCTGTAGTTTTGTATCTGTAGGACTGGCCACTTCACGCACGCCAGCAGTTCATCGATGGGATGAATGGGCCAACAGAGTCCTTGCAGTCTTAGCTAGAGAAATAGGACAGCAGAGGAGATCATTCAGATTCCTGGATCTGGGCCTGAGAGTTATCTGAGCTGGTCAGCCAGCCAGCTCTTTCACACTCATGCCCTCACAGCTGGCTCACCAGCAACCTCCACAACCAGGCCCAGTGCTACCCTGCTGTCCAGACAAGGTACAGGGCCCACTCTCCCAAGTGTTATAGTGAGGGAGAACATGTGCAAGTTCTCCCATGCACATGACCTTAGATGAGCTCTCCAGCTTGCCAATGGCAAGGATGGCAAGGAGGAAAGGAGGGTGTCTCTCCCTTACCTGCACCACCATAAAGCAGACAAGAGACAAGGCCTGCTCTTCTGTGCTCCTGCCCTTGGGGCCAGCTCACCTGCAACCCACACATCCAGGCCCAGATCTACTGTGCTTCCCAAGTGAGGTTCAGGGCCCATTCTCCCAAGTTCTGCAGCACATGAGGGGCATGGGAATCTCTCCTGTTCCCATGACCCCTCAAATCTCCCTACCACTGCCAGTGATGAGGATGAAAGGGAGAATAGGGTATCTCTCCCTCAATATGACGTCACACAACAGACAAAAAGGAGGGCCAGCTCTTCCACATTCATGCCCTTGGGGACAGCTCACCTGCAACCCCCCACATCCAGGACCAGCTCTGCTGTGCTGCCCAGGATAGGTGCAGGACCTTCTCTCCCAAGTGCTGCCCCAGGTGAGGGCAGGGACTCTTCTACTGCTTTGATGACCACAGAGCCACCTCTCCTGACTGCTATCGGTGGGAAGGAGCACACATTTCTCTCAAGCACATGTCACCACATGGAAGAGAAGTGACAGGGCTAGCTTTCTAACACTCATGTCCTCAGGGCTGACTAACCTATGATCATGTCTCCACCACCAGGGTGAGCGCCAGGTAAGGTGCAGGGCCTGCTCTCCTATGTGCTACAGCTCGAGAAATGCATGAATAGCCCTCCTGATCTTGTGACCCCAGGACCAGCTCTCCCACAATGCCCATGTGAGGGGTGAGGCCAATTTTACACAACCCTCAGACATCAACATACCAGGCAACACATACTAGGAACATATGCCTGGCATTTGGTGATAACAGACCCCTGCTGCTGCAGGGCCTTGGACCCAGACATGGCCCTTGGTGGTAGCACAGGCCAGGATCCCACCACTATCCCAGATGGGATCACTGGCTACTCACATAAGGCTGTTCCTTACTACCACTGAGTTTCCAGTTCTGCCTGTCTTCATGGTGCCAGGCAGGGGTCATTTGGGGCATGATCTGCACCCCCAGGCCTGTGTAGCCTGAACTGGTCATCATTTCATGCTAGCTCCCTGTGTTAGGGACTATAGCACTAGCCTAGTGGCCATCCCAGGCTCATTCCTCACCTAGCTACCCAAGTGGGGGTTGTCATCCAAGTTGAGAGTTGTCAATTTGGGCTCATTCCTGCCTAGGGTCTGTGGTCCCAGGCAGGGTTCTTTTAGTCTCTAGCTTTCTCTAGTCCAGGGAGCTCACCCAGGCCTGCATGGTGCCGGACTGTTGGTCATCTCAGGCTCACAGTTTTTAAGGAATCATTCTGATGTTCATAGTCAGAGCACTGAGTGTAGACATAGCCTCTCTCTTCTTTGCCACCTACTAACATACACATGAAAGATGTTAAGAATCACAATGAGTCCTCTTGGTGGATTTTTCCTTTCATGAGTATGTAGTATAGTATCCCTATCTCTTCTGATTAGTTTTGGTGTGAAATCTATTTTGTCAAACATTAAAATGGTTTCTCTCTTTGGTTTCTTTGGTCTGTTTTCTTGTACTATCTTTTTTCCATCCTTTTATCCTAAGTTGGTGCTTATCCTTGATGTTCAGTGCTTATCTTAGATGCAGCAGAAGGATGGATCCTATTTTCACATCCAGTCTGTTAGTCTGTCCATTTTTATTGGAAAAATTAAAACTCTTGAAATTGAGAGATATCAATGTGTGTTTTAATTCTTGTTAATTATTGTGGTAGTAGTAGTCATTTTGTTGTTGTTGGTTGTGGTGGTGGCAGCAGTGGAAGTTGTAGTGATAGCGGTTGTTGTGGTGGTGGAGTGTGTGTCTGTAGTGTGTGTGCGTGTGTGTGTGTGTGTGTATGTGTGTGTGTGTGTATCTCATCATCTAATTTTCTGGTATGGGATCATTTATATCCTATGTTCTTAGATGATGCTAACCTCCTTCCATTGGAGTTTTCCCTCTAGCACCTTCTATAGGTTGCTAGCTATTGTAAAAATTTGATTTTATCATATAATGTCTTACATTCTTCATCTATTGTGATTGGATGTTTTGCTAGACTGACATCTGTGGTCTCTTAAAGTCTGTAGAATATCTGCCCAGGTCCTTCTAGATTTTAGCCTCCATTGATTACTCAGGTATTATTTCAATAAGTCTGCCAAGAAGTCTAGGCATCTAGGATTGGGAAGTTTGTAACTCTAGGTGCTGATATCTGTTCTTGTCTTTATTGAATATGTTTTTTTTCTTGGTTTCTGTTTCCTCTCTGTGTTTTAGGAGGTTATGGTAGCTGTATGTACCTGGTAAAGAATACTTCTAGTTGTTGCCATTGAGGATTCCTGGTAAAATGTATTTCTAGGTATTGCGGGCTAACATTTAAAAGTGGGAATATGCTAGGAGAGGAATATTAAGTAGTTCCACAGGTAGGCAGAAAACAGGGTGTTCCACCAGGATGTGCTTAATCCCCTGCAAATGGGGTCAGAGAGTGAGAAGAGTCCACAACAAGTAGTCTGCTACAAAACTGAGGATGAGACTGGGTGATTGTATATGGAGAAAATAAGGGAGTATGAAGATCTGAAGACTGCTTCCTGCTTTGCTGGCCCACTTGCATCTCTGGCAGGGTTGGTGTTGGGTTTTCAGGAAATACCTGATGGATTCCAGGGCTGGGATAATAGAATGTGTGAGGAGAAATGTTGTGAACAAGCTCTATGCACTCCACTAGAGATAGACAGAGGAGGGATAGGCTACAACACATAGTCTGCTACAAAGTTGGGGGAGAGACTAGGGAATTGTATTTAGAGGAAATGAGGAAGAGGGGAAGATTCATAGTTAGACTACATGTTTCCCTGGCTTGAGTAAGGTATTCTATCTTTAGACAGTTCCTATCTTACGCACATCACAGAAGAGTAATAGCCCTGTGTCAGAAAGGCTTGAAAATGGGAGGGGGGAAGTATGAAGATATGACCTATACTGGTGCATACCTGTGGGTCAGTGAAGTTTACTGCAGAGCTATCATCTTCTCCTGTCAGTTCTGGACTTTGAAGCATGTTCCTTCCCCTGAGCTATTAGGAGTACTATGAAGCACTGTTCTAAAGGAAGTAATCAGACTCACATAATCTATAGATTCAGTATAAACTGAATATTCATTTCTCTTTGGTATTCTTTGGTCTCTGTGACTTTAGGTGTTCTCTGAACTGAATTTTGTATAATTTTTTTATTTAAAATTCTAGTTTAAAGGCAGAGAATCTGCTATTGTTAGTGTAATGCAGTACAATTACTACATCATTTTAATGCTTGATTCTGATCTAATATCAGAATTGTGAAAGTGTCTGAATTTTGCGGAAAATATTATGTAACGTTGAAAGAATTCCTTCTCCAGTATCTTAATTGTGGTTTCATTGCTGTGAAGAGACACCATGACCAAGGCAACTCTTATAAGGGACAACATTTAATTAGGGCTGGTTTACAGATTCAGAGTTTCAGTCCAATATCATCAAGGCAGGAGTATAGCAGCATCCAGCCTGCCATGGTGCTAGAGGATCTGAGAGTTCTACATCTTGTTCTGAAGGCAAACAGAAGACTGGTTCCCACATGACTAGGAAAAGTCTCAAATCCTACCCACACAGTGACACACTTCCTCCAACAAGGCCACACCTCCTAATAATGCCAATCCCAGGGCCAAGCACATTCAATCTACCACATTCTACTCCATGGCACCCATAAGATTGTTTAAACACATGAGTCTGAGGTGGCCATACCTAGCTATAATATAATGCTAAAACCTTTAGTCCAACATCAAAAGTCATGATAGTCTATAACAGTCTAAATAATGTTAAAAACACAAAGTTCAAAGTCTCTTGTGATGTTCATCCAGTTACTTAACTCTAATCCCCTATAAAAGCAAAATCAAAAAGCAGATCACATACCTCCAACATAATAGGATATTACCGCTCCAAATGTCATAGTGAGGAAATTCTGGACCAAAGCAAAGCCAAAAAACTTCTTTGCAAACTCCAAACTCAGCATCATCGTGTTTGATGTAAAGGGGATCTTCATATCTCCAACTCCTTTCATTTTTGTTGACTGCAACAAACATTTTTCTTCTGGGCTGGCTCCTTCTACTCCTTGTTAGCAGATTTCCTCTACAGGTATTCCAGGGCTCTGGCATCTCTAAGAACATCTTGGGTTTCCAAGGCAAGCTCAACTTCACAGACTCTTGTTCCAATACCTAGAATCCATGCACAATCTTCTGGGTTTCTCAAAATGGCTTGTGTTATATATCCAGCTTTGCCCTCTGTAGCACTCTAGGCCCTGGTTAACTCCACTCCTGCCGCTGCTCTTCTTGGTGATCATCCCATGGTACTGGCATCTCCAATATTCTGGAGTCTTCCATGGCAACTAGGCTTCACCAATAGCCTCTCATAGATTCCATTATGGTGCTAAGCCTCAACTTCTTTGCATGACCCCTTCAGTCCTGGTCCACTAACTTCAACTGAGGCTACACCTTCAGTAATGACTTTGCTGACCTCTCACAATGCCAAGCCTCAGCTTCTCTCCATAACCCCTTCATGCCTCCAAAACCAGTACCCCTGCGTGATTCTTACACATTACCAAGTCCAGCTGAAGCATGGGGCACAACCTTGGCTATCTCTGGAACACAACTTCTTCATGCTCTCAGAAAACACTTCCCAGAAGATTTCAACTCAGTGATGCTGTTCTCTTCTTAATCACCACTAATTTCTCAGCTCTACTTAACAAGCATCAATTGGTCCAGTAGTTTCTTTCTACTCTTGATTCTAAAGCCAGAGCCACATGGTCAAAGCTACCAAATTCTGCTGCTTATTGGAGATGAAACATGGCCCCCTTACACTATTACATTATCACCAGCTTTCCATTTCTAACTCCTTCACTGTCTAAGCTTGGTTGTCTTTGAACTTCCTCTGTTGATTGACCTTTGAACTCAGAGATTTCCATGGCTCTATCTCCTGAATGCTGGTATTATAGGTATGTTCAACTGTTCCTGGACCTAAGCATTTTCTATTTGATCTGTACAGACTGGCCTTGAACTCAGAGATTTGCTTGCCTCTGTCTCCTGGGATTAAAGGTGTGTACCACCATGCCTGAACTTGCTTCACGGTCACTACAGAATGTATGTAGAAGAATGTACAAGCACAGACTATGGCAGAGTATTCAGAGTCACTTTGGTGGAAACCTTCTCTACCTTACACAATTGTAAAGCTCCCAAATCTCACAGCTGTGCCTGACTTCTGCACCATTTATTAACCAATATAACAATTCCTTGTTCCATTAGGTACACTTATATGTCACTCAAAAGAGTTATAAAGAATTTGAAAATATTCATAGGTTAGAATTATGTCAAAAATACAATTTAAAATGTTCCTACAGGCTGTGTACAAAGACTAAACAAGGTCCTAGGCCATAATTCATGACAAAGAGTGGAGTTACAAAGATAACCTTAGTGAAATATTCTGGAAGTTCATTGACATCCATTCCAAGCAAGCTGATAAAAATAACAATAGACAGAACTGTTTCATGTCATGTCAGACAATACTAAGAGTATTTTAGTGTCTTCTTCATTGAGATATTTCAATGGAGGCCTCTGTGCACTTACCCACTCCTAGTGATCGCGTGGAGCTGGCTTAAGCTATTTGGTCAGACCCAAAGCTAAGGTAGCACTGCTATATCTACTTGGCTACCCCTGCTGTTCTGGCCCAGTTTTCCCTAGTCACAAGTTTAGTGTGTGCTCACCTGCCAGTCCAGGCAGAACTTCTCTAACACCCAGAGCTATGAGACACTGGCTGGTATTGCACTGTAGCTGCAGTCAGTTTATTTCTCTACATGGGCCACATCTGCCTGATGAAAGAGGCCCAGGCTGGGCAAACAGGAGATAAATGGACATGGTTTATTCAGGGGAAAAATCTGCTCACTGTTAGGTCAGGCTTAATACTTTTTACCTGTACTGCTCTAGTTCATGTGATGTTTTGGGGAAATACAGGTTTATTGCTTATGATATGGGGGAGGTACAGAAATTGAAGACACCAAGCTCCAGTATCCACTCAAGCCCATGTATTTGAGAAGTGATTGTCCCACATTTCCATGTGATGACCTAGTAAACCCTGAGTGGAATATTTAAGTCACCTTTTTTAATCTGGTAACATCTGACTTCCATACGTAATCTAGAGATATCATTTTCTTTTCTTTTTTATTGGTTATTTATTTACATTTCAAATGTTATCCCCCTTCCCAGTTTCCCCTCCAAAAGCCACTACCCCTTCCTTCGTCCCCCTGCCTCTATGAGGGAGCTCCCCCACATGCCAACCCACTCCTGCCTCAGAGGCCTAGGGTTCCCCTATCCTGGGTCATTTTCAATATAAACTAACATGTATATTATTTTTCTAAATGGAAGATTTACTAATATTTGCTATTAAATGTATACATATGCATTATTAGATTAATGGAAATAATTATATTCATCAAAGAATTTATCTCTGAACTATGGTTAATACCAGACCAAATGCTATGAAGAAAATTAAGAATTTAGTGTGCATTTTAAACAGGATATGGAAGGATTGGAGAGATTCTAAAAAATTCATGAAGACAATTTACTTGTACCAATTTTCTCTAAATTTAAATTCCTGAAGAAAGATAATAGCATTGCTCATGATAATGGACAAAGGGGTTAGAGTAGGGGTGTCCAAAGGTGATGTACTAATTTCTCAGGACCCTGACAGGAATAAACAGACCAATGAAAATGTATGACCAACTCAGCAAAAAAATCAAAGAATCTAAGACAGACCTGTGAATGCAAACAAAGTGAGAGAAATAATGTCTGGCTAGAGAGGAAAAGTTCTTGAAATGATCTTATAAAAAATTCAAATGAGACTGGAAATATATGAGCTAAGAGATTTGGGAAGACATGACACTGACCTATGGATGAACCCCAGGGCCTTCTGCATACTATGCAAGTGTTCTAATACTCAACAGTAACCCAAACCTGCAGGAAACTTTATAAGTTCAGGAAAAACTTCTTTAAATACATGTGAACAAACAGAAATACTGAGTCAATTTTGCAGGTAAAAAATCAAATGCCACTTGATACTTTATAAGACTGCAAGCCCTCTGCTGTGTCCCTTTGAGGGTGGTTGTGGACAGTGCATAATCCCAGCTACAATTATCAGAGTGTCTGTTTCATGACAGACATTTCCTAAAAAACACACAACATGCCACAGAATGACCAAAGTAATGACTGCACAAATGTCTAATTTGATGAAACAATGAGTTTTTTATTGTAGTTAGTAATAGAGTATGAATGAGAATCTACTTACAAGGAGGTAGATACCACGTACCAAAGTTAAATCAAGATCAAGTAAACTATCCAAACCATCTCATAACCATTAAAAACTTCCCATCCAAAAATTAAAAATAAAAAAACCCAGGGCCAGATGGTTTTAGTGTTGTATTTTTCCAGACCTTAAAAGAGAGCTAATACCAATACTCATCAAACTATTCCATTAAATAGAAATGTAAGAATTCTTTCTATAAAGCTACAGTTACTCTGATACCTAAACCACACAAAGACTCAACAAAGAAAGAGAACTTCAGATCAGTTTCACTTGTGAATATCAATGCAAAAATATTCAATAAAATAATCCAAGAACACATCAAAACCATCATTCACCACAATTAAATAAGCTTCATCCCAGTGATGCAAAGATGGGTCGATATATGAAAATTCAATAATGTAATCCACTATATAAAAAACTCGAAGAAGAAAATCTCATGATCATCATTAGGATGCTGGAAAGGTCTTTGAAAAATTTCAACACCCTTTCATGTTAAAAGTCTTGGAGAGGTCAGGAACTCATGACACATACCTAAACATAGTAAAAACAATATATTGCAAACCAAAAGTCAACATAAAATTAAGTGGAAAGAAACTTGAAGTAATCCCACTAAAATCAGGGACAAGAAAAGGCTGCCTATTGTCTCCCTATCTATTCAATATAGTACGGAGGTTCTAGCTAGAGCAATTAAACAACAAAAAGAGATCAAGGGGATACAAATTGGAAAGGAAGAAGTCAAGGTATCACTATTTGAGAATGCCTCACCATACCACAGGGGTACATGCTCCACTATGTTCATAGCAAACTTATGGGTGATATCCAGAAGCTTGAAACAACCCAGATGTCCCACAACAGAAGAATTGATAGAGAAAATGTTCATTTACACAATCGAATACTATTCAGCTTTTAAAAATGAAAAATTTAAAAATCGAGTTGGGACCGCCAGGCTCAGAGACAGACAGGCATAATATCGCTTGGGTCTCAGGCAGCTTGTGTGTACTCTTCTCCAAAAGTTGGGCAGATCTGCAGTAACCAGCACGCCAGCTCTGCTGTGGGACTTCTGCCTTGCAAAGGGACCCTCACATGGGGCGGGAGCCTACCAGCTTCCCTTTGGCGACCTCTGTTCCTGAATTGACTGCACTGAGGAGACAGGTAACCAGGTTCTCCCCAATATAACATCGCTTGGGACACGGTCTGTTGGGCTTCCATCTGCTTCCAAGAGTGGGACAGCGCTGCTGTCATCTGGGCACCAGCTCTGATGTGGACCATCCCCCCTGCAGAGTGACCTGCGCTGCCGAGAGAGTGCAGAGTGCACTCCGCCATCTTTGCTCCAGCACCAGGGCAGCTGGGACCAGGAGCTGGGAGCCAGGCTCAGAGACAGGAATAATATCGCTTGGGTTTCAGGCAGCTTGTGTGTACCCTGCTCCCAAGAGTTGGGCAGGTCTGCAGTAATCCACGCGCCAGCCCTGCTGTGGAACTTCTGCCCTGCAGAGGGACACCCCCTCCAGGCCCCCCGGGAGAGATCACACACCACTGCACAGAGCAGGAGCCTACCAGCTTCCTTTGGCGACCTCTGCTCTGGGAATCCACTACACTGAGCCTTTGGATGTGCAGGGACTCCCAATATAACATCAATTGGGGCAAGGCACATCAGGGCTCCAAAGTCACTCAGGAGCAGGGCAGGCCCCAGAAATCAGTGCCAGGGGAATCCCGGTAATCCAGGGAAGCCAGAAATAGGTTTGCAGGCTCACAGGAGGTCCAACCAACAGCCAGTGACAGCAGGACCAACTAACACCAGAGGTAACCAGATGGCAAAAGGCAAAAGTAGGAACGTTACTAACAGGATTCAAAGTAATATGGCACCATCCGAACCCAACTCTCCAACAGCAGTCAGTCCTGGATACCCCATCACACCCGAAAGACAAGATCTGGAATTAAAATCATTTCTCATGATGCCATTAGAGGATCACAAGAAGGACACAAATAAATCTAATAAAGAATTTCAGGAGACCATGAAACAACGGTTAGAAGCCCTTACAAAGGAAACACAAAAATTGCTTAAAGAAATGCAGGAGAACATGGATCAACAGATGAAGGCCAACAAGGAGGCAACACAAAAATCACTTAGAGAAATGAATCAACGGGTAGATGCACTTTCAAAGGAATCACAAAAATTGCATAAAGAAATGAAGAAGAATATGGGTCAGCAGATGGATGCCCATAGGGAGGCAACACAAAAATTGCTTAAAGAAATGAATCAACGGATAGATGCCCTTACAAAGGAAACACGAGAACTGCTTAAAGAAATGCAGGAGACGATGGATCAACAGACGGAATCCCATGAGGAGGAAACATAAAAATCGCTTAGAGAAATACAGGAGAACTTGGGTAAACAGGCAGAAATCCTGAAAGAGGAAACGCAAAAATGCCTTAAAGAAATACAGGAAAATACAAACAAACAAGTGAAGGATTTCAGAAAATCCATCCAGGATCTAAAAAAAAAAGTAGAAACAACTAAGAAATCACAAAGGGGAGACAACTTTGAAGATAGAAAACCTTGGGAAGAAATCAGGAGTCTTAGATGCAAACATCAACAATAGAATACAAGAGATGGAAGAAAGAATCTCAGGTACTGAAGATGCCATAGGAAGCATCCACTCAACAGTCAGGTTCGAACCCAGGACTTATGCTATCCAAGTCTACCCTTGAATGCCCCCCCCCGTTTTTTTCATTTATTTGTACATGCATGTATAAGTCAGAGGATCATTTTCAGGAGTCGCCTCTCCTCACCAAGTGGGACACGGGGACCCGAGTCAAGTCTTTCAGGTTTTACAGCAAATGCCTCTTAACCAATTAGTCATCTCTCCAGCCAAACTTCATTTATTAATATTTTTTCTCCTGCGTGATGAAATGTGCAGTGGGTTTATCTTGTTAGTCACGAGTTGTGATACTATAACTAGGTTTGTGGAGTTGTGGACTTCTTTTGTGTGGGCCCGCCAGAGGCCGCCCAAGATGCTGAGAGGACTCTGGGGTGGGGAAGGGATGGTTGCCCTGCGGGGTGTCTTCCCACGTGCGTGCTTGGCCGGACGACTTAATTTTTTTTGTCATGTGCACAGGTTGGCATTGACCTCATTGTCTGCCAGGATGTTGGTAAGGGGCCTTGCCTGTGCTGTTTTACTAACCAAGAGACCCCCTATTAAGCCCTTGTTTTTGCTTCTACAGTTGTCTCACGCACTATGTAAAGCAAGCATGTTCTGGTTGGTGAATACCCACGTGCGGTGATCATGTGACCTCCTGTGGGCCCTTGAGAGAGATAGAAGGCAGATTGGGACCACCACAGTTGGGACTCTCTGGTGCTGTTCCCAGGCCGGCCCCATCTCCCATCCTGGGGGGACCTGGGAGCCTCCCTGCATTATCCTTGCCTTGAATATAAGCAGAGCCTCAGGCAGCTTGAACTGGGGCACTGCCGCCCTCGGACCTGATCATCCCTTTGGGCATTATTTTTATTTTGGTATTGGACCACCTTCTGTTCCTGGGAGCCCTACTGGAAGCTGAGGGCAGAGGCTAGGCGGGACCACCCTTAGCCATGATGGGTTAGGTAACTTCCCCTCAATCTACAAGTAAATCTGAGACCCTGTATGATTTGCAGTGGTATTCCCTTCGTTGGGAGGACAGCAGGGGACAAACACAATCTCATATGGCTAAGCATGGGATCGCGGGCACCACTGCAGCAGCGGGGTCCACATTCTAACTTATTTGGGAAGGAGGGCGGAGTTATCCTCTGATGGCCTTAAATTGACTTGAGGTTGGGGAAAAAATTAATTTCAATGCTATAGGAGAGAAAACTTTTTAAAAGGTTTCTTTTGAAGTGAAGTCGCTGGCTCACTTAGCTTTTCAGCCCAGGATTGACACCCGTTTTCTTGTATTTGTGGTTGGATGTTTCTAGTATGTTCTTCATTACTTTTAGAAAATCCCCTGAGCAAGAAGATGGAGTCAATTCTCTTGGTCCTAATTTAGGATTAAATTCGAGGACCAGGCAGGGAAGAGCCCTTGATAATGGGGATTATTACCCTCCATTGTGGGAGAAGAAGTGTTGAGGTGTCAATTTTTTTTGGGCTAAATTTTAGCCAAAGATGTTCCAGTAGGCTGTAGGTGTTGGGTAAGGCTGATTTGGGTTTATTTTGAGATCGGGTCTTTTCTTTAGCCTAGGCTGGCTTGGAACTATGTAGCCCAGGTTGGTTGGTTGGTCTCTGATTCAGTCACCTCCTCCCTTAACTTCCCAAACCCTGAGATTACAGATGTGAGCTACCATGACTGGCTTTAATTCAAAACACCACAAAACATTTTGGAGTAAGTAGACATTGGGAGTCTCCCAATGATGTGATCGCTTCCCTCTGTACCTACTATCACCTGCCCTCTTGCTCAGTTTTCTTCTGCTTTCCTGTCATAAATACATACCTCCTATGTTGGGGGTCTGAGACCTAAAGAAAAAAAATAATAAAATAAATAAATAAAAGAAAAAAATAAAATTGACTCAAACAAATCAGTGAACTTCCTCTACTAAAATGATAAACAGGCCGAGAAAGAATTAGGGAAACAACACCCTTCACCCTTCACAATAGTCACAAATAATATAAAATACCTTGGTATGACTCTAACTAAACAAGTGAAAGATCTGTATGAAAAGAACTTCAAATCTCTGACAAAAGAAATTGAAGAGGACCTCGGGAGATAGAAAGATCTCCCATGTTCTTGGATTGGGGGAATAATATAGAAAAAATGGCATTTTTCTGAAATCAATCTACAGATTCAATACAATCCCCATCAAAATTCCAACTCAATTCTTTATAGAGAGAAAGAGTAATTTGCAAAAATATCAAGAATAACCAAAACCTAGAATAGCTAAAACTATAATCAATAATAAAAGAACCTCTGGGGGAATCACAATTCCTGACCTCAAACTGTACTTCATAGCAATTGTGGTAATAACTGCATGGCATTGGTACAGTGACAGGCAGGTAGATAAATGGAATAGAATTTGAAAATATCATCCTTAGTGAGGTAACCCAATCACAAAAGAACACACATGGTATGCAGTCACTAAGGGGATATTGACCCAGAATCTCGGAATACCCTAGACACAATCTGCATATCAATAGATTTCTAAAAAGATGGAAGGAGACCCCTGGTCCTGGAAAGACTGGATGTAGGGGAACGCCAGGACAGAGTAACGAGAGGGGGTTGAATGGAGAAAAGAGGGAGGGAAGGGGGTTTATGGGACTTTCGGGGAGGGAGGAAACGGGAAAGGGGAAGTGATTTGGAATGTAAATTAAAAAAATAAAATTAAAAAAAAAAAGATGGAAGGAGAGACCCCTGGTCCTGGAAAGACTGGATGTAGGGGAACGCCAGGACAGAGTAACGAGAGGGGGTTGAATGGAGGAAAGAGGGAGGGAAAGTGGCTTATGGGACTTTCGGGGAGGGAGGAAACGGGAAAGGGGAAGTGATTTGGAATGTAAATTAAAAAAATAAAATAAAAAAAATGGAATAGAATTGAAGATCCAGAAGTGAAGCCACAGAACTATGGTCACTTGAGCTTTGACAAAGGAGCTAAAGCCACCCAATGGAAAAAAGTCAGTATTTGCAACACATGATGTTGGTTCAAATCGTGGTTACCATGTAGAAGAATGCAAATTCAACCATTCTTATCTTATTTTACAAAGTTTAAGTTCAAGTGGATGAACGACCTCCACATAAAACCAGATACACTGAAACTAATAGAAAAGAATGTTGGGAAGAACCTCGAGCACATGGGCAGAGGGTAAAATTTCCTGAACAGGACATTAAAGCTTATGCTCTAAGATCAAGAATTGACAAATGGGACCTCATAAAAGGACACAATCAATAGAACAAAACAGCAACCAACAGATTGGGGACATATCTTTACGAACAACCCTAAATCAGATAGATGGCTAATATCCAGTATATACAAAGAAATCAGGAAGTTAGATTCTAGAGAACCAAATAACCCTATTAAAAATGGGGTAGAGAGCTAAACAGAGAATTCTCAACTGAGGAAACAGGAGGGGCTGGGAAGCACCTAAAGAAATGTTAAACATCCTTAGTCATCAGGGAAATGCAGGTAAAAACAAACCTGGGATTCTACCTCACACCTGGGATTCTACCTCTACATCTGAATTGCTCAGATGCTAAACTCAGGTGACTGCAGATGCTGGGGAGGATGTGGAGAAAGAGAAACACTCTTTCATTGTTGATGGGATTACAAGCTGTTACAACCACTCTGGAAATCAGTTTGCCAGTACCTCAGAAAATTGGACATAGTGCTACATGAGGACCCAGCTATTCCACTCCTGGTCATATGCACAGATTACGCTCCAACATGTAATAATGACACATGCTCCACTATGTCCATAGCAGCCTAATTTGTAACAGTCTGAAGCTGGAAATAACCCACTTGACCCCCAAAACAGTAATGGGTAAAGAAAATGTAATACATTTTCACAATAGAGTTCAACTCAGATATTGATATCAATGGATTTGTGAAAATCATGGATGGAACTAGAAAATGTCATCTGAGTGAGATAACACAATCACAAAAGAACACACTTGGTATGAACTCACTGATAAATGGATATTAGCCCAGAATATCCAAGATACAATTCACAGACTACATGAAACTCAATAAGAGGGAAGACCAAAGTGTAGGTGTGCTAGTCCTTCTTAGAAGGGGGAACAAAATATCCACGGGAGGAGATACAGAGACAAAGTGTGGAGCAGAGACTGAAGAACAGGCCATCCAAAGACTGCCTCACCTAGGGATCTATCCCATATACAGTTACCAATCCCAAACACTATCGTGGATGCCAACAAGTCCTTTGTGAGAGGAGCCTGATGGGGCTGTCATCTGAGAGGCTATGCCAGTGCCTGACAAATACAGAGGTGAATGCTTGCAAACACCTATTGGACTGAGCATAGGGTCCATAATGAAGGAGCCAGAGAAAAGACTGATACAGCTGAAGGAGCAATACCCACCAACCAGGACCCCAGAGCTCCAGGGTCTAAACTTCCAAACTCTAGCCGCATATGTAGTAGAGGATGGCCTTTTTGGACATCTATGGGGGAAAGAGCCCTGGCCCTGTAAATGTTTGATGCTCCAGTATACGGAAATGCCAGGACAGGGAAAGTGGAGTGAGTTGGTTTGTGAGAATGGTGAGGGGGGATGAGATAGGGGGTTTTCAGAGGGGAAACAAGGAAAAGGGATAACATTTGAAATGTAAATAAAGAATATCTAATATAAATAAAGTTCTGAGTCTGAAAAAAAAAGAATCGACAAATGTGTCCTCATTAAATTGCAAAGCTTCTGTAAGGCAAAGGACACTATCAATAGGACAAAAATGACAACCAACAGTTTGGGAACATATCTTTACTCGTATCACATACTATAGGTGCTTAATATCCAATATATACAAAGAACTCAAGAAGTTAGACTTTAGAAAACTAAATAAATCTATGAAAAATGGTGAACAGAGCTAAACAGAGAATTCTCAACTGAGGAAACAGGAAGGACTGAGATGCATGCACCTAAAGAAATGTTCATCATCCTTAGACATCAGGGAAATCAAATCAAAACAACTCTGAGATTCCACCTCACATCAGCCAGAATGGATAAGATGAAAATCTCACGTGACAGCGGGATGCTGGCAAGGATGTGGAGAAAGAGGAACACTTCTCCATTACTGGTGGGATTGCAAGTGTGTACAATCACTCTGGAAATCAGTCTGGAGTTTCCTCAAAAATTTCGACCCGGCTATACCACTCCTAAGTATATACCGTGAAGATGCTCCTATCATCTGAAGAAACATCAGAAGAAGAAGTATCATGATGTTACCCAGACAGAACAAACCCAAGAGCATCATATTATCTCTTCAAATAAGTATTGAAGTGAACCCCATATTATTTGCTAGTGTTGCTGAAGATAATGTACTATAGAGATGAGGACAGTTCCTCACTCCTTGTGTTAGTCAAGTGCTCTTCCAAAAAGCCAACTATTGGGTATTTTCAAGTTTTCAAGTTTCACACCTTGAGGGAAGTGACTTGCCAAGGGCCATGTAGCAGGAATGACAAATTACTTAGAATACATGGAATGCAGCTCATGCATTACCACAATCACATGGGTGTGCCTTCGTATGGCATAGCCCTGAGGATTATGTGTCCTGAGTACTTTATGCTGTTATGGAATTCTGCTCTGCTTGCTGCCCTCACATCCCTCTTAATCTAAGAGTTATTTAAGGGGGCTTCCAGTCCCTCACTGGGCAGTATCTCTGGCATTCCCAATATTAATGGTTGATCTGTTTGAAACATACCTGGTAGAACACATTATGTTTCTATCACTACACTGAAGAAGTTATAGATTATCAACAAGGATCACCACCCTTAGAAAGCGTTTGGAAAAATAAAGTTGTTAGAGAAGCTATGTAGAGATGTTTTTACTACTGACTCTGATGTACAACATCTTTGGGAACAATATGAAGTTGAAAAAGGCACACTCTTTTATTATTAATTTTTAAGGCACACTCTTATCATGTAAAGCAAGGAACCTTTTGGTCTTCAGAGAACAAACACTGGTAGCACTCCTTGCATGATTCTCACTGAGGCTGGAAGGGGGTTAATCGCATTCTTGTACCCATTTTTGCCCTCAGGATCCCGATATGATTTATTAAGGGTTGCTAACAGTAGATATCCTTTTTGGGGATTTAAGGTAGATATGACTGATTTTTATATAAAAGTTTAGATATGTGATTTTTATAAGAATATTAAAGGATCGTATGTTTTCGCAGAAACGCATTCTGAAATACAATGTAGTAATGATATAGAGCTTTGAACAGTAAAGACAATCCCAAACGGATTGCTATCTGGTAAACTTATTCAGAGTACATTGTGAATTGTACAGGATGACATTGTTTTGGGCAAAACAACATGTTTACACACACAGTATTCTTAAACTCACAGTATGTAGAAAGTGTAAGAGAAACACTCATCTGGTTATTTGCCAGAAAGCAACATGAACGCAGTCACATTTTAGTGCATTTACTGTTGTGTCTATGTGCAAACACTTTTCTTCCACTTGTAACGCATCGTATGTTTTCGCGGAAACACATGGTCAAATACAATGTAGTAATGATATCCAGCTTTGAACAGTAAAGACAATCCCAAACGGATAGCTATCTGGTAATCTCATTTAGAGTACATCGTGAATTATACAGAATAACACTGTTTTGTGCAAAACAACATGTTTACACACACAGTATTCGTAAACTCACTGTATGTAGAAAGTGTAAGAGAAACACTCATCTGGTTATTTGCCAGAAAGCAGCGTGAACGCAGTCACATTTTAGTGCGTTTACTGTTGCGTCTATGCGCAAACACTTTTCTTCCACTTGTAACACATCGTATGTTTTCACGGACACGGATGGTCAAATACAATGTAGTAATGATATGCAGCTTTGAACAGTAAAGACAATCCCAAACGGACAGCTATCTGGTAGTCTCATTTAGAGTACATCGTGAATTGTACAGGATAAAATTGTTTTGTGCAAAGCAACATGTTTATACACACAGTATTCTTTTTTTTTTCCTGGCTGTAGAATATTTTCTTTTTTTTATTATTTATTTTATTTTATTTTTTTAATTTACATTCCAAATCACTTCCCCTTTCCCGTTTCCTCCCTCCCCGAAAGTCCCATAAGCCACCTTCCCTCCCTCTTTTCTCCACTCAACCCCCTCTCGTTACTCTGTCCTGGCGTTCCCCTACATCCAGTCTTTCCAGGACCAGGGGTTTCTCCTTCCATCTTTTTAGAAATCTATTGATATGCGGATTGTGTCTAAGGTATTCCGAGATTCTGGGTCAATATCCTCTTATCAGTGACTGCATACCATGTGTGTTCTTTTGTGATTGGGTTACCTCACTAAGGATGATATTTTCCAGTTCTGAACATTTGCCTAGAAATTTTGTGAATTCATTGTTTTTAATTGCGGAGTAGTATTCCATTGTGTAAATATACCACATCTTCTGAATCCATTCCTCCGTTGAGGGACATCTGGGTTCTTTCCAGCTTCTGGCTATAATAAATAAGGCTGCTATGAACATAGTGGAGCATGTGTCCTTATTGCATGCAGGTAAAGCCTCAGGGTATATGCCCAGGAGTGGTATAGCCGGATCCTCCGAGAGTGTCATGCCCAGTTTTCTGAGGAACCGCCAGACTGCTTTCCAGAGTGGCTGTACCAGCTTGCAATTCCACCAGCAGTGGAGGAGTGTTCCTCTTTCTCCACATCCTCGCCAACAACAGCTATCTCCTGTGTTTTTGATCTTAGCCATCCTGAGTGGTGTGAGATGGAATCTCAGGGTTGTTTTGATTTGCATTTCCCTAATGACTAAGGATGATGAACATCTCTTTAGGTGCTTCTCAGCCATTAGATATTCTTCAGGTGAGAACACTTTGTTTAGCTCTGTACCCCATTTTTTAATAGGGTTACTTGCCTCTCTGGAGTTTAACTTCTTGAGTTCTTTGTATATCTTGGATATTAGCCCTCTGTCGGATGTAAGGTTGGTAAAGATCATTTCCCAGTTAGTTGGTTGCCGCTTTGTCTTTTTGACAGTGTCTTTCGCCTTGCAAAAACTTTGTAATTTAATGAGGTCTCATTTGTCTATTCTTGATCTTAGAGCATAAGCTATTGGAGTTCTGTTCAGGAAATTCTCCCCTGTGCCCATATGTTCAAGGTTCTTCCCTAGTTTCCCTTCTATTAGTTTCAGTGTGTCTGGTTTTATGTGGAGATCTTTGATCCACTTAGAATTGAGCTTAGTGCAATGAGATAAGAATGGGTCAATTTGCATTCTTCTGCATGCTGACCTCCAGCTGAGCCAGCACCATTTGTTGAAAAGGCTATCTTTTTTCCACTAAATGGTTTTAGCTCCTTTGTCAAAGATCAAGTGACCATAGGAGTGTGGATTCATTTCTGGGTCTTCAATTCTGTTCCATTGATCTACATGTCTGTCACTGTACCAATACCATGCGGTTTTTAACACTTTTGCTCTGTAGTACAGCTTGAGGTCCGGGGTACTGATTCCCCCAGAGGTTCTTTTACTCTTGAGAATAGTTTTAGCTATTCTGGGTTTTCTGTTATTCCAGATGAATTTTTGAATTGCTCTTTCTAACTCTATGAAGAATTGAGTTGGGATTTTGATGGGTATTGCATTGAATCTGTGTATTACTTTTGGTAAGATGCTCATTTTTACTATATTAATCCTGCCAATCCATGAGCATGGCAGATTTTTCCATCTTCTGAGGTCTTCTTCAATTTCTCTCTTCAGAGACTTGAAGTTGTTGTCATACAGATCTTGCACTTGTTTGGTTAGAGTCACGCCAAGATACATAATATGGTTTGTGGCTATCGTGAAGGGTATCATTTCTCTTCTTTCTCAGCCTACTTATTCTTTGAGTATAGGAAGGCTTTTGACTTGCTTGAGTTGATTTTATATCCGGCCACTTTGCTGAAGTCGTTTATCAGCTGTAGGAGTTCTCTGGTGGAGTTCTTTGGGTCGCTTATGTATACTATCATATCGTCTGCAAATAGTGATAGTTTGACTTCTTCTTTTCCAATTTGTATCCCTTTTACCTCTTTTTGTTGTCTAATTGCTCTAGCTAGAACTTCAAGTACTATATTGAAAAGATATGGAGAGAGAGGGCAGCCTTGTCCAGTCCCTGATTTTAGTGGGATTGCTTCAAGTTTCTCTCCATTTAGATTGATGCTGGCTACCGGTTTGCTGTAAATTGCTTTTACTATGTTTAGACATGGGCCTTGAATTCCTGATCTTTCCAAGACCTTTAGCATGAAAGGATGCTGAATTTTGTCAAATGCTTTCTCAGCATCTAATGAGACGACCATATGGTTTTTTTCTTTAAAATTGTTTATATAGTGGATTACATTGATGAATTTCCTTATATTGAACCATCCCTGCATCCCTGGGATGAAGCCTACTTGATCGTACTGAATGATCGTTTTGATGTGTTCTTGGATTCGGTTGGCAAGAATTTTATTGAGTATTTTTGCATCGATATTCATAAGAAATTGGACTGAGATTCTCTTTCTTTGTCGGATCTTTGTGTGCTTTTGGTATTAGTGTAATTGTTGCTTCATAGAACGAGTTGGGTAGTGTTCCTTCTGTTTCTATTTTGTGGAACAGTTTGAAGAGTATTGGTGTTAGGTCTTTGAAGGTCTGATAGAATTCTGCACTAAAACCATGTGGAACTCTGCTTTTTTTGGTTGGAAGACTTCCAATGACAACTTCTATTTCTTCAGGGGTTATAGGACGGTTTAGATGGTCTATTTAATCCTGATTTAATTTTGGTACTTGGTATCTGTCAAGGAAATTGTCCATTTCCTCAAGATTTTCTAGTTGTGTTGAATATAGGTTTTTATAGTAGGATCTGATGATTTTTTGAATTTTCTCAGTTTCTGTTGTTATCTCTCCCTTTTCGTTTCTGATTTTATTAATTTGGATACTATCTCTGTGTCCTCTGGTTAGTCTGGCTAAGGGCTTATCTATCTTGTTGATTTTCTCAAAGAACCAACTCCTCATTTTGTTGATTCTTTGTATGGTTTTATTTGTTTCTACTTGATTGATTTCAGCCCTGAGTTTGATGATTTCCTGTCTTCTAGTCCGCTTTTGTGTATTTGCTTCTTTTTGTTCAAGGGCTTTCAGGTGTGCCATTAAGCTGTTAGTGTATGCTGTCTCCCGTTTCTTTTTGGCGGCACCCAGGGCTATGAATTTTCCTCTTAGCACTGCTTTCATTGTGTCCCATAAATTAGGGTATGTTGTGCCTTCATTTTCATTAACTTTCAAAAAGTCTTTGATTTCTTTCTTTATTTCCACCTTGACCAAGTTATCATTGAGTAGAGCATTGTTCAGCCTCCATGTGTACATGGGTTTTCTTTTGTTTTTGTTGCCATTGAAGACCACCCTTATTCCATAGTGATCTGATACGAGGCATGGGATTAGTTCTATCTTCTTATATGTGTTGAGGTCTGATTTGTGACCAATTATATGGTCAATTTTGGAGAAGGTACCATGAGGAGCTGAGAAGAAGGTGTATTCTTTAGCTCTAGGATGAAATGTTCTATATATATATCAGTTCCATTTGGTCCAGGGCTTCAATTAGATTCACTGTGTCCCTGCTTAGTTTCTGCTTTCCTGAACGATCCATTTCAGAGAGCGGGGTGTTGAAGTCACCCACTATTATTGTGTGCGGTGCGATGTGTGCTTTGAGTTTTAGTAAAGTTTCTTTTGCGAATGAGTGTGCCCTTGCATTTGGAGCATAGATATTCAGAATTGAGAATTCTTGATGGCGGATTTTTCCCTTGATCAGTATGTAGTGTCCTTCTGTGCCTTTTTTGATGACTTTAGGTTGAAAATCAATTTTATCTGCTATTAGGATGGCTACTCCACCTCGTTTCTTGGGGCCATTTGCTTGTAAAATTGTTTTCCAGCCTTTTACTCTGAGGTAGTGTTTGTCTTTGACACTGAGGTGCGTTTCCTGCATGCAGCAAAATGCTGGGTCCTGTTTACGTATCCAGTCTGCTAGTCTATGTCTTTTAATTGGGGAATTGAGACCATTCATATTAAGAGAGATTAAGGCATAGTGATTATTGCCATCTGCCATTCTTGACGCTATCTTTATGTTTGAGTGGTTATCTACTTTTGGGTTTGATTCAAGAAGGTTATTATCTCATTTTTTCCAGGATGTTGTTTCTCTCCCTGTATTGGAGGTTTCCACCTATTATCCGTTGCAGGGCTGGATTTGTGGAAAGATATTGTGAAAATTTGGTTTTATCATGGAATATCTTGGTCTCTCCATCTTTGGTGATTGAGAGTTTTGTTGGGTATAGTAGTCTAGGCTGGCATTTGTGCTCTCTTAGTGTCTGCATGAGATCTGCCCTGGATCTTCTGGCTTTCATAGTCTCTGGTGAGAAGTCTGATGTGATTCGGATAGGTCTTCCTTTGTATGTTACTTGGCCCTTTTCTCTTACTGCTTTTAGTATTCTTTCTTTGTTTAGAACATTTGGTATTTTGATTATTATGTGACGGGAGGTATTTCTGTTCTGGTCCAGTCTGTTTGGAGTTCTGTAGGCTTCTTGTACGTTCATCAGCATCCCTCTCTTTATGTTAGGGAAGTTTTCCTCCACAATTTTGTTGAAGATGTTTACTGGCCCTTTAAGTTGCAAATCTTCACTCTCATCTATACCTATAATCCTTAGGTTTGGTCTTCTCATTGTGTCCTGGATTTCCTGGATGTTTTGGGTTACACGTTTTTTGCATTTTGCATTGTCTTTGACTGTTGAGTCGATGCTTTCTATGGAATCTTCAGCATCTGAGATTCTTTCTTACATCTCTTGTATTCTATTGTTTATATTTGCATCTATGACTCCTGATTTCTTCCCAAGGTTTTCTATCTCCAAAGTTGTCTCCCTTTGTGATTTCTTAGTTGTTTCTACTTCCTTTTTTAGTTCCTGGATGGATTTGCTGAGATCCTTCACTTGTTTGTTTGTATTTTCCTGTATTTCTTTAAGGTATTTTTGCATTGCCTCTTTCAGGATTTCTTCCTGATGACCCACGTTCTCCTGCAATTCTCTGAGTGATTTTTGTGTTTCCTCCTCATGGGAATCCATCAGTTGATCCATTGTCTCCTGCATATCTTTAAGCAGTTCTCGTGTTTCTTTTGTAAGGGCATCTAACCGTTGATTCATTTCTTTAAGCAATTTTTGTGTTGCCTCCTTATGGGCATCCATCTGTTGATCCATATTCTTCTGCATTTCTTTATGCCAATTTTGTGATTCCTTTGTGAGTGCGTCTACGCGTTGATTCATCTCGTTAAGCGATTTTTGTTTTGTCTCCTTGTGCGCCTCCATCTTTTGATCCATGTTCTCCCGCATTTCTCTAAGCGATTTTTGTGTTTCCTTTGTAAGGGCTTCTAACCGTTGATTCATGGTCTCCTGTAACTCTTTATGAGATTTATTTGTGTCCTTCTTGTGATCCTCTAATAGCGTCATGAGAAGTGATTTTAAATCCAGATCTTGTCTTTCGGGTGTGGTGGGGTATCCAGGATTTGCTGCTGTTGGAGAGATGGGTACGGATGGTCCCACATTACTTTGATTTCTGTTAGTAACATTCCTACGTTTGTCTTTTGCCATCTGGATATCTCTGATGTTAGTTGGTCCTGCTGCCACTGGCTGTTGGTTGGACCCCCTGTGAGACTGCAAAGCTATTTCTGCCCCCCCCCCCGGATTGCCAGGATTCCCCTGGCACCGATTTCTGGGGCCTGCCCTGCTCCTGAGTGACTTTGGAGCCCTAATGTGCCTTGCCCCAAGTGATCTTATATTGGGGAGGCCTTGCACATCCAAAGGCTCAGCCTAGTGGATTCCTGGAGCAGAGGTCGCCAAAGGGAGGCTGGTAGGCTCCTGCCCTGTGCAGGGACGTGTGATCTCTCCTAGGGGGGAAGGGGGTGTCCCTCTGCCAGGCAGAAGTCCCACAGCAGAGCTGGCGCTCTGGTTACTGCAGATCCCCCCAGCACTTGGGAGCCTCACACACACAAGCCGCCCGAGACCTAAGCGATATTAAGCCTGTCTGTCTCAGAACCTGGCTGTCCCATCTTCCCAGTCACTGGAGCAAAGATGGCGGAGTGCAATCTGCACACACTCCGTGGCACCGCTAACCCTGCAGACGCGATGGCCTGCCGATTTGGCACCCAGATGACCACAGCGCTGACCCGTTCTCGGGCACAGATGGAAGCCCAACAGGCCGTGTCCCAAGTGATGTTATATTGGGGAGAGAGAGCTTGGGGTACCTGTCTCTTCAACGCAGTCTGCGGGAACAGAGGTCGCGGAAGGAAAGCAGGTAGGCTCCCGCCCAGTGCTGACCCGTTCTCGTGCGCAGACGGAAGCCCCAACAGGCCGTGTCCCAAGTGATGTTATATTGGGGAGAGAGAGTCTGGGGTACCTGTCTCTTCAGCGCAGTCTGCGGGAACAGATGTCGCGGAAGGAAATCTCTTGTCTTCTACTTCTAAGGCATAGTACAGTTTGCTCTGAAACGCATGTCAAATACAATGTAGTGATGATATCCAGTTTTGAACAGTAAAGACAATCCCAGACGGATATCTACCTGGTAATCGCATTTAGTGTATATCGTGTATTGTGCATAATATCCTTGTTTTGTGCTAAACAACATGTTTAAACACCCAGCGTTTTAATGCTCACAATGTATGTAAACTGTAAATGAAACACTCTTCCAGGTATTAGCACAGTAATGAACATGAAAGCGGTCACATTTACTGCGTTTTCTGTTTGGTCTATGTGGAAACACTTGTCTTCCACTTGTAACGCGTTGTTCTGTTTGCTTCGAAACACATAGGCAAAAAAAAATGTAGTAATAAAATCCAATTTTGAAGAGTAAAGACAATCCCAGATGGATAGCTACCTTGTAATGTCATTTAGAGTTCTTCATGTATTGTACAGGATTTCCTCGTTTCTGCTAAACAAGATGTTTAAACACCCAGTATTCTCAAACTCACAGTATATATAAACGGTAAAGGAAGCATTCTTCCTGGTATTAGCACAGTAATGAACATGAAAGCGGTCACATCGTACTTCGTTTTCTGTTGGTTCTATGCGCAAACACTTGTCTTCTATTTCTATCGCATAGTATGGTTTGCTCCGAAACGCATGCGCAAATACAATGTAGAAACGATATCCAGTTTTGAAGATTAAAGACCATCTCAGACGGATTGCTACCTGGTAATCGCATTTAGTGTATATCGTGTATGGTGCATAATATCCTTGTTTTGTGCTAAACAACATGTTTAAACACCCAGCGTTTTTAAGTTCACAGTATATGTAATCTGTAAATGAAACTTTCTTCCGGATAGTAGCACAGTATTGAACATGATAGCGGTCACATTTTATTGCATATTCAGTTTGGTCTTTGTTCAAACCCTTGTCTTCCTCTTGTAACGCCACGTTCTGCTTGCTGCGAAACGCATGGGCAAATCCAATGTAGTAATGATATCCAGCTTAGAACAGTAAAGACAATCCCAGACTGATAGCTACCTGGTATCTCATTTAGAGTTCATGTACAGGATTTCCTCGTTTTGTGCTAAACAACATGTTTGAACACCCAGTATTCTCAAACTCACAATATATATAAACGGTAAGAGACACATTCTTCCCAGGTATTACCACAGTAATGAACATGAAAGAGGTCACATCGTACTGTGTTTTCTGTGGGGTCTATGGGCAAACACTTGTTTTCTACTTCTAACGCATAGTACGGTTTGCTCCGAAACGCATTTCAAATACAATGTAGTGATGATGTCCAGTTTTGAACAGTAAAGACAATCCCAGACGGATAGCTGCCTGGCAATCTAGAGTTCTTCATATATTGTACAGGATTTCCTGGTTTTGTGCTAGATGACATGTTTAAACACCCAATATACTTAAACTCACAGTATATATAAATGGTAAATGAAACATTCTTCCTGGTATTACCACCATAATGAACATGAAAGCGGACACATCGTACTGCGTTTTCTTTTGGGTCTATGCGCAAACACTTGTCTTCTAATTCTAACGCATAGTACGGTTTGCTCCGAAACGCAAGGGCAAATACAATGTAGAAACGATATCCCGTGTGGAACAGTAAAGACAATCTCAGACGGATAGCTACCTGGCAATCGCATTTAGTGTATATCATGTATTGTGCATAATATCCTTGTTTTGTGCTAAACAACATGTTTAAACACCGAGCGTTTTAAAGCTCACAGTATATGTAAACTGTAACCGAAATTCTATTCCGGGTATTAGCACAATAATGAACATGAAAGCGGTCACATTGTACAGCGTTTTCTGTTGGGTCTATGTGCAAACACTTGTCTTCTACTTTTAACGCGTTGTTTGTTTGCTGCGAAACGCTAGGCAAATAAAATGTAGCAATGATATCCAATTTTGAAGAGTAAAGACAATCCCAGACGGATACCTACCTTCTAATCTCATTTAGAGTTCTTCATGTATTGTACAGGAATTCCTCGTTTGTGCTAAACAACATGTTTAAACACTCACCATTCTTAAACTCGCAGTATATTTAAACGGTAAAGGAAATATTATTCCTGGTATTAGCACAGTAATGAACATGAAAGCGGTCACATCATACTTCGTTTTCTGTAGGCTCTATGCGCAAACACTAGTCTACTACTTCTAAGGCATAGTATGTTTTGCTCCGAAACGCATGTCAAATACAATGTAGTGATGATATCGTTTTGAACAGTAAAGACAATCCCAGACGGATAGCTGCCTGGCAATCTAATTTAGAATTCTTCATGTATTGTACAGGATTTCTTTTTTTGGGGGGTTAATGACATGTTTAAACACCCAATATACTTAAACTCACAGTATATATAAATGGTAAAGGAAAGATTCTTTCTGGTGATAGCACAGTAATGACCATGAAAGCGGTTACAACGTACTGCGTTTTCTGTTGTGTCTATGCGAAAACACTTGTCTTCTACTTCTAACGCATATATGGTTTGCTCCGAAACGCATGGACATATACATTGTAGAAACGATATCCAGTTTGGAACAGTAAAGACAATCTCAGATGGACAGCTACCTGGTAATCGCATTTAGTGTATCGAGTATTGTGCATAATATCCATGTTTTGTGCTAAACAACATGTTTAAACGCAAAGCATTTTAAAGCTCACAGTATATGTAAACTGTAACCGAAACACTCTTCCGGGTATTAGCACAGTAATGAACATGAAAGCGGTCACATTGTACTGCGTTTTCTGTTGGGTCTATGTGCAAACACTTGTCTTCCACTTGTAACGCGTTGTTCTGTTTGCTGCGAAACGCATGGGCAAATAAATTATAGTAATGATATCCAATTTTGAAGAGTAAAGACAATCCCAGACAGATAGCTACCTTGTAATCTCATTTAGAGTTGTTCATGTATTTTACAGGATTTCCTCGTTTGTGCTAAACAACATGTTTAAACACCCAGCATTCTCAAACTCACAGTATATTTAAACGGTAAAGGAAATATTCTTCCTGGTATTAGCACAGTAATGAACATGAAAGCGGTCACATCGTACTTCTTTTTCTGTTGGGTCTATGCGCAAACACTTGTCTTCTACTTCGGTTGCATAGTACGGTTTGCTCAGAAACGCATGGGCAAATACAATATAGAAACGATATCCAGATTTGAACAGTAAAGAAAATCTCAAGCGGATAGCTACCTGGTAAACGCATTTAGTGTATATCGTGTATTGTGCATAATATGCTTGTTTTATGCTAAACAACATGTTTTAACACCCAGCCTTTGAATGCTCACAATGTTTGTAAACTGTAAACGAAACTGTCTTCCGGGACTTAGCACAGTAATGAGCATGAGTGCGGTGACATTGTACTTTGTATTCAGTTAGGTTGATGTTCAAACACTTGTCTTCCACTTGAAACGCCTTGTTCTGTTTGCTGCGAAACGCATGAGCCAATAAAATGTAGTAATTATATCAAGTTTAGAACAGTAAAGACAATCCCAGACGAATAGCTACCTGGTATCTCATTTAGAGTTCATGTACAGGATTTCCTCGTTTTGTGCTAAACAACATGTTTGAACACCCGGTATTCTCAAACTCACAGTAAATATAAACGGTAAAGGACACATTCTTCCTTGTATTACCACAGTAAGGAACATGAAAGAGGTCACATCGTACTGTGTTTTCTGTTGTGTCTATGCACAAACACTTGTCTTCTACTTCTAATGCATAGTACGGATTGCTCCGAAACGCATGTCAAATACAATGTAGTGATGATATCCAGTTTTGAACAGTAAAGACAATCCCAGACAGATAACTGCCTGGCAATCTAGAGTTCTTCATGTATTGTACAGGATTTCCTTGTTTTGTGCTAAATGACATGTTCAAACACTCAATATACTTAAACTCACAGTATATATAAACGGTAAATGAAACATTCTTCCTTGTATTACCACTGTAACGAACATCAAAGTGGACACATCGTACTGCGTTTTCTATTGGGTCTATGCGCAAACACTTGTCTTCTACTTCTAATGCACAGTACGTTTTGCTCCGAAACGCATGGGCAAACACAATGTAGAAACGATATCCAGTTTTGTAAAGACAATCTCAGATAGATATCTACCTTGTAATCGCATTTTGTGTATATCGTGTATTGTGCATAATATCCTTTTTTTGTGCTAAACATGTTTAAATACCCAGCGTTTTAAAGTTCACAGTATATGTAAACTGTAAACAAAATACTCTTCCGGGAATTAGCACAGAAATGAACATGAAAGCGGTCACATTTTACAGCGCTTTATGTTGTATCTATGCACAAACACTTGTCTTCCACTTGTAACGCCTCGTTCTGTTTCCTGCGAAACACATGGGCAAATATCATGTATTAATGATATCCAGTTTAGAACAGTAAAGACAATCCCAGACGGATAGCTACCTGGTAATCTCATTTACAGTTCATGTACAGGATTTCCTCGTTTTGTGCTAAACAACATGTTTGAACACCCTGTATTCTCAAACTCACAGTATATATAAACGGTAAAGGACACATTCTTCCAGGTATTACCACAGTAAGGAAAATGCAAGGGGTCACATCGTACTGCGTTTTCTGGTGGGTCTATGCGCAAACACTTGTCTTGTACTTCTAAGGCATAGTACGGTTTGCTCCGAAACGCATGTCAAATACAATGTAGTGATGATATCCAGCTTTGAACAGTAAAGACAATCCCAGACAGAAAGCTGCCTGGCAATCGAATTTAGATTTATTCCTGTATTGTACAGGATTTCCTCGTTTTGTGCTAAATGTCATGTTTAAACACCCAATATACTTAAACTCACAGTATATATAAATGGTAAATGAAACATTCTTCCTCGTATTACCACAGTAATGAACATGAAAGCGGTCACAACGTACTGCGTTTTGTGTTGGGTCTATACGCAAACACTTGTCTTCTACTTCTAACGCATAGTACGGTTTGCTCCGAAACGCATGGGCAAATACAATGTAGAAACGATATCCAGATTTGAACAGTAAAGACAATCTCAGACGGATAGCTACCTAGTAAACGCATTTATTGTATATCTTGTATTGTGCATAATATCCTTGTTTTGTGCTAAACAACATGTTTAAACACCCAGCGTTTTAAAGCTCACAGTATACATAAAATGTAACCGAAACACTCTTCCGGGTATTAGCACAGTAATGAATATCAAAGCGGTCACATTGTACTGCGTTTTCTGTTGGGTCTATGTGCAAACACTTGTCATCCACTTGTAATGCGTTGTTCTGTTTGCTGCGAAACGCATAGGCAAATAAAATGTAGTAATGATATCCAATTTTGAAGAGTAAAGACAATCCCAGATGGATAGCTACCTTGTAATCTCATTTAGAGTTCTTCACGTATTGTACAGGATTTCCTCGTTTGTGCTAAACAACATGTTTAAACACCCGGTATTCTCAAACTCACAATATATTTAAACGGTAAAGGAAATATTCTTCCGGGTATTAGCACTGTAATGAACATGAAAGAGGTCACATCGTACTGCGTTTTCTGTTTGGTCTATGCGCAAACACTTGTCTTCTACTTCTAAGGCATAGTACGGTGTGCTCCGAAACGCATGTCAAATACAATGTAGTGATGATATCCAGTTTTGAACAGTAAAGACAATCCCAGACGGATAGCTGACTCTCAATCTAATTTAGAATTCTTCATGTATTGTACAGGATTTCCTCGTTTTGTGCTAAATCACATGTTTAAACACCCAATATACTTAAACTCACAGTATATATAAACGGTAAAGGAATCATTCTTCCTGGTATTAGCACAGTAATGAACATGAAAGCGGTCACAACGTACTGCGTATTCTGTTGGGTCTATTCGCAAACACTTGTCTTCTAGTTCTAACGCATATATGGTTTGCTCCGAAATGCATGGGCAAGTACAATGTAGGAACGATATCCAGTTTTGAGCAGTAAAGACAATCTCAGACAGATAGATACCTAGTAAACACATTTATTGTATATCGTGTATTGTGCATAATATTCTTGTTTTGTGCTAAACAACATGTTTAAACACCCAGCGTTTTAAAGCTCACAGTATATATAAACTGTAACCGAAACACTCTTCCGGGTATGAGCACAGTAATGAACATGAAAGCGGTCGCATTGTACAGTGTTTCCTGTTAGGTCCTTGTGCAAACACTTGTCTTCCACTTGTAACGCGTTGTTCTTTTTGCTGCGAAACGCGTAGGTAAATAAAATGTAGCAATGATATCCAATTTTGAAGAGTAAAGACAATCCCAGATGGATAGCTACCTTGTAATCTCAGAGTTCTTCATGTATTGTACATGATTTCCTCGTTTGTGCTAAACAACATGTTTAAACACCCAATGTTCTCAAACCCACAATATATGAAAACTGAAAATGAAACACTCTTTCGGGCATTAGTACAGTAATGAACATGAAAGCTGTCATATTGTACTGCGTTTTCTGTTGGGTCTATGCGCACTTGTCTTCCACTTGTAACACGTTGTTCTGCTTGCTGCGAAACGCATGGGCAAAGACAATGTAATAATGATATCCAGTTTTGAATAGCAAAGACAATCTCAGAGGGATAGCTAACTGGTAAACGCATTTAGTGTGTATCGTGTATTGTGCATAATATCCTTGTTGTAGGCTAAACAATACGTTTAAACACCCAGTGTTCTCAAACTCTCAGTATATATAAACGGTAAACCAAACACTGTTCCTGGTATTAACCCAGAAAGGAACATGAAAGCTATCACATTGTACTGCGTTTTCTGTTGAGTCTATGTGCAAACACTTGTCTTCCACTTGTAACGCATAGTACGGTTTGCTCCGAATCGCATGGGAAAATACAATTTAGTAATGATATCTAGTTTTGAATATTAAAGACAATCCCAGACGGATAGCTTCCTGGTAATCTCATTTAGAGTTCTTCATGTATTGTACAGAATATCCTCCTTTTGGGCTAAACATCATGTATAAACACCCAGTGTTCTCAAACTCACAGTATATATAAAAAGTAATGGAAACCCTATTCCTGCTATTAGCACATTAATGATCATGAAAGCAGTCACATTGTACTGCCTTTTCTTTTGGGTCTATGCGCAAACACTTGTCTTCCACTTGTAACGCATTGTTCTGTTTGCTGCGAAACGCATGGGCAAATACAATGTAGTAATGATATCCAATTTTGAAGAGTAAAGAAAATCTCAGACGGATACCTACCTGGTAATCGCACTATGTGTATATCGTGTATTGTGCATAATATCCTTGTTTTGTGATAAAAAACTTGTTTAAACACCCAGCATTTTAAAGCTCACAATTTATGTAAACGCTAAACGAAACAGCCTTCTGGGTGTTAGCACAGTAATGAACATGAAAGCAGTGACATTGTACTGCGTATTCAGTTAGGTCGATGTTCAAACACTTGTCTTCCTCTTGTAACGCCTTGTTCTGTTTGCTGCGAAACGCATGCGCAAATACAATGTAGTAGTGATATCCAGTTTTGAACAGTAAAGACAATTACAGCTGGATAGCTACCTGGTAATCTCATTTAGCGTTCATGTACAGGATTTCCTCGTTTTGTGCTAAACAACATATTTGAACACCTAGTATTCTCAAACTCACAGTATATACAAACAGTAAAGGACACATTCTTCCTTGTATTACCACAGTAAGGAACATGAAAGAGGTCACATCGTACTGCCTTTTCTGTTGGGTCTATTCGCAAACACTTGTCTTCTACTTCTAATGCATAGTACGGTTAGGTCTGAAACGCATGTAAATACAATTGTACTGATGATATCCAGGTTTGAACAGTAACGACAATCCCAGACGGATAGCTGCCTGGCAACCTAATTTAGAGTTCTTCATGTATTGTACAGGATTTCCTCGTTTTGTGCTAAACGACATGTTTAAACACCCAATATACTTAAACTCACAGTATACATAAACGGTAAAGGAAACATTCTTCCTCGTATTACCACAGTAATGAACATGAAAGCGGTCACATCGTACTGCGTTTTCTGTTGGGTCTATGCGCAGACACTTGTCTTCTACTTCTTTTTTTTTGTGATTTTTCGAGACAGGTTTTCTCTGTGTAGCCTTGGTTGTCCTGGAACTCACTCAGTAGACCAGGCTGGCCTCGAACTCAGAAATCCTCCTGCCTCTGCCTCCCAAGTGCTGGGATTAAAGGCGTGCACCACCACCACCCGGCTACACTTGTCTTCTACTTCTAACGAATAGTACGGTTTGCTCCAAAAAGCATGAGCAAATACAATGTAGAAAGGATATCCAGTTTTGAACAGAAAAGACAATCACAGACGGATAGCTACCTGGTAATCGCATTTAGTGTATATCGTGTATTGTGCATAATTTCCTTGTTTTGTGCTAAAAAAACATGTTTAAACACCTAGTGTTTTAAAGCTCACAGTATATGTAAACCGTAAACGAAACACTCTTCCGGGTATTAGCACAGTAATGAACAAGAAAGCGGTCACATTGTACTGTTTTTTGTTGGGTCTATGAGCAAACACTTGTCTTCCACTTGTAACGTGTTGTTCTGTTTGCTGCGAAATGCATGGGCAAATACAATGTAGTAATGATATCCAGTTTTGAAGAGTAAAGACAATCTCAGACGGATAGCTACCTGGTAAACACATTTAGTGTATATAGTGTATTGTGCATAATATCCTTGTTTTGTGCTAAACAACATGTTTAAACACCCAGCATTTTAAAGCTCACAGTATATGTAAACTGTAAATGAAACACTCTTCCGGGTATTAGCACAGTAATGAACATGAAAGCGGTCACATTGTACTGCGTATTCAGTTAGGTCGTTGTTCAAACACTTGTCTTCCACTAGTAACGCCTTGTTCTGTTTGCTGCGAAATGCATGGGCAAATACAATGTAGTAATGACATCGTTTAGTTCAGTAAAGACAATCACAGACGGATAGCTACCTGGTATCTCATTTAGAGTTCATGTACAGGATTTCCTCGTTTTGTGCTAAACAACATGTTTGAACACCCAGTATTCTCAAACTCACAGTATATATAAATGGTAAAGGACACATTCTTCCAGGTATTAGCACAGTAATGAACATGAAAACGGTCACATTTTACTGCGTTTTCTGTTAGGTCGATGTGCAAACACTTGTCTTCCACTTGTAATGCCTTGTTCTGTTTGCTGGAAAATGCATGGCAAATAAAATGTAGCAATGATATCCAGTTTTGAACAGTAAAGACAATCTCAGAAGGATAGTTACCTGGAAAACGCATTTAGTGTATATTGTGTTTTGTGTGTAATATCCATATTTTTTGCTAAACAACATGTTTAAACACCCAGCGTTTTAAAGCTCACAGTATATGTAAACTGTAAATGAAACACTCTTTCAGGTGTTAGCACAGTAATGAACATGAATGCGGTCACATTGTACTGCGTTTTCTGTTCGATTTATGTGCAAACACTTGTCTTCCATTTGTAACGCCTCATTCTGTTTGCTGCGAATCTCATGGGCAAATACAATGTAGTAATAATTTTCAGTTTTGAACAGTAAACACAATCTCAGATTGATAGCTACCTTGGTAAACTCATTTAGTGTATATCGTGTATGCTACATAATATCCTTGTTTTGCGCTAAACAACATGTTTAAACACCCAGTGTTCTCAAACTCACAGTATATGAAAACAGTAAACAAAACCCTCTTCCGTGTATTAGCCCAGTAATTAACATGAAAGCTGTCACATTGTACTGCGTTTTCTGTTGGGTCTATGCGGAAACAATTGTCTTCTACTTCTATAGCATAGTACGGTTTGCTCCGAAATGCATGGGCAAATACAATGTAGGGATGATATCCAGTTATGAAGAGTAAAGACAATCTCAGACGTATAGCTACCTGACGCATTTAGTGTATATCGTGTATTGTGCATAATATCCTTGTTTTGGGCTAAACAACACGTTTAAACACCCAGTGTTCTCAAACTCTCATATTTAAACGGTAAATATTTAAACGGTAAACCAAATACTGTTCCTGGTATTAACACAGAAAGGAACATGAAAGCTGTAACATTATAGTGCGTTTTCTGTTAGGTCTGTGTGCAAACACTTGTCTTCCACTTGTAATGCATAGTAAGGTTTGCTCCGAAATGCATGGGCAAATACAATGTAGTAAGGTTTGCTCCGAAATGCATGGGCAAATACAATGTAGTAATGATATTCAGTTTAGAATAGTAAAGACAATCCCAGACGGATAGCTACCTGGTAATCTCATTTAGAGTTCATGTACAGGATTTCATCGTTTTGTGCTAAACAACATGTTTGAACACCCAGTATTCTCAAACTCACAATATATATAAACGGTAAAGGACACATTCTTCCTTGTATTACCACAGTAATGAACATGAAAGAGGTCACATAGTATTGCGCTTTCTGTTGGGTCTATACGCAAACACTTGTCTTCTACTTCTAACGCATTGGACGGTTTGCTCCGAAACGCATGTCAAATACAATTTAATAATGATATCCAGTTTTGAGTAGTAAAGGTAATCTCAGATGGATAGCTGCCTGGTAAACGCATTTAGTGTATATCGTGTATTATGCATAATATCCTTGTTTGGAGCTAAACAACACATTTAAACACATAGTGTTCTCAAACTCTCAGTATATTTAAATGTTAAACCAAACACTGTTCCTGGTAGTAACACCAAAAGGAACATGAAAGCTGTAACATTATAGTGCGTTTTCTGTTGGGTCTATGTGCAAACACTTGTCTTCTACTTGTAACGCATACTACAGTTTGCTCCCAAACGCATGTCAAATACAATGTAGTAATGATATCCAGTTTTGAACAGTAAAGACAATCCCAGATGGATAGCTGCCTGGCAATCTAGAGTTCTTCATGTATTGTACAGGATATCCTCGTTTTGTGCTAAACAACATGTTTAAACACCCACTGTTCTCAAACTCACTGTATATATAAATGGTAATGGAAACACTATTCCTGCTATTAGCACATTAATGTCATGAAAGCAGTCACATTGTACTGTGTTTTCTGTTGGGTCTATGCGCAAACACTAGTCTTCCACTTCTAACGCATAGTAAGGTTTGCTCCAAAATTCATTGGCAAATAGAATGTAGTAATTACATCCAGTTTTGAGTTGTAAAGACAATCTCAGATGGATAGCTACCTGGTAAACGCATTTAGTGTATGTTGTTTATAGTGCATAATATCCTTGTTTTTTGCTAAACAACATGTTTAAACACCCAGTATTCTTAAAATTACAGTATATACAAATTTAAACCAAACACTCTTCTGGTTATTTGCCAGAAAGCAACATGAACGCAGTCACATTTGAGTGCGTTTACTGTTGGGTCTATGTGCAAACACTTTTCTTCCACTTGTAACGCACTGTATTTTTTAGCGGAAACGCATTGTCAAATAAAATGTAGTAATGATATCCAGCTTTGAACAGTAAAGACAATCCAAAACGGATAGCTATCTTATAATCTCATTTAGAGTACATCATGAATTGTATAGGATATCGTTGTTTTGTGCAAAACAACATGTTTAAACACACAGTATTCTTAAACTCACAGTATGTAGAAAGTGTGAACGAAACTCTCTTCTTGTTATTTGCCAGAAAGCAACATGAATACAGTCACTTTTTAGTGCGTTTACTGTTGGGTCTATGTGCAAACACTTTTCTTCCACTTGTAAAGCATCGTATGTTTTCACGTAAACTCATGGTCAAATAAAATGTAGTAATGATATCCACCTTTGAACAGTAAAGACAATCCCAAACCGATAGCTATCTGGTAATCTCATTTAAAGTACATCATAAATTGTATAGGATATCGTTGTTTTGTGCAAAACAATATGTTTAAACACACAGTATTCTTAAACTCACAGTATGTAGAAAGTGTAAACGAAGCACTCTTCTGTTTATTTGCCAGAAAGCAACATGAACGTAGTCCCATTTTACTGAGTTTACTGTTGGGTCTATGTGCAAAAACTTTTCTTCCACTTTTAACGCATCGTATGTTTTCGCGGAAACACACAGTCAAATACAATGTAGTAATCATATCCAGTTTTGATCAGTAGACAATCCCGAACGGAGATCTGGCAATCTCATTTAGCGTACATCATGAATTGTACAGGATATCGCTGTTTTGTGCAAAACAGCATGGTTAAACACCCAGTATTCTTAAACTCACAGTAGATAGAAAATGTAAACCAAACACTCTTCTGATTATTTGCCAGAAAACACCATGAACGCAGTCACATTTTAGTGCGTTTACTGTTGGGTCTATGTGCAAACACGTTTCTTCCACTTGTAAGCGATCGTATGTTTTCGCGAAAACGAATCATCAAATACAATGTAGTAATGATATCCAGTTGTGAACAGTAAAGACAATCCCAAACGGTAATCTCGTAATCTCATTTAGAGTACATCATGAATTGTACAGGATAGCGTTGTTTTATGCAAAACAACATGTATAAACACACAGTATTCTTAAATTCACAGTATACATAAACTTTTAACTAGACTCTCTTCTGGTTATTTGCCAGAAAGCAACATGAACGCAGTCACATTTTAGTGCGTTTACTGTTGAGTCTATGTGCAAACACTTTTCTTCCACTTGTAACGCATCGTATGTTCTCGCGGAAACGCATGGTCAAATACAATGTAGTAATGATATCCAGCTTTGAACAATAAAGACAATCCCAAACGGATAGCTATCTGGTAATCTCATTGAGAGTACATCATGAATTGTACAGGATATCGTTGTTTTGTGCAAAACAACATGTTTAATCACACAGTATTCTTAAACTCACAGTATGTAGAAAGTGTAAGAGAAACACTCTTCTGGTTATTTGCCAGAAAGCACCATGAACGCAGTCACATTTCAGTGCGTTTACTGTTGCGTCTATGTGCAAACATTTTTCTTCCACTTGTAACGCATTGTATGTTTTCGCGGAAACGCATGGTCAAATAAAATGTAGTAATGATATCCAGCTTTCAACAGTAAAGACAATCCCAAACGGATAGCTATCTTGTAATCTCATTTAGAGTACATCATGAATTGTACAGGATATCATTATTTTGTGCAAAATAACATGTTTAGACACACAGTATTCTTAAACTCACAGTATGTAGAAAGTGTAAAAAAAACACTCATCTGGTTATTTGCCAGAAAGCAACATGAATGCAGTCAATTTTAGTGAGTTTACAGTTGTGTCTATGTGTAAACACTTTTCTTCCACTTGTTTCCATGGAAACGCATGGTCAAATACAATGTAGTAAAGATGTACAGCTTTGAACATTAAAGACAATCACAAACGGATAGCTATCTGGTAATCTCATTTAGAGTACATCGTGAATTGTACAGGATAACATTGTTTTGTGCAAAACAACAAGTTTACACACACAGAATTCTTTTTTTTTATTTATTTTATTTTATTTTTTTAATTTACATTCCAAATCATTTCCCCTTTCCCGTTTCCTCCCTCCCCGAAAGTCCCATAAGCCCCCTTCCCTCCCTCTTTTCTCCATTCAACCCCCTCTCATTACTCTCTCCTGGCGTTCCCCTACATCCAGTCTTTCCAGGACCAGGGGTCTCTCCTTCCATATTTTTAGAAATCTATTGATATGCGGATTGTGTCTAGGGTATTCCGAAAGTCTGGGTCAATATCCCCTTATCAGTGACTGCATACCATGTGTGTTCTTTTGTGATTGGGTTACCTCACTAAGGATGATATTTTCAAGATCTGACCATTTGCCTAGGAATTTCGTGAATTCATTGTTTTTAATTGCAGAGTAGTATTCCATTGTGTAGATATACCACATCTTCTGAATCTATTCCTCCGTTGAGGGACATCTGGGTTCTTTCCAGCTTCTGGCTACTATAAATAAGGCTGCTATGAACATAGTGGAGCATGTGTCCTTATTGCATGCAGGTAAAGTCTCTGGGTATATGCCCAGGAGTGGTATAGCCGGATCCTCCGGGAGTATCATGCCCAGTTTTCTGAGGAACCGCCAGACTGCTTTCCAGGGTGGTTGTACCAGCTTGCAATTCCACCAGCAGTGGAGGAGTGTTCCTCTTTCTCCACATCCTCGCCAACAACTGCTGTCTCCTGTGTTTTTGATCTTAGCCATCCTGACTGGTGTGAGATGGAATCTCAGGGTTGTTTTGATTTGCATTTCCCTAATGACTAAGGATGATGAACATCTCTTTAGGTGCTTCTCAGCCATTAGATATTCTGCAGGTGAGAACTCTTTGTGTAGCTCTGTACCCCATTTTTTAATAGGGTTACTTGCCTCTCTGGAGTTTAACTTCTTGAATTCTTTGTATATCTTGGATTTTAGCCCTCTGTCGGATGTAAGGTTGGTAAAGATCATTTCCCAGTTAGTTGGTTGCCGCTTTGTCTTTTTGACAGTGTCTTTTGCCTTGCAAAAACTTTGTAATTTAATGAGGTCCCATTTGTCTATTCTTGATCTTAGAGCATAAGCTATTGGAGTTCTGTTCAGGAAATTCTCCCCTGTGCCCATATGTTCAAGGTTCTTCCCTAGTTTCCCTTCTATTAGTTTCAGTGTGTCTGGTTTTATGTGGAGATCCTTGATCCACTTAGAATTGAGCTTAGTGCAAGGAGATAAGGATGGGTCAATTTGCATTCTTCTGCATGTTGACCTCCAGCTGAGCCAGCACCATTTGTTGAAAAGGCTATCTTTTTTCCACTGGATGGTTTTAGCTCCTTTGTCAAAGATCAAGTGACCATAGGAGTGTGGATTCATTTCTGGGTCTTCAATTCTGTTCCATTGATCTACATGTCTGTTACTGTACCAATACCATGCAGTTTTTAACACTATTGCTCTGTAGTACAGCTTGAGGTCCGGGATACTGATTCCCCCAGAGGTTCTTTTACTCTTGAGAATAGTTTTAGCTATTCTGGGTTTTCTGTTATTCCAGATGAATTTTTGAATTGCTCTTTCTAACTCTATGAAGAATTGAGTTGGGATTTTGATGGGGATTGCATTGAATCTGTGTATTACTTTTGGTAAGATGCTCATTTTTACTATATTTATCCTGCCAATCCATGAGCATGGCAGATTTTTCCATCTTCTGAGGTCTTCTTCAATTTCTTCCTTCAGAGACTTGAAGTTCTTGTCATACAGATCTTTCACTTGTTTGGTTAGAGTCACCCCAAGATACTTAATATGGTTTGTGGCTATTGTGAAGGGTATTATTTCTCTTACTTCTTTCTCAGCCTGCTTATCCTTTGAGTATAGGAAGGCTTCTGACTTGCTTGAGTTGATTTTATATCCGGCCACTTTGCTGAAGTCGTTTATCAGCTGTAGGAATTCTCTGGTGGAGTTCTTTGGGTCGCTTAAGTATACTATCATATCGTCTGCAAATCGTGATAGTTTGACTTCTTCCTTTCCAATTTGTATCCCTTTGACCTCTTTTTGTTGTCTAGTTGCACTAGCTAGAATTTCAAGTACTATATTGAAAAGATATGGAGATAGAGGGCAGGCTTGTCTAGTCCCTGATTTTAGTGGGATTGCTTCAAGTTTCTCTCCATTTAGATTGATGCTGGCTACTGGTTTCCTGTAAATTGCTTTTACTATGTTTAGATAATATGGACCTTGAATTCCTGATCTTTCTAAGACCTTTAGCATGAAAGGATGCTGAATTTTGTAAAATGCTTTCTCAGCGTCTAATGAGATGACCATGTGGTTTTTTTCTTTGAGATTGTTTATTTAGTGGATTACATTGATGGATTTCCTTATATTTAACCATCCCTGCATCCCTGGGATGAAGCCTACTTGATCGTGGTGAATGATCATTTTGATGTGTTCTTGGATTCAGTTGGCAAGAATTTTATTGAGTATTTTTGCAGCGATATTCATAAGAGAGATTGGCCAGAGATTCTCTTTCTTTGTCGGATCTTTGTGTGCTTTTGGTATTAGTGTAATTGTGGCTTCATTGAACGAATTGGGTAATGTTCCTTCTGTTTCTATTTGGTGGAACAGTTTGAAGAGTATTGGTGTTAGGTCTTCTTTGAAGGTCTGATAGAATTGTGCACTTAAACCATGTGGAACAATGCTTTTTTTGGTTGGAAGACTTCCAATGACAACTTCTATTTCTTCAGGGCTTATAGGACGATTTAGATGGTCTATTTGATCCTTATTTAATTTTGGTACTTGGTATCTGTCAAGGAAATTGTCCATTTCCTCAAGATTTTCTAGTTGTGTTGAATACAGGTTTTTGTAGTAGGATCTGATGATTTTTTGAATTTCCTCAGTTTCTGTTGTTATCTCTCCCTTTTCGTTTCTGATTTTATTAATTTGGATACTATCTCTGTGCCCTCTGGTTAGTCTGGCTAAGGGCTTATCTATCTTATTGATTTTCTCAAAGAACCAACTCCTCGTTTTGTTGATTCTTTGTATGGTTTTATTTGTTTCTACTTGATTGATTTCAGCCCAGAGTTTGATGATTTCCTGCCTTCTACTCCTCTTTGGTGTATTTGCTTCTTTTTGTTCCAGGGCTTTCAGGTGTGCCATTAAGCTGTTAATGTATGCTGTCTCCCGTTTCTTTTTGGCGGCACTCAGGGCTATGAATTTTCCTCTTAGCACTGCTTTCATTGTGTCCCATAAATTAGGGTATGTTGTGCCTTCATTTTCATTAACTTTCAAAAAGTCTTTGATTTCTTTCTTTATTTCCACCTTGACCAAGTTATCATTGAGTAGAGCATTGTTCAGCCTCCATGTGTACGTGGGTTTTCTTTTGTTTTTGTTGCCATTGAAGACTACCCTTGTTCCATAATGATCTGATAGGATGCATGGGATTATTTCTATCTTCTTATATCTGTTGAGGTCTGATTTGTGACCAATTATATGGTCAATTTTGGAGAAGGTACCATGAGGAGCTGAGAAGAACGTGTATTCTTTAGCTCTAGGAAGAAATGTTTTATATATATCTGTTAGTTCCAGTTGGTCTAAGGCTTCAATTAGATTCACTGTGTCCCTGTTTAGTTTCTGCTTTCCTGAACGATCCATTTCAGAGAGCGGGGTGTTGAAGTCACCCACTATTATTGTGTGCGGTGCGATGTGTGCTTTGAGTTTTAGTAAAGTTTCTTTTACGAATGAGGGTGCCCTTGCATTTGGAGCATAGATATTCAGGATTGAGAGTTCTTGATGGTGGATTTTTCCCTTGATCAGTATGTAGTGTCCTTCTGTGTCTTTTTTGATGACTTTAGGTTGAAAATCTATTTTATCTGCTATTAGGATGGCTACTCCACCTCGTTTCTTGGGGCCATTTGCTTGTAAAATTGTTTTCCAGCCTTTTATTCTGAGGTACTGTTTGTCTTTGACACTGAGGTGCGTTTCCTGCATGGAGCAAAATGCTGGGTCCTGTTTACGTACCCAGTCTGCTAGTCTATGTCTTTTAATTGGGGAATTGAGACCATTGATATTAAGAGAGATTAAGGCATAGTGATTATTGCCATCTGCCATTCTTGACGCTATCTTTATGTTTGAGTGGTTATCTACTTTTGGGTTTGATTCAAGAAGGTTATTATCTCATTTTTTCCTGGGTGTTGTTTCTCTCCCTGTATTGGAGGTTTCCACCTATTATCCGTTGCAGGCCTGGATTTGTGGAAAGATATTGTGAAAATTTGGTTTTATCATGGAATATCTTGGTCTCTCCATCTATGGTGATTGAGAGCTTTGCTGGGTATAGTATTCTAGGCTGGCATTTGTGCTGTCTTAGTGTCTGCATGAGATCTGCCCAGGATCTTCTGGCTTTCATAGTCTCTGGTGAGAAGTCTGATGTGATATGGATAGGTCTTCCTTTCTATTTTACTTGGCCCTTTTCTCTTATTGTTTTTAGTATTCTTTCTTTGTTTAGAACATTCGGTGTTTTGATTATTATGTGACGGGAGGTATTTCTGTTCTGGTCCAGTCTGTTTGGAGTTCTGTAGGCTTCTTGTATGTTCATCGGCATCTCTCTCTTTATGTTAGGGAAGTTTTCCTCCATAATTTTGTTGAAGATGTTTACTGGCCCTTCAAGTTGCAAATCTTCACTCTCATCTATACCTATAATCCTTAGGTTTGGTCTTCTCATTGTGTCCTGGATTTCCTGGATGTTTTGGGTTACACGTTTTTTGCATTTTGCATTTTCTTTGACTGTTGAGTCGATGCTTTCTACGGAATCTTCAGCACCTGAGATTCTTTCTTCCATCTCTTGTATTCTATTGTTGATGTTTGCATCTATGACTCCTGATTTCTTCCCAAGGTTTTCTGTCTCCAAAGTTGTCTCCCTTTGTGATTTCTTAGTTGTTTCTACTTCCTTTTTTAGTTCCTGGATGGATTTGCTGAGATCCTTCACTTGTTTGTTTGTATTTTCCTGTATTTCTTTAAGGTATTTTTGCATTACCTCTTTCAGGATTTCTTCCTGATGACCCACGTTCTCCTGCATTTCTCTGAGCGATTTTTGTGTTTCCTCCTCATGGGATTCCATCTGTTGATCCATCGTCTCCTGCATTTCTTTAAGCAGTTCTCGTGTTTCCTTTGTAAGGGCATCTAACCGTTGATTCATTTCTTTAAGCAATTTTTGTGTTGCCTCCTTATGGGCATCCATCTGTTGACCCATATTCTTCTGCATTTCTTTATGCAAATTTTGTGATTCCTTTGTGAGTGCATCTACCCGTTGATTCATCTCGCTAAGCGATTTTTGTGTTTTCTCCTTGTGCGCCTCCATCTTTTGATCCATGTTCTCCCGCATTTCTCTAAGCGATTTTTGTGTTTCTTTTGTAAGGGCTTCTAACCGTTTATTCATGGTCTCCTGTAACTCTTTATGAGATTTATTTGTGTCCTTCTTGTGATCCTCTAATAGCATCATGAGAAGTGATTTTAAATCCAGATCTTGTCTTTCGGGTGTGGTGCAGTATCCAGGACTTGCTGCTGTTGGAGTGTTGGGTTCGGATGGTGCCATATTACTTTGATTTCTGTTAGTAACTTTCCTACGTTTGCCTTTTGCCATCTTGTTACCTCTGCTGTTAGTTGGTCCTGCTGCCACTGGCTGTTGGTTGGACCTCCTGTTAGCCTGCAAAGCTATTTCTGCCCCCCCTGGATTACCAGGATTCCCCTGGCACCGATTTCTGGGGCCTGCCTGCTCCTGAGTGACTTTGGAGTCCTAATGTGCCTTGCCCCAAGTGATCGTATATTGGGGAGGCCTTGCACATCCAAAGGCTCAGCCTAGTGGATTCCTGGAGCAGAGGTCGCCAAAGGGAGGCTGGTAGGCTCCTGCCCTGTGCAGGGGTGTGTGATCTCTCTTAGGGGGGGAGGGGGCGTCCCTCTGCCAGGCAGAATTCCCACAGCAGAGCTAGCACGCTGGTTACTGCAGATCTTCCCAGCTCTTGGGACCCACGTGCACACAATCCGCCCAAGACCCAAGTGATATTATGCCTGTCTGTCTCAGAACCTGGCTGTCCCAACTTCCCAGCCACTGGAGCAAAGATGGCGAACTGCACTCTGCACACTCTCTGTGGTGCTGCTCAACCTGCAGATGCGATGGCCTGCAGATCAGCACCCAGACGACCACAGCGCTGACCCGTTCTTGGGCACAGATGGAAGCCCCAACAGGCCGTGTCCCAAGTGATGTTATATTGGGAGAGAGCCTGGGTACCTGTCTCTTCAGTGCAGTCTGCGGGGGTCCCAAGGTTTTCTATCTCCAAAGTTGTCTCCCTTTGTGATTTCTTAGTTGTTTCTACTTCCTTTTTTAGTTCCTGGATGGATTTGCTGAGATCCTTCACTTGTTTGTTTGTATTTTCCTGTATTTCTTTAAGGTATTTTTGCATTTCCTCTTTCAGGATTTCTGCCTGTTGACCCACGTTTTCCTTCATTTCTCTGAGCGATTTTTGTGTTTTCTCCTCATGGGAATCCATCGTCTCCTTCATTTCTTTAAGCAGTTCTCGTGTTTCCTTTGTAAGCGCATCTAACCGTTGATTCATTTCTTTAAGCAATTGTTGTGTTGCCTCCTTATGGGCATCTGTCTGTTGACCCATATTCTTCTGCATTTCTTTATTCAATTTTTGTGATTCCTTTGTGAGTGCATCTACCCGTTGATTCATCTCGTTAAGCGATTTTTGTTTTGTCTCCTTGTGCGCCTCCATCTTTTGATCCATGTTCTCCTGCATTTCTCTAAGCGATTTTTATGTTTCCTTTGTAAGGGCTTCTAACCGTTGATTCATGGTCTCCTGTAATTCTTTATTAGTTTATTTGTGTCCTTCTTGTGATCCTCTAATAGCATCATGAGAAGTGATTTTAAATCCAGATCTTGTCTTTCGGGTGTGGTGGGGTATCCAGGACTTGCTGCTGTTGGAGAGTTGGGTTCGGATGGTGTCATATTACTTTGATTTCTGTTAGTAACATTCCTACGTTTGCCTTTTGCCATCTGGTTACCTCTGATGTTAGTTGGTCCTGCTGTCACTGGCTGTTGGTTGGACCTCCTGTGAGCCTGCAAAGCTATTTTTGCCCCCCCTGGTTTACCAGGATTCCCCTGGCACAGATTTCTGGGGCCTGCCTGCTCCTGAGTGACTTTGGAGCCCTGATGAGCCTTGCCCCAAGTGATGTTATATTGGGGAGTCCTTGCACATCCAAAGGCTCAGTGTAGTGGATTCCAGGAGCAGAGGTCGCCAAAGGGAGGCTGGTAGGCTCTTGCCCTGTGCAGGGGTGTGTGATCCCTCCTGGGGGGGGGAGGGGGCGTCCCTCTGCCAGGCAGAAGTCCCACAGCAGAGCTAGCACTCTGGTTACTGCAGATCAGCCCAGCACTTGGGAGCCGCTTACACAAAAGCAGCCCGAGACCCAAGTGATATTATTCCTGTCTGTCTCAGAGCCTGGCTGTCCCAACTTCCCCGCCACTGGAGCAAAGATGGCGGAGTGCACTCTGCACTATCCGTGGCACTGCACACCCTGCAGACGCGATGGCCTGCAGATCTGACATCCAGACGACCACAGCGGTGACCCATTCTTGGGCGCAGATGGAAGCCCCAACTGGCCGTGTCCCAAGTGATGTTATATTGGGGAGAGAGAGCCTGGGTACCTGTCTCTTCAGTGCAGTCTGCGGGAACAGAGGTCACGGAAGGAAAGCTGGTAGGCTCCCGCCCAGTGCGGGGTCCCTCTGCCAGGCAAAAGTCCCACAGCAGAGCTGGTGCGCTGGTTACTGTAGATCAGCCCAGCACTTGGGAGCCACATACACACAAGCCGCCCGAGACCCAAGCGATATTATGCCTGTCTGTCTCAGAACCTGGCTGTCCCAACTTCCCAGCCACTGGAGCAAAGATGGCGGAGTGCTCCACAAAATATTAACAGAAGGAAAACTACCCAATTTGTTATATGAAGCCACAATTAAGCTTATACCTAAACCACACAAAGATCCAACAAAGAAAGAGATCATCAAACCAAATTCCCTTATGAATATCAATGCAATAATAATCAAATTCTCATAAACCGAATCCAAGAACACATCAAAATGGTCATTTACCATAATCAAGGTGTCTTCCTTCCAGGGATGTAGGGATGGTTCAATACACAGAAATTCATTAATGTGGATTTCTATGCAGATACACTATATTAAAATCTCATAGAAAAACACCACATGATCATATCATTAGATGCTGAGAAATTATTTGACAAAACCCAACACCTCTTCATGGTAAAAGTCTTGGAATTATCAGGAATTCAAAGTCTATACCTGAACAAATTAAAAGCATAATACAGCAACCCAATAGCTAACTTCATACTAAATGGAGAGGAACTTGAAGCAATCCCACTAAAAACAGGCACTGGACAAGGCTGTCTACTCTCTCCCTACCTACTCAATATAGTACTCAAAGTCCTAGCCAGAACAATTAGACAAAAAAAAGGAGGAGGTTGAAAGGGATAAAATTGAAAAGGAAGAAGTCAAAATCTCATTATTTGCAGCTGATATGACAGGAAAATTATGTAAACCCAAAAATTCAATCAAAGATTTCCTAAACCTGAAAATCAACTTAAGCCAAGTGGCTGGATATAAAATTAAATAAATGAATAGCCTTCCTCTACTCAAAAGATAAACAGAAAGAAATTGGGGAAACACCACCCTTCACAATAGTCACAAATAATATAAAAATACCCTGGTATGACTCTAACCAAGCAAGTGAAAGATCTGTATGACAAGAACTTCAAGTCTCTGAAGAAAGATATTGAAGATCTTAGGAGATGGAAAGATCTCTCATGCTAATGGATTGGCAGGATTTGCATAGTAAAAATGGCCATCTTGCCAAAAGCAATATACAGATTAATTGTAATCTCCATCAAAATTATAACTCAATGCTTCATAGAATTAGAAAGAGCAATTTGCAAATTCATTTGGAATAGCAAAATACCCAGGATAGCAAAAACTATTCTCAACACTAAAAGAACTTCTGAGGGACTATTGATCATTGACTTTAAGCTGTATTATAGAGAAATCGCAATAAAAACTTCATGGTAGCGATACAGTGGCAGGTCAGTAGATCAATGGAGCAGAATTGAAGATGAAGAAATGAATCCACACAACTATGGTCACTTGATCTTTGACAAAGTATCTAGAAACCACCCAGTGGAAAAAAGACAAGATTTTCAACAAATGATGCTAGTTCACCTGGAGGTCATCATGTAGAAGAATGCAAACCAAACCATTATTATCTCCTTGTACAAAGGTCAGTTCAAGTGGATCAAGGACCTCCTAGTAAAACCTGATACACTAAAACTAATAGATTAAGTGGGGGAAAGCCTCAAACACATGGGCACAGGGAAAATTTCCTGAGCAAACCACCAATGGCTCAAACTCTAAGATCAACAATTGACAAATGGGACCTCATGAAACTGAAAAGCTTCAATAAGGCAAAGGACACTGTCAACAGGACAAAACATCAACCTACAGATTTTAAAAAGGTCTTTACAAATCCTACATGCAGTAGAGGGTTAATATACAATATATACAGAGAATTCAAGAAGTTAGACTCCAGAGAACCAAATAACCCTATTAAAAATGGCATACAGAGTTAAACAAAGAATTCTCAACTGAGGAATATTAAATGAGTTTGAAGCACCTAAAGGAAAGTTCAGCATCCTTAGTCATCAGAAAATGAAAATCAAAACAACCCTGAGATTCCACCTCACACCAATCAGAATGGCTAAGGTAAAAAATTCAGGGGACAGAAGATGCTAGGATGTGGAGAAGGAGGAAAACTCCATTGTTGGTGGGATTATAAGATGGTACAAAGACTCTGGAAAGCAGTCTGGCAGTGCCTCAGAAAACTGGACATAGTACTACCTGAAGAACCAGCTATAGCTCTCCTGGGCATGTACCCAAATGATTTTCCAACATATAACAAGGACACATGCCCACTATATTCATAAAGACTCATTTATAATAGCCAGAAGCAGGAAAGAATATAGATGCCCTTCAACAGAGGAATGGATACAGAAAATGTTGTACATTTACAAAATGGAGTACTACTCAACTATTAAAAACAATGAATTCATGAAGTTCTTAGGCAAATGAATGGATCTAGAAAACATCATCTTGAGTGAGGCAACCCAGTCACAAAAGAACACACATGGTATGCACTCACTGATATGTTGGTATTAGCCCCAAATCTCAGAATACCCAAGATACAATTGACAGAACATATGAAGTTCATGAAGAAGGAAGACCAAAGTGTGTTTGCTTCAGTCCTTCTAAGAAGATAGAAAAAAAACCTCATGGGAGGTAGAGGGTAGGAGTAATTTGGGATGAAGAGAGGAGGGGGAGGGAAAAGGAGGCCAGGATCAGGTATGGGAGGAGACTGGAAAGATATGCAATGGGTCAGGAATCAGAACAGAGGTGTATTTCAATGGGGATGGGGAACAGGGTATAGCCACCAGCGAGTCCCAGAGGCCAGGAAAGGAAGGGTTTCCAGGAACCAAATAGGATGAGATTAGATGAAATGCCTCAACAAAGGGGAGGGAGAATCTGTATGGACCATATCCAAAATTTAGGCGAGGTTCCCAGTTGGGGGATGCAGCTAGCTACCCAATCATCTCCAAATTTTTAACCCAGAATTGCTCCTGTCCAAAGGAAATACAGCGGCAAAGTATGGAGCAGAAACTGAAGGAAAGATCATCCAGAGACTGCCCCACATAGATATCAATCTCATATACAGTCACTAAACCCAGACACAATTGTGGATCTCAAGAAGTATTTGCTGACAGGAGCCTGATATAGCTGTCTTCTGGGGGGCTCTACAAGAGCCTGACAATACACAAGGGAATGCTCGCAGGCAACCATTGTAATGAGCACAGGGTCCCCAATGGAGGAGTTAGAGAAAGATCTGAAGGAGCTAAAGGGGTTTGCAACCCCATAGGAAGAAGAACAATATCAATGAACCAGACCCACCGGAGCTCCAAGGGACTAAGCCACCAGCTAAAATGTCCACATGGAAGGGCCCCTGGCTTCAGCCACATATGTAGCACAGGATGTCCTTATCTAGCATCAATAGGAGGAGAGGCCCATTGTACTCTAAAGGCTTGATACCCCAGTGTACAGGAATGCCAGGGCAGTGAGCTAGAAGTGGGTGTGTGTTTGGGACAGCACCCTAATAGAAGCAGGGGGACAGGAATGGGATGGAAATTTCCAGAGGGGAAACCAGGAAATGGGATAACATTTGAAATGTAAATAAATAAAGTATCCAATTAAAAAAAAGAACAGGGATTAAAAGTAAAATATATTCAACCAGCTCTCTTTCCATGGATATGTTTTTGCAGTGGAAAAAAAAGGACAAATCTTAAAGAAAGAATGGAAGAAGATCTATAAGACTAATTGCATGGGGTGAAGAATTCTGAGAGAGGGGATTGGGAAGTGGGATAACATTTGGAATGTGAATAAATAAAATAATTTAATTTAAAAAAAGAATTAGGTTTTGAATAATATCACCTAGAATTGACATAATTTTTAGCTCTTAAGTGGATGCTGGGAAGTAAATTCTTGTCCTCCCAAAGAATAGCATGTGTGTGTGTGTGTGTGTGTGTGTGTGTGTGTGTGTGTGTGTGTGTGTATGCTGTTTGTCTTTGTATGTTGTTACATGTTAACTATAACTCTTTTACAAGATCAGTAAATATCAACCCTTTCTGACTCAACTATTAAAGAACACCTAATACACTTCACACTTCAAGAATTGGCTTGAATTCATCCCAAACTTTATGTAGTCTGTCATCTAATGAGGCTCTAAGCCCAAACGCATCACTAAAATTTACCACTGGATATACAGGTTCTAATATCCTAAGAGGTTAAACCACAGACTTTTTGTTTCCTTGGGCTATGAAATGAGGGAAACTGACTAAGGATCTTCATCTCTCCCGTGTTCTGCCTTTCTCACTCCACTGCTCTGACAATGGAAATCAACTGCAGTCTTCCCTATCCCTTGCCTCCAACTCCCAAGGATCATGCCAATCTTCCACTCCTAACACTCCAACCTACTTTTTGCTTTCTCTCAGTCCTTCATTCCAGAAAGAATTCCCTGCTATTCAAAAGAACACTCCAGGCAGAAAAAAAAAAAGATAAGCTGAATGGAGATATTTAAGGTTTCTGTTCTTCCATATCCAAACTGTCAGTTTTATCTCCACTGTTATAACAGATCTACATGTAAGTTCTACCATCAATCCAGGAGAATAAATGAGCAGATCTGGGTAGATCATTTGGCTTTCTTTCCTTTGAGCATCTCCAGACATCTACGTTATTCCCATTCCTAAGTCTCAGGTCTTAGTACCCACAAAAAGGTTTTCACTGGAAAACCAAGTTTTCTTACCTACAATTCCAACATAAAATATTCTACTCAATAGCACTTATCTACACCGTTCTGCTAATATCCAGAAGAGAAACAGAAACCAAGAAAAAACACCAAATCAAAACCAAAAGAAACAAGTATCACAAAGAACTCTAATCTTTCTGAACACATATTTACACACCAGCATAAAAAACAGACACAATAAAATATTGCCAGGAAAATAGGACTTAGATGGAGCACAGGAACACTACCACAGAAGTGCCTGAATATTCTTACGTAGCTGAAACACAGGAAAACACTTCCAAACAGCATTTATAGACATTATAAATTATCTTAAAGATGATATTAAGAAATCCTTTAAGAAATCCCAGAAAAAGCAAACAAACATGGGAAGAAAATGAATAAAATTGTTCAATAAAAAGAAAATAAATATTAATAAAGGAACAAAAATCATAGGTTAGATTTCTGAAAATGATAAACAAATTCAAGCAGAAAATCCATCATCACTCATGACCATCAGAATGGATATTTTAACTCAATACTTCAAAGTATTTCAAAAGAACATTACTCAGCAATATATGAAAAAAAAATAAAACAAACAAAATCCAGAATTTCTAATGAAATATTCAATAGGAAAAGAACGTCTTTCTGTATGTCTCATTATTCTTTATTTCACATTATACTATAAAATAGCAATAATAAAGACATCATAACATTTGCATAAAGAGACAAGCTGATCAATCCACAAACCTATGCACACCTGATCCTTTGATAAAATGCCCAGAAAACCACACTGGAAGATGTATCTTAAAAGTATCTTAAAATAACGGTACTTGTGAAATTTTGTCTGCATGTAGAATTATGAAAATGGATCCATAGTGATCATCCTGCATAAAAGCTCAAGGCTACATTTATGAAAGTCCTCAACATAAAAGGATACCCTGAACCTGAAAATGAAGATAATGGGGAATGGGATTGAGATCACTGGAACACGAGAATACTTACTGAATAGAATAACATTATTGCAGGCAGTAAAAAACAACAATTAATAAATAGGGCCTCAAAAAACAGAAAATCTTCTTTAAGACAAAGGATTATATCATTCAGACAAAATAGCAGTCTACAGAACAGAAGAGTATTTTTAACAACTCCACATCTGCTAAAAGATTGGTATCCAAAATACATTGGGCACACAAAAACTGCATATTAAATAAAAACAAATAATTCAATTTACAAAATATGGTATAAATCAAACAGGGAATTCTTAAAAGTGGAATATCAAATGGTTGAGAAACACATAAAGAAATATTTCTTTGCCCTGTCTTATTACAAACTGGTTTATAGTCGTTTGTTGCATTTTGGATGCCTGCACTTTTCTGAAAAGTAAAGGAGGCATACTGTATCTGTGGGAAAGATGTGGTGTGGGGCAGGTAGAAGGAATTGAGATGGAGAAACTGTGGTTTGCAATGTACAATGTGAGAGAAGAATAGACTTTCAAACAAAAAGACATGATCAACATTCTTAGACATCAGAGAAACGCAAATCAAAACTACTTCTTTTAACTGCCAAACTTACTAAGATCAAGAGCAAAGGCGTAAGATCATGTTGGTGAGTACCTGAAATAAGAGGAAAATGCTTTAGTCATCAGGGGGAATGGAAACATGTACACACATTAGTAAATCAATGTGTAATTCTTAATAATTTGATGGGATTCAGTCTACCTCAGATCCTGCTAAACTACTCTTGGGCATATACACAAATGATGCTTCAACTTCTAGAAAATTTGGCCCTTTGGCGACCTCTCTTCCAGTAGACTGCACTGAGGAGACAGGTACCCAGGTTCCACCCAATATAACATCGCTTGGGACAAGGCCTGTTGGGGCTTCCGTCTGCTCCCAAGAACGGGACAGCACTGTGGTCGTCTGGGCTCCAGCTCTGCTGTGGGCCACCCCTCAGCACGGTGACCTGCACCGCGGAGAGAGGGCAGAGTGCACTCCGTCATCTTTGCTCCAGTAGCCAGGTAGTTGGGACCGTCAGGCTCAGAGACAGACAGGCATAATATCGCTTGGGTCTGAGGCAGCTTGTGTGTAACCTGCTCCCAAGAGCTAGGCAGGTCTGCAGTAATCGACACGCCAGCTCTGCTGTGGGACTTCTGCCTTGCAGAGGGACCCCCCGCACTGGGTGGGAGCCTACCAGCTTCCCTTTGGCTACCTCTGTCCCGGTAGACTGCACTGAGGAAACAGGTACCAAGGTTCCCCCCAATATACATTGCTTATGGCACGGCCTGTTGGGGCTTCCATCTGCTCCCCAGAACGGGACAGCACTCTGGTCGACTGGACACCAGCTCTGCTGTGGGCAATCCTCTCTGCAGGGTGACCTGCACCGCTGAGAGAGTGAAGAGTGCACTCCGCCATCATAGCTCCAGTAAACAGGTAGTTGGGATACACAGGCTAAGAGACAGACAGGCATAATATCACTTGGGTCTCAGGCAGCTTGTGTGTTAAATGTTCCCAAGATCTGGGCAGATCTGCAGTAACCAGCGAGTCAGCTCTGCTGTGGGACTTCTGCCACGCAGAGGGATACCCCCACCCCCCTCTGGGAGAGATCACACACCCCGGCACAAGGCAGGAGCCTACCAGCCTCCCTCTGGCGACCTCTGCTCCGGGAATTCACTACGCTGAGCCTTTGGCTGGCAGGGACTCCACAAGATAACATCACTTGGGGCAAGGCACATCAGGGCTCCAAAGTCACTCAAGAGCAGGGCAGGCCCCAGAAATCGGTGTCAGAGGAATCCCGGTAATCCAGGGGGGCCAGAAATAGCTTTGCAGGCTCACAGGAGGTCCAACCAACAGCCAGTGACAGCAAGACTAACTAACACCAGAGGTAACCAGATGGCAAAAGGCAAACGTAGGAACATTACTAACAGAAATCAAAGAAATATGGCACCATCCAAACCCAACTCTCCAACAGCAGCAAGTCCTGGATACCCCACCACAGCCGAAAGACAAGATCTGGATTTAAAATCACTTCTCATGATGCTATTAGAGGATCACAAGAAGGACACAAATAAATCTAACAAAGAATTACAGGAGACCATGAATCAACGGTTAGAAGCCCTTACAAAGGAAACACAAAAATCGCTTAGAGAAATACAGGAGAACAGATCAACAGATGGAGGCCCACGAGGAGACAACACAATAATCGCTTAAAGAAATGAATCAACGGTTATACACACTTTCAAAGGAATCACAAAAATTGCATAAAGAAATGCAGAAGAATATGGGTCAACAGAGATATCTATAGGTAGGCAACACAAAAATTGCTTAAAGAAATGAATCAAGGCATAGATGCCCTTACAAAGGAAACACGAGAACTGCTTAAAGAAATGCAGGAGAAGAGGGATCAACAAATGGAATCCCATGAGGAGGAAACACAAAAATCGCTTAGAGAAATACGGGAGAAGTTGAGTCAACAGGCAGAAATCCTGAAAGAGGAAATGCAAAAATACCTTAAAGAAATACAGGAAAATACAAACAAACAAGTGAAGGATCTTGGCAAATCCATCCAGAATCTAAAAAAAAGAAGCAGAAACAACTAAGAAATCACAAAGGGAGACAACTTTGGAGATAGAAAACCTTGGGAAGATATCAGGAGTCTTAGATGCAAACATCAAAAATAGAATACAAGAGATGTAAGAAAGAATCTTAGGTGCTGAAGATACCATAGAACGCATCGACTCAACAGTCAAAGAAAATGCAAAATGCAAAAATCATGTAACCCAAAACATCCAGGAAATCCAGGACACAATGAGAAGACCAAACCTAAGGATTATAGGTATAGATGAGAGTGAAGATCTGCAACTTGAAGGGCTAGTAAATATCTTCAACAAAATTTTGGAGGAAAACTTCCCTAACCTAAAGAGATAGATGCCGATGAATATACAAGAAGCCTACAGAACAGCAAACAGATTTAACCAGAACAGAAATACCTCCCGTCACATAATAATCAAAACATCAAATGTATTAAACAAAGAAAGAATATTAAAAGCAGTAAGAGAAAAGGGCCAAGTAACATAAAAGGAATACCTATCTGAATCACATCGGACATCTCTCCAGAGACTATGAGAGCCAGAAGATCCTGGGCAGATCTCATGCCGACACTAAGAAAGCACAAATGCCAGCCTAGACTACAATACCCAGCAAAACTCTCAATCACCAGAGATGGAGAGACCAAGATATTCCATGACAAAACCAAATTTTCACACTATCTTTCCACAAACCGAGTCCTGCAAAGAATAATAGGTGAAAACCGACAATACAAGGAGAGAAACAACACCCTGGAAAAAATGAGATAGTAACTTTCTTGCATCAAACCAAAAAGTAGATAACCACTCAAACATAAAGATAGCGTCAAGGTGTCTGGTGGGTTGATATTGTTGTTCTTCCTATGGGACTGGAAAACCACTTCAGCCCCTTCAGTCCTTTCTCTAACTCCTCCATCTGGCAGCAGATTCTCAGTCCAATGGTTGGCTGCTAGCATTCCCCTCTGTATTTATAAGAATGTGGCAGTTCCTCTTATGAGAGGCTCCTTTCAGCAAGCATTTCTTGGCATCTAACCATCATCCTTAGGGGACCAAATGGAGGGAGCTGACCTACAAGAGCTCCCCAGGTGAGCCTGAAGGAACAGACTACTTCTCTGAGAACTTTCCACTAAACTGTATTAAAGGCTTCAGTCCAACAAATATATGTGATTACTTTTCTCATATTTTAAAGGCAGGGATTCTCAATTCTTCATTCCTATTGTTACACGAATTACCTGAGGATATAACTAGTATTTGCAGTGGAAAAACTTTCTAATAACTCCTTCTCCAGGTGACTCTTTTGGGATCCAATATAAACACAAGAAGCAAAGTACAGTGGTGATCAATTTGGGTGTCTATGGACTCAACACTATCATGACCTGCATTCTGTGCATCAAACAAGTCCGCAGACCCATTAAGGTCCCAGAGCACCAGGTCCTGAACAAAGTAATCATCAGACACTTTTGTTTCTTGTTTTAAAGTTGAGAAAGTCCTAGGATCCTGCTTGTAAAACCTACTCCCAGAAGTTCAAGCCTACCTATTCCTGAAAGTTCCCCAATTCTGCCCAGGACGCACTGTGCCTTGCCCAGAAGGATTTCATTCTTCCTTTTTTGCCAGACAGGATGCCAGATTCCTTCTGCCTTGGTCTGATGTCTCCTTGATCACCATTCCCATTCTGAAATATCCTCCTCAGTCGGGAAAACATGACTGTTCGTGAACCCAACCGGCACTGAATGAATATCCTACAGGCAGTAGTCACCACAACACAGGTGACATCACAGAAGATTCTAGTTCTCTCCTGGATACAGGAGAATGCCCAAGGAAGGCATTACTGATGATGTCACTGGGAATTCCATTGACCTGCTTGATAATTAGCTCTCTTCAAATTGAAGAGTTTCTGGGGTATCCTTTCTTGGAACCTCTAATTTGACCCAGAGAACACCTTTGGCCACCTCTCCTTACAAAGCTGGATATTTCTCTCTGCTTTATTGGAAGTCAAGTGATTTTGATGGGGAGACTTATTTAGGACCCTCACATGCATAAGAGATTCATGTAAGGACCAAAATCTCTAGGTACCATGGATTTTGGTGATTTTTGTCTATAATAAATAAACCACCTGACTCAATTCATGTAACATACAGATCAATTACCCAAGTTAACCCTGTTTGCCAGAGGCCAATATCTTTCTCCTACTCCTTTCATCGTGTCAAACCTGGTTAATATTTCCTTATTGTGCATTTGTGATTGTTTGCACATACAGAACCATGTATTTCACAAATTTGTCTTTTTCACAATCTTTTCAATTGCAAGTATAACTCCCTTTACTTTGGAACATAGGGAATAAAGTACAGGGCAAATAAAAAAGTGTAATCTTTCTGTGACTTCTTCAAAATATTAACTTCAATATCAAACTAAATGAGAGAAACTTGAAGCAATCACACTAACATCAGGAACCAGGCAAGGCTGTCCACTCTTTCCCTATCTATTCAATATATACTACTGGCAGTCCTAGCCAGAGCAATCAGACAACAAAAGAGGTCAAATGTATAAAAGTTGGGAAGGAAGAAGTCAAAATATCACTATTTGCAGATGATATGATCGTATAGTTATGCATCCTCAAACTCCCACCAGAAAACTCCTAAAGCTGATAAACATCTTGAGCATATTAGCTGGATAAAAAGGAAGTCAAACAAATCAGTAGCCTTCCTCTACTCAAAGGATAAACGAGCTGAGAAAGATTTTAGGGAAATGACATGCTTCACTATAGTCACAAATAATATAACATATCTTGGGATGACTCTAAACAAACAAGTGAAAGATCCATATGACAAGAACTTCAAGCATCTGAAGAAAGAAATCGAAGAAGATCTCAGAAGATGGAAAGATATTCCAGGCTCACGGAATAGCAGGATTAATATATTTTCCATGTATATTTATACAATGGAATACTACTCAGCAATAAAAAAACAATGAATTCATGAAATTCTTAGACAAATGGGGAACGGGGGAGGGAAGAGGGCTTATGGGACTTTCAGGGAGAGGGGATCAGCGAAAGGGGAAATCATTTGGAATGAAAATAAAGAATATAGAATATAAAATAAATTAAATTTAAAAATGTAAATAAGAATAAATCCAATAAAAGTTATTTTAAAGAAACGATAAAAATATAGCAAAAATGGCCATCTTGCCAAATACAGCCTACAGATTCAATGCAATTCCTATCAAAATCCAAAATCAATTCTTCGCATATCTAGAAAGAGCAACTCTCAAGTTCATCTGCAATAAAAAAAAGCCCAGGATAGCAAAAACTACTCTCCACAACAAAAGATCTTCTGGGGGAATCACCATCCCTGACCTCAAGGTCTATTACAGATCAATGGTGATAAAAACTGTTTGCTATTGATATGGAGTCAGGCAGGAAGATCAATGGAATAGAATTGAAGACTCAGAAATGAACCCACACACTGAAGGTCACTAGATATTTGACAAAGGAGCTAAAAACACCCAGTGGAAAAAAGCAAGCATTTTTAAACAAATGGTCTGAGGTCAGCAAGCAGAAAAATGCAAATTGAACCCTTCTCATCTCCTTGGACAAGACTCACGTCCAAGTGTATCAATGACTTACACATAAAGCCAGATACACTGCAGCTTATAGGGGAGAAAGTAGGGAAGATCCTTGAACACATGGGCACATGAGGAATTTTCCTGAATAGAACACAATGGCTTATGCTCCTAGAACAAGAATAGACAAATGGGACCTTATAAAACAGAGAAGCGAGAGGGGGTTGAATGAGGAAAAGAGGGAGGGAAGTTGGCTTATGGGACTTTGGGGAGGAATGAAACGGGAAAGGGGAAATGATTTGGAAACAGAAAAAAAAGAAAGATATGTGGATTGCACAGCACTCCACTATATGTCATTAAATTTGAAGTGTGCTGTGCTGGAGCCCTTCTTTAGATTAGCACAGAGCTTTGAAAAAGAAGTAAAGGCTCTTTGGCTTTACAGGGATCATGTGAAATTCCAGGAAGGAAGAAGTTTGCATGGATGAGAGCCTAGTGGAAGTGACAAATAATGGGATATCACTGTTGTAATTTTGGCCATGTCTCAACATGTCTGGGAAATCTCAACATGGGAAGTTGGGAAGTCTTTATCTGGGAAGTCATTATTTCTGCTTTATATTTATCACCAATGCTATATATGTATCAAGGAAATGAGAGGAAGATAACTCTGGATTTCCTGATTTCTTGTTTGCAATCTGAATTCATTTCCCAAGTATCTTTGGAGAAATACAGTTGTGACTCTCATTAATTTGTTCTGCATGACTATTTAAGGAACATGTGAATGCCATGTATCATATTTTAGGGTATCTAAATATCTTACCTAATGATACAGTATAGATACAATTTCCATCATGAAGTGGTTATCCACAGTGTAGCCCATGACAACCATGCTCCAAAAAATATTCCCTTGTGTAGTACTGGCTGGCTGGCAATTCATGATGTAGCCCATGGTGCCTGGATGTTACAGAGAAACATCTCTGCCTGTGAATTTTGAGGCTACAGGAGAATGAAACCACACCTGGTTAAATACAATGGGATTCAGAGTGAAGGCTTGTGGTATATTTACACAATGGAATACTGCTCAGCTATTGAAAACAATGAATTCATGACATTTTTTTGGCAAATGGGTGGAACTGGAAAATATCATACTAAGTGATGTAACCTAATCACAAAAAAACATACAAGGTATGCACTCACTAATAAGTGGATATTAACCCAGAAGTTCAGAATATCCAAGACACAATTCACATATCAAATGATGCCTAAGAAGGAGACAGGGCAGAAAGGCAGTTTCAGATGTAATAGCCTATCAAGGCAAGTGTTGCTATGTCTCTTTGGGGGCTCTGTAAGTTAAACCTTCCCAAGGCCAAGGATGAGACATGTTATAGGCTTTTGCACAAAGTCTTTTAACTTTATTTGACTCACCTCCATTCAATATTCTCTGTGGCAGATCAGGACAAGTATTAATTTATAGTCTTGAACTTTATCTCTTGAATGCTGAGCAGCTCTGGTTGTGCGTCTGCCTTCTCTGAACCCCTCCCTGGTGCAACCTCAGCAAGAGGGGACTCCCACACATCTCTTTGAGGAAACACACCTCCCATGCATACCTGGGTCCTCATCTTACTTCTACTCAAATCTTTCTACGCCTAAGATGAACATCTTCTTGATGTACACCAGTAATTGTGTAGCCTAATATAATATAAAATATAATATAATATAAACAATATAATGCAATATAGAATATATTTTCTATCAAGTGTTCTTGATGCTTTATCTTGGAAGCTCATAGCTCTTCTCTCACTTTTTCTGACATGTAGTGCACACAGAGGCACTGACCTGGATATGGTATTGCATCTTTTGCTCTGAAATGGCTGTTGAGCCTAATGAACTTAATGCTTTGTTCATTCCCAAGTCTACAGTCTTTAGCTGAAAATTATGAAGTTTCTTGGTCCTCAGCTTGAAGCATGATAGAAACTTATTATTGTCCCTACACAGATAATACTAATAATGACTTGGTCCAACCCTACAACCTTGAGAAATTAGCAACTGCATGTACCCAGTTGAACCAGCAGAATTCTCTGAAATGCTGTTTTGCAGAAAGATTTATAATTACAGTTTTTCAGATAAGCCCTTTGAAAGCCTAGAATGTATCTAAATATATCTAAAATTATTCATGGGCTTTGTTAAGAGAGAAGCAGGAATACTACGTTCTGTCTGTGACATTAGGTTTAACTTAATTGTGGATGATAAACTTCATATCATGGATAAATTTTTCATGCCACACACAATGGAGTTGAGGTATGCAGAAGAGTCCACAGTAACTCATACTCCAAAAGTTTAGGAGCACACGTCTTGAAAGATAGCATAACATCCTCCCTTTTATACACTTTGGTATCACACCATATCACTCCCAAAACATTTATACCATTACAGACATCCCTGTGGTTCAGATTAACCACATAATATGTATCATGATTCTCCATGTTGAGATTCAGGGCTTCACAGTAAATAATTTGAGGAGTTCTTAGGTTCTGTTTTCTTCCAAGATTCAGCAAATGTTTATTGTTGTGAGAATTTGAATTTGTCTTTGACATTGAGAGATTGGCTATCTGAAGCTCATGTACAAATCTCATCTGCTACAGGTACAACACTGGTGTCAAGCTCAGGTCATGTTCTCTGAGGTCATGTTTGTTGAGGTTGTCCAGTTTTACAGTCAAATGATTCACAAGTGATTCCCATATATGGTTCCTTAATACTTAGCTGGATCTCATCAGAATATCTGGGGTTGGGAGGCAACAGCTTTGCCTTGAATGTAATTTATCATGCTGCCTCTATATACTTTTGGGATAGTGCCTTTTGTACACATGCCTTTAAGCTGATTTCAAATTATCTAACAATACTCAACATAGTTCTTGAGCATCAGGGAGTTGCCTGAAATTACCCAGCCAAATAATTTTTAGTTCCTACCTGATTTATCATTGTGTGGTAATTCATAGAGTACACTTTATGGGCCCAAGGAATGCTTTTTGGTAATTTATCATTCTCTTCTGCCATAATATACAAAGCATTTGATAGAAGCTCTATGAAGGATTAAGGCTAATCCTATAATATATTGCCTACTGTGTGATTCTTTCAGCCAATTATTTCTGTGCTTATTCAAAACCCAACAAATCCACAGGGATTATCTTCTGTTCAAAGAGTTCAAAAGTGCCTCAGAAGCCCTTTATAAAACATTTCCTTGAACAGTCAACGCCAATTACTCTAACTTTGGCATCCAATTGGTAGGGAAAGTGAGGCAGGCACCTTTGAGGGTCAATGCTCAGACATGCTGACTGGTGTAGTAGCTTCATACACCTACAGGGTCTTCTGCCAAAAACAGTCAGAAATTAAAGAAGTTACTCAACAGACTTTTTCCTGAGGTAACAAAACCAATTTACTGGGGGTGGCACCCTGTGGCCAGTGCAAAAGCTATGAGCATTTTTAACTGCTTGGGGTCATTGAGAAAGAGAAGAAAAGAGAGAAATTTCACATGTAAACACAAATACATTAACACATACTCACACTGAATGAATGAAGCAAAAGGCATAATCTAATAACATCATACACACAAATATACATGCCTAAATACATATGCACATACATTCATGTATATAGACCTATAGATAGATATATCCATATTCACACACTGAATGGTTAGAGCAAAGCTCCCACAAGTAGGCTCCAAGTAATCCACACATACATCCAAAAGTACACACAATTGGTGGATAGTAGGGACAGTGTTCCAACCCCCTTTCACACAAAATTTATACCTACACGCATAATAGATGGATGGAAGACATAATTCTCAAGCCACACCACACCATTTTTTATTCTTTCTTTCATTGCTGCTATATCCCAGCAAAATCTTCAGGCAGTATAAAATTACAATGTGATAATGCTTCACTTTCCTCCTGGTAAATGATTATGAATAAACAATTTGTTTTCTAATACCTTTAAAAGAAATAACATTTTATATTACAGGTTTAAAATACAAATTATTCTTTAAAACCCACGTACATTCATAACCAAGCAATTTATTATAGAAGAAAAAAGTGCAAGCAAGCAAGGTAGTTTTCTCAGCTAGTTTCTCTTACTGGCAGGCAGCAATTTGCTGTTTCAAAGAAAAAAGTAATTACTTTATTATTTATCTTTAAAATTAATCCTGTAAAATTCTTATAAAAATCACACATCTAAACTTTTATATAAAAATCAGTCATATCTACCTTAAATCCCCAAAAAGAATATCTACTATCAAAATGGATATAAGAAAGCAATTAACCCCCTTCCAGCCTCAGTGAGAATCATGCAAGTTTTGCTACCAGTGTTCGTTCTCTGAAGAACAAAAGGTTCCTTGCTTTAAATGATGAGTGTGCCTTTAAAATTAATAATAAAAGAGTGTGCATTTTTCAACTTCATATTGTTTCCAAAGATGTTGTACATCAGAGTCAGTAGTAAAAACATCTCTACATAGCTTCTCTAACAACTTTATTTTTCCAAATGTTTTCTAAGGGTGGTGATCCTTGTTGACAATCTATAACTTCTTCAGTGTAGTGATAGAAACATAATGTGTCCCACCAGCAATGTCTGAAACAGATCAACCATTAATATTGGGAATGCCAGAGATAATGCCCAGTGAGGGACTGGAAGTTCCCTTAAATAACACTTAGATTAAGAGGGATGTGAGGGCAGCAAGCAGAGCAGAATTCCAAAACAGCATAAAGCCCTCAGAACACATAATCCTCAGGGCTATGCAATACTAAGGCACACCCATGTGATTGTGTTAATGCATGAGCTGCATTCCATGTATTCTAAGTAATTTGTCATTCCTGCTACATGGCCCTTGGCAAGTCACTTCCCTCAAGGTTTGAAACTTGAAAACTGGATAATACCCAATAGTTGGCTTTTTGGAAGAGCAAATGACTAACACAAGGAGTGAGGAACTGTCCTCATCTCTATAGTACATTATCTGCAGCAACACTAGCGAATAATATGGGGTTCACTTCAATACTTATTTGAAGAGATAATATGATGCTCTTGGGTTTGCTCTGTCTGGGTAACATGATGATACTTCTTCTTCTGATGTTTTTTCAGATGATAAGAGCATCTTCTCGGTACATGTCTAGGAGTGGTATAGCCAGGTCCAAATTTTTGAGGAAGCTCCAGACTGATTTCCAGAGTGATTGTACACACTTGCAATCCCACCAGTAATGGAGACGTGTTCCTCTTTCTCCACATGCTTGCCAGCATCCTGTTTTCACCTGAGATTTTCATCATAGCCATTCTGGCTGATGTGAGGTAGAATCTCAGAGTTGTTTTGACTTGATTTCCCTGATGACTAAGAATGATGAACATTTCTTTAGTTGCATCTCAGCCCTTCCTGCTTCCTCAGTTGAGAATTCTCTGTTTAGCTCTGTTCACCATTTTTCATAGATTTATTTAGTTTTCTAAAGTCTAACTTCTTGAGTTCTTTGTATATATTGGATACTAAGCACCTATAGGATGTGAGATGGGTAAAGATATGTTCCCAAACTGTTGGTTGTCATTTTCTCCTATGGATAGTGTCCTTTGCCTTACAGAAGCTTTGCAATTTAATGAGGACACATTTGTCGATTCTTTTTTTTTCAGACTCAGAACTTTATTTATATTAGATATTCTTTATTTACATTTCAAATGTTATCCCTTTTCCTGGTTTCCCCTCTGAAAACCCCCTATCTTGTTCCCCTCACCCTTCTCACAAACCCACCCACTCCCCCTTCCCTGTCCTGGCATTTCCCTATACTGGAGCATCAAACATTCACAGGGCCAGGGGTCTTTCCCCCATAGATGTCCAACAAGGCCATCCTCTACTACATGTGCGGCTAGAGTTTGGAAGTTTAGACCCTGGAGCTCTGGGGTCCTGGTTGGTGGGTATTGCTCCTTCAGCTGTATCAGTCTTTTCTCTGGCTCCTTCATTATGGACCCTGTGCTCAGTCCAAGGGGTGTCTGCAAGCATTCACCTCTGTATTTGTCAGGCACTGGCAGAGCCTCTCAGGAGACAGCCCCATCAGGCTCCTCTCACAAAGGACTTGTTGGCATCCACAATGGTGTCTGGGATTGGTGACTGTATATGGGATGGATCCCTAGGTGAGGCAGTCTTTGGATGGCCTGTTCTTCAGTCTCTGCTCCACACTTTGTCTCTCTATCTCCTCCTGTCGGTATTTTGTTCCCCCTTCTAAGAAGGACTGGCACACCTACACTTTGGTCTTCCCTCTTATTGAGCTTCATGTGGTCTGTAAATTGTATCTTGGATATTCTGGGCTAATATCCATTTATCAGTGAGTGAATACCAAGTGTGTTCTTTTGTGATTGTGTTATCTCACTCAGGATGATATTTTCTAGTTCCATCCATGAATTTCGCAAATCCATTGATTTTAATATCTGAGTCGAACTCTATTGTGTAAATGTATCGCATTTTTTTTACCCATTACTGTTTTGGGGGTCAACTGGGTTATTTCCAGCTTCTGACTGTTACAAATTAGGCTGCTATGGACATAGTGGAGCATGTGTCATTATTACATGTTGGAGCATAGTCTGTGCATATGCCCAGGAGTGGAATAACTGGGTCCTCAGGTAGCACTATGTCCAATTTTCTGAGGCATTGGCAAAGTGATTTACAGAGTGGTTGTAACAGCTTGTAATCCCACCAACAATGGAAGAGTGTTTCCCTTTCTCCACATCCTCCCCAGCATCTGCAATCACCTGAGTTTAGCATCTGAGCAATTCAGATGTAGAGGTAGAATCCCAGGTGTGAGGTAGAATCCGAGGGTTGTTTTTAACTGCATTTCCCTGATGACTAAGGATGTTTAACATTTCTTTAGGTGCTTCTCAGTCCTTCCTGTTTCCTCAGTTGAGAATTCTCTGTTTAGCTCTGTACCCCATTTTTAATAGGGTTATTTGGTTCTCTAGAATCTAACTTCCTGATTTCTTTGTATATACTGGATATTAGCCATCTATCTGATTTAGGGTTGTTGGTAAAGATATTTTCCCAATCTGTTGGTTGCTGTTTTGTTCTATTGATTGTGTCCTTTTATGAGGTCCCATTTGTCAATTCTTGATCTTAGAGCATAAGCTTTAATGTCCTGTTCAGGAAATTTTACCCTCTGCCCACGTGCTCGTGGCTCTTCCCAACTTTCTTTTCTATTAGTTTCAGTGTATCTGGTTTTATGTGGAGGTCCTTCATCCACTTGGACTTGAGCTTGGTAAAATAAGAATGGTTGAATTTGCAATCTACTACATGGTAACCACGACTTGAACCAACATCATGTGTTGCAATTACTCTCATTTTTCCTTTGGGTGGCTTTAGCTCCTTTGTCAAAGCTCAAGTGACCATAGTTCTGTGGCTTCACTTCTGGGTCTTCAATTCTATTCCATTGATCTACCTGCCTGTCACTGTACCAATGCCATGCAGTTATCATCACAATTGCTATGAAGTACAGTTTGAGGTCAGAGATTGTGATTCCCCCAGAAGTTCTTTTATTATTGATTATAGTTTTAGCTATTCTGAGTTTTGGTTATTCTTGATATATTTGCAAATTACTCTTTCTTACTCTATAAAGAATTGAGTTGGAATTTTGATGGGGATTGCATTGAATCTGTAGATTGATTTCAGAAAAATGCCATTTTTACTACATTATTCCCCCAATCCAAGAACATGGGAGATCTTTCTATCTCCCGAGGTCTTCTTCAATTTCTTTTCTCAGAGATTTGAAGTTCTTTTCATACATATCTTTCACTTGTTTAGTTAGAGTCACACCAAGGTATTTTATATTATTTGTGACTATTGTGAAGGGTGAAGGGTGTTGTTTCCCTAATTCTTTCTTGGCCTGTTTATCCTTTTAGTAGAGGAAGGTCACTGATTTGTTTCAGTCAATTTTATTTTTTTATTTATTTTATTATTATTATTTTTTTTAGGTCTCAGACCCCCAACATAGGAGGTATGTATTTATGACAGGAAAGCGGAAGAAAACTGAGCAAGAGGGCAGGTGATAGGAGGAGTGAAGCATTCACATCATCGGGAGACTCCCAATGTCTACTTACTCCAAAATGTTTTGTGGTGTTTTGAATTAAAGCCAGTCATGGTAGCTCACATCTGTAATCTCAGGGTTTGGGAAGTTAAGGGAGGAGGTGACTGGATCAGAGACCAACCCACCAACCTGGGCTGCATAGTTCCAAGCCAGCCTAGGCTAAAGAAAAGACCCGATCTCAAAATAAACCCAAATCAGCCTTACCCAACACCTACAGCCGACTGGAACATCTTTAGCTAAAATTTAACCAAAAAAAAAAATTGACACCTCAACACTTCTTCTCCCACAATGAAGGGTAACAATCCCCATGATCAAGGGCTCTTCCCAACTGGTCCCCGAATTTATTCCTAAATTAGGACCAAGTGAATTGACTCCATCTTCTTTCTCAGGGGATGTTCTAAAAGTAATGAAAGAACATACTAGAAACATCCAACCACAAATAAGAGAAAACGGGAGTCAATCCTGGGCTGAAAAGCTAAGTGAGCCAGCGACTTCTCTTCAAAAGAAACCTTTTAAAATGTTTACTCTCTTATAGCATTGAAATTATTTTTTCCCCAACCTCAAGTCAATTTAAGGCCATCAGAGGATAACTCCACCCTACTTCCCAAATAAGTTAGAATGTGGACCCCGCTGCTCTGGTGGTGCCCTCGATCCCATGCTTAGCCATGCAGGATTGTGTTTGTCCCCTGCTGTCCTCCAAAAGATGGGCATACCACCTCAAATCATACAGGGTCTCAGATTTACACGTAGATCGAGGCGACATTACCTAACCCATCATGGCTAAGGGTGGTCCCGCCTTGCCTCTGCCCTCAGCTTCCAGTAGGGCTCCCAGGAACAGAAGGTGGTCCAATACCAAAATAAAAATAATGCCCAAAGGGATGATCAGGTCTGAGGGCAGCAGTGCCCCAGTTCAAGCTGCCGGAGGCTCCACCTATTTTCAAGGCAAGGATAATGCAGGGTGGCTACCAGGTCCCCGCAGGATGGGAGATGGGGCCAGCCTGGGAACTGCGCCAGAGAGACCCACCTGAGGTGGTTCCAATATGCCTTCTATCTCTCTCAAGAGCCCCCAGGAGGCCACACGGTCACCGCACGTGGGTACTCACCAACCAGAACACGCTTTACATAGTGCATGAGACAAGTGTAGAAGCAAAAACAAGGGCTTAATAGGGGGTTTCTTGGTTAGTAAAAGGGCACAGGCAAGGCCCCTTACCAACATCCTGGCAGACAATGAGGTCAATGCCAACCTGTGCAAATGACAACAAGCAGAAGTTCTATGCAAAGCCTACAGAGATTTTACTGCTACAATGCCAATCACTAACTGATTTTTTTCCACAATAGGCACGCTAGACAGCATACTACTTTATAAACACTTCCACTCATTCCTTTAACATCACTGTCCTATACATTACTCTCTGAACTTGGAATATTGTGCCCTATACAATGCATCTCTTGTTCTATAGCATATCTGGTTGAACCTGACCCTCTCCACTCAGAGGTTTTGTGGCCATTCCTTTTATAGTAGGTCTCCAGTCAAATCATCCTGAACCCTCCAATGGAGTAAAATTTTCAATATAACTTTCACCAAAGTAGAAAAGTCCATACAAATCTATATAACTCAAGCAATTTTGTGTCCCTAGAACCCACCCCCTCCAAATCAAACAACAAAAAATGACTAACGGGGCCGGGCGGTGGTGGCGCACGCCTTTAATCCCAGCACTTGGGAGGCAGAGGCAGGAGAATTTCTGAGTTCGAGGCCAGTCTGGTCTACACAGTGAGTTCCAGGACAGCCAGGGCTACACAGAGAAACCCTATCTCAAAAAAAAAATGACTAACAGACCATAATAGGAACTTCCAAATACATGACTATTGAATAAATGGATGGATGGATATGTGACAGAAATGTTGAAAGAGCAAGAGTGCAAGAAGCAAGGTCCTGGATGGAACTATTTACAGTAAGTAAGCATTTCCTGGTTTTTAATTAATGCTGGAGATGAATGGTCTATGAGCCAAGATGGAGATGTAGAGTTTGGCCAATATATGCCTCCTTTTAAACAAAAATGAAGAAATGGTTGGTTATCTATAGACATTTTATTCTGCAATGGGCTTCTTTGTTTTTGTTACAGATGAGACATGACCTTAGGGAAAACAAGTCCCTATGGGGCAGGACATGATTCTTGAGCCAGGCCAACTTGGAAATCATAGCCTCTACCCCTTACGTCATTGTACTTATTCTTTTAGGTAACTGGCAGATTCCCAGCGAACATGTCCATATTGAAGGCAACTATATATTGTTGGTGATCACAGGAAACCTATATTGCCTTCAGCTTATGTATCCTTCATCTACACTGCTGATCTTGACAACTTCTGCTATTGAATTTTATAGACAAGAACATTTGTGACAGAAGGACAAAATATCACAAACATTCACAATATTGTAGTTCTTTCAACCACATTATCAAATGATTCTGTACAAGGGTTCTCATTTGCACAAACAGTGTCATTCAATTAGTGCACATTATGAGAAATCTGCCCAGCTGATATATATATAGCATAACCTACAGCCTGAAGGAAAGGCTGGGAAGATAATTTAGGGAGGGGATTTGAGAAGGCAAACGTACCACATACATGTCCCAAACAGAATGCATGCTCAGATGACATCTAAGAGACAAATAGCCACTGCTGACCAAGCTCTGCATGCAGGAATGCAGCTGTCAAAGAGAAGGAGTGTGAGGCACAAAGCCAGGCTGAACACTCAGCAAGAGGTGATTTGTATGTTCTTGTTGTTTCAGTGTTAACAGTATGCAAGGAAATCTGTGTCAAAATACTGTCTGTGCACAAATGGGATGATAAAATGCTACAGTGACAAAGCCAAAAGGAAGTCACTGTTAGTACAAAAATAATAGTTTGGAAATGCTCAAAGAAGGCAGCTGGAGCGCTTCTCTGAGGTTAAGGGCACTTGTTTCTCTTGCAGAAGAGCATGGTTCCATTCCAAGCAAACACACATGGTGGCTCTCAGCCATACATAAGTACAAAGGCAGGAGATTGATTCAAAGCCCTCTTCTGTCTTATGTGGGCACCAGGTACACAAACATACTTGCTCACAAAACATTTATACACTTAAAAATATTTAAAAATAAATAATCTATAAAAGCTTAAACAGATGGATAGTTTTACCTTTAAATAGACCCCTGGTCCTGGAAAGACTGGATGTAGGGGAACGCCAGGACAGAGTAATGAGAGGGGGTTGAACGGAGAAAAGAGGGAGGGAAGGGGGCTTATGGGACTTTCGGGGAGGGAGGAAACGGGAAAGGGGAAGTGATTTGGAATGTAAATTAAAAAAATAAAATTAAATTAAATTAAAAAAAAAAATAACCCTTAAATAACTAAAAGTAGCAATCTGGAATGAAAGTTGATGTGAATTTCAGGGTTCCTATGCTATACAGTTAACCATTCAAACTGTAACAACAGCAACAACAAATTACAGGTATACAGTGAAATAGCAAATGGTATTTTTTTATTTGAAGAAAATATTTGAAGAAAAATTTTAGAAGAAAATTAAAGAAAAATCTGTAGAAAAATTATGACATAAAACATCCTTAAAGAAGCATAAACACTGGCCTTATCTGACAAAACTTGAAGATAACTCTGTGAAACATATTCAAAAAGTGACAGGAAGCCATGTGCAAAGAAGTGAAAGAAATCAGTCAGGCACAAACCATCAGGAGGGGTTTGAGAATGTTGCTAAAGAAGGAAAGATACACTCAAATACTATAGAAATATTGGGATTGAAAATTAAAAAAACTGAGGGGGAAATTTTATTAGAAAGATTCAGTGGGCAAAACAAACAAACAAATAAACAAAAAAAATATGAGTATACCTGATTATAGGACAGGAAGGACTTGTCTGTGAAACATGAAGAAAAATAATGAAGAAAAGTTCAAAAGTCATAAGGGGCTCATGAATAAAGAGAATCAGAGAAAAAGAAGAGAGATATAAAGATAAATAAATAGTATTTTTTATTTTTCTGTTTAATTTTTAGTTTTTTATTGGTTATCTTATTTATTTACATTTCAAATGTTGTCTTCCTTCCCTGTTTCCCCTCCACAAACTCATCATCCCATTCTCCCTCCCCATGCCTCTATGAGAGTGTTCCCCCCCACCCACCCACCTATTCCTACCTCACTACTCTAGCATCCCCCTACACTGGGGCATCGGGCCTCCATTCGATGAAGATCCCCCCTTTCCCATTGATGCCAGATAAGGCCATCCTCTGCTTCATATATAACTGGAGTTGTGGGTCCCTCCCTGCGTACTCTGATCCATGTGAGTCGTATTTTAATCAAACTGTCAAAAAGGAACGTAGAGAGAGATGGCTCTACAGATAAGAGTACTTGTTGCAGAAACTTTCCTGTCCAATTTCATCAGTACAGAGAGGGTCTATGATTGGACTGGGAAATAGGAGGCAGAGCTCGGTGCTGTAGAGGACAGAGTAGTGCTTCCGAAGGAGGCGTGTGGGATGTTGGAGATTCAAGATGGCTTCAGATGTTTTTCTGGTGTTTTTAAAGGGTTAGAAATACTGGGATAAGTCTTTTATCATGGTCAATTAGCATGTAATTGTGATTGATTATAATATACATAAATCGAATTGACTAATTAAGCATTAAGAGTTATGTTCTACAGGGTAATTTGATTATTGAGAGCTGGCAGCTGTGGGGTGTGTGAGATTTGCATGGAAGCAAGAGGATCTCTCAGGACCCTGTTGGGACAATGGTGTTGTAACCGCCAGTGCCAATACCAGAGTGGGACCAAGTCCTGCAGGGTTGCCGAGAGTGGCCAAGGCCGCTCTAGAGAGTCAGTGGCGGTTCAAAGCTGACACAGATAGTTTTCAGGGCTATCATTTTTAATTCCAGCAACAAGTACCGACTGTTATTGGCTTAGGTTCAAGTTGTGTTATATACCTGGTGATACAACAGTCTGTAACTCCAATCCTACAGGATCAGACACTCTCTCTAGCTCCATGGGTCTTGCATGCATGTTGGTATATAGACATTGCATGCAAGCAAAATGCCCATACACATAAAGTAAATAAATATATTTTTAAAATAGCCTCAAGGAAAAGTCAATGACCCCCATCAAAGGAACCCTTAGTATTTACACAAGGAACCAATTTAAAAATAGAGAAGCAAAAAAAGAGTGAGATGTCATTTTTAAATAATTTAAAGCAGAAAGGTCAACTAAGAATTCAAAAGGTAGTAGAGTCATCCTTCAAAATCAAGGTATTTCTTGATCAACCAAAATCCAGGTTATTCCAAGTCTTTCCATAGGATTGAAAAAATACTAGATAACAACTCAAGGCTGCTTAAGGAAACATGTATTTTTAACAAAGGTAACTTTCATCCTTATGTGATTTTGATGATGATTGAATAAAATAATTATAAATCTATGTTATTGAACACAATGTATAAAAATGTAATTTGTGACAACCTAGTGAGAACCAAGGTATATGGAGAATACATTCTGCTTACTATTAATGTGGATATTAATCCGTACCAGATCGTTATAAATTTAAGATGCTATTTGAACCTAATATAATAACCCATAATTATAATCCATGGTAACCGCTAAAAATACATCTATATAATATAAATACAAGAAGAAATGAGAAGAGAATCAAAGTAGTATCTTACAAAAGTTGGGCAAACACAAAAGCACATGGAATTTAGAAAAGTAAGAACAAAAGAGTTAAAAGGCATGAAAATCAAGTAAGAAAGTATAAATATTCTTTATTTTAATGATATGTCACATGCTTAAATGGATTAAGTTCTCTGATCAAACGGTAAAACTCAATAAAATTTTTAAAACAACTATATTAATGTTGTCCACAGGAAATCTGATTTTTTAAGAACAGTGCTATTGTTTGACTGCATCCTTCCCTCAAAAATAATAAAGGCGTGTGTAATATATAACAAATATATTAACAAGTGTTATTGGTGAGAGGTAATGATGCTAAGAAGTCTCTACGCTGTAAGTGGATTAATACCAATTATAAAAGGGCTTGAAACTGAAAGTTCAATTTCTTTACTTTTTTTTTTGTCTTTTTGTTTTCTGTCATGGGATGACAGCAAAGACATGAAAAGTCTCTCTAGATGTCAACTGTTTCATCTCAGTCTTCTAATCTCCATAACTTTAAGAACTAAATCTGCATTCACTATAAATTAGACAGTCTATAGTATGCTGGCACAGTAGCACAAAATAGAACAAGACAGAAATTGAGTTCTGAAAAGATGAGATATAGCAGGTAATAGAGGATATAGAAAGGAGTTTTGAAATGAATGATTGCAGGCTGGAAGAATTTAGAGGAATAGGCCAGGAAAAGCCTCAATAGCTGTGAATGGAGCATCAAGAGCAATTTTGCTAAGGTCTTGGGAAAAAAAAAGAACAAACCTTAAGAGAATCCCAGAACATCTCAGAGATTTTTTAAGTGGGCACAATCAGAAATGTACATGGTAAAATCCATTGTGACAAAGACTTGGACGAAATGGGCTAGGAAGCTATTGGGAAATTGAGTAAAGACTGTCATTATGCAGATCTTGGAACAACTGTGTCTGGGGTCTAAGGCTTCATGGGAAGAAGAACTCAACAATGACAGATTAGAATAGCTGGCAGACAAGTCTAAAAAGAAAACTTTTCAAGGAATGCCATGGCTATGTGTGGCTATGTACAGTAAAAGAGGATGAGACAAATTATTTGAAAAATTGAACACATAGCATTAAAGTGTTTTTGTTCTGTTTCCCTTTTAATAAATTAGATGAAGAAATTATTTGTGGTGTTAAGTGGATTTTATAACTAATGCAGAATGTGGATAGGTTTGTATTACTGTGATCATTGTAATTGAATGTCTTGATACCTCTGTGTTTAAATGTCTAAATTGAACACATAAGCATAAGAAAGAAGGATGGATTCAATGGTTTTCAAAATTATCTGGAGCACGTAAACAATACAAAAGCATGCTAAGACAAGAATAGGAAAGATGAGACCAACTGTCTACTTATTAAACATACTGTTATGGAAAAGTGTTATAGTCCTTAAGCCAGTGGGAAAGTGACCCTGAAAACATTTTGGAAATCTTATTTATTTTTCTACTTATTTGTGTGTGGACTGGATTTCATGGTGTATGTGTATAGATGGAGTTCAATGTGCAATGTCTTCTGGTATTTCAGATTATTTTATTTATTTTTAGCCTTATTTATTTATTTGTTTATTTATTTGTTTGTTTATTTATTTATTTTCACATAGTATCTCTCCATGAACCTAAAGCTCATGGTTGACTAGAATGGATAGCCTGGAAGTCTTTGGGATCCTTCTTTCTATGCTTTCTAGTATTGAGATTACAGGTATGCACCTTGATACTTGCTTTTACTGGGTAGTAGTGAATCTGAACTCAAGTCCTCATTGTTCAATTTTTGATTGATAGATAGTTTAAGGAATCTAAGTTTCTATAAATGCCCCCTGGGGCCTTCATATTCACCTCTAGGGCTGTCTCTGAATTCAACTTTCCAAATTCCAGTACATAATTCTTTTTTTTTAATTTATTTATTATATGTAAGCACACTGTAGCTGTCTCCAACACCCCAGAAGAGGGCATCAGATCTCATTACAGATGGTTGTGAGCTACCTTGTGGTTGTGGGATTTGAACTCAGGACCTCTGGAAGAGCAGTCAGTACTCTAAACCACTGAGCCATCTCTCCAGCCCTCCAGTACATAATTCTTTTCCTTTCCTACCAATGGTTTATGTTGGTCCAAGTTTGGCTTTTGCTTCAACCTTAGAGAGCATAAGTGGTCAGTGTTGGAGACATCAATGGGTTATTGACTATGCAGACTACAGAGCCAGGTGAACCAACAGCTATATGTCAAAAGATGCATTGAATATTCTGATGGCCTAAGCAAGATATACTGTAAGGGTGAAGTTACCATAGTTATCCAATAACATTTACCATAGATAACAGAGAACTCTTCCCACAAGGGGAATGTATTCTTTGAACTATAGGGTCATCAGAGTGCAACTGCAGCCTAAGAGAATTACTCCTGGGCATATACCCAGAGGTTTTACCTGCATGCAATAAGGACACATGCTCCACTATGTTCATAGCAGCCTTATTTATAATAGCCAGAAGCTGGAAAGAACCCAGATGTCCCTCAAAGGAGGAATGGATTCAGAAGATGTAGTATATTTACACAATGGAATACTACTCTGCAATTAAAAACAATTAATTCACAAAATTCCTAGGCAAATGGTCAGAACTTGAAAATATCATCCTTAATGAGGTAACCCAATCACAAAAGAACACACATGGTATGCAGTCACTGATAAGGGGATATTAACCCAGAATCTCGGAAAACCCTAGACACAATTTGCATATCAATAGATTTCTAAGAAAATGGAAGGAGAGACCCCTGGTCCTGGAAAGACTGGATGTAGGGGAACACCAGGACAGAGAACTGAGAGGAGGTTGAATGGGGAAAAGAGGGAGTGAAGGGGGCTGATGGGACTTTCGGGGAGGGAGGAAACGGGAAAGGGGAAATGATTTTGAATGTAAAAAAAAAACTTAGAAAATAAAATTTAAAAAAATAAGAGTAATTGTAAAGCCGAGGAATCATAGCAACAACTAAGTTATGATTATGGTCCAATTGGTAGGACAGAATTCATGATTCTGTGAATTCCACCAACCTCCCTTAGCTGAAGAGATTGTAAATGTGAGAGGAGAACCCACTACTTCCAGTTTCCTAAATAAAAGTCATTCTTAGTTGTATTTTAAAGAGTTACCTTCATATTCACAGATAAATATAGTTTTCACTTATCAACAAAAAAGCTTCTTTTTGCAACAGATAGAAAGTAATACAGAAATCCACAACTGGTCAAAATAAAGTTCTCAGATTCGACTGATACATGTGCAATATAAGCCTTATGCTTCTTCTACCTAAAGGACTGAAATGACGAGTGTCACAGAAAGACTGTAACAGCCAGAGGCCTATGAAATCTAATCAGCTGCTATATAGAATTAGACTTGAGAGGAACAATGACACCATAAAATCTCAACAATGGTTGCCTTAAAAAGGCTGGAATCATGACAGCACCAGTTGATATGCCAATATAAGCAGGTAAAATTACACAGTGTCCTACCCCTAGAGGAAGAGCTATGGTAGTCAATGGCTGCTGAGAGAGGCCAGAATAAAGTGTCCTTCAAATATGCAACTACATATATTGTCTAATCCCAAGTGGTCAGCCAAGAACACATGTGCATATGAGTTGCAAATAATGATAGATGGAGACGGTTGTACATTCATGTGTTCGTATACATATATTTAGAGATATATGTGAATAGATCCAACAATAATAATTAAAGAAGGTATCTTAAATTTTGCAGGGGAAAAGCATTGGATGGCTTTCAGGGGATGGAGAGAGGTGAGAGAGATGCAGAAGCAATGTTCATATATGAAGCTCATAAAATAAAATTATCGACTGTTTTCCCCAGTGAATGTAGATCCATAAAATGTCAATAAAATAAAGGCAAAATATAGTCAAAATAAAAAAAAAATAGTATGTATTGACCAAGTTGGCTTCATTCCAGGAACCTACATATATAAGTCAATAAAAATTATCCATGACTTAGACACAAAAGCAGAAACCACATGATCATCTCATTATGTAGGGAAAATGTCTTTGATAAAACAAAAGATAACTTCAACATAAAAGTTATGGAAAAGCTAGAAATGGAAATATAATAAAGGCTGTAGCAACAAACCTATACCCAATATATTGTCAAATGGAGAAAAATACAAAGTCTTCCCATTAAAATCAGTAACAAGACAAGGATTCCTACTCCTTCTATTCATATCAAATATACTATCTGAAAGCATTGCTAGAGCAATAAGAGAAGAAAATAGAAAATAAAAACGTAAATGAGTCTTAATTTTCAAATGATAAAGTTCTGTGTGTAAGAGACTCAAAGACGCTATCATCAGCTCTCCTATCAAGTAAACACTTTCAGCAAAATACAAGTTTTCAAAATCAACTCACAAAAATTACTCTTATATACTATGTACCAATGACAAATACATACTCCAAAAACAAATGACAGAAACCATCCCATACACACACACACACACACACACACACACACACACACAGAGAGAGAGAGAGAGAGAGAGAGAGAGAGAGAGAGAGAGAGAGAGAGAAACCTTACCAAAGAAATGAGATCACTCAATAATAAAACTTTAAGACACTTATAAAAGAAGATGAAGAAGACAACAGAAGAGACCTCTCTGCGGTGGGACTTCTGCCTGGCAGAGGGACGCCCCTTTCGCCCCACTCTGGGAGAGATCACACAGCCCTGCACTGGGTAGAAACCTACCAGCCTCGCTTTGGCGACCTCTGCTCCGGGAATCCGTTACGCTGAGCCTTTGCATGTGCAGGGACTCCCCAATATAACATCACTTGGGGCAAGGCACATCAGGGCTCAAAAGTCACTCAGGAGCAGGCCAGGCCCCAGAAATCGGTGCCAGGGGAATCCTGGTAATCCAGGGGGGCCAGAAATAGCTTTGCAAGCTCACAGGAGGTCCAACCAACAGCCAGTGACAGCAGGACCAACTAACATCAGAGGTAACCAGATGGCAAAAGGCAAACGTAGGAACATTACTAACAGAAATCAAAGTAATATGGCACCATCCGAACCCAACTCTCCAACAGCAGCAAGTCCTGGATACCCCACCACACCCGAAAGACAAGATCTGGATTTAATATCACGTCTCATGATGCTATTAGAGGATCAAAAGAAGGACACATATAAATCTAATAAAGAATTGCAGGAGACCATGAATCAACGGTTAGAAGCCCTTACAAAGGAAACACAAAAATCGCTTAGAGAAATGCAGGAGAACAGGATCAAAAGATGGAGGCCCACAAGGAGACAACACAAAAATCGCTTAGAGAAATGAATCAACGGGTAGATGCACTTTCAAAGGAATCACAAAAATTGCATAAAGAAATGCAGAAGAATATGGGTCAACAGACGGATGCCCATAGGGAGGCAACACAAAAAGTGCTTAAAGAAATGAATCAATGGATAGATGCCCTTACAAAGGAAACACAAGAACTGCTTAAAGAAATGCAGGAGACGATGGCCATTCTGCCAAAAGCATCAAAAGATTCAATTCAATATTACTCAAACTTCATTGCCAGTCTTCAGAAACATATAAAACAAAGCTGAATTTTATTTTTTCTGCTTCTTTCTTTATTAGATATTATCTTTATTTACATTTCAAATGTTATATCCTCTTTCCTCATTTTCCCTCTGAAAACCCCCTATCCCATCCCCTCTCCCCCATTCACCAACCTACCAACTCCCGCTTCCCTATGCTGGCCTTTCCCTACACTGGGTCACAAAAAACAAAATAGCTATAGCAATATTAAACAAACAAACAAAAAAAGAGTACTGCAGGAAGTGTAAGACTTCTTGCTTTCAAACCATACCACAGAGGCATGGCATTAAAACCATCATGTACCAGCATAAAAACAAACATGTAAATCAATGCACTAGAATGGAGGACCCAGATATTATTAGTTCACGCAATCTGTATTTTGAAAAAAAAAATCATTTTAAAATTGTACGTTAGACCCAACATCTTTTACAAATGGTGCTTAGAAACCTGGATTTAAACCTTCAGAAAAATGAAACTGGATCGTTATTTCTTACCTTGCACCAATCCCAACAACCAAGACCTAAGGATAAAGCCTGGTACTCTGATACCTCTAGGGAATGAAGGATGTGTCTCTATCAACTGACAGTGATAGTGGGTAAGTTCTAACTGTATTCCTATAGTGCAGGGAATGAGAAATGACAAATGGGATCTCATGACACTGAAAAACCTTTGTACAGCAAAGGATTGCTGTCTAGAAAATACAAAGAACTCAAATCTCTGCACATGAAGAAAAACATAAATCAAAATGGGCTCTGGAACTGAACAGAAAGTCCTTACAAATTACAAATACCTAACAAATGATTTGAAAAGTGTTAAACATCTTCGAATAGTAGGGAAATACATGTTAAAACAATAGTAATATTCCACAGCAACACTGACAGAATGGCTATGATCAGAAGTATAAATGAGTACAAATCCCAGTGGAGATAGCAGGGATGTAAATTAGTACAAACACTTGTGGAAGTCAGTTGGGAGATTTATCCAAAAAGCCTAGGGAATGTATGACCTTAGTATACAACTTCAAAATATTGTACATTCTAGAGCAGAAATAGTTGTGGATCCAAATCCATTGCTGTTTTTGTCACAACTCTAGGAAACAGAACCAACTTAGATGCACACCAACTTATGGATATATAGAAGAAGTGCCAGAGAAATAAATACACAATTCAATAATACTCAGCTATAAACCAAATTAAAATATATGAAGAAATGGGGCTTGAAAAAATATACTTAGTAATGTCATCCAGGAGCAGAAAGATAAAATGCAACATGTTCTCTCTCATATGTGGATATAGCTTGGAATCTTCTGTATGCCCAATTATGAGGCACAATTAGAAACAAATGCTTGAGAATAAAGCCACTAGAGGAGGGGAGGTGGGAAAAATGTACGGGGAAAATAAACAGGAGAGTACAGAATAAAAGGAGGGAGGCTTTACCAAAATGACAAATTACCAAAAATCTATATGGTTCAAGAATTAAGAAAAATATAAATGATAGGGGCAGGGATACCTCCCTCTGCGTTATGGATTATGGAGACCTCAGACACACACAACATGAGACAATCTGTTGCCATTACCTATGGTTTTCCTTCATAACTAAGTTGTAGTTGTATCTGAGTTAGATAGATAAGACTGTTCTTTGCCCTTCTGAATTGGTGCTAGGATATGTTGGCTGTGGGGTATTAGGAAAGAAAAAAAATCTATGAGAAGGATACAAATTAGGGAGTGCTGTCAGGGCACACTTTGGAGCTAATAAGTCTATGTGTAAGAACTTAGATGCTACCACATTGTTAGAGTTAGCATCTTTACAGAGTGATCTGGGGATTAGGACTCCACCCCTCATGAACAGATAATACCAATTATAAAAGGGATTTTTCTTCATTTATGATCTATTGCTTTCTAATGTTTATTCAATAAATATTTTCATCTCTTTACAGAGAATGATATAATAAGGTCCCAACCAGATGACATCTCTTCATTCTTGGCCATCCATTTTCTGGAACCATAAAAAATATATTTCTGTTCCTTATAAATTACTCATTTCACTCTATTCTGTTTTAGAAGTAGAAAATAGACAAACATATGTATAAATATGTTGAAAGTGACAGGATGGAAAATATGTTACATGCCAAATGAGTCTTAGAGTTGTTGTGTTAATTCAAAATACAATCAACTTCTAAGTAAAATACTACAGCATGAGACAAAGAAGGACATCATATGTCCTTTAAAGGGCTAATTTGTCAACAAGTTATAATGATTGCAAAATGCATGCACCAAATCACCAAAGACAACAATGATGAAGCAAATAAGAAAACAGGAGGTGAGAGCTCAGCTGTGCAGTAATGTGTGTAAACTTAAACACACCACTTTTAATGGTGGGTATGACATACAGACTGAAGGCAAATAAAAATACAGTGGACTTTAACAATACTGCAACTCAATTAAATGTGGCAGGTAGATATAAAACGCTCAAGCTAAAAGCAACAGAAGACACATTTCCAAGTGTTTATTGAACATTCTCCAAAATAGATACTACATTTCTCCACAAACAAGATCTAGTGATTTAAAAAGTATTTTTGCCTCAACAGAATAGATAAATATTAGTAAGTACTAGATTTTTTTTAAAAATAAGTCTCAAAGGGATGAAAATTAAACAAATCACCCTTAAGCAGAGCACTGGGTAAAATAAGAAATCCCACTGAAAAGTTAGAAAATACCAATAATGCTGTCTAACTTCCATAGGCACCAGCATTCAAACACACTCTCACACATAATAAAAACTAACATAATAAAAGCAAAGGAATGCAGGAGAGGAATCTCCCAATTGCAAAATCCTTCAGGATGAAGTGGTGTGTATCTGTAAATACATCACTCCAGGGGGCAAAGGCAGGGCTAGAAAGAGTTAGTGGCTAATCTGGGCTTTAAAGGAGTCCCTGTCATAAAATAAATAAAAAACAAACAAGCAAAATACAGTGTATTGTGCACTCATAGTAGAAACTTTGCTTGCTATAGATTTAAAATGCTTCCAACATACAACAATCTAAATGTCTAAGAACATTAAAGGATTATATACCAAGAGGCAAGTGGGACTTGTCCTAGAAAAGCAAGAATAGTTTAACATAAGAAAACCAATCAATATAATGCATTATTTAAATAGATGCAGGGAAATAGTAATTTAAATTAATGGAGAAAAAGTATTTTGAAAAATTCAATGCATTTACATTATTTTCTTAAATACTCAAAGTGGTTTATTTTTGTTTTCTTGTGTGTGTGTGTGTGTGTGTGTGTGTGTGTGAGAGTGTATATGTGTGTATTGTAAGTTTATGTGTGTCTCTTGTGTTTGTGTATGTGCGTATGCTTGTACACATGAGTACTAGTGCCTATAGAGTCTAGAAGATAGCATTGGATCCCTCAGAGGTAGACTACCATTTAATCTGACATGGGTACTAAGACATGAATGTCAATCCTCTACAAGAACATAGAAAATTCTTAACTGCTGAACTATCACTCTACAGCAATCTTCTGTGATTTTAAAAAGCACACAGAAATAAACAGGCATGTAAGGGAGTTTAATACAGTACAATAAATTCCAGAAAGTGTATGCTTATGCTTATGCTCAAGTGTACAGGTAATGTCAAAAGTTAATCTAAAATCGGGGAAAAGTTAAGGATACTTGCTTGCAATGTCATAATATTGTTTCAGGTTGTACTGGAAGTTCAAACAGCCCAACTGGACAAGAAAGAATTGACATGGGATATATATAAGCTGGAAAAGAAATCAAAAAGCTTTAATTTCAGGTTGTGTTTGTGTCCATTATATACATAAATAGCAAGGAATCTATCAGATGCTACTAATATTAACCATAATATCCAGAACATCTCAGGGTAGAATTTATCAGCCTGTGAAAAATTGTGTTTTATGTACCAGCATTTAAGAATCCAAAAAATTTCACAAGGCAATACCACCTATAGTAACATCCATAACAATGTTACTTCTGATTAAAGCTGAACAAGGAGGCAATAACTTGTATCACACACTGATAGTTTCAGTGCTTTCAATGAAGGGAATTAATACAAATTAAAAAATATAAATACAATAGATTCATTGATTAGGAATGCTAATATTTTTGCCATCAAATCCCTTAAAGTGACACGCAAATTCAATGTAATTTCTGTTAACATTTCAACAGCCATTTTTAACTCAAAAATGGTTTCCACAAAGAGAGTTACTGGGAGGCAGACTAGGGACCCAAGCAAAACTAGTGAGTCATCTCACCATGTAGAATCATGTAAAGCAAGATGATGTGAATCAAAGTAATCCTCCTGCTTCACTATCTTGAGTGCTAGCTTTGTAAGCATGAACAACCATGCTTTGAAACATCTATTTTTAAATTGGTATACAATGTAATGTGTTTTACTATGCCATATACATTACATATGTACTTTGTTATTCACAGTACTCTGACCTCTCTTTTGCTTCCTCTCGGGTCCCCACAACAGTCTTCTATATACATTCATGTTTTATATATGAAATTTTTAAATCTATATTTTATATGAGAAATAAAACATGTCTATAGATCTTACTTCTTTTGCTTAACATAAATTTCTAATATATTTTATTTGATAATTTTTTATTTACATTTCAAATACTATCCAATTTCTTTGTTTTCCCTCCAAAAACCCCCATCCCATCCCCCCTCTGCCTGCTAACTAACCCACCCACTCCCACTTCCCTGATCTGGCATTCCCCTACTCTGGGTCAATGAGCCCTCATGGGTCCAAGGACCTCTCCTCTTATTAATGTCCAACCAGGCCATCCTCTGCTACCCATGTGGCTAGAGCCATGGTTCCTCTCATGTGTACTCTTTAGTTGGTGGTTAAGTCCCTGGAAGATCTGAGGGTACTGGTTGGTTCATATTTTTGTTCATCCTATGGGGCTGTAAACCCCTTCAGCTCCTTGGATCCTTTCTCTAGCTCCTCTGTTGGTGGCCCTGTGCTCAGTTCAATGGTAGACTGAGAGCATCCCTCTCTGTATTTGTCAGGCACTGGCAGGGCCTTTCTGGAAAAGCTATATAAGGTTGCTGTGAACAAATACTTGTTGGCATCCACAATAGGGTCTGAATTTGGAAACTGTATATGGGATGGATCCCCAGGCGGGGCAGTTTCTGAATAGTCTTTCTTTTAGTCTCTGCTCTACACGTTGTCTCTGTATTTCCTCCCAGGGTATTTTGTACCCTATCTAAGAAAGGCCAAAGTATCCACACTTTGGTCTTCCTTTTTAAGCTTCATGTGGTCTGCAAATTATATCTAGGGTATTACAAACTTAAGGGCTAATATCCACTTATCAGGGAGTACATACCATGTGGGTTCTTTTGTGATTGGGTTACCTTGCTAAGGATGATATTTTCTAGTTCCATCCAAGTGGATCAAGGACCTCCACATAAAACCAGATACACTGAAACGAATAGAAAAGAAAGTGGGAAAGACCCTTGAACACATGGGCACAGGGGAAAAGTTCCTGAACAGAACACCAATAGCTTATGCTCTAAGATCAAGAATTGACAAATGGGACCTCATAAAATTGCAAAGCTTCTGTAAAGCAAAGGACACTGTCAATAGGACAAAATGGCAACTAACAGATTGGGAAAGATCTATACCAATCCTACATCCGATAGAGGGCTAATATCCAAGATATACAAAGAACTCAAGAAGTTAAACTCCAGATAATCAATAACCCTATTAAATATATCGGGTAGAGAGCTAAACAAAGGATTATAACTGAGGAATACCTAATGTCTGAGAAGCACCTAAAGAAATTCTCAGTTATTAAAAACAATGAATTCATGCTTTACATAGTTATTCACAATTGTGGGCATGAACTCTGCAATCAGCATAACAGCTAGAGGAAGCTCTACTCCCCAGTGCTCTCCCAATTGCTCTAACACACCCACGATCACAGGATAACATGATCCCAGGACCACAGGAACTTGGTCACACCAGAATCTCAGGGCTCCAGAAACATCTTGACTTCCAGGGACTCTGACATACCCAAGGTCTCAGGACCACAGATCCCAAAATCACAGGACTACAGAGACAGCTGGACTCTGAGGAGTTCTGACACAACCAGGATCACAAGAAGGACAGGCCCTAGTCAGATATAGCGAGGGGAGGAAGCAGTAGAGATAATCAGATGGAAGGAGGCAAGCATAAGAACATAAGCAACAGAAACCAAGGTAATTTGGCATCTTCAGAACCCAATTCGCTCACCATAACAAGTCTTGGATACACTATCACATGGGAAAAGCAAGATTTGGATCAAAAATCACTTTTCATGATGACGATAGAGAACTTTAAGAAGGACATAACTAATTCCCTTAAAGGAATACAGGTGAACACAGGTAAACAGATAGAAGCCCTTCAAGAGGAAACAAAAAAATTCCCTTAAAGTATTACAGGAAAACACAATTAAACAGGCAGGGGAAATAACCACCCATGATCTAAAAAAGGAAATAAAAACAATAAAGAAATCACAAAGGAAGACAACTCTGGAGTTCTAAACTCTAGGAAAGAGATCAGGAGTCATAGATGTAAGCATCACCAACAGAATACAAGAGAGAGAAAAGAAAATCTCAGATGCAGAAGACACCATAGAAAACAGTGACATAGCAGTAAAAGAAAATGCAAAAGGCAAGAAGATCCTAACCCAAAATATCCAGGACATCCAGGACACAATGAGAAGACCAAACTAAGGACAATAGGTATAGAAGAGACCAATGATTTGCAACTTAAAAGACCAGTAAATATCTTCAACATAATTATAGAAGAAAATTTCCCTAACCTAAAGAAAGAGACGCCCATGAACATACAAGAAGCCTACAGAACTACAAATAGACCGGATCAGAACAGAAATTCCTCCCATCACATAATAATCAAAACACCAAATTCACCAAACAAGGAAAGAATATTAAAAGCAGAAAGGGGAAAAAGTCAAGTAACAAATAAGGACAGAGCTATCAGAATTACATCAGACTTCTCAACAGAAACTATGAAAGCTAGAAGATCCTGGCAGATGTCATACAGACCCTAAGAGAACACAGATGCTAGTCCTGGCTACCCAGCAAAACTCTCAATTAACATAGCTGGAGAAACTAAGATATCCATGACAAAAGCAAATCTACACAATATCTTCCCCAAATCTAACTGTACAAAGATTAATAAATGGAAACTACCAACACAAGGAGAGAAACTGTACCCTAGAATAAGCAAGAAGGTAATCTTTCAACAAACCCAAATGAAGATAGCCACACAAACATAATTCCACCTCTAATAACAAAAATAATAGGAAGTAACAATCACTTTTCCTTAATATCTCTTACCATCAATGAACTCAATTCCCCAATAAAAAGACACAGACTAACAGACTGGATATGTAAACAGAGCACAGTATTTTGCTTCATACACAAAATACACCTCAGAGACAAAGACAGACACTACCTCAGAGTAAAAGGTTGGAAAACAATTTTCCAACCAAATGTTCCCAAGAAACAAGCTGGAGTAGCCATTCTAATACAAATAAATTCAACTTTCAACCAAAAGTTATCAAAAAAAAGTTATCATGCTGGTCAAAGGAAAAAATTTACCAAGATGAACTCTCAATTCTGAATATTTATGCTCCAAATGCAAGGCCACCCACATTCATAAAAGAAACTCTATTAAAGCTCAAAGCACACATCATACCCCACACAATAATAGTGGGAGACTTCAACACCCCACTCTCAGCAATGGACAGATCATTGAAACAGAAACTAAACAGAGACACAGTGAAACTAACAGAAATTAAGAACCACATGGATCTAACAGATATTTAAAGAACATTTCATCCTAAAGTAAAAGAATAGACCTTCTTCTCAGCACCCCATGGTACCTTCTCCAAAACTGACTATAAAATTGGTCACAAAACAGGCCTGAACAGATACAAGAAAATTGAAATAATCCCATGCACCCTATCAGATCACCACAGACTAAAACTGGTCTTAAATTAAAAAAAACCAGAAAACACACATATACATGGAAACTGAACAATGCTCTACTCAATGTAAACTTGGTCAAGGAAGAAATAAAGAAAGAAATTAAGGACTTTTTAGAATTAAATGAAAATGAAGACACATCATACCAAAACTTATGGGATGCAAATATACAGCCATAAGAGGAAAACTCATAGCTCTTAATGCCTCTGAAAAGAAACTGGAGAGAGCATACATTAGCAGCGAGGCAGTACACCCAAAATCTCTAGAACCAAAAGAGCAAATACACCCAAAAGGAGTAGATGGTTGGGAATAATCCAACTCAGGGCTGAAATCAACCAAATAGAAACAAAAAGAACTATACAAAGAATCAACAAAACCAGAAACTGTTTCTTTGAGAAAATCAACAAGATAGATAAACCCTTAGCCAGAATAATCAGAGGGCGTAGAGACAGTGTCCACATTAATAAAATCAGAAAGGAAAAGGGAGACATAACAAAGGAAATTGGAAATTCAAAAAAAAATCATCAGCTCCTACTATAAATGCTTATGCTCAACAAAATTGGAAAATCTGGATGAAATGTACAATTTTCTAGACACATACCAGGTGCCAAAGTTAAAACAGATAAACAATCTAAACAGTCCAATAACCACTAAAGAAATAGAAGCAGTCAATTATAGTCTCCCAACCAAAAAAAAAATGCCCAGGAAGATATGGGTTTAGTGGAGAGTTCTCTTAGACCTTCAAAGAAGACCGAAGACCAATACTCTTCAAACCATTCCACAAAGTAGAAACAGAAGGAACACTATCAAATTCATTCTATGTAGCCAAAATTATGCTTATACCTATACAAGGACCAAACAAAGTAAAAGAACTTCAAACCAATTTCCCTCATGAACATTGATGCAAAAATATTCAATAAAATTCTTGCCAACTGAATCCAAGAACACATCAAAAAGATCATTCACCAAGATCAAATAGGCTTCATTCCAGGGATGCAGGGATGGTTCAATATATGGAAATCCATCAATGTAATACACTACATAAATAAACCACATGATCATTTCATTAGATGCTGAAAAATATCAACATCCCTTCATGATAAAAGTCTTGGAAAGATCAAGAATTCAACGCCCATAACTAAACATAGTAAAAGCAATATACAACAAATCAGTAGCCAACATCAAGCTAAATGGAAAGAAACTTGAAGCAATCTAACTAAATTCAGGGATAGACAAGGCTGCCCACTCTCCCCTATCTATTCAATATAGTACTTGAAGTTCTAACTAAAGAAATTAGACAACAAGAATCAACAAACGGGACCTCATGAAGTTGCAAAGCTTCTGGAAGGCAAAGGATTCTGTCTAGAAAAAACAGCAACCAATAAATTGGGAAAAGATCTTTACCAATCCTACATTCGATAGAGGGTTAATATCCAATATATACAAAGAACTCAGGAAGCATGGCTCCAGAGAATCAAATAATCCTATTAAAAAATGGGAAATAGAGCTAAACAAAGAATTGACAACTGACGAATTTTGAGGCCAAGAAGCACCTAAGGAAATGTTCAACATCCTTAGTTATCAGGGATATGCAAATCAAAAACAATCCTGTGATTCCACCTCACACCAGTCCGAATGGCTAAGGTCAAAAACTCAGGTGACAGCAGATGCTGGAGATTATGTGGAGAAAGAAGATTACTCCTCCATTCTTGGTGGGATTGCAAGACCTCCAACCACTCTGGAAGTCAGGTTGGTGTTTCCTTAGAAAATTCGACATAGTACTACCAGCAATACCACTCCAGGGCATATACGCAGAAGATGCTCCAACATGTAGTAAGGACATATGCTAAACTATGTTTATACCAGCCTTATTTATAATAACCAGAAGCAGAAAAGAACCCAGATGTCCTTGAACAGAGGAATGGATACAGAAAATATGGCATTTTTACACAATTGAAATTCTTTAATGTTTATTATCTATTTGTTTATTTTTGTTTGTTTTATTTTTATTAGATATATTCTTCATTTACATTTCAAATGTTGTCCCTTTTCCTAGATCCTCCCTCCCCCGAAAATCCCATAAGCCATCTCCCCTACCCCAATCAACCCTCCCCTGCTTCCCTGTCCTGGTATTCCTCTACACTCTGGAATCAAGTCTTTCCAGGACCAAGGGCCTCTCCTTCCTTTGGTGTCTAACAAGACCATCCTCTGCTGTCTATATATCTGGAGCCATGGGTAACTCCATGTGTACTCTTTGGTTGATGGTTTTATCCCTGTGAGCTCTGGGAGTACAGGGTGACTCATATTGTTGTTCCTCCTATGGCGCTACAAACCCCTTCAGCTCCTTGGGTCCTTTCTCTAGCTCCCCCATTGGGGACCCTGTGTTCAGTTCAATGGTTGGCTATGAGTGTTCCCCTCTGTTTTAGTCACGCACTAGGAGATACTCCCAAGTGATAGCAATATCCAGCTCCGGTCAGCCAGCACTTGTGGGCAACCACAATAGTGTCTGGGTTTTGTAACTGTTTATGGGATGGATCCCTGGGTGGGGTAGTCTCTAGATGATCTTTCCCTCAGACTGTGCTCCACCCTTTGTCTCTGTCATTTGAACAATGGAGCAACAACTTTAAAATGAACAAAGTTTTAGCTCTGTTTACATAAAATGCAAAAATTAACTAAAATACGTTAATAAGAAAATTAATAATAGTACTCTCAAATTATCTTTTCATGGCATTGGTTTAGTGATGAAATCTTACATATGGCACTGTGTGCATGAAAAAATTAATAAAAATGAGGGTGAACAGGACATTATCGAGAGAATACTATTTAAAACAAAATGTATATAAGGCAGGCCTAGTGCTACAAACCTGTGATCACAGTTACTTGGGAAGTTGAAAGAGGTAGTCAGAAGATACAAGGAAAACTTAGGCAGTTGAGTGTGATCTTGAAAACCTTGTCTCTTAACTAATAAGTTTCTTATTATAGGCATATAACCCCTTAGGGCTCAATCACATGTGTGCGTATGTGCATCAATTAAAAAGACATTTCAAGGAAGGATAAGTGAGTGACCTACTTGACAACTGACTGCCCCAATACCTAGACTTGGTTTCCCAAGATTCATTCTACCTCCACTCCCTTTTGCCCCAGTGGCTGGGCTCCTACCCCCAACTTTGTCAGTCTCCAGCTGCTCAGACAAATGAACAAGACAGAAGAACAGAGACTCCCTGATCCACCAAAGGCCAAGCAAATATCCTGAAGTCAAGTTCTCAACTTGATCAGAAAGACACCCTTGGATTCAAAGGTCAAACAGGCCGAAAGACATCCAGGCCACAAATCCCTGAAAACTGAGGAGGAAACAGAAACCAAGGAACAAAACAAAAATCCAGCAAAGACAAACTCAGAAATAAACGCCTAGACGTATAATCATCCCAAACTCAGATGTTTAAACACCAGTGAAAGAACACAATCAACAACAGCCAGGGCAATAGGGTACCACCAACAGTCAGCTTTCCTGACACAGCAAGATGAGAACATTTGGGAGTACAAGAAAATGTCCTTAAAACTAACTTTATGAAGATGATAGAGGTTCTAAAAGAAGAAATCAAAAGAATCCCTTAAAGAAATTGAAGAAAAGACAACAAAAATTGGAGGAAACAATAAATCTCTCAAAAAATGCCAAGAAAGTCAAGAAAAAACTAATAAACAGGTGAGGATAAGAAAAACTGCTCAAGATCTGGGAATTTCAATAGAAGCAATGAAAAAAGCACAAACTTCTCAACAGAAAGGTCTGCCTTGGCAGATGTCTTGCAGACTCTAAGACACCACTGAGGCCATACTAGTATAGTAGTAAAACTTTCAATCACAATAGGAGACAACAAGTTATTCCACGACAAATCAAATTTTAACAAAATCTATCTACCAATCCAGCACTATGAAAGACAGAAGGAAAAACTCAAACCCAAAGAGGCTGGCTAACCCCCTGAAAAATAAACAAATAAATAAAACACAGAAATAAATAATTCTAGAGAAGAAAAAACCAATGAAGGAACGCATACTCAAACACACACACACACACACACACACACACACATGCACCCCCATACCCACAGGCACAAACACACACACACTACAACCATCAACATGAAAATAGCAAGAATTAACAATCAATGGTCATTAATATCTCTCAGCATCAATGGATTCAATTAATAAATAAAAAGATAGACTAACAGAATGGGTGTGAAAATAGAATCCACCGGCACTCTGCCATCTTTGTTCTGGCAACAGAGCGGTTGGGACCTCCAGGGGCAGGGATAACCAAGCATAACACCTCTTGGGACACAGCCAGCTTGTGTGCTCCCTTCACCCAAGAGCTGGGCAGTTCTGTGGTCACCTATGCACCAGCTCTGCTGTGGGACAACTGCCATGCAGAGGGACCTGCACCTGGAGAGAGCACAACAGCCTCCCCTTAGCCACCTCTGCTCTGGGGATTGACTACTCTGAGTCTCCAGGTACGCAGGGATTCCCCCAAGTATAACACCACTTGGGGCAAGGCACATCAGGGCTCCAAAGTCACTCAGGAGCAGGGCTGCCCCTCAGCAATCGGTGCCAGGGGAATCCCAGGTGTTTGGGAGGAGGGCAGAAATAGCCTTGCAGGTTCACAGGAGGTCCAACCAATAGCCAGTGACAGCAGGACCAACTAAAACCAGAGATAACCAGACGGTAAAAGGCAAATGTAGGAATGTTACTAACAGAAATCAAGGCAGTATGGCACCATCGGAACCCAACTCTCTGACAGCAGCAAGTCTTGGATACCCCATCTCACCCGAAAGGCAAGATCTGGATTTAAAATCAGTTCTCATGATGCTACTAGAGGATTTTAAGAAGGACATGAATAAACCTCATAAAGAAGTACAGGAGAACATGAATCAGTGGATAGAAGCCCTAACAAAGGAAACACAAAAATCACTTAAAGAAGCAAAGGAGACGATGGGTCAACAGATGGAAGCCCATAAGGGGGAAATACAAATATTACTTAAAGGAATACAGGAGAACTTGGGTCAACAGGTAGACATCCTGAAAGAGGAAATGCAAAAATATCTTAAAGAAATATAGGAAAACACAAACAAATAAGTGAAGGATCTCAGCAAATCCATCCAGGATCTAAAAAGGAAGTAGAAACAACTAAGAAATCACAAAGGGAGACAACTTTGGAGATAGAAAACCTTGAGAAGAAATCAGGAGTCATAGATGCACACATCAACAATAGAATACACGAGATGGAAGAAAGAATCTAAGGTGCTGAAGATACCATAGAAAGCATCGACTCAACAGTCAAAGAATATGCAAAATGCAAAAAATGTATAACCCAAAACATCCAGGAAATCCAGGACACAATGAGAAGACCAAACCTAAGGATTATAGGTATAAATGAGAGTGAAGATTTGCAAATTAAAAGGCCAGTAAATATCTTCAACAAAAATATGGAGGAAAACTTCCCTAAGGAGAGAGATGCTGATAAACATACAAGAAGCCTACAGAACTACAAACAGATTGGACTAGAACAGAAATATTACTTTCACATAATAATCAAAACACCAAATGTACTAAACAAAGAAAGAATATTAAAAGCAGTAAGAGAAAAATGCCAAGTAACATACAAAGGAAGACCTATCCGAATCACATCAGACATCTCACCAGAGACTATAAAAGCCAGAAGATCCTGGGCAGATCTCATAGAGACTCTAAGAGAACACAAATGCTAGCCTAGACTACTATATCCAGCAAAACTCTCAATCACCATAGATAGAGAGATCAAGATATTCCATGATAAAACCAAATTTACACAATATCTTTCCACAAACCCAGCCTTGCAAAGAATAATAGGTGGATATCGCCAATAATAGGAGAGAAACTACACCCTGGAAAAAAAGAGATAGTCACCTTCTTTCATCAAACCCAAAAGTAGCTACCCATTCAAATATAAAGATAGCATCAAGAATAGAGGTGGCAATAATCACTATTCCTTTATCTCTCTTAATATCAATGGTCTCAATTCCCCAATAAAAAGACATAGACGAACAGACTGGATACATAAACAGGAACCAGCATTTTGCTGCGGGCAGGAAAATACCTCAGTGTCAAAGAAAAACAGTTCCTCTGAGTCACAGGCTGGAAAACAATCTTACAAGCAAATGGTGCCAAGAACGGAGCCAGAGTAGCCAACCTAATATCAGATAAAATTGATTTTCAACCTAAAGTCATCAAAAAAGACACAGAAGGACACTACATACTGATCAAAGGAAAAACCCACCAAGAAGAAAACCAACTCTCAATTCTGAACATCTATGCTCCAAATGAAAGGGCACCCTCATTTGTAAAAGAAACTTTACTAAAGCACAAAGCACACATTACACCTCACACAATAATAGTGGGTGACTTCAACACCCCGCTCTCTGAAATGGATCGTTCAGGAAAGCAGAAACTAAACAGGGACACCGTGAAACTTAACTGAAGTACTTTCTCCAAAATCGACCATATAAATGGTCACAAAAGAGACCTCAACAGATTTAAGATCGAACTAATCCCATACCTCCTGTCAGATCACTATGGAATAAGGGTGGTCTACAAAAACAACAGAAAGCCCACATACACTTGGAAGCTGAACAATGCTCTACTCAAAGATAACTTAATCAAGGAAGAAATAAAGAAAGAAATCAAAGACTTTTTACAATTTAATGAAAATGAAGGCACAACATACCCTAATTTATGGGACACAATGAGAGCTGAGCTAGGAGGAAAATTCATAGCCCTGAGTGCCACCAAAAAGAAACAGGAGAAAGCATACATTAGCAGCTTAATGGCACACCTGAAAGCCCTGGAACAAAAAGAAGCAAATACACCCAAGAGGAGTAGAAGGCAGGGAAATCATTAAACTCAGGGCTGAAATTAATCAAGTAGAAACAAATAAAACCATACAAATAATCAAGAAAACTAGGAGTTGGTTCTTTGAGAAAATCAACAAGATAGATAAGCCCTTAGCCAGACTAGCCAGAAGGCACAGAGAAATTATCCAAATTAACAAAATCAGAAACGAAAAGGGAGAGATAACAGCAGAAACGGAAGAAATTCAAAAAATCAACAGATCCTACTACAAAAGCCTGTATTCAACACAACTAGAAAATATGGAGGAAATGGACAATTTCCTAGAAAGATACCAAATACCAAAATAAAATCAGGATCAAATAGACCATCTAAACCGTCCTATAACCCCTGAAGAAATAGAAGTGGTCATTGGAAGATTTCCAACCAAAAAAATCACATTTCCAGATGGTTTTAGTGCATGATTCTATCAGACCTTCAAAGAAGACCTAACACCAATACTCTTCAAACTATTCCACAAAATAGAAACAGAATGAACACCACCAAACTCGTTCTGTGAAACCACAATTACGCTGATACCAAAATTACACACAGATCTGACAAAGAAAGAGAATCTGAGGCCAATTTCTCTTATGAATATCGATGCAAAAATACTCAATAAAATTCTTGCCAACCGAATCCAAGAACACATCAAAATGATCATTCACCACAATCAAGTAGGCTTCATCCCAGGGATGCAGGGATGGTTCAATATAAGGAAGTCTATCATTGTAATCCACAACATAAATAATCTCAACAAAAAACACCACATGGTTATCTCATTAGTGCTGAGAAAGCATTTGACAAAATTCAGCATCCTTTCATGTTAAAGATCTTGGAAAGATGAGGAATTCGAGGCTCATATCTAAACATAGTAAAAGCAATTTACAGCAAACCGGTAGCCAGCATCAATCTAAATGGAGAGAAACTTGAAACAATCTCACTAAAATCAAGAACTAACCAAGGCTGCCCTCTCTCTCCATTTCTTTTCAACAGAGTACTTGAAGTTCTAGCTAAGCACAATCAGACAACTAAAGGAGGTCAAAGGGATACAAATTGGAAAGAAAGAAGTCAAACTATCACTATTTGCATCGATATGATAGTATAATAAAGCGACCCAAAGAACTCCACCAGAGAACTCCTACAGCTGATAAACAACTTCAGCAAAGTGGCCAGATATAAAATCAACTCAAGCAAATCAGTAGCCTTCCTATACTCAAAGGATAAGCAGGCAGAAAAAGAAATAAGAGAAATGATACCCCTCACGATAGACACAAACAATATAAAGTATCATGGTGTGACTCTAACCAAACAAGTGAAAGATGTGTATGACAAGAACTTCAAGTCTCTGAAGAAAGAAATTTAAGAAGACCTCAGAAGATGGAAAAATCTTCCATGCTCATAGATTGGCAGGATTTATATAGTAAAAATGAACATCTTTCCAAAAGCAATATACAGATTCAATGCAATCCCCATCAAAATCCCATCTCAATTCTTCATAGAGTTAGAAAGAGCAATTCACAAATTCATCTGGAATAACAGAAAACCCAGGAGAGCTAAAACTGTTCTCGAGAATAAAAAAACTTCTGGGGGAATCTATATCCCAGACCTCAAGCTGTACTACAGAGCAATAGTGTTAAAAACTGCATGGTATTGGTACAGTGACAGACATGTAGATCAATGGAACAGAATTGAGGACCCTGAAATGAATCCACACTCCTATGGTCACTTGTTCTTTGATAAAGGAGCTAAAATCATCCAGTGGATGAAAGATAGCCTTTTCAACAAATGGTGCTGGTTCAACTGGAGGTCAATCTGCAGAAGAATGCAAATTGATCCATTCTTATCTCCTTGCAGTAAGCTAAATTCCTAATGGATCAAGAACCTCCACATAAAACCACACACTGAAACTAATAGAAAGGAAACTAGGGAAGAACCTTGAACATATTGGCACAGGAGAGAATATCCTGAAGAGAACACCAATGGCTTTAGCTCTAAGATCAAGAATTGACAAATGTGACCTCATAATATTACAGTTTCTGTAAGGCAAAGGACACTGTCAAAAGAACAAAGGAGCAATCAACCAACTGGGAAAAGATCTTTACCAACTCTACATCCGAAAGAGGGCTAATATCCAAGATATACAAAGAACTCAAGAAGTTAGATTACAGATTGCCAAATAAACCTATAAAAATGGGGTACAGAGCTAAACAAAAAGTTCTCACCTCAAGAATATTTAATTGCTGAGAAGCACCTAAAGAAATGTTCAACATCCTTAGTCATTAGAGAAATGCAAATCAAAACAACCCTGAGATTCCACCTCATACCAGTCAGAACGACTAAGATCAAAAACTCAGGAGACAGCAGTTGTTGGCGAGGATGTGGAGAAAGAGGAACACTCCTCCACTGCTGGTGGGACTGCCAGCTGGTACAACCACTCTGGAAAGCAGTCATGGGGTTCCTCAGAAAACTGGGCATGACATTCCCAGAGGATCCTGTTATACCACTCCTGCTCATATACCCAGATGCTTCCCCTGCATGCAATAAGGACACATGCTCCACTATGTTCACAGCAGCCTTATTTATAATAGCCAGAAGCTGGAAAGAACACAGATGTCCCTCAGTGGAGGAATGGATTCAAATATGTGGTATATTTACACAATGGAATACTACTCTCCAATTAGAAACAATGAATTCACGAAATTTTTAGGCAAATGGTCAGAACTGGAAAAGATCATCCTTAGTGAGGTAACCCAATCACAAAAGAACACACATGGTATGCAGTCACTGATAAGGTGATATTAACCCAGAACCTCGGAATACACAAGACACAATTCACATATCAATAGATTTCCAAGATGATGGAAGGAGAGACCCCTGGTTCTGGAAAGACTGGATGTAGGGAAATACCATGACAGAGAAATGAGAGGGGGTTGAATGGGGAACAGGGGAAGGTAAGGGGGCTTATGGAACTTTCAGGGAGGAAGGAAACAGAATGGGTAAATTATTTGGAATGTAAATAGAAAAAATATAGAAAATAAAAAAAATAAATCTTTTTTAAAAAAAATAAATCTTCTAATCGAGTCCTGTCCTGGAAAAAGTGACCATGACATCCCACTAGAGGACTGTGATAGTCAGTCACTTAGGCACATCACCTGAAGTCTGTTCACATGCAGATGAGGCATCCCTAAGATCTCAGAATAACCAAATAGAAAGCATCTGCCTGTAGATCCCACCTCCAAATGTTTATAAGGTCCTATCTATAGTGAATAAAGTGCACAACTTATTTCCCTAAAGATCATCTAAGAGTGTTTGACTTATTGAGCTGTAATTGTCCAGGGAAGAGTTTTCTCTCCAGCAGCATTTCTCACAGTCGCAGGAACTCAACCATGCCCAACCAGGCAGGTGCCCAAGCTTGACCACAAATACTTCCAGCTCTGTGGCCCTGACTTTGGCCCCTAGCTGCCTGCTGTGCCACTCTGCCTGCCAGTGACTCAGAGGCCCAGCAGTTTGCCTTTATCTATCTTTCCCTTGGAGAGCTGAAAAACATTGGTCACTTTGTTCATGTTCAGATTTCATACGACCTTCCCCACCTAATGGCCAGGCAAAGGATCCCCACCTACTGTGCCGTGATATGTAGAACTACGCAGACCAGAAGACCCATAGCCAAATATAAGGTAGAGCTTGGAGAATTTTGTAGAAGAGGTGGAAGAAGGATTGTAGGAGTTGAAGGGTCCAAAGATGCAAGAAAACCCACAGAATTTATCCAGCTGAGCCTATATGAGCTCGCAGAGACTGAACAGTCAACAAGTGAGCCTGCATTAAACTGAACTAGGCCCTCAGCTCACGTGCTACAGTTGTGTAGTTTCATCTTCTTGTGAATTTTTTTTAATTTTTTATTAGGTATATTCTTAATTTACATTTCAAATGATTTCCCTATTACTGATTCCCCCCTTCCCAAAAGTCCCATACGCCCTCTTCCCTGCCCCTGCTCCCCAACCAACCCACTCCTGCCTCCCCTTCCTGGTATTCCCCTACACTGCCACATTGAGCCCTTCCAGGACCAGGCGCCTCTCCTTCCTTCTTCTTGGGTATTCCAAGCTTCTGAGCTGATATCCGCTTATCAGTGAATGCATAATCATGTGTGATTTTTTGTGAATGGATCACCTCATTCAGGATGACATTCTCCAGTTCCACCCACTTCCCTAAGAATTTCATGAATTCACTGTTTTAAATAGCTGAATAGTATTCCATAGTGTAAATATACCACATTTTCTGTATCCATTCCTCCATTGAGGGACATCTGGGTTCTTTCCAGCTTCTGGTTATTATAAATAAGGCTGGTGTGAACATAGTGGAGCATGTGTCCTTATTGCATGTTGGAGAGTCCTCTGGGTATATGCCCAGAAGTGGTATAGCTGGTCCTCCGGTAGTATTATGCCCAGTTTTCTGAGGAACTGCCAAACTGATTTCCACAGTGCTTTTACCAGCTTGCAATCCCACCAGCATTGGAGGAGTGTTCCTCTTTCTCCACATCCTCGCCAGCACTGTCTATCTCCTGGGTTTTTGATCTTAGCCATTCTGACTGGTGCGAGGTGAAATCTCAGGGTTGTTTTGATTTACATTTCCCTGATAACTAAGGATGTTGAACATTTCTTTAGGTGTTTCTCAGCCATTTGATATTCCTCAGGTTAAAATTCTCTGTTTAGCTCTGTACCCCATTTTTTTAACAGTAAGAGCCAGAGAGCTGTCTCTGAATTCATTGCCTGTCCTTGGGAGCCTCTCTTCTCACTGGATTACCTTGTCTAGTCTTAATAGAAGAGGAAGTGCCTAGTCTCACTGATAAGCCATGACAAGTTTATATACATAGGAGGCCTGCCCTTTTCTGAAGATGAATAGAGGAAGAGGAGATGGGGTGGATCTTTGTGAGGGATTAAGAGAAGTGGAGAGAACTGTGTTCAGGATGTAAAATAAGTAAAATTTTAAAAGAAAGTATTACAAGGCAGCAAAAATCATGATTGTAACAGAGCAGCAAGGAAATAATGTAGATGGAATGATTTTTATAAAGCTTATATTATCATGAGGAAACATACAGAAAGATGGGGGAGGGAGGGAGGGAGAGAGAGAGAGAGAGAGAGAGAGAGAGAGAGAGAGAGAGAGAGAGAACATAGAGTAAACAACAACCCACACCAGAGCAGAGGAGGCATTCATGAGTACAAATTTCTAGTGTCTTCTGGCAAGGCTTGTGCTTTTAGGGTCTTTAAGAGGTTTTCTTCCACTATTTTAGAAGGGGTCAGTTTTTTAAGAAAGACAAAATGGCTGAATACCCTACAGTTTTGGTATAATTAAGTCTTGATTAGAAAGGCCTTCAACTAATTGAGTCTCAGCAGCAGGAGGTTGTAGAGTGTCTAATGATGGAGAAAATCTTTGCCAGGCTACTGTTTAAAACTACCAAGTATTATTTCAGATCGGAGTAGTGAAGAAGAAGGTAGCCATCTTGGAAGTCTTCAGTTTTTCTTCACTATATGGTCCCTCTCACAATCTATCTGCCTAAGCATGAATCTAACTCCTAGTCCTTCTATGTGAATCTACTTTTAATCTTCCTCTATTTTACTGTCAGAGTTAAATATATGAGGACTAGAAGGGTGTCCCCTCATGCTGAGTCGTGCCTGTGCCACTGTAGGGCACCTATGAAAATTTTATGGCTGCAGTTTTTGATGACATGTTCAGCTTCTTAGATGGTTGAGATCTGAGGATGCCCTTCTCCTTGTGAGCTGTTCATGTCTTAATAATTTCCAAATTATCAAGTGAACTTGGTATCTTCAAAGATGTATCTTCTAAATTTAGATGTCCTTGTTTCTGATACCAATAGATTGAACTCATCAGCTAGTTTCATTCATACAGCAACCAAGAGTCCCAGAGATTACCCATTCTCTCTATTTTTTTTATTTTTGTCAAAAGGGATTGCAACTTAGAACCCTGATTTGGAGTTAACTTTCTAAGAAAGGAAAGTTAGTTCCAAATATTATGTTTGGAGACCTACCCAGTTTCAAGAGGACTGACTTTTCCCTAGTCAGTAAAACGAAAGCTTAGTGTATCGATACACAAACATACATACATACACACACACACACACAAATGCAATCAAAGGGACATGTACACATGAACACTCACTTGCAAGCTCTCTTATATACTGCATACACATGGAGGCACTTACAGATTCTTACAATACATGCAAAAATGCATGCACTTGCATGCCCTGGCATTTGCAGGCTTACACATTCACATAAGCATAGAAATGTAAAGACACACGTGGACACTTGAGGGGAATGGGAAAAATGAAAATATGCAGATATTACAAAAAGGAGTAAATAAAGAATGAACACAATAGCACTTCATTTAGACAAAGAGACAAGATGTTGATTAACTAGGAAACTGTACAAAACTCTGAAGTACCACAGAAGTCTGAAAACAGGCACATGAAATGAACTCCTCAGATAAATAGTTAGCTAAACATTGACCCAGACACTCTATGGGAAGGTGGGAGCAGACCAGGGCATGAACAGTGAATGACTTTGGAGCAAAAATCATAGGGAACAGCCAAAAGGGAAACAGAGTACAGAGGAAGGAATGGGATACCAGGAAGGGTGGGAGATGAGCAAATGGAGAAGAGCTTGTCTGCCAACTAACACAGGATGGGGACAGAGAAAGTGTGGTTACTGGGGTTTCAGTGTCATTCTTTTGCTGTGACAAGTACCAGTACTAAATGCAACTAAGGGAAGTGAAAGTTTTCTTGCAGATGACAAGTAACAGTCCATAAATGGAGAGAGTCATGACAAAGACTCAAGCAAGAATTTAAAGAGGAAGCATTAGAAGATGAATCCCATTTGAAAGAGTCCTATGTTGCCAGCATCCATCTTGTAAACTGGTAGGTATGTCAGAGCCACCTGTTTTTAGAGAGCTGCAAACCTATGGGATTAAGCCCTAAAATGATGATGGCCATGGAATCTGATTCTGGAAAAGACAATTCCTATGCAAGTGCAGTGACATTGTGAGGCTGATGACTGTCAGAAGTATGCATGTGCTCCCATTCCACACAGAACACATACAAGGTCATAAGAAAGCAAGGAAGCATGACTAGGATTTATGATCAACTGGGCTAATTAGGACAGAGTTTATGATTAGGGTTGCAGATGCAGCTCAACAGTAGGGACTCAGAAAGCAAAGCTGAGGAGAAACCTGTATCCAGATATCTAGGAGGAGTAGAATGGGAAACATATATATGTCTGTGCTGATTTGTGCACCTGAGAATTGGGAGGTGGATCAATGAGCCCTTTAAGAAAGTCCTGTTGAAGAAGGGACAGTAATAGAACCACCCTCTTCAGAATGACACAACAATGCCAAACCTTTTTAACCAGGCAACCCACTGGTTAGAGCAAGGCCTATAGTCTCACTTGTCAGAGACACTAGACACTTGTTGCCTTCGCACTCCTCGAGGTACAGGCCTCAGAAAAGGAAACAGAGAAAGCAATGGTGGTGCCTGGAACCACAGGGCTCACTTTTAACTTCAATGTCTGTAGCCTTATTCCCAAAAGGGGAAAATATTGACCAAGGACTGCCAGGACCAGGACCACACAGAACAGGTAACCAGTTTGGTTTTTCTCTGTATGTGGCAGAGTAATGATTCAGGAAGCCTGGGAATGAGAAGAATGAATCAATATGTTGTAGACCTGCACACATTTAAAACCTTTACCTTAATTTTTCCTCAGGGTGAGAACGTCTCTGCCACACTAGAACTTCAGAAGCTACATAGAGTGTCACAGATCAGTGCAGAGACTGTGGTTAAACTTGTGAACAACCTGGTGCCTTCTCTGTAGGAAGGGGATCCCTTCTTTGTCCTTGGCTTTCTGTCCACATGGGAAAGATTTGTGACCCCCTACAGGTTCTGGACCTGTTGCAAGTGAGGTGAGTGTTCATCTCTAAGCCCAGAGTCCTTAAATTTTCTTATTGGTTTAGAATTTTAGGATTCTCATCCTCTTCTTCTCTTCTCTTCTCTTCTCTTCTCTTCTCTCTGTCTCTCTCTCTCTCTTTCTCTCTCTCTCTCTCTGTCACTCTCCATCCCTTCCTCCCTCCTTTGCCCTCCCTTCCTGCCTCTCTCTCCCTCTCTCTACCTGTCTCTCCTCTTTCTTAACTCTCTTTCATCTGTCTCTCTCTCTGTGTCTCTCTCTCCCTCCCTCCCTCCCTCTGTCTCTTCCTTTCCCACTCTCCCTCCTTCCCTCCCTCCCTCCCTCCTTGCCTCTCTCCCCCTCTCTGCCTCTCTCTCTTCCTTTCTCTCTCCTCTCTCTCTCCCTTGTCTCTCTCTCCCTCCCTTCCTCCCTCCCTCCCTCCCTCACTCCCTCTCTTTCCTCTCTCTCTCTCTCTCTCTCTCTCTCTCTCTCTCTCTCTCTCCAACTTTCAATTTTCTACATAACTGTCAGTAAGCAGCACCATGAAGTAAGAAATTTCTTCTCCGAGGATTGTACCAATGGAGTGTGCTCTCTAGAGCTGAGACCCTAAAATGGATATAGTTATCCCATCTACCTTGAAAGAGCAATTTAGGCTTCAACCAAAATTTCTAAGGCCTAGGTCAATGCACTTCTTTCATATGTAAAGGAGGTTCTAGAAATATTGGAGTATCTGATAGACAGGTGTCTAAAGTACATACAAGCCGTATGGTTAACAAAAATAGTGGACTTCCAAGATGGCTGTCTTCTTCATAGTCTTGCCCTACATAAAATGTGATATATCAAAACAAAGCACTGGTAAAGCTTTTTCTCCACCAGTAGCTACTCAAAATTCCCAACTTCCTGCTGCTCTTGAGTCTGAACACATTCAACTCATGATCAGGACATGTTTATGCCAAAGCTATAGGCCAATCACCTATTTTGAGTTTGTCCAAGCTGACTAACTCTGAAAGAGGGGAGGGAAACTCCTTAAAGACTCTTATATATCACAGCCACGGAGAAAACACTAGATTTTGGGTTCTTTTACGTGTCCTCTGTTTCACTTGATGTGTGTGTGTGTTTGTGTGTGTGTGTGTGTTAATTATGTGTGTTGCTGTTTGGCACTGTGTGTCTCTGTATCTCTCTCTAAGCTTTCTCTGTCTCACTGTCTCTCCAAATCTCTGTCTGTCTGTGTGTCTATGTCTGTCTGTCTGTCTCTTTCTGATATTTTTAATATTGTGGTTTTTTAAGTATTGATTTTAATAAATTGTTAGTGATGTTTAACATAGTCTAAAATGCAGTTAAATGATAGGAGAAAATATCTTCAAATTATGAATATTCTATTTGATAAATTAAGTTGATCAAAGTTCTCTTAGGAAAAAAATCTAAAAGATAAACACTACCATTTAAAAGGATTAAATATCATGCTTACATTATGACAGGTAAAAGTCTTAAATAGCCATTTCTCAAAACAAGGTACACACATGACTAATAGAGCACACGTAATAATGTTCTATATTACCTTTCAGTAAATTTCAAAGTAAATCTAAGAAGTGGTACCCCTGTAGTCCTGTAATAACAATTCAAATAACACTGTCTTGGCTATCCATTTAAACACAGAAATTTACATTGTTGGCAAGGACAACATGACACTCTTCTAGGGCTCAGGCCGAGTGCCTTACCTATTTTCTGAGTTATTCTGTCAGTTCTTCAAAATATAAATACAACTAATATGACTTGTTCCTTTAATGATGTATAAACACCCCCAAAAAATAAAATCAGAAATCCAAATATCCCAAATGGTTTGCCATACATGGCCAGATTAATTGTAGTATGTGCTAAGTCATGTTACAGCATAGGCAAGATTCAAGTTGTGCCAAGCCAAGAAGCCAAACACAGCCCTAGAATTAGACAAGAATTTCCCTAATGAATAGAATTATACACACAGAGATCTGGAAGATGTCCTCCAGTGTATCTTCAAAGAAGAAGGTTTTTAATGGGTCAGAATGTGCTCTTCAAGTGAAGAAAACATTTTCTACAAGTATACAATGTATTTTTGAATGTATCTACCTATCACAACCACTCATCTACTCATTTGATGACTTGCAAACCAGACTCCATTCTGGCATTTATTGATTTATTTATTTACTAATATATTTATTTATGTTAGTAATAGTTTATTATTACTATTTCCTTTACACTCTACTTCCATTAATACGGATCATATAGGAATAGGTATGTGGCCACTCACTTAGTGCAAAAATACAATCAGTCTACCACCAGTCATATCCTCAAGCCAAATTGATACTCCCTCCACAGAAAAAAGCAAGTGCAACCAGCATTTCAGCAAATGCAAAAAAACGTGTAACCCAAAACATCCAGGAAATCCAGGGTACAATGAGAAGACCAAACCTAAGGATTATAGGTATAGATGAGAGTGAAGATTTGCAAATTAAAAGAATAAAGGGCCAGTAAACATCTTCAACAAAATTATGGAGGAAAACGTCCCTAACCTAAAGAGAGAGATGCCAATGAACAAACAAGAAGCCTATGGAACTCCAAACAGAATGGACCAGAACATAAATACCTCCTGTCACATAATAATCAAAACATAAAATATACTAAACAAAGAAAGACTATTAAAAGCAGTAAAAGGGCCAAGTAACATACAAAGGAAGAACTATCCGAATCACATGAGACTTCTCACCAGAGACTATGAAAGTCAGAAGATCCTGGGCAGATCTCATGCAGACACTAAGCGAGCACAAATGCCAGCCTAGACTACTATACCCAGCAAAACTCTCAATCACAATAGATGGAGAGACCAAGATATTCCATGATAAAACCAAATTTTCACAATAGCTTTCCACAAATCCAGCCCTGCAAAGGATAATAGGTGGAAATTGCCAATACAGGGAGAGAAATAACACCCTGGAAAAAATGAGATAGTAACCTTCTTGCATCAAACCCAAAAGTAGATAACCACTCAAGCATAAAGATAGCATCAAGAATGACAGGTGGCAATAATCACTATTCCTTAATCTCTCTTAATATCAGTGGTCTCAATTCCCCAATAAAAAGACATAGACTAACAGACTGGATACGTAATCGTGACCCAGCATTTTGCTGCCTGCAGGAAACGCACCTCAGTGTCAAAGACAAACACTACCTCAGAGTAAAAGGCTGGAAAGCAATTTTACAAGCAAATGGTCCCAGGAAATGAGCAGGAGTAACCATCCTAATATCAGATAAAATTGACTTCCAACCTAAAGTCATCAAAAAAGACACAGAAGGACACTACATACTGATCAAGGGGAAAATCCACCAAGAAGAACTCTCAATTCTGAATATCTATGCTCCAAATGCAAGGGCACAATCATTCGTAAAAGAAACTTTAGTAAAGCTCAAAACACACATCGCACCTCACACAATAATAGAGGGTGACTTTAACACCACGCTCTCTGAAATGGACCGTTCAGGAAAGCAGAAACTAAACAGGGACACAGTGAATCTAATTGAAGCCTTGGACCAAGTGGAACTAACAGATATATATATAGAACATTTCACCTTCTTCTCAGCACCTAATGGTACATTTTCCGAAATCGACCATATAATTGGTCACAAATCAGACCTCAACAGATATAAGAAGATAGAACTAATCCCATGCCTCCTATCAGATCACTATGGAATAAGGGTGGTCTTCAATGGCAACAAAAACAAAAGAAAACCCACATACACATGGAGGCTGAACAATACTCTACTCAATGATACCTTGGTCAAGGTGGAAATAAAGAAAGAAATCAAAGACTTTTTGAAAGTTAATGAAAATGAAGGCACAACATACCCTAATTTATGGGACACAATGAAAGCAGTGCTAAGAGGAAAATTCATAGCCCTGAGTGCCGCCAAAAAGAAACGGGAGACAGCATACACTAGCAGCTTAAAGGCACACCTGAAAGCCCTGGAACAAAAAGAAGCAAATACACCAAAGAGGAGTAGAAGGCAGGAAATCATCAAACTCAGGGCTGAAATCAATCAAGTAGAAACAAATAAAATCATACAAAGAATCAACAAAACGAGGAGTAGGTTATTGGAGAAAATCAACAAGATAGATAAGCCCTTAGCCAGACTAGCCAGAGGGCACAGAGACAGTATCCAAATTAACAAAATCAGAAACGAAAAGGGAGAGATAACAACAGAAACTGAGGAAATTCAAAAAATCATCAGATCCTACTACAAAAGCCTGTATTCAACACAACTAGAAAATCTGGAGGAAATGGACAATTTCCTTGACAGATACCAAATACCAAAATTAAATCAGGATCAAATAGACCATCTAAACCGTCCTATAACCCCTGAAGAAATAGAAGTGGGTCTTCCAACCAAAAAAAGCACAGGTCCAGATGGTTTTAGTGCAGAATTCTATCAGACCTTCAAAGAAGACCTAACACCAATACTCTTCAAACTATTCCACAAAATAGAAACAGAAGGAACACTACCCAGCTCATTCTATGAAGCCACAATTACGCTAATACCAAAAGTACACAAAGATCCGACAAAGAAAGAGAATCTCAGGCCAATCTCTCTTATGAATATCGATGCAAAAATACTCAATAAAATTCTTGCCAACCGAATCCAAGAACACATCAAAACGATCGTTCAACATGACCAAGTAGCCTTCATCCCAGGGATGCAGGGATGGTTCAATATAAGGAAATCTATCAATGGAATCCACTATATAAACAATCTCAAAGAAAAAAACCACATGGTCATCTCATTAGATGCTGAGAAAGCATTTGACAAAATTCAGCATCCTTTCATGCTAAAGGTCTTGGAAAGATCAAGAATTTGAGCCCCATATCTAAACATAATAAAAGCAATTTACAGCAAATCGGTAGCCAACATCAATCTAAATGGAGAGAAACTTGAAGCAATCCCACTAAAATCAGGGACTAGACAAGGCTGCCCTCTCTCTCCATATCTTTTCAATATAGTACTTGAAGTTCTAGCCAGAGCAATTAGACAACAAAAGGAGGTCAAAGGGATACAAATTGGAAAGGAAGAAGTCAAACTATCACTATTTGCAGACGATATGATAGCATACTTAAGCGACACAAAGAACTCCACCAGAGAACTCCTACACCTGATAAACAACTTCAGCAAAGTGGCTGGATATAAAATCAACTCAAGCAAGTCAGTAGCCTTCCTATACTCAAAGGATAAGCAGGCTGAGATAGAAGTAAGAGAAATGATATGCTTCACGATAGCTACAAACCATATCAAGTATCTTGGTGTGACTCTAACCAAACAAGTGAAAGATCTGCATGGAAAGAACTTCAAGTCTCTGAAGAAAGAAATTGAAGAAGACCTCAGAAGATGGAAAAATCTGCCATGCTCATGGATTGGCAGGATTAATATAGTAAAAATGACCATCTTGCCAAAAGCAATATACAGATTCAATGCAATCCCCATCAAAATCCCAACTCAATTCTTCATTGTGTTAGAAAGAGCAATTCAAAAATTCATCTGGAATAACAGAAAACCCAGAATAGCTAAAACTATTCTCAAGAGTAAAAGAACCTCTAGGGGAATTAGTATCCCGGACCTCAAGTTGTACTACAGAGCAATAGTGTTAAAAACCGCATGGTATTGGTACAGTGACAGGTATGTAGATCAATGGAACAGAATTGAAGACCCAGAAATGAATCCACACTCCTATGGTCACTTGATCTTTGACAAAGAAGCTAAAACTATCCAGTGGAAAAAAAGATAGCCTTTTCAACAAATGGTGCTGGCTCAACTGGAGGTCAACATGCAGAAGGATGCAAATTGACCCATCCTTATCTCCTTGCACTAAGCTCAATTCCAAGTGGATCAAGGACCTCCACATAAAACCAGACACACTGAAACTAATAGAAAGGAAACTAGGGAAGAACCTTGAACATATGGGCACAGGGGAGAATTTCCTGAATAAAACTCCAAAAGCTTATGCTCTAAGATCAAGAATAGACAAATGGGACCTCATTAAATTACAAAGTTTTTGCAAGGCAAAAGACACTGTCAAAAAGACAAAGCGGCAACCAACTAACTGGGAAATGATCTTTACCAACCCTACCTTCGACAGAGGGCTAATATCCAATATATACAAAGAACTCAAGAAGTTAAACTCCAGAGAGGCAAGTAACTCTATTAAAAAATGGGGTACAGAGCTAAACAAAGAGTTCTCACCTGAAGAATATCTAATGGCTGAGAAGCACCTAAAGAGATGTTCATCATCCTTAGTCATTAGGGAAATGCAAATCAAAACAACCCTGAGATTCCATCTCACACCAGTCAGGATGGCTAAGATCAAAAACACAGGAGACAGCAGTTGTTGGCGAGGAGGTGGAGAAAGGGGAACACTCCTCCACTGCTGGTGGGATTGCAAGTTGGTACAACCACTCTGGAAAGCAGTCTGGCAGTTCCTCAGAAAACTGGGCATGGCACTCCCGGAGGATCTGGCTATACCACTCCTGGGCATATACCCAGAGCCTTCCCCTGAATGCAGTAAGGACACATGCTCCACTATGTTCATAGCAGCCTTATTTATAATAGCCAGAAGCTGGAAAGAACCCAGATGTCCTTCAACGGAGGAATGGATTCAGAAGGTGTGGTATATTTACACAATGGAATACTACTCTGCAATTAAAAACAATGAATTCACGAAATTCCTAGGCAAATATTCAGAACTTGAAAATATCATCCTTAGTGAGGTAACCCAATCACAAAAGAACACACATGGTATGCAGACACTGATAAGGGGATATTAACCCAGAATCTCAGAATACCCTAGACACTATTCACATATCAATAGATTTCTAAGAAGATGGAAGGAGAGACCCCTGGTCCTGGAAAGACTGGATGTAGGAGAATGCAGAGACAGAGAAGCGAGAGGGGGTTGAATGGGGAAAAGAGGGAGGGAAGGGGGCTTATGGGACTTTTGGGGAGGGAGGAAATGGGAAAGGGGAAATGATTTTGAATGTAAATAAAAATATAAATAATCAAAAAAAATGAAGACATCATAAATTTTGCAGGTAAATGGATGGAACTAGAAATATCATCCTGAGTGAGATAACCCAGAATGAAATGGGCATGCATAGTATATACTCAGTGATAAGTGGATATTAGCCAAAAGGTACAGAATACCCGTGATACAACCCATAGATCATAAGTTTACCAAGAAGGAAAGCCAAGTGAGGATGCTTCAACCTCATTTAAAAGAGTGAATGAAACAATAATGGGAAGCAGCAGGAGGGAGGGATCTGAGTGGGAGAGGAGAGGGATAGGGGAGAAGGGAGCAGGCTCAGGTATCATAGGAGAGAGGAGAGAAGCTCAGAAAGCCAGAAGAATTAATGGAAATATGCAGCTATGGGAGGTGGATGCAGAGTGGGGGAACCTCTAGAAAATACCAGACACCTGAGAACTCAGTGGGGTTGGCCTTAGCCAAAATGCCCAATAGTGGGTAGATGGAAGCTAAAGTGACCATCTCCGATAGAAGACAGGGCCCCCAGTGGAGAGATAGGGTCGCAAACTTACCTTCAGAATTTTTGACCCAGAATTTTTTCTGTCTAAAAGAAATTCAGGGACAAAAAAAGGAACAGAGATTGAAGGAAAGGCTATCCAGTGACCTATCTAACTTGGGATCTATCCCGTGGGCAGGCATCAAACCCTAACACTATCACTGATGCCACGTTATGTTTGCATGGCTGTCCTCTGAAAGACTCTACCAGAAACTGAGACAGATGCAGATACAGCCAACCATTGGACTGAGGTCAGCGATCTCTATAGAAGAGTTAGGGGAAGGGTTGAAGGAGCTGAAGGGGATGACAACCCCATAGGAAGACCAATAGCATCAGCTGATCCAGACCTCTGGAAGTTCCCAGAGACTAAGCCACCAACCAAAGAGCATACATGGTCTGTGTCCCCTGGCACATATGTAGCAGAGGACGGCCTTGTCTGGGCTCAGTGGGAGAGGATGCACCTAATCCTGTAGAGACTTGATGCTCCTGAGGAGGGGAATGTGGGGAGAGGTGAAGTGAGGGTAGGGAATGAGGGGGAAGCACCCTCTCAGAAGCTAAGGGGAGGGGGGAGGGGTGAAGAACTCTTGGAGGAGACACTAGGAACAGAAACAACATTTGGAATGTAAATAAATAAAATACTTTTTAAAAAAAAACAAGAATAACTCAAATGTAGCTGCACACTACAAATCCCACACCAACAAAAGTGTTTCTGGAAAAGTGCAAACCTGGAGCTCTCTACATAGCTTTCAGGCAGCTGGACACTTAGGATATGAATATCACTTTCTGCAATTTGGCTGATCATAATCTTCACCAACACTTTACTTCATTTTATTCTGGTAGCAGTCCTCAAAAGTCTGACAAGTTTCTATTCTCCTGGATTGTGACCCTTTATATATCTCCTGAAGAGAGAGAACAGGAAAACATTGCAAATAAGGGTACAGGAGTACTTGGGACACTGTGCAAGCTTTAGGAACTGCTACATTGAAGATCCAGAGTCAGATTACTGTTGAACAACAAAGCCAGCCCCAAAATGGCAGTTCTGATTATATTGTCTTAGGGGAAGAGCTTGACTCAAACTTGGAAAAAGAAACCTAAAACCATTTCTGAGAAACCCTTAGTAAAAATGTATTCATTTAATTTTAGTGTAAATTTGGATTAAGTCTTTGGTCTTTCTCAGTAGATTTGAAGATCAGAATAGGAGCAATAAATTTTATTTGACAAAAGATAAAAAACATATTCATTCTAAAATGAATCCAGAATGTAGAGATCTGTCAACAAATGAAATATCACAATTATGTAAAAAGAATAAATTTTGGTGTGGTGTGCACTATAGTCAATATCATTACATTGTAGACTTCAAAATAAGTGGAAACAAGAATTTTTAATTTCCTCATAAGACAAAAATTATAGGAATCCAAAGAGAAGAGCATACTAAATATCTAATTTGTGGACATATGTGTAAGCATCACTATGCATCCATAAATATGCATAGTTGTATCAAATAAAATAAACATGCAAAGTAAAAATATAGACATCTGTTACAATCAAAGCCAGATTTGAAGGTAATATAGGACTTAGAATTTGACCAGCTTCTGTTTACTAAAATGAAAGGCTTCTGATGAGGGGAAGATGTGTTAGTGATGATCCACAAATGACATGCTAGTGACAAGCCAAAAATGACATTCGCACTAATTTACATATAAAAGTCACACAAAAGGAAGGCAATATGGCTGGAAAGTCCACAGAGCAAGAACTGCAAGGGCTACCTTAACTGTTGTTTATAGCTACATTCCCCTACCAAGAGAAATATTTTGGGTCTAACAACAACAATGTTCTTGTTGAAAACTGACATTGAATTTGTAGCAAAAGTCATCTGGACAAGCTTATAAGGCTACTTTACCCAGAATTTATGCAAAAAAAAATTACCTTTTGAAACTGAAATGACAAGAGTATTGGGAAAACAGTTAAGATTTTTGATATTGGGAAAAATATTGTGAGAACAGATGACGTCCTTAATGAATGTATACTATTGATATGAGCACACCATGTTAAGGGCCTCAATGCCTCAGACCATGGCAATGGCAACCTTTCCCTGAAATAGGCTCAGAAGAATGACAAAGCTTTTGCCTCATTAAAATAAGGATGTTGACAATGTGTGCAGAAATTATCATCTGGAAGTTCCTCCTCCCAGATAACTACAACCTGAGACTGCTCCCGTATGGAGACCTCCTACCCAGATTAGCTAATACACCTCCTCATTCATGATATAAAATAATTGTGCTGAGTTTCTACAGTCCAGAAGGTTTGTAGTCCGTTACACACAAACTCTGACTCGTGTAGCTTCACAAATGCTAAAAGCTACAGGATAAATCCTACATAGAATGTCCTCTATGGCAAAACAAGCTCACAAGGGCAGGGAAAGAAAAATCTCAGACACTGGATCAAAGATGCTGTTTAACCTGACTTAACTGGCAGTGCTCTCTAACAGCTACCCAAACAATATATAAACAGCAGTGGAAAAATAAAAACTTGTTTATGTTTGCAGTAAACTTGCAGTCTTGTGTATCTGTCTACCATGACTCTCTTTTCGAGGTCCCTGTGATATTCACAATTGTGCTGGTTGTAGCAGATTGCTGGTGGTGTTTCCCACAGAGTGTATGACACAACCAATCCCAGCTTTTATGTGTGTGCACTGCTGTCTCTTCATTCTTGTCAACTGTGTAAGGTCAGTCTAAACACAGGTCACAGTAATATAAGAAATATGGAGTCTTCCCTTCCAGCCGCCATCTGCAACAGGGAACCAGGCAGCTCTAAAGCCCTCTGTGCTTAGTCCAACAGGAGAGAGTGATCTCCCAGCAGCGATTTCACTTCTGAGCACAGAGGTGAGATCTCCACCTTTTTTATGGAGGGGTACAGCTAGGAGGGAACAGGACATACGATCAGTGGAGCAGGTGGGACAGGAGTCTTCCCTTCCAGCCATCATTTGTAGCGGGGAACCATGCACCTCAATAGCCTTTGTGTTTAGCCCACCAGAAGAGAATGATCGCCCAGCAGCAATTTTACTTCTGAGTGTGGAGATGAGATCTTTACCTTCTCTCTGGAAGGGTACAGCTAGGAGCGCACAGGGCATACAATCATTGGAGTAGCAGGGACAGGAGTCTTCCCTTCCGGCTGCCATTTGCAGCAGAGAACCAAACAACTCCACAGCCTTCTATGCACAGACCCTGCCAGAAGAGAGTTGGTCTCCCAGGAGTACAGACACTGGTTTACAGGCCCATAGGAGGGGCAGAGACAACAAGACCAACTAACACCAGAGATAACCAGATGGTGAAAGGCAAGCGCAAGAACCCTTACAACAGAAACCAAGGCTACTTGGCAACATCAGAGCCCAGTTCTCCCACCACAGCAAATCCCGAATGCACCAGCACACTAGAAAAGCAAGAGTTAAATTTAAAGACTTTTCTCAAGATGCTGTTAGAGGACATCAAGAATGACATAAATAACTCTCTTAAAGAAATACAGGAGAACATGGGTCAAATGGTAAAAGCCCTTAAAGAGGAAACACAAAAATCCCTGAAAGAAATACAGGGGAACAGGGGTAAACAGGTAGAGGCCCATAAAGAAGAAACACAAAAATCCCTGAAAGAATTACAGGAGAACACAAACAAACAAGTGAAGGAACTGAACAAAACCATCCAGGATCTAAAAATGGAAGTAGAAACAATAAAGAAATCACAAAGTGAGACATCTCTGGAGATAGAAAATCTTGGAAAGAATTCAGGAGTCATAGATGCAAGCATCAACAACAGAATACAAGAGATAGAAGAAAGAATCTCAGGGGCTGAAGATACCATAGAAAACATTGATTCAACAGTTAAAGAAAATGCAAAATGCAAAAAGCTCCTGAGCCAAAACATCCAGGAAATCCAGGACACAATGAGAAGACCAAACCTAAGGATTATAGGTATAGAAGAGAGTGAAGATTTCCAACTTAAAGGGCCAGTAAATATCTTCAACAAAATTATAGAAGAAAACTTCCCTAACCTAAAGAAAGAAATGTCCATGAACATACAAGAAGCCTACAGAACTCCAAACAGACTGGACCAGACCAGAAAGTCCTCCCGGCACATAATAATCAAAACACCAAATGCACTAAACAAAGAAAGAATATCAAAAGCAGTAAAAAAAAAAAAAGGTCAAGTAACCTCTAAAGGCAGGCCTATCAGAATTACACCAGACTTCTCACCTGAGACGATGAAAGCCAGAAGATCGAGGAAAGATCTCATACAGACCCTAAGAGAACACAAATGTCAGCCCAAATACAATACCCAGCGAAACTCACAATTACCATAGATGTAGAAAGCAAGATATTCCAGGGATAAAACCAATTTACACATTATCTTTCCACAAATCCAGCCCTACAAAGGATAATAGATGGAAAACACCAACATGAGGAGGAAAACTACACCTTAGAAAAAGCAAGAAAGTAATCTTTTTCCAACAAACCCAAAAGAAAGCAACCACAAAAACATAAAAAGAATATGAAAAATAACAGGAAGCAACAATAACTATTTCTTAATATCTTATAATATCAATAGACTCAATTCCCCAACAAAAAACATAGTCTAACAGAGATGTTTTCATGTGGATCTTCGATTTTATCAGAAAATGTTTGTGACTCTTCTTTCAATTCAGTAATGCATTTTTTTTCTGCTTTTTTTTATTTTCTAACTTTTTTACATTCCAAATGATTTGCCCTTTCCTGTTTCCTTCCTCCCTGAAAGTCCCATAATCCCCCTTCCCCCCCTCTGTTCTGCATTCAACACCCTCTCGCTTCTCTGTCCTGGCATACCCCTTCATCCAGTCTTTCCAGGACCAGGGGTCACTCCTTCCATGTTCTTGGAAAATTATTGATATGTAAATTGTGTCTTGGGTATTAGGAGATTATTGGTTAATATCCTATAATCAGTGACTGCATACCATGTGTGTTCTTTGTGATTAGGTTACCTCCCTAAGGATGATATTTTCCAGTTCTGACCATTTGCCTAAGAATTTCGTGAATTCATTCTTTTTAATTGCAGAGTAGTATTCCATTGTATAAATATACCAAATTTTCTGAATCCATTCCTCCGTTGAGGGACATCTGGGTTCTTTCCAGCTTCTGGCTATTATAAATAAGGCTGCTATGAACATAATGGAGCATGTGTCCTTATTGCATGCAGGGGAAGCCTCTGGGTATATGCCCAGGAGTGGTATAGCAGGATCCTCTGGGAGTGTCATGCCCAGTTTTCTGAGGAACCCCTAGACTGCTTTCCGGAGTGGATGTACCAGCTTGCAGTCCCACCAGCAGTGGAGGAGTGTTCTTCTTCCTCTATATCCTCGCCAACAACTGCTGTCTCCTGTGTTTTTGATCTTAGCCATTCTGACTGGTGTGAGGTAGAATCTCAAGGTTGTTTTGATTTGCATTTGTCTAAAGACTAAGGATGTTGAACATTTCTTGAGGTGCTTCTCAGCCATTAGATATTCTTCAGGTGAGAACTCTTTGTTTAGCTCTGGACCCCATTTTTAATAGGGTTATTTGGCTCTCTAGAGTCTAACTTCTTGAGTTCTTTGTATATTTTGAATATTAGCCCTCTGTCAGGTGTAGGGTTGGTAAAGATCTTTTCCCAGTTTGTTGGTTGCACTTTGTCCTTTTGACAGTGTCCTTTGCCTTACAGAAACTTAGTAATTTTATGAGGTCTCATTTGTCAATTCTTCATCTTAGAGCATAAGCTAATGGTGTTCTGTTCAGGAAATTTTCCCCTGTGCCCATATGTTCAATGTTCTTCCCTAGTTTCCTTTCTATTAGATTGAGTGTGTCTGATTTTATGTGGAGGTCCTTGATCAATTTGGAATTGAGTTTAGTGCAAGGAGATAAGAATGGGTCAATTTGCATTCTTCTGCATGTTGACCTCCAGTTGAACCAGCACCATTTGTTGAAAAGGTTATCTTTTTTCCACTGGATGGCTTTAGCTCCTTTGTCAAAGATCAAGTGACCATAGGAGTGTGCATTCATTTCTGGTTCTTTGATTCTGTTCCATTGATCTAAATGTCTGTCACTATACCAATACCATGCAGTTTTTAACACTATTGCTCTGTAGTACAGCTTGAGGTCCGGGACACTGATTCCCCCAGAACTTCTTTTACTCTTGTGAATAGTTTTAGCTATCCTGGGTTTGATGTTATTCCAGATGAATTTGAGAATTGCTCTTTCTAACTCTATGAAGAATTGAGTTGGGATTTTGATGGGGATTACATTGAATCTGTAGCTTTTGGCAAGATGGTCATTTTTACTATATTAATCCTACCAATCCATGAGCATGGCAGATTTTTCCATCTTCTGAGGTCTTCTTCAATTTCTTTCTTCAGAGACTTGAAGTTCTTGTCATACAGATCTTTCACTTGTTTTGTTAGAGTCACACCAAGATACTTTATATTGTTTGTGGCTATCGTGAAGGGTATCATTTCTCTTATTTCTTTCTCAGCCTACTTATCCTTTGAGTATAGGAAGGCTACTGACTTGCTTGAGTTGATTTTATATCCGGCCACTTTGCTGAAGTTGTTTATCAGCTGTAGGAGTTCGCTGATGGAGTTTTTTGGGTTTTTTTTTTTTGGAGTTTAAGTATACTTAAGTATACTATCATATCGTCTGTAAATAGTGATAGTTTGATTTCTTCCTTTCCAATTTGTATCGCTTTGACCTCCTTTTGATGTTTAATTGCTCTAGCTAGAACTTCAAATACTATCTTGAATAGATATGGAGAGAGAGGGCAGCCTTGTCTAGTCCCAGTGGGATTGCTTCAAGTTTCTCTCCATTTACTTTGATGTGGCTACTGGTTTGCTGAATATTGCTTTTACTGTTTAGATATAGGCCTTGAATTCCTGTTCTTTCCAAGAGTTTTAGCATAAAAGGATGCTGAATTTTGTCAAATGCTTTTTCAGCATCTAATGAAATGACCATGTTTTTTTATTCCTTTGAGTTTGTTTATGTAGTGGATTATATTGATGGATTTCCATATATTGAAACATCCCTGGATGCCTGGGATGAAGCTTACTTGATTGTGGTGAATGATCATTTTGATGTGTTCTTGGATTCGGTTGGCAAGAATTTTATTGAGTATTTTTGCATCGATATTTATAAGAGAAATTGGCCCGAGATTCTCTTTCTTTGTCGGATATTTGTGTGATTTTGTTACTAGCATAATTGTGGCTTCATAGAACGAGTTGGGTAGTGTTCCTTCTGTTTCTATTTTGTGGAATAGTTTGAAGAGTATTGGTGTTAGGTCTTCTTTGAAGGTCTGATAGAATTCTGCACTAAAACGATCTGGTCCTGTGCCTTTTTTGTTGGGAGACTTCCAATGACCACTTCTATTTCTTCAGGGGTTATAGGACGGTTTAGATGGTTTATTTGATCCTGATTTAATTTTGGTATTTGGTATCTGTCTAGGAAATTGTCCATTTCCTCCAGATTTTCTAGTTGTGTTGAATACAGGCTTTTGTAATAGGATCAGATGCTTTTTTAATTTCCTTAGTTTCTGTTATTATATCTCCCTTTTCGTTTCTGATTTTGTTAATTTGGATACTGTCTCTGTGCCCTCTGGCTGGTCTGGCTAAGGGCTTATCTATCTTGTTGATTTTCTCAAAGAACCAACTCCTACTTTTGTTGATTCCTTGTATGGTTTTATTTGTTTCTACTTGATTCATTTCAGTCCTAAGTTTGATGATTTCCTACCTTCTACTCCTCTTGGGTGTATTTGCTTTTTGTTCCAGGGCTTTCAGGTGTGCAATTAAGCTGCTAGTGTATGCTCTCTATTGTTTCTTTTTGGAGGCACTCAGGGCTATGAATTTTCCTCTTAGCACTGCTTTCATTGTGTCCCATAAATTAGGGTATGTTGTGCCTTCCATTTCATTAAACTCTAAAAAGTCTTTGATTTCTTTCTTTATTCCTTGTTTATCAAGGTATCATTGAGTAGAGCATTGTTCAGCGTCCACATGTATGTGCGCATTCTGTTGTTTTTGTTGTTATTGAAGACCACCCTTATTCCATAGTGATCTGATAGGAGGCATGGGATTAGTTCTATCCTCTTATATCTGTTGAGGTCTGTTTCATGACCAATTATATAGTCAGTTTTGGAGAAGGTACCATGAGATGCTGAGAAGAAGGTATATTCTTTTGCTTTAGGATGAAATGTACTATATATCTGCTAGTTTCATTTGGTGCAAGGCTTCAATTAGTTTCACTGTGTTCCTGTTTAGTTTCTGCTTTCCTGAATGATCCATTTCAGAGAGCGGGGTGTTGAAGTCACCCACTATTATTGTGTGAGGTGCGATGTGTGCTTTGAGCTTTAGTAAAGTTTCTCTTATACGTGAGAGTGTCCTTGCATTTGGAGCATAGATGTTCAGAATTGAGAGTTCTTCTTGGTGGATTTTTCCTTTCACCAGTATGTAGTGTCCTTCTGTGCCTTTTTTGTTGACTTTAGGTTGAAAGACATTTTTATCTGAAATTAGGATGGCTACTCTGGCTCATTTCCTGGGACCATTTGCTTGTAAAATTGTTTTCCAGCCTTTTACTCTGAGATAGTGTTTGTCTTTGACACTGATGTGAGTATCCTCCACGCAGCAAAATGCTGGGTCCTGTTTACATATCCAGTATGTTAGTTTATGTCTTTTTATTGGGGAATTGAGACCATTGATATTAAGAGAGATTAAGGAATAGTGATTATTGCTACCTGCTATTCTTGACACTATCTTTATGTTTAGTGGTTATCTACTTTTGGGTTTGTCGAAAGAAGGCTACTATCTCATTTTTTCCAGGGTGTAGTTTCTCTCCTTGTATTGTCCATTTCCACGTATTATCCTTTGCAGGGCTGGGTTTGTGGAAAGATAATGTGTAAATTTGGTTTTATAGAATGTCTTTGTCTCTCCATCTATGGTGATTGAGAGTTTTGCTGCGTATAGTAGTCTAGGCTGGCATTTGTGTTCTCTTAGTGTCTGTATGAGATCTGCCCAGGATCTTCTGGCTTTCATAGTCTCTGGTGAGAAATCTGATATGATTCGCATAGGTCTTCCTTTATATGTTACTTGGCCTTTTTCTCTTACTGCTTTTAATATTCTTTCTTTGTTTAGTACATTTGGTGTTTTGATTATTATGTGACCTGAGGTATTTCTGTTCTGGTCCAGTCTCTTTGGAGTTCTGTAGGCTTCTTGTATGTTCATCAGCATCTCTCTCTAGGTTAGGGAAGTTTTCCTCCATAATTTTATTGAAGATATTTACTGGCCCTTTAATTTGCAAATCTTCTCTCTCATCTCTACCTATAATCCTTAGGTTTGGTCTTCTCATTGTGTCCTGGGTTTCCTGGATGTTTTGGGTTACACGTTTTTGGCATTTTGCATTTTCCTTGAATGTTGAGTCGATGCTTTCTATGATATCTTCAGCACCTGAGATTCTTTCTTCCATCTCTTGCATTCTATTGTTGATGTTTGCATCTATGACTCCTGATTTCTTCCCAAGGTTTTCTATCTCCGAAGTTGTCTCCCTTTGTGATTTCTTAGTTGTTTCTACTTCCTTTTTTAGATCCTGGATGGGATTGCTCAGATCCTTCACTTGTTTGTTTGTATTTTCCTGTATTTCTTTAAGATATTTTTGCATTTCCTCTTTCAGGGTTTCTGCCTGTTGACCCAAGTTCTCCTGTATTTCTTTCAGCAATTTTTGTGTTGCCTCCCTATGGGCCTCCATCTGTTGACCCATATTCTTCTGCATTTCTTTATGCGATTTTTGTGATTCCTTTGTAAGGGCATCTACCCGTTGATTCATTTCTTTAAGCAATTTTTGTGTTGCCGCCTTATGGGCCTCCATCAGTTGACCCATATTCTCCTGCATATCTCTAAGCGATTTTTGTGTTTCTTTTGTAAGGGCATCTACCCGTTGATTCATTTCTTTAAGTGATTTTTGTGTTGCCACTCTATGGGCCTCCATCTGTTGACCCATATTCTTCTGCATTTCTTTATGCGATTTTTGTGATTCCTTTGTAAGGGCATCTACCCATTGATTCATTTCTTTAAGAGATTTTTGTGTTGCCTCCTTATGGGCCTCCATCAGTTGACCCATATTCTCCTGCATTTCTCTAAGTGATTTTTGTGTTTCCTTTGTAAGGGCTTCTACCCGTTGATTCATGTTCTCCTGTATTTCTTTATGAGATTTATTTGTGTCCTTCTTGAAATCCTCTAATAGCATCATGAGAAGTGATTTTAAATCCAAATCTTGCCTTTCAGGTGTGATGGGATATCCAGGACTTGCTGTTGTTGGAGAGTTGGGTTCGGATCATGCCATATTGCCTTGATTTCTGTTAGTAACGTTCCTACATCTGCCTTTTGCCATCTGGTTACCTCTGGTTAGTTGTTGTTTGGACCTCCTGTGAGCCTGCAAGGCTATTTCTGCCCCCCTCCCCCCCCCCCATTACCGGGACTCCCCTGGCACCGATTGCTGAGGGGTTGCTCTGCTCCTGAGTAACTTTGGAGCCCTGATGTGCCTTGCCCCAAATGATGTTATATTGGGAAATCCTTGCACATCCGAAGGCTCAGTGTAGTCAATCAATCCCCAGAGCAGAGTTCGCCAAGGGGAGGCTGGTGCGCTCTCTCCCAGTGCGGGTCCCTTTGCAGTGCAGATGTCCTACAGCAGAGCTGGCGTGTAGGTAATCACAGAACTGCCCAACTCTTGGGAGCAGGGAGCACACAAGCTGACTGAGTCCCAAGCAATATTATGTTTGTTTATCCCTGCGCCTGGAGGTCCCAATTGCTGTGTTGCTGGAACAAAGATGGCAGAGTGCACTGTGCACCCTCTCAGCACAGATCACTCTGCAGGGCAGATGGCCCACAGCAGAGCTGGTGCCCAGATGACCACAGAGTTGCCCCGCTCTTTGGTGCAGCTGGAAGCCCAACAGGCTGTGTCCCAATCGATGTTATATTGGGGAACCCCTGTGTACCTGGAGGCTCAGTGCAGTCAATCTCCAGAACAGAGGTCTCCAAGGGGAGCTCAGTAATGCTTTTCGTGTCTACTATTTTGACTGTATTATTTTCCATGATAATCTTTAATTTTAACATTTTTTCTGTGTACTTCTTCGATTTTGTCAGAGGTGTTTTTCATGTAGATCTTTGGTTTCATCAGGTGGGGGGTATTTGTAGCTCCAGTTTCAATCAGTTTAGGAATGTTTTTATGCCTACCATTTTTTCAGTATAATTGTCCAGGATAATCTTCAATTTTAACGTTTCTCTGTATTTTTCTTCAATTATGTCAGAAGTATTTTCCATGTGGATCTTCAGTTTTATCAGACAATGTCTATAATTTTACTTCCAATCAACTTTCCAATTTCTATACCTTCCATTTTATCTGTATAATTTTTCATGTAGTAGTTTTAACATGTTTCTCTATATATTTCTTGAATTTTTTCAGGAATATTGTCCTTGTAGATCTTCAATTTTATCAGAAAGTGTTTATAGTTTCACTTTCAAAAAACATAGGAATATTTTTATGCCTACCATTTTATCTGCATAATTTTTCCATGAAATACTCAATCTTAACGTGTTTTTTATATATTTCTTCAATTTTATCAGAGATATTTTCCATGTATATTTACACAATGGAATACTACTCAGCAATTAAAAACAATGAATTCATGAAATTCTTAGGCAAATGGGGAACAGGGGGAGGGAAGAGGGCTTATGAGACTTTTGGAGAGTGGGTAACTGGGAAAGGGGAAATCATTTGGAATGTAAATAAAGAATATAGAAAATAATTTAAGGACCAGCGCCATGGAGAGAGTGCAGAGTGCACTCCGCCATCTTTACTCCAGTGGCCTGGAAGTTGGGACTGCCAGGCTCTGAGACAGACAGGCATAATATCGCTTGGGTCTCGGGCGGCTTGGGTGTACTCGGCTCCCAAGTGCTGGGCAGATCTGCAGTAACCAGCGTGCCAGCTCTGCTGTGGGACTTCTACCTGGCAGAGGGACGCCCACTCTCCCCCCACTCTAGGAGAGATCACACACCACTGCACAGGGCAGGAGCCTACCAGCCTCCCTTTGGCGACCTCTGCTCCAGGAATCCACTACGCTGAGCCTTTGGATGTGCAAGGACTCTCCAATATAACATCACTTGGGGCAAGGCACATCAGGGCTCCAAAGTCACTCAGGAGCAGGGCAGGCCCCAGAAATCTGTGCCAGGGGAATCCTGGTAAACCAGGGGAGGCAGAAATAGATTTGCAGGCTCACAGGAGGTCCAACCAACAGCCAGTGACAGCAGGACCAACTAATATCAGAGGTAACCAGATGGCAAAAGGCACATGTAGGAACGTTACTAACAGAAACGAAAGAAATATGGCACCATCCGAACCCAACTCTCCAACAGCAGCAAGTCCTGGATACTCCACCACACCTGAAAGACAAGATCTGGATTTAAAATCACTTCTCATGATGCTATTAGAGAATCACGAGAAGGACACAAATAAATCTAATAAAGAATTACAAAAGACCATGAATCAACAGTTAGAAGCCCTTACAAAGGAAACACAAAAATCGCTTAGAGAAATGCAGGAGAACATGGATCTAAAGATGGAGGCACAAAAGGAGACAACACAAAAATCGCTTAACGAGATGAATCTACGGGTAGATGCACTCACAAAGGAATCACAAAAATTGCATAAAGAAATGCAGAAGAATATGGGTCAACAGACGCATGCCCATAAGGAGGCAAAACAAAAACTACTTAAAGAAATGAATCAACGGTTAGATGCCCTTACAAAGGAAACACGAGAACTGCTTAAAGAAATGCAAGAGATGATGGATCAACAGATGGATTCCCATGAGGAGGAAACACAAAAATCACTCAGAGAAATGCAGGAGAACGTGGGTCAACAGGCAAAAATCCTGAAAGAGGTAATGCAAAAATACCTTAAAGAAATACAGGAAAATACAAACAAACAAGTGAAGGATCTCAGCAAATCCATCCAGGAACTAAAAAAGGAAGTAGAAACAACTAAGAAATCACAAAGGGAGACAACTTTGGAACTAGAAAACCTTGGGAAGAAATCAGGAGTCCTAGATGCAAACGTCAACAATAGAATACAAAAGATGGAAGAAAGAATCTCAGGTGCTGAAGATATCATAGAAAGCATCAACTCATCAGTCAAAGAAAATGCAAAATGCAAAAAATGTGTGACCCAAAACATCCAGGAAATCCAGGACACAATGAGAAGACCAAACCTAAGGATTATAGGTATAGATGAGAGTGAAGATTTGCAACTTGAAGTGCCAGTAAACATCTTCAACAAAATTATGGAGGAAAACTACCCTAACCTAAAGAGAGAGATGCCGATGAACATAACAAGAAGCCTACAGAACTCCAAACAGACTGGACCAGAACAGAAATATCTCCCATCACATAATAATCAAAACACCAAATGTTCTAAACGAAGAAAGAATATTAAAAGCAGTAAGAGAAAAGGGTCAAGTAACATACAAAGGAAGACCTATCCGAATCACATCAGACTTCTCACCAGAGACTATGAAAGCCAGAAGATCCTGGGCAGATCTCATGCAGACACTAAGAGAGCAAAAATACCAGCCTAGACTACTATACCCAGCAAAACTCTCAATCACCATAGATGGAGAGACCAAGATATTCCATGATATACCCAAATTTTCACAATATCTTTCCACAAATCCAGCCCTGCAACGGATAATAGGTGGAAACCTCCAATACAGGGAAAGGAACAACACCCTGGGAAAAATGAGATAATAACCTTCTTGAATCAAACCCAAAAGTAGATAACCACTCAAACATAAAGATAGCGTCAAGAATGGCAGATGGCAATAATCACTATGCCTTAATCTCTCTTAATATCAATGGTCTCAATTCCCCAATTAAAAGACATAGACTAGCAGACTGGAGACGTAAACAGGACCCAGCATTTTGCTGCATGCAGGAAACGCACCTCAGTGTCAAAGACAAACACTACCCCAGAGTAAAAGGCTGGAAAACAATTTTACAAGCAAATGGCCCAAAGAAACGAGGTGGAGTAGCCATCCTAATATCAGATAAAATTGATTTTCAACCTAAAGTCATCAAAAAAGACACAGAAGGACACTACATACTGATAAAGGGAAAAATCCACCATCAAGAACTCTCAATTCTGAATATCTATGCTCCAAATGCAAGGGCACCCTCATTCGTAAAAGAAACTTTACTAAAGCTCAAAGCACACATCGCACCACACACAATAATAGTGGGTGACTTCAACACCCCGCTCTCTGAAATGGATCGTTCAGGAAAGCAGAAACTAAACAGGGACACAGTGAATCTAATTGAAGCCTTGGACCAAGTGGAACTAACAGATATATATATAGAACATTTCACCTTCTTCTCAGCACCTAATGGTACATTTTCCGAAATCGACCATATAATTGGTCACAAATCAGACCTCAACAGATATAAGAAGATAGAAATAATCCCATGCCTCCTATCAGATCACTATGGAATAAGGGTGGTCTTCAATGGCAACAAAAACAAAAGAAAACCCACGTACACATGGAGGCTGAACAATGCTCTACTCAATGATAACTTGGTCAAGGTGGAAATAAAGAAAGAAATCAAAGACTTTTTGAAAGTTAATGAAAATGAAGGCACAACATACCCTAATTTATGGGACACAATGAAAGCAGTGCTAAGAGGAAAATTCATAGCCCTGAGTGCCTCCAAAAAGAAACGGGAGACAGCATACACTAACAGCTTAATGGCACACCTGAAAGCCCTAGAACAAAAAGAAGCAAATACACCAAAGAGGAGTAGAAGGCAGGAAATCATCAAACTCAGGGCTGAAATCAATCAAGTAGAAACAAATAAAACCATATAAAGAATCAACAAAACGAGGAATTGGTTATTGGAGAAAATCAACAAGATAGATAAGCTCTAAGCCAGACTAACCAGAGGTCACAGAGATAGTATCCAAATTAATAAAATCAGAAATGAAAAGAGAGAGATAACAACAGAAACTGAGGAAATTCAAAAAATCATCAGATCCTACGACAAAAACCTGTATTCAACACAACTAGAAAATCTTGAGGAAATGGACAATTTCCTTGACAGATACCAAATACCAAAATTAAATCAGGATCAAATAGACCATCTAAACCGTCCTATAACCCCTGAAGAAATAGAAGTTGTCATTGGAAGTCTTCCAACCAAAAAAAGCACAGGTCCAGATGGTTTTAGTGCAGAATTCTATCAGTCCTTCAAAGAAGACCTAACACCAATACTCTTCAAACTGTTCCACAAAATAGAAACAGAAGGAACAGTAACCAACTCGTTCTATGAAGCCACAATTACACTAATACCAAAAACACACAAAGATCCGACAAAGAAAGTGAATCTCAGGCCAATCTCTCTTATGAATATCGATGCAAAAATACTCAATAAAATTCTTGCCAACCGAATCCAAGAACACATCAAAACGATCATTCACTACGATCAAATAGGCTTCATCCCAGGAATGCAGGGATGGTTCAATATAAGGAAATCCATCAACGTAATCCACTATATAAACAATCTCAAAGAAAAAACCACATAGTCATCTCATTAGATGCTGAGAAAGCATTTGAGAAAATTCAGCATCCTTTCATGCTAAAGGTCTTGGAAAGATCAGGAATTCAAGGCCCATATCTAAACATAGTAAAAGCAATTTACAGCAAACCGGTAGCCAGCATCAATCTAAATGGAGAGAAACTTGAAGCAATCCAACTAAAATCAGGGACGAGACAAGGCTGCCCTCTCTCTCCATATCTTTTCAATATAGTACTTGAAGTTCTAGCTAGAGCAATTAGACAACAAAAAGAGGTCAAAGGGATACAAATTGGAAAGGAAGAAGTCAAACTATCACTATTTGCAGACGATATGATAGTATAATTAAGCGACCCAAAGAACTCCACCAGAGAACTCCTACAGCTGATAAACGACTTCAGCAGAGTCTTAAGCAGGCTGAGAAAGAAGTAAGAGAAATGATACCCTTCACGATAGCCACAAACCATATAAAGTATCTTGGCGTGACTCTAACCAAACAAGTGAAAGATCTGTATGACAAGAACTTCAAGTCTCTGAAGAAAGAAATTGAAGAAGACCTCAGAAGATGGAAAAATCTGCCATGCTCATGGATTGGCAGGATTAATATAGTAAAAACGAGCATATTACCAAAAGTAATATACAGATTCAATGCAATCCCCATCAAAATCCCAGCTCAATTCTTCATAGAGTTAGAAAGAGCAATTCAAAAATTCATCTGGAATAACAGAAAACCCAGAATAGCTAAAACTATACTCAAGAGTAAAATAACCTCTGGGGGAATCAGTATCCCGGACCTCAAGCTGTACTACAGGGCAATAGTGTCAAAAACCACATAGTATTGGTACAGTGACAGGCATGTAGATCAATGGAACAGAATTGAAGACCCAGAAATAAATCCACACTCCTATGGTCACTTGATCTTTGACAAAGTAGCTAAAACCATCCAGTGGAAAAAAGATAGCCTTTTCAACAAATGGTGCTGGCTCAACTGGAGGTCAACATGCAGAAGAATGTAAATTGACTCATCCTTATCTCCTTGCACTAAGCTCAATTCCAAGTGGATCAAGAACCTCCACATAAAACCAGACACACTGAAACTAATAGAAAGGAAACTAGGGAAGAACCTTGAACATATGGGCACAGGGGAGAATTTCCTGAACAGAACTCCAATAGCTTATGCTCTAAGATCAAGAATAGACAAATAGGACCTCATTAAATTACAAAGTTTTTGCAAAGCAAAAGACACTGTCAAAAAGACAAAGCGGCAACCAACTAACTGGGAAATGATCTTTACCAACCTTACATCTGACAGAGGGCTAATATCCAAGATATACAAAGAACTCAAGAAGTTAAACGCCAGAGAGGCAAGTAACCCTATTAAAAAATGGGGTACAGAGCTAAACAAAGAGTTCTCACCTGAATAATATCTGATGGCTAAAAAGCACCTAAAGAGATGTTCATCATCCTTAGTCATTAGGGAAATGCAAATCAAAACAACCCTGAGATTCCGACTCACACCAGTCAGAATGGTTAAGATCCAAAACACAGGAGACAGCAGTTGTTGGCGAGGATGTGGAGAAAGAGGAACACTCCTCCACTGCTGGTGGGATTGCAAGCTAGTACAACCACTCTGGAAAGCTGTCTGGCGGTTCCTCAGAAAACTGGGCATGACACTCCGGGAGGATCTGGCTATACCACTCCTGGGCATATACCCAGAGGCTTTACCTGCATGCAATAAGGACACATGCTCCACTATGTTCATAGCAGCCTTATTTATAATAGCCAGAAGCTGGAAAGAACCCAGATGTCCCTCAACGGAGGAATGGATTCAGAAGATGTGGTATATCTACGCAATGGAATACTACTCTGCAATTAAAAACAATGAATTCACGAAATTCCTAGGCAAATGGTCAGAACTTGAAAATATCATCCTTAGTGAGGTAACCCAATCACAAAAGAACACACAAGGTATGCAGTCACTGATAAGGGGATATTAACCCAGAATCTTGGCATACCCTAGACACAATTTGCATATCAATAGATTTCTAAGAAAATGGAAGGAGAGACCTCTGGTCCTGGTAAGACTGGATGTAGGGGAATGCCAAGACAGAGAAATGAGAGGGGGTTGAATGGAGAAAAGAGGGAGGGAAGGGGGCTTATGGGACTTTCGGGGAGGGAGGAAACGGGAAAGGGGAAATGATTTGGAATGTAAATTAAAAAAAGAAACTTAGAAAATAAAAAATAAAAAAAAAGAAAAGAACTTAAAAAAATGTGAAAAAAAATTGTACCAGCTTTCAAACACTGTTTAGCCAAGCATACATTTGCAACAGCTTTTATGATTAACTCTTCTTTCTCAGATATTCAAACACATTTTTGTATACAGTTTTATTCTAATTTATATTGTTTCTGCTATAATTATCATCAAAAGAATGCATTTATGAGCAAGTCTGATCCCTATTATATTCTTCTCTTTAAACAATGAATCATTATTACATTACTGGTACCATGCAATGAAGAAAGAATAACTAGTTCTGGCTCTTCACTCACACACACACACACACACACACACACAGAAAAACAGACACAGAGAGAGACAGAGACAAAGAGACAGAGAGACAAACAGAAAGAGAAAGAGGCAATGAGAGAGGCAATGCACATCAATTGTCTAGAAAAATAACAGGTTAAAAGCTGAGCCTTTGATTTCAAATATACGTAAAAACAAAGAAAGAAACAAAACCAGTACTGTGTACCCACAGGGAATGAGGCATGACATCCTCCCAGTCACAGTTACTGGAGGACAAAGGATGAGAAATGAAATAAGTGTTGTGGCTCCATTTTATGCTAGGCATCCATCTTGGTACCTACTAGCCATTACTCTCTGACTCCAGTCCCTGGAAGATAAGTTTCCAGTAGGCATGACTCAGTGATTTGCATGCAAAATATACTACAATGACTATAGATTTGTCATGATATGACTAACTGCTTTTTTTTTCTGTAACTTGCTTAAACTGATACCTAAAGATTGTTTGGAGTTGCATTAACCATATAACTTAGCAGAACAGAACAGTTTGCACTTACTTACCTAGATATTGAAGGTCTTTGTGTGGTTTTCCCCTTTAAAAATTATTTCTCATATCCCTCCTACATCGAAATCTCAACTTTGGCTCAGAGGTTGTTCATCCTGCTAACAGCTAATTTTTCACTTATAATTGGATTAAGTCTACAGTCTTTTCCCAGGGGTCTGAAAAATTCATAACATTTGGAGGCCCAAGAGAGATCCCTGGGAGACCTTAGACATAGGACTAGGGGTCTGAAATAGGCATTAGAAGGAGCAAGTCCAAAGTGGACTTGATACTGCAACTACCCTAAATTTGAACATTAAAAGCAAGAATCACTGGCCAGTGTTCTTCTGAAGTTTGGCCCTTTTGGTGAGTTGTTTTGTTCTGTTTTAGAATCCAGACATTTGGAGAGACAAAGAGTGATCTGACAGTCTCTGGAACAGAGAAGATACCTACTATTCTGGTTTTGGTATATGAGTGAAGGTATGTTTGAGTTTTGTCTGTTTTTTGTTTGTTTGTTTGTTTGTTTTTCTGATTATGTTATCATACTGTTTTATTTGTTTTCAAGCTCTGTTGCAGAGATGGGAATCAAACTAAGCACAGCCAAACTGCCCATGAGCTCCATCCAAAATTTTCAGGATCACTGTGAGGTAGGCTGCTCCTGGTTACAATAGCTCCCCACTGAAGCTTGTTCTGTTTGTGTTCCTCTAATTGGCTCACAGGAGCCCGCTGCTCAAGTCCCACAGGTATTTCAGGTACTTCTCCATGCTATCCTGTTTGAGATCATTTCTCCTCACTCTGCTTCTGAAGTATGTCATTTTTCCAGGCTGTCCTCTCTCCCAGCTGGCTCCTGTCTCTAACCAGAGCTCTGCCTTTAGCCACTCCTCCACCTCAGGGCTGGATTAATATGGGAACTCATGGCATGCAGACCTCCTAGACAACATGATCCCACTGTTCTGCCTCCTGCTGCTCTGTGCTAACACAGCTGCCTGCACCCAGAATTTCTTATCTCCACATGTTCTTTGTACTCTGTTTGCTCTGGTCTCCCCATGTGATCACTGCAGGGATTAGGAGTTTTTGGGGTATGTTTAATATTAAAATACTGTTTTATGCTGGTCTTCTTTATTAAAAAGAAGGCTCTAGAGTTGAGGTATGACCTCTCTTTTCCAATCCAAGAATGGTTGTTTGAAATTTTCTTCCAAAATCCTTGTCCTGAGTCTGAAGATCTTCTAAATCTAGGACAAAAAAAGGAAATAAAACAACCCAAGAAAGGATACCATGTTCTTTAAAACAGCTAAAATATAAACTTTCTGTGCCTTAAGATTTGTAAGCTTATTGGATATGGTTAAAAGCCTGTAAAACAAAATCCATAAAGAAAACAAATACATGCTAATGCCAACATTTTCTGAGTTGCAGTAGCTGTCTGGTTTTTATAGTTTCCTGTTTAATGTCCTCTGGGTTACAAATACTCATATTATTATACAACCTAATGACTTTACAAGATAACTTATTAAAGTTATAACAACATAGATTTTCAGGTTGTCTGCATCCATCTTCTGACAAACACAAACTGGTTATAAAATCAAATCAAATCTGCAGTCTGAAAATCTCCCAATAATAACCCTAGATATGCTTGCTTAAAATAATCAGAGCTGGACTTGTTGAAAGTTAATATTCCTTTGGGAAAAAAAAGGAGCTAGGCAAGGTTACTGAACATTCATCTGAGAATCCAGTCACTACTTTCAGCTGGTTGTATACAATTAGGCCCTAATTAAGTAAAGTCCCAGGGTTTTCTGGAGAAACTACAGTATACAGACTAAAAATTAAGAATAAGGATGGGTCCACCTATGCAACATAGCAACATATACATATATATATATATATATATATATATATATATATATATATATACACACATACATACATACACACACATATTGGGTAAAAAAAAGCTCCAGATATTGTCTAGCACCCCATAGGAAAATAATTGTTATAACAAACCATAAATGTGTTACTCTTATCTCTCATTTTTCTTGCACATTATTCTTTTAATACATGAGATATAGTAGTTATTCCCAAACAAGTTCTGAACCTACCAGGAAGGGTCAAGCAGCTAGGACATGACTTAGACTGTTAAAGACAAAAATCTTGGACATGACTAAGGTGCACTTCACCTCTACAGAACAAGGCAAGGGATCATCACATAGCAAGAGGTACTCCTGACCCTAGGGAGAAGGAGTTTATTCCATTTGATATGAGATATGACATTTTCTGGTGATCACATGGGACTGTTTCAACAGCAACCAGAAACCTCAAAGGGGCTGTGTGTGTGTGTGTGTGTGTGTGTGTGTGTGTGTGTGTGTGTGTGCGTGTGTAATCTTTTAAATCAGTGTACAAGTTATTTTAACTCACCACTGGAATGACTGCTGTCACAGGTTACCTTAATGTGTCCCAGGAAAAAAACTAGGCTGCAGTTTCTCCTCATTGATCACGCCACAGCTTGGTTCCTCCCTGATCTCTTCCTACATAGACCCTTTATAAACAAAGGAGTAAGAAAATCAATAATTACTACCTTCAAACTCTCCTGGTAAGAGGAGCCATCCCTGGATGTTGACCAAGAACCTGCACCCTTTCCCCAAAGGTGTTATTCTGACTAGATTCTTTGAAGCGAGTGGGTACAGGGATAAAATAATAAAATGAAAATAGGATCCACATGACTCCATCTGCAGCTATAACTTAAACTTAAGATCCTAAAGATGCAGTCGATATGACCAGTGTTGTGGACATGTGAGGGAGGCATGAATAAGCAAGGAGTCTGCCTGCTTGCTTTCACTTTTTCACCTTGCCCTGTACAGCCACAGCTTCCCTAGCTTTACACTTGGTGTCTTCATCTTCCAGGAACTTCATGGACCTGATGGGCTGTCAGTTCATGTCCAATTCATAGACAGTGGAATTGCCTGGTGGTGGGTTGAGCTTCATGATGGCCTCTTCTGAGAGACCCTCCAGATGCTCAACAATGCCCTGAAGGCTGTTGCTATGGGCAGCAATCAAGACACTTTTCCCCTCCTTGATTTTGGGGACAATATATTCATTCCAGAAGGACAGTACTATGGAAATAGTGTCCTTTAGGCTCATGCAAGAAGGTAGTTAGTCCTCAGCAAAGTCTACATACCTGTGATCCTTACTGATATTGTTGTATAAGAAATGATTGAACTCCATCAGAGGCAGTGGGATATTGGATGATCACCTCAGATCTGCATCTCACCATTTCTGCTTTATTGAGACCAACCAGTTAAATAACCATCAACCCCCCCCCACCATAGTGTCTGTCATTGAAGCACCAGGTCCTGACCACCGGCAGCCACATCTAGGCATCCAAGACTGTTCAGAAGGTCCGGATTGCTCTCTTTTGTACAGAGGTGAAGCAGATATCAAATTCATAGCCAGCATCTCACAATTCCTTCCCACCATGCTTTACTTCCTTGAGGCTTGCCTGGCTCAGGCAACTGAGGATCACTGAGATTCTGCTTGTAACAAACCTTGAAATTATTTTAAGGGTTTATATAAAAATTAGGATGGCTAAATGTAATTAGAAATGTCTAACTTCTTGACTTCTTCTCCCTTTCTTGGTTCTTCTTTGCAAAAATTGTGCCCTCATTCAAGGACATGGATATTCAAAACTCTTGCTAAAATGTAAACAATCTTTCTCTCTGTAAGACCACGGAAGGGGGAAGGGAAACCTATAAAATGCCAAGCAAAAATATTAGCTTAAAACTTAAGAAGTCCTCTGCCACAGTGCGCTATCTCCAAGTGGTGCAGGAAGCTAGCTATCCACCCAGTGGTGCAGAGAAGACAACACAGGTGAGACATGCCCTGGAGTTCAGAGGTTCACACCGGGAAACCTCTGGTGGAAGCCCTCCAGTTTCAGTCTCTGGCTTGGGATCATCCTCTGGCATAGGGAGGCAGCTTAACAATCTAGGAGTGTGGAGGGGCCTGCCTGCACAGGTAGAACCACCCTTACCAGAGGATCACACCCAGAAACCTCTGGTGGAAACCCTCCTGTATCCTTCTCCAGCTTGGGACCAACCTCTGCCACCAAGTACCATATCCAAGTGATGCACGGAGGTAGCTAACCACTCAGGAATGCAGAGAGGCCGGGCAGCACAGGTAGGACAACCCCTACTGCTCAGAAGAAATAGCCAAAAACCCTGAGGACACAAGAGCCTAGGAACAGCCTGGGACAGGTGTCTTCGGATTACTTCTTGCACCCAAAGTTGATCAGGTCCACAGATCTACATACCCAAATACAACCACAAGAGAGCAGGTCTCGCAGGAGTACCTACATACCGGTGTACACAGAGAGAATGTATCTCCCAGGAGCACAGATAAGCCACAGTCATAGACAGCAACAACAACTAACACCAGAGATAACCAAAGCAAAAGGCAAATGCAAGAACACCACCAACAGAAACCAGGGCAACATGACACCATCTGAACCAAGTTCTCCACAACAGCAAGTCTGGGATATGCCAACACACCAGAAAAGCGAGACTAGGATTTAAAATCACATCTCATGAGGCTGATAGAGAATTTTTAAAAGAGCATGAATAACTCCCTTAAAGAAATACAGGAGAACATGAGTCAACAGGTAGAAGTCCTTAAAAAGGAAACACAAAAATTGCTTAAAGAAATACAGGAGAACATGGGTCAACATAAAGAGGAAACCAAAAAAATCCCTTAAAGAAATACAGGAGAATAGAGGTCAACAGGAAGAAGTCCTGAAAGAGGAAACATGAAAATCCCTTAAAGAGTTACAGGAAAAAACAAACAAACAAGTGAAGGAATGGAACAAAACCATTCAGGATCTAAAAATGGAAGTAGAAACACCTAAGAAATCACAAAGGGATACAACGTTGGAAATAGAAAACCTTGGAAAGAAATCAGGAGACATAGATGCAAGCATCAATGACAGAATACAAGAGATAGAAGAAAGAATCTCAGGTGCTGAAGATACCATAGAAAACATTGACTCAACAGTCAATGAAAATGCAAAATCCAAAAAGCTTGTAACTCAAAACATCCAGGACACACTGAGAAGACCAACCCTAAGGATTATAGGTACAGAAGAGAGTGAAGATTTACAACTTAAAGGGCCTGTAAATATCTTCAACAAAATTATAGAGGAAAACTTCCCTTACCTAAAGAAAAAGATGCCCATGAACATACAAGAAGTCTACAGAACTCCAAATAGATTGGACCAGAATAGAAATATCTCCCATCATATAATAATAAAAACACCAAATTCACTAAACAAAGAATATTAAAAACAGTAAGGGGGAAAACATCAAGTAACATATAGAGGCAGACCTATCAGAATTACACCAGACTTCTCATTGAAGACCGTGAAAGCTAGAAGATCCTGAGTAGATCTCATACAGACTATAAGAGAACACAAATGCCAGCCCAGACTACTGTGCCCAGCAAAACTCTCAATCACCATAGATGGAGAAACCAAGATATTCCATGATAAAAGCAAATTTACACAATATATTTTCACAAATACAACCCTACAAAGGATAAGAAATGAAAAATGCCAATACAAGGAGGGCAACTACACCCTAGAAAAAGCAAAATAGTAATCTTCTTTCAAAAAACCCAAAAGAACATAACCACTCAAACATAAAAATAACATCAAAAATAACAGGAAGCAACAATCACTATTCCTTAATATCTCTTAACATCGATGGAATCAATTCCCCAATAAAAACACATAGACAAACAGACTGGATATGTAAACAGGGCCCAGGATTTTACTGCATACAAGGAACAAACCTCAGTTTCAAAAGCAAACACTACCTCAGAGTAAAATGCTGGAAAACAAATTTCCAAACAAATGGTCCGAAACAAGCTGGAGTAGTCATTCTAATAACGGGTAAAAATTGACTTTCAACCTAAAGTCTACAAAAAAGACATGGAAGGACACTTCTGACCCATCAAAGGAGAAATCGAACAAGAAGAACTCTCAATACTGAACATCTATGCTCCAAATGCAAGGGCACCCTCATTCATAAAAGAAACTTTACTAAAGCTCAAAGCACACATTGCACCTCACACAATAATTGTGGGTAACTTCAACACTCCACTCTCCTCAATGGACCAATCAGGGAAACAAAAACTAAACAAAGACACAGTGAAACTAATTGAAGTTTTGGACCAAATGTATTTAACAGATATATAGATAGATATATAGATAGATGATAGATAGATAGATATGTATATATATATATATATATATATATATATATATATATATATATATAACATTTCATCCTAAAGCAAAAGAATATACCATCTTCTCAGCACCTCATAGTACCTTCTCCAAAATCGACCATATAATTGGTCACAAAACAGACCTCAACAGATATAAGAATACTGAAATAATTCCATGCCTCCTATCAGATCACTATGGAGTAAGGGTGGTCTTCAATAGCAACAAAAACAACAGAAAGCCCAAAGAAACATGGAAGCTGAACTATGCCCTACACAATGATAACTTGCTCAAGGAAGAAATTAGGAAAGAAATCAAAGGCTTTTTAGAATTTAATGAAAATGAAGGCACAACCTACCCAAACTTATAGGACACAATGAAAGCAGTGCAAAAAGAAAAACCCATAGCCCTGAGTGCCTCCAAAAAGAAACTGGAGAGAGCATACACTAGCAGCTTAAGGTCATACCTGAAAACTCTGGAACAAAAAAGAAGTTAATACACTCCAGAGGAGTAGAAGGCAGGAAATCATCAAATTCAGGGCTGAAATCAAACAAGTAGAAACAAAAAGAACTATACAAAGAATCACCAAAACCAGGAGCTGGTTCTTTGATAAAATCAACAAGATAGATAAACCCTTAGCCAGACTAACCAGAGGGCACAGAGACAGTATCTTAGCAAAATCAGAAATGAAAAGGGAGATAAAACAAAAGAAAATGAGGATATTCAAAAAATCATCAGATTGTACTACAAAAGCCTATACTCAACAAAACTGGAAAATCTGGATGAAATGGACAATTTCCTAGAAAGAAAGCAAACACCAAAATTAAATCAGGATCAAATAGACCATCTAAACCATCCCATAACCCGTAAAGAAATATAAGCGGCTACTAAAAGTCTTCCAATGAAAAAAAGCAGAGGGCCAGATAGTTTTAGTGCAGAATTCTATCAGACCTACAAAGAATACCTAACACCAATATTCTTCAAACCATTCCACAAAATAGAATCAGATAGAACACTGCCCAACTCGTTCTATGAAGCCACAATTACGTTGATACCAAAACCACACAAAGATCCGACAAAGAAAGAGAATCTCAGGCCAACTTCCCTTATGAATATCGATGCAAAAATACTCAATAAAATTCTTGCCAACCGAATCCAAGAACACATCAAAATGATCATTCACCACGATCAAGTAAGCTTCATCCCAGGCATGCAGGGGTGGTTCAATATATGCAAATCCATAAATGTAATCCACTACATAAACAAACTCAAAGGGAAAAAAAAACACATGGTCATTTCATTAGATGCTGAAAAAGCATTTGACAAAATTCAGCATCCTTTCATGCTAAAACTCTTGGAAAGATCAGGAATTCAAGGCCCATATCTAAACATAGTAAAAGCAATATTCAGCAAACCAGTAGCCACATCAAACTAAATGGAGAGAAACTTGAAGCAATTCCACTGGGACTAGACAAGGCTACCCTCTCTCTCCATATCTATTCAATATAGTACTTGAAGTTCTAGCTAGAGCAATTAGACAACAAAAGGAGGTCAAAGGGATACAAGTTGGAAAGGAAGAAATCAAATTATCACTATTTGTAGATGATATGATAATATACTAAAGTGACCCAAAAAACTCCACCAGAGAACTTCTACAGCTGATAAACAACTTCAGCAAAGTTGCCAGATATAAAATTAACTCAAACAAATCAATAGCCTTCCTATACCCAAAAGATAAACAGGCTGAGAATGAAATTAGGGATTAACACCTTTCAAAATTGTCACAAACAATAAAAAATATCTTGGTGTGACTCTAACCAAACAAGTGAAAGATCTGTATGACAAGAACTTCAAGACTCTGAAAAAAGAAATCGAAGATCTCAGAAGATGGAAAGGTCTCCCATGCTCTTGGATTGACAGGATTAATAAAGTTAAAATGGCCATCTTGCCAAAAGCAATATACAGATTCAAAGCAATCCCCATCAAAATCCCAATTCAATTCTTCATAGAGTTAGAAAGAGTAATTCTCAAATTCATCTGGAATAACAAAAAACCCAGGATAGCTAAAACTATTCTCAACAGTAAAAGAACTTCTGGGGCAATCATTATCCCAGACCTCAAACAGTACTACAGAGCAATAGTGTTGAAAACTGCATGGTATTGGTACAGTGACAATCAGGTAGATCAATGGAACAGAATTGAAGACCCAGAAATGAACCCACACACCTATGGTTACTTGATCTTTGACAAAGGAGCTAAATCCATCCAGTGGAAAAAAAGATAACCTTTTCAACAAACGGTGCTGGCTCAACTGGATGTTAGCATGCAGAAGAATGGAAATGGATTCATTCTTATCTACTTGTACTAAGCTCAAGTCCAAGTGGATCAAGGACCTCCACATAAAACCAGACACACTGAAAGTAACAGAAAAGAAACTGGGAAACAGCCTTGAACACATGGGCACAAAGGGAAAATTTCCTGAACAGAACACCAATAGCCTATGCCCTAAGATCAAGAATTGACAAATGGGACCTCATAAAACACTGTCAATAGGACAAAACAGCAACCAACAAATTGGGAAATGATCTTTACCAACCCTATACCCAAAAGAGCGCTAATATCCAATATATACAAAGAACTCAAGAAGTTATACTCCAGAGAACCAAATAACCCTATTAAAAACTGGGTACAGAGCTAAACAACAAATTTTCACCTGAGGATTATCAAATGGCTGAGAAGCACCTAAAGAAATGTTCAACATCCTTAGTCATTAGGGAAATGCAAATCAAAATAACCCTCAGATTTCGCCTCACTCAGGTCAGAATGGCTAAGATAAAAAACTCAGAATACAGCAGGTGCTGGAGAGGTTGTGGAGAAAAGGGAACACTCCTCCCTTGCTGGTGGAATTGCAAGCTGGTAAAACCACTCTGGAAATCAGTTTGGCAGTTCCTTAGAAAACTGGGCATAATACTGCCAGAGGACCCTGTTATAACACTCCTGGGCATATACCCAGAGGATTCTCCAGCATGTAATAAGGACACGTGCTCTAATATGTTCATAGCAGCCCTATTTATAATAGCCAGAAGCTGGAAAGAACCCAGATGTCCCTCAATGGAGGAATGGATACAGAAAATGTGGTATATATACACAATGGAGTACTATTCAGCCATTAAAAACAATGAATTCACAAAATTCTTAGGCAAATGGTCAGGACTGGAAAATATCATCCTGAGTGAGGTAACCCAATCACAAAAGAACACACATGGCATGTACTCACTGATAAGTGGATATTAGCCCAGAAGTTTGGAATACCCAAGACAACTTTCACATAACAAGATGATGCCCAAGAAGGAGGAAGAACAAAGTATGGAACCTTGGGTCCTTTGCAGAAATAGGGGGAAAAATACCCACAGAAGGAGATACAGAGACAAAAGGTGGAGCAGAGTCTGTGGGAAAGACCATCCAGAGACTACCCCACCCAGGGATCTGTCCTATATACAGTCACAAAACCCAGACACTATTGTGGATGCTCACAAGTGCTGGCTGACTGGAGCCGGATATAGCTATCACCTGGGAGGCTCTCCTAATGCATGACAAATACAGAGGGGGGACACTCTCATCTAGTCATTGAACTGAACACGGGGGTCCCCAATGGGGGAGCTAGAGAAAGGACCCAAGGAGCTGAAATGGTTTGCAGCGCCACAGGAGTAACAACAATATGAGTTACCCAGTACTCCCAGAGCTCCCAGGGACAAAACCATCAACCAAAGAGTACACATGGAGTTACCCATGGCTCCAGACACATAGACAGCATAGGATGGTCTTGTTAGACACGAGGAGAGGCCCTTGGTCCTGGAAAGACTTGATGCCGTTGTGTAGAAGAATACCAGGACAGGGAAGAGGGGGTAGGTTGATTGGGGAAGGGGAGATGGCTTTCAGGATTTTTGGGATGGGGGAAACCAGGAAAGGGGATAACATTTGAAATGTAAATAAAGAATATATCTAATAAAAAATACTTAAGAAGGTTAATAACTAAAACTCTGTACATAGATAATCATAATTTACTATTGCATGCTTATATATAACTTGAAATAAACTCTGATTATCTTCTTTGTAGACTAAGGAGACAACAACAGGTTCCAAGATATTTAGATGAGGATAGTTTGTTGTTGTTGTTGTTGTTGTTGTTGTTTTTTAATCATCTTTTACAGTTTATTCATTATCCCCCTCCTGGTCAACTCTCTGACAGTTCCTCATCCTATTCCTTCTTCCTGCCTCCATCTCCAAGAGGATGTCTCCATCCTTCCACCCCACCAGGATAGATTTCTATATGATGATTTTTGTTCTGAAGTATTTAAATAAAAAACAATGTATGATTAGCAAATAAAATGTATTTGATAAATAAGTTTTATAAATTTCTAAAGTCTATGCAAATAAACTGTAAGACCATGTCAGTCTTATCCTACGGATCTCTTGAGTGAACACGGAGATGGAAAATCGCTGCAAAACACATGAGGAATTTTATTAATAATCTAGCATGCTAAGGCCGCTCTATATGAGAAGAGGGAGTGGCCCCCGCAGTCTGTGCAGTGGATCTTTTATACAGTCTCCAGGGCAGACAACATTAGGCACAATTCGATTGGCAGATCAGTGTTACTTTTAAACAGATTGGTCCCTAGGGGATGAGATAAGTGGCCAATGGTTAGTCTCAGTCCAGTCAGTCCTTTGGAATGCTGTCAGTCCTCACCCCTAGGTCGGTCTATCCCTCCCCCTTGTGGTCTGGGGAATGCAATCCATCCTCTAACCCTTTAAAGTTTCTGAGTTAACTCTTTCAAAACAACAGACTTAGAGATATATGTCTTTGCTAGCATTGTTAAGCTTTAAGTATTTGGATAAATTGAGTCATACAAGAAACTATAATGGTCTGTAATGGTGTGCTATAAAAGAATCAAAACTAAAATATCATAAGGTTTTCAATCTTTCTATAGGCTATATTTATGGTTTTATAAAATTCCCAGTCATTCTGTGGGCTACATTTATGATAAAAAGTTTTTTTCTTTTTATTATTATTATTATTTTATTTTCTATATTCTTTATTTACATTACAAATGATTTCCCCTTTCCCAGTTTCCCCCTCCCCAAAAGTCCCATAAGCCCTCTTCCCTCCCCCTGTTCCCCATTTACCTAAGAATTTCATGAATTCATTGTTTTTAATTGCTGAGTAGTATTCCATTGTGTAAATATACATGGAAAATATCTCTGATAAAATTGAAGAAATATATAGAAAAACATGTTAAGATTGACTATTTCATGGAAAAATTATACAGATAAAATGGTAGACATAAAAATATTCCTAAGTTGATTGAAAGTGGAATTATAAACATTTTCTGATAAAATTGAAAATCTACAAGGAAAATATTTCTGATAAAACTCAAGAAATATATAGAAAAGCACATTAAAACTATTTCATGAAAAATTATACAGATAAGATAGTAGGCAAAAATTATTCCTAAATTGATTAAAAGTAGAAGTAAAAACATTTTCTGATAAAATTGAAGATTTACATAGAAAATATCTCTGATAAATTGAAGAAATGTATACAGATAAATGGGTAGGAATTAAAATATTCCTAAGTTGATTGAAAGTAGAATTGTAAACATTTTCTGATAAAATTGAAGATTTACATGGAAAATATTTCTGGTAAAATTGAAAAAAATATATGGAAAAACATTAAGATTGAAGATTGTCATGGAAAATTATACAGATAAAATGGTAGGCATTAAAATATTTCTAAGTTGATTGAAAGTGAAATTATAAACATTTTCTGATAAAACTGAAGATTTACCTGAAAAATATCTCTGATAAAATTGAAGAAATATATAAAAAACGCATTAAGATTATTTCATGGAAAAATTATACAGATAAAATGGTAGGCATAAAAATAGCCCTATGTTTTTTGAAAGTGGAATCATAAACACTTTCTGATAAAATTGAAGATCTACAAGAAAAATATTCCTGAAAAAATTCAAGAAATATAAAGAGAAACATGTTAAAACTGACTATTACATGGAAAATTATACAGATAAAATGGAAGGTATAAAAATGTTTCTAAGTTGATTGAAAGTAAAATTATAGACATTGCCTGATAAAACTGAAGATCCACATGGAAAATACTTCTGACAAAATTGAAGAAAAATACAGAGAGCTTCATTTCAAATATTATAATTTTTAAGGCTAAAACTTACCAGGAATAAAACTATAAAATCCTAATCATATTAAAGCTGGTAACTTCTTATAAAAAAATTAATGATAATTAGGACCTGCAAGTTAATGTAAATGTTATAAATTATCAAATTCATTAATATGCTCAAAAGTATGTTTGTAATTAAAGACCCTCAGTCCAGAGGACCCATGTTGCTCTTGCCCAGGAAGTGCACCATCCCAAGAAGACTCACAAGAAATGATCTTTGATGCAAACAGCAAGAGGATTTTATTCAGGAGCCAACTAGCTGGGGCTCAACTCATACCCCATGCAGGAGGGGAGGAGAAGAGCCCCAAGCCTAAAATCACACAAGCTTATAAAGGTAAAAACCACAAAATTTGGGAGGGGAGGGGGCATAGGGACCTTCCAGGCAGAAGCACTTCTCACAGGCTGTCTCCAGGTGGTCAGGACATGGTCTGCTGATAATGGAGGGGTGGGGGAGTAGGGACCTCTAGGCAGAAACTTTTCTCACAGGGCTCATGTCCCTTATCTGATACACGCAGCTGTAGTTCTCAGAATTGTTCTGCAAGTTCTCACCCTGTGGGCACTCCCTCGGAGTTCACAAGTTCAGATTCTCAGGCCCCAGAGGAAGAGGGTCCAACATAAATTTTTTCATTCTTTCATTAATCATGCTAAGTACAAATGTAATTCATTTTCAAGGACAAGCTTTATTTAACCTTCTGTTTATGTTTTCTAGGTTAAGCCTAAAGCATGTAACTAAAACAAGTGTAGTTTGTTTAGTTCAGATATCCTTAATAGATAATGGTCCTCAAACTTGTCAGAGATCTGCTGAATGTGGCATTTAAATGTTTAATGGAAAAAAAAGCTTACTATGACAAACAAACCCAGCTCCTAGTGGTGACCGCAAGGTCTCCAAAGATGATGATGGAACACTCGGACTCCATTTGGATGTGGTAACACTAGTCACTGGCCATATCTGCTGCAATTGCCTTGCCTGTTGCCAGGACCTGGCCCAAACTGTGTCTAAGCAGGACACTAGAGAGTTGATTGCCTCACTTTGCAAAGAATAAGTAAGGTAAGTCCCCCAAGTTCCTCCTCCACAGGAAAGCCTTTCAGAAGTTCTGGGCCTGGTATTGAAGGCTGCCTTTAGGCCTACACCCACAACAAAGCCATGGACACTATAGGAGTCTGGTGTTGTGTCTATCTAGTAATGAGCAAGTCTCTATCATTTTAACTAATACTTTTGGATTATACCTCCTCCTACAATATATCCTTCTCAGATCTCTAATGGCACTGATGGCTAAATGAACTTTGTTTATTAGCAACCAGCTCCTTTCCTCAAGGCTACACCAGTCACCTCGTTAGTTCATTTCATGTGCAAAAATAAGACCTTACGGAGGTTGGGACTTCTGCCTGGCAGAGGGACCCCTCACTGGGCGGGAGGCTACCAGCTTTCCTTCCGCGACCTCTGTTCCCGCAGACTGCGCTGAAGAGACAGGTACCCCAAGCTCCCTATCCCCAATATAACATCACTTGGGACACGGCCTGTTGGGGCTTCCGTCTGTGCCCGAGAACGGGTCAGCGCTGTGGTCGTCTGGGTGCCAGATCGGCGGGCCATCGCGTCTACAGGGTGAGCGGCGCCATGGAGAGTGCCCTCCGCCATCTTGGCTCCAGTGACTGGGAGGTTGGGACAGCCAGGTTCTGAGACAGACAGGCATAATATCGCTTGGGTCTCGGGCGGCTTGTGTGTATGCAGCTCCCAAGTGCTGGGCTGATCTGCAGTAACCAGCGCACCAGCTCTGCTGTGGGACTTCTGCCTGGCAGAGGGACACCCCCTCCCCCCCAGGAAAGATCACACACCCCTGCACAGGGCAGGAGCCTACCAGCCTCCCTTTGGCGACCTCTGCTCCAGGAATCCACTAGGCTGAGCCTTTAGATGTGCAAGGCCTCCCCAATATAAGATCACTTGGGGCAAGGCACATTAGGGCTCCAAAGTCACTCAGGAGCAGGCAGGCCCCAGAAATCGGTGCCAGGGGAATCCTGGTAATCCAGGGGGGGGCAGAAATAGCTTTGCAGGCTCACAGGAGGTCCAACCAACAGCCAGTAGCAGCAGGACCAACTAACACCAGAGGTATCCAGATGGCAAAAGGCAAACGTAGGAATGTTACTAACAGAAATCAATGTGGGACCATCCGAACCCAACTCTCCAACAGCAGCAAGTCCTGGATACCCCACCACACCCGAAAGACAAGATCTGGATTTAAAATCACTTCTCATGACGCTATTAGAGGATCACAAGAAGGACACAAATAAATCTCATAAAGAGTTACAGGAGACCATGAATCAACGGTTAGAAGCCCTTACAAAGGAAACACAAAAATCGCTTAGAGAAATGCGGGAGAACATGGATCAAAAGATGGAGGCGCACAAGGAGACAACACAAAAATCGCTTAACGAGATGAATCAACGGGTAGATGCACTCACAAAGGAATCACAAAATTTGCATAATGAAATGCAGAAGAATATGGGTCAACAGATGGATGCCCATAAGGAGGCAACACAAAAATTGCTTAAAGAAATGAATCAACGGTTAGATGCCCTTACAAAGGAAACACGAGATGCTTAAAGAAATGCAGGAGACGATGGATCAACAGATGGAATCCCATGAGGAGGAAACACAAAAATCGCTCAGAGAAATGCAGGAGAACATGGGTCATCAGGAAGAAATCCTGAAAGAGGTAATGCAAAAATACCTTAAAGAAATACAGGAAAATACAAACAAACAAGTGAAGGATCTCAGCAAATCCATCCAGGAACTAAAAAAGGAAGTAGAAACAACTAAGAAATCACAAAGGGAGACAACTTTGGAGATAGAAAACCTTGGGAAGAAATCAGGAGTCATAGATGCAAACATCAACAATAGAATACAAGAGATGGAAGAAAGAATCTCAGGTGCTGAAGATTCCATAGAAAGCATCGACTCAACAGTCAAAGAAAATGCAAAATGCAAAAAACGTGTAACCCAAAACATCCAGGAAATCCAGGACACAATGAGAAGACCAAACCTAAGGATTATAGGTATAGATGAGAGTGAAGATTTGCAACTTAAAGGGCCAGTAAACATCTTCAACAAAATTATGGAGGAAAACTTCCCTAACTTAAAGAGAGAGATGCCGATGATCGTACAAGAAGCCTACAGAACTCCAAACAGACTGGACCAGAACAGAAATACCTCCCATTACATAATAATCAAAACACCGAATGTTCTAAACAAAGAAAAAATACTAAAAGCAGTAAGAGAAAAGGGCCAAGTAACATACAAAGGAAGACCTATCCGAATCACATCAGACTTCTCACCAGAGACTATGAAAGCCAGAAGATCCTGGGCAGATCTCATGCAGACACTAAGAGAGCACAAATGCCAGCCTAGACTACTATACCCAGCAAAACTCTCAATCACCATAGATGGAGAGACCAAGATATTCCATGATAAAACCAAATTTTCACAATATCTTTCCACAAACCCAGCCCTGCAAAGGATAATAGGTGGAAACCTCCAATACAGGGAGAGAGACAACACCCTGGAAAAAATGAGATAATAACCTTCTTGAATCAAACCCAAAAGTAGATAACCACTCAAACATAAAGATAGCATCAAGAATGGCAGATGGCAATAATCACTATGCCTTAATCTCTCTTAATATCAATGGTCTCAATTCCCCAATTAAAAGACATAGACTAGCAGACTGGAGACGTAAACAGGACCCAGCATTTTGCTGCATGCAGGAAACGCACCTCAGTGTCAAAGACAAACACTACCTCAGAGTAAAAGGCTGGAAAACAATATTACAAGCAAATGGCCCAAAGAAACGAGGTGGAGTAGCCATCCTAATATCGGATAAAATTGATTTTCAACCTAAAGTCATCAAAAAAGACACAGAAGGACACTACATACTGATCAAGGGAAAAATCCACCATCAAGAACTCTCAATTCTGAATATCTATGCTCCAAATGCAAGGGCACCCTCATTCGTAAAAGAAACTTTACTAAAACTCAAAGCACACATCTCACCACACACAATAATAGTGGGTGACTTCAACACCCCGCTCTCTGAAATGGACCGTTCAGGAAAGCAGAAACTAAACAGGGACACAGTGAATCTAATTGAAGCCTTGGACCAAATGGAACTAACTGATATATATAGAACATTTCATCCTAGAGCTAAAGAATACACCTTCTTCTCAGCTACTCATGGTACCTTCTCCAAAATTGACCATATAATTGGTCACAAATCAGACCTCAACAGATATAAGAAGATAGAACTAATCCCATGCCTCCTATCAGATCACTATGGAATAAGGGTGGTCTTCAATGGTAACAAAAACAACAGAAAGCCCACATACACATGGAGGCTGAACAATGCTCTACTCAATGATAACTTGGTCAAGGTGGAAATAAAGAAAGAAATCAAAGACTTCTTGAAATTTAATGAAAATGAAGGCACAACAAACCCTAATTTATGGGACACAATGAAAGCAGTGCTAAGAGGAAAATTCATAGCCCTGAGGGCCGCCAAAAAGAAACGGGAGTCAGCATACACTGGCAGCTTAATGGCACACCTGAAACCCTGGAACAAAAAGAAGCAAATACACCCAAGAGGAGTAGAAGGCAGGAAATCATCAAACTCAGGGCTGAAATCAATCAAGTAGAAACAAATAAAACCATACAAAGAATCAACGAAACAAGGAGTTGGTTCTTTGAGAAAATCAACAAGATAGATAAGCCCTTAGCCAGACTAACCAGAGGACACAGAGACAGTGTCCAAATTAATAAAATCAGAAAGGAAAAGGGAGAGATAACAACAGAAACTGAGGAAATTCAAAAAATCATCAGATCCTACTACAAAAACCTGTATTCAACACAACTAGAAAATCTGGAGGAAATGGACAATTTCCTTGACAGATACCAAGTACCAAAATTAAATCAGGATCAAATAGACCATCTAAACCGTCCTATAACCCCTGAAGAAATAGAAGTTGTCATTGGAAGTCTTCCAACCAAAAAACGCACAGGTCCAGATGGTTTTAGTGCAGAATTCTATCAGACCTTCAAAGAAGACTTAACGCCAATACTCTTCAAACTGTTCCACAAAATAGAAACAGAAGGAACACTACCCAACTCGTTCTATGAAGCCACAATTACACTAATACCAAAAGCACACAAAGATCCGACAAAGAAAGAGAATCTCAGGCCAATCTCTCTTATGAATATCGATGCAAAAATACTCAATAAAATTCTTGCCAAACGAATCCAAGAACACATCAAAACGATCATTCACCACGATCAAGTAGGCTTCATCCCAGGGATGCAGGGATGGTTCAATATAAGGAAATCCATCAATGTAATCCACTACATAAACAATCTTAAAGAAAAAAACCACATGGTCATCTCATTAGATGCTGAGAAAGCATTTGACAAAATTCAGCATCCTTTCATGCTAAAGGTCTTGGAAAGATCAGGAATCAAGGCCCATATCTAAACATACTAAAAGCAATTTACAGCAAACCGGTAGCCAGCATCAATCTAAATGGAGAGAAACTTGAAGCAATCCCACTAAAATCAGGGACTAGACAAGGCTGCCCTCTCTCTCCATATCTTTTCAATATAGTACTTGAAGTTCTGGCTAGAGGCATTAGACAACAAAAGGAGGTCAAAGGCATACAAATTGGAAAGGAAGAAGTCAAACTATCACTATTTGCAGACGATATGATAGTATACATAAGCGACCCAAAGAACTCCACCAGAGAACTCCTACAGCTGATAAACGACTTCAGCAAAGTGGCCGGATATAAAATCAACTCAAGCAAGTCAGAAGCCTTCCTATACTCAAAGGATAAGCAGGCTGAGAAAGAAGTAAGAGAAATAATACCCTTCACGATAGCCACAAACCATATTAAGTATCTTGGCGTGACTCTAACCAAACAAGTGAAAGATCTGTATGACAAGAACTTCAAGTCTCTGAAGAAAGAAATTGAAGAAGACCTCAGAAGATGGAAAAATCTGCCATGCTCATGGATTGACAGGATTAATATAGTAAAAATGAGCATCTTACCAAAAGTAATACACAGATTCAATGCAATCCCCATCAAAATCCCAACTCAATTCTTCATAGAGTTAGAAAGAGCAATTCAAAAATTCATCTGGAATAACAGAAAACCCAGAATAGCTAAAACTATTCTCAAGAGTAAAAGAACCTCTGGGGGAATCAGTATCCCGGACCTCAAGCTGTACTACAGAGCAATAGTGTTAAAAACTGCATGGTATTGGCACAGTAACAGACATGTAGATCAATGGAACAGAATTGAAGACCCAGAAATGAATCCACACTCCTATGGTCACTTGATCTTTGACAAAGGAGCTAAAACCATCCAGTGGAAAAAAGATAGCCTTTTCAACAAATGGTGCTGGCTCAGCTGGAGGTCAACATGCAGAAGAATGCAAATTGACCCATCCTTATCTCCTTGCACTAAGCTCAATTCTAAGTGGATCAAAGATCTCCACATAAAACCAGACACACTGAAACTAATAGAAGGGAAACTAGGGAAGAACCTTGAACATATGGGCACAGGGGAGAATTTCCTGAACAGAACTCCAATAGCTTATGCTCTAAGATCAAGAATAGACAAATGGGACCTCATTAAATTACAAAGTTTTTGCAAGGCAAAAGACACTGTCAAAAAGACAAAGCGGCAACCAACTAACTGGGAAATGAGCTTTACCAACCTTACATCCGACAGAGGGCTAATATCCAAGATATACAAAGAACTCAAGAAGTTAAACTCCAGAGAGGCAAGTAACCCTATTAAAAAATGGGGTACAGAGCTACACAAAGAGTTCTCACCTGAAGAATATCTAATGGCTGAGAAGCACCTAAAGAGATGTTCATCATCCTTAGTCATTAGGGAAATGCAAATCAAAACAACCCTGAGATTCCATCTCACACCAGTCAGGATGGCTAAGATCAAAAACACAGGAGACAGCAGTTGTTGGCAAGGATGTGGAGAAAGAGGAACACTCCTCCACTGCTGGTGGAATTGCAGGCTGGTACAACCACTCTGGAAAGCAGTCTGGCGGTTCCTCAGAAAACTGGGCATGACACTCCCGGAGGATCCGGCTATACCACTCCTGGGCATATACCCAGAGACTTTACCTGCATGCAATAAGGACACATGCTCCACTATGTTCATAGCAGCCTTATTTATAATAGCCAGAAGCTGGAAAGAACCCAGATGTCCCTCAACGGAGGAATGGATTCAGAAGATGTGGTATATCTACACAATGGAATACTACTCTGCAATTAAAAACAATGAATTCACGAAATTCCTAGGCAAATGGTCAGAACTTGAAAATATCATCCTTAGTGAGGTAACCCAATCACAAAAGAACACACATGGTATGCAGTCACTGATAAGGGGATATTGACCCAGAATCTCGGAATACCCTAGACACAATCCGCATATCAATAGATTTCTAAAAAGATGGAAGGAGAGACCCCTGGTCCTGGAAATACTGGATGTAGGGGAACGCCAGGACAGAGTAAGAGAGGGGGGTTGAATGGAGAAAAGAGGGAGGGAAGGGGGCTTATGGGACTTTCGGGGAGGGAGGAAACGGGAAAGGGGAAGTGATTTGGAATGTAAATTAAAAAAATAAAAGAAAAAAAAAAGAAATACAATGAGCTTTCATAATTACACTAAAATGAGAAATAGACTTGGGACAAATTTGTGTTCAAGGCAAAACATTTAGGTAAAAGCATAGAGCCATGGGTATGCATTACGATAAGGCAAGACCATATAGAACCTGTTGCTTTGAACTTATAATGAGCATAGAGAATGAAACATTGCTTTGAACTTATATCAACATCCTTCTGTGACTCGCATTTTGTGTAACATTTTATCTCCGAGGTGATTTTCTAAGAATATTTTGTCTAGGGAGGTGTAAAAAAAGGCCAGAGAAAAGAAATAAAATTGTTGATTAAAAAAAAAAAAGAGTGACTTATCCATGCGTGCATGATAGGGTGAACGTGTAACTTTATTCTGCCTACATTCTAAAAACTCCAGTTCCTTATTATACTCTAATAGTTGGAAACATTTTTTCTATAAACAGGTTTAAACTTTTTATTTTATGTTTTACAGAGGGCTGTTCCCCTCCAGCGAGATATTGGAGAGAAGGTGGAGATCTCACTTCCTTGCTCAGAAGTGGAGGCACTGCTGGGAGATGACTCTCTCCTGGTGGGCTCCAGAAGGCTGTGGAACTGCCTGGCTCCCTGGTGCTAGTTTTGAGATTCCTCTTCTTCCCCAACTACCAGTACCAGAATAATGGACCTAAAAGTTACAAATGTAAGATTTTTCCTTTAAATTCCTAAACTTTAACTTCTGCTCCTAGTTTATATATTTGTCCCAGCAGATTTCCAATCAACTGAAGAATGCAAATTGCTCCAAACATACCAACCTCAGGTGGTCATTCAAAGCTAGCAAACCCCACATTAAAGCCAATATAAATCAGGTATTTCTGACAAAATTTTCTACCAGCCCGAGTGAGTCCCAGCTTGGGACCAGCATTACAGACTGTTTCAAAGCTACCTGCACTTCACTATTTATTTATTTCTCTATTTAGTTTCTGTCACAATGGCATGTCCATTGGTGAGAGTGGGGTGTTGAAGTCTCCCATTATTGTGTGAAGTTCAGTGTGTGATTTAAGCTTTAATAATGTTATTTTATGAATGCATGTGCCCTTGCTCTTGGTAGTTGTTTAGAATTGAAATGTCATCCTGATAGGTATTTTTTTATGAGTATGAAGTGTCCTTCCCCATGTCTTTTGATTACTTTTGGTTGAAAGTCTATTTTATTAATTCTTATAATGGCTACCCCATCATGTTTCTTGGGTCTGATTGCTGGAAAACCTTCTTCTAACCCTTTACTCTGAGGTGTGTTTCTTTTATGGATACTATTTACACATTCACTCTGTTAGCCTGTGTCTTTTTTATTAGTGAACTGAGTCTATTGATAGTCATAGATATTAATGACCAATGATTGTAAATTCCTGTTATTTTGATGTTGATGGTGGTTGTGTGTGTGTGTGTGTGTGTGTGTGTGTGTGTGTCTTCTTCTGATGTGGTTGGTCTGAAATTCTTTATCTTCGGTTTCCCTGTGTGTAGTTATCCTACTTGGGTTAGAATTTTCCTTCTAATAATCTCTATAGGACCGAATTGGTAGAAAGATATTATTTAAATTTTGTCTTATCATAGAATATTTTATTTTGTTCAAAAATAGTAATTGACACTTTTGCTGGGAATAGTAGTCTGGGCAGACATCTGTGGTCTCTTAGGGTCTTCAAGTTATCTGCTGAGGCCATTTTGGCTTTTATAGTCTCTGTTGAGAAATCAGGTATAATTCTGATAGGTCTACCTTTATATGTTATTTGGCCTTTTCCCTTCCATCTTTTAATATTCTTTGTTTTATATATTTAGAGTTTTGATTATTATATGGGGTGGGATTATCTTTTCTGGTCCAATCAATTTGGTGTTCCATAAGCTTCTTGTATCTTTATAGGCATTTCTTTCTTTAGGTTAGTGAAATATCCTTCTATAATATGGTTGAAAATTTTTCTGGGTCTTTGAGCTGTGAATCCTCTTCTTCTTCTATGATTCCCATTATTCTTAGGTTTGGTCTTTTCATAGCATTCCACATTTCCTGAATGTTTTGTGTCATTAACATTTTGGATTTATCATTTTCTTTGACTGATATATTAATTTTTTATAGTATCTTTTACCCCTGAGATTTTATCTTCCATCTCTTATATTGTGTTGATGATACTTACATTTCTAGTTCCTGTTCTCTTTCCTAAGTTTTCTATCTCCAATATTACCTAAGTTTGTGTTTTCTTTGCTGTTAATACTAATATTCCTCAAACTATTCCACAAAATAGAAACAGAAAGAACACTGCCAAACTCATTTTATGAGGCCACAGTCACTCTGATACCTAAACCACACAGACTTAGCAAAGAAAAGAAATTCAACCAATTTCACTTTTAAATATTGATGCAAAAATAATTATATACTCACAAATCAAATCTAAGAACACATCAAAGACTGACCCACCATGATCAAGTAGGCATTGCCCTGGGAGACTGGAGAAATTCAATACAAGAAAAACACCAAAATAACCCACCATATAAACAAACTAAAAGGAAAAAAAGCCATGATCATCTCATGGATGTTGAAAAAACCTTTGACAAAATCTAACACCCCTTCATGTTAAAAGTCTTAGAGAGGTCATGGATACAAGAAATATTCCTAAACACAATAAAGGCAACATAGAGCAGCCAATAGCCAACTCAAATTAAAAGGAGAGAAACTTAAAGCAATTCCAGTAAAATCAAGGATAAAACAAGGCTTCCACTCTCTCTGAATCTCTTCAATATAGTACTAGAAGTTCTAGCTAGAGCAGTAAGACAACTAAAGGAGATTAAGAGAATACAAATAGTAAAGGAATAAGTCAAAGTATCACTATTCATGGATGGTGTGATAGTATACAAAAGGAACCCCAAAAATTCTACCAGAAAACTACAGTTGATAAACACATTCAATAAAAAGGTTGGATACAAAATCAACTCAAAAAATCAGTTTTTATCCTTTAAACAAATGATAAATGGTATGAGAAAGGAATTAGGAAAACAATACCCTTCATGCTGGCCACAAATAAAATAAAAATCTTGGTGTAATGCTAACCAAGCAAGTGAAAAACCTGTATGACAAAAAGTTCAAGTCTCTGTAGAAAAAATTAAAGAACATAGTAGAAGATTGAAAGTTCTCCCATGTTCATGGAACAGAAGGGTTAACATAGAAAAATGGCCATCTTACTAAAAGCAATCTACAGATAATATATCAAAATTCCAACACAATTTTTATAGACCTTCAAGGAACAATTCTCAACTTCATATGGAAAAACAAAAAACCCACAATAGTTAAAACAATCCTATATAATAAAAGAACATTTGGAGATACTGCCATCCCAGACTTCAAGCTGTACTACAGAGAAATAGTAATAAAAACTGCATGTTATAGGTATAGAAACAGACAGGTTAGTCAATGGAATCAAATTGAAGACCCAGAAATAAGCCCACACACCTACAGACACTTGATTTTGGGCAAAGAAGCAAAAAGCCATACAACAGATTAAAAAAAAAATCTTCAAAAAATATTGCTGGTCTAACTGGATGTCTACATGTAGAAGAACACAAATAGGTCCATATTTATTTTCCTGCACAAAACTAAGTCCAAGTAGAAATAAGACCTCAGTGCAGACCTGGTAGAAGAGAAAATGAGAAATAGCATTGAACACATTGGTACAGGAGACAGCTTCCTGAACAGAACACTAACAGCTCTAGCACTAAGATCAACAATTAATAAATTAAACAATTAAACCTCATAAAAATCAAAAAGCTTTTGTAAGGCAAAGAACACCATCAGTAGGACAACATGGTAGCCTTCAGAATAAGTAAAGATCTTCACTAACCCTATATCTGACAGACAACTATTATCCAAAATATATAAAGAACTCAAGAAGTTAGACACCAACAAACCAAATTACCCAATTCAAAAATGAAGTACAGAGCTAAACAACAAATTGTCAGCAGAAGAATCTCTAATGGCCGAGAAACACTTAACAAGATGGTCAATATTCTAAGTTATCAGAGAAATGCAAACCAGAATGACTTTGAGATTCCACCTTACATCCATCAGAATAGCTAAGATCAAAAACTTAAGAGATATTATGTATTGGTGAGAATGTGGAGCAAGAGGAATGCTCCTCCATTGCTGGTGGGTGGGGCAAACTTGTACTACTACTCTGGAAATCAATTTGGTGGTTTCTCAGAAAATTGGGAATAGTTCTACCTCAAGACCCAGCTATATCACTCCTGGGCATATACCCAAAAGATAACCCACCATCCCATAAGGACACTTGTTCAACTATGTTCATAGCAGCTTAATTTCTAATACAAAATAGAAACAACCCAGATGTCTATAACTGAATAATGGATAAAGAAAATGTAGTTCATTTATACAGTGTAGTACTATTTGTTTATACTTTCACTATATACATTTTATTTTTTCAATTGTATCTTAATAATGCTGGGGGAAACAGCAATACAATGAACTTAGCATTAGGAAAAATTTATCTTTTTTTTCCCAGGTGATGGGATAGGGGGTTTCCAGGGGTGGTTGAAACTGGCAAAAGGGATAACATTTGAAATGTAAATAAAGGTAATATGCAATAAAAATACTTTGAATCCCTCCATATGTATTCCTTGGTTGGTGGTTTAGTCCCTGGGAGCTCTGGGAGATCTGGTGGCTTGATATTGTTCTTCTTCCTATGGGATTGCAAACACCTCCAGTTCTTTTGGTCATTTCTCTAATTCCTTCATTGGGGACACCATGCTTAGTCCAATGGTTGGCTTTGAGCATCTTCCTGTGTATTTATCAGGATCTGGCAGAGCCTCACAGGAGACAGATATATCAGGCTCCTATCAGCATGCCCCTCTTGGCATTCACAATAGTATCTGGGTTTGGTGTCTGCATATGGGAAGGATTTGCAGGTAGGGCAGTCTCTAAATGGCCTTTGCTTCAGTCTCTGCTCTGCACTTTGTCTCCTTATTTGCTCCTGTGAATATTTTCTTCCCCCTTCTAAGAAGGACCAAAGCATCTTTTGGGTATATGCCCAGGAGTGATATAGCTGGGTCTTGAGGTAGAACTATTCCCAATTTTCTGAGAAACCACCAAATTGATTTCCAGAGTAGTAGTACAAGTTTGTCCCCCCCCCCCCACCAGCAATGGAGGAGCATTCCTCTTGCTCCACATTCTCACCCACACTTTGGTCTTCCTACTTCTTAGCTTCATGTGGTCTGGGAATTATATCTTGGGTATTCCAAACTTGTGGGCTAATGTACACTTATCAGTGCATGCATAACATGTGTGTTCTTTTATGATTGGGTTATCTCACTCAGGATATTTTCTAGTTCCAACCATTTGCCTAAGAATGAATTCCATGTTTTTAATAGGTGAGTAGTACTCTATTGTGTAAATGTACCACATTTTCTGTATCCATTCCTCTGTCGGGGGAGATCTGCATTTTTTTCCAGCTTCTAGCTATTATAAATAAGGCTGCTATGAACATAGTGGCGCATGTGTCCTTGTTAGATGATGGAGCATCTTCTGGGTATATGCCCAGGAGTGATATATCTGGGTCCTCAGGTAGAACTATGTCCAATTTTCTGAGGAATCATGAAACTGATTTCCAGAGTGGTTGTACTAGCTTGCAATCCCACCAGCAATGTAATAGTATTCTTCTTTCTTCACATCCTTACCAGCATCTCCTGTCACCTGACTTTTTGATCTTAGCCATTGTGACTATTGTGAGGTAGAATCTCAGGTTGTTTTGATTTGCATTTCCCTGATGACTAAATATGTTGAACATTTCTTTAGGTGCTTCTCAGCCATTTGATATTACTCAGTTGAGAATTCTTTGTTTAGCTACGTACTCCATTTTTAATAGAATTATTTGATTCTCTGGAGTTCAACTTCTTGAGTTCTTTGTATATATCAAATATTAGCCCTCTATCAGATGAAGGATTGGTAAAGATCTTTTCCTGAGACTCTTAGCTGGTCTGCTCCAGTGAAGACAGCATATCTTGACCCATCCTAGAGGACCCGCTGCACTCAGAGCAGTTGGTAAGAACCACCCACCTACCTGGAGTCCCACAGCTGCTGCTAGGAGCCCAGTGGACCAAAACCTCTGCCCTCCCAAATATCACTCCCCTTCCATCCCTTCTGCCTCTTCAACCTGGTCCTTTCTGCTGGGGCAGTCTCTTAGCTGGTCTGCTCCAGTGAAGACACCACATCCTGACCCACCCTAGAGGACTCACTGAACTCAGAGCAGTTGACTCTTAGCTGGTCTGATCCAGTGAAGACAACATATCCTGACCCATCCTAGAGGACCCACTGCACTCAGAGCAGTAGAGGACCCAATGTACTCAAAGCAGTTGTAGATTGGCTGTACTCAGAGCAGTTGGACAACAGCTTGGCTGCACCACTGAAGACTCAATAGTCTGAAGGCCTCCCAGGAGGTCTACTGCAGCCAGGGCAACAGATCAGCAGCCTTTCTGTCCCTGCGAAGAGCCCCCAGTTGGAAGGCTTCACAGGTGACCACCTGCTACAGGCAAGGCTCCAGGCCTACCAGGAGACCCAAAACAACCCAGAGACAAAGAGGCATACTCCAGACAGTCACCCAGACCAACAAACACCAGGGACAGCCAGATGGAGAAAGACAAGCACAAGACCATAAGCAACAGAAGCCAATATACATCAGCACCATCGGAACCCAGTTCTCCCACAACAGCAAACGCTGAATAAAACACACCTGCAAATCAGGAATCTGTCCTAAATTCCTATCTCAGGAAGATAATAGAGTCCTTTAAGGAGGTTATCAATAACTCACTGAAAGAAATACAGGAAAACACAGATAAACAGGTCAAGGAATTGAATAAAGTCATTCAAGACCTAAAAGTGGAAGTAGAAACAATAAAGAAAACACAAATGGAGGCAAACCTGGAAATGGAAAACCTAGGAAAGAGATCAGGAATTACAGATGTAAGTACCACCAACAGAAGAAAAGAGATAGAAGAGAGAATCTCAGGTGTAGAAGATACCATAGAAGAGATTGACACAACTGTCAAAGAACATTCAAAACATAAAAAACTCCTAAACCAAAGCATCCAGGAAATTCAGAACACAACAAAAGACCAAATCTAAGAATAATTAGAATAGAGGAGAACGAAGATTCCCAGCTCTAAGGACCTGAAAATGTCTTCAACAAAATCATAGAAGAAAACTTCCCCAACCTAAAGAAAAAGATGGCCATAAAGGTACAAGAAGCATATAGAACACCAAATATATTGGAACAAAAAAGAAAATCCTCTCATCACATAATAATAAGAACACTAAACACACAGAACAAAGAAAGAATATTAAAAGTTGCAAGGGAAAAGGACCAAGTAATGTACAAAGGTAGAAGTATCAGAATTACACCAGACTTCTCAATAGAAACTGTGAAAGCCAGAAGAGTCTGGTCAGAGGTTATGAAGACTCTAAGAGAACACAAATACCTGCCCAGGCTACTATACCCAGCAAAGCTCTCAATCAACATAGTTGGAGAAACCAAAATATTCCAAGACAAAACCAAATTCAAACAGTATCTATCTACCAATCCAGCCCTACAGAGGATCCTAGAAGGAAAACTCCAACAGAAGGAAGGAACCTGCACCAAACAAAGGACAAGATATTAAGCATCTTGCCACAAAGTCAAAAGGAGAGAACCACAAGCACATAAAGCTACCTACAAAAACAAACATATCAGGAAACAACAGCCATCTCTTTTTAATATCTCTCAATATTAGTGGACTCAACTCACCTATAAAAAGACATAAGCACTTTACTGCACACAAGAAACTCACCTCAATAACAAAGACAGACACTATCTCAGAGTAAAAGGATGGAAAAGGGTCTTCTAAGCAAATGGTCCCAGGAAAGAAGCAGAAGTTGCCATCCTAATACCCAACAAAATAGACTTTCAACCAAAAATTATCAACCATGAAATTCATCAAGGGTAAAATCCACGAAGAGAAAGTCTCAATTCTGAACATCTATGCCCCAAGTAAAAGAGCACCAACATTCATAAAAGAAACTTTACTAAAGCACAAAACACACATTGAACCCCACAAAATAATAGTGGGATACTTCAATACCTCACTCTCATCAATGGGCAGGTCATTGAAACAGAAAGTAAACAGACACAGTGAGACTGAGAGAGGTTATAAACTAAATGGATTTAATAGATATCTAAAGAACATTTCACCCTAAAGCAAAAGAATACAGCTTCTTCTCAGCACCTCATGGTACCTTCTCCAAAATCAACCATAAAATTGGTCACAAAACAACCCTCAACAAATACAAGAAGATTGAAATAATTCCATTCATCCTATCAGATCACCAAACCCTAAGGCTAGTCTTCGATAACAGGAAAAACTACAGAAAGCCTACAAACACAGGGAAACTAAACAATTCTTCACTCAACGATAACCTGATCAGAGAAGAAACAAAGGAAAAAAATTAAAGAAATCCTGGAATTTAATGAAAATGTTAACAAAACATACCCAAACCTATGGAACACAATGAAAGCAGTGCTAAGAGGAAAGTTCATCCACTAAATACCCTGATTAAAAAAAAACTGGAGAGATCTTATACAAACAACTTAACAGCACACCTGAGAGCTCTAGAACAAAAAGAAGCAAACTCACCCAGGAGGAGTAGAAGGCAGGAAATAGTCAAACTCAGGGCCAAAATCAACCAAATAGAAACACAGAAAACAATGCAATCAACAATGGAATACTACTCAGCTATTAAGAATGAGGACATCCTGAGTTTTGCAGGCAAATGGATGGAACTTGAAAATATCATCCTGAGCAAGGTAACTCAGACCCAAAATGACATGCATGATATGTACTCACTAATAAGTAAATATTAGGGGGAAAAAAGTACAGAATACCCAAGATACAGTAAACAGAACTTGAAAAGGTCAACAAGTTGAAGTGCCCAAAGGGAGGGAGAAGAAAGCCATCACAATTGGGTAGGGAGGGAGGGGCCTGGGAGGGAATATGGATAGGGGTAAGGGGTGGGGAGGAGAGGGGAGGGGAACCTGATCTGGTATTGGGTGAGGGAAAAGGACTGAAACGCTGAGTGCCAGAAGAAAGAATGGAAACAGGGAACCTCAGGAGATAGAAGGTTGGGAGGACCCTCCAGAATGCACCAGAGACTTGGGAGGTGAGAGAATCTCAGGACACAAAAGGGAGGGACCTTAGATGAAATGCCCTACAATAGGCAGAGGGAAATTATAGAGCCCAACTCCAGCATGAAGACAGGGCATTAAAAGAGGGAGAGGGGGGTCATCCCACAGTCACAGCTGTCCAGCAACAGGCCCAAAGCGGGATCCAGCTCAAGGAGAAGTCCAAAGGCCTGACATTATTACTGAGCATATGGAGCACTCACAAAAAGGGACCTAGCATGACTGCACTCTAGAAAACTCAACCATAAGTCATATGCAGATATTTGCACCCAAAAAATAGACAGAAGCAGCTGGCCCTTGTTGTTGAATTAGAGAAAGCTGAAAGAAGATAAGGAGAAGGGTGACCCTCTAGGAGGATCAGCAGTCTCAATTAATCTGTACCCCCAAGATCTCTCAAATACTGGACCACCAAACATGCACCACGCGCAAGCTGATATGACACCCCCAACACACATACAATAAAGGGCTGACAGGAATTTTGCCAAAATTTGCAAATTTCTAACTCTATGAAGAATTGAGTTGGAATTGCATTGAATTTGTAGATTGCTTTTGGCAAGATGGCCATTTTTATTATATTAATCCTGCCAATCCATGAGCATAGGACATCTTTCCATTTTCTGATGTTTTCTTCAATTTCTTTCTTCAGAGGCTTGAAATTCTTGTCATACTGATCTTCCACTTGCTTGGTTAGAGTCACACCAAGGTATTTTATATTATTTGTGACTATTGTGAAGGGTGTCATTTCCCTAATTTCTTTCTCAGCCTGTTTATCCTTTGAGTAGAAGGAAGCCACAGATTTGTTTGAGTTAATGTTATATACAGTCGTTTTGCTGAAGTTGTTTCTAAGGTTTAGGAGTTCTCTGATGAAATTTTTGGGGTCATATAAGCATACTATCATGTCATCTGCAAATAGTGATATTCTTCCTTTCTAATTTGTATCCCTTTGACCTCCTTTTGTTGTCTAATTCTTCTGGCTAGGAATTTGAGTACTATATTGAATAGGTAAGGAGATAGTGGGCAGCCTTGTCTACTCCCTGATTTTGATGGGATTGTTTCAAGTTTCTCTCCATTTGGTTTGATATTGGCTACTGGTTTGCTGAATATTTCCTTCACTATGTTTAGGTATGGGCCTTGAATTCCTGAGATGACCAAAACTTTTGCCATGAAGGGATGTTGAATTTTGTCAAATTCTTTCTCAGCATGAATGGGATGATCATGTGGTTTTTTTCTTTGAGTTTGTTTATATATTGGATTACATTGGTGGATTTCCATATATTGAACCATCCCTGCAACCCTGGGATGAAGTCTACTTGATCACGATGGATGATTGTTTTGATGTTTTCTTGTATTCTGTTTTCAAGAATTTTTTGATTGTTTTAACATCAATATTCATAAAGGAAATGGATCTGAAGTTCTCTTTCTTTATTGAATCTTTGTGGGGTTTAGGTATAGGCACAATTGTGGCTTCATGGAAGGAATTGGGTAGTGTTCCTTCTATTTCTATTTTGTAGAATAGTTTGAAGAATTGAAGAATTGGTATTAGGTCCTCTTTGAAGGTCTGATAAAATTCTGCACTAAAACCATCTGGTCCTGGGCTTTTTTAGGTTGGGAGATTATTAATGACTGCTTCTATTTCTGTAAGGGTTATGGGACTGTTTAGATGGTTTATCTGATTGTGATTTATCTTTGGCATCAGGTATCTATCTAGAAAATTATCCTTTTCATCCACATTTTCCAATTTTGCTGAATATAATCTTTTGTAGTATAATCTGATGATTTTTTGAATTTCCTTGATTTCTGTTCCTATGCCTCCAATTTCATATCAATTATATTCTAAACAAATTGGCACAGAAATTTCAAATAAGAAAAGATAATTTACTTACTCTAAATGATGTTCCAAAGTCGTTAGGAGATATTAGTTGGCTAAGACCTCACCTAAAGCTCACCACAGGAGGACTTAAGTCTCTGATGTTCTCAAGGGGGGTTCAAATTAACTGGTAAGAGACAAATAACTTTACAGACAGTAGAGGAAGCTAGTGTAGTCAATTGCTGGTTATTTATGTTATGTGCTCATAGCAATTCCATGGCAAAGGGAGCATTAATGTAGATTTATACTTTTTCATCTCCAAGTAAAGTTTTAACAACCTATTATTAAGCTATTGTTGTGTTAACAAAGAATTGTAGGAAAGAATCATGAAAGCATTTTGATAAAGATGTCTTAAGAATGTGATGAACCCAGATGTCCCTCTATGGAGGAATGGATACAGAAGATGTGGTATATTTACACAATGGAATACTACTTTGCAGTTAAAAATAATGAATTCATGAAATTCTTAGGCAAATGGTCAGAATTGGAAAATATCATTCTTAGTGAGGCAACCCAATCACAAAAGAACACACATGGTATGCAGTCACTGATAAGGGGATATTAACCCAGAATCTCAGAATACCCAAGACACAATTCACATATCAATTAATTTCCAAGAAGATGGAAGGAGAGACCCCTGGTCCTGGAAAGACTGGACGTAGGGGAATACCAGGACAGATAAGCGAGAGGGGATTGAATTGGGAACAGGGGAAGGGAAGAGGGCTTATGGGACTTTCGGGGAGGGAGGAACTGGGAAAGGGGAAATCATTGGGAATGTAAATAATATATATATAATAAAAAATTATATATATAATAAAATATTATATATATAATTAAAAAAGAATGTGATGAAATATCTGTTCCTTATTTCAAAAAGCAATTAAATTGGTTATTGCGAGGTGAGATCTCCACCTTCTCTCTGGAGGGGTACAGCTAGGAGGGCACAGGGCATACGATCAGTGGAGCTGCTGGAACAGGAGTCTTCCCTTCTGGCTGCCATTTGCAGCAGGGAACCAGACAGCTCCACAGCCTTCTGTGCACAGACACTGCCAGAAGAGAGTTGGTCTCCCAGGAGTACAGATACAGGCTTACAGGCCCATAGAAGGGACAAACACCAGCCAGACACAGCAAGACCAACTAACACCAGAGATAACCAGATGGTGAAAGCAAGCGCAAGACTACCAACAGAAACCAAGGCTACTTGGCAACAAAGGAGCCCAGGTCTCCCACCACAGCAAATCCCTGATACCCCAACACACTGGAAAAGCAAGAGTTGGATTTAAAGTCTCATCTCACGATGCTGTTAGAGGACATCAAGAAAGACATAAATAACTCCCTTAAAGAAATACAGGAGAACATGGGTCAAATGGTAAAAGCCCTTAAAAAGGAAACACAAAAATCCCTGAAAGAAATACAGGAGAGCACGGGTGAACAGGTAGAGGCCCTTAAAGAGGAAACACAAAAATCCCTGAAAGAATTACGGGAAAACACAAAAAAACAAATGAAGGAACTGAACAAAACCATCCAGTATCTAAAAATGGAAGTAGAAACAACTAAGAAATAACAAAGTGAGACAGCTCTGGAGATAGAAAACCTTGGGAAGATTTCAGAAGTCATAGATGCAAGCATCAACAACAGAATACAAGAGATAGAAGAAAGAATCTCAGGGGCTGAAGATACCATAAAAAACATTGACTCAACAGTCAAAGAAAATGCAAAATGCAAAAAGCTTGTAACCCAAACCATCCAGGACACAATGAGAAGACCAAACCTAAGGATTATAGGTATAGAAGAGAGTGAAGATTCCCAACTCAAAGGTCCAGAAAACATCTTCAACAAAATTATAGAAGAAAACTTCCCTAACCTAAAGAAAGAGATGTCCATGAACGTACAAGAAGCATACAGAACTCCAAATTGACTGGGCCAGACCAGAAAGTCCTCCCAGCACATAATAATCAAAACACCAAATGCACTAAACAAAGAAAGAATATTAAAAACAGTAAGAGAAAAAGGTCAAGTAACCTCTAAAGGCAGGCCTATCAGAATTACACCAGACTTCTCACCTGAGATGATGAAAGCTAGAAGATCCTAGGCAGATCTCATACAGACCCTAAGAGAACACAAATGCCAGCCCAGACCACTATACCCAGCAAAACTCTCAGTCACCATAGATGGAGAAAACAAGATATTCCATGATAAAACCAAATTTACACAATATCTTTCCACAAATCTAGCCCTACAAAGGATAATAGATGGAAAATGCCAACACGAGGAGGGAAACTACACCCTAGAAAAAGCAAGAAAGTAATCTTTTTCCAACAAACCCAAAAGAAAGTAACCACACAAACATAAAAAGAACATCAAAAATAAGAGGAAGCAACAGTCACTATTCCTTAATATCTTATAACATCAATGAACTCAATTCCCCCAAAAAAACATAGCCTAACAAATATTTTTCATGTAAATCTTCCATTTTATCAGATAATGTTTGTGAATCCTCTTTCAATTTAGTAATGTTTTATGTCTACCATTTTAACTGTATTATTTTCCATGATAATCTTTAATTTTAACATTTTTTCTATGTATTTCTTCAATTTTATCAGAAATATTTTCCATGTAAATCTTCAATTTTGTCAGAAAATGTTTATAATTCCACTTGCAATCAACTTAGGAATATTTTTATGCCTACCATTTTATCAGTATGATTTTCCATGATAATCTTCAATGTTAATGTTTTTCTATATTTTTCTTCAATTTTATCAGAAATATTTTCCATGCAAATTTTCCATTTTAACAGACAATGTCTATAATTTTACTTTCAATCAACTTAGGAACATTTTTATACCTACCATTTTATGTGTATAATTTTTACATGAAATAGTCAATCTTAATGTGTTTTTCTATATATTTCTTCAATTTTATCAGAGATATTTCCATGTAAATCTTCAATTTTATCAGAAAATGTTTATAATTCCATCTTCAATCAACTTAGAAATATTTTTATGCCTACCATTTTATCTGTATAATTTTCCATGATAATCTTCAATTTTAATGTTTTTCTACATATTTTGTCAATTTTATCAGGAATATTTTCCATGTAAATCTTCAGTTTTATCAGAAAATATTTATAATTCTACTTTCAATCAACGTAGGGATATTTTTATTCCTACCAATTTATCTGTATAATTTTCCATGAAATAGTCAATTTTAACATGTTTTCTATATATTTCTTGAATTTTATCACAGATATTTTCCATGTAAATCTTCAATTTTATCAGAAAATGTTTATAATTCCACCTTCAATCAATTAGAAATATTTTTGTGACTACCATTTTATCTGTATAATTTTCCATGATAATCTTCAATTCTAATGGTTGTTCTACATATTTTGTCAATTTTATCAGGAATATTTTCCATGTAAATCTTCAGTTTTATCACAAAATATTTATAATTTTACTTTCAATCAACTTAGGAATATTTTTATTCCTACCAATTTATCTGTATAATTTTCCATGAAATAGTCAATTTTAACGTGTTTTCTATATATTTCTTGAATTTTATCAGAAATATTTTCCTTGTAGATATTCAATTTTATCAGAAAATGTTTATAATTCCACTTTCAATCAACTTAGAAATATTTTTGTGACTACTATTTTATCTGTAATTTTCCATGATAATCTTCAATTTTAATGTTATTTTATATTTTTCTACAATTTTATTAAAAATATTTCCCATGTAAATGTTCAGTTCTATCATAAAATGTTTTTACCTCCTTTTTCAATTAGTTTAGTAATGTTTCTTATATCTACCGGTTTACTCTTTAATTTTCCATGAAAATTGTCAATCTTAATGTGTTTTTCTATATGTTTCTTCAATTTTGTCAGAAACATTTTCCATGTAAATCTTTAATTTTATCATAAAATATTTTTACTTTCTTTTTCATTAAAAAAAATTCAAATTGAGGGCTGGTGAGTGGGCCAGTGGTTAAAGTGGCTTGCCGTGCCAGCCTGATCTGAGTCTGATCCCCAGAAACCACTGTAGAACTGACTTTAAATCATCCCATGACCCCTGCACACATGATCTGTGGCATGAGTGGGTCCCCTCACCTCTCCTGCCCTCCTCACCCTCTCTCTTCCTCTCCCTTTCCTCCCCTACAATATTAATAAATAAAATGTAAGATTTCTGAAAATAAATAAATAAATAAATAAATAAATTGGTTATTGCAGAGTATTGATATTTGGCCTATTGCATGACAAACCTTTTAGGCAAAATTGATCATTGTTATCCAAAAGACAAGTTGTTAAAATTTGCTTCCATGCATATTTTTATATTTCCTGTAGATTTATGCACACATCCCATAAAAAACACAGTTACTGTATTTATAAACAGTTCTTCTATGGGAGAAAAGCTCATGTAATTGAATCACGTTTATTTTTTTTGAGTTTCCCCCTGCTTCAGCACAGATAATTGAATTTTGTGCTATAAAAAAAAAATCAAGCTTTTAATTTGTATACTGATAGCCTGTGTGTGAGTGTGTGTGTGTGTGTGTGTGTATGTATATGTATCATGTCTTACAATTGCTTGAAATTGTTCCTTTTTTAGATACTGCTAATTCTTAAATTTTATAATTATTTATGCAAATATAACTCAAGTTAAGAAAAGGTACTGTTCCTTTAAAGGACTGACCTCTGGACATTTAAGAGCTCATTCCAGGGCTGGAGAGATGGCTCAATGATTAAGAGCACTGGTTGTTTGCACTTCCAGAGGTCCTGAGATCAAATCCCAGCAACCACATAGTGGCTCGTAACCATCTATAATGAGATCTGACACCCTCTCTGATGTCTAATGACAGCTACAGTGTACTAATATATAATAAATTAAATCTTTAAAACAGAGTTCATCCTAGATTGTCTGGACAAGACCCGTTAAGGCAAGGCCACAAGAGATTTGTATTCCAGGCAGACTATAGGCCTTACATACAAACAATTGACCATACAATCATATTCTTTACATCATCAAAATAGTAATGGCTTGAAAATAAATTGATATTTTTATAGAATGTACACATCAAATTGTAAAGACTTGTTCTCAGTTTCTACCTGTACCACATAATGGTGTTGATTCTAGAGGACTTAATCAATTATTACAAATTAATGATACTCATATTTCTGATTTTAGAAAATTAAAATATGTACATGTGACTAATGACACCTTTTCAAGCTTTCTAGTTGCAAGTGCTTTAACAGGAGAAGAAACTAAAAATGTAATTAGTCATTGCCTGCATTGTTGTCTATGTTTGGTGTCCCAACTCAGATTAAAACAGATAATGGAACTGGCTATTTATTACAGTCAAGCATTTGAGATGTATTCACAACAATTTAATAACAATTTAATTCTTTATAATTCTCAAGGACAAGGTATTGTGAAATTTTAAAACAATATCTTCTTAAAAACAAAAAGGGGGGAATAATATCCCTGTGCACATTATTTAAATCATGCTTTTATATTTTTGAAATTTAAAAACTTGGATGCCAAGGGACTCCTTGCTGAGTGTCTATAGCATCCTACAACTAGGAATACTCATGCCTAGGTGAGATTGGCATATGGCATGATCCTGATCAGGTATGGGGAAGAGGGCATGTTTGTGTTTTTTTTCCGTGGAATGCTGCAGAAGCATGCTAGCTGCCAGGATGATTGGTGTGGCATGATGAAGATAATGCTGACCTGTGAGTTTGCTAAGTGCCCTGACAATGGTGACAGGAAAGCTGTATTGGGTGTATGTTCTTGACCCACCCTAGCTTGTCTATGTTCCACATTAGACAAGCCGCCTTAAATCTCTTTCCTTTAATGTGACCAGTTATTCTGACTCAATTACGGACTGGTCTAGAAATAAATACAATATTGGAGATTCCAATTATGAAGATGACTAAAAATCAGCCAACTGTGGTAATTTGGAGCATAGAAACCACTGTTTCTGAGAAGTAACAGTTTTCTGTTAATTCTCAAAGCCACCTCCCACATACTGGAGGCCAGTCTTTATGCCTGATAGTTGCTAATTTGCAACTGAATTGGATACCTAGAGACATCTGCAGACAAGTTAATCCTCTTATGCTCTTAACTATTGACTTTGTATTTTAAGCAGGGTGGTCTGTTTCCCCCAGTATCACCTTTGGCAAAGCTCAGTGACTCACCATGACAGTTATTTGTCATTATGAAGAAATGCATTGAGTCTATATTTGTAGGTCCTTTGTGGCTTTGGTCTGAATTGGGAAAAAGTTGTGCTATGAAGGCCTGTAGCCAGAGATGGGCAACTAAGGACTTATAATATTCTTCTCAACCTAAGACAGGAACATGTGCCCAGAGGCCTCATTTCTTCATAATAAACAATAATAGGCCGTATTTGTAAAATAAACACAAACAGGTTACTCGTGTTTTCCCAAGACACCAGCCACCATAATTCTCAGACAGGACTAAGGAGCATAAATAAATCTTTTGCCCCAATCCAGTCAGTTTTTAACAGATAAAAAGGGAGGACTAGTGCCCTCCCTTGAGCCCATGAGCAGGAAATTCAGACCTTGGTGTTTGGTAACAGGAGCCCACGTAAAGTGGAGATGTGGGACCTTGGTAAAGTCTATTTTTCTTCCAGAACTGCAGCTTCCTGCACTGAGCTGGCAGAGCCAGTCACGTGCTGAGTAGTTGAATTCAGGTTTTTGGGGGAAGGGTTTTCCCTCACCTTTAAATTCGAAGTTACCCATTAAAATTTGAGCCTTGGATATTAGCACTCTGTTGGATGTAGGGTTGGTAAAGATCTTTCCCCAATTCGTTGGTTGCCATTTTATCCTTTTGACGGTGTCCTTTGCCTTACAGAAACTTTGTAATTTTGTGAGATCCCATATGTCAATTCTTGATCTTAAAGCATAAGCTATTGGTGTTCTGTTCAGGAAATTTTTCCCTGTGCCCAAGTGCTCAAGGCTCTTCCCCAGTTTCTTTTCTATTAGTTTCAGTGTGTCTGGTTTTATATGGAGGTCCTTGATCCACTTGGACTTGAGCTTAGTACAAGGAGATAAGAATGGATCAATTTGCATTCTTCTGCATGCTGACCTCCAGTTGAACCAGCACCATTTGTTGAAAAGACTGTCATTTTTCCACTGGATGGTTTTAGCTCCTTTATCAAAGATCAAGTGACCATAGGAGTGTGGATTCATTTCTGGGTCTTCAATTCTGTTCCATTGATCTAAATGCCTGTCACTGTACCAATACCATGCAGTTTTTAACACTATTGCTCTGTAGTACTGCTTGAGGTCGGGGATACTGATTCCCCCAGAAGTTCTTTTACTCTTGAGAAAAGTTTTAGCTATCCTGGGTTTTTTTGTTATTCCAGATGAATTTTTGAATTGCTCTTTCTAACTCTATGAAGAATTGAGTTGGGATTTTGATGGAGATTGCCTTGAATCTGTATAATGCTTTTGGCAAGATGGTCATTTTTGCTATATTAATCTTGCCAATCCAAGAGCACGGAAGATTTTTCCATCTTCTGAGATCATCTTCGATTTCTTTCTTCAGAGACTTGAAGTTCCTGTCATACAGATCTTTCACTTGTTTGGTTAGAGTCACACCAAGATATACAAAGAACTCAAGAAGGTAGCCTCCAGAGAGCTAAATAATGCTTTTAAAAAATGGGGTACAGAGCTAAACAAAGAATTTTCACCTGAGGAATATCAAATGGCTGAGAAACACCTAAAGAAATGTTCAACATCCTTAGTCATTTAGGGAGATGCAAATCAAAACAACCCTGGGATTTCACCTCACTCAGGTCAAAATGGCTAAGATCAAAAACTCAGGAGACAACAGGTGCTGGAGAGAATGTGGAGAAAAAGGAACACTCCTCCACTGCTGGTGGGATTGCAAGCTGGTACAACCACTCTGGAAAGCAGTCTGGCGGTTCCTCAGAAAACTGGGCATAATACTACCAGAGGACCCTGCTATACCACCCCTGGGCATATACCCAGAGGATTCACCAGCATGTAATCAGGACACATGTTCCACTATGTTCATAGCAGCCCTATTTATAATAGCCAGAAGCTGGAAAGAACCCAGATGTCCCTCAGTGGAGGAATGGATACAGAAAATGTGGTATATTTACACTATGGAGTACTGCTCACCTATTAAAAACAATGAATTCATGAAATTCTTGGGCAAGTGGGTGGAACTGGAGAATGTTATCCTGAGTGAGGTAACCCAAACACAAAAGAACACACATGGTATGCACTCATTGATAAGTTGATATTAGCCCAGACGCTCAGAATACCTAAGAAACAATTCACATATCAAATGATGCCCAAAAAGAAGGAAGGAAAGGGCCCTGGTCCTAGAAAGGCTCAATGCAGTAGTGTAGGGGAATACCAGTGGGGGAGGGAAGAGGGCTTATGGGACTTTCAGAGAGGGGGTATCCAAGAAAGAGGAAATCATTTGAAATGTAAATAAAGAATACATCTAATAAAAAATTTATAGAATAAAAGCAAAAATTTTAAATGTGCTGAAGTTTACATTAAATATAAATAGGAAGCAAATCAGGAACTACATCTGTAAATCACCAATGTTACTAAGTGGTTCTTTATAAGACACATTAAAAATATCATACATTTGGAATGTAAATAAAAAATATAGAAAATAATTAAAAAAATCATGCAATTTAACTCTAAGAATATAAACTAGAATAATATATTTTCTGTAACATGTATATACACAGTCATCATAAGCATATATAAAGATACTGTCTGGTGTTAGAGAACCACGATGAAATTTATGAGGAGTCATCAATAGCCATATGCTATTTATGGATACTGGTTAATGTAGAAAAATGGCCAGTCAAGATATGTACCCAATAATTTTCAAATATGCTGCTTATTTGCATGTGAAATTATATAACCTTTGGAAAATAATTTTGGAGGTTTTTTGATAGATCAAATTTATATTTATCACACTTTCTAATAAACATCTTCCTATTTACATTGAAAGCAAATTGCAAATCCATATAGATACCCACATACATGTTCACAGAACCTTCTTTTCTTTTGAGCTAATAGAATGAGCATAGATGTTTCAAAATGAATGTATTTATTTTAAATATGGAATATGTGAAGATCAGTGTTTTCAAACTATTTTTCAATCAAAGCAATGCATTATAACTGTAATTATTTATATTAAGTCAAAATGTTAGAAAAAAAGATGGTTAATTTTATGTGAAGTTCTACAAAGGCAGCATTGTAATGATAGAAAAATAGATCCATATTTGTAGGTTTTGGCAATAAAGAGACATGAGCATACTTTCTCAAAAAATGTATGTTTTTTTTTAAACCTTAGTTGACGTTAGGCAATTTTCATGAGTTCATACTCATGAAAATCATGGTTTGTCCTCATAGTAACAGAAGAGCCTTACTACGCCCAGAATTCCATTATACTTAATTCCCTAAAATGTAATTCTATTAAAGATTATTTATAAAATAAAGAGTATGTTTGTTTTTATTAAAATCACCATGGGGGTGAGTAAGATGGCTTCATGGTTAAGAGCACTGCCTGCTCTTCCAAAGGTTCTGATTTCAATTCCCAACAACCATATGGTGGCTCGTGGCAATCTATAAAGGGATCTGATGCCCTCTTCTGGCATGCAGGTGTATATGTAGACAGAACACTGATACATTTTTAAAGTACATAAATGATTTTTTAATTATACTAGGATGGAAATCAGTGAATCTGAAGTTATTTTTTAAGATGGAAATCAGTAAAAATAAAGCTTTTGTCTCCTATAGTTGCTTTCATCAAAAATTCCACTCAGTTGTACCATGAAGCTTCACCTGCAATTCTCCATGTTGGCTTTAGTGAAGACCTACTTCCTATAAACGTATGCTTTAAAAAGAAAATGTAAGTTCTTTTAGAATTTCACATAGTGTGTTTTGGTCATATTCATACTCTTCCCAAATACATGCATAGCTACCCTCCTTCTGTACCTATCCAACTTTGTTTTCTTTTGTTCCTCACTTTTAAAATTTAAATTGTACTATCCCTATATTCTTAGAAACATAAGCGTGGTAGACTTAGCGCACACACACACACACACAAACAAACTTATAAAAAACTGACTCTTCCTCTCCTAGTAGTTGTCAGTTGGCTACAGCTACTCTGTTAGTGGTAGAATTTCAAGCCCAACTCACATCTCCAGACTGAGATTTTGTCTGGCTTGAATTCGCTTAGATTTTATGCACATTGTCACAAAAGGTATGAGTTCATATTTGTAACTAACCTGCTGTGTCCAAAATATATTACTTCCTTGCTATCTACTACTTCTTCTGTAATAATCCCTGAGCCATGGAAGGAGAGAGTGGAGTGTAGATGCTCCATTAGGGCTGAGCATACTCTGCAGTCTTATTCATTGCACCTTGACCAATTGTCAGTCTTTGTGTTAGTCAGCTTCTACTAAAGATAGAAGCTTTTCTGGCGAGAGTTACAAGAATCATTAATTCATGAGTATAATAATAATTCATTACAAGTCAGTTTAAATCCATTCAGGAAATTTTAAAGTCTTAAAGGAAGCACCTCTCATTAATTCTTGTACTGTCCTTGAGACATTGGATGCAGTTACAAGACATTTGCAGAATGTAGAATGGTTTGGTAGATGTCCCAGAAGTCACCCTATCATCTCCTCTGCCCTCAGTGGGAAAGAGGATGAGAATGCAAAGTCCCTGAAATCATTTTAGATGCTCTGTACAAAAAAATGAAATGCCCAAGAAAGTTGTTTGAAAACTTCCTGTACCTTCAAAATTGCAATTTAATGCTTCAGGAGAATCTAAAATTTCATTCTACTGAAAATAATGCAAGCAACAAAAATAGAGGGGCAATCAGTAAAGATAGCTCTAATTATGGTATGTTACTTTATTTAGGGAGAGAGTTTGTTTCTCTGCCATGACTTTCTGTTTTAAGAAAAGGGAAAACTGAACAACAATAAGTTCATGTTAAACAATATTCTTTATTCTATACACAACAAAAATCAAACTCCCCAACATATTATATATCATCCATTTTCCCCTATCTTATCAAAATTCCATTGTTGCTCAAGTGATGGTATTCCTCTCTTCTTCTTGGGAAACTGCACTTAACACATTTTTTTCATTCATATAATAATGAGTGCTCACCAACTGCCAGCCACTATGAAGTTAAATAATTTGTTTTGGCCTGATTTTATGCACCTTATGGCCTGAGACCAAGGCTGACACATGAAATACAAAACCTAACCTATCTCAGTATAGCTGTTCTGATCAGTGTAACTGAATGAGGTGGTACACACTTTAATTTTTTCTAAGATGTTCACAAAAGCTTACCAGAACACATAGTACTATTGAGTCACATCTCTCAGGAGAATACATTTCAAGGCTTCATATCCAGCTTCTTTGCACAAATCCTTTCTATCACAAAGGATGTAATACTTGTAAATGTTTGCAAAAGATAACTGTGTTCAATAAGCTTTGGCCCTGCAGGCATATGGACATTATGTGTTTGTAGGGAGGACTATGCACACACCTATAGAACTGCTTCAGTTTGTGCCAAAATATAGTTTTAATCATAGGATTACAGCATACAAAATCACTAGATCCTATAGGTGGCTAAAGAGAAAGTAGATGCCACCAAGGCTTTTGTGTCCTATTCCTGAAACATCTTAGTCTTCTCATGTACGGTAAAGAGAATGATGCACACAAGTGAGTAGACAACTCAAGTCTAATATTTTGAAACAGAATACAACATTAACTAATTGATTATACAAAGCAGTGCTACAAGGCAGGGGTAATTAACAGTTTTCAAAGTTATAGAACATTCTTCATTACGAAATATGATAAAAAAAATATATAACCAAAGCTTTGGTAAAATCAGATAATCAACTGTAGAAAAATTATGCAAGAAAAAACAAAAATAGATTCACAAAACACTTACTGTAATCAGCCACACCATTAAATACAGGTGCTTGCTGTGAAAATGGCTTTTTTAAATGCCAATTCAATCTAGCAAGAACACAAATTACTCTTAGAATAATATTTTCAAAAACATATTTAGAATTAATATTCTATCGTGCTGGTACAATTATTTAAGTTACCACCAGGAGTAAAATAAAGTTGTGCTGTAGGCCATAGTAGGAGAAACATTTGTTACATATACTATTTTTTCTAACAACTCAGAAAATTATAGTCTTTCAGAAAGAACATTTTTATGGCATTCCAATAACTGTCTCCACAGGAAGCTGCTTAAAGAATTTGGAAGAGTTTAATAAGTAGGCCAAAGGACAAAGGTGTCTCTGCTGTGTGCTTTTCAAGTAGCTACAATAGCTATGTTTAACACTCATTGTAATTGTGAAACATACTGAATACAAACTCTTACTGACCTTGCAATAGAATGTTGACTCCAATCTTAATGATTTTCTTGAATAATTTCAAAGTTTATACTAACTAGAGAGTTAAAATCCACAGAACTGATGAAGTTTAATTTCTTTTTTTTAATTTTATTTTATTTTCTAAGATTTTTTATTTACATTCAAAATCACTTCCCCTTTCCCGTTTCCTCCCTCCCCGAAAGTCCCATAAGCCCCCTTCCCTCACTCTTTTCCCCATTCAACGCCCTCTTGCTTCTCTGTCCTGGCATTCCCCTACATCCAGTCTTTACAGGACCAAGGGTCTCTCCTTCCACATACTTGGAAATCTATTGATATGCGAATTGTGTCTAGGGTATTCCGAGATTCTGGGTTAATATCCCCTTATCAGTGACTGTTAACCATGTGTGTATTTTTGTGATTGGGTTACCTCACTAAGGATGATATTTTCAAGATCTGACCATTTGCCTAGGAATTTCGTGAATTTATTGTTTTTAATTGCAGAGTAGTATTCCATTGTGTAGATATACCACATCTTCTGAATCCATTCCTCCGTTGAGGGACATCTGGGTTCTTTCCAGCTTCTGGCTATTATAAATAAGGCTGCTATGAACATAGTGGAGCATGTGTCCTTATTGCATGCAGGTAAAGCCTCTGGGTATATGCCCAGGAGTGGTATAGCCGGATCCTCCGGGAGTGTCATGCCCAGTTTTCTGAGGAACCGCCAGACTGCTTTCCAGAGTGGTTGTACCAGCTTGCAATCCCACCAGCAGTGGAGGAGTGTTCCTCTTTCTCCACATCCTCGCCAACAACTGCTGTCTCCTGTGTTTTTGATCTTAGCCATCCTGACTGGTGTGAGATGGAATCTCAGGGTTGTTTTGATTTGCATTTCCCTAATGACTAAGGATGATGAACATCTCTTTAGGTGCTTCTCAGCCATTAGACATTCTTCAGGTGAGAACTCTTTGTTTAGCTCTGTACCCCATTTTTAATAGGGTTACTTGCCTCTCTGGAGTTTAACTTCTTGAGTTCTTTGTATATATTGGATATTATCCCTCTGTCGGATGTAGGGTTGGTAAAGATCATTTCCCAGTTAGTTGGTTGCCGCTTTGTCTTTTTGACAGTGTCTTTTGCCTTGCAAAAACTTTGTAATTTAATGAAGTCCCATTTGTCAATTCTCCACCTTAGAGCATGAGCTTTGGAGTTCTGTTCAGGAAATTCTCCCCTGTGCCCATATGTTCAAGGTTCTTCCCTAGTTTCCTTTCTATTAGTTTCAGTGTGTCTGGTTTTATATGGAGGTCCTTGATCCACTTGGAATTGAGCTTAGTGCAAGGAGATAAGAATGGGTCAATTTGCATTCTTCTGCATGTTGACCTCGAGTTGAGCCAGCACCATTTGTTGAAAAGGCTATCTTTTTTCCACTGGATGGTTTTAGCTCCTTTGTCAAAGATCAAGTGACCATAGGAGTGTGGATTCATTTCTGGGTCTTCAATTCTGTTCCATTGATCTACATGCCTGTCACTGTACCAATACCATGCGGTTTTTAACAATATTGCTCTGTAGTACAGCTTGAGATCCGGGAAACTGATTCCCCCAGAAGTTCTTTTACTCTTGAGAATAGTTTTAGCTATCCTGGGTTTTCTGTTATTCCAGATGAATTTTTGAATTGCTCTTTCTAACTCTATGAAGAATTGAGTTGGGATTTTGATGGGGATTGCATTGAATCTGTATATTGCTTTTGGCAAGATGGTCATTTTTACTATATTAATCCTGCCAATCCATGAGCATCTCAGATTTTTCCATCTTCTGAGTTCTTCTTCAATTTCTCTCTTCAGAGACTTGAAGTTCTTGTCATACAGATTTTTCATTTATTTGGTTAGAGTCACACCAAGATACATTATATGGTTGGTGGCTATCGTGAAGGGTATCATTTCTCTTACTTCTTTCTCAGCCTGCTTATCCTTTGAGTATAGGAAGTCTACTGACTTGCTTGAGTTGATTTGATATCTGGTCACTTTGCTAAAGTTGTTTATCAGCTGTAGGAGTTCTCTGGTGGAGTTCTTTGGGTCTCTTAAGTATACGATCATATCGTCTGCAAATAGTGATAGTTTGACTTCTTCCTTTCCAATTTGTATCCCTTTGACCTCCTTTTGTTGTCTAATGGCTCTAGCTAGAACTTCAAGTACTATATTGAAAAGATATGGAGAGAGAGGGCAGCCTTGTCTCGTCCCTGATTTTAGTGGGATTGCTTCAAGTTTCTCTCCATTCAGATTGATGTTGGCTACCGGTTTGCTGTAAGTTGCATTTACTGTGTTTAAATATGGGCCTTGAATTCCTGATCTTTCCAAGACCTTTAGCATGAAAGGATGCTGAATTTTCTCAAATGCTTTCTCAGCAGCTAATGAGATGACCATGTGGTTTTTTTCTTTAAGATTGTTTATATAGTGGATTACATTGATGGATTTCCTAATATTGAACCATCCCTGCATCCCTGAGATGAAGCCTACTTGATCGTGGTGAATGATCGTTTTGATGTGTTCTTGGATTCGGTTAGCAAGAATTTTATTGAGTATTTTTGCATCGATATTCATAAAAGAGATTGCCCTGAGATTCTCTTTCTTTGTCGAATCTTTGTGTGCTTTTGTTATTAGCGTAATTGTGGCTTCATAGAACGACTGGGTAGTGTTCCTTCTGTTTCTATTTTGTGGAACAGTTTGAAGAGTATTGGTGTTAGGTCTTCTTTGAAGGTCTGATAGAATTCTGCACTAAAACCATCTGGACCTGTGCTTTTTTTGGTTGGAAGTCTTCCAATGACGACTTCTTTTTCTTCAGGGGTTATAGGACGGTTTAGATGGTCTATTTGATCCTGATTTAATTTTGGTATTTGGTATCTGTCAAGGAAATTGTCCATTTCCTCAAGAATTTCTAGATGTGTTGAATACAGGCTTTTGTAGTAGGATCTGATGATTTTTTGAATTTCCTCAGTTTCTGTTGTTATCTCTCCCTTTTCGTTTCTGATTTTATTAATTTGGACACTGTCTCTGTGTCCTCTGGTTAGTCTGGCTAAGGGCTTATCTATCTTGTTGATTTTCTCAAAGAACCAACTCCTTGTTTCGTTGATTCTTTGTATGGTTTTATTTGTTTCTACTTGATTGATTTCAGCCCTGAGTTTGATGATTTCCTGCCTTCTACTCCTCTTGGGTGTATTTGCTTCTTTTTGTTCCAGGGTTTCAGGTGTGCCATTAAGCTGCCAGTGTATGCTGACTCCCGTTTCTTTTTGGCGGCCCTCAGGGCTATGAATTTTCCTCTTAGCACTGCTTTCATTGTGTCCCATAAATTAGGGTTTGTTGTGCCTTCATTTTCATTAAATTTCAAGAAGTCTTTGATTTCTTTCTTTATTTCCACCTTGACCAAGTTATCATTGAGTAGAGCATTGTTCAGCCTCCATGTGTATGTGGGCTTTCTGTTGTTTTTGTTGCCATTGAAGACCACCCTTATTCCATAGTGATCTGATAGGAGGCATGGGATTAGTAATATCTTCTTATATCTGTTGAGGTCTGATTTGTGACCAATTATATGGTCAATTTTGGAGAAGGTACCATGAGGAGCTGAGAAGAAGGTGTATTCTTTAGCTCTAGGATGAAATGTTCTATATATATATCTGTTAGTTCCATTTGGTCCAAGGCTTCAACTAGATTCACTGTGTCCCTGTTTAGTTTCTTCTTTCCTGAAAGGTCCATTTCAGAGAGCGGGGTGTTGAAGTCACCCACTATTATTGTGTGAGGTGCGATGTGTGATTTGAGCTTTAGTAAAGTTTCTTTTATGAATGAGGGTGCCCTTGCATTTGGAGCATAGATATTCAGAATTGAGAGTTCTTCTTGGTGGATTTTTCCCTTGATCAGTATGTAGTGTCCTTCTGTGTCTTTTTTGATGACTTTAGGTTGGAAGTCAATTTTATCTGATATTAGAATGGCTACTCCGGCTCGTTTCTTGGGGCCATTTGCTTGTAAAATTGTTTTCCAGCCTTTTACTCTGAGGTAGTGTTTGTCTTTGACACTGAGGTGCGTTTCCTTCATGCAGCAAAATTCTGGGTCCTGTTTACATATCCAGTCTGTTAGTCTATTCTTTTTATTGGGGAATTGAGACCATTGATATTAAGAGAGATTAAGGAATAGTGATTATTGCCACCTACCATTTTCGACGCTATCTTTATGTTTGAGTGGTTATCTACTTTCGGGTTTGATGCAAGAAGGTTACTATCTCATTTTTTCCAGGGTGTTGTTTCTCTCCTTGAATTGGCGGTTTCCACCTATTATCCTTTGCAGGGCTGGGTTTGTGGAAAGATATTGTGAAAATTTGGTTTTATCATGGAATATCTTGGTCTCTCCATCTATGGTGATTGAAAGTTTTGCTGGGTATAGTAGTCTAGGCTGGCATTTGTGCTCTCTTAGTGTCTGCATGAGATCTGCCCAGTATCTTCTGGCTTTCATAGTCTCTGGTGAGAAGTCTGATGTGATTCGGATAGGTCTTCCTTTGTATGTTACTTGGCCCTTTTCGCTTACTGCTTTTAATATTCTTTCTTTGTTTAATACATTTGATGTTTTGATTATTATGTGACGGGAGGTATTTCTCTTCTGGTCCAGTCTGTTTGGAGTTCTGTAAGCTTCTTGTACGTTCATCGGCATCTCTCTCTTTAGGTTAGGGAAGTTTTCCTCCATAATTTTGTTGAAGATGTTTACTGGCCCTTTAAGTTGCAAATCTTCACTCTCATCTATACCTATAGTCCTTAGGTTTGGTCTTCTCATTGTGTCCTGGATTTCCTGGATGTTTTGGGTTACACGTTTTTTGCATTTTGCATTTTCTTTGACTGTTGAGTCGATGTTTTCTATGGTATCTTCAGCACCTGATATTCTTTCTTCCATCTCTTGTATTCTACTGTTGATGTTTGCATCTATGACTCCTGATTTCTTCCCAAGGTTTTTTATCTTCAAAGTTGTCTCCCTTTGTGATTTCTTAGTTGTTTCTACTTCCTTTTTTAGATCCTGGATGGATTTGCTGAGATCCTTCACTTGTTTGTTTGTATTTTCCTGTATTTCTTTTTTTTTATTATTTATTTTATTTTTTTAATTTACATTCCAAATCACTTCCCCTTTCCCGTTTCCTCCCTCCCCGAAAGTCCCATAAGCCCCCTTCCCTCCCTCTTTTCTCCATTCAACCCCCTCTCGTTACTCTGTCCTGGCGTTCCCCTACATCCAGTCTTTCCAGGACCTCACCAGAGAACTCCTACAGCTGATAAACAACTTCAGCAAAGTGGCCGGATATAAAATCAACTCAAGCAAGTCAGAAGCCTTCCTATACTCAAAGGATAAGCAGGCTGAGAAAGAAGTAAGAGAAATGATACCCTCTGCACTCTGCACTCTCTCGGCAGCGCAGGTCACCCTGCAGGAAGGATGGCCCACAGCAGAGCTGGCGCCCAGACGACCACAGCGCTGTCCAGTTCTTGGGAGCAGATGGAAGCCCCAACAGGCCGTGTCCCAAGCGATGTTATATTCGTGAAGTTTATTTTCAATGCATCTGTTTGAATAACACTGTGCATTGAGAGAGTCAAACTTTTTTTTAATTCTTTAATCTTTTTTTACAGCCCAGTCATTATTTCCCTCCTGGTCTACCCTCTGACTGTTCCTTATCCCATTCCTCCTCCCCCTTCTCCAAGAGAATGTCCCCGCCCCCTAACTCCACCCCACCAAAACTCTCCATTCCCTGGGCCTCAAGTCTCTCAATGATTAAGTGCATCTTCTCTCACTGAGGCAAGATCAGGCTGTCCTCTGCTGTACATGTGTTGGGGACCTAATGTGCTGGTGTATGCTGCCTGGTTGGTGGATCAGTATCTGAGAGATGTCGGGGGTCCAGGTTAGTTGAAACTGCTGGTCTTCCTATGGAGTCACCCTCCTCCTCAGCTTCTTCCAGACTTTCCATAATTCAACCCCAGAGGTCCCCAGCTTCTCTCCATCTTACCCTTTCAGCTGCTTATTGGGCCTCTCAGCAGCAGCCATCCTAGGCCCCATCTGTAAACACACCATAGAATCAGTACTAGTGTCAGTCTTTGGACCGCCCCCCCCCCAACCTTGAGCTGGATCCCAAGTTGGGCCTGTCACTGAACCTTCTTTTCCTTACTCTCTTCTGCACATTTGTCCCTGCAGTTGTTTAACATAGGAACAATGTTGGGTCAGAGTTTTTGACTGTGGGATAGTAACCCCATCTCTCCACTTGATGCCTTGTCTTTCTACTGGAGATGGACTCTACAAGGTTCCTCTTCCCACTGTAGGGTATTTCATTTACAGACTGGGAAAAAAATCTCCACTAACCCCAGATCCAATAGAGAGAAATATCAAAATTATATAAAGAACTCAAGAAGATAACCTCCAAAAAACCAAACAACCTAATCAAAAAATGTGGTACAGAAATAAACAGAGAATTCACAACAGAGGAATCTCAAATGGCTAAGAAACACTTAAAGAAATGTTCAAAGCCCTTAGTCTTCAGGGAAATATAAATCAAAATGACCCTGAGAATGACCCAATCAGAATGACTAAGATCAAAAACTCAGGTGACAGCACATGTTGGTGAGAATATGGAGAAAGAGGAATACTCCTCCATTACTGGTGGGATTACAAATTTGTGCAACCACTCTGGAAATCAATCTTGAGGTTCCTAAGGAAATCGGAAATACTCCACCATCTTTGATCTGGCAACAGAGCAGTTGGGACCTCCAGGTGCAGGGATAACCGAGAATAAATCGCTTGGGACACAGTCAGCTGGTGTGTTCCCTGCACCCAAGAGCTGGGCAGTTCTGTGGTCATCTATGTGCCAGCTCTGCTGTGAGGCACCTGCCCGGCAGAGGGACCCACAACAGAAGAGAGCGCACCAACCACCCCCTTAGCGACCTCTGCTCCAGGGAATGACTACAATGAGTCTTCAGGTAGGCAGGGATTCCCCAAATATAACATCACTTGGGACACAGCCTGCTAGACTCCCATCTGCGCCCATGAGCAGGGAAGCTCTGTGGTCGTCTGGGCGCCAGCTCTGCTGTGGGGCATCTGCCCTGCAGAGTGATCTGTGCCAAGAGGGTGCACAGTACACTGCGCCATCTTTGATCTGGCAACAGAGCAGTTGGGACCTCCAGGTGCAGGGATAACCGAGCATAAATCGCTTGGGACACAGCCAGATGGTGTGCTCCCTGCACCCAAGAGCTGGGCAGTTCTGTGGTCATCTACGTGCCAGGTCTGCTGGGAGACATCTGCCCTGCAGAGGGACCCATGCCAGGAGAGAGCACACCAGTCTCCCCTTAGCGACCTCTGCTCTAGTGATTGACAACACTGGGTCTCCAGGTACGCAGAGATTACCCAAGTATAACATAACTTGGGGCAAGGCACATCAGGGCTCCAAAGTCACTCAGGAGTCACTCAGCAATTGGACACAGAGGAAACCTGGTCATCCAGGGGGGCAGAAATAGCCTTGCAGGCTCACAAGAAGTTCAAGCAACAGCCAGTGAGAGCAGGACCAACTAACACCAGAGATAACCAGATGGCAAAAAACAAATGTAGGAACGTTACTAACCAAAATCAGGGCAATATGGCATCATCCAAACCCAACTCTCCAACAGCAGCAAGTTCTGGATACCCCATCACACCAGAAAGGCAAGATCTGGATTTAAAATCACTTCTCATGATGCTATTAGAGGATTTCAAGAAGGACACAAATAAATCTCATAAAGAAATGCAGGAGAACACGATTCAATGGGTAGAAGCCCTTACAAAGGACACAAAAATGGCTTAAAGAAATGCAGGAGAATATGGGTCAACTGATGGAGACCCATTAGGAGGCAACACAAAAAAATCGCTTAAAGAAATGAATCAATGACCCAGATGTCCCTCAACGGAGGAATGGATTCAGAAGATGTGGTATATTTACACAATGGAATACTACTCTGCAATTAAAAACAATGAATTCACGAAATTCCTAGGCAAATGGTTAGAACTTGAAAATATCATCCTGAGTGAGGTAACCCAATCACAAAAGAACACACATGGTATGCAGTCACTGATAAGGGGATATTAACCCAGAATCTCGGAATACCCTAGACACAATTCGCATATCAATAGATTTCCAAGAAGATGGAAGGAGAGACCCCTGGTCCTGGAAAGACTGGATGTAGGGGAATGCCAGGACAGAGAAACGAGAGGGGGGTGAATGGGGAAAAGAGGGAGGGAAGGGGGTTTATGGGACTTTTGGGGAGGGAGGAAACGGGAAAGGGGAAATGATTTTGAATGTAAATAAAAAAAACTTAGAAAATAAAATAAAATTTAAAAAGAAAGAAAGAAAGAAAGAAATCAACGGGGTAGATGCCCTTACAAAGGAAACACAAAAATCACTTAAAGAAATGCAGGAGAATATGGGTCAACAGATGGAGGCCCATAAAGAGGCAACACAAAAATCACTTAAAGAAATGAATCAACAGGTAGATGCCCTTACAAAGGAACCACAAAAATTGCTTAAAGAAATACAGGAGAACTTGGGCCAACAGCCAGAAATCCTGAAAGAGGGAGTTGGGACCTCCAGGCGCAAGGATAACCGAGCATAACATCACTTGGGACTCAGCCAGCTTGTGTGCTCAAGCTCCCAAGAGCTGGGCAGTTCTGTGGTCACCTATGCACCAGCTCTCCTGTGGGACATCTGCCCTGCAGAGGGACCTGCACTGGGAGAGAGTGGACCCGCACTGGGAGAGAGCACAGCAGCCTACCCTTGGCGAACTCTGCTCTGGGGATTGACTATGCTGAGCCTTTGGGTGTGCACAGATTCCCCAATATAACATCTCTTGGGATGCACCTGGAGAGAGCGCACAGGGAGAGAGCGCACCAGTTTCCCCTTAGCCACCTCTACTCTGGGGATTGACAGTCTCCAGATATGCAGGGATTCCCCAAGTATAACACCACTTGGGGCAAGGCACACCAGGGCTCCAAAGTCACTCAGGAGCAGGGCAGGACTCAGCAGAGTGATCTGAACCAAAAGAGTGCAGAGTGCACTCTGCCATCTTTGCTCCGGCAACAGGGCAACTGGGACCTCCAGACGCAGGGACAATCAAGCATAATATCCCTTGAGTCTCAGCAAGCTTGTGTGCTCCCTGCTCCAAAGAGCTGGGCAGTTCTGCCATCACCTACCCGCCAGCTCTGTGGGACATCGGCCCTGCAGAGGGAACCATACTGGGAGAGAGCACTCTCGCATGGGGCAGGAGCGCACCAGCCTCCCTTTGGTGACCTCTGCTCCGGGAATCTACTACGCTGAGCCTTTGGATGTGCAGGGATTCCCCAAAATAACATGATTTGGAGCAAGGCACATCAGAGCTCCAAAGTCACTCAGGACCAGGGCAGGACACAGCAATCAGTGCCAGGGGAATCACGGTAATTCGGGAGGGGGGCAGAAATAGCCTTGCAGGCTCATAGGAGGTCGAACCAACAGCTAGTGACAGCAGGACCAACTAACACCAGAGGTAACCAGATGGCAAAAGGCAAACTTAGGAACGTTAGTAACAGAAATCAAGGCAATATGGCACCATCTGAACCCAACTCTCCAACAGCAGCAAGTCCTGGATACCCCCATCACACCAGAAAGGCAAGATCTGGATTTAAAATCACTTCTCATGATGCTATGAGAGGATTTCAAGAAGGACACAAATAAATCTCATAAAGAAATGCAGGAAAACATGAATCAACCGGTAGAAGCCCTTACAAAGGAAAAACAAAAATCGCTTAAAGATATGCAGGAGAATATAGGTCAACTGAGGGAGGCCCGTAAGGAGGCAACACAAAAATTGCTTACAGAAATGAATCAACGGGGTAGATGCCCTTCCAAAGGAACCACAAAATCGCTAAAAGAAATGCAGGAGAATAGGGATCAACAGATGGAAGCCCATAAATAGGAAATACAAAAATCACTTAAAGAAATACAAGAGAACTTGGATCAACATGCAGAAATCCTGGAAGAGGAAATGCAAAAATATCTTAAAGAAATACAGGAAAATGCAAACAAACAAGTGAACGATCTGAGCAAATCCATCCAGGATCTAAAAAAGGAAGTAGAAATAACAAAGAAATCACAAAGGGAGACAACTTTGGAGATAGAAAACCTTGGGAAGAAACCAGGAGTCATAGATGCAAACATCAACAATAGAACACAAGAGATGGAAGAAAGAATCTCAGGTGCCGAAGATACCATAGATAGCACCAACTCAACAGTCAAAGAAAATGCAAAATGCAAAAAAACATGTAACCCAAAACATCCAGGAAATCCAGGACACAATGAGAAGACCAAATCTAAGGATTATAGGTATAAATGAGAGTGAAGATTTGCAACTTAAAGAGCCAGTATATATCTTCAATAAAATTATGGAGGAAAACTTCCCTAACCTAGATAGAGATGCCAATGAACGAACAAGAAGTCTACAGAACTCCAAACAGACTGGACCAGAACAGAAATACCTCCCGTCACATAATAATCAAAATATCAAATATACTAAACAAAGAAAGAATATTAAAAGCAGTAAGAGAAAAAGGCCAAGTAACATATAAAGGAAGACCTATGCGAATCACATCAGACTTCTCACCAGAGGCTATGAAAGCCAGAAGATACTGGGCAGATTTCATACAGACTCTAAGAAAACATACATGCCAGCCTAGACTACTATACAAAGCAAAACTCTCAATCACCATAGATGGAGAGACCAAGATATTCCATGATAAAACCAAATTTTCACAATATCTTTCCACAAACTCAGCCCTGTAAAGGATAATAGGTGGAAATCGCCAATACAAGGAGAGAAGCTACAACCTAGAAAAAATGAGATAGTAACCTTTTTTCATCAAACCCAAAAGTAGATAACCACTCAAACATAAAGAAAGCATCAAGAATAGCAGGTGGCAATAATCACTATTTCTTAATCTCTCTAAATATCAATGGTCTCAATTCCCCAATAAAAAGACATAGACAAACAGACTGGATACATAAACAGGACCCAGCATTTTTTTGCGTGCAGGAAACGCACCTCAGTGTCAAAGACAAACATGACCTCAGAGTAAAAGACTGGAAAACAATCTTACAAGCAAATGGTCCCAGGAAACGAACCGGAGTAGCCATCCTAATATCAGATAAAATTGATTTTCAACCTAAAGTCATCAAAAAAGACACAGAAGGACACTTCATACTAGTCAAAGGAAAAATCCACCAAGAAGAAATCTCATTTCTGAACATCTATGCTCCAAATGCAAGGGCATCCTCATTCGTAAAAGAAATTTTACTAAAGCTCAAAGAACACATCGCACCTCACACAAGAACAGTGGATGACTTCAACACCCCACTCTCTGAAATGGATCGTTGAGGGAAGCAGAAACTAAACAGAGACACAGTGAAACTAATTAAAGCCTTGGACCAAACGGAACTAACAGATATATATAGAACATTTCATCCTAAAGAAAAAGAACATACCTTCTTCTCAGCACCTCATGGTACCTTCTCCAAAACCGACCATATAATTGGTCACAAAACAGACCTCAACAGATATAAGAAGATACAACTAATCCCATGCCTCCTATCAGATCACTAGGGAATAAGGGTGGGCTTCAATAACAACCAAAACAACAGAAAGCCCACATACACGTGGAAGCTGAACAATGATCTACTCAATGATACCTTGATAAACGAGGAAATAAAGAAAGAAATCAAAGGCTTTTTAGAGTTTAATGAAAAAGAAGGCAAAACATACACTAATTTCTGGGACAAAAGAAAAGCAGTGCTAAGAGGAAAATTCATAGCCCTGAGTGCCTCCAAAAAGAAATGGGAGAGAGCATACACTAGCAGTTTAATGGCACACCTGAAAGCCCTGGAACAAAAAGAAGCAAATACACCCAAGAGGAGTAGAAGGCAGGAAATCATCAAACTCAGGGCTGAAATCCACCAAGAAGAAACAAATAAAACCATACAAAGAATCAACAAAAGTAGGAGTTGGTTCTTTAAGAAAATCAACAAGATAGATAAGCCCTTAGCCACACTAGCCTGAGGGCACAGAGACAGTATCCAAATTGACAAAATCAGAAACGAAAAGGGAGATATAATAACAGAAACTGAGGAAATTCAAAAGATCATCAGATCCTACTACAAAAGCCTGTATTCAACACAACTAGAAAATCTCGAGGAAATGGACAATTTCCTTGACAGATACCAAATACCAAAATTAAATCAGGATCAAATAGACCATCTAAACCATCCTATAACCCCTGAAGAAATAGAAGTGGTCATTGGAGGTCTTCCAACCAAAAAAAGCACAGGTCCAGACTGTTTTAGTGGAGAACTCTATCAGACCTTCAAAGAAGACCTAACAACAATACAATTCAAACTATTCCACAATATAGAAACAGAAGGAACACTACCCAACTCGTTCTATGAAGCCACAATTACGCTAATACCAAAAGCACACAAATATCCAACAAAGAAAAAGAATCTCAGGCCAATCTCTCTTATGAAATACTCAATAAAATTCTTGCCAACCGAATCCAAGAACACATCAAAACAATCATTCACCACGATCAAGTAGGCTTCATCCCAGAGATGCAGGAATGGATCAATATAAGGAGGTCCATGAATGTGTCCACTACATAAACAACCTCAAATAAAAACCACATGGTCATTTCATTAGAAATGAAATTAGACGATGAAAAAGCATTTGACAAAATTCAGCATCCTTTCATGTTAAAGATTTTGGAAAGATCAGGAATTCAAGGCCCATATCTAAACATAGTAAAAGCAATTTACAGCAAACCGGTAGCCATAATCAATCTAAATGGAGAGAAACTTGAAGCAATCCCACTAAAATCAGGGACTAGACAAGGCTGCCCTCTCTCTCCATATCTTTTCAATATAGTACTTGAAGTTCTAGCTAGAGCCATTAGACAACAAAAGGAGGTCAAAGGGATACAAATTGGAAAGGAAAAAGTCAAACTATCACTATTTGCAGACAATATGATAGTATTCTTAAACGACCCAAAGAACTCCACCAGAGAACTCATACACCTGATAAACAACTGCAGCAAAGTGGCCGGATATAAAATCAACTCAAGCAAGTCAGTAGCCTTCCTATACTCAAAGGATAAGCAGGCTGAGAAAGAAGTAAGAGAAATGATACCCTTCACGATAGCCACAAACCATATAAAGTATCCTGGCGTGACTCTAACCAAACAAGTGAAAGATCTGTATGACAAGAACTTCAAGTCTCTGAAGGAAGAAATTGAAAAAGACCTCAGAAAATGGAAAAAGCTGCCATGCTCATGGATTGGCAGGATTAACATAGTAAAAATGACTATCTTGCCAAAAGCAATATACAGATTCAATGCAATCCCCATCAAAATCCCAACTCAATTCTTCACAGAGTTAGAAAGAGCAATTCAAAAATTCATCTGGAATAACAGAAAGCCCAGGATAGCTAAAACTATTCTCAAGAGTAAAAGAACTTCTGGGGGAATCAGTATCCCGGACCTAAAGCTGTACTACAGAGCAATAGTGTTAAAAAAACGCATGATATTGGTACAGTGACAGGCATGTAGATCAATGGAACAGAATTGAAGACCCAGAAATGAATCCACACTCCTATGGTCACTTGATCTTTGACAAAGGAGCTAAAACCATCCAGTGGAAAAAAGATAGCCTTTTCAACAAATGGTGCTGGTTCAACTCGAGGTCAACATGCAGGAGAATGCAAATTGACCCATTCTTATCTCCTTGCACTAAGCTCAATTCCAAGTGGATCAAGGACCTCCACATAAAACCAGACACACTGAAACTAATAGAAAGAAAACTAGGGAAGAACCTTGAATATATGGACACAGGGGGGAATTTCCTGAATAGAACTCTAAGATCAAGAATTGACAAATGGGACCTCATTAAATTACAAAGTTTTTGCAAGGCAAAAGACACTGTCAAAAAGACAAAGCGCCAACCAACTAACTGGGAAATGATCTTTACCAACCTTACATCCGACAGAGGGCTAATATCCAATATATACAAAGAACTCAAGAAGTTAAACTCCAGAGAGGCAAGTAACCCTATTAAAAAATGGGGTACAGAGCTAAACAAAGAGTTCTCACCTGAAGAATATCTAATGGCTGAGAAGCACCTAAAGAGATGTTCATCATCCTTAGTCATTAGGGAAATGCAAATCAAAACAACCCTGAGATTCCATCTCACACCAGTCAGGATGGCTAAGATCAAAAACACAGGAGACAGCAGTTGTTGGCGAGGATGTGGAGAAAGAGGAACACTCCTCCACTGCTGGTGGGATTGCAAGCTGGTACAACCACTCTGGAAAGCAGTCTGGCGGTTCCTCAGAAAACTGGGCATGACACTCCTGGAGGATCCGGCTATACCACTCCTGGGCATATACCCAGAGGCTTTACCTGCATGCAATAAGGACACATGCTCCACTATGTTCATAGCAGCCTTATTTATAATAGCCAGAAACTGGAAAGAACCCAGATGTCCCTCAACGGAGGAATGGATTCAGAAGATGTGGTATATCTACACAATGGAATACTACTCTGCAATTAAAAACAATGATTTCACGAAATTCCTAGGCAAATGGTCAGATCTTGAAAATATCATCCTGAGTGAGGTAACCCAATCACAAAAGAACACACATGGTATGCAGTCACTGATAAGGGGATATTGACCCAGAATCTCGGAATACCCTAGACACAATCCGCATATCAATAGATTTCTAAGAAGATGGAAGGAGAGACCCCTGGTCCTGGAAAGACTGGATGTAGGGGAACGCCAGGACAGAGAAACGAGAGGGGGTTGAATGGAGAAAAGAGGGAGGGAAGGGGGCTTATGGGACTTTCGGGGAGGGAGGAAACGGGAAAGGGGAAGTGATTTGGAATGTAAATTAAAAAAATAAAATAAAATAAAATAAAATAAATAATAATAAAAAAACTTAGAAAATTTAAAAAAAAGAAAATTTGAAAAAAGGTCAATTTTTATGGTTTTGATTTCTTTCAATTTGAAGTGCATTTAAAAAGGTTTACACAGACTCTGAATATTAGGGATTTTCCCACCATTTCTATTTTTAATATTTGTATTTTAAGCAAATTATCTATAGCATATATTTAGAATACAATGGCAATTATTACCATTATGTATAGCTGTATGGAATCTTTATTTCTGAATTTGAAATTCTTTATTTATAAGATTTATTTTCATTAAAAAATGGTATCTTTTCTTTTCTTGACTTGATAAATTAGTCTAGAGTTTGTATAGTTTTAATCATGCTGGTTTAAACTTGTATTTTTCTACTGATATTTTAATTTTCAAATGAATGTAAAAACTGTATTTTTACTAATATGTAGAATTGGTACTTTTACATGCTTTTTTGAACTTGAGCAGAATCCAAAAGTTCATTTCCATTTGCTCTAAATATTTATGTCCAGTGCGATTAGTTGTAAATTGTTCCTCATTATTAAGTCAATATTGTCCAAAGTAACAGAGAGTTGGTTTGTAGAGATAGGAGAAAATTCACTGAGGGAAATGTGAATAAAAAGTCAGGGTACCTTGGGCATTACAGAATCCACCACATAAGGAAATTACTATGGAGTTCAGCCTTCCTTAGGAATGTACACATAAATGGTTCTGGATAGTTTTGATATTTTGCTATTTTAGGTTTTGCAACACAAACCTCTTATGAAATTCACTGCTTATAGATAGACCTACAAGTCTGATTCTAAATTTCTTTGTTTTGTGTTATTTTCTTCTGATATTAAAGACATTTTTTTATACAACGATCCATCTATTTTTCGTTTTACTATTTATTTTAACATACAAACCCTTATTACTAGTTCCCACAACTAACACAAAGAAGAAATAACTCAGAAATAAGAGTCAGATTAGATATTTCTCTAAGAAAGAGACACAAATATCTAGCAAATACCCAAAAGGGTAGCGATGAACATCATCAAATATTAGGAAAGTACAGTGCACAGCCACACCCATGAAAATGTTAGTTTATACTGATAACTAGCATTGGAGAGTGTGTGGCGAGCTGACAATCACACACACTGAGAAGACTCCAGGATGCCCAGGCTTCAGCCCACAATATCTCTGTGTTATTCGGCAGTTCCCCCCAACACATACTCAGGAGAATGGAAAACAAAATCAGACAAACACCTACCCACAACCAAGAAATTGAACCAGCACAACTGATCGTCTTCTGGAAATTAGATAAATCATATTAGATACAATCATGTAATGGAATGAACCATGAAAAGAAATAAGTGGTAGTACATGTTACAGTGTGAAAAGACCCAAAAGAGTGAAAAATAAATTATAAGGTCTGCCATATAATTCCATCTTTTCAGATTTCCACATGGGCAAAGTAGTGGAAATAGAAAGTGTGTTTGTTATAGAGATATGACAAAGTTGTTAATCAGAAATTTTAATGGGCTTGGTGCTATTCCACGGATGATAAAAATGAATGAAATGAATTGTGATTGCTGAGGGACTCTTTGAATATATCTATAAACATAGAATTGTATACTTTTAACAGGGTTGGATTGTATAGTTTGTAAATTATACTGTAAAAGACATAATAAATTTATGTGTTATAAACCTATGAAAAGCATTAAAATGAAAACAAACACTCACTACAGTTTTTTTTCTTTTTGGAGTTACTTAATTCTGACATACTTTTTATTTTTCTATTCACTGGTTTATTTCCTCTATTCATTATTTCACTCTGAAAACACTACTGTGAATTTTGGGCTTCTGTTCTAATTTTCAGTAATCATTAATTAACATTTCTCTAACATACCCATTTATTGAATCTTCTGAAATAATAAAAACTGCCTTTTCAAGATAGTCAAATTTGATAATTTGGTCTTCGAAGCTTATACTTAAATATGACGTTTTTATTTTGTCATTATATAAGCCCTAACATTCGATGGCTTTTATACATTTTTTTCTATTTTAATGTTTGTTATTTTTGATTCTCGTCTTTGCTCATGAGGAGAGAGGATCTGTATCATTGCTCTGAGGCAATTTCTGGAAGAGGAAGCAGCAGTGCTGAGCTCTAGCCCCACCTCTGACCTCTCTAGCCCCACCTCTGACCTCTCTAGCCCTACCTCTGACCTCTCTAGCCCCACCTCTGACCTCTCTAGCCCCACTGCCCATAAAGCACAGCCTCTGACCTCTCTAGCCCCACTGCCCATAAAGCACAGCCTCTGACCTCTCTAGGCCTCAGTCTATGAATGTGTCTGCAGAAGTTTACTTCTTCATGTCAATGTTTTGTCCTTTCCTTCCACTGGTAGTTCCCATAGTTTCTCTACTTTTAATTTGCTTTCTTCCCATTAAGCACAGTACAACCTGTTCTTTATCTATATGTCTTTCATCCCATTCATTTTCCATCATTTTCTCACTTATTGGAAAAGGAAAAACAATGCCATTAAATACTAGTCCTATAACTGCTTAGGTCAAAGACATTTTATTTTATCAAAGTTTCCATTTACTTCACAGAAAGAGAATAAAGACAATAGAAATAACACAATTAGCCTGGTAGCACACACCTTTAATCCCAGCACTTAGGAGACAGAAACAAACAGATGTTTCAGGCCAGCCAGAGCTACACAAAGGAACCATGTCTCAGAAAACTCTGTGTGTGTGTGTGTGTGTGTGTGTGTGAGAGAGAGAGAGAGAGAGAGAGAGAGAGAGAGAGAGAGAGAGAGAGAGAGAGAGATTCTTCTCGAAGAACCAAAAAAAGAAAAAAGGAATGGAAAGAAAGAGTACAATTTAAAACCATATAATAGGATATAAACTTAATGCAGGATACAAAATGAGGTGGAGTTTACAAAACCTTTGACTTGATGGTCAGATATTCACAAGGTGTCTTGAAACCTAGGACAAATGTATGGGTTAAAAGATTGTCAAAATCTTCTCTATGGGCTCTGTTATAACATTAGTAATACATTTTCTGTGTAGTGATCTGTGTTTCAGAAATTTTAATGCCATATGGTTGGAATCTGGGAACTCAGCAGTTGACTTGGTAGATGTTGATTGATGCCACATGGATATCACTTAGAACAAAGCGAGTCAATATTTTAAGGCTAGCGTTTTCATAGCACAAAGTGTTGATAAGTTAGACCACATAAAATTTCAATCTCTGTTTATGTTCAGCATGCTGCTAGATGAAAAAAGGGTTGAGTTAAATTATGAAAAAACAAGTAGTTCAAATTTGTTCATCTTCTCTGTGTGGCATAACAGTCATTACAAAATAACATAATGACATCAAACACACCTTTCAACATAGAGTACAATTTTAACATGGAGAAAAATATTGATTTTAAAGAAAAAAATCATGATCTAGAGATGCATTTTAGTTATATAGTTTAGAACAATTTCAACAGTATGTTCTGTTGCTGCTATAAATGTTTTTGCAAGAAGTCCTTTATATTTATAAAATTGTAAAATTTATAAATAGAAATATAAACTCTTCCAAACAGTTTCAAACAAACCAAACACATCTGTCAAACACATAAATGTGTAACTTTTTCCACTTGCTTTCAAATACACTATTTAACATCCGAAGAAAAGAAAGTTCCAAAGCTAAGTTATGAAAAAAGAAAAGTATTTCTATGACTGACAGATGGAATAGATCCATGGATATGGGGATAAGTAGTCACTATTGCAATATGTGTTTATATAGCCTTGTTTATCATGTGAAGAAGTTTTCAACTTAAAGGACTAGTCATACTGAAGTCAGCACAAAATCTTTATAAAGTAATATTGTGAAATTCAGTCATGTCATACACAATCATAAAGCATATCCAATCACATATAGACACATCCATTTTCGTGAAGATAGGAGTAATGCTCCATTTTTTAAAACTTTTATTGATTCGTTGTGGATTTCACATCATGCATCCCAGTTCCACTCATCTCCCCACCCTCCATAGCTGCCCGCCACCGTTGCAACCTTCCTCCAAAAGAAAAATAAATTCACAGTGGAAGCTGTATTTGTCATAGTGTGTTACACAGTATATTCTTTCGCCCAAGCATCTTTACTTGCAAATATTCACTGAAGTGAGTCATTGGTCTGGTTCAAGGCCTCTGAATTCTACTACACTATCAATACTGGATCCTCACCAAGACTCATCTCAGATATCCTGTTTTTGCCCTCAGTTACAGAGATCTGCAGCTTTGGTAGGACTTGTCCCTTCACATGTTCCTTCAGTTCGTAGGTGGTACATGTTGGCTGGGCCAACTCAAAGGATCTGGCCCTTGGTGGTAGCTGAATTGGTCAGCCTGCCAGCTCACCTGCACCCTCCTCACCAGGACCAACTCTCTGGCTTTGCCCAAGCAAGGGGCAGACCAACTCTCCCTCACTCATTCCACAAGGACAGCTCTACAGTGGTATATCCATTGAGGGGCAGGGCAAGTAGAGAGGGGGGTGGGGATGAGGGGGCAGTGCTCTATTTTTGTTTTTTTTTTATAATGCATAACATTTTACTACAGAAAACACATATGTAATGTAACAAATATACATATTCTGAATAGCTCAGAGACTCCTAATTAAATCTATTCCCTTAACTCAAAATGTTAAAAGATGTGAGCTTCCTCAGTACAGCGTGTTGCTTCATTCCAACAATGGTCTCACTGAAGACCACTGTAATGTCAGCTCAAATATTACAACTTTTTGAGATATAAATCAAACCAATGAGAGGATAAAATTTAGAATTTTAATTTTCTATTAGTAAATCATTGTTTCTGCCAAAGTCAAATGTGGTTAGAAAAAACAAAACATTAGGAAACCCACATTTCATTTGTGGTTATTGTAAAAGTTCAGCAGAAGAAGGCAGCACGCAAGTTTTTTGTGATCCCCTTTGGGTTGTTAGAGCCAGGAAAGCCTGGGTAGATGTTGGTAGTGTTGCAGTTTCATTGTCCAGTAAAGAGTTAAGAGATGGGTGGTTGCCATGGTTGCTCATCAAAATGAATAGATTGAAAGCAAACTGTCCAGTACAAAAGGTTGATGGTGCCTCTTACTACAATTATCAAGATAAAATAAATTTAAGCATTAATCCTTTGATAGGATGGGATCCAGGAATATGATCTCTTCATCTTTTGTCCTACTGGCTTTTATCTTTAAAAACAGAGGACATGTCAGGCACTTAGTTATTCACAACACTACAGGCTCATCAATAACCACATGGACATGGCCTGGGAAATGACACTGAGCAGAAACAAAAAGGACTCATCCCTGGTCAGAGAATGTCTCACCATGAAGTGGGAATTGTTTGGATGGATGGAAATGTATATGTAATTGAAAAAAGGGGAGTGTTCTAAAGGGGTGAGAGCAAATTAAGACAGAGACAGAGAAACCCTGTGTAATGAGGAGTGAACAATATGGCCATAGGAATTTCTTGGCATCAGGGTGACCAAAACCCATAGTCAATCACAGATTCTTAAGCTTAGTTGAAAAGCTATATGAAATAAGTCAGAAAAGAGAGAAATTAGAGATAAGGAAACAGTTTAGAAAGATGGCAAATCAATTATTTAATTTTCATTATTTTATTTCTGTATGTAAATTAAATATGACTTATCAATTGACATTATTTGAATCTGACTTAAAATTATTGGCCACCACCTCCTGTAGCCAGACAGGTATCCAAGTGGAGAGATAGAGACATCAACCCACCTATAAAACTTTTAACCCAAAAGTTATCCTGTCTACAAGAAATGAAGGCATAGGAAATGGAGCAGAGACTGAGAGAATGGCCAACCAATAACCAGCCCAAATTGAGACCCATCCCACGGGCAAGCACCAATCCCTAACACTGTTAATGATTCTCTACTATGCTTGCGAACAAGAGCAAGTTGTCCTCTGACAGGCTCCATCCACCCAGAAGCTGACTCTCAGACAGAGGCAGATACCCACAGCCAAACAGTGGATGGAGGTTGGGGACTCTTACTGAAGAATAGGAGGAAGGATTACAGGCCCCAAAGGTGATAGGAACTCCACAAAGACCAACAAAGTCAACTAACCTGGTAGTCTGAACCACCTACCAAAGAACATACATGATCTGGACCTAGGTCTCCCCACTCATGCAGCAGATGTGCGGCTTGGCCTCCATGTGAGTCCAGAACACCTAGAACAGTGGCTATCCCAAAAGCTGTTGCTGAGTGTAGGGTACGTTCTAGTAGCTGGGCTGCCTTGTCTGGCCTCAGTGGGAGAGGAAGCACCTAGACTCGCAGAGACTTGAAATGCTGAGGAGGGGGGATACTCATGGGGCCCTGACTCACTCAAAGGAGAAGGGGACAGGGCATGGGGGAAGGATTGTGGGAGAGGCGACCAGGAGGGGGCAGTGAGTGTGATGTAAAGTGAATTAGTAAATAATAATAGTTATAATAATAATAATAATAAAATTTAAAAAAAATTATTGGCCACGTTGGATATGAGAATGTGTGCCAGTGGACACACAGAAGAGGTCTGTAGGTGTAAAGAAAGCGCAGCTGGCAGGAGAGCATACACCTGAAATACCATTCCTCAGAAGGCAACCAGGGACCCTGTCCAAGAATAAAGCGACGAAAATGGAAATGAAATGAAAGAAAGTGTGAAAGGGAGGAGTTAAAGGACAAAAATAAAGGAGAAGAGAGGAAAAGAAACCAAGACTGTAAGCGTGTTAGAAGATGGGCACCGGGAGATCCCAGTGTCTTCCGGCTGCACACGGCTACAGGCGGGGTCTGTGCCTTCTTTGGCTGTATAGCTGTGGCTAGGGAGGACAATCAGAACAGAAAGCTATCTAAAGCAGACAATGCCTGAGATAAAATGGGACTGACTGAGCTTTATCTAGCTGGGAGTCCAGGAGTTGAGGGCAAGTTTTAGGAAGAATAGATAATTTTACCAGAGCAGGACATGAGATTCAAGAGAATAAGGCCAGTATGAGGACAAGCTTATGAACGGGTTTTCTACCTGAAAAGCAACTGAAAACTGTTGCAGGATATCTGATCACCCTGTGAACCCCAAAAATGTGTTATTTACAGGAAAAAAAACTGTTTTTAGTTGTTGTGTGGCTCAGCCTTAGCACAAACTTTAATCCAAGGGTTTCTGCTTTAATATTGTAAAAGGATTAAACAAAGTAAACAATAGGTCAAGAGCAGAGGCAGGAAAAGCAACCAGTTAACAGGAAGTAAACATAGAATTGAAAGACCCCAGCCCCTAGCAGGAGAAGTAAAAGACCCCTAGCAAGTAGAGTAGAGCCAAAAATGTAGTTCAGCCAGTTCAGCAATTCTATTCTTCTATTCCAGGAAATGGCTGACCATAAAGAATTTATGGCCACAAGGTTAGGATGATTTTGTTCCAGGAACTAGCTGACCATAAAAGTTAAAATAGAACCTTGTTAACAATCATGAGTAACTGGGAGTTTCCCCTTGTGATTTTCCTTGGTATTTTCCGTAATCTCCCTATGACGCACTCCCTCCTCTCTTGGGTTGTGGGTTTTTCCTTTAAACATCCCTTCTTCCCACTACTCGGGGACGAACTCCTCTACCCCTGCTTGGGATATGAGTCTCAGCCCCAGTGCACTGGATTCAATTAAACCTCATGTGATTACAGCAAGAACGGTCTCTTGTGAGTTCTTGGGGGGTCACGTTATCCCGAGACTTGAGTAAGGGTCTCCCCACTCCGGGGGTCTTTCAGAATCATTAAGAAACAGTCATAGAAAGTCAGTGGAAGTGAGGCGAATGGCTAGAGAGACACACGGGAAGTGGAAGGGAGGGACATTAGGTTTGAAGGACATTGTGGGAAGGGAAAGATGACTTCTAGGACATCAGCCAAAGAGGAAGGTCATCTGGATGCTTTCTCTGCCTCTCTGAGCTAAGAGACTTTCACCCCAGCTCCTGAGTCTTCACAGAAAGAAAGAAAGAAGAAAGAAAGAAAGAAAGAAAGAAAGAAAGAAAGAAAGAAAGAAAGAAGGAAGGAAGGAAGGAAGGAAGGAAGGAAGAAAGAAAGAAAGAAAGAAAGAAAGAAAGAAAGAAAGAAAGAAAGAAAGAAAGAAAGAAAGAAAGAAAGAAAGAAAGGAGGAGGAGGGAAGAGAGGGGAAGGGAGGGAGGAAAAAAAGAAATGAGAAGAGAACAGAGGGGAAGGGAGGGAAAGGAAGGGGAGGGGAGAGGGGAGGAAAGGAGAGGAGAGGAGAGGAGGGGAGGGGAGGAGAGGGGAAAGGGGAGGAGAGGAGAGGAGAGGAGAGAAGAGGAGGGGAGGAGAGGAGAGATAAGGTGAAGATATACTGTAGAGCCAGGGATAAGGGGGATTGGGTCAGGGAAAAGAAGGAGAGGTCAACATCTGTAGTCAGCCTACCTGGTTCCCTGGAAGTAGTGGCCTGTAGGTTAGCAGAAGTACCTACTGGAGTTGAGGGCTGGAATAGAGCAACTGTGAGATGGTAGGTTAGTAGGAGAAGGTCTGTGGGATCCACAGGAGATATGGGCAGCAGGGGAAAAAGATGGATGCAACAAATGTTCTTTTGCAGAGCTGGGGAAGAATCTACGGGGTAGATTTGGAAGAGAGGTAGAAGTGGGGAAAGTCTTCAGTTAGTGTCTTTAGTTAGGATTTCTGTTGCTATGATGAAACACCATGACAAAGCAACTTGAGGAGGAAACAGTTTATTTGGGTTATATTTCTGTATTGTTGGTCAGCACTGAAGGAATGCAGGACAGAAAATCTAACAGGGCAGGAACCTGGATTCAGAAGCTGATGCAGAGAACATGGCGGGGTGCTGCTCACTGTTTTGCTCTCAATAGCTGCTCAGCCTACTTTTTTTTTTATTTTATTTTGTTTTCTAAGTTTTTTTTATTTACATTCAAAATCATTTCCCCTTTCCCATTTCCTCCCTCCCTGAAAGTCCCATAAGCCCCCTTCCCTCCCTCTGTTCCCCATTCAAACCCCTCTCACTTCTCTGTCCTGGCATTCCCCTACATCCAGTCTTTCCAGGGCCAGGGGTCTCTCCTTCCATCTTCTTGGAAATCTATTGATATGCGAATTGTGTCTAGGGTATTCCAAGATTCTGGGTTAATATCCCCTTATCAGTAACTGCATACCATGTGTGTTCTTTGTGATTGGGTTACCTCACTAAGGATATTTTCAAGTTCTGACCATTTGCCTAGAAATATCGTGAATTCATTGTTTTTAATTGCAGAGTAGTATTCCATTGTGAAAATATACCACACCTTCTGAATCCATTCCGCCGTTGAGGGACATCTGGGCTCTTTCCAGCTTCTGGCTATTATAAATAAGGCTGCTATGAACATAGTGGAGCATGTGTCCTTATTGCATGCAGGTAAAGCCTCTGGGTATATGCGCAGGAGTGGTATAGCCGGATCCTCCGGGAGTGTCATGCCCAGTTTTCTGAGGAACCACCAGACTGCTTTCCAGAGTGGTTGAACCAGCTTGCAACCCCACCAGCAGTGGAGGAGTGTTCCTCTTTCTCCACATCCTCGCCAACAACTGCTGTCTCCTGTGTTTTTGATCTTAGCCATTCTGACTGATGTGAGATGGAATCTCAGGGTTGTTTTGATTTACATTTCCCGAATGACTAAGGATGATGAACATCTCTTTAGGTGCTTCTCAGCCATTAGATATTCTTCAGGTGAGAACTCTTTGTTTAGCTCTGTACCCCATTTTTAATAGGGTTACTTGCCTCTCTGGAGTTTAACTTCTTGAGTTCTTTGTATATATTGGATATTAGCCCTCTGTCGGATGTAGGGTTGGTAAAGATCATTTCCCAGTTTGTTGGTTGCCACTTTGTCTTTTTGACAGTGCTTTTGCCTTGCAAAAACTTTGTAATTTAATGAGGTCCCATTTATCAATTCTCCACCTTAGAGCATAAGCTATTGGAGTTCTATTCAGGAAATTCTCCCCTGTGCCCATATGTTCAAGGTTCTTCCCTAGTTTCCTTCCTATTAGTTTCAGTGTGTCTGGTTTTATGTGGAGGTCCTTGATCCACTTGGAATTAAGCTTAGTGCAAGGAGAAAAGAATGGGTCAATTTACATTCTTCTGCATGTTGACCTCCAGTTGAGCCAGCACCATTTGTTGAAAAGGCTATCTTTTTTCCACTGGATGGTTTTAGCTCCTTTGTCAAAGATCAAGTGACCATAGGAGTGTGGATTCATTTCTGGGTCTTCAATTCTGTTCCATTGATCTACATGCCTGTCACTGTACCAATACCATGCAGTTTTTAACAATATTGCTCTGTAGTACAGCTTGAGGTCCGGGATACTGATTCCCCCAGAGGTTCTTTTACTCTTGAGAATAGTTTTAGCTATCCTGGGTTTTCTGTTATTCCAAATGAATTTTTGAATTGCTCTTTCTAACTCTATGAAGAATTGAGTTGGGATTTTGATGGGGATTGCATTGAATCTGTATATTGCTTTTGGCAAGATGGTCATTTTTACTATATTAATCCTGCCAATCCATGAGCATGGAAGATTTTTCCATCTTCTGAGGTCTTCTTCAATTTCTTTCTTCAGAGACTTGAAGTTCTTATCATACAGATCTTTCACTTATTTGGTTAGAGTCACACCAAGTAAGGTTTGTGGCTATCGTGAATGGTATCATTTCTCTTACTTCTTTCTCAACCTACTTATCCTTTGAGTATAGGAAGGCTACTGACTTGCTTGAGTTAATTTTATATCCGGCCACTTTGTTGAAGTTGTTTATCAGCTGTAGGAGTTCTCTGGTGGAGTTCTTTGGGTCGCTTAAGTATACGATCATATCGTCTGCAAATAGTGATAGTTTGACTTCTTCCTTTCCAATTTGTATCCCTTTGACCTCTTTTTGTTGTCTAATGGCTCTAGCTAGAACTTCAAGTACTATATTGAAAAGATATGGAGAGAGAGGGCAGCCTTGTCTAGTCCCTTATTTTAGTGTGATTGTTTCAAGTTTCTCTCCATTTAGATTGATGTTGGCTACTGGTTTGCTGTAAATTGCTTTTACTATGTTTAGATATGGGCCTCGAATTCCTGATCTTTCCAAGACCTTTAACATGAAAGGATGCTGAATTTTGTCAAATGCTTTCTCAGCATCTAATGAGATGACCATGTGATTTTTTCTCTTTGAGATTGTTTATATAGTGGATTACATTGATGGATTACCTTATATTCAACCATCCCTGCATCCCTGGGATGAAGCCTACTTGATCGTGGTGAATGATCGTTTTGATGTGTTCTTGGATTCGGTTGGCAAGAATTTTATTGAGTATTTTTGCATCGATATTCATAAGAGAGATTGGCCTGAGATTCTCTTTCTTTGTCGGATCTTTGTGTGCTTTTGGTATTAGCATAATTGTGGCTTCATAGAACGAGTTGGATAGTGTTCCTTCTATTTCTATTTTCTGGAATAGTTTGAAGAGTATTGGTGTTAGGTCTTCTTTGAAGGTCTGATAGAATTCTGCACTAAAACCATCTGGACGTGTGCTTTTTTTGGTTGGAAGACTTCCAATGACGACTTCTTTTTCTTCAGGGGTTATAGGACGGTTTAGATGGTCTATTTGATCCTGATTTAATTTTGGTATTTGGTATCTGTCAAGGAAATTGTCCATTTCCTCGAGATTTTCTAGTTGTGTTGAATACAGGCTTTTGTAGTAGGATCTGATGATTTTTTGAATTTCCTCAGTTTCTGTTGTTATCTCTCCCTTTTTGTTTCTGATTTTGTTAATTTGGATACTGTCTCTGTGCCCTCTGGCTAGTCTGGCTAAGGGCTTATCTATCTTATTGATTTTCTCAAAGAACCAACTCCTAGTTTTGTTAATTCTTTGTATGGTTTTATTTGTTTCTACTTGATTTCAGCCCTGAGTTTGATGATTTCCTGCCTTCTACTCCTCTTGGGTGTATTTGCTTCTTTTTGTTCCAGGGCTTTCAGGTGTGCCATTAAGCTGCTAGTGTATGCTGTCTCCCGTTTCTTTTTGGTGGCACTCAGGACTATGAATTTTCCTCTTAGCACTGCTTTCATTGTGTCCCATAAATTAGGGTATGTTGTGCCTTCATTTTCATTAACTTTCAAAAAGTCTTAGATTTCTTTCTTTATTTCCATCTTGACGAAGTTATCATTGAATAGAGCATTGTTCAGCCTCCAAGTGTATGTGGGTTTTCTGTTGTTTTTGTTGCCATTGAAGACCACCCTTATTCCATAGTGATCTGATAAGAGGCATGGGATTATTTCTATCTTCTTATATGTGTTGAGGTCTGATTTGTGACCAATTATATGGTCGATTTTGGAGAAGGTACCATGAGGTGCTGAGAAGGTGTATTCTTTAGCTCTAGGATGAAATGTTCTATATATATCTGTTAGTTCCAGTTGGTCCAAGGCTTCAATTAGATTCACTGTGTCCCTGTTTAGTTTCTGCTTTCTTGAACGATCCATTTCAGAGAGCGGGGTGTTAAGGTCACCCACTATTATTGTGTGAGGTGCGATGTGTGCTTTGAGCTTTAGTAAAGTTTCTTTTACGAATGAGGGTGCCCTTGCATTTGGAGCATAGATATTCAGAATTGAGAGTTCTTCTTGGTGGATTTTTCCCTTGATCAGTATGTAGTGTCCTTCTGTGTCTTTTTTGATGACTTTAGGTGGGAAATCAATTTTATCTGATATTAGGATGGCTACTCCGGCTCGGTTCTTGGGACCACTTGCTTGTAAAATTGTTTTCCAGCCTTTTACTCTGAGGTAGTGTTTGTCTTTGACACTGAGGTGCATTTCCTGCATGCAGCAATATGCTGGGTCCTGTTTACGTATCCAGTCTGTTAGTCTATGTCTTTTTATTGGGGAATTGAGACCACTGATATTAAGAGAGATTAAGGAATAGTGATTATTGCCACCTGCCATTCTTGACGCTATCTTTATGCTTGAGTGGTTATCTACTTTTGATACAAGAAGGTTTGATGCAAGAAGGTTACTATCTCATTTTTTCCAGGGTGTTGTTTCTCTCCTTGTATTGGCAATTTCTACCTATTATCCTTTGCAAGGCTGGGTTTGTGGAAAGATATTGTGAAAATTTGGTTTTATCATGGAATATCTTGGTCTCTCCATCTATGGTGATTGAGAGTTTTGCTGGGTATAGTAGTCTAGGCTGCAATTTCTGCTCTCTTAGTGTCTGCATGAGATCTGCCCAGGATCTTCTGGCTTTCATAGTCTCTGGAGAGAAGTCTGATGTGATTCGGATAGGTCTTCCTTTGTATGTTACTTGGCCCTTTTCTCTTACTGCTTTTAATATTCTTTCTTTGTTTAATACATTTGATGTTTTGATTATTATGTGACGGGAGGTATTTCTCTTCTGGTCCAGTCTGTTTGGAGTTCTGTAGGTTTCTTGTACGTTCATCGGCATCTCTCTCTTTAGGCTAGGGAAGTTTTCCTCCATAATTTTGTTGAAGATGTTTACTGGCCCTTTAAGTTGCAAATCTTCACTCTCATCTATACCTATAATCCTTAGGTTTGGTCTTCTTATTGTGTCCTGGATTTCCTGGACGTTTTGGGTTACACGTTTTTGGCATTTTGCATTTTCTTTGACTGTTGAGTCAATGCTTTCTATGGAATCTTCAGCACCTGAGATTCTTTCTTCCATCTCTTGTATTCTACTGTTGATGTTTGCATCTATGAGTCCTGATTTCTTCCCAAGGTTTTCTATCTCGAAAGTTGTCTCCCTTTGTGATTTCTTAGTTGTTTCTACTTCCTTTTTTAGATCCTGGATGGATTTGCTGAGATCCTTCACTTGTTTGTTTGTATTTTCCTGTATTTCTTTAAGGTATTTTTGCATTTCCTATTTCAGGATTTCTGCCTGTTGACCCAAGTTCTCCTGTATTTCTCTAAGCGATTTTTGTGTTTCCTCCTCATGGGCTTCCATCTCTTGATCCATCGTCTCCTGCATTTCTTTAAGCAGTTCTCGTGTTTCCTTTGTAAGGGCATCTAACCGTTGATTCATTTCTTTAAGCAATTTTTGTGTTGCCTCCTTATGGGCATCCGTCTGTTGACCCATATTCTTCTGCATTTCTTTATGCAATTTTTGTGATTCCTTTGAAAGTGCATCTACCCGTTGATTCATTTCTTTAACCGATTTTTGTGTTGTCTCCTTGTGGGCCTCCATCTTTTGATCCATGTTCTCCTGCATTTCTCTACGCGATCTTTGTGTTTCCTTTGTAAGGGCTTCTAACCGTTGATTCATGGTCTCCTGTAATTCTTTATTAGATTTATTTGTTTCCTTCTTGTGATCCTCTAATAGCAGCATGAGAAGTGATTTTAAATCCAGATCTTTTCTTTCGGGTGTGATGGGGTATCCAGGACTTGCTGCTGTTGGAGAGTTGGGTTCGGATGATGCCATATTACTTTGATTTCTGTTAATAACGTTCCTACGTTTGTCTTTTGCCATCTGGTTACCTCTGGTGTTAGTTGGTCCTGCTGTCACTGGCTGTTGGTTGGACCTCCTGTAAGCCTGCAAAGCTATTTCTGGCCCCCCTGGATTACCGAGATTCCCCTGGCACCAATTTCTGGGGCCTGCCCTGCTCCTGAGTGACTTTAGAGCCCTGATGTGCCTTGTCCGAAGTGATGTTATATTGGGGAGTCCTTGCACATCCAAAGGCTCAGCGTAGTGGATTCCTGGAGCAGAGGTCACCAAAGAGAGGCTGGTAGGCTCCCGCCCTGTGCAGGGGTGTGTGATCTCTCCTGGGGGGTGGGGTGGGAGTGGGCGTCCTTCTGCAGGGCAGAAGTCCCACAGCAGGGCTGGCGCGTCGATTACTGCAGGCCTTCCCAGCTCTTGGGAGCAGGGTACACACAAGCTGCCTGAGACCCAAGCGATATTATGCCTGTCTGTCTCTGAGCCTGGCGGTCCCAGCTGCCCTGGTGCTGGAGCAAAGATGGCGGAGTGCACTCTGCACTCTCTTGGCGGCGCAGGTCACCCTGCAGGAGCGATGGCCCACAGCAGAGCTGGCGCCCAGATGACCACAGCCACAGCGCTGTCCCGTTCTTGGGAGCAGATGGAAGCCCCAACAGGCTGTGTCCCAAGCGATGTTATATTGGGGAGAACCTGGGTACCTGTCTCCTCAGTGCAGTCGATACCGGAACAGACGTCGCTAAAGGGAAGCTGGTAGGCTCCCGCCCAGTGCGGGGGGGGGGGGGGTCCCTCTGCAAGGCAGAAGTCCCACAGCAGAGTTGGCGCTCTGGTTACTGCAGATCTGCCCAGCTCTTGGTGCAGGTTACACACAAGCTGCCTGAGACCCAAGCAATATTATGCCTGTCTCTCAGCCTACTTTCTTATAAAAGCCTGACTACCTGCTGAGAGGTACCCCCTCCCATATCAATCACATAATCTACTAATAACTAAGAAATTGTCCAATAGGCCTGCCTATAGCCCAATCTTATTGAAGCCTTTTCTCAATGAGGCTCCCTCCTTTCCAAGGAGTAGATTGTGTCAAGTTGGCATAAGACTAGTCTCACAGTTAGCTTGCCTGCTTCCCTGGTCTGCTCAACTGTTGTGTTCCCAGGGAATGCCTTGGAGGCTAGGACACTGGGATGAGTTAGAAAGGTGAACTGCGGGAGCTCTTCCTAATCCATTGGGCATGGGTTCAGAGAAGCAAGGAAGACCACAGTAGGTGTTCTCTATGGAGATGAGACTCAGGGGTTGGATCTAAAGGAGCAATCAGTGTACCTGATTCCTGTGCAGGAGTCTTATGACTTTTTCAGATACCCTGACTGTGATTTTATCCTCATCCATTCTTCTTTATTTATCTACCTTGATTGGAGCCTCCCATTTTTCCTTACGTACTACTTTAATGTTTGCGTATTTACAACATGGCAGCTGATATTGGTATGTCATTGGAGTACCTCTCTTGTCCCAGTGCAAGAACAAGATTACTCTTTTTTGTTTTTTAGATTTACTTATTTTATGTATGTGAGTACACTATAGCTGTCACCAGAAGAGGGAATCAGATCCTGTTACAGATGGTTTCGAGCCACCATGTGTTTGCTGAGAATTGAACCCAAGACCTCTGGAATAGCAGTCAGTGCTCTTACCTACTGAGCCATCGTTCCAGTCCCAAGATTTCTCTTTAATGCTGATTATCTCTTCAAAAATTACAGCTGTTTTCTCAGCACTGCCTTGTATACAATTTTAAATATGTTCCCTTAAGTACCCAGTGGCATACTTTTTAATCTTATTGTTGGTCTAACTGTAGATCAAATAAGAACGGTATGCAGTAACCATAATATTGCCTAATGCTGTTCTGTGCTGAACTTTGCCCAACCAAATCAATTAGTTGATTACACTAGAACTCTGCTTCTAAGGATCCCACTGAATGCAGCCAGATTCTATTCCAGGATATAACATGAATGGCATGTAGTCCAATTTCTGATTCAATCCTTGTTCTCCTCTGGAAATTCACAAGCTGGATTTCTACTCTCTGCATCTCTGTTGACATCTGGGCTTCCAAATTCCCCTAAGAATGCCCTGTTAAGCTCTAATTACAACATTCTAAGGCCTTTTCAGACCAAAGTGCCAAACAGTTCTGTATTCCCACAAACCAGTTCCAAGGGCCAAAGTACCAAATGGATAGATTTCTTTTAGCTCTGGATTTTTGAAACAGGGTTTTTTCTCTGTGCAGCCCTGGCTGCCCTGGAATTCACTCTGTAGACCAAGCCATCCTTAAACTCTTTTGTGTGTCTATTATTTTCTCATTGTTATGACTGAACAAATATTTGACCTGAAGCAAATTAAGAGAGAAATGGTGTATTTTGGTTCATGGTTTAAAAGGGTTGCAGTTTATCAGATAGGGACAACATGGCAGCAGGAGCCAAGGACTGGCTACTCATATAATATGCAGCCAGCATGCAGAGCACAGACAGGAACTGGGACTTCACCATTGAACCTCCTGCATTGCTCCTTCATTCATCTAGGCTATACCTATTGAAAGTTCTGCAACATTTCCAAAAGTGTTGTGAGCTGGGGACAGGTTTTCAAACACATGAAACAGATATTTCATATTCAGACCACAGCAGGTATATCATCAATGAAGCTGCTGTAAACATTTTTACGTATGCATTTTAAAGTAATTATTTATTTCTTTTAGACATAAACCTGGAAGTAAAATTCTCAATTACTGAGTAGGCCACTTTGACCTTTAGTGGAAGAGTTTTCTAAAATAACAGAATCAACTTACACATTACCAACTATGTATGAAAATCCTGCATGCTTGTCAACTCTTGGTGTTGACAATAGTGTTAGCTTTAATAATTCTGATTGGTGTGTTTTATTCCCTCATGAGGCTATTACCACTGAAACACCATTGCTTATACTTATTGATCATTTAAATATCTCCTTTGATAAATTGCCCATTCAAATATTTCTTCCATTAAAAAGTGATTTGTCTTTTCTCTAAATTAATTTTGAAGTATAATTTAGGAGAGGGAGAGAGAGGGAGAGAGAGAGAGAGAGAGAGAGAGAGAGAGAGAGAGAGAGATTATGGAGAAGGAAGGAGAATAAAAACCTGTGAGAAAGGATTTCTGGGGAGCTAATCTGGGTGTTCTTAAATTTCCCAAGAGAGGAAGAACTGTCTTAAGCTGAGAACTGTCCTTTTTTTTTAGAATTTTTATTTTATGTATATGAGTACATTGTCACTCTCTTCAGACATACCAGAAGAGGGTATCAGATCCCATTATAGATGGTTGTGAGCCACCATGTGGTTGCTGGGAATTAAACTCAGGACCTCTGGAAGAGCAGTCAGTGCTCTTAACCATTGAACCACCTCACCAGGCCCAAGAATTGTCCTTTTTTTAAAAAATAGAAATAATTCATTCCTTTATTTTTCAAAACTTATCATTAAATAATGGCACATTGATACTTTGAAATTCTATATAGCAATTAAAATGACAACACTCTTAAATCCTCTTCCTCCCTCCCCCAGCAGAAAACCATCTTCAGAGAGCAGTGGCAGTCCCGTCACCTTGCTCATTTCTTTATATTTACTCCCATTGCTATATATTTTACTAGAGTGTGGGAAAGACATTCACATTCAGAATAAATTTCATTTTATTTTTTCCTTTTTTTCATTTTTATTTTATTTTTTAATTCTTCTCCCATACAGTATGTTCCAACTGCAGTTTCCCCTCCCTCCACACCTCTCAGTCTCCATCCCCACCTCCCCCTCCAGATCCACTCCTCCTCCAGTTCTCTTCAGAAAAGAGCAGGCCTTGCAGGGATCTCAACAAAACATGGCATAACATATTACAATAAGATTAGGCACAAATTATTATCAGGGCTAGGAGAGGCAACCCAGTCAGAGGAAAACTCTCTTCACAGCAATAGCATAGTGACTAAGACAATAACTAAGTTGTGGATTTTTTTCTATTTTATTTCTCTGGGCTGTCTATCCAGCCTCTAGCTCCTGGTCATCCAGTGTTAGGCATAGCTTCTCCCTCTTTTGATGTGGGCCTCAAATTCGACCAGCCATTTGTTGGATGCTACCACAAGTTCTGCACCTCCATTGCCCACGCACATCTTGCAGACAGGATAGACTGTAGGTCAAAAATTTTGTGGTTTGGTTGGTGTTCCAGTTCTACCACTGGAAGTGACCTGGTTACAGAAGATGACTTTTTCAGGCTCCATATCCTTTATTACAAAGAATCCTTGCTAAGTATGTCTTCAGACATGGTCATCGCTGCTCTATTCAGAATAGCTAAGTAATGGGAATAACCTACTTGTCCATCAAGTAAAGAAAGAATAATTTAAAATGTGATACATATAAATTATGGAATTCTATTCAACTGAAAATAAAAATGATATCATGAGCTTTGTAGGCAGCTGGGTGTAAGTATAAAGCACCATACTGAGTGAGTCAGCACAGATCCACAACTATGAATGTTGCATGTTCTCTCTCATCTGGGGTTCCTAACTCCAAATCTTCCAATTAAGCTTGCAATCTGAAATAAAGTCATAAACCAGTGAAGTAGAAAAGAACCAATGTGAGATGGCACTAGAGAAGGGAAAACTGGGGTACAAATGATCTGAATGAGGAAATGAGGGGCCTTTAAGTTAAACCACAGCCTTTAAGTCATTCCAATAAATCCTCTCTCTCTCTCTCTCTCTCTCTCTCTCTCTCTCTCTCTCTCTCTCTCTCTCTCTCTCTCTCTCTCCCTCTCTTTGAATTTTGTCTTTTCAATTAGACTAATAGCCTCTACGCTATAGTCATCTTGTCTCTCTGTGACACACCTGGTGTTCCACTGCATTACACATTCACTAAGTATTTATTGAGTCATAATTAATACAAAATAGAAAGGGGAAATGAAATATTCTATTACATGTCCATTTTCAAGGCAGCAAAAGCACAAGATGTTGCCACAAAGGCTCACAAAAACGGCTGCAGTGTGTAGTTTACATCTATGACTAACCTGGGAGCTATAATCTAAGAAAAATATGTACAAAAATGTTCTTAACATTTATTTGCTAAGAAAAATTTGAGAAAGCAAGATGCAAAAGGTATTGATAATGTCTGCTAAAATGTCTGTTATTAAATATACTGCCAAGGGACTATATCCTTTGTTACATAGTGTAAGAAATGGCTTTTAACAAGATGCTGAGAGTAGAGAAATAAGGGATAGGACACTGATAAAGTGCCCTTTGTTAAAATATCACTGCCATTTCCCTTACTAAAAGGCAACATGAATTAACAATCACTAAATATTTCATATTATATAATTTCTAATTGAAGGATGCATTGATATTTCATTTGCACAGCACTCATATGGAACAATTTACTAAACTGCCCCCAAAGAAACTCTGTTTTAGTAAAAGCTTAGAAAATTATCTCTCCACAGGAGCATTTCCAAGAAGTCAATTATGATACAGAAATAATCTAACCTACCTGAGCCGACACATAAGGAGATTGGGAATGAGTACCATGCCCCTCCTCCTTTCCTTCTTCCTGCTATCTCCAGAAACAAGCATTCCAACACACATCTTCTGTAAGCTGCACAAGAAAGAATGCAGCAGATGTGACTGGCTCTCCTCCCTCTCCAGGCCCAGCCATCTCCATCCCCTTCATGTCTCTCTATCTTTTCAAACAACTGCTATCCCTCTGCATGGTCAAGGCTCAATGCTTCCTCCCCTGCACTCCTGCTGCCATCTCCTCTCTAAGTCTCCTCTGCTTCAGTGTCCCAGGTGTACCCCACCACCAATCTATAGGCATGGTTTTTTTTTCCACTCTGCCAGTCCCTCAATGCCTATAGTTTCTGGAAGGCAGGATGCTGAATTTTGCAACTTGCATCCTTACAACTCAGCATAATTTCTGACACATAGTTGAAAATTTTTGGAACATAAGGTACCATGAATCCGTTTGCAACCTGTCCCAACCTGCTCTGTGTAGTTCCATTTCCCACTGTCCCTCCAAATGAGCCTACAGCTCTGAACTGTTTTGTGTCCCAAATACAAGATCCATTTTACACTTTTGATTTTTGATGAACTTCTTTGTGTTTAAAATATTCTTTACCCAGGAGAGATGGCTCAGTGGTGAAGAACACTTGCTACTTTTGCAAAGGACCCTAGTTTGTTCCCAGCAACCATATCGGTCAGCTCACAATAACCTAGTTCCAGTGGATTTGATGACCTGAGGCACCTGCATTCACATGTGTATGCACACGCACGTACATACGCACATACACACACACACACACACATTCACATAATTAAAAATGAAATAAATAATTAAATATATATTCTTGATCCAGTTTTATTCTGCCCTCTCCTCCCCCAGTTATAGATGTCTTCTGAACCTCAAATATTTGTGTTCAGTCATAGTCATCTGATGAATGAATTAATGAATGAATGAGTGAAAATGTGCCTCCAGTTCTCCTACGCTCCTGCCTCTATTCCTATATCACCTTAGCCAGACTTCCCTATCTACACAATCCTAGGCTTATTTCTTCTACTGACACTTATGCTACATCAAAACCTAATATTGCCCAGCACACTGGTGCATGCCTTTAATCCTAGCCCTAAGTAGGGACAGGCAAGAGGATCTCTGTGAGTCCTAGATAGCAAGGCCCACGACAGCATGGAGAGACCCTGTCTCAAAACAAATAAACAAAACAGGGGGCCAAAGGATGCTGAGTCCACATTTCTAATACTCTTACACCTTTTTCTCATCTTCTCATCTTCTAAAATACAGAAATGAGAAAATATAGCATGCATTCAGGATCAGGGTAAAAGTCATGAAACATCTGTGTATGAAGCAGAGTGGTGTGAAATGAATTATGAGTTTTCATGTATTGTGCTTCACTCCAAGTCACTTAACAAATAAATAGCTCATAAGAAAGAGGGGGAGAAAAGGAGAAGGAGAGAGGGAGGGGTCACTATTAAGACAGAGGCAATCCTACTTAAACCTAAGACACTTAGTTCCCAAGGAAACAGGGAAAAGTGCTAAGACAGTGCTGAGGTCCTCTGAGAGAGGCAAGGTTTCCCGAGAGAAGAAAAAACAAGATGCCACAACAAAAGTAAATTCTCTTCACTTCTAAGCTAAAAGTCGCAGGAGGCCAGGCAGGATTAATGAAAACTTTAGGCACTTTCTGTCGAAATGTTTGCGCTTCAAAAAATGGGGTGGGGGTGGGGAATAAAAAAGCATAATAACTTTTAGAAATGGATCAGTTATCTTAAAGGAAAATTAAGAGCTGAGGCTGCTGTGGGAAATATTAAAATTGGGCACCATCCTGGGCTACTGCCCAGCTACTGTCTGCGGCCTTGATGTCCCCACCTCCAAGGCTAGCCCCAGGGGCTGATCTTCCCAGCTCCAGATCTCGGCTCAGAGCCGCTTGTACCTTCCCAGCCACCCACCCTCCTCCAGCTGTCACAAAACCCCTTAACCCAGTAAATCAAAACTCTTAAAGCTTATAATTATCAGACAGTTTTATATACAATAAATTCCCAATTCACAAGATGTCCACACAATAATTTCAGAGCCAATTGATAATGATACAAGCTGCCCACCTAGATTAGACAAGTTATCCCAATTATTCTATCCTTTTATGATATTCATAGCTACCTGTAGGTATATAAAGCCACGTGGATAAGGTTCATCCTCTTCTCTATCCATCTTCTCTCATCCTCCTCCTCCTCCTTCTCCTCCCTTCCTGTCCCTGTCCCTGCCTCTGTCTCTGAAACTCTTAGCTCCTCTTCCCTTTTCCCTGTTCAATCACAGGCTTCTTGTTGCATTGATATTTAAATTAATTAGAGGAAAATTGTGTTACAGAGGCAATAATACTCGGTCAGTAAGGAGTTTGCCACCCAAGTATGAAGTCTAAGTTCTGACCCCAGCATTCACATAATGAATATTAGCCAGAGCTGGAACATGGAGTCAGGAGTCCTGGGACATATTGGCCAGTCACCTAGCCAAAGCAGCAAGTTTCAAATCCAATGAGAGATGTAATTGAGAATTTTTGGAAAGAAGATGCCTCTGCAAAGACTGATTGATCAGAACTGCAGTGGTGGACAAAGTAGTGTTGCAGGTACAGGGAATGCTTATAACATCTCTGGCTAGCTTACGCCTCCTAAACAGCCTTTCCTTGCCAATTTCTGTGTCTGAACTGGCATCCTGGGATTAACAGATCAAAAAGTCTGCAATTTAATTTAGAAGACTACTAGCATTTTCCAACCCAAATGTTAACAATGTAGGATACCATCTGTAACCTGTAGTTGAGATTCCTTATCTTGCTGTAACCATAGCAGAGAAACCAGATCCAAGGGGTGGAGGTCCCCCATCTCTCAGTCTCTCTGTCTCTCTCTGTCTTGCTCTCTGACACACACACACACACACACACACACACACACACACAAATCCCTGTACATATGCACATTCCTGCAAGCACACACAAAATAGTCAAAAATATGCTCTCGAATTTCTTACTGGTAGCATTAGAATCCAGAGGGAGGAAAGGGTTTGAGGCCTATGACTCCAGATACTAAATCACTCACTTTGGGGAAGGTATAGATGTAATGATACACACAGTGCATACTGCACAAATCCATACATGCACACGAAAGCCTGCTCTATGCAAATGGCTCGAGAAGTGTGATCCTTTGTACAGCTTTGCTCTGTAAACTGCTGACCCTCCCCATGCTCCAGCCTGCTTCTTGCCTTAGACATGAATCTTGTTCTAATAACATGTTCCTGCTTCCACTACCATCCACCCATCTCTGTTCAACTACTTAGGCCAGGACACAAGAACCTGGAACCCCTCCAGAGGAGCCCACTGAACTCAGATATCAGTATTGAGAGACATTTGAAATAATAGAATTATGATTCAAGAATTCTCTACTGGTCAAAACATTTATGTGGATGTTGAGGAGCCCTGCCATAGGTGGTTCCCTCCCCCGGACTTTCCACCACTCTGTGGTTGAGCCAGTGATAAACCTGATTGCCTTGGGCTTATGGCTCAGACCACAAAAAGAAGTCAAAGATAATGTTAAGAGTTTTAAATTTTAATTCATGTATGTCTATGTAAGTGTATGACACATCTGTGCAGGAGCCTTGAAGGCCAGAAGAAGCCAGAAAAGTATGTTGGAACCTAGGGAACTGGAGTTACAGAAAGTTTTGAAGCATCCAACATGAATGCTTAGAACAGAATTTGAGATCTCCATAAGAGTAGTACACACATATTACTAATTTATCCCTCCAGACTCAAGAAAGGGTTTTAAACATAAAAGAATTATAATGGTTTACCATCCATACATTCTCCACCTCTGGAAATAATTTGAGATGGAAACACTTCAGTCAGAAGTAAATGTAATCTAAGTAATCACAGACAAGAAGAAGTATATAAGGAATATGGAAATCTATGACTCCATTAAAACACTTATAGTAAGTAAATAGTGATGTTACTTTATATAATCAAATGAAGAAAAAAAGGAGCATATTTCTCAAGAACAGGAATGGAAACAAAAGACAAATACTGTCTTCAAAGAGTGAAAACTGTTAACATCTAACTAACCTGATGATTGACGTGCATTACCTGTAACGATAATTATGTCTAATTTGGGTCACCTTGCTTTGTTTTATTTTTGAAACAGATTCTCACCATATAACCCAGTCTTGAATTCACATTTGCCTCAGCCCCCAAACACTGAGATAACAGATTGTACAACCAGGCTCAGTCCTAATTTGTAATTTTTTTAAAAGATAAAAGTAAAATGCTAGCTAATAATAGCTTGATGATGGGATGACCATTTTGTAGAACGCATTAAGGTATTTACCTTATACTTCACTAAATGGAATAAATATAAAACTTGAAAAGGGTATCTAACTTCAAACAACTAGAAGAAATAAATAATGGGAAATAAATTCTCATTCCAAATAAATATGGAGGAAGATAGGAAATGAGAACCAGCATAGGGGAGTAGATGGTAGCAAGGTGGGAGTGGGGTGGGTGGAGGAACACCATCATAGAAGCAGGAGAAGGGAGGATGGGATAGGGGGTTTCTGGGAGGGAAGGAAACCAGGAAAGGGGATAACATTTGAAATGTAAATAAAGAAAATATCCAATCAAAAAAAAGATTAAAAAAAAAAAAAGGAAATGAGAACCAGACAAAAGTGTTAACAACAATTAAATTCACACACATACTAAATCCAGGGGCTACTAATGACTAAACTATCCAGGTAAAGACAGAGACTGTCAGGGTTGGAGAGATGGCTCCACAGTAAGAGCACTAACTGTTCTTCTAGAGATCCTGAGTTCAATTCCCAACAACCACATGGTGACTCGCAACCATCTGTAATGGGATCCAGTGCCCTCGTCTGGGGGGTCTACAGAAAGTGACAATGTACTCACATACATAAAATAAATAAATCTTTCTTAAAAAGACAGAGACTGTCAATAGGCATTTCAAAACCTAGCTACTTCAGTGACTGGGAAGCACTACCCAAGTGGCCTGTTTGTCTATGGAGCCTGCAAAGTCATCCGTAGGTGTTCTGGAAGATGCAGCAAGATCTTTGCAGGAAGAAATGGTTAGAAAAACAGAAACGGGCACATGGCAGGAACTCACCAGGCTCCCCTTGGCGACCTCTGCTCCGGGGATCGACTGCACTGAAGATACAGGTACCCAGGAACCTCCCAATATAACATCGCTCAGGACACAGCCTGTTGGGCTTCCATCTGCGCCCAAGAGCGGGAAGCTCTGCGGTCCTCTGGGCGCCAGTTCTGCTGTGGGCCATCTGCCCTGCACAGTGATCTGAACCAAGAGTGCAGAGTGCACTCCGCCATCTTTGCTCTGGCAACAGGGCAACTGGGACCTCCAGACGCAGGGACAATCAAGCATAATGTCGCTTGGGTCTCAGCAAGCTTGTGTGGTCCCTGCTCCCAAGAGCTGGGCAGTTCTGTGGTCACCCACGCACAAGCTCTGCTGTGCAACATCTGCCCTGCAGAGGGACCTGCACTGGGAGAGAGCACACCCGAATGGGGCGGGAGCACACCAGCCTCCCCTTGGTGACCTCTGCTCCTGGGATCAACTACACTGAGTCTTTGGATGTGCAGGAATTCCCCAATATAACATCACTTAGGGCAAGGCACATCAGGGCTCCAAAGTCACTCAGGAGCAGGGCAGGACCCAGCAATCGGTGCCAAGGGAATCCCGGTAATCCGGGGAGGGCAGAAATAGCCTTGCAGGCTCACAGGAGGTCCAACCAACGGTCAGTGACAGCAGGACCAACTAACACCAGAGGTAACCAGATGGCAAAAGGCAAACGTAGGGACGACGTTACTAACAGAAATCAAGGCAATATGGCACCATCCGAACCCAACTCTCCAACAGCAGCAAGTCCTGGATACCTCATCACACCCGAAAGGCAAGATCTGGATTTAAAATCACTTCTCATGATGCTATTAGAGGATTTCAATAAGGACACAAATAAAACTCATAAAGAAATACAGGAGAACATGAATCAACGGGTAGAAGCCCTTACAAAGGAAACACAAAAATCGCTTAGAGAAATGCAGGAGAATATGGGTCAACAGATGGAGGCCCATAAGGAGGCAACACAAAAATTGCTTAAAGAAATGAAACAACGGGTAGATTACCTTACAAAGGAATCACAAAAATCGCATAAAGAAATGTAGAAGAATATGGGTCAACAGATGGAGGCCCATAGGGAGGCAACACAAAAATCGCTTAAAGAAATGAATCAACGGGTAGATGCCCTTACAAAGGAAACATAAAAAATCGCTTAGAGAAATGCAGGAGAATATGGGTCAACTGATGGAAGCCCATCAGGAGAAAACACAAAAATTGCTTAGAGAAATACAGGAGAGTCAGGCAGTGGTGGCACATGCCTTTAATCCCAGCACTTGGGAGGCAGAGGCAGCCAGAGTTCAAGGCCAGCCTGGTCTACAGAGTGAGTTCCAGGATACCCAGGGCTATACAGAGAAACCCTGTCTCAAACACCAACAACAACAAAAAAAAAGGAAAATAAAAGAAATACAGGAGAACTTGGGTCAGCAGGCAGAAATCCTGAAAGAGGAAATGCAAAAATATCTTAAAGAAATACAGGAAAATACAAACAAACAAGCGAAAGATCTGAGCAAACCCATGGGGGATCTAAAAAAGGAAGTAGGAACAACTAAGAAATCACAAAGGGAGACAACTTTGGAGATAGAAAACCTTGGGAAGAAATCAGGACTCATAGATGCAAACATCAACAATAGAATGCAAGAGATGGAAGAAAGAATCTCAGGTGCTGAAGATACCACAGAAAGCATCGACTCAACAGTCAAGGAAAATGCAAAATGCAAAAAACATGTAACCCAAAACATCCAGGAAACCCAGGACACAATGAGAAGACCAAACCTAAGGATTATAGGTAGAGATGAGAGAGAAGATTTGCAAATTAAAGGGCCAGTAAATATCTTCAATAAAATTATGGAGGAAAACTTCCCTAACCTAAGGAGAGAGATGGCAATGAACATACAAGAAGCCTATAAAACTCCAAACAGACTAGACCAGAACAGAAATACCTTCCATCACACAATAACCAAAACACCAAATGTACTAAACAATGAAAGAATATTAAAAGCAGTAAGAGAAAAAGGCCAAGTAACATATAAAGGAAGACCTATGCGAATCACATCAGACTTCTCACCACAGACTATGAAAGCCAGAAGATCCTGGGCAGATCTCATGCAGACTCTAAGAGAACACAAAGGCCAGCCTAGACTACTATACCAAGCAAAACTGTCAATCACCATAGATTGAAAGACCAAGATATTCCATGATAAATCCAAATTTACACAATATATTTCCACAAACCTAGCCCTACAAAGGATAATAGGTAGAAATCAACAATACAAGGAGAGAAGTTACACCCTGGAAAAAACGAGATAGTAACCTTCTTGCATCAAACCCAAAGTAGATAACCACTCAAACATAAAGATAGCATCAAGAACACCAGATGGCAATAATCACTATTCCTTAATCTCTCTTAATATCAATGGTATCAATTCCCCAATAAAAAGACATAGACTAAAAGACTGGATACGTAAACAGGACCCAGCATTTTGCTGTGTGCAGGAAACGCACCTCAGTGTCAAAGACAAACACTACTTCAGAGTAAAAGGCTGGAAAACAATTTTAAAAGCAAATGGTCCCAGGAAAGGAGCTGGAGTAGCCATCCTAACATAAGATAAAATTGCCTTTCAACCTAAAGTCATCAAAAAAGACACAGAAGGACACTACATACTGGTCAAAGGAGAAATCCACCAAGAAGAACTCTCAATTCTGAACATCTATGCTCCAAATGCAAAGGCACCCTCATTGGTAAAAGAAATTTTACTAAAGCTCAAAGCACACATCACACCTCACACAATAATAGTGGGTGGCCTCAACACCCCGCTCTGTGAAATGGATCGTTCAAGAAAGCAGAAACTAAACAGGGACACAGTGAATCTAATTGAGGCCTTGGACCAAATGGAACTAACAGATATATATAGACCATTTCATCCTAAAGAAAAAGAATATACCTTCTTCTCAGCACCTCATGGTACCTTCTCCAAAATCGACCATATAATTGGTCACAAAACAGACCTCAACAGATCTTCTTATGAAGATCAAACTAATCCCATGCCTCCTATCAGATCACTATGGAATAAGGGTGGTCTTCAATAGCAACAAAAACAACAGAAAGCCCACATACACGTGGAAGCTGGACAATGCTCTACTCAATGATAACTTGGTCAAGGAGGCAATAAAGAAAGAAATCAGACTTTTTAAAATTTAATGAAAAGGAAGGCACAACATACCCTAATTTATGGGAGAGAATGAAAGTGGTGCTAAGAGGAAAATTCATAGCCCTGAGTGCCTCCAAAAAGAAATGGGAGACAGCATACACTAGCAGCTTAATGGCACACCTGAAAGCCCTGGAACAAAAAGAAACAAATACACCCAAGAGGAGTAGAAGGCAGGAAATCATCAAACTCAGGGCTGAAATCCACCAAGTAGAAACAGATAAAACCATACAAAGAATCAACAAAAGTAGGAGTTGGTTCTTTGAGAATATCAACAAGACAGATAAGCCCTTAGCCAAACTAGCCAGAGGGCACAGAGACAGTATCCAAATTAACAAAATCAGAAACAAAAAGGGAGAGATAACAACAGAAACTGAGGAAATTCAAAAAATCATCAGATCCTACTACAAAAGCCTGTATTCAACACAACTAGAAAATCTTGAGGAAATGGACAATTTCCTTGACAGATACCAAATACCAAAATTAAATCAGGATCAAATAGACCATCTAAACCATCCTATAACCCCTGAAGAAATAGAAGTGGTCATTGGAGGTCTTCCAACCAAAAAAAGCACAGGTCCAGACTGTTTTAGTGCAGAATTCTATCAGACCTTCAAAGAAGACCTAACACCAATACTCTTCAAACTATTCCACAAAATAGAAACAGAAGGAACACTACCCAGCTCATTCTATGAAGCCACAATTACGCTAATACCAAAAGTACACAAAGATCCGACAAAGAAAGAGAATCTCAGGCCAATCTCTCTTATGAATATCGAGGCAAAAATACTCAATAAAAGTCTTGCCAACCGAATCCAAGAACACATCAAAACGATCATTCACCACGATCAAGTAGGCTTCCTGCCAGGGATGCAGGGATGGTTCAATATAAGGAAGTCCATCAATGTATCCACTACATAAACAATCTCAAAGAAAAAAACCACATGGTCATTTCATTAGATGCTGAGAAAGCATTTGACAAAATTCAGCATCCTTTCATATTAAAGGTCTTGGAAAGATCAGGAATTTGAGGCCCATATCTAAACATAGTAAAAGCAATTTACAGAAAACCGGTAGCCAACGTCAATCTAAATGGGGAGAAACTTGAAGCAATCCCACTAAAATCAGGGAATAGACAAGGCTATCCTCTCTCTCCATATCTTTTCAATATAGTACTTGAAGTTCTAGCTAGAGCAATTAGACATCAAAAGGAGGTCAAAGGGATACAAATTGGAAAGGAAGAAGTCAAACTATCACTATTTGCAGACAATATGATAGTATACTTAAGCAACCCAAAGAACTCCACCAGAGAACTCCTACAGCTGATAAACAACTTCAGCAAAGTGGCGGGATATAAAATCAACTCAAGCAAGTCAGTAGCCTTCCTATACTCAAAGGATAAGCAGGCTGAGAAAGAAATAAGAGAAGTGATACCTTTCACGATAGCCACAAACAATATAAGTATCTTGGTGTGACTCTAACCAAATAAGTGAAAGATCTGTATGACAAGAACTTCAAGTCTCTGAAGAGAGAAATTGAAGAAGACCTCAGAAGATGGAAAAATCTTCCATGCTCATGGATTGGCAGGATTAATATAGTAAAAATGACCATCTTGCCAAAAGCAATATACAGATTCAATGCAATCCCCATCAAAATCCCAACTCAATTCTTCATAGAGTTAGAAAGAGCAATTCAAAAATTCATCTGGAATAACAGAAAACCCAGAATAGCTAAAACTATTCTCAAGAGTAAAAGAACCTCTGGGGGAATCAGTATCCCGGACCTCAAGCTGTACTACAGAGCAATAGTGTTAAAAACCGCATGGTATTGGTACAGTAACAGAAATGTAGATCAATGGAACAGAAATGAATCCACACTCCTATGGTCACTTGATCTTTGACAAAGGAGCTAAAACCATCCAGTGGAAAAAAGATAGCCTTTTCAACAAATGGTGCTGGCTCAGCTGGAGGTCAACATGCAGAAGAATGCAAATTGACCCATTCTTATCTCCTTGCACTAAGTTCAATTCTAAGTGGATCAAAGATCTCCACATAAAACCAGACACACTGAAACTAATAGAAGGGAAACTAGGGAAGAACCTTGAATATATTGGCACAGGGGAGAATTTCCTGAACAAAACTCCAATAGCTTATGCTCTAAGATCAAGAATAGACAAATGGGACCTCATTAAATTACAAAGTTTTTGCAAGGCAAAAGACACTGTCAAAAAGACAAAGCGCCAACCAACTAACTGGGAAATGATCTTTACCAACCTTACATCCAACAGAGGGCTAATATCCAATATATACAAAGAACTCAAGAAGTTAAACTCCAGAGAGGCAAGTAACCCTATTAAAAAATGGGGTACAGAGCTAAACAAAGAGTTCTCACCTGAAGAATATCTAATGGCTGAGAAGCACCTAAAGAGATGTTCATCATCCTTAGTCATTAGGGAAATGCAAATCAAAACAACCCTGAGATTCCATCTCACACCAGTCAGGATGGCTAAGATCAAAAACACAGGAGACAGCAGTTGTTGGCGAGGATGTGGAGAAAGAGGAACACTCCTCCACTGCTGGTGGGATTGCAAGCTGGTACAACCACTCTGGAAAGCAGTCTGGCGGTTCCTCAGAAAACTGGGCATGACACTCCTGGAGGATCTGGCTATACCACTCCTGGGCATATACCCAGAGGCTTTACCTACATGCAATAAGGACACATGCTCCACTATGTTCATAGCAGCCTTATTTATAATAGCCAGAAACTGGAAAGAACCCAGATGTCCCTCAACGGAGGAATGGATTCAGAAGATGTGGTATATCTCCACAATGGAATACTACTCTGCAATTAAAAACAATGAATTCACGAAATTCCTAGGCAAATGGTCAGATCTTGAAAATATCATCCTTAGTGAGGTAACCCAATCACAAAAGAACACACATGGTATGCAGTCACTGATAAGGGGATATTAACCCAGAATCTCGGAATACCCTAGACACAATCCGCATATCAATAGATTTCTAAGAAGATGGAAGGAGAGAACCCTGGTCCTGGAAAGACTGGATGTAGGGGAACGCCAGGACAGAGAAACGAGAGGGGGTTGAATGGAGAAAAGAGGGAGGGAAGGGGGCTTATGGGACTTTCGGGGAGGGAGGAAACGGGAAAGGGGAAATGATTTGGAATGTAAATTAAAAAAAAATAATAAAATAAATAATAAAAAAATAGAAAAAGAAAAAAAAAGAAATTGAAGACGACCTCAGAAGATGGAAAAATCTGCCATGCTCATGGATTGGCAGGATTAATATAGTAAAAATGACCATCTTGCCAAAAGCAATATACAGATTCAATGCAATCCCCATCAAAATCCCAACTCAATTCTTCATAGAGTTAGAAAGAGCAATTCAAAAATTCATCTGGAATAACAGAAAACCCAGGATAGCTAAAACTATTCTCAAAAGTAAAAGAACTTCTGGGGGAATCAGTATCCCGGACCTCAAGCTGTACTACAGAGCAATAGTGTTAAAAACTGCATGGTATTGGTACAGTGACAGACATGTAGATCAATGGAACAGAATTGAAGACCCAGAAATGAATCCATACTCCTATGGTCACTTGATCTTTGACAAAGGAGCTAAAACCATCCAGTGGAAAAAAGATAGCCTTTTCAACAAATGGTGCTAGTTTTACTGGAGGTCAACATACAGAAGAATGCAAATCGATCCAAGCTTATCTCCTTGTACTAAGCTCAATTCCTAGTGGATCAAGGACCTCCACATAAAACCAGACATACTGAAACTAATAGAAAGGAAACTAGGGAAGAACCTTGAACATATGGGCACAGGGGAGAATTTCCTGAACAGAACTCCAATAGCTTATGCTCTAAGATCAAGAATTGACAAATGGGACCTCATAAAATTACAAAGTTTCTGTAAGGCAAAGGACACTGTCAAAAGGACAAAGCGGCAACCAACAAACTGGGAAAAGATCTTTACCAATCCTACATCCAACAGAGGGCTAATATCCAACATATACAAAGAACTCAAGAAGGTAGATTCCAGAGAGCCAAATAACTCTATTAAAAAATGGGGTACAGAGCTAAACAAAGAGTTCTCACCTAAAGAATATCTAATGGCTGAGAAGCACCTAAAGAGATGTTCAACATCCTTAGTCATTTGGGAAATGCAAATCAAATCAACCCTGAGATTCCATCTCACACCAGTCAGAATGGCTAAGATCAAAAACACAGGAGACAGCAGTTGTTGGCGAGGATGTGGAGAAAGTGGAACACTCCTCCACTGCTGGTGGGATTGTAAGCTGGTACATCCACTCTGGAAAGCAGTCTGGGGGTTCCTCAGAAAACTGGGCATGACACTCCTGGAGGATCCGGCTATACCACTCCTGGGCATATACCCAGAGGCTTTACCTACATGCAATAAGGACACATGTTCCACTATGTTCACAGCAGCCTTATTTATAATAGCCAGAAACTGGAAAGAACCCAGATGTCCCTTAATGGAGGAATGAATTAAGAAGATGTGGTATATTTACACAATGGAATACTACTCTGCAATTAAAAACAATGAATTCACAAAATTCCTAGGCCAATGGTCAGAACTGGAAAATATCATCCTTAGTGAGGTAACCTAATCACAAAAGAACACACATGGTATGCAGTCACTGATAAGGGGATATTAACCCAGAATCTCGGAATACCCTAGACACAATTCGTATATCAATAGATTTCCAAGAAGATGGAAGGAGAGACCCCTGGTCCTGGAAAGACTGGATGTAGGGGAATGCCAGGACAGAGAAGCGAGAGGGGGTTGAATGGGGAACAGAGGGAGGGAAGGGGGCTTATGGGACTTTCAGGGAGGGAGGAAATGGGAAAGGGGAAACATTTGGAATGTAAATAAAAAAACTTAGTAAATAAAAAAAAAGAAAAACAGAAATGCTTTTTTCTTTCTGCAAATTCATAGAAAAGAGATTCTTGTAGAGATTTCTACCTCTTTTGGTTGTCTAAGTTAGGGTTTCTATTGTTGAGAAGAGACACCATGACCATAGCAACTCTTATAAAGGAAAGCAATTAATTGGGGCTAGATTACAGGTTCAGAGGCTTAGTCCATTATTGTCTTGGCAGGAAACACAGCCGCACACAGGCAGACTGCTGGAGAAGAAGCTGAGAATTCTACATCAAGATCATCAAGCAGCAGGAACAGAATGACTCTGAGCCTGGCTTGAGCTTCTGAAACTTCAAAGCCCACTCTCAGCAACACACTTCCTCTCAAAGGACTATGCCTACTCCAAGAAGACAATAGCTCCTAATATTACCACTCCCTAGTGGCCAAGCATTCCAATCTATGAGCTTATGGGGACCATTCCTACTCAAACCATCACATTCCACTTTCTGATCTCCAAAGTCTTATAACTATATCATAAAGCATTTAGTCCAACATCAAAAGTTCCCATAGTCTATAACAGCCTCAATTCTGTTTAAAAGTCCAAAGTTCAAAGTCTGTTCTGAGAATGAGATCACACACTTCCAGCACACAACAGCACAGGATATACATTACCATTCCAAAAAGGAGAAAGAAAGAGCACAGTGAGGAAAGGCTGGATCAAAGCGAGACCAAAACCCAGCTGGGCAAACTCCAAATTCTGCATCTCCATGTCTGATGTCAAAGTGTTCTTTGGATTTCTAACTCCTTTCAGGAGTCTAACACCTTTAACTAAACTCAATTTTTTCTCTTAGGCTGATACCACACCCTGTTAGCAGGTCTCCTGGGCAGGTATCAGATGACCCCACCCTGCTAAACTTCCAGTTTGTGAAAAGAAATTAAAGAAAAGCTTAGGGTCAGTTGTGATGATATATTCCTTTAATCCCAGCACTTAGAAGGCATAGGCTGGTGGATCTCTTGAGTTTGAGTCCAGCAGGTTTACAGAGTGAGTTCCAAGACAGTCAAGCTGGGATGGGGTCTTACTCTGAGGTCACCAGTCCTTTATTCCATTTACCCTTTATTTTCTTTACCCTGTTTATACTTCTTGGTGCTTCCTTTCACTGAAACTGTATATTTTGTTTTTCCTTGCTCAGCTTGCTCCTTTTCATTATAGATCTGCATAAAACTGCCACTAATCACCATGTGACACAGTCAACAACGGACTCTTTTGAAATTTCCTCTGCCAATACAAGTAATCCAAAACTCGTCAATTTAGCCATAGGCAGACTTTTCAGACAAAGGCAAAAAGCAGCCACATTCTTAGACAAAATGTCTCAAAAGACAGTCTCTAGGCCACTTCTTCTCCTTTGAAGTCACTTGAGTCAGACCCCCAGTTCAAATCACTCTCAGCACCACCACTAGCTTCCATGCTCCTACTAGTATGTATCATTAGGTCCCTCTTAAAGCATTCAACTGCTTTCCAAATCCAAAGTCCCAAAGTCCACATTCCTCCAAACAAAGGCATAGTCAGGTCAATTACAGCAATACCCCTGTCTCTGGTATCACACAAGTTTTGTGTGTGTGTGTGTGTGTGTGTGTGTGTGTGTGTGTGTGTGTTTACTTTGGGAAGCCTTGTTTCCCATTCTTTAGTTTTGATCCTGTGGGTCAATCTATCTGGGGATCCAATGACCCTTTTACATGGGTCACCTAAGACCATCAGAAAACAGAGGTAATTGAATTATGAGCTACAACAGTAACAAAATTACTGTTGTGGCATATCAACAAAAATACTTGTATGTTTGGGGGTTTCACCACAACATATAAAATGTATTAGAGGGTAACATTACAAAGGTATAGAACCACTGCTTTAAAGCATGCTGAGTTTAATTTTCAACTTGTTAAAATAAATGTGCTTTCTAGATGTAAGCTATCTCTATTGCTGATTTGAAAGCAGGAAAAACTTTGCTCTTTTAATAAACAATTCCTTTAGCTGATGGTGTGTTCATTGTCGGACAGTGATGTCACTAAAAAGCTTTAAGTTGTCAGAAATTAATTGCAAATGTCAGGTCAGTGCTCTCAGATGAATGGCTCCTCTCTTGGAATTTCAGTTGATTTCAGAGCACAATGTTACAATAATAAACTAAGATGATCTGAGACAAAATCTAGTTATTCACCACAAGCACACACAAAGACATAGAAATTTTAGTTTAAAAGAAGATTAATTCCAGGAAAATACAGGGAAGTGTAAAACAACAAAGTATAAAAGCAGAAAGCATAAATGTTGTAGCAGAGAAGATATAGCTCTAAATACATACCAACATGTATGTACATGTACACACACATACACATACATATTCAAAGTCTGAAATTGGTGAAATTAAATTGAACATACAAAAGTTTTAATTTTAAAAAAAAAAAAGCAAGAGTTCCCTCCTACCAATGGTCAAAGAGACACCTTGTTAGTAATGTTGTCTTATATCAGTCAGGGGCAGAGTAGATGGCAGTCCTTTGTTGATCCTAGCTTGATTCCTGGCTTGGTGGCAAAAGCTGTTTTATGCCTGGAACACATTAAAAGGAGAGCAAAGAAAATCCAGGCAGCACAGTACAGGAGGAGGAAGACAGAGAACTGCATTCAGCCATGCCACATGGTGCATGTCTTAGGGTTTCTATTCCTGCACAAACATCGTGACCAAGAAGCAAGTTGGGGAGGAAAGGGTTTATTGAGCTTACACTTCCACACAGCTGTTCATCACCAAAGGAAGACAGAACTGGAACTCAAGCAGGTCAGATAGCAGGAGCTGATGCGGAGCCCATGGAGGGATGTTACTTACTGGCTTGCTTCCCCTGGCTTGCTCAGCTTGCTTTCTTATAGAAAACCCAAGACCACCAGCCCAGGGATGGCACCACCCACAAGGGGCCCTCCCCTCCTTGATCACTAATTGAGAAAATGCCCCACAGCTGCATCTCATGGAGGCACTTCCCCAACTGAAGCTCCTTTCTCTGTGATAACTCCAGCCTGTGTCAAGTTGACACACAAAACCAGCCAGTACAGTGCAATTGGGGAAAGATACCCACAGACCTGCCCTCCACCCCAACAACAGGGCCATAGACACACAGAGCCCCGAGCCCAGCCTACCCTGACGTGGCGCAGTGTGGGAGAAGGCAGACAAGCCACCCACAGACCTGTTCTCCAGTGCACAGTACAGCCATAGACACCCACTTGCCAGAGGACCGTCATCCAGGGTCCCAGCAGTCAGCAGACCAGCCTGCAGGGGGAGCCACCACAATGTGTGTATATGTGATAGACAGATGGGAGAGAAGAAGTGGAGCAGCTTGAGCATTATAAAGACAGCCGGAACTGAAGACTCAAAGACAGAAAGGAGCAGTCTGTTGAGAGTGGCCAGCCCTGCCACCTGGGGCCATGATGAAGTTCCTGCCCGAGCAGCTGCTGAGGGTCATTATCAGGGTCAGTGTTGATATCCATGGATCATATTACCACTAGAGAACATGGAGAGAACACTGGTTGGGGCAGCCTCCGGGGACTACGTGGACGTCCAGAGGTTGTGCAGAACTGGCCCAGCCCCTAACCATCTGCTGAAGAGCTGGTCAACCTTTCACTAGCAACAGCACTTAGGAGAACAGAATCTGTGCCTCACCCACACAGCACATAGGCCCTGGTGGTGGGGTTGTGGGTGAGCCGGCCCTGAGAGCATGAGTGTGGAAGAGCTGACTCTGCCACTTGTCTGCCATGGGATGGCATAGGCACCATGGGATGGCATAGGCGCAGAGATGATGCCTCACCCTACCCCAGAGCTTCGACACCTCCTCGGGGCCATAAGCAGGGACGATCTATCCCTGCCTCTCACCAGCTGCAGCACTCGACAGGCCCTGCACCTTGCCTGGACAGCACAGCACAGCTGACCCTGGTGGTGGAGACACAGGTGAGCCAACCCCAAGAAGAAAAACATAGGAGAGCCGGCCCCACCACTCATCTGCCTTGAGGTGGCAAGGGTGAAGTGGCGATGTCTCCCCTCCACCCACCCTCCTGTGGTAATTCACAGAGCTGGCACCAGGGTCATGAGAGCAGGGTGAACTGGCCTTGTCCCTAACCAGCTGCAGAATTTGGGAGAGCGGGCCCTGCAGCTCACCTGAGCAGCACAGTAGAGCTGGCCCTGATTGAGGGGGTACAGATGAGCTGGTCCACACAGGATGGAAGCATGGCAGAGCTGGCCCGGGTCCTCACTGGCTGCAGCACTTGGGAGAGTGGACCACACACCTTAACTAGGCAGCGCAGTGGAGCTGGAGCTAGAGGCATACATGCAGGTGAGCCAGTCTGAGGGCATGAGAGCAGGAGAGCTGACCCTGCCTCCTGCCCATTAGGCAGCCTAGCTTAGCCTGAGCAGTGCTACCACCCAGGTCTAAATCCAGGGCTCTGATTTGGCCCACCCCCAAAATCTTTATCATCTGCAAATGGTCGGGACATGTGAAAGGGCCTGTTCTGCTCATCCAGTGCTGCAGGATCTTCATGACACAGGACAACAGGATAACCGGGAGGAGTCCCAATGAGGATCCAGTATTGATGGTGTTACAGAAGCCAGAGATCTCAAACCGGACCTATGACTCTTTGCAATGAGTATTCGCAAGCAAAGATGGACAGAGGGATACACTGTAGGACAAATGTGACATACTATAACTTCTACGATAAGGTATTTTCTATGATTCAAGATTTTTTTATGCTTTTTTATTGTTTCTTTGTGTATTTTTTATTTTGGGGAGGATACAAGGGCAAAGAACAGACATGATACAATGGGGAGAAAAGAGGGACTGGGGTATATGGACATGAAATTCAGAATCAATAAAAAAATATTTTTAAATATGTATAGGCTAGAGACATTGCTCAGTGGAGTGGATGGCAACCTGGGTTCAGTCCTTAGCATAAATATTAGTATGTAGCCTCCGCCATCTTTGCTCTGGCAACAGAGCAGACAGGGACTCCAGGTACAGAGATATCCCGAGTATAACATTGCTTGGGACACAGCCAGCTATGGTACTGCACCCAAGAGCTGGGCAGCTCTGTAGTCATTTGTGCACCAGCTCTGCTGTGGGACATTTGCCCTGTAGAGTGATTAGCGCCTGGAGGGAGCGCCGCAGCCTCTGCCATCTTTGCTCTGGTGATAGACCAGACAGGGACTCCAGCGCACCATCTCCAAGAGGCACAGGAAGCCAGCCACCTACCCAGCTGCTTGGAGGAGTCAGGTAGCACAGGAGAGACCTGCATTGCAGAGTAGAGGAGTCATCTTCTGCCACTGGGTACCATATCCAAGGGATACAAGGAGGTAACTAACCACTCAGGAATGCAGAGAGGCACAGTGGTACAATAGGACCACCCCTGCTGCTAAGAGGAATCAGTCTAAAACCCTAAGGACACAAGAGCCTAGGAACAGACTGGGACAGGAGTCTTCTAATTACCACCTGCACCCAGAGTTGATCTGGGCCACAGAGGTACATACCCAAATACAACTATAAGAGAGGGGGTCTTGCAGAAGTACTTACATATCAGTGTACACAGAAAGAACAGGTCTCCCAGGAGCACAGAGAAACCAGTCAGAGACAGCAACACCAGCTAACACCAGAGATAACCAGCTGGCAAAAGGCAAGTGCAATACAAACCAAGGCAACATGGCTCCATCAGAACCAAGTTCTCCAACAACAGCAAGTCCTGGATACCACAACACACCAGAAAAGCAAGAACTGGATTTAAAAGCACTGCTCATGATGCTGATGGAGGGCTTCAAGGACATAAATAACTCCCTTAAAGAAATACAGGAGACCACAAGTAAACAGGGAGAAGCCCTTGAAGAACTAAGGGAAAACACAACAAAACAGGTGAAGGAATTGAACAAAGTCATCCAAGATCTAAAGATGGAGGTAGAAACAATAAAGAAATCACAAAGGGAAACAACTCTGGACATAGAAAACCTAGGAAAGAAGTCAGGAGTCACGGATCCAAGCATCAACAACAGAATACAAGAGATAGAAGAGAGAATCTCAGGGCTTGAAGATACCATAGAAAGCATTGATACAACAGTCAAAGAAAATGAAAAATGCAAAAAACTCCTGACCCAAAACATCAAGGCAATCCAGGACACAATGAGAAGACCAAACCTAAGGATTATAGGTATAGAAGAGAGTGAAGATTTCCAACTTAAGGGGCCAGTAAATGTCTTCAACAAAATTATAGAAGAAAACTACCCTAACCTAAAGAAAGAGATGCCCATGAACATACAAGAAACCTACAGAACTCCAAATAGATTTGACCAGAAAAGAAATTCTTCCCATTACATAATAATTAAAACGCCAAATGTACTAAACAAAGAAAGAATATTAAAAGGAGTAAGGGAAAAAGGTCAAGTAACATATAAAGGTAGACCTATCAGAATTACACCGGACTTCTCACCAGAGACTATGAAAGCCAGAAGAGCCTGGGCAGATGTCATACAGACCCTAAGAGAACAAAAATGCCAACCCAGACTGCTATATCCAGCAAACCTCTCAATTACGAAAGATGGAGAAACCAAGGTATTTCATGACAAAAACAAATTTACACAGTATCTTTCCACAAATCCAGCCCTTCAAAGGATAATGAACGGAAAACACCAACAAAGGTGTTTAGAGAAACTATACACTAGAAAAAGCAAGAAATTAATCCAATTCCAACAAACCCAAAAAAGATAACCACAGAAACATACAAATTATATCAAAAATAGAAGGAAATAACAATCACTATTCCTTAATATCTCTTAACATCAATGGGCTCAATTCCCCAATAAAAAGACATAGACTAACAGAATGGATACGTAAACAAGACCCAACATTTTGCTGCTTACAGGAAACAATCTCAGTGTCAAAGACAAACACTACCTCAGAGTAAAGGACTGGAAAACAGTTTTCCAAGCAAATGGTCCCAGGAAACAAGCTGGAGTAGCCATTCTAATATCTAATAAAATAGACATTCAACCAAAAGTCATCAAAAAAGACATGGAAGGACACTTTATACACATCAAAAGAAAAATCTACCAGGAAGAACTCTCAACTCTGAACATCTATGCTCCAAATACAAGGGCACCATCATTCGTAAAAGAAACCTTATTAAAGCTAAAAGCACACATCGCACCCCACACAATAACTGTGGGTGACTTCAACACCCCAATCTCCTTAATGGACAGATCAGGGAAACACAAACTAAACAGAGACACAGTAAAACTAACAGAAGTTTTGGAACAAATGGATTTAATAGATATCTATAGAACATTTCATCCTAAATCAAAAGACTATACCTTCTTCTCAGTACCTCATGGTACCTTCTCCAAAAGTGACCATATAATTGGTCACAAAACAGACCTCAACAGAGACAAAAAAAAAATAGAACTAATTCCATGCCTTCTATCAGATCACTAAGGAGTAAGAGTGGTCTTCAACAGCATCAAAAACAACAGAAAGCCCACATACACATGGAAGCTGAACAATGCTCTACTCAGTGATACCTTGGTCAAGGAAGAAATAAGGAAAGAAATCAAAACCTTTTTAGAGTTTAATGAAAATGAAGGCACAACATACCCAAATTTATGGGACACATTGAAAGCAGTGCTAACAGGAAAATTCATAGCTCTGAGTGCCACCAAAAAGAAGTTGGAGAGAGCATACACTAGCAACTTAACAGCACACCTGAAAGCTTTAGAACAGAAAGAAGCTAATACACCCAAGAGGAGCAGAAGGCAGGAAATCATCAAACTCAGGGCTGAAATTAACCAAGTAGAAACAAAAAGAACTATTCAAAGAATCAACAAAACCAGGAGTTGGTTCTTTGAGAAAATCAACAAGATAGATAAACCTTTAGCCAGACTAACCAGAGAGCACAGAGACAGTATCCAAAATAACAAAATCAGAAATGAGAAGGGAGAAATAACAGAAACTGAGGAAATTCAAAAAATCATCAGATCCTACTACAAAAGCCTATACTCAACACAACTGGAAAATCTGGAGGAAATGAACAATTTCCTAGACAGATACCAACTACCAAAGTTTAATCAGGATCAGATAGACTATCTAAATGGTCCCATAACCTCTGAAGAAATAAAAGTGGTCATTGAAAGTCTTCCAACCAAAAAAAAAAAAATCACAGGACCAGATGGTTTTAGTGCAGAATTCTATCAGACCTTCAAAGAAGACCTAACACCAGTACTCTTCGAACTATTCCACAAAATAGAAAGAGAAGGAACACTGCCCAACTCGTTCTATGAAGCCACAATTTCGCTGATACCAAAACCACACAAAGATCCAACAAATAAAGAGAACTTCAGACCAATTTCCCTTATGAATATAGATGCAAAAATACTCAATAAAATTCTTGCCAACAGAATCCAGGAACACATCAAAACGATCATACATAATGATCAAGTAGGCTTCATCCCAGGAATGCAGGAATGGTTCAATATAAGGAAATCCATCAATGTAATCCACTACATAAACAAACTCAAAGAAATAACCACACGGTCATTTCATTAGATGCTGAAAAAGTGTTTGACAAAATTCAGCATCCTCTCATGTTAAAGGTCTTGGAAAGAATAGGGATGCAAGGCCCATACCTAAACATAGTAAAAGCAATATACAGCAAACCGGTAGCCAACATCATTATAAATGGAGAGAAACTTGAAGCAATCCCACTAAAATCGGGGACTAGACAAGGCTACCCTCTCTATATATATCTTTTCAATATAGTACTTGAAGTTCTAGCTAGAGCAATTAGACAACAAAAGGAGGTCAAAAGGACACAAATTGGAAAGGAAGAAGTCACTATTTGCAGACGATATGATAGTACACTTAAGCAACCCCAAAAACACCACCAGAGAACCTCTACAGCTGATAAACAACTTCAGCAAAGTGGCCGGATATAAAATTAACTCAAGCAAATCAGTAGCCTTCCTATACTCAAAGGATAAACAGACTGAGAAAGAAATTAGGGAAATGACACCCTTCACAATAGCCACAAACAATATAAAGTATCTTGGTGTGACTCTAACCAAACAAGTGAAAGATCTGTATGACAAGAACTCAAGTCTCTGAAGAAAGAAATCAAAGAAGACCTCAGAAGATGGAAAGATCTTCCATGCTCATGGATTGGCAGGATTAATATAGTAAAAATGGCTCTCCTACCAAAAGCAATATACAGATTCAATGCAATCCCCATCAAAATCCCAACTCCATTCTTCATAGAGTTAGAAAGAGCAATTCTCAAATTCATCTGGAATAACAAAAAGCCCAGAATAGCTAAAACTATTCTCAAGAGTAAAAGAACTTCTGGGGAAATCAGTATCCCCGACGTCAAGCAGTACTACAGAGCGACAGTGTTAAAAACTGCATGGTATTGGTACAGTGACAGGCAGGTAAATCAATGGAACAGAATTGAAGACCCAGAAATGAACCCACACACCTATGGTCACTTGATCTTTGACAAGGGAGCTACAACCACCCAGTGGAAAAAAGATAACCTTTTCATCAAATGGTGCTGGTTCAACTGGAGGTCAGCATGCAGAAGAATGCAAATCGATCCATTCTTATCTCCTTGTACTAAGCTCAAGTCCACATGGATCAAGGACCTCCACATAAAACCAGAAACACTGAAACTAATAGAAAAGAAACTGGGGAAGTACCTTGAATATATGGGCACAGGGGAGAATTTCCTGAACAGAACACCAATAGCTTATGCTCTAAGATCAAGAACTGACAAATGGAACCTCATAAAATTACAAAGTTTCTGTAAGGCAAAGGACACTGTCAAAAGGATAAAACGCTGTAACGTTTTTCACAATATTTAAAGCAGAAGCATGTCAGTAAGGTTTTCTTCTGCATAAGGTTTTTGTAGTGTGATGTCTTAATCATAGTCTAACATCAAATACTTTAGGAGTATCCTTAAAGTTTAGATAGAATATTAGCATCATGCAATAATTACATCCTAAGTTCTCAAGCAGAGGCAGTCTATTGCAAGGACCTTACTTGCTGCCAGTTACCATAGGCTGTTTTAAGTTAGAAAACTGAATAGCAACACTGAATACTGTAGAGATGCACTCTGCTCAGTAATACTTGAGTTGTTGCAATATTTGATTATCCATTTGGTTGTTACAGAAAAATTCTTAACTGTAATTGATGGTTGTTGCCGTAATAGTATATTGCCTGTATTTCTACCTCTAGTAGAAATACAGGCTTTATGTGCTAGATTTTAAAATCCTTGAGCCTGGGCAAGTGCACAAGTCTTTTTAAAAGAAATATGGTTTACTTGCACAAACTGATCAGTTTGAGAGATCATTAATGCCCTTGAAGTGGTTTTTGTGGGTGTGAAACAAATGGTGAGAATTTGAAGTGGTCCCTCTTATTATAGTATTGAAATTAAGTCTACTTAATTTATCAAGTCATGTTCATGCCCTGATTTTATATACTTGTATCTATCAATAAACACTGTGATACTTGGGGGAAAAAAAGGATAAAACGGCAACCAACTAATTGGGAAAAGATCTTTACCAACCCTACATCCGATAGAGGGCTAATATCCAAGATATACAAAGAACTCAAGAAGGTAGATTCCAGAGAGCCAAATAATCCTATTAAAAAATGGGGTACAGAGCTAAACAAAGAATTTTCACCTGAGGAATATCGAATGGCTGAGAAACACCTAAAGAAATGTTCAACATCCTTAGTCATCAGTGAAATGCAAATCAAAACAACCCTGAGATTTCACCTCACACCAGTCAGAATGGCTAAGATCAAAAACTCAGGAGACAGCTAGTGCTGGCGAGGGTGTGGAGAAAGAGGAACACTCCTCCACTGCTGGTGGGATTGCAAGCTGGTAAAACCACTCTGGAAATCAGTTTGGCGGTTCCTCAGAAAACTCGGCCTAATACTACTGGAGGACCCAGCTATACCACTACTGGGCATATACCCAGAGGACTCTCCAACATGCAATAAGGACACATGCTCCACTATGTTCATAGCAGCCTTATTTATAATAGCCAGAAGCTGGAAAGAACCCAGATGTCCCTCAATAGAGGAATGGATACAGAAGATGTGTTATATTTACACTATCGAGTACTACTCAGCTATTAAAAACAATGATTTCATGAAATTCTTAGGCAAGGGGTGGAACTGGAGAATGTCATCCTGAGTGAGATGACCTGTTCACAAAAAAAAAATAACACATGATATGTACTCACTGATAAGCAGATATTAGCCCAGAAGCTTGGAATACCCAAGGAACAATTCACATATCAAAGGATACCAAGAAGTAGGAAGGAAAGGCACCTGGTCCTGGAAGGGCTCAATGTGGCAGTGTAGGGGTATACCAGGAAGGGGAGGGGGGAGTGGGTTGGTTGGGGAGCAGGGGGAGGGAACAGGGCATATGGAACTTTTGGGGGGGGGAACCAGTAAGAGGGAAATCATTTTAAATGTAAATAAAGAATATACCTAATAAAAATTTTTTTAAAAATTAGTATGTAAGTATATGCATGTGAATATGAGTGATACTGCTAATCACAAGTATCTTGCCTTTCTACATCCCCAATCAGAAAATAAGCAAACTTAAGAGTTAAAATAAAATTTATAAAAAGAGCATTAGTTATTAAGATGGAAAGCAAAGATGCAGTGAGATGTATCAACTAAAGAAAAAAGAATCTTTGAAATAAAATAATAATATAAATATAAATTTATAGTAATAATAGTAATATAAATATAAATTTATAAATATAAATTAATATAATGATTAATATACTGATTTAAGATAAAGACAAAGAGGACGGGAAGATGGCTCAGTCAATGTGGAGATGGCTCTGTCAATAAGGTGTTTGCTGTTCAAACTTGGGGTTCTGAGTTCATTCCCCAGCAATACGTTAAAAACCAGACATGGTAACTTGAGTTTGTAATCAGAGCACTTGGGAGATAGAGGCAGGATTGTCCCTGGGCCTTGCTGGCATCCACACTCAATCATGCACACACATACATACACACACACACACACACACACACACACACACACACACACACACACACACACGGGGAGAGACAGACAGACAGACAGACAGACAGACAGACAGACAGACAGACAGAACTGAACTAGCACAGATGAGGGAGAGAAGAGGGACACAATACAGCCCAGAACTGTCAGAGGCAGAAGGACAAACAGTGGTCTGTGACATCAGAGACTAAACTCAAAACCCCTCTACTACTTTATGGTGGACTGGTTCCCCACTTTTTTCCTGTCTGGATGTGCTTACTTTTCCTTACTGGACCATAAATTCCTTGAAAAGGACTGTATTTTATTCATTTAATAGATATTTACTGAGTATTAGTCAGTAAATACTTCTGGCACAGTTACTGCAGTAATCATGACTAAATTCCCATGTTTTAAGTTTACTTTAGAAAAATGAGAACAAATGTTACAAACATAATAGAACAGTTAACATGATGGAGGTATGTGGTTTCTATGGATGCTTAGCTAGCATAGGGGAGCCAGTTTTCAAAGTAGCGTGCCATGAACCAGGATCTTGCACAGCAGTGGGCTTAAGGGGAAATCATTTGGAATGTAAATAAAGAATATAGAAAATTAAAAAAAAAGAAATAACTTCTGTGTTTAACATTTACGTGTTTGTGGACACACGTGGTGATCAGAGGACAACTTATAGAAGTCAGTTCTCTCCTCCCTCTGTATAGGTTTCAGGAATCAAACTCAGGCCAGTCGGCTTGATGGCCAGCACCTTTGGCAGCTGAGCCATTTCAAGAATACAGGCAAAGAAGTAACTCATTTTAAAAATGTCTGAAACATCCAGGGAAGTTCCTCAGTCCTTCCTTTCCATATCAGACATGCACCTTATCTCACAAAAAAAAAAAAACAGATGAGCTTTCTAAGTAAGAGTCACAGGTCAGGTCACATAGAAAAATCTGTTCATGACCCATGAGGAGTGTGTTCAGAGAAGAAAGTGAATTATTAAAAAAATGATACTTGAGCACCTAAAGAATGAAGGATTGTAACAAGAGGGAAAGATCAGCGAGATGAGTCATAGTAAATCCTACCTAGTCAAACTCTTCATTATCCAAATGAATAAGCTAAAACCTGGAACAAACTATGCTCCCTGGAATCCAATCCCAAAGGGAAGAAACCAGGAGCACCCCTAAATTCACATACCATAGATAATGAGACAAAAGAGGTCAAATCTGAGAAAGGCCAGGATTACTATTTATACATCCCAAGCTATTGATTGCATCCTCTGCTGCACCAGAGGCTCCCAGGGCTGGAGAGGCTGAGGATGCTCAGATGCTAAAGGATACAGTGACACTGACTTGCCACTAGGAGGTTCTTTTCCTTGCTGTCTCCCTTTAGCAAGTGAAAGCACCAAGGAAAGAAAAGTGTAGCCTACAACCACTTTCTGTTTGTTTTCACCATTCTAGGTATTCTACAAAACAATGGGTTAATCTTTAGAAACAAGCCAGCTAGCAGGAGCCATCAACAAATGTTTACTAGGTTCACCATTACCTCTGTGTGTTTTTAATGTTGCTGGCACAGAAAATTTAGAAGAAAAATTTGCTTGGCTGGAATTTTGTCAGGATTATTATATACTCACATAGTATATTGTATTATATTATATATAGTAATATAATGAAAACTAAATATTGTTTTCCTTTAGACAAAGTTACTGATGATTCAATTGCTGGATCTTACGTGAATCTACTCTTTAAAAAATTAAAGAGTTGCTTTGATCTTTAATCTCAACATTGAAGAAGCAGAGGCAGGCAGATCTCTTTTGAGTTCAAGGCCAGGGTACACAGTGAGTTTCAATCCAGCCAAGGCTACATAATGAGATCCCCCCCCCTCTCTCTCTCTCACACACTCACACACACACACACATGTGCATGCACAACTGACGGCTGTTTATTTTGAGACAGCTATGTATCCAAGAGTGGTCTCAGATGTAGACTTCTCCTGCACACAGACTGCAAGCATACACTGCCATAACCAGTGAGGATTTCTTGCTCACTGCAATCTTGCTTTCATAAATTTAGATTTAATTAAAAATAATTACCTCATAAGTAGACCAAAATTTTCTAATTGGATACACTGAATACAAATACTTCTAAACTTCCAAAACTACAACTTTCCTTTATACACAAATCTTTCATCTATGAATTAATCTCTATCTACAAGTAACATCTCAAAGTTAGCACAATTTCATTCTCTTGGAATATGGTGGTTTATGAGTAAAAACACATCATCTTACAGGTGGTGATAAGATTATGGCAAGTGCAAAAAGCTTCACTGATCAATTTTTAGAAATCAAAGAATATTAAGCCTTTTTAGACAGCAAAACAAGTTGACTCAATATGATGGCTTGTATATGCCTGGCCCAGGGGAAGGCACTGTTAGGCCTTGTTGCCACAGTGGGTGTGGGCTTTAATACCTTCATCCTAGCTGCATGGAGTTCAGTCTTCACCTAGAAGCCTTCAAATGAAGATACAGAATTCTCAGCTCCTCCTGCATCATGCCTGCCTGGATACTGCCATGCTCCTGCCTTGATGATAATGGAACCTGTAAACCAGTCTCAATTAAATGTTGTCCTTATAACAGTTCCCTTGGTCATGGTGTCTGTTCACAGCAGTAACACCCTAACTAAGACACTCAGATTCAGTGTTAAAATTCAAAATTCCATGTAGATGAAAGTTCAATGTTTGGTAGCTACTCTATCTACTTCTCTACTAACTACCAAAATTTAATACCTATGCCTTCTTTGTTTCTTTTAAAAAAAATGGATTTTTAATATAGATTTTTGACTAAGGCTGAAGGAAAAACAACCCTGAGATTCCATCTCACACCAGTCAGAATGACTAAGATCAAAAACACAGGAGACAGCAGTTGTTGGCGAGGATGTGGAAAAAGAGAAACACTCCTCCACTGCTGGTGGGATCGCAAGCTGGTACAACCACTCTGGAAAGCAGTCTGGCGGTTCCTCAGAAAACTGGGCATGACACTCCCAGAGGATCTGGCTATACCACTCCTGGGCATATACCCAGAGGCTTTACCTGCATGCAATAAGGACACATGCTCCACTATGTTCATAGCAGCCTTATTTATAATAGCCAGAAGCTGGAAAGAACCCAGATGTCCCTCAATGGAGGAATGGATTCAGAAGATGTGGTATATTTACACAATGGAATACTACTCTGCAATTAAAAACAATGAATTCACGAAATTCCTAGGCAAATGGTCAGAACTGGAAAATATCATCCTTAGTGAGGTAACCCAATCACAAAAGAACACACATGGTATGCAGTCACTGATAAGGGGATATTAACCCAGAATCTCGGAATACCCTAGACACAATTCAAATATCAATAGATTTCCAAGAAGATGGAAGGAGAGACCCCTGTTCCTGAAAAGACTGGATGTAGGGGAATGCCAGGACAGAGAAGTGAGAGGGGGTTGAATGGGGAAAAGAGGGAGGGAAGGGGGCTTATGGGACTTTTGGGGAGGGAGGAAACGGGAAAGGGGAAATCATTTGGAATGTAAATAAAAAACTTAGAAAATAAAAAATAAAAAAAAGTTTTTCAAAAGGCTGGGAAGACAACTTAATGGTAAGAGCATTTGCTGTGCAAGCATGAAGACCTGAATCCAAATACTCAGAACTGACTTAGAAAGTCAGTGTGGCTTCCAGTTTCCATCTGGGCCAGGAGCTGATCCTGTGCCACAAGCTGATCCTATGCCACAGCTCTCCATACCCAAATACCGCCAGGAGAGAGCTGGTCTCCCAGGAGTGCAGACACACCTGTGAGCACAGGTAAGACCACTGCTTCTGCTCCAAGGGACCTGCCCAGAGACCTTAGAACACAGGAATTGAGGAGCAGCCTGAGACGGGCTCCTTCAAGTTTTCATCTGTGCCCAGAGCTGATCTGGTACCACAGCTAACCATACCCAAATTTCTCCTGGAGAGAACTGATCTCCATGGAGTACTGACACACAGGCATACCCAAGGGACAAGCCACAGTCAGAAACAGCAAGACCAGCTAACAGCAGAGATAACCAGATGGCGAGAGGCAGGGGCAAGAATATAAGCAACAGAAACAAAGGCTACTTAGCATCATCAGAACCCAGTTCTCCTACCACAGCAAGCCCTAGATACTCCAACACACCAGAAAAGCAAGACTCTGATTTAAAAATCACATCTCATGATGATGATAGAGGACTTTAAGAAGGACATAAATAACTCTCTTAAAGAGATATAGGAGAACACAGGTAAACAGGTAGAAGCCCTTAAAGAGGATACACAAAAATCCCTTAAAGAATTACAGGAAAACACAACCAAACAGGTGAAGGAATTGGACAAAACCATCCAGGATCTCAAAATAGAACCAGAAACAATAAAGAAATCACAAAGGGAGACAACCCATGAGATAGAAAGCCTAGGAAAGACATCAGGAGTTGTTGATACAAGCATCACCAACGGAATACAAGAGATAGAAGAGAGAATTTCAAGAGCAGAAGATACCTTAGAAAACATTGACAAAACAGTTAAAGAAAATGTAAAATGCAAAAAGCTCCTAATTCAAATCACCCAGGAAATGCAAGACACAATGAGAAGACCAAACCTAAAAATAATAGGTATAGAAGAGAGTGAAGATCCCAACTTAAAGGCCCAGTAAATATCTTCAACAAAATTATAGAATAAAATGTCCCTAACCTAAAGAAAGAGATGCACATAAACATACAAGAGGCCTACAGAACTCAAAATAGATTGGACCAGAAAAGAAATTCCTCCCATCACATAATAGTCAAAACACGAAATGCACAAAACAAAGACAGAATATTAAAAGCAATAAGGGGAAAAGGTCAAGTAACATATAAAGACAGACCTATCAGAATTATACCAGACTTCACACCAGAGACTATGAAAGCTAGAAGATCCTGGGAAGATGTTATACAGACCCTAAGAGAACACAAATGCCAGCCCAGGCTACTAAACCCAGAAAAAGTCTCAATTAACATAGATGAAGAAACCAAGATATTCCATAATAAAACCAAATTTACACAATATCATTCCACAAATCCAGCCCTATGAAGGATAATAGATGGAAAATGCCAACACAAGGAGGGAAACTACATCCTAAAAAAGCAAGAAAGTAATCTTCTTTCAACAAACCCAAAAGAAGATAGCCACACAAACATAAAAATAACATCCAAAATAACAGGAAGCAACAATCACTATTCCTTAATATCTTTTAACATCAATAGACTCAATTCTTCAATAAGAAGACATAAAATAACAGACTAGATATGTAAACAGGATCCAGCATTTTGCTGCATACAGGAAATGCACCTCAGTGTCAAAGACAGACACTACCTCAGAGTAATGGTCTAGAAAAAGAATTTTCCAAGCAAATGGTCCCAAGAAACAAGCTGGAGTAGCCATTCTAATATTGAATAAAATCAACTTTCTAACAAAAATTATCAAAAAGGATAAGGAAGGACACTTCATACTCATCAAAGGAAAAATTTATCAAGAATAATTCTCAATTCTGAACATCTATGCTCCAAATGCAAGGGCAACCACATTCATAAAAGAAACTTTACTAAAGTGCAAAGCACACACTGCACCCCACACAATAATTGACACTCACATCCCAACATCCCACTCTCCTCAGTGGACAGATCAGAGAAACACAAACTAAACAGAGACACAGTAAAACTAACAGAACTTATGGACCAAATGTATTTAACAGATTAGAACATTACTCCTAAAACAAAAGAATATACCTTCTCAGCACCTCATGGTACCTTCTCCAAAATCGACCAATCAGTCACAAAACAGGCCTCAACAGATACTAGAAGATTAAAATAATCTCATACATCCTATCAGATCACCACGGACTAAGGCTGGTCTTCAATAACAACAAAAACAACAGAAAGCCCACATATACATAGAAGCTGAACAAGGCCCTACTCAATGATAACTTGATCAAGGAAGAAATCAAGAAAAAAATTAAAGATTTTAGAATTTAATGAAAATGAAGGCACAACATACCCAAACTTATGGGACACAATAAAAGCAGTGCTAAGAGGAAAACTCATAGCTCTGAGTGCCTCCAAAAAGAAACTGGAAAGAGCATACACTAGCAGTCTAATGGCACACCTGAAAGCTCTAGAAAAAATACACCCAAGAGGAGTAGACAGCAGAAAATCATCAAACTCAGGGCAGAAATGAACCAAGTAGAAACAAAAAAACTATACAAAGAATCAACCAAACTAAGAGCTGGTTCTTTGAGAAAATCAACAAGATAGATAAACCCTTAGCCAGACTAAGCAGAGGGCACAGAGACAGTATCCAACTTAACAAAAGCAGAAATGAAGAGGGAGATATAACAACCAAAACTGAGGAAACTCAAAAAAATCATCAGATCCTACTACAAAAGCCTATACTCAACGCTATTGGAAAATCTGGAGGAAACAGACAATTTTCTAGACAGATACCAAATACCTAAGTTAAATCAGGATCAGATAAACCATCTAAATAGTCTCATAACCCCTAAAGAAATAGAAGCAGTCATTAAAAGTCTCCCAACCAAAAAAAAAAAAAAAAGCCCAGGACTAGATCGGTTTAGTGCAAAATTCTATCAGACCTTCGAAGAAGACCTAATACCATGATTCTTCAAACAGTTCCACAAAATAGAAACAGAAGGAGCACTACCCAATTCATTCTATGAAGCCACAGTTACACTGGGTATTCTCCCTTGGAGATGGAATGAATGGTTTTCTGTCTAATCAGGATCCTGTCACAGTTTGCTTTCATAGAGTACTTCATAAGAGATTTTTTTTCTACTTCTATCATGTTTAATGTTCCAAACAGATTTTAAAAACTGGCAGCCGGGCAGTGGTGGCGCACGTCTTTAATCCCAGCATTTGGGTGGCAGAGACAGGTGGATTTGTGAGTTTGAGGCCAGTCTGGTCTGCAGAGTGAGTTCCAGAACAGCCAGGGCTACACAGAGAAACCCTGTCTCGAAAAACCAAAAAAAAAAAAAAAGAAAAAAAACCAAAACCTGGTTGAATGCATATTAACTTTAGCTTCAGAAGATATCATGTATATTTAAGAGGCACTTAACTATTATAAATTATTTTGATGACTTTAAAAATGTCAATACTGAGTTGTATATTTTAAAATAAATTGTATCAGTTCAATTAAAAAAAAAGAAAATCAGTGCGTCTGTGTGCTGTGTACTCCTGTAATCTCAGAGCTGGGAAGAGAGATTATTCTGCAGTTTGTTGGTCACCAGCCTATATCCAGGTTTAGAGAGAGATACTATCTCTGGGAAATAAGATGGAGAGTCATAGAACAAGACACCTAGTGCCATCCTAGGGTATAGTTCTCAATCTATGGGTCACAATCCCTCTAAGGGTCAAATAACCCCTTCACAGAGGTCACCTAAGACAATTAGAAATCATATATTACTTACATTATGACTCATAACAGAAGCAAAATTTCACTTATAAAGTAGCTGTTGGGGTCCAGGAGTCCCCTCACAAACCACACAAACCCTGATCTCAGTCAGACAAGGATAGGTTATTGAGCATTCACCCCAGGACTGATAGATCAGGCCACAGACCAGACTCCGAACCCTAAGCTTGAATCCTACAGAACTTTTATCCCGAAATCCATAAACATCTGAACCAAGTTATTTCACCTATCATGATTTAGGGATAAGGAATTTTTTTTAACATGTCTTTGTGGTACACTTATCCTGTTTCCACTGGTTGGGGTATTCAACTCGAGTAGGGGACTTATCTTGATAACATTCTTCTCTTAACTTGCCAACCAGGATGTCAGCTACCCATGTACATAACTCTTTCTGCCAAGTAGGATGTTTATCCTCAAGAGGGTCTCTGATGCTTAAAACTTTTTTTAACCCCTACCCAAAATGGAAGGCTTATTCCAAATGGCTACTTATATTGGTTCAAGTGTCTCTCTTATATGGGAGTACATCCCAGGGGCGGCTTATAAAGGCAAAAACCATAAAAGCTCATACACAGCAGCAGTAAGTGCTGCTGGACCATTGGCTTAGGTCTAAGCTTTGTGGCTAACTTTACAAAGCAGTTCTTTTTTTTTTTTTTTTTTGGTTTTTTGAGACAGGGTTTCTCTGTGTAGCCCTGGCTTGTCCTGGAACTCACTTTGTAGACCAGGCTGGCCTCGAACTCAGAAATCCTCCTGCCTCTGCCTCCCAAGTGCTGGGATTAAAGGCGTGCGCCACCACCGCCCGGCTACAAAGCAGTTCTAACTGACCTCTATTGTGATTGGTTTCCAAGAACACCAAAGCACAGAACATAACAGGATATGCAATCAACTCGGGCATGAGAAACTTTCCTAGTAACAGTAGTAACAACAGATCTTTCTTATTTAATTTATTTATTTATTTTGGTTTTTTCGGGACAGGGTTTCTCTGTGTAGTCCTGGCTATCCTGGAACTCACTCTGTAGACCAGGCTGGCCTCGAACTCAGAAATCCTCCTGCCTCTGCCTACCTCAGTCCTGTTCACACCCTAAGTATGAAACAAAGGAAGGGCTCATAAATAAGATCTAGCCGGGCAGTGGCAGCGCACGCCTTTGATCCCAGCACTTGGGAGGCAGAGGCAGGCAGATTTCTGAAGTAAAAACCTATAAACGCAGATGGCAGTAAACAGTAAGCTGAGATTTTAACTCCCCAAGCCACCATGACCACTGAATAAAAACTATTTGGTTTTCACTGAATTCTAGCCTTCCTTCAAGCATATTAACACATTTACCTTTAAAACACTCCTGGATACTATCAGAGTCTCCATCTTCTACGATTTTTCAGGTCTACATGAATATCCCAGAATCAAACAACGGCATAGACAAACTTGGTGCCCGGGCCACGTACAGCCGAACTGCCAGCCCTACTATGTCGCAAAACAATCTTCTATACCTGCCTTTTAACTGTATCCGTGGGATCGGTCTCCGCTCACACCTAGGGCACAGAGAACGGGCTATAACTCTGGGGAAATAATCTGTCTCGCCCCAAACACCTCTGTGACAGATTTACCCATAGACACTGTAGTATATACACTCCATCCAGAAGCCACAACCGCCGGCAGTTCCAAGAGTTTGAGCGGCCCGCGTCCTAACGCAACCGCCTCTGCCCCACAGCACGCTGGGAAACGTAGTCCCAACAAGGCCCTGCGTTTGTTAGTCTTCATACAGCCAACATCCGGTTACGAGTCCAAGTCCCGCCTCTAAGCCCATCTGCTCTCCAATGCCGCCCTCTGCCGGTCTTTGCCTCGCCGCCTAGTTGTGAGCCGGTTCCAGGGACCCCGGAAGTGATCTTTTCTCTTCCGGTTACGAGTCCGGACGTCCGCACGTGGTTGCCGGTTTAGGGGTACTGCTGTAGCGGCGTTACATCCCGCTTCTGCCCCAAAGTGAGGGAACCGAGCCGCAGCGAGAGCCATGGAAGGCCAAAGCGTGGAGGAGCTGCTGGCCAAGGCCGAGCAGGAGGAGGCGGAGAAGCTGCAGCGCATCACGGTGCACAAGGAGCTAGAGCTGGAGTTCGACCTGGGCAACCTGCTGGCTTCGGACCGCAACCCTCCGACGGTGCTGCGCCAGGCTGGGCCCTCGCCGGAGGCCGAGCTGCGGGCCCTGGCGCGGGACAACACGCAGCTCCTCATCAATCAGCTGTGGCAGCTGCCCACCGAGCGCGTGGAGGAGGCGGTGGTAGCGCGCTTGCCGGAGCCCGCCACTCGCCTGCCCCGCGAGAAGCCGCTGCCCCGACCACGGCCACTCACCCGCTGGCAACAGTTCGCGCGCCTTAAGGGAATCCGTCCCAAGAAGAAGACCAACCTCGTGTGGGACGAGGTGAGTGGCCAGTGGCGGCGCCGTTGGGGCTACAAACGCGCCCGGGATGACACTAAGGAATGGCTGATTGAGGTGCCTGCGAGCGCCGACCCCATGGAAGACCAGTTCGCCAAGAGGATTCAGGCCAAGAAAGAACGCGTGGCCAAGAATGAGCTGAACCGTCTGCGGAACCTGGCCCGCGCACACAAGACGCAGATGCCCAGCTCAGCCGGCCTGCACCCTACGGGACACCAGAGTAAGGAGGAGCTGGGACGCGCCATGCAAGTGGCCAAGGTCTCCACCGCTTCGGTGGGACGCTTCCAGGAGCGCCTCCCCAAGGAGAAAACTCCCCGGGGCTCCGGCAAGAAGAGGAAGTTTCAGCCCCTCTTTGGGGACTTCGCAGCCGAGAAAAAGAACCAGTTGGAGCTACTTCGAGTCATGAACAGCAAAAAACCTCAGCTGGACGTGACGAGGGCCACCAACAAGCAAATGAGGGAAGAGGACCAGGAGGAAGCCGCCAAGAGGAGGAAAATGAACCAGAAAGGCAAGAGAAAAGGGGGCCGGCCAGGACCTTCGGACAAGAGAAAGGGCGGCCCGCCGGGGCAGGGAGAGAGAAGGAAAGGAGGCTTGGGAGGCAAGAAGCATTCCAGGCCTCCTGCTTTAGGTGGCAAGAAGAAAGGAGTGCCGCACCAAGGTGGGAAGAGAAGGAAGTAGTGTTCTCCCTCTGGACCTGTGGTGAAAAGCTAGGACTGTACTAAGGTTAAGTTGTGCGTGGTGTAGGCTGGTTCAGGAGGTCGCCGCTGCCTTCAATGACATTTGACATTGATGGGACAGGTTTGCCTCCCCTCGAGTCAGTGCTGGACTACGAACTAATGGAGACACTGACTGGAAATTGGTGTATTCTGAGAACATGAGAACTATAGAAACTATAGAGGATTTATTCCTGGCCAGAAACAGGAATAAAGTTAAGGCCTGCCTTTTTATCTTGACTTTGAATACTGGCTAAGGGTTGATCAGATTTCTGAGTCAAAATAGATCAACGTTTTTGCATTATTTTTGTAACAAAGCTTGTATATTTATCAAAGCAGAGAGGATGGGGAAAAATTACTACGTTTACCTGTGATTTACAAGTATTGTAAAGGTACTTGGTGTTGCTTTTAACTTTTACTGTCGGTTGAGGTTGTATGTAAAGCCAGTAACCTGGGTACCAATATGTGCTTGAAAAAAACAAAGTAGTTACAATGGTTATAGAAAGACCCCTTGTATTAGGAAGCGCTAACTATAATATTAAAAGTATAGTACTTTTTGATGTTGGTTCAGGTGGTGCATTTGGCCAATGAGTTGCTTTAAGTGATAAATTGGAACCACACTAAGTAATGGTAATTAACCTTGTTACTCCAGAAAGTAGTTGTTTGTAACCGGTCGCTTGGGTTTTAGTTTTTATCAAGTGCTGGACTGGAATTCACTCTGGAACCAAGGCTGACCTGGAACTCAAGGCCAAATTCTGAGATTATAAACTGAGGAGCCTCACTCAACAGCAGATTTCATGTTTATTTCTGTCCTGGATGTTTTTCCCTGTTTTCTTGTCTTAGTTTGACCTTAATAAACTTAACTTTGCATAATTAATATTTTCATTATTTTTGTAAATTATTAGTAGAAATTCTAGAATTGAGTGAGGGGTGTTTTCTGTAAAGCAAGTTGGTCTGTCAGTTGCTAGCAGTTGGGAATTGGGTTGGAGGTTACTTTTAGTGTTTCATTTTTATAAGGTTACTTTTAGAAAAGGCAAGGAAAGCTCAACTTGTTTCATAACAACTAATGGAAATACTGGATTGTTAATGACTTTGGGTAAAGTTCTAATAGGTTCGTAGGACTTGGCCATCCTTACTGAAGTCTTTCCCCTGGGGAGCCCTGCCAGTTTATAGTTCTTAGTTCCATGAGAACTTTCTCAAAACCAAACTGTTGACAGCTAAAAGTAACCTCTAGCCCAGTTCCCAACTGCTAGCAACAGGATTAATTTTCAAAGATTTGGTTTGGGATTTTGGTTGGTCAGTTTGGGGTCTTTTTAAAAAAAAAATTACGAAAGACCCTGTAGGGTTCTTGCCATTGAGACAATTTCAGAGTTGCCTGAAAAATAAGCTAAGGCTGGGTCAGGTGACCCTGCAGAGTGCGTTGGAGGCCCAAGTTTTCCTCCTGGAGTCCAGCCGTGACCGGATTGGCTGGCAGTGGGGGTGGAGTAGCCGGCGAACAAGGAGACGGGCCATGGCCGCAGCTGCACGCGCTCGAGTCACCCACTTGCTCAGGCACCTGCAAAGCACAGCGTGAGTACAGGCTGCACCAAGGATACCTCAGCACTTGGCAACCGCTGCGTGCACCGAGCTGGGCAGGCAACCGTAATCGGGATACTTAGTTCAGAAAAGCCACAGTATGCACTGGGCTGTGCAGGGCCTGATACCATGGTAGGACGGGATGGTGCAGTGTGGCCCCGCTACCATTAAGGAGACATTCTCAGAGAAGCTAGCCTGCTCCCACAGTGAGACAAGTAGTGTAGACTTTGGTGTCCTTGCTACGACAATTAACGTACGAAGTAACACGTGTATGGGTCGGCGTGCAGAAACTGCTCTCCTCTGAGAATATAGCAGCGAAAGGCTGAAGAGCAAGGGCTGCTTAAGGGTCCAATAATGGGATAGGCACCTGTCGCAGGTCTCAGCGGATGGGCTGGGAATGGGGGGAGGGGGGGCGGGAGGAGACCACAAGGAGTTACCCTCCCTGACCTGGGTCCTTCCAGAAAGCCTGAGTGCATGACTAAGCGAACCTGAAGGGCCAGAGTCAGCCAGGGAAATGGAAGCTGCCCTGAGCTAGGGAACCCATGGCGAGGGGACTGTTCAGGACCCAGCATAGAGTCTGGGCCTGCCTTCTAGGAGGCAGTAAGGACTGAAGAGTGAATGGAAAACAGTGGATATATACCAGGTAGTATACACTGCATGTGAGCTGTCGGTAGCAGAAAATGTAGACCAAGGGGAGGACCAAAGGCTGAGCAAAGTGATTCAGGCCTGAATCACTTATAGGTTAGGAAGGATGGTGAGGAAATCAACCCAGGTGGACATCCTCAGAAGGCAAGGGCGGGCCAGGCAGGAGCCTCAACTAAGGGCTAGAAATGAGTTAGTTAGCCTTAGAATTTACAGTAACATGAATGGGTGGGAAGAGGCAGCCATATTCCCGGCACTGATTTCAGATGTCTTTCTCCCTTTGCTTCTCTTGTCCTTAGAAGTTTAATGCAGGGCATGTTTGGAAAGAAAAATCCAGTAAGCTGGGCCTGGGCCATACCTGTTTTCCTGATGGAAGTAGGCGGCCACTAGGTGGCAGCCTTGCTTTATGGTTTTTGGTTTTGGGTTGTTTTTTTGTTGTTGTTGTTTGTTTGGTTTTTTGTTTGGTTTTTTGGGGGGGGTGTTTTTGGTTTTGGTTTTTCTTCATCTCACGAAGTTCTAAGATCCTGAAAGCCACCGAAGTAACCAACCACCTTTTCCTCTCCTTACCTTTTCCCTCCCTGGGTGTTTTAATTCCAGATTTGAATTTTGGCATGGTCGGGAGGAGGCTTTGCCGTTAAGTATTTGCCTCCACCCGGCTATGGCAAGGTCCTCTGAGACATAAAGAGAAACAAATGAAAAGGAGAAGAAACTGAAGCCAGAGGGAGAGACTGTCCAAAAAATAGCCGATGTGGCAGGGAAGGGAGGGAAGTTTCCAGAGAAAAAACAAAACCGTGGGAAATGCAAAGGTGAAGAGATTCAGGAAGGAGTGTGAGGTGTCTCTGCTATAGAGACTGGACCAGCTCTGAGGCTTGAGGTCAGTGGAGGATGGAGTGGTGGGATGTGAGTAGCTGATCTGGAAGACTGGTACACTGAGAGCTTCTAGAGGCTCAAGGGTAGAACCAGTCTGAAGATAAGCCTTGAAGATGTGGGAGAATTATATAGAATATTCTCAGGGTTTCGAGCTGAATAGAAGAACCACATGGTTGAGTCAAATCTCCTGACCTGTGAGGGCTGGAGCCTCCCAATCCAGGGCCCCATAAGTGTGTACCCTCTGCATGCTCCTCATCGCTGCCTGCAGGCCTTGGCTCAGTAGAGCTTGAATAAATAACCTCGTAGAAAGGAGCGTGTGGAGTGTTGAAAGGGCAAGCAGGGGGCTGGATTTTGTCCTTGGCATTATCCTGGGTTTGAGTTTTTGTTGCTTTCTCTTCTACACTCTGCGATCTCAGGGCCAGAATGTCGTATAAGGGTTACTTTAATTTAAGGCTTCTCACTTTTGGTTTCCAGTTTGTTTATATTTTCCTTTTTCTTTTCCCTAGATGCCAGTGCCCAACTCATTCTCATACTTACTCCCAAGGTAACACATTTTGAATTTTTACATCGGCTTCAGTTTTGCTTTATTCTACTGGCATTTGGGTAAAGTATGGAAAAGGGACATCAAGGCATGCTCGAGGCAGGCTAATGAAAATAGCTGCCTCTCACTGGGAAACTGGTAAGACACAGCTCCAACTGTGATAGGTTAGCTGAGTCCACAATATTTAATGTTTATCCTTTCAATTTTCCCTTTTTATTATTTTTATTTTATGTACATTGATGTTCTGCCTGCATGTGTCTGTGAGTGTGTCAGATCCCTGGAGCTGGAATTACAGACAGTTGTGAGCTGCCGTGTAGGTGCTGTGAATTGAACCCAGGTCCTCTAGCAAGTGCTCTAAACCACTGAGCCATCTTTTCAGCCCCATAATATTTTCCAAAACTGAAAACACACATGATATTTTAAGGATGTTTAGGTTCTTGAAGCATAAGTCTTTTGGGGTTTAAAAAAAAACAAAACTCTAATCTCGTTCATATCCATTTTTAAAATACCCAATTTCTTTATAATTACAAATAATAACAAAAGTCTTTGGCTCCCACCACCTTGATCCTTGCCAGACTCCATGGTCCATAAAGTTCAATGTAGCTTCACCATATTCTCAGGATGTTACATGATTCACACACACACACACACACACACACACACACACTGATTTTCTTCTTGGAAAGAGGTAAGCTATAAACAGGCAGGAAAGGAAAGGTGAGTCAGTGTGTGCTCCTGAGCAGCGGGCTAAGGAGGAGGAGTCAAGAGGTCAGAAGAAGTGGTTCACCCTCAGGGCCTATGGGATCTCTAACCACCTCCATGAGGGGAGCCAGCCTCTATGGTCCCTGGGAAAACAGGCACAATTTTGTTTTCACCCATTTTGGTCTTTTTTTTTTTTTGGCTTTTTTCTACTTGGGGAATGCCATAGAGAAAGATAACTCCAACTTCCTGTTTGATCTAAGCTTTAGTAGCAGAAGCAGCAGCGGAAGAGCAAGAGTGTCTGCAGAGCCTTAGAGGAACGGGAGAAATGTGGATTTTAATAAGATGCTTTTACCATCAGAGAACATGTTGTTGTTATTATTATTATGTTGCTGTCGTTCTTGCTGTCATCGTCATCTAGTTCTGGTCTCTTTTTCTTTAATAGCAAAAAAATTGATGGTGCAAATTATTCTGTTGACTTTCCTTTATCTTGTGGCTGACCAGAACTGGTTATAGAGAAGTAGATTAAAAAGAAAAATGGAGCAGGGCGGTGATGGCGCACGCCTTTAATCCCAGCACTTGGGAGGCAGAGGCAGGATGATTTCTGAGTTCGAGGCCAGCCTGGTCTACAGAGTGAGTTCCAGGACAGCCAGGGCTACACAGAGAAACCCTGTCTCAAAAAACCAAAAAAAAAAAAAAGAAAGAAAAATGGAGTGGGGTGGGGGAAATGGCTCAGTGGTTGAGAGTGCTAGCTGTTCTTCCAGAGAACCTAGATTCAATTCCCAGCACCCCCATGGCAACTCATAACTGTCCATGATTCCAGTTCCAGGGGATCTGACACCCTCACAGACACACATGCAGGCTGAACACTAATGTACATAAAATAAAAACAAATAAATTATCTTTTTAAAGAAAGATAAAGACCCAAGGAGATGGTTCACCAAGTAAGGGCACATAACTATGCAAGCCTGGTGACCTGAGTTGGATCCCAGAATTTGCATGAAGGTGGACCAACTCCATATACTTGCTGTGGTACACACAGTCTCCAGGCACACAAAGCAATAATAACTTTTTTAAAAGTAAAATGCTTTGATAGGCCCCTATTGCCCTGATATAACAACAGAAAGAAAAAAATCAGGTTTTAGTACTTTTTTTGTAAATATTGACCTATATGTGATATGCAACTGTAAAACGGCAAAAACGTATACTTTTAGGTAAGATTTCAAGGAAGATGTTTATGCTCACTGTGGTTTTATTTTCAAAAACAATATTTAGGTTTATTTTTTGATACATAATCTGATGGTACTCTCTGTGCTTCTAGCCCCTGGACTCTCACCTTCGGGAAAAACAACAGATTACGCCTTTGAGGTAGACTTCATTGATTCATTCTTTCTTTTATGGATGACATGAAAAAAAATACCTACATATTTGCTGAGGCATTCGTGTTCCATTTGAAATCTGTTGTTAGCTGATGGTCCCCGTCTCATTTTGATCTGGCTCTGTACAGCAATGTGCATTGTTAAGATAGGGGAAGATAGTCAGAAAACAATAATGTTTAAAATACCATCTTTCATATAGATATTAAAATATGACAAACTCCCAGTTCTACATACTCCCAAATTATACGTGCTATATGTCAAGTCTCTGAGAATATCTAACAAAAGAAGTCAAAGTAATGTTTTGAAGCCAGAGTAAATGACCAACCGATTCTGGTGCAATTTGCCATTCTAATTACATAATTACTTGTAATTATTTGTTTAGCTCCTTGCCCCTCCTTATTTAAGAATCATAAATTAGGTCACTGGGAGCCTTCTGCTAATCCAAGCCCCGTCTGAAGGTACTCAGCCCCACATGATAGCTGACAGTTGAAAACTCTAATCCTGGTGGTTGCAAGGTCATTGGAGAGTAACAGATCCAGGTGACCCTGTTGGAATTGCTTAAATCTTCATTTGAGGAGTTATTAACCATTTAAGGAAAAAAGAAAAGAAAAGAAAAGAAAACATCATGAATCAAACACAACATGATTGTTTTGGTTTGTCCTTTAATTGAAAAGTGGCTGGTCTGCGCTGATGTGAAAGCTCCGCCTTTGTAGTAAAGCCCAGAAGACCATGCATCTGTGTTTTAGTTACTGTGTCATCTGAGTGCAGCACAGGCCTTCAGCAGAGCACCTCCGAGGTCTTGGTGGATGGGATGCTGGAAGGACATGTATAGATGCACAGGAGGATCAGATAAATGAAGGGGCAGAACCACAGATGAGACTCATGGATCAGAAAGGAAAAACTGTGTTCACTCTGATGTGGGAAGTAGGGAAAGCAGGCACTTGAAGCTGAAAGAACAAGTGAGAATTTAGTGTCTTTGGGAAAAGACAAATACAAAACTTTAATTAAGACTAGAGCCAAGGTTTGCTTAAAGGGGAGGGAGGCTGAAAGGTGAGACACGCGGAAGGCTGTGCTACAGAGCATACTATTTATTCTCTAAACTCAGCATCTCAGGGATTTAGAAATACACTGACCAACTCTAATACACATAATATTTTTTTTATTTCAGATGGCTGTCTCAAATATTAGATATGGAACAGGGGTTACAAAGGAAGTAGGCATGGCAAGTATTTGAGATGTCTGCAGCTTCTACGGGTTCTGTCTTGTAAACACAAGTGTTAAGGGACCAATAATCAAGTCCTTTGTTCTTTTTTTAAAAAAAAATATTTATTTAATGTATGAGTGTTCTATCTGGAAGAGCAGTCAGTGCTTTTAACCTCTAAGCCATCTGTTCATCCCCAAATCCTTTGTGTTAAACTTACCTAAAGGTGCTGCTGTGTTCAAGCCTAACTTATGAGTTCACTTTTATTATAGGATCTACAGAATATGGGAGCTAAGAATGTTTGCTTGATGACAGACAAGAACCTCTCCCAGCTCCCTCCTGTACAAATAGTTATGGATTCCCTATCAAAGAATGGCATCAGTTTTCAGGTTTATGATGACGTGAGGGTGGAACCTACAGATGGAAGGTAATGCTATGGACTTCTTAGTTACTTAAGCAGAAGCCAACAAAAATGGCTGCCACTGAAGATTTATCCCAGACCTTGTTTAACCAAGTGACAGTATGGTTTTTGTTTTTTTAATATAGCATAATACAGCCTTTGTTTTCTGGTCTCTTAAGCTTCATGGATGCGATTGAATTTGCCAAAAAGGGAGCCTTTGATGCCTATGTTGCTGTGGGTGGGGGCTCCACCATGGACACCTGTAAAGCTGCTAATCTGTATGCATCCAGCCCTCACTCTGAGTTCCTTGATTATGTCAATGCCCCCATTGGGAAGGGGAAGCCGGTGACTGTGCCTCTTAAACCTCTGATCGCAGGTAAACACTGCTGTTTGCTTTATTTTACAACTAGCAGAAAAGGCCATCCATGCCATGCCAGCTATTAATGTCAAAGTCTACATTTCCACAACCTCTGATGTGTTCATTTTAAATCAGTGCATGTTTAGAGACCAAAACAGACAACAGTTACTCATATAAAAATTCTAACCTCCATCATTGCACAGATAGACAGTTTGGGTCAGTTAGAGGAAGCTTGGAATTTTAGGCTGTTATGTCACCGTGTGGAGGAGTCAAGGATCCTCACTGACATTTGGTAGGTTCCCTGTTGGCAGCCTTGTCTCCAGACCTGTCTGCTTTGTCTCATTTCCCAGTCACCTCGAAGTTCGCAGAGAACATTTGCTGTGTTCTCTGAGTGACTCAGCCCTTTCTTCAATATAATGTCTCTTCAGCTGACCTGGAGTTTTGCATCTTTCCTGGGACACGTGATGAGCATAGATGTGTTATTTTGGATGACATCTGCTCCACAGCTGCCCGGGGCACAAATCCTTATCAAAAGTAGCTTGAGTGTTCCACAGAGGCACTTGAGGTTTTCTAGGCTTTCCTTCCCTTTAATTTCTATGGCTGTTAGCACACTACTCACTACCTAGGAATAAGGAAACAGCCTCAGCTTAAGCATCGTCCCTGCTCCCCGCTCTTCTGCTCTATCATAAATGCCCATGGTAGGGACTTGAGGGAGTCAGTGGCAGATGAACTGCTCTGACGTGAATGAGGAGTCAGCAGGGAGAAGCATAATTGCAGTCTGGCAAATGGAACCCGCTGGGGAAACTGTGTCGGCGCCACACAGAGAAGCGATTAGTAAAGTTTAAAAACTTGACAGAACTACAAAACCACACAGCCCAGCAAAAACAGCTCATTCCTATGCCCGTTGTCAAGGGGGAATAAAGATGTCTTTTAGAGACAGGATGTGCATGCATTCCTACCGGAGGTGCTAGGTAACTTGATCTCTGGCTCAAGAGCCAAGCTTCCCAGAACTTATCACCACTAATATGGCAGACTTCCCACACTGGTATGATTGACACATACATATTAATACTGACGTAGACATCAATTACAACAGAGTTCATACATTCAACACAGACTAGTGTTAGTACAGATACAGACAACATAAGTATAAAACCTGTTGGTGGGCAGCATGTGGGTTAAATATGCATGCATGTTAAGCATGCATGTATGTTAATTTATTATATATTCAATGTAAATTCATAAAATGCATTTTACATATACAGGTAGCAGGCATACTAAATACTCATGCATGTTAACCATACATACATATTAATGCAGCCATGTATAGTATACAGCCGTGTTAATGCAGCATGTATATTATGTTAATACAGATATAGAAGCCAGGTAAATGTTAAATAGACCAATAGAACTCATGTTAATATAGACAGATATGATATATTTTAAGCATGTATGTGCATTCAAACATCATAATGTATGTTAAACATATATATGTTATATATATATTATATATATAATACATATATATATGCATGGATATAGATTGCATACATGCATTCTAATGTAGTCACAGATATAGCATGCTGAGGGGAACACTCATAGTGTGTTAACTCAAGCATGGACATCGCATGAATCCTTAAAATTTGTTACACAGATACAGTTGTCAGACTTTGCTCCTTGTTCTGAGATGGAATTAATTATCTCCATTGAAATCTGTTCAGATTCCTTCTAATATTGATATTATTTTGTTCAAGTTCCAACTACCTCAGGAACTGGCAGTGAGACTACTGGGGTTGCCATTTTTGACTATGAACATTTGAAAGTAAAAACTGGTAAGAATTTTACTCCTAACTCTTTTTGAAATTCTCTCACACCCTTCTACCTCACTCCTTTGACCTTGGTGCTATTATTCAGAAATCAGGGAATTAAAGGAACTCAAGCACACATTTCTCTTCCCAAGAAGAGAATATGAAAATCGACTGGTAAGCTTCTTGTTGATGGTTACCTGAAAAGTCTATCAAAATGCCATGAATCTCTTTTTCACATACATTTTTATTTATGAGCATGTATAAATGCATTCCATAGCTGTGAGAATGCCTCTGGAGGCCAGAAGAAGCTGTCAGATCCCCTGGAGATGGAGTGAGTCTTTGGCTTGGATGCTGGAAATTGAACCTGGGTTCTTTGAACGAACAATAATACTCTTAGCCAGGGAGCCATCTTCCCAGCCCCCCAGTGCCATGAATCTTACTTAATAAGCCATTCTCCTGCCCATATCAGTGGTTCCCTCTCTTTGGCATTTTTTTTAACATTTTAAATCAATTTTATCAAAAGATGCTTGTATACAACAAAATGCATAGTTTTCAAAGAGTCTGTTTGATGGGTTTTAACAAATGCACACAGCAAATCAAGATCCTAGACATTCCATATCTCCACAAAGTTACCTCATTCTATCCCACCAGTCCTTCCAGAGCCATCTGTCTGTCTTCTGTCTTCTGTCTTCTGTCTTCTGTCTTCTTAGGCATTTTGGGCCTACTTGACTATGGTAGAAATAAGTTTGGTTCAATATACTGACTGCTTCCAGCCTTTGTTGACGTTCAACTACACATTCAGAGTAACTTCTTTATTTTTGTTAAATGATCTCTTGACATGGTTAACAGCAATAACAAGCAACTCTTAAATTCAGCCTTATGGTATTTAAAAGGCTTATATACATATTTTCTCATTTTATCCTTATAGCTCCTGAGGCAGATGTTGTTATAGTGTGTATGTACATGCATGCATGTGTATGTGTGTAGGGCCTAACTCCCAGTGGTTAAGAGACTTGTAACATTGCAAGGTGTAGAACAACAGCCAGTGGCCTGCTAGTAAATAATATTTTGGAACTGAATAAGAAATAAGCTCTAGTTTGTAGTTGTCAGTTTCTGTGTGGTCAACACTGCCAGCTGGGCCAGTCACTCCTCCATGCAGCTGGAAGAGCTACATGAGATGACTTGTGGGAAGGGGAATCAGCCCAGCACACCACGGAGTCACAAGTTCTGGTCCCAAGTAGCCTTCCACTGCTTCTCGCATCACTACATGAAAAGGAATCTTTTCTCATACTTTTGTTTTTAAATAATTTTTAATGGTGCCCACAGCCTTCACATATTAAAATTCTTCTGTTTAGGCATTGCTTCACGAGCCATCAAGCCCACCCTGGGACTGGTTGATCCCCTGCACACTCTCCACATGCCTTGCCAGGTGGTTGCCAACAGTGGCTTCGACGTCCTTTGGTAAGTACCAGTGCCTCCTGGAAGGGATTTTCAAGACTGGTCTGTGAACAGTACTTCACCACTGGACAGCCTGTGTACAGTCCTGGTAAGCCTTCACTGATTAACACTATGGAGCATGGCTCCTGTTGGCTGGCACTGTCCCCTTGCTGGGCGGAAATGTTGCTGATAGGATGTTGTCATGTTAGAGCCCACAAGCCTGTCTCTGGAGAGAACACCCTAGACATCATCGGTGGAGTCACAGAGAAAGGATCAGTTTAAGATGACACAAGGCATCTCTGGACCACACCACCTGCCTCTACAGCCACACAAACTAGGGAAGGCTCAGGGCTCCACCCCGGGAGAGATCAGTCAAGGGGCTAGTGTCTCCAGGATGCAAGCCCACCATGTGTACTCCTAGCTCCTCACACACATCACCTCTTTGTAGCACTGTGCAGCATGACGCTCTCAGAGATTGGGTGTCCAGTGCTTAATAACTTGACCAGGCTCATATAGGCTCGTGTGGTTTCAGCTGTAATGTGTTTATCTACTGCAGACCTGTTCCTGAGCCAGGCCATTAGTGCCAATCTCCTTTGAAGACCACCCAGGTTCTTTTCACTTCTAGCAAGTCTCAAACCACCATAGTTCATCCACCTAGTACAAGCATATTTTGTCACATTTTTGTAACAAAACACAAAACTAAAACATAAGTTTTAGTTGTAAAACTAGTTATAAGAATAAGCTTTGCAAGGGATGGAGAGAAGCAAAGTCCATTCTGTGTATTTGAAACATTTCTCTTCAGCCATGCTCTGGAGTCATACACCGCCATTCCCTACAGCATGCGGAGCCCCTGCCCTTCCAATCCCATCCAACGACCAGCGTACCAGGGTAGCAACCCAATCAGCGACATCTGGGCAGTCCATGCACTGCGGATTGTTGCCAAATATCTGAAGAGGTATGTCAGCCTGGGGACAGAGAGATGGGACATGCTCTCAGGTGAAACCTGACATGCCTAGTGCCGAAAGGGCTGCTGACCAGATCAGTCACCTGTGTCCTCTGAAGGGATCCGAGGACAGGCAGGAGAAAACTGGAGACCCTCGGTTCAAAAAGGCAGGAATTTCAAATCCCAACTGAAGCTCTTATGCATAAAGGATACATATAAAATTAAAAAAAGGTTTTTCTCACCGAAGTCTCCAAATTAGCCAGACATGGTGGTGAACACCTATAATTCCAGAACATGGGAGTCTGACACAGGAGGATTGCTAGGCATCTGAGGACCGTCTGTGCTACATAGTTAGACTAGGCCAGCTAGGACGGCAAAGCTCCGGAAGCTGACATGAGGGAAATGTCTGTGAGGCTGGACAGGAATGAGAAACACACAGATGCTGGCTGGGTCATCTGTACCCTAACGCACACAGAAGCCACCCAGTGAGAAAATTCACGTGAATTAAAGTCAAGGAAAAAATGTAGAAACTCAGGAGACAGATAATGTAAAAGGGTTACTGGGAGGTTTTGAAAGATTCAAGAACACAGATACAAACTGGGTGTAGCAACACACAAGGAGTTCCGACTACCAGGGAGACTGAGGCACAGTGTGGGAATTTGAGACCAGCCTGGGCAGGGTAACAAGACCTCAAATCTGAAAACAAAAGTTTTAATTAACTATTTTTATCTTTATTTATTTATTTTTGGTATTTTGAGACAGGGTTTCTCTGTGAAAGCCCTGGCTATTCTGGAACTTACCTTGTAGACCAGGCTGGCCTCAAACGAACAGAGATCAGCCTGCCTCTGCCTCCCAAGTTTGGGGGTTAAAGGTGTGCATCACCACTGCCCAGCATAAGTTTCCTTATATAGAATCGATCTATTTATTTTGGTTGGTTTGTTTGTTTGTTTTTTGAGATAGGGTTTCCATTTTTTCCTTTTTTAATTGATTATTTCTTTCTTTTTATTTTATGTGCATTGGTGTTTTGCTTCCATGTGTATGTGAGGGTGTCAGAGCCCCTAAAACTGTGGTTATGGACAATTATGAGCTACAATGGGGGTGCTGGGAATTGAACCCAGTTCCTCTGGAAGAGCAGCCAGTACTCTTAACCACTCAGCCATCTCTCTAGCTAAATATTTTAGAAGTTGACTAATCTTTAGATTTTTTTTGTGAACTTCCTTCTCTTTTCTTTTTTTTATTTTTGTTTTTAGTTACTTTATTATATAACAAATTTACAAACAAAGTAGACATTTTATTGTATTTATAGTTACATTTTCAATATTTTTTATTTTAATTTATTTACATTTCAAGTGTTATCCCTTTACCTGGTTTCCCCTTCTCCTGGAAACCCCCTCTCCTATTCCCCCCTCCTCCTGCTTCTATGAGGTGCTCCTCCACCCACTCACTCCCACCTCACTGCCCTCAATTCCCCTACACTGGGGCATCTATCAAACCTTCATAGGACCAAGGATCTCTCCTCCCATTGATGCCTGACAAGGCCATCCTCTGCTGCATATACAGCCACAGTCATGTGTACTCCTTAGTCTCTGGGAGCTCTGGGGGGTCTTGTTGGTTGATAATTGTTGTTCTTCCTATGGGGTTGCAAACCCCTTCAGCTCCTTCAGGCCTTTCTCTAGCTCCTCCATTGGGGCCCCTGCACTCAGTGCAATGGTTGGCTGCGAGCATCCGACTCTGTATTTGTAAGGCTCTGGCAGAGCCTCTCAGGAGACAGCTATATCAGGCTCCTTTCAGCAATCCTTTCTTAGCATCTACAATAGTGTCAGAGTTTGATGACTATCTGTCCAGGTGGGACAGTCTCTGGATGACCTTTCCTTCACCTACAGCCACTTGATCTTTGACAAAGGAGCTAAAACCATCCAGTTGAAAAAAGACAGCATTTTCAACAAATGGTGCTGGGTCAACTGGCAGTCAACTTGTAGAAGAATACAAATTGATCCATTCTTATCTCCCTGTACATAGCTCAAGTCCAAGTGGATCAAGGACCTCCACATAAAACCAGATACTGAATCTAATAGAAGAGAAAGTGGAGAAAAGTCTCAAATACATGGGCACAGGGGAAAAGTTCCTGAACAGAACACCAATAGCTTATGCTCTAAGGTCAAGCATCAACAAATAGGACCTTATAAAATTGCAACGCTTCTGTAAGGCAAAGGACACTGTCAATAGGACAAAACTTTAAATTTTTTAAATAGGCAATCTTTAAATTTTTTAAAGAATACAAATATATAAGTACACATATTTACAGCCATTATTTATGAGAGACCAAATGAGAACAGGCTCCCGAAACAGCAAAAACATACCATTCAGTTTGGATCAGCATCACAGAGAGGAAGGTGACCCAGCTGGCTTAGCCTGCAGTGGCCTCGGGTGACAGGGCTCTGGATGCATTCTGAGAATGTGTTCACCCAGAGTCCATTCACAACTGTCAGGGCCATTGACAAGTGAAGACTGAGCAAGTCCCAGGTCACCTCCCCAGAGCAGCACTCACAGTGCTAGGTCAGGGCTTTGCTTTCCTGGCATCTTCCTATCAGTTAAGCACCTGACAGAGTATTTATTATGCCCTTGGTAAAACCGTTGATGAGAAAAATGTTTGTCTTTCATTTTCCCTTAGAAGACAAGGGGTTGTTTGAGAAACCTGCCTAATTTTTCTTCCTACTAAGGAACGTTCCACTGTCTCGCCTTTCCCTAAGGCAGCTCTTTATTCAGAAGGAAATACCAATGTTGGTGTGTGGCTCCACACTTATCTAATCCACAGGGCTGTCAGAAACCCTGATGATCTGGAAGCACGGTCTAATATGCACTTGGCAAGTGCTTTTGCTGGCATTGGCTTTGGAAATGCTGGTGTTCATCTGTGGTAAGTGAACATGCAATTCATCTTCTTAACTCAAGCTCCTGCTTCTAAGTTTTAATATATATAATTCAGGACAAGTGGAAAATTTTAAATAATGCTATACAAAAAAGAAATCTAAGATTCCGAAAACATTTTCTTATTTTGAATTAGCTTATTGGGTCATGGATTTCTTTTTTTTTTTTTTTTCAGTTTTTCAAGACAGGGTTTCTCTGTGTAGCCCTGGCTATCCTGGAACTCTGTAGACCAGGCTGGCCTCGACCTCAGACCTGCCTCTGCCTCCCAAGTGCTGGGATTAAAGGCATGCGCCACCACTGCCCGGCATGGGTCATGGATTTCTTATAGTATTTCTTATAGTAGCTTTTAAAATGCAGTTTAAAAGGTCTGCTCATTTAAGACACAGGTAATTCAATGGTTTTTACTCTGTGTACAAAGTCCTGTTACCATTAGTTTTAGAACATTTTATTACCCTTAGTTTAAAAGAAAAATAAAATATCCCACATCCTCAGCTACTGCTCACCAGTGCCCACACATGCTCAGAAACCACTGAACAACTCTACATCTCTTTGGGATTCTCTATTTTGGGTGTGTCACAGCTGTGACATAGACATGAAGTCACATGATCCTCTGCCTGCTGTGCTTTATTTAGATACTGTTAGAACCTTCAGTTCACTCATGCAGGGGCACCTCAGATCTTTTTATTGCCAAATAATATTCTATTGTATGGAGATACCACATTTGATTTGACCTATTATCAGTTGGTGGACATGTGTGGCTATAGATAATGTTCTGTAAAAGCATTTGTGTGCACATTTTTATTTCTCTTATTTGATACAAATGAGTGGAATTTCTGAATCTATGATGATTTTGTATTATTATTATTAATTTTTTTAGAAACTACCACTCTTCTTTAGTTTTTAATACCATTTTTTTTCATTCACACCAGCACGGGATGAGGGCTCCCATTCCTCTGTGTCTTGCTATATATTGTGATTTGTAAAATCTCAAGTGCAAGATCTTTCCTTAGTATCTCATATACAACAGAGAAAGGAATGATCAGAATCTTCATTTATGTCCCCAAATTAATCTTTGACGGAAACTTTATTGTATAGTACCTTGAAATGTAAAAAATTTTTTAAAAACCAGAATGTTGAGAATTAAGAGTCAGGGTGCAAGGCAGCGGCGAGCATCGAGTTCTGTGCCACGGAAGGGAGAATTTATTCTCCCAAAAGCAAGTAAACAAAATGAGGTAAAGCCTGAAAGGGTTCATCCCCTTGGCCCACTACTTCACTTTTAAGAATCTAGCCTAAGTAATATTCATGGTAAGCACAGTGGGTTTCCTTATAAAGATGTTCATGCAAGTGTAATTTATAATTGAAAGCTTTGGATGTATGTTTGATTTCCAATAGTTAATACTCATCTGTTTATTTTAAAGAATAAAATAAAGTCATGTTTAAGGCAGATTAATATAGAAAAGTATTTGCAACACCAGACACAGTAACTCACACTTGTAATCCCAGCTCTTCTGAGGTGGAGGCAGGAGGATCAGGAGTTTAAGGCCATCCTTATCTACATAGACAGGTTGAGATCATCCTGGTCTACATGAGATTCAGTCTTTTTTTTTTTTAAGATTTATTTATATCTAAGTACACTATAGCAGTCTTCAGACACTCCAGAAGAGGGCGTCAGATCTTGTTATGGATGGTTGTGAGCCACCATGTGGTTGCTGGGATTTGAACTCCGGACCTTCAGGAGAGCAGTCAGAGCTCTTAACCACTGAGCCGTATCTCCAGCCCGAGACTCAGTCTTAAAACAAATAAAGAATATTAGGCTACAAAAGCAGTATACAGGGGCAGGAGAGATGGCTCAGCAGTTTGGAGATCATCAGCTGCTCTTCCAAATAACCCAGGTTCAATTCTCAGCACCCATATGCTAGCTACTGTTCCTGTAACTCAAGCGCCAGGTGATCAAATGCCATCTTCTGACCTCCCTGGGCACTTAGGCATGGCGCACACAGACATACATGCAGGCAGAACACACAGAGACACATAAAACAAAAAAGGAAAACAAATCTTGAAACTATGTTCAGTATGATCATCAATTAAATATATGCATAAAATGGCCAGAAGGAATGAGACTGTGAATAGTTTTTATTTTGTACAAAAAACATAAACAACTATTAAAAACAATTGAAATTTTGGGGCCTGGAGAGGTGGCTTGGCTTAGCACTTAAGAGCACTGGCTGCTCTTCCAAAGGTCTTGAGTTCAATTCCCAGCAATTACACGGTAGTTCACAGCCACCTGTAATGGAATCTATATACATGTATACAGACAGAACACTCATACATGAATAAATTTTTAAAAATTAAAAAAAATTGAAAATTTAAGTATTGCTATAGAGTTGCCTTTGAAAGCTACATGAATCCTAACACTACTTGAAAACATACTAGTCAATAATTTTCTGATTCCAAGAGAGATAAAGTACATTCTAAAGTACCCAATAACTCAGGGAAGCAATAGCTTCCAATTTATCTCATACAAGATATCTGAAAACTTTTGGATAAATATTAATGTAATTCATCAAAATACTTCCTTTCATGAGATCTTTTGCTGAATAAGCTTGCAGTCTTCCAATAGTCTATATTATAAGAATGAGACCATTTTGCTCACATTAAGCACTTCATTTTTGCAATATTGTGAATAGTATATATTAACTTGTTACAATATTCGGAACCATCTATTAAACTACAATGTTTTCCTATTTGTTCACTGAAAGTTCAAGAGGATATGAAGTTTCTATTTTCTGGTAAAAGCAAAACCCACCGTGAGCTGGAGAATGGCTCAATGGGTAGGGTGTTTCTGTGCAAGCATGAGGATATGGTTTTGGATCCCAGCATTCACATAAAAATCTGAAGCTGGGCATGGATGGCCGCAATTGCCTACAGTCCTAGCACTATGAGATGCTGCCAGCCTAGCTCTAGATTCAAAACCCTGTGTCAGCAAAGAAAGCAAAGAAAGAATAATAGAGCAGGACATCCATATCCTCTCCTGCCCTGTGCTTGCACAGAGATTTTCAAAGGTGAGAAGCAGGCAAATAAAAGTCAATTAAATAGGACTGATTAACCTAGCTTCTTAGGGTAGACTAGTCCTTTATAGTTCGGCACCGATAATATACAGCATTTGAAACAATCTGTCGATTATTTACAGAATAGATCGCTAGCAGGTCCAGCTTGCATATTATCCAATTATTGCTAGCAGGTCCAGCTTGCATATTATCCAATTATCGCTAGCAGGTCCAGCTTGCATATTATTCAATTATTGCTAGTAGGTCCAGCTTGCATATTATCCAATTATTGCTAGCAGGTCCAGCTTGCACATTATCCAATGCATAAAACTCTTTGGCCACTGGAGCCTGATCATTTCAGAGGTTTTGTTAGTGAATCCAATAAACTTGGAGTGTGTCATAGTACATTCCCTGCATCCAAGAAGCACACCATGTAGAACCCTGTGAGTAACAATACAGTCCAGAGATGTGAGGGACACTCCTGCAACAGTGTCCATGTGACTGAATTCTAGCATCTGTGTGTCAACAAAAGATTTTTTTTTTCTTTTCCAGCCATGGCATGTCTTACCCAATTTCAGGTTTAGTGAAGACATATAAAGCCAAGGAATACAATGTGGATCACCCTCTGGTGGTAAAAAATACTTAATAATAAGCTACTCAACTAGCTCTTATAATTATCCCAATTTCTGTAAGTGTATTTATCAGCGGGTGTGGGGATGGAACCCGGGCAAGCTGCACCCAGCCCACACCGGGAGCTCTTGACTGCTCACTGGTCATGCCCGAGTGCTGAGAAGAGCAGCCGTTCTGTGCATCTCTCCCCAGCCCCATGGCCTTTCCGTGGTGCTCACCTCTCCTGCAGTGTTCACCTTCACAGCTCAGGTGTCTCCGGAGCGGCACCTGCAGACGGCAGAAATATTAGGTATGAACCGTTACCCACAGCTCTGTGGTCCTTCCTCCAGGGTGGGCTGCTTCCCAGGGATACGAACAAAAGCTGTCATGCTGGAGTCACTCAGTGATAAAATGACAGTGACTTGCCTGAAGCCCTGGACAGCACTTAAAAGTCATAATTTTAGCCTTCTAAGGACCCATAAGGAAATAGACCCTAAGATTGGCCCTATTAAGTATGTCCTATTACTATTTGCTCTGCTATCTCCTGCCGAGAAAGTTCTGCTTGGCACACAACTAATGTCCTCTCTGACTTCTGCTGTGCAGAGTCACTGGTTAAATAAATCAAGGAAGCAACAGTGACCTCTCAATCACAGAGAAGCCAAACAGTGAACTAAAGCGATTGCAAGCAAGGAACCTGCTTGGCACACTGTCCAATAAGTAATCTCTCTCATAAGATGCCCACTGTGCCTTCTGATGCTCACAGGAATAAAATTATATTCTGGAGTAGGAGGTTAAAAACAAAAACAAAAACAATCTAGGTGTTTTTCTGAAACAAGAAGTCTCTTATTTTTTAGGTGACTTGAGAACCCAATTTACTTGGAGAACATCTTATCCCCTACTTGGGTTTAGGGTGGGAAGAGAAAGGCAGTAACGAAAGCTATTCATTGTGCTCTTGTAGCCTGAGCCGTTAGAAAGATTACTCCCAAGGAGGCAGGAATGACCGCAGACATCCTCCCACAGGGCTACCCCTGGCCCTCACTCACACACCAGCCCTTTTGTGTGCCCCGGGACTCCAGGTGCTGTGTGGCGAATGTTCATGTCACAAGCCCAGGCTTCAGTTCGCAGTGTGTACTGTGTGAACACATTGGCAGTGATACCAGGGGCCTGCATCCCTTCTCCCTTTAGGGAGGGGAATTGCAGCCATGCTGGGACATAGGTCTGGCCACGGTAGATATAGGAATGGTAGAAATTGGGGGAAGGGGTCCTAATCAGTAGACTAGATCTACTGTAAATGGAAAAATCTTAGTGAATTTACAGGCCATGTTCCAGGCAGCACAGACATTACCAGAAGGCAGATCCCCTGTTAAACTGGGAGAAGAACCCAGCAGTTCTTGCCAGTCAAATATGTGAGTTCTCTATGAGATCTTAGCTTTTGCTTAGCTATACCAGTTTATTTTCTTTCATGTCACTTGTTTGTTATTGTTTCTAAAAGTGCTCCATAGGAAAGCCTAGAAGTGTGTTCAGTGGCAGCCATCCCAGGATCATAAAACTGTAACCCCATATCCTGTCACGCCTCTCTCCTAATCCACTCTTAGCTGCTGCTGGGCATTGCAGACGGATCTGCCAGGTCTGGTGTACCTTTCATCCTGTTGCTCCCCATCTGGCCTGTACCTGGTTCTGTTTATCTTTTCCTGGAACTAAAGAGGCTCTAACCCTCACAGAAGGAAGAGGCATAAATCTGACTGCAGCGAAGAGGGGGCCTCCTCTCCCTCATAGGCCTTTATACCTCATCCAACGCTACCTTCATTTGCAGAATGCTAGCCTTGTGGGCAACACAGATGTGCCACTTAGATAGATGATCGAGAGGCCAAGTGCTGAGGATGGACTGAGAATGCTGTTCCCTTCTCCTGGGCATTGGCACACCATCCTGCCCAAGAACAGAACTCCATGACCCTTTCAGACTGGCATCTCTGTTACTGTTTGTGCTGTGAATCATTAAACTTCTATCCTTACACATCTCCAAACCTTGGCAACCTTCTTCACATGGTCAACTTCACAGGAAGCACTATTCCCTGAGTCCGTGGTCTTTGTTGTGCCCAGCTGCCACTGAGACATTTATTAAGAGGAACATCCCCTCACCTTTGGAAACATAGTCCAATTTTTTTTAAGGTATTAAGAGGAAACCCTTTCCCTAGTCACATGTAACAGAGTTTTGTCATCTTAATTTTTTTTTGGGGGGGGGTTGGTGGTCAGTGTGTACTATTTATAGTTCTATATCCTTGCCTAAAGCTGTTTGCAGAAGTCCTATGTTGCTGTTAGAAAAGACGTTGAATGTGCACACCTCTAGGGGTCAGTAAATGGCAAGCCTTAAAAGCCATATAAGCCACGCTCCCTACAAATGTGCCATCCCTGCACCTTAGTGCCAGTGTCTTCCCGGCCTCTATTCAGTACCTCCTTTCATTCTGCCTCCCCACACACAAAGGGTGAACAGGGAGGAATCAGAAGTCCCAGGTAGCTTGTCCTAAAGAACGGATGGCTACTGAGCCTGTCATCCGTGGGCCATTGACTACAGAGGCATCTTAGGGAACCCTAGTACTGCCCTGAACCTCAGTGTTTGGAGGTGACATTGGGTACAAATTACATGTTCAGCTGATCTTGTAACTGGAAGCTACTTCCCTCTCTTCCTATGGTCTGAACTTTTCTTCTAGGAGCCAACATCCGCACTGCCAAGATCCAAGATGCTGGGCCTATGTTGGCAGATGCCCTCCGAAAATTCCTATTTGACCTAAATGTTGATGATGGCCTCGCTGCTCTTGGTTATTCCAAGGATGACATTCCTTCACTGGTAAAAGGAACACTGCCCCAGGTAAGATTCACAGCCTGACCTTTGTGCCTACTACACACAGAGCCAGAGGGGTCCACGCCCAGTCGGCTAGAGTCCTTGCAGCATCCCTCACAGCTGCTAGAGAACCCACAGTACAAAAGCAGTTGGGCCCTTGTGCCTTCATGTTCGTCCATAAAACTGTGGCAAAACTGAAAGGATCCTTTATGAAAATTTCGAGATGCAAACGGCCAAAGTGACTTGAGCTGTGGAAACCTCACCCTTTCCCACATTCCTGCTGTTTAAGGAGTTTCCCCCAAGATAGAGCGAAGCCATTTCAAAAAGGACCACTGATGTTATTTTCCACTATAAAACATCAGAGATTCCTGCTGTTCTGTAGAATGTAGCATAGCTTTAAGGTTGAAACTATTGCAAGTTTGCATTTGAATCATTTGGGGGGACGTTGTATGTTTCATACATCTGTGTCCTTCTGTGCCTTATTTCATTTATTTAAATTTTGCTAAAGAATGTGAACTAAAGTATCCCCACTTATAAAGTAGAATCATTACAGATATAAAACTCCCTTTCCCAAGAACCTCATAGAGATGTGATCTGTTTACACCTCTCTGGAGCTAGTACACCAGATCATAATGGGCCAAGACCCTGATACTGCTATTTACTATAAAGTAGGAACCTCAGATCCTTGAGCACCGAGCTAGTGGACCACACCATGCCTACCACACCCAGTGTTCTCCCCAGTCTTCCTAGTCAGTATGGACAAACAGGAAAGCAGAGCTCATAGTACACACACACACACACACACACACACACACACACACACACACTCACACACACTCACACACACACACACACACACACACACACACACACACACACACACACACGGCACTAAGACAGCAGACAGCTAGGATATCCACTCAAGCAGGACCTTGCTTACCACAAACAGTGGTACCCTTTCCTCACCCCACTCCAGGAGAGCAAGAGGTCAAGCCGGCCCCTTCTTCCCCACGCCGTCACAGTAGACTGTGGCTAACCTCACCATTCACAGGAGACGTTTGTACGGATTGAGCTCACAGCCTCATGTATCCACAGAAGCATATGGGAATAGCACTGAACCAAGTACTCCGAGGTAATGGGATAGAGTGGAAAGCAATGACCCACGGGGTGGGCGAGCGGCCTTCATCTTATCATTAACTATAAACTTAGGCTCCTGGGTGGGTAGACTTGCCAACGTCTAAGAAAATCATCAGCTCCTTGCACCTAGTCTCACAGCTTACTGTATACTGGTGAAATGTAGCCCATGGGCCACTAGTTTCCCTGACTTAAATTCAAGCCCAGTAGATCCAGTTTTATCTAGTATAAATGAGTGAGAAACCTAAGTGTTTTGAGATATAGCATAGTAGCTGTGCCAACTCACAAATCCATAGTTCTAATGGGTTGAGCCAAAATGTAAAAACTGGTAAAGCCAATGTAGTGACTTCGTTCAAGCCTCCTGAGGAAGGTGGGGACCCGCTTTGCCCCCTCTGTCCTCTGCCCCGCCCAGCACAGGCTAATAGACATGTCAAGTGAGCTCATGTCTGCAGCTTCTCCTAAAACTTCTCTCCAGGTGAGCGAGTAACTTGGTGGCAGTAACTGTAGATGTTGCCTAAGACTGGGTAAAAGCAAAGACAGCCACGTAAGCCTGGCCACAAACTCCTCAGACCTAGTGGCCACCATGATCTCAATGTGGCTTCTGGTTTTATAACGTTTTCTCAGGTATACTGTCTTATCCCAGGACTGTGTTTAAGAATATGAATTTTTTAGACCAATAAGGCGATTCTTCAGATAGAGGTACTTGCTGCTAAACCAGTTCAATTCCTAGGATTCCTAACATGGCAGAGAAAACTGACTCTCACAAGTTGTCCTCTGACCACGCCCCTTGTACGTGGTACACACATATACATACAATGAATAATATGGCAATTTCTTAAAAATTAAGGAATATGGATTTACTTCCAAAAATTAATTGTGCTAATTAACTTTTGTAACTTGACACAAACTGGAATCACTAGCTGAGGAGTGGCCTCTATCAAAGCAGCCCCTACTTGGGTTCTGAAGGCATTTGGGGATTAATGATGTGGGAGGCCCATCTCACTATGAGTGGCGCTACCTTGGGCAGGTAGCCCTCGTTGTATAAGAAAGTAAGCTAAAGAAACCATGGGGAACAAGTCAGTAAGCAGCACTCCACTGTCCTGTGTTTCAGTTCCTGCCTTAACTTCTCTTGATGATAAACTATAACCTGTAAACCAGTTTAAAAAAAAAAAAAGCCCGGCAGTGGTGGCCATGTGCATACCTTTAATCCCAGCACACAGGAGGCAGAGGCAGAGGCAGGCAGATCTCTACACAGCAACAGAAACCAAAATAGGACAGAAATTGGTACCAGAGAGTATGATATTGTGGTGATGGACATGACCATGTTGGTTTGAGAGTTTTGGGCTTGAAAAAGCCACTTGAGTCCTCAGAGCTTACAGGAGCTTGGAAGAAAGTGATGTCAAAGAGAGAAGCAGATGGTGGAGGCTTGGCTTGTGGAGTGCCACAGGGAAGATTAAGAGTCCCTCAAAGACTATATATTTATGTGTTTTGTGTTAAGTCCACTGTCTCTGCCTTCAGACACGCCAGAAGAGGGCATCAGATTCCATCACAGATGCCACCATGTGGTTGCTGGGAATTGAACTCAAGACCTCTGGAAGAGTAGTCAGTGCTCTTAACCACTGAGCCATCTCTCCAGCCCCTGGTTGATATTTTAAATTAAGATTCTGTGGTTTCTTGTCAGCTGGGACTGAATGCTCAGCTGTGATTAACAATAGACCAGAAGAATTGATGTGAACCTTGTCTTTACTGAAATAATGGATTCTGGTTAGCTGGGGCTGAAAAATCATCTGTGATTAATCAGAGGCCAACACCACCAGGGGAGTATTTCCTGAGGGCCAGCACACAGAAGTATTTCCTGTGGTCCAGAGGGGGCCAAGGCTGCGTCTCAAGCTGGTAGCCAAACTTGGTTATGGTAAGAGTCTCCCCCAAAGGTACTGCTTTTGGCAGCATGATAGCAAACCAGTAAACAGCATTCCTCCATGGCCCCTGCTCCAGGTTCCTGCCTTGAGTTCCTGCCCTGACTTTCCTCAGTGTTAGACTGTGACCTGGGGAACTGTCACGATGAAATTAGCCTTTTTACCCCCACATAATATAACAGAGAGCCCTCACTAGAACAGAAATAACCTGCAGATAAAGAACTGGTATGGGGTTTTTGGTTTGGTTTGATTTTTGGCAGCAGTGAACATTTTACAGGAATGCCATGGCAACCTCAGAATTTTACACATACAATAGGCCAATTTTCACTCATTAATGTCATAGAATTAGAATATACTGGACCCTGCAAAGAGCCTTGCCAGAAAGTTAGTTTTGTATAGTTCTTCTTTGATAAAGGCTCTTTTATACTCAGCAGTCAGGGTTGGTTTTCTCTAGAAGGAACCAGCAGGACAGTGTCCTTAACCAAACACCACAGCTTATGCTAGGGGCAGATAATGGCGGCCCTGCACACAGAGGCTTCCAACTGCATGGCCCAGCTGCAGAGGGAGTGGGCTAGAACAAGCTCATCTTCAGGGCTAGATTTCGGAAACCTCTGGAAAGAACCATTTTACATTTCAAAACAAAACATTTCATCACTGGGGAGAGCTGTCTGCCCAAGTGAGCACTCCCACGCTTGGTAGACAGACCAGCTGAAATGGTGTTATTTTATGAATGTGCTAAAAGAAGTATTCATTTCAGTGCCCATATTAATCAGTTGCTCTTTGGTCTTGTCTGTAAATAATAGCACATTACTCAACACATCTTCATTCTGAAATCGTTTGACTATTACATAGCATAGGATCAGATACTTTGGTTTCCATCTGAGTTTGCCCAGTCATTGGGGTTGGAAATGTCAAAAAGAAAGGTAGGAAAGGCTTGGCTCAGCTATTCCTGAAAGTCCAGAACTGCCTCTGCAAAGATGAACAGATCGTGGTCAAAGACTCTGAGCTCATCAGAGGACTCCTATTGTTAGAATAAAATGTGGCGGGAACCATCACCTTCATCTCTGATTATAGTACACACTGAAATTCAGCTTTTCTTTTTGACACAAACTAGATTAGATTAGATTAGATTAGATTGATACATACATAGATACATTGATAGATGGATACATAGACAGATATAGATAGATTTATTGATTATAAATAAATAGATATATGACATATAATCAGATAATGTATGTATATAGATAGGGTAGACAATAGATACATAGATGGATGATAGATTGATTGATGAATGACTATTAAAAAGACCTGATAGAATATAAATTTTTACCCTTGTCTCATCTGTGACATACATCAGCATTTCCTCCCACTTTCTCCAAGATGTTATCCATTCTTCTTATTTTTATATTTTAATTGTAGTAAAGTAACATTAATTTGTCATTTTAATAACTTTTACGTGTATAATACAGTGCTATTTGACACATCCACGACACTATACAGTAACCATTACCCACTGTAGAACTTTTTTAAGCATACCAAATTGCTCTACATCCACGAAACCACAACTTTCCTGCTGTCTTTCTCACAGCCCATAGTAACTTAAGATCGATTTCCCATCTCTGAAAGTGCCTAGGCTGGGCGCCTCATGTATGTGGAATTGTACGCTGTCAGTGCTTCTGTGGCTGGCTTATTTTACCTTAATGTGTTAACCAGTTGGCAGCATGTGTCAGAATTTGGTTCCTGTTTAAGGATAAGTAACATTTCTTTGTGTGGGTAGACCACATTTTGTTTACCCATTTCATGCATGCGTTAGAAGACACTCACACCATTCCCACCACTGGATGTTCTGCATGCTGGTGTACAAGCACATGCACCCCTTCCTCCAGGTTCTTGGAGGAAGTCTGAGTAGAACGGTTAATTCATATGGTAATTGTATTATTTATTTGGATTTGTTTGAGACAGGATCTCACTATGTAGCCCAGACTTGCCTTGATGATCCCCACTTTGAGTCCTCAGGTAGCTGGGATTTCCAGTATGTGCCACCAGTCTCAGCCCAGTTTTTAACTTCCTAATGCACTAGTAAACATTTCCATAGTGCCTGCACCATTTACGTTTCTATTAACAACACAAAGGGTTCCAGTCCCCTTCATCTTCTCCAGCACTTGTTAGTTTCCATTATTTTTATAATGGCCATCCCAGTGGTGTGGAGTGGGTTAGATTTGCACACACACCCCCAAAGGCTAAGAATACCAACCATCTTGTTCTGTGCGTATCGGCCATTCATGTATTTTTCTTTAAAGAAATGTTTTTTTACAAGTCTTTTGCTGATATTTGGGTTGATCCATTTGGTACTTTGCTGTTGTGCTCTAAGAGTAATTTTTTTATTATTATTATTTATTTTATTTTATTTTTTTAATTTACAATCCAAATCACTTCCCCTTTCCCGTTTCCTCCCTCCCCAAAAGTCCCATAAGCCCCCTTCCCTCCCTCTTTTCTCCATTCAACCCCCTCTCGTTACTCTGTCCTGGCGTTCCCCTACATCCAGTCTTTCCAGGACCAGGGGTCTCTCCTTCCATCTTCTTAGAAATCTATTGATATGCGGATTGTGTCTAGGGTATTCCGAGATTCTGGGTCAATATCCCCTTATCAGTGACTGCATACCATGTGTCTTCTTTTGTGATTGGGTTACCTCACTAAGGATGATATTTTCAAGATCTGACCATTTGCCTAGGAATTTCGTGAATTCATTGTTTTTAATTGCAGAGTAGTATTCCATTGTGTAGATATACCAAATCTTCTGAATCCATTCCTCCATTGAGGGACATCTGGGTTCTTTCCAGCTTCTGGCTATTATAAATAAGGCTGCTATGAACATAGTGGAGCATGTGTCCTTATTGCATGCAGGTAAAGCCTCTGGGTATATGCCCAGGAGTGGTATAGCCGGATCCTCCGGGAGTGTCATGCCCAGTTTTCTGAGGAACCGCCAGACTGCTTTCCAGAGTGGTTGTACCAGCTTGCAATTCCACCAGCAGTGGAGGAGTGTTCCTCTTTCTCCACATCCTCGCCAACAACTGCTGTCTCCTGTGTTTTTGATCTTAGCCATCCTGACTGGTGTGAGATGGAATCTCAGGGTTGTTTTGATTTGCATTTCCCTAATGACTAAGGATGATGAACATCTCTTTAGGTGCTTCTCAGCCATTAGATATTCTTCAGGTGAGAACTCTTTGTGTAGCTCTGTACCCCATTTTTTAATAGGGTTACTTGCCTCTCTGGAGTTTAACTTCTTGAGTTCTTTGTATATCTTGGATATTAGCCCTCTGTCGGATGTAGGGTTGGTAAAGATCATTTCCCAGTTAGTTGGTTGCCAATTTGTCTTTTTGACAGTGTCTTTTGCCTTGCAAAAACTTTGTAATTTAATGAGGTCCCATTTGTCAATTCTTGATCTTAGAGCATAAGCTTTGGAGTTCTATTCAGGAAATTCTCCCCTGTGCCCATATGTTCAAGGTTCTTCCCTAGTTTCCCTTCTATTAGTTTCAGTGTGTCTGGTTTTATGTGGAGGTCCTTGATCCACTTGGAATTGAGCTTAGTACAAGGAGATAAGCTTGGATCGATTTGCATTCTTCTGTATGTTGACCTCCAGTTGAACCAGCACCATTTGTTGAAAAGGCTATCTTTTTTCCACTGGATGGTTTTAGCTCCTTTGTCAAAGATCAAGTGACCATAGGAGTATGGATTCATTTCTGGGTCTTCAATTCTGTTCCATTGATCTACATGTCTGTTACTGTACCAATACCATGCAGTTTTTAACACTATTGCTCTGTAGTACAGCTTGAGGTCCGGGATACTGATTTCCCCAGAAGTTCTTTTACTCTTGAGAATAGTTTTAGCTATCCTGGGTTTTCTGTTATTCCAGATGAATTTTTGAATTGCTCTTTCTAACTCTATGAAGAATTGAGTTGGGATTTTGATAGGGATTGCATTGAATCTGTATATTGCTTTTGGCAAGATGGTCATTTTTACTATATTAACCCTGCCAATCCATGAGCATGGCAGATTTTTCCATCTTCTGAGGTCTTCTTCAATTTCTTTTTTTTCTTTTTTTTATTATTTATTTTATTATTATTTTTTTAATTTACATTCCAAATCATTTCCCCTTTCCCGTTTCCTCCCTGCCCGAAAGTCCCATAAGCCCCCTTCCCTCCCTCTTTTCTCCATTCAACCCCCTCTCGTTTCTCTGTCCTGGCGTTCCCCTACATCCAGTCTTTCCAGGACCAGGGGTCTCTCCTTCCATCTTCTTAGAAATCTATTGATATGCGGATTGTATCTAGGGTATTCCGAGATTCTGGGTTAATATCCCCTTATCAGTGACTGCATACCATGTGTGTTCTTTTGTGATTGGGTTACCTCACTAAGGATGATATTTTCAAGATCTGACCATTTTACAGGAGTAAAAGAAAGAGGAGTGTTCCTCTTTCTCCACATCCTCGCCAACAACTGCTGTCTCCTGTGTTTTTGATCTTAGCCATTCTGACTGGTGTGAGATGGAATCTCAGGGTTGTTTTGATTTACATTTCCCTAATGACTAAGGATGATGAACATCTCTTTAGGTGCTCTAAGATCAAGAATAGACAAATGAGACCTCATTAAATTACAAAGTTTTTGCAAGGCAAAAGACACTGTCAAAAAGACAAAGCGGCAACCAACTAACTGGGAAATGATCTTTACCAACCTTACATCCGACAGAGGGCTAATATCCAATATATACAAAGAACTCAAGAAGTTAAACTCCAGAGAGGCAAGTAACCCTATTAAAAAATGGGGTACAGAGCTAAACAAAGTGTTCTCACCTGAAGAATATCTAATGGCTGAGAAGCACCTAAAGAGATGTTCATCATCCTTAGTCATTAGGGAAATGGCTGCAGTCAAGAGAATAACCACTAGGAGGCGATAGTGGAGCAAAAATGGAAACAGTTCATTTCAGGTCTCTGGTGCCTCAGAGATTGTGGTGCAAAGGGTTGTAATTCATCTTGAAGGTGGGTCTGACTGGCTGATAGACTGAACTGGCAGATCAAGGGAACCTGTATGCAAAAATAGCCTTGAGATATCTTTTGTCTGAAGTACTGGGTGTGATTTCTGAAATTAGGAGAATGGGAGGGCTAGGCAGTCAGCAGTCTGTCCTGCATATGTGACCTCTCAGACGCCATTATCCACTCTCCCTAACACCTTCGTTAACTCAGCAGCCAACTGTTGACAATACATTTACCGTATGTTAAACATTACGATGAGTCTGACCAGAACACGAGACACAGCAGGACCTCTCTCTACCTGTGCTCGCCTGCCAGTGGGGTAGACACCAAGCACCTGCTTATCACAAGAAACTAGACCAAATGACCCATGAAAATGGAACCCACAAGATGTCATGTTTCTTCCTTTCGTCTGGGTGGCAGATAACCATCATCTTTTAGTCCCTTGCTCCAGAAGGATCACGGAGCCGATGAGAGAACATATGGCCACAGGACATCACCAACTCCACCCATAAAGATCACTGGAGAAATTAAGCAAACCACTAAACTAGTTTGGAAAAATAAATATAAAACTTTGGTCAATAGGGGGGAAATGGATTCCTTGTTGTGTATAGCCTAAACAGGTATGTCCAACAGAAAGTTCTTTTGGATGCATCTGAAGACCAGGCTGTGAAGAACATGGTCTTGAGTTATTTTTCTTAGCCGCACTATACTGTCCTTACCTGGAACAAGACTCTATACAGGGACAGTTGTTGACTGGCCCAGTTTGATAAGTATATAGGCTGGTTTGTTTCTGTACATTTGAGCAGAAGACCAGAGCTGATGACTTTCCAAAGCCTCATGAGAAAGAAGTAGTCCTTGATAAACCTGAGTTGGGAATCAGGCCAAACCACACAAGGACTATGGCTTGGGACCTGGGTGTGGAGAGTTTCTTTGCTCATCTGCTTTTTGAGCCAGAATCTTTCTATACATTGCAGGCTAGCCTTCAGTTTATGATTCCCCTGGCCCTGCTTCTCAAGTTCTGGGTTATAGGAATGTGCCGAGACACTGAGCTATTGCTATAGGATATTTAAAATATCTAGTCATTGCTAATTCACATAACCACGTAGCATTGGCAAACTCATTGCCAAGCCCTGGATAACTCCTTTTATTTATTGTTTCAGGAAAGGGTCACGAAGCTTGCGCCCCGTGCCCAGTCAGAAGAGGATCTGTCTGCTCTGTTTGAAGCATCGATGAAACTGTACTAATTAACATATTAGTGAAAATAACCACCATTGGCCCTTGCAACAGAACTTACAAACAGCAGAAGTTGATCAGGGTTCGCCTTTGTCATTTTATATCAACACTTAATTCACCTGTTTCTGATTTGAATTCGATGTGATTTTATCCTTTGGGGGATTCCTTAGTGCTTATTACATAAAAACCCATGGGCCATACCCCAGGGGTCAGTGTTCCTGTACCAAACCCCATCAAACACATAAATATGCCTATGTCCAAATACTGCATGTCTAGAAATTTACCCTGAAGAAATACTAGCATTAGTGTGCAAAAAAAATTAATGCATACTAGGATGTTTCTGACAATATTTTTGGATAGTAAAAATTAAAACAATCTATTCATTACTAAATGAATCCTAATATAGTAAATGATAGAATACGGTGGTATTAATAAAAATGAAGTGAAACCCTTGAAAATACGTCTGTTTCATAAAAGATGGTGGCAGGAAACAAGTGGCAGAAAAGTTATATAAAGAAGAGTCTGACTTAGCTTTTCAACAGTATATGAGTCTGTCTAATTAGAGAAAAAGGTGCACATCAAAATATTTAAAGATACCAGAGAAGTGAAAATCAGGAGTGTAATAAATTAAGGGAAAAAATGTGCACTGTGTATTTTATGCTTTCAGTTTTCTTAAGGTGCTGAAATTAGAATCCAGGGTCTTGCACACATAAGGCAAGTGATCTACCTCAGCTCTTGGGTTTTAAGGTAGAGTCACACTGTATATCTTCAGTTTCTAAGGCTGGCCTTAAACTCTCTACGTAGTCAAAGTTGGTCTTGAATTTGGGGTTCTTCTGCCTCTGTCTTCCCAGCACTGGGATTATAAATGTGCACCATACCTGGCCTGCTCTCTCATTTTGTATTTTATACATACTTATTGTCTGGGTTTGTTAAAGAAAGCAATTTTCTAATCTTAAGGGAGAAGGCAGGGTTGTGAAGGTGGCTTAGTAGGTAAAGTGCTTGCCATCCATATGTGAAGATTTGAGTTCAGATCCTCCCCTCACATCCATGTAAATGCCAGCCACAACTTCATACATCTGTAAACTTGGCACTGTGGTGGCAGATAGAGACAAGCAGAACCCCAGGGCTCACTGGTTAGCCAGTCCAGATTCATCAAGAGACTCTGTCTCAGAATATAAGGTAGAAGGTAAGAGGAAGACACCTAATGTCTACCTCTGACCCCTACACATGCACACAAACACACTTGCACGCACCATCCAACGCACACACCAGCAGCGGCAGCAGCTCCTCGGCCAGCCACGTGGCCAGTTGGTGAGCTCCAGGTTTACTGAGAGACCCTTCTCAAAAAATAAACTAGAAAGGTGGAGACCGAAACGAAGATGCCCAATGTTGACCTTTGTCTTCCAAGTATACATGCACATATGCACAATGTACAGTCATTCACAAATGTGCACACACACCATATCTGTAGGAGGGGCTGAGGGTATAACTCAGTGACAGAGTGCATGTTTAGCCCATGATACACACACTCATATGCACAGATGTGTGCATGCACACACATAGATAATTCCTCATAAAACACTCTTGTTCTTTATACCCTGTACCCAAAGACAAACATCAGATGATACCAACAGTATGCTAGCTAAAACTGACCATATCTAGTTAAAATTACTTCCTGTTTTCTGTAAATAATACATGAGTATAAGCTAATATGAATGAGGCAGAGAATGGGTCAGTCTGCTAATCTGAGTAACCTTCAGTAAAACTTGTCAGTCAATAAAGTACATTTGGCATAGCAAAAGATGGGGATTCTCCCATTACCAACACCACTCTAAAGAAATGTCCAAAGAAAACTCTTGTGATACACTGTCCTTCTGTGTCCTTGGACTCCACACAGATACTGAAATCTGAGAGTGCCCAATTCCTTCCTACACATAAAATGGTAAAATGGTGGGAATGGAGCTGCCCTCCCAACACACACACTCACCTGTGAGCCATATCACCCACCATGTAACCTATGAACAGCCTTCTAGTTCCTTAAACTGCCTCTATCCCTCTATCTAACACAAAGTAACACCATACAATTGCTTGCCGTGCTGTGTTGTGAGGGAAAGGCAATGAAGCCTGCTGGTGTTGCTGAAGTTCTAACTTCACAAGACTCAAGGCAAATAATGCCAGCGAGTGCAGGAATGCTGTGCAGGGTGAGAGGCTTCAGCAGGGTGTGGCTACACACTTACTCCCTGCACACGGCAGCCATCGGTGCACAGCAGACTCGGGTTTGCTCGGTGGCAATTTGTGACAACTTTTTCTTTAATACTTTCAATTTGGAATTGGTTGACTTTCAGACCTGGAGCCCATGAGTAATGTCTTTCCTGTACTGCTCCATGATGTTATTTAGAGACTCTGGGGTGCTGGATTTTTTGTCCCTGTCACCTGAATCTTATTTTATTTAACCAAGGCCTCCTTACCTTGAAAATATTGTGGATATTTGAATGTGAGATTCTTTTTAATTCAGGAAATTTAATGAAAAACAATTTGAGATATAAAAACGAATTCTTTATTCTTCAAGTATTTGATGCTTTTCCTAACAGTAGCCAGATGTCTACATGTGACTCACCAGAAATGTCTGGCATTCATCTTGACAGTGACTCTGCAAAGGAAAAATGTAAAGGCCATGCATTAAGAAACAGATTTTGGAAGACTTCCTTTTTTTTTTAATCTTGAAACTTACCATTTTGATCTTTACAATTTGAAAGCATGGAAAAATAAGTGTTTTGTAAATTGCCCACAATTTTAAGTATGAAAGAGAGAACAAGGCTAGTATCTAAATCAAACTCTTTCATGTTAGAGGTAACAAGTGCATTTTTTCTCATTTCAAATCCTATTTTTTCTTTTGATTTTCTTTTGAAAACCATTTCTAGAATTACAGGTTCATTTACTTGATTTTCTTGGCAAGGGAGGAAGAATTAAAAGAATGACATCCAAGAGTCTATATAATGCTCTGCTCATGCAGTTATCACATATGACAACGTTTTCACTTAGGTCACACGTCTCAAGTTTACTTATAAGGTAAGCACTAATTCATTCTAAGTTAAGCCATGTCACCCAGTTTGTTGACACATGCCACAATAGGCAGGTTTTGCTCTCTTGTCCCTTCTCCAGGAAGGGCTGTGTTGAGTTAGGCATTGTTTATATAGCACTGGACACAGCTGCAGGGTGTTTTTACGTGTTCAATGAAGTAATTCTTCTCTCGTAAAACTCAGACAAGTACAGTATCTAAACAGAAAGCATGTGCACAAAAACTGCTTTTCTGGCCCCTTTAACCCTGAAAAAAAGATTAATGGTTGTTTGGATTGGAAGCTGTACCCTAATGAGGCATGTTGCCCCTGGGGAAAGGGGTCTGAGTTGGATAACTGTTCACCTCTAGGTCAACACTTCACAGGCTATGATTCCTGATGCCTGCAACCCCAGCCCAGACAGCTGCCATTAAGTGCCTGGTCCTCTGGGACCCATTGGCACACAAGGCCATTCCCATCAAAATGACCTGGGGAAGCAGGTCTCTGAGCACAGGCACAGTGAATGGATGGGAATTAGTTCTTGAGGCCCCAGCTTAATTGATGGCAGCTGCTTTGGGAGGGCCTGGTTTCTTCTGCTATTATTCCTCTGCTTTTCAACACCACCCACTCTCAGATTAAATGCAATGTCCCTTCAAATAGCAATGAGCACTTGAGAAGAGATGTCCCATGTGGTGTCCCTCAGGAGGCTACACCCAGGACAGCTAACTTCAATCCTCCATTCTTTATGGCTTTAAATATTGGATTTTTAACAGGGTAGTTTTAATCACTTTTCAATCTGTAGATTTTTTTTTATACCTTGGAAACTAATTAAAATACTCAAGAGAAAAGAAAAGCAGCCTAGAATCTCATTACCCAAACACGGCTGTAGTCATGTGATCTTCTCTTTCCATGACTTTCCCCATTTTGAAGGCGTACTTCTCATCTCTTTTCTCAGGAGATAAGACATTTTAAGCTTTCCCATGTTTCCACATAATCTCCACGATCACTTAAGTGGTACACAATAGTTCACAGAGTGGAATTTTAGTAATTTATCCAGAAGACAGGCAATTGGAATGCACTGTCACACCTGGATTTATGTTGTAATGGGGACTGAACCTAGGGCTTCAAGCATTCTAGACAAAGCCTCTACCAACTAAGCTACATTCTGAGGCCTAACCGTTTTTTCTCCCCAGTTATTCTAGCAAGTTTGTAGGGAACTATTGCCACAGACTTGATTCACGTTGTGATGGTGAGCATCTCGTCGCATGTTGATTTAGCATCTCCCTGTCCTTTTGGGGGATAGTCTCTTAAAACATTCACCTGGTGAATTCCTAACAAGCTATGCATGCAAGGCCAGTGACCAAAGACAGCCTTGGGAATTAGAAAACTCTTAGAGACTAATACATTGAGGTTAGATCACACAAGCACTATTCCAAACACTTTTTCTGCCTCGATCTCTAAACATCTTGTAAACCATTCCCTTTCCTGTGCCCAGAATGGTCTTCATATAATACATATTAGTCTAAATCTTTCAGTAGAAGATGGAAACATAGCTCACTGGCAGAGCATATATGAGTCCCTGGGTTTGATCATCCACACTGCAAACAGCAAAAGGAAGGAAGAAGAGAAAAGAAAAAAGGAAGGAAAGAAGGAATAAAGAAAGGAAGGAGGGAAGGAAGGAAGGAAGGAAGGAAGGAAGGAAGGAAGGAAGGAAAATCAAATCTCGTTGGCTAGCTTTCTACCTAGAGAAATAAAGGAACACTGATTTGAAACATCCTCTGAGCATCCTGTGTGTGCCTATCATCTGTCTGTGTACCTGTCTGTCTGTGTGTCTGTCATTTATTATCTGCTCTATTTCTCCCTCTAATATGTTAACCAGGGGTAACGGACCTTGTCTTTACCGAAGATCGTCATCCTCTCCCATCATCGCCAACAACCATAGCAGTGAGTTGGCAATGTGTATTTGAAGAAGAAAAATAGAATAGAATGAAACACATTTCTCAGACTATTTTTTGTTGAGCTAAGTCTCACATCCTGAGTGAGAAAGGCTTTACGCCTGGATCCTCAGCTGCCGTGAATAAGCGCTGCAAGCAACATCTCTGTCCTGTAACATCATATTAGAGCAAAAGGTAAGAAGTGTTGTAGACGTCACATCCTTAGAAACAAGGCTCCATAGTCCACTTCAAATGCTAGGAGGTCAGCTAGGAGGATTCAGAGAACAACCAGACATATGTGCAGAGATGTGCAGAGAGCCTGCAAACTAAACCAGAGTAAGAACTGTCTAAAGAGCAGAGTTATTGACATAAAGTCTCACAACAGTACTGACCAGTGTCCATCTCAGCAGCCCTCCTGTAACAAAATTAGTCTTTCTTCCTCCTCCTCCTTCAGAACCCAGTTTGAGTGTTTGTTTATTTATTTATGCATTTCTATGGTGCTTTATTCTTGCAAATTGCTCTCTAATTCATTTCATTATAAAGAACCACAAGTGCATTGAAGTAAATAGCATATATATAGGTTTGGATATATTGACGTTGTTGGTACTTATACAGAGGAAAAGTCATGGGTGGTTCCTGAGACCTAGTAGCTAACATAATAGAGTTTTTTCCCTCATTGAACCTGATCCATAAAGCATGCTTAATTTCCTTCGCAAAAATAGAATATCTTGTCATTTTAACCACAGATAAAATGAGGAAATACAGTAGGCCAAGTGATCCATAGGTGAATATTAATTGGTAGCAGTGCATTAGAAATTAAATTTAAAGCTCAGTAGATTCTATATGATATTTGATATGTTGATTATTCCATTATAAAAAGCCTTCTTGGGGCTGAAGAGATGGCACAGCCATTTAGAGAGAGCACTGACAGCTCTTCCAGAGGTCCTGAGTTCAATTCCCAGCAACCACATGGTGGCTTCTGCTATCTCTAATGTTATCCAATGCCCTCTTCTCATGTTTTAAGTCATCAACAGTGTACTCACAAAAATAAATAAATAAATCTTTTAGAAGAAGAGGAGGAGGAGCGGGGCGGGGAGGAGGAAGAAAAGGAGGAAGAGGAGGAGGAGGGGGGAGGAGGAGGAGGAGGAGGAGGAGGCAGCCACAGAAGCAGCAGCAGCAGCCTTCTGTTTAGATATTATCAGTATTTTCTTTTGCTCAAAACCCTTGTTCACTACTAGCCATGCATACCCTTGAAAATATCCAGCCGTGAATAAACAGATATCTGAATAGGCATCTCACATTCCTTTTGGCTCCACAAGGTCCCAAGGCCAGGTCAGGTGGCTGTCTTTTGTTCTTACCAAAGGCAGATAGTTTGCTGACCTTGTAGTATCACTAAGCAATGGGCTTTACCCTGAAATTTTTGTTTGGTGTCTGGAGACTGGCATTTAGCGCCTCAGTTCCTAAAGTCATTTACTGACAGCAGACACTCCAAAGAAAAGCAAACTTTGTCTTTCCCAGGACACAGAACAGCCAAGGCTAGCAGTGAAACCCTGTGAAAAACCAACCCAACCAACCAAAGCAACAACAACAACAAACAAAAACAGTTTGAGTGTTTATGAATTTAAAATGACATAATAAAGTTGTCAGTACACAGTGGATGCTACGCAGTGTTCATAATTAAAGGGGGCTCTAGAGTATTTAGGTTAAAGAAAATGGAGACTTACTGGGTCTTCTCTTTCAAATCCCTTAATCCTTTGGGTTTAGAATGAGAGACTCACATTTTTCTCTGGGGTCTTAATTTTTATGTGGCTTCTTATTGCATCTTTTATCTCTTCTAAAACTCTAAATCCCTTCAACATAGCTTTGCTCCTTCCACAGCTGAACTGGCAGCAGGCTGATCTTTTTATTGGTGGGTAATGGATTTTGTCTGATTGCTGACAGGGGAACAATGAGAGGGTAAACAATTCCATTTGTGACCATGAAATCCCCCATCTGTTGAGTGCATTCATGACTGAAGAGTTTTCGGGAGAGACAGATGAATGAACCTGCCACGTCGATGTTAATGACATCCGTCATACAACTGAACATGTGGCTTCATAAATCAAGGGCTAATGGCAATACTTGTTGCTCATGTCACGAACAAGCCATCCGATTAAATGCCTAAGCATTTACCTTGACATTAGGACTGGTGACCTGACATATTTCTGATCTCATTAAAAAACTCTAGGAAACAGAAAAAAACTATTTTTCTGATAACACATTCAGTCATTTGTAGAAGTTGGCATACTGGTGAAGCAGTTGTCTGGCATGCACCTGGCTTCACCCTGCAGGATGGCCATTAGCAAAGATACTTGACTTAAAAGCAACTTCAAAATAAAATTTTGGTGAGAGAGAAGGTAGTAATATAAGTGAAAACAAAAAAATTGATCATCATTAAAGCTGAGTGACAGGTCCTAGGGGCTCATAATAATATAGTCTCCTCTTTGCATACATTTTGAATTAGTATCAGGAAAAATAAAATATATACAAAATGGAGACTACTAAAAAATGCTAGCATCTGTTGTTTAATATTTTTATAGTTTTTTCTTAATAAAAAGAAAAACTTGCTCACATAACAGTTTAAACACTTAATAAGGCAAAGAAGTCATCACTAACAAACAGGAATTTTGCAACACATTTCACAGGCAGAAAATCAGTTCCACTGGCTGCAATTTTCCCAGGACCCACTCACCACCACTCACCATAGAGGTCACATGCACAGCCTTCTCCAGGAAAACAAACCAATGAGCCACGGTAGCCAGCATGAGGGCTACAATGAGTAAAACACCCAGTGCAATGACTAATCTTGGTTGCTGACTTCATACACCTGAGAGAAACACCAACCGAGGAGTTGTCTCCATCAGACTGGACTATGGCCATGTCTATGAAGCATGTTCTTGATTGCTATTCATGTAGGAGGGTCCAGCCCACTCTGAGTGGTAACATCTCTGGCTAGGCCTGGGCTATATAGAAGAAAGGCAACTACAGAAACCAGAGAAGCAGAAAGGGAATGGGGGAAGGAGCTCTAGAAAAGGAACTAGTAGGCTACAGGTACTATGAGGATGAAAACTGGAAAAATGGGGGAGGGGGTCTTTAACTGAGGATCAAGGAGGGACAGCAAATATAGAGGGAGAGGGAAGAAGGAAGGGTAGATAATGCTAAGGATATTTAAAAGACAGCCATAAAGAATCATATTATTTTTGTTTCCATAAAATTACATGTGTATGTGAAATTATAAATGTATGTGTACTCTCCACACATGTGTACATATAGTCTAAATGAAACTGTAACGCTAAGGTTAATAATGCCCTCCCAAAAATCCAACAAAAATCCAAGTACCAGACGGGAGAAACTTTCTTCCAAGTTCAGGGAAGTCCAAGAGACGCCCACCAAAATGCAGGTTATTGACCTTGGTTTTTGGCCTTGGTTACCTATGGAATTTGAAGGTAACTCCTTATTGTTGAAGACACCAAATGCTTCAAAAATAAGAGTTGGAGGAATTTAGCTGAAACTGACTTAGAAACCTTCTCCTTTAGAACTCGTTCTCATATTACTGAAAGGGGCTATACAAGCTTCCAAGGGAGAAAAGTGATTAAGAGTCTTACCCAGCTATAATGCCTTTGATGCCTATGCCTGTGGATGCCTAAGATATCCAACAAAAGTATATCCACAAAAGTATAATAGTAGTATCTGTATCTTGGGGATAACTAGCAGCTGTCTAATTAGACTTAAGGCCCACCCACTAGGAGGGAATTCATGACAAAACTGTAAACCTAGCCAACTACCCATGACTGGTGAGGTTGTGGACTTCAGAGGAGAACCTACTACTGCCATTTTCCTAAATCAGAATATATTTTAACTACATTCTAAATACTTATACACAGAGAAAAGGATAGCTCTCATCCCTCATCAGAGAGAGCTTCTTTTTGCAGTAGAGACCATCACAAAAATCCACAATTGGTTGAAATGCAGAGAACATCTGACCATGGGGAGGGATCCCAACCCCTACTGACATATCTACAACACTTTACAGCTAAGGGTCACAAAAGAGGAAGCAGGAAGATGTAAGAGCCACAGGACCAAGATATCTGCTAAAAGACTACATCTCCTACACTGAATAGGGAAACTGCGTCCATGAAATCTCAACAACATGGAAGCCTAAACAAATCCTAAACAATGACATCAGGACAGCTTCCCAAAATGGAGGTGGAAAATTTCACAAGGCCCCACCCCTAAATGAAAAGCTGCAGGCAATTAATGACCCCTGAGAGAGAATAAGTTTTCCTAGGAATGAGCCCCCCCCCAAACTAGTTATCCAATACTAAGTGATCAGCCCTTGAATACATAGTTAGAGCAAGTTGTATTTATACATTTATGTGTATGGATACATGTAACAAAAGTAATTAAAAGAAAAAGAAATAGAGATAATATGTGAAAGCAATAGGAGGACGTGGAGGTAGAGGCGGGGAAACGGTAAGAGTCGTCAACAGGATATGACAATCGGGTACTGAAGATGATCAAAGTATATTATAAAGCATGCATGAAATATTGTGCTGTCACCCATTATTGTGTACAATTGATAAGTGACAAGAGAAACAGAAGAACAACTACAGAAGAAACACAAGTGAGCAAGTCAGAGGAACAAGCCAGTAAGCTGAATTCCTGTTATCTCTGCTTCAGTTGCTGCCTGTAGGTTCCTGCTTAGAGTTCTTGCCTTGGCTTTCCTTAATGATGGACTGTAACCTGTAAGTCGGAACTGGGGGTAGCCACTACCAGGATGCCAGGAAAGCAAGAGGCTCCCAGAACCCAACAGGGATGAGATTAGCTGAAATGCCCAACAAAGGGGAGAGAGAACCTGTAGAGACCATACCCAGAGGTTAGGCAAGGCCCCTGGTTGGGGGATAAGGCCACGCACCCATCTCCAAATTTTTAAGCCAGAATTGTTCCTGTCTAAAGGAAATACAGGAACAAAGTATGGAGCAGAGGCTGAAGGAAAAACCATCCAGATCCCCACCGGGGATCCATCCCAAATACAGACACCAAACCCAGACACTATTGCAGATGCCAAAAAGTGCTTGCTGACAAGAGCCTGATATAGCTGTCTCCTGAGAGGATCTGCCAGAGCCTGACAAATATAGAGGCAGATGCTCACAGCCAACCATTTGACTGAGCACGGGGACCCCAATGAAGGAGTTAAAGGACTGAAGGAGCAGAAGGGGGTTGAAACCCCATAGGAAGAAAAACAATGTCAACCAACCAATCCTCCCAGAGCTCCCAGGGACTAAACCACCAACCAAAGAGTATACATGGCTACAGCTGCATATGTAGCAGAGAATGGCCTTGTCAGGCATCAGTGGGAGGGGAGTCCCTTGGTCCTGTGAAGGTTTCCCCAGTGTAAAGGAATGCCAGGGCAGTGAGGTGGGAGGGAAGGGGAGCACCCTCATAGAAGCAGGGGGAGGGGACAGGGAGTTTCCAGAGGGGAAACCAGGAAAGGGGATAACATTTGAAATGTAATTAAATAAAATATTCAATTAAAAAAAAAACCTCTCCCCCCCCCCAAGTTGTTTTTGGTCAGTATTTTATCAGAGCAACAGAAACCTAAGTAGAACACTTAGCCTGCCTTAAGGATTGATGCTGGCACCAAGAATGTCCAAAAAATACAAAATCCAGGAGCTTATAGGGATCAGCTTTGTCCAATATGGTGACCAACTGCTGCATGAGCTATTGAACTGTGTTGTCCATAGGAAATACATACCAGATTCCAAAGACAGCATGAAAAATATAGAGTGAATCAAAATTAACTTTTTTGCTGAAATATAAAGTAATTCAACTACTTCATTAATGATTTTTATAATGGTTACAAGGTTAAATGATATCTTGGTATTTTTAATTAGACATAAATTCATTTTTACCACTCTTCCTTCTCTGAACTTGTGGCTTTTTTCTTTTCTTTTTTTTTTCTTTCTTTGTAGCTTTTTATCAATGCTTAGTACCTAGCAAATACTAACCAAGCCTTCAAACACTAAACTATGCCCTCACCTCAAGAACTTGTAGCTTTCTAGTTCACATTCAGCTAGCTTGTTGCACTACCGAGTCCACTAACTATGTAGTTTGAATAACTTCTGACAGTGCTAGACTCCCGCCTGTGCACCTAGGCAAGCATCCTATCACTGAACTACTTCCAGCCCACTTTGCACACTTTTAAAATGTTGTGCATAATATTTTTAGATTTGAAGTCTATGTTCCTCTATTTTCATCTTTTCCTTCTTTGATTAAAATTTATACATTTTTTTAATATATGAAGAACATTCATTCTTAATTCACCAAACTTCCTGTCCTAGAGGCAACCATTTTTAACTTCATAATTAGAAATACATCCCTAGCTATCATCCAAAGATCTCCAATTTGACTTCTAAGAATTTATTGTACTGGTAGACCTGAATGTGTATGTAAGTTAGTACTAGAAATTACTACAGTAATATCTCAACTTCCATTAAATATATTATGATGCAGTCAAACCAAAGCCCCTGAAGAGAATGAGATAGAAGCTAGCCAAGACTGCATGTCTGCTATCCATCCCAGATGTTTGGGCCATTTGAGATTGAGAGTTAAAAACCAACCTGGTAAAATAGTAAGACCTTTCATTTAAAATTATAAAAAGATCAAAACAAGATAAATTTACTTGTACTTCATCCATGTAAGAGCCCTTAAGTTGCAAGTGTAGAAAATCCAACATAAGCTGGTTTGAATATAAAGGAGATACATATTGGATAACATAAAATATTATTAGTTATGCACATGCATCCACATGCACATACCCACATGATAAACCACATACAAATATTAAAGTTCACTCTACCTGTTTCTTTTAACTATTTCTGTGTGCATACTACAACATTTTAAGTTGGGTATGTGTTTAGCATTGGATTTCCCCTGCCCGAGCAGGTGCTCTTCCCCAGATGTTTGCAGTTTCCTTCTTGCTTCAGCTGTTTGTCAAGATCATTTTTTTCTTGTCTTACTTTGTCTTTGATGTTTAGATCGAGGCTAGGCTGCATTGCCCAGAGAATCTTGAACCTGGCAATTAAGCAATCATCCTGTCTGAAGACCACCTGCTTTAGTGCTCATAGAAGTGTGTGTGTGTATGTGTGTGTGTGTGTGTGTGTGTCTGTCTGTCTGTCTGTCTGTCTGTCTCCCTCCCTCTGTTTGTGTCTGTTTATCTGTCTGTCTCTCTCCTCTCTCTCTCTCTCTCTCTCTCTCTCTCTCTCTCTCTCTCTCTCTCTCTCTCTCTCTCTCTCTCTCTCTGTGTGTGTGTGTGTGTGTGTAAGTGTGTGTGCAGATGTGAATGCCCATGTGCAAGCATGAGCATATGGAAATCAGTGAAGGGTAGTTAGTATCTTTATTTATTGCTCCCCGCCATATTCCTTTGAGACAGAGTCCCTCACTGAACCTGAAATTCATCAATTCTGCTGTACTGGCTAACCAGTGGGTTCCCATAAGCTACGTGTCTCTCCCTCCAAAGTTAAGGCTACAGGTACATGCTGTCATGCCTGGTTTTATATGGGTGGGATGGATGTATGCAAACTCAGTATCTCGTGCTTGTATGGCACATACTCTGACCCACTGCCCCATCTCTTCAACCCAAGATCACTTTTTTGATATGGTTTTCTCCTGGCTTTCATTTAAATTTTTAATTTTTTATTCACATCCTCTCTTCCCTGTTTTTCTTTCTCTTTTTCCACCTATCACTATCTGATAGATCTCACAGGTTGTTTATCTTATCATTTGTCTCGCTCAATAGCACATAAAATCTACAAACTTACATCCTATCATCCCCAAGGCCTGATTCATAACACATGCTCAATAAATATTTGTTGAAAAATATGAATGAAAGGAGCATGAATGAATTTCAAAATATTATGCTAGGTAAAAGAAGCTAGATACAAATAGTCCCACTCGTGGGAGTCCAGTTCTCTCCAGAGGTAAACCCTTAGCGACAGAATACAGAGGCTATGGTGGAAAGGGCAGCAATAGTTTTATGAGTACGGGATTTCCTTTTCAGGTGATGTATGAGTTACAGTTTCATTGTTCTAACAAAATACTTGACAAAAGAGACTTAAGGGAGGAAGAGTTATTCTGTCTCGTGGTTTTCGAGGACACAGTCCTTCACAGTGGAGCAACAGGAGCATAGGATGCTGGTCACTCTGCCAGTGAAAGCCAGAAGAGGTGAACGGTGATGCTCTGTGGGAGTCCTCGTTCTCTTTTTCATTTAATCTGAGACCTCTTCCACAGGGGCGGGGTGGGGGGGTGCTACCCACATTCAGCATATGTCGTCCCCCCTAAGTTACACTCCTCTGCAATCATCCTCGAGCACACTCCAGAAGTATGTTTCCTCGGTAATTCCAAGCCTGGTCAAGTTGACAACGAATATCAATCATCACACATGATACAATGTTTTATCACACATAATTACAATGTAATTAGGTAGTAGAGACTAGCACAACATTGTGATGTACATCAAATGCATATATCAAGATGGTTGGTTTGTGTTACACGAGTCTTATTTCTGTGTAAAGAAAAAATAAAAAAGCAAAAACCAGAAATGAAAGAAATCTTTCTTATAGACTAGTAAGGCATGGTTGGGCAAGATCTGTCTACCACAGGACAGCCCATGTACAATGTTAAAACTTATTCTCATTTTACCAGGCATAGTAATGTTCAGCTATTGCCAAGTAGGAAGCTAGAGCAGGAGGATCATCTGAGTCCAGAAACTCAAGAGCCCCCTAGGTCACATACTTAAGGGCCATCTCAAAATAATAGTGATAATAACAGTAGTAACCCATTCTCTTTAAAAGTTAAGGAGAATATAGACCCATAGCAAGTAGAATGCCCACTGGCTTACCTAATATAGCAATTTTGAACACAGCCAGATTCTCCACTAGAAGAAATTCATGCTTTAGACTATAAACGTGGTCAGAAGGCCACAAATGGAGAATGCCTAGGCCCAGAAGAGAAGCTAATACTGTCTGTATTGCTAATGTTACCAGACTGCCTTCTAAATATTTGTCTTTGCTCTTAAAGATTGGTGCTGGGCTCAGTCGTGATCAAAGAAGCTTTTTGCTCTAGGCAACAGACGTCAATAAAGAGATTCACAGATGGTCAAAATGCTAAGAATAAGTGGCTATTGAGTACTCAATCCAAAATTGGACATCTATATCAACTGTTCTAGCTCCTTGGGACTCAGGAATCATTGCAGAAAAGGGGCAGAAAGAATGTAAGGTCCTGAATTGGAGAGGAGAACTGTGAGATGCTCTCCTCCAGCTGTGGCATGAATTCACAGTAGTTCTTGTTCACGAGATCAAGCCAGTCAGCACTCCAGTGTGAGTAGTCAAGGGGCTTATGAGGATCCACCTCTATCTAAGGCTGTTGGGGCAAGGGGAGTGCTTAGATATGTGGCTACTGCTATGTCACCCATGGCCCATCAGCTAGTCACACACCTATGCATATTCAGGCATCAGTGATTGGACACAGACAATTATAAAGTGTATAAAAGAACAGAATAGGACATAAAAGTAGAAAGGAAAATGGAAGAGTGGAATGGAGGATTTAATTAAGACACATTGTATATTTTTATGAAATTGTTCAAAAATAAATTGTAAAATATTCCTTTAAAATAGCCAGTAAATTTAAATTTCAATAAACAGTAAATAGTTTTTTAGTGTAAATATTCTATGCAGTATTTGGAAGGCACACTTATGATTTTTAAAACTCTATTTGTTGTTTTTCTGTAAAGTGAAATTGACCTGAGTATCCTTTGTCTGATCACTCTATTCTCCAAGGCACCTGCTGGGTGAGCATGACTTCTTTATACCCCAAGGAGCATCACTTTGCCTAAAAAGACTAAAACCATCCCTCTGTCTCTCAGAGGAACTGTACAGAGAATATCACACCTGCTAACATTAAATGCATTTCAAATTTCACAAAAGTAGCTGGTAACGACTACATGCAGAAGCTTCTGAGGGCCCCACAGTATGATTGTAACTCACCCAAGTCAGGGTTGGTTTCTCTCTCTCTCTCTCTCTCTCTCACACACACACACACAGAGAGAGAGAGAGAGAGAGAGAGAGAGAGAGAGAGAGAGAGAGAGAGAGAGAGAGAGAGAGAGAAATGGTAAGTACACTACTTGCCTGGCAAACTACTATTTGCCAGGTTGTTGAGCTCATGTCTAAAGTGTCTGGTCACCAGCATATCATTATGTCTAGATGTGATGTAGCCCAGTGCATGTGAGACAAATAGATGGCACTATTCAGCACAAGTCAGAAATTTACACACAGGTCACCTTTCAGCCACAGAATCAACACCTACATATCCCTTGGAACAACTGCAGAACATTGGAATCAGAAAGATGTCTGGGCATCTGGAAATGTACCAAAAGGTACTTGCAGCCACAGACTGTTGAACCACAGATCCAAATCTTGGAGGAGGGCTCTGTCAGCAATGCTGAGATGCTGAGCTTCCCTCTGGGTACCAGAGGCTCTCAGACTATGAAAGGAAGATTTCCCTATAGAGCTTATTCAAGCAGACCACAAGCCTGCACCCAGATTGGGAGTTTTTGCTGGGCAGACTGGACTGACCTGAGATATTTGCATGTCTAACAAGTTCCCCAGAGATGTTGCTGCTTCTGTTTGGGGATGATTTGAAAACCACTGTGGCATATCCAGGGCTTTCAACCCTAGCATATTTTAGTAGCCGGAGTGTTTTCAAATGTATCCTTTGGTCATAGATAATTTGATTTGTTTTTGCGTATGTATTTTTATATGGTTGGTTTTAAATAGAAGATCTGACCTCCTCTCTATTTTAGTGCACATGGGTTACAGACTCTTGTAATGCTGGGTGTGGTGGTGCATACTTTTAGTCAGCATTTGGGAAACAGAAGCAAATAGGTTTCTGTGAACTTGAGGCCAACATAGTGAATTCCAGATTAACCAAACTCTGCCTCAATGAATTAGATAGATAGATAGATAGATAGATAGATAGATAGATAGATAGATAGATAGATAGATAGATAGATAGATAGATGATAGATAGATAGATGATAGATAGATAGATAGATAGATAGATAGATAGATAGATAGATAGATAGATAGATGATAGATCTTTCCTATTGCTGCCCTAATTCTAAAATGTGTCCCTGTGACCAGCACTGCCCCACATTAGACCACTGGAACCATAATCTGCCTTTTAGAAAGTGCTCTGGATGGTCCAGACAGCTGCTAGAGTCTCAGCCCAGTCTGGGTTTCATCCTAAATGCAGTTTCATCAGAGAAAGTTTCTCCTAGCACTTTTGGTGGATGTGCTAGATCTGTGGAGCTCTCGAGACACAAGAGAGAGGTGAAGACTATACTATGCAGATCCTCTCATTCCCCAACAAGTAGCAAGCATTCTACAGAACACGAGGGGAAGAAAAACTTACCCTGATATGGCTGCCCTTGACTACATAGATTGAACGTTAAAAAAAAAAAAAAGTAATCAAGGAAGGAACCCAAGTGATGATTTCCAAGCCTTTGGAAGAGGATGCTACTCGAGCTGGAGCAGGCAGATCTAGCTATGTGTAGATTTATCCTGGGCAGCAGTTGATGCTACTATTCATATGTGTGGTGTATGCTTACTGTTTCATGACTTATATCTTTCGCTTTTCTAAAGTGGCTTAGCCATTCACTCTTCCAAGGATTGTAGAATACCAAGCCCAGGAAGATCCTAACTGCCTAATATGATCACCATTCTTGGCTCTAAGTTCAGAGGTCAAACATGGACATCTATAAAGTTGCATACTCAAGTATAAACTGTGTAGTAGTTTCCTTTTTAATGAAAGTGTGTCTATGAATATGTATACCTGTGCAAGCCAGTAGACAACCTAGGGCATCATCCTCTGCAATGCTGCCTGCTTCCTTTAAGACAAGATCTCTCTCTTGTCCAGAACTAACCAATTAGGCTAGACTGACTGGTTCAGGAATCCTTCTGTGTATACCTCCAGTACTGGCATTGCAAGTCTTTGACAACTCTGGCTTTTTATATGAACACTGACAATCAAACTTGTTATTGAACAGCAAGCACGTTAACAACTGAGCCATCTCCACAGGCCTCTGCAGCATTGTTTCTAATTTTCAAAAACAGAAATGAGCTATGGAAAGGGGGTTGCCTCAGTTCTTAGAATTCATAGGTCTCCTACTCAAAGATTGGGAATTGTCTATGTTGACATTTTTGCATGTAATATAACCCAATTTGATTTTTAAAAGTTCATAATACTTATAAATAAGCATAAAAATCTGCTGATATACCCACTGATCTATACAAATAACACTCTTAGGAAGTGAAACTGTGTTACAGGATACAGGTTTTGATTTTTCAGTAGACCCATTTTCAGGGTCTGCATTTGATCAGTAGGAATCACATGTTAACTTTTATTAGTTAAAAATATTTCAAAAAGCAAAAATGATTTCTTCAGGACTATGTTTTCTGAATGTTTTCCTATATCATCCCATCTAGTTACATATTTTGGGCTCATTAATTAGCTATAATACAATATACTCTAGTTGATTAAGTTTGGCTTCTCTTAGATTAAACCTAATCCAATCTCCAACCCTTGAAATTAGATGTAGTTTAATTCTACCTCCTCCAAGAGTTCTTATTTTTTTTAAAGATTAATTTTATTTACGTGTGTCTATGCATGTATATATGCAAGCATATGTGCATGCAGATGCCCTCACAAGTCAAAAGAATGCATTAGACGTCCTGGAGCTAGAATTACAGGCAGCTGGGAAACACCTGACCTGTGTTGGAAGCTGAACTCTTGTTCTCTGCTAAGGCAGCAAACACTCCCAGTCACTAACCACCGACTCTTGTCTCCAGACTCAGCAAACACTCCCATTCACTAGCCACTGAGCCTTCCCTCCAGACTCACGTTCTTGATTGCTGTCAGTGATGGGGTCCTCAGGTCTTCATCTGTGTGCTTTAGTACCTGTGCTCTAATAGTGCTGCTTATTAAGCTATAGTTCATTAAAACCTCAAATTTCTTATTAGTAAATTGCTACTAAATCAGAATGCACTATTTTTCACAAATACATGGTTCATAGGCTTGTTTCCTTTTGCTAAATTTCATCTCATACATGCCAGTCCACCTTTCAAGTTTATTAATGTAATTCTGCATCTTTGATTCTATCACAGTAGATGCCCCTTTAAGTTTGGCAGAATCTAAAAGTTTCATCACTATAAAGGCTGTAAAATATATATTCAATACATACCAACAAGTCTTTTAAACAGTAAACTTTTCTATTGAAAACGACTGACACCTACTTAATCTTACTTTGAACAAAAGCTGTCATATAAGACTGGGCATCTTACCGAGCCCAAGAGAAGAAAGGCACGGGGCCAAAAGGCAAGGCAGAAACAGGCAGTGCTTTCCTCTCACCTTACCTCTGCTTCTTTATGCTCCACCTCAACCACACACCCCGCCCCCAACACACATGCAACACACTGCCTCACGCCTAGCTGGCACCTACCCTGGCCCTCAAGTGTGAGTCTTGTTGAAGAGGCACTTACCCTCCTCAACTAAAACTCTTTACTTGGGATTTATATTCAGGGCCCAGAGCCCATCCATTCCAGTATTACTATCATTTTCTTGTGTGTATCAAAGTGTGTGGATGCATGCACGAATAGAGAGGTCAGATGACACCTTAGAGAGTCAGTTTTCCTCTTCCACTGTGGGGTCTGGGGAATGAGTAAAGTCCTCAGACTTGCATAGCAAGCATTTCCCCGTCTGCATCACCTTGCTGGCCCCATCCTAGTTCTTCTTATGTTTTGCTAGTCTTTGAGATAAAGTCTGCTTATATAACTTATTTTAGCCTTGAATGCTCTATATTACCCAGGTTGTGATCTTCTTGTCCCAGCCTCTACAGTTGGGTTTGGGATTTATAAACCCAGATCATATCTCTGGAATTGAAGTTCACACCTTTCTTCTTGCCCCAGACCAAAGCCCCATTTTGGTATGCAGGAGGCAGCACGTAGGATTAGTCAGTCATTCGCCTCAGCTCGATCAAATGTGGCCAGAGGGGTAAATCCATATAAAGCAAACATGGCTACCTGGAAGCACCCTCTATGATACGTGTAATTCTCAGAGAAAGAGATAAAGTGCTGAAAACTACCTAGGGAACAAATATTTATCCAGTACAGAAATACCAGTAGACACAACTCCATGTCTAAAATGTGATGAACTAGGTTCACCCAAAGTTAAGGAATGGCAAGCCAAGACTAAAGAATTGAACACAAAGAGGCTGGAGAGACGTTTCAGTGGTTAAGAGCACCAGCTACTTTTCTAGAAGACCAGGAATTGATTTCTAGCACCTACATAGCAGGTCACAATCACCTGTAACTCCAGTTTAGGGAATCTGTCCCATGCAGGAAAAACACTCATACACATTAAATAAATTTTTAAAAATTAATAGAACATGGTTGTGCATACCTGTAATCCCTACTTTGGGAAGGTTATGAGTTCGGGACCAGCCTGGGATATAGCATCACACACAAACACCACAGAGAGAGAGAGAGAGAGAGAGAGAGAGAGAGAGAGAGAGAGAGAGGAAGAAGGAGGAGGAGGAGACAGGCATAATATCGCTTGGGTCTCGGGCGGCTTGTGTGTGTGCGGCTCCCAAGTGCTGGGCTGATCTGCAGTAACCAGCGCGCCAGCTCTGCTGTGGGACTTCTGCCTGGCAGAGGGACCCCGCACTGGGCGGGAGCCTACCAGCTTTCCTTCCGTGACCTCTGTTCCCACAGACTGCACTGAAGAGACAGGTACCCAGGCTCTCCCACCAATATAACATCACTTGGGACACAGCCTGTTGGGGCTTCCATCTGTGCCCGAGAACAGGTCAGTGCTGTGGTCGTCTGGGTGCCAGATCTGCAGGCCATCGCGTCTCCATGGCAGCGCCACGGAGAGTGTGCAGAGTGCACTCCGCCATCTTTGCTCCAGTGACCGGGAAGTTGGGACAGCCAGGCTCTGAGACAGACAGGCATAATATCACTTGGGTCTTGGGCGGATTGTGTGCACGTGGCTCCCAAGAGCTGGGCGGATCTGCAGTAACCAGCATGCTAGCTCTGCTGTGGGACTTCTGCCTGGCAGAGGGACGCCCCCTCCCCCCCAGGAGAGATCACACACCCCTGCACAGGGCAGGAGCCTACCAGCCTCCCTTTGGTGACCTCTGCTCCAGGAATCCACTAGGCTGAGCCTTTGGATGTGCAAGGACTCCCCAATATAAGATCACTTGGGGCGAAGGGCGGTGGTGGCTCACGCCTTTAATCCCAGCACTTGGGAGGCAGAGGCAGGTGGATTTCTGAGTTCGAGGCCAGCCTGGTCTACAGAGTGAGTTCCAGGACAGCCAGGGCTACACAGAGAAACCCTGTCTCGAAAAACCAAAAAAAAAAAAAAAAAAAAAGATCACTTGGGGCAAGGCACATCAGGGCTCCAAAGTCACTCAGGAGCAGGCAGGCCCCAGAAATCGGTGCCACGGGAATCCTAGTAATCCGGGGGGGGGGGCAGAAATAGCTTTGAAGGCTCACAGGAAGTCCAACCAACAGCCAGTGGCAGCAGGACCAACTAACATCAGAGGTATCCAGATGGCAAAAGGCAAACGTAGGAATGTTACTAACAGAAATCAAAGTAATATGGGACCATCAGAACCCAACTCTCCAACAGCAGCAAGTCCTGGATACCCCACCACAACCGAAAGACAAGATCTGGATTTAAAATCACTTCTCATGATCCTATTAGAGGATCACAAGAAGGACACAAATAAATCTCATAAAGAATTACAGGAGACCATGAATCAACGGTTAGAAGCCCTTACAAAGGAAACACAAAAATCGCTTAGAGAAATGCGGGAGAACATGGATCAAAAGATGGAGGCGCACAAGGAGACAACACAAAAATCGCTTAACGAGATGAATCAACGGGTAGATGCACTCACAAAGGAATCACAAAATTTGCCTAAAGAAATGCAGAAGAATATAGGTCAACAGACGGATGCCCATAAGGAGGCAACACAACAATTGCTTAAAGAAATGAATCAAAGGTTAGATGCCCTTACAAAGGAAACACGAGAACTGCTTAAAGAAATGCAGGAGACAATAGATCAACAGATGGATTCCCAAGAGGAGGAAACACAAAAATCGCTCAGAGAAATGCAGGAGAACGTGGGTCATCAGGAAGAAATCCTGAAAGAGGTAATGCAAAAATACCTTAAAGAAATACAGGAAAATACAAACAAACAAGTGAAGGATCTCAGCAAATCCATCCAGGAACTAAAAAAGGAAGTAGAAACAACTAAGAAATCACAAAGGGAGACAACTTTGGAGATAGAAAACCTTGGGAAGAAATCAGGAGTCATAGATGCAAACATCAACAAAAGAATACAAGAGATGGAAGAAAGAATCTCAGGTGCTGAAGATTCCATAGAAAGCATCGACTCAACAGTCAAAGAAAATGCAAAATGCAAAAAACATGTAACCCAAAACATCCAGGAAATCCAGGACACAATGAGAAGACCAAACCTAAGGATTATAGGTATAGATGAGAGTGAAGATTTGCAACTTAAAGGGCCAGTAAACATCTTCAACAAAATTATGGAGGAAAACTTCCCTAACCTAAAGAGAGAGATGCCGATGAACGTACAAGAAGCCTACAGAACTCCAAACAGACTGGACCAGAACAGAAATACCTCCCGTCACATAATAATCAAAACACCGAATGTTCTAAACAAAGAAAGAATACTAAAAGCAGTAAGAGAAAAGGGCCAAGTAACATACAAAGGAAGACCTATCCGAATCACATCAGACTTCTCACCAGAGACTATGAAAGCCAGAAGATCCTGGGCAGATCTCATGCAGACACTAAGAGAGCACAAATGCCAGCCAAGACTACTATACCCAGCAAAACTCTCAATCACCATAGATGGAGAGACCAAGATATTCCATGATAAAACCAAATTTTCACAATATCTTTCCACAAATCCAGCCCTGCAACGGATAATAGGTGGAAACCTCCAATACAGGGAGAGAAACAACACCCTGGAAAAAATGAGATAATAACCTTCTTGAATCAAACCCAAAAGTAGATAACCACTCAAACATAAAGATAGCATCAAGAATGGCAGATGGCAATAATCACTATGCCTTAATCTCTCTTAATATCAATGGTCTCAATTCCCCCAATTAAAAGACATAGACTAGCAGACTGGATACGTAAACAGGACCCAGCATTTTGCTGCATGCAGGAAACGCACCTCAGTGTCAAAGACAAACACTACCTCAGAGTAAAAGGCTGGAAAACAATTTTACAAGCAAATGGCCCCAAGAAACGAGGTGGAGTAGCCATTCTAATATCAGATAAAATTGATTTTCAACCTAAAGTCATCAAAAAAGACACAGAAGGACACTACATACTGATCAAGGGAAAAATCCACCATCAAGAACTCGCAATTCTGAATATCTATGCTCCAAACGCAAGGGCACCCTCATTTGTAAAAGAAACTTTACTAAAACTCAAAGCACACATCGCACCGCACACAATAATAGTGGGTGACTTCAACACCCCACTCTCTGAAATGGATCGTTCAGGAAAGCAGAAACTAAACAGGGACACAGTGAATCTAATTGAAGCCTTGGACCAAATGGAACTAACAGATATATATAGAACATTTCATCCTAGAGCTAAAGAATACACCTTCTTCTCAGCTCCTCATGGTACCTTCTCCAAAATTGACCATATAATTGGTCACAAATCAGACCTCAACAGATATAAGAAGATAGAAATAATCCCATGCCTCCTATCAGATCACTATGGAATAAGGGTGGTCTTCAATGGCAACAAAAACAAAAGAAAACCCACGTACACATGGAGGCTGAACAATGCTCTACTCAATGATAACTTGGTCAAGGTGGAAATAAAGAAAGAAATCAAAGACTTTTTGAAAGTTAATGAAAATGAAGGCACAACATACCCTAATTTATGGGACACAATGAAAGCAGTGCTAAGAGGAAAATTCATAGCCCTGAGTGCCGCCAAAAAGAAACGGGAGACAGCATACACTAACAGCTTAATGGCACACCTGAAAGCCCTGGAACAAAAAGAAGCAAATACACCAAAGAGGAGTAGAAGGCAGGAAATCATCAAACTCAGGGCTGAAATCAATCAAGTAGAAACAAATAAAACCATACAAAGAATCAACAAAACGAGGAGTTGGTTCTTTGAGAAAATCAACAAGATAGATAAGCCCTTAGCCAGACTAACCAGAGGGCACAGAGATAGTATCCAAATTAATAAAATCAGAAACGAAAAGGGAGAGATAACAACAGAAACTGAGGAAATTCAAAAAATCATCAGATCCTACTACAAAAACCTGTATTCAACACAACTAGAAAATCTTGAGGAAATGGACAATTTCCTTGACAGATACCAAGTACCAAAATTAAATCAGGATCAAATAGACCATCTAAACCGTCCTATAACCCCTGAAGAAATAGAAGTTGTCATTGGAAGTCTTCCAACCAAAAAAAGCACAGGTCCAGATGGTTTTAGTGCAGAATTCTATCAGACCTTCAAAGAAGACCTAACACCAATACTCTTCAAACTGTTCCACAAAATAGAAACAGAAGGAACACTACCCAACTCGTTCTATGAAGCCACAATTACACTAATACCAAAAGCACACAAAGATCCGACAAAGAAAGAGAATCTCAGGCCAATCTCTCTTATGAATATCGATGCAAAAATACTCAATAAAATTCTTGCCAACCGAATCCAAGAACACATCAAAACGATCATTCACCACGATCAAGTAGGCTTCATCCCAGGGATGCAGGGATGGTTCAATATAAGGAAATCCATCAATGTAATCCACTACATAAACAATCTCAAAGAAAAAAACCACATGGTCATCTCATTAGATGCTGAGAAAGCATTTGACAAAATTCAGCATCCTTTCATGCTAAAGGTCTTGGAAAGATTCAAGGCCCATATCTAAACATAGTAAAAGCAATTTACAGCAAACCGGTAGCCAGCATCAATCTAAATGGAGAGAAACTTGAAGCAATCCCACTAAAATCAGGGACTAGACAAGGCTGCCCTCTCTCTCCATATCTTTTCAATATAGTACTTGAAGTTCTAGCTAGAGCAATTAGACAACAAAAAGAGGTCAAAGGGATACAAATTGGAAAGGAAGAAGTCAAACTATCACTATTTGCAGACGATATGATAGTATACTTAAGCGACCCAAAGAACTCCACCAGAGAACTCCTACAGCTGATAAACGACTTCAGCAAAGTGGCCGGATATAAAATCAACTCAAGCAAGTCAGAAGCCTTCCTATACTCAAAGGATAAGCAGGCTGAGAAAGAAGTAAGAGAAATAATACCCTTCACGATAGCCACAAACCATATTAAGTATCTTGGCGTGACTCTAACCAAACAAGTGAAAGATCTGTATGACAAGAACTTCAAGTCTCTGAAGAAAGAAATTGAAGAAGACCTCAGAAGATGGAAAAATCTGCCATGCTCATGGATTGGCAGGATTAATATAGTAAAAATGAGCATCTTACCAAAAGTAATACACAGATTCAATGCAATCCCCATCAAAATCCCAACTCAATTCTTCATAGAGTTAGAAAGAGCAATTCAAAAATTCATCTGGAATAACAGAAAACCCAGAATAGCTAAAACTATTCTCAAGAGTAAAAGAACCTCTGGGGGAATCAGTATCCCGGACCTCAAGCTGTACTACAGAGCAATAGTGTTAAAAACTGCATGGTATTGGTACAGTGACAGACATGTAGATCAATGGAACAGAATTGAAGACCCAGAAATGAATCCACACTCCTATGGTCACTTGATCTTTGACAAAGGAGCTAAAACCATCCAGTGGAAAAAAGATAGCCTTTTCAACAAATGGTGCTGGCTCAGCTGGAGGTCAACATGCAGAAGAATGCAAATTGACCCATCCTTATCTCCTTGCACTAAGCTCAATTCTAAGTGGATCAAAGATCTCCACATAAAACCAGACACACTGAAACTAATAGAAGGGAAACTAGGGAAGAACCTTGAACATATGGGCACAGGGGAGAATTTCCTGAACAGAACTCCAATAGCTTATGCTCTAACATCAAGAATAGACAAATGGGACCTCATTAAATTACAAAGTTTTTGCAAGGCAAAAGACACTGTCAAAAAGACAAAGCGGCAACCAACTAACTGGGAAATGATCTTTACCAACCTTGCATCCGACAGAGGGCTAATATCCAAGATATACAAAGAACTCAAGAAGTTAAACTCCAGAGAGGCAAGTAACCCTATTAAAAAATGGGGTACAGAGCTACACAAAGAGTTCTCACCTGAAGAATATCTAATGGCTGAGAAGCACCTAAAGAGATGTTCATCATCCTTAGTCATTAGGGAAATGCAAATCAAAACAACCCTGAGATTCCATCTCACACCAGTCAGGATGGCTAAGATCAAAAACACAGGAGACAGCAGTTGTTGGCGAGGATGTGGAGAAAGAGGAACACTCCTCCACTGCTGGTGGAATTGCAAACTGGTACAACCACTCTGGAAAGCAATCTGGCGGTTCCTCAGAAAACTGGGCATGACACTCCCGGAGGATCCTGCTATACCACTCCTGGGCATATACCCAGAGGCTTTACCTGCATGCAATAAGGACACATGCTCCACTATGTTCATAGCAGCCTTATTTATAATAGCCAGAAGCTGGAAAGAACCCAGATGTCCCTCAACGGAGGAATGGATTCAGAAGATGTGGTATATCTCCACAATGGAATACTACTCTGCAATTAAAAACAATGAATTCACGAAATTCCTAGGCAAATGGTCAGATCTTGGAAATATCATCCTTAGTGAGGTAACCCAATCACAAAAGAACACACATGGTATGCAGTCACTGATAAGGGGATATTGACCCAGAATCTTGGAATACCCTAGACACAATCCGCATATCAATAGATTTCTAAGAAGATGGAAGGAGAGACCCCTGGTCCTGGAAAGACTGGATGTAGGGGAACGCCAGGACAGAGAAACGAGAGGGGGTTGAATGGAGAAAAGAGGGAGGGAAGGGGGCTTATGGGACTTTCGGGGAGGGAGGAAACGGGAAAGTGGAAATGATTTGGAATGTAAATTAAAAAAATAAAATAAAATAAATAATAAAAAAAAAGAAGGAGGAGGAGGAGAAGTTAGTTCATTAACTTTTCAGTCAATCTAGGAATTAAATCCTATTTCAACACAAATTAGCTATTTTAATCATCAAAGAAGCTAAAGTCTTCATATTTTAGTTTCTTGAGAATACCATGGTAAAATAATAAATAGCTAGAGCCATTGGTTAGTTATAGATACTCAATGATATCATATAGCTAGCTTGTAACTTATATTTAATAGGGCAGCTGTCACTGTTAATATCATTATACTCCATCAGTCTTAAGATGTGATACTGTGCAGTATAATAAAAAGTAGTGGGATTGAATAAAATGTATATGATTACATATGTTTATGCAGCCATGACATTTATTTGTGTCTATATTGGGAAAGATTATTTGAGGAAAATATAGCATACCCATAGACTATATAACATAAAAAGATAAGGCAATAAATACGTTCCAATCCTATAAATGGGTCCCTTGGTGTGTGCACTGCCTATTGTGTCACTATGCACACCTGTAGGGTTGTACAAAGAAACACTACACGCTCACCTCCTGAAATGTAAGCCTTGTTGTCAAAGTGGATTGAGAAAAATATGTGGTGAAAAAACAGTCCTTTTATTTAAAATCGAAACTTTGATGGGAGCGGAGTTAACATATGACAAATGAAGATCCAGTTCCCCGGGGGGGGGGGGGGAGCCCTTCCTTTCTGGAATGAGACCCGGGCACACTGATAGCAAAACTGACGTTTCCCTCTTCTGTGAAATCCTCCAGCCAAGCTGTGCGCTAACCGAGTAGGCGAATTCACTTCGTCACTTCACAAAAGACTTCCAAATTCACTGCGGCAGACACTGCAAAATAAAATGTTAAGTACATCCTAGCTGAGGGGGAGAGACGGAAGGCTCCGTGTTCAATCAAAGGTTTGCAATAATAGGATTCATTTAAGGAAAAAAAAAAAGACAGATGGGATTAGGAAATTTTGCTGCTGCGGTGAGACTGTCATGAGAGGCACAGGCAGCCTGCCTTTTGTGGACCTGCACAATGATCCCAGAGCCAGACTAGCTTAGGAGACCCTGGGATTACGGCTCCAGAGAGAAGCCACGGGCTCCGGACACCCTGCAGGGCAGGAGGCTGAGACCATGCATCAGATCTACAGCTGCAGTGATGAGAATATTGAAGTTTTCACCACCGTGATTCCTTCCAAGGGTGAGTAATAATCTTAACAATTGCCCTTGGCTTCCCCTACTGTGGCATCTTCTGCGGGAGGTGACCCGGTGCTGTGGGACTAAGGTACACTAGTATGTGGTACGCGGGTCCCGGGGTCTGCTGGTTTCTTCGTTTCGATAGCATTTGATTTCCCCCTTTTCTGAAAAGGGGCACAAGGATAAACATCAATCATAGGGAAACAATCTATTAAGGCGGGGACGAAGACAGCATAGCCTTCCTGCTTCACTTAATTCGAAACGGGCAACCCAGCAGGCTCAAGGACAGGGACAATAAGTGATTGTTAAAAGAGACAGCAATGGAAACAAAAATTCCAGGGCAGCCTGATAAGCTTTTTCATTGTCTCCAGTTAAAAAAAAACAAAAAACAAAACACACACAAAAAAAAAACAGGTTCTGAAGTGAGAATCAGCTGTTCCAAAGTCAACTCCATCTGACTTGGGAGGGGAAAGGCTCCCAGCTGGCCAAACACCCAGAAAGGCAATGAAACTGACCCCCAGGCTGACTTATCCATAGAACCCCCAGGGTCATCTCACCTGGTGCCACCAAAAGGAACTACCAAAAGGGAATCTTAACTTTATAACCTCTGGTTCCTGGCAATTGGTGCAGAGCCCTGGGAAGGGCTTTGTGATACTGCATTTGAGGGGAGCACTGGTGATCTTATATAGAGCACTTTACTTTGACATTGTTCTGGCCCTGTAGCCCCTTGTCTTGCTGTGGCACAGGCTTACCCCCTGGCTTGACTGTGATGTTTGGCCAAATTGGTTTGAATGTTTGCTGGTGCTGAGAGGCCACATTCAAACAATTCTTTTCTTCCTCCCTCCAATGTCAGTCACTAACAGGTACCTTGCTGGGGGGGAGTAAACGGGGAGTGGGGGCGGGTGTCGAGATTCATCCTGGACACAGGCAAACAGCTAAACATAAATTGAGCTCTCAACATCTACTACTGAGGGAGAGGGAGGAAGTGGGGAGTTGGGAGTGTGCCTATGTGTAGGAGTTGAAATTCTCTCTGGAGATTTTGAAAATCAACCCTTCTGAAAAGGAATGAATTAGATCTGTGTGCATAGAAATAGTCTTCCCATTTACTTTATCTCTGCCTTTTGTTTCTGTGGGGTTTTTATTTGGGGTGGGGTGGGGGTTGCATTGCTAGTGGTGAACCAGTTGTCCATGCAAGGTGTCTTAATCAGGGTTTCTATTCCTGCACAAACATCATGACCAAGAAAGTTGGGGAGGAAAGGGTTTATTGAGCTTACACTTCCAAACTGCTGCTCATCACCAAAGGAAGTCAGGACTGGAACTCAAGCAGGTCAGGAAGCAGGAGCTGATGCAGAGGCCATGGAGGGATGTTTCTTACTGGCTTGCTTCCCCTGGCTTGCTCAGCTTGTTTTCTTATAGAACCCAAGACTACCAGCCCAGGGGATGGCACCACCCACAATGGGCCCTACCACCTTGATCCCAATTGAGAAAATACCCCACAGCTGGATTCCCATGGAGGCACTCCCCAATTGAAATTCCCCTCTCCAGGATAACTCCAGCCTGTGTCAAGTTGACACACAAACCCAGCTAGTACACAAGGGAAGCAAGACCTGTAGACCATTGTTGAAGGGGGAAGAAAAAGTAAGCTGAAAACCGATCTACGCTTAGTAGCATACTTGGAACTCTAAGATAATTCTGCATAGTATTTATGAGTACATTTTTGGAACAACACATGAAAACAAGTCTAGAAGGGCCCATGTGTTATAAAATCAGTGAACTCAGCAACCCTGGAGAAGGGTGGTAGGAGAAAGTGAGAGGGTCTAAACTCTCTGTCAATCTCTGGAAAGTAAAGATATTAGTATGTCTGTTTCCACTGAGAGAAGTGGCTCATATCTGTAACCATAGAAAGCTGAGGGTTGTCAGGTCCAAGGCCAGTTGGGGCATAGAGCAGCACACTGTTCTCAAAGGAAAAGAAAAAGTATGTCTCTTTCTTGTAAAAAGCAAGGAGGAAAAGTCCTTGACAACGTGTTTCTGTCTCTTCTGTACTATGTGACCTTGGACCAGCTACTTAACCTCTCCAGGCATGAGTTCCCACTTCTGTAAAAGAGAAAAGCAGGGTTTAGCTTCCAGGATTGTCATGGGGAACACATAGACTGATACACAGAACAGCTGTAATGGAGCTGGTACAATCACACACCATTAAACACATCACATACAAAATGATCTGAGCTTTCAGTCTGCATGTGTGGCCATGCATATGTTTAGTTAAAGATAAACTTTGATCCTATATCATCCATCATTGTGCCTTAAACTAAATTTCCATAGATATTTCACTGCTGGAGGAAGGATTATTTGCAGCTTTTGTAGAGGCCTCAGTGGGTGGAGCAGATCTCTTTCCATGCCTTGCTTCACCCTGGGGGCTCTCAAGAGCCTTTGAGCAGAGGGCTCCCATGGACGACAGGATGATGCTCTCAATTCTAAATCACCGTATATGAAAGCAACAAATAACCCTTATTACAGGTCACCCAAAGGACTGCAGAACACAAGTTGACTTGACTTTGTCTAATGAGGTCTGAGTCCGCTGCGTGGGCCATTTTCCAGAGGCTATGTATCAGCCATAGGCAGCAATGAATGATCGACCTTCCTAGAACAGGCTCAGTGGTGCAGGCATTATAGCCTGGATACCCTAGTGGTTGGAACCGAAAGCCTTAAACCTGGCATAGCAGTATGTGTCTGTGGTCCCTGCACTTGGTAAGTTAAGATGGGAGAATCATGAGCTCCAGGGAAGCCTGGGCTACATAATAAGGCCCTGTCTCCTAAAGAATTCGGAGCTTTGGCTCAGTAAGCAAAGTGCCTTCTTCACAAACCCAAAGAGCTGGGTTTAGATTCCCAGAACCATGCACAAAGCTGAGTAAGTGGCAGGCGGCCAATAGATGCATGGAGTTCACTGGCAGCCAGGCTAGCCGAATTGATACGCTCTCAGTTGATGAGTGCAGTGAGAGATCTGTCTCAAAATTAATAATAATAATAATAATAATAATAATAAAGTGAAGATAGAAACCAATGAAGGAAAGCCATTCGGGGTCACACATTGACGTGCACACAACCACATACACAACACCACACACTAACAAGTGCATACACCACACCACATGCACACATGCACACACGCTAACAAGTACATGTGCCACACAACCACACACTAACAAGGACATACACCACACCACATGCACACACACAGCGTATCTGCCATTCTTCCAAGAACTGAGTGAATGTTGTGACCCTGGAAACTCGCATTGCTGTGGGATCCATGCAGCATGCCAGCTCGGAGTGGACCTGAAGCTGACCGGCCATCCCCATCAGGCTCGACCTAAGCTGTCAGCATAGCCGTCAGGCTCAACCTGAGCCGTCAGCACAGCCGTTTACTACTTCTCTTTCCAACGCACCTGCGTTGGGATCAGACTGATAGCTACACTGTTTAACTGACCTTGTAACATTGGCAATAGAAAATATTATGGTATTTTTAATTTATCTTAAGATATAAACCATAAGCCAAGTCTAAAGCTGATGTGTGTCCTCTTGAATTCTAGAGACAAAGAGCCCTTTCAGGAAATATGTGTCATAGAGACAATTCATAGTGACTTCTGAGGATATAGGCTGTTTCACTCAGAAGTTGCACCAGTACTTACTTCTGACAAGTACCACAGAGAAGGAGTGGGGAGCTAGGGGCCAGCAGGAGGGAATGAGATGGGCGGGCAGCAAGAAGAGTTCCTAACCGAATCAGAAGCCGCAACCTTCCATAGGTAGCCATTACACCTGGCTCTTCCTCATGCCTTCATCTGGCAGAAAAGTTCTATGAACACACTATTTCCTGGGTTCTGAGCCAGGTTCTGAGCAAGGAAAGGCTGTGTGAAGGCTGGTTCATTTACTCCTTGACACAGCCCTCTAGTGTGAGTGCCACTATCATCCCTGACACGTGAGAAAACTGCCTAGCCTGTCAAGTCCAGAGTCACATCCAACTGGAGGAAGCTGGAGTTGCTGACTCCAGGCTTCATGGCTACAAGGGCTTTGCAGAGACTAACAGGGATGGCACTCTAACATCACTCCTGTGATATGTGTTAAAAAGCCAGTTCAGGCCAGGCCATGGTGGTGCACACCTATAATCCCAGCACTCTGGAGGCTGAGGCAGGCAGGCAGATCTTTGTGAGTTCGAGGCCGGCCTGGTCTACAAAGTGAGTTTTGGGGCAGCCAGGGATACACATAGAAATCCTTTCTCAAAAACCAGAAAGAAAGAAAGAAAGAAAGAAAGAAAGAAAGAAAGAAAGAAAGAAAGAAAGAAAGAAAGAAAGAAAGAAAGAAAGGAAGGAAGGAAGGAAGGAAGGAAGGAAGGAAGGAAGGAAGGGAAGGAAGGAAGGAAGGAAGGAAGGAAGGAAGGAAGGAAGAGGAAGAGGAAGAAATCAATTCCTTTCTAGTCAGGATGGAGACATGGTAGGATTTTGATTCCATTAGATCATAGCAATATGGAAGGTATATGACTGGGAATAGGGTGACATGAAACATACAAGGCCAAACATTAAGTATATGTTCCCCTGATGTGAGAAACTTGGAGTAGTTGACCTCATGGGAATGAACAGGAGGAACACTAGTTACCAGAGCTGAGACCTGTGTCTACTACTATAGTAAGATCACCTCGGCCCAGCCAAGCACTGTAACTATTTAATAGGTAACTGATTTATTTAAGGTTTTTTTTTTCTCTCTCTCCAAGATAGGGTCTCCTCTGTTAGCCCAAGCTAGCTAGAACTCACTATGTAACCAAGGGTGATTTTGGACTCCTGTCTCCATTTCTCAAGTTCTGAAATTACAGGTGTGAACCAACACACCAGGTTTATGTGGTATTGAGGGTCAAACCCAGAACTGCAGGCATGGCAGGCAGACACTCTCACAACTAAGCTAGATCGTTTCCTACTAAGCTGCTTTTAAATTATGGCAGTGTGTGTGTGTGTGTGTGTGTGTGTGTGTGTGTGTGTGTGTATGTGTGTGTGTGTGTGTGTGTGTGTGTGTGTGTGTGTGTGTGTGTGTGTGGTGTGGTGTAGTGTGTGTGGTAATATATATGGACATATACTGTAAATTGTAAATGTTACCATTTTACCACACAGGTGTACAGACCAGTGACAGGCACGTTCAGAGTGCTGCACACCACTGCCATCATCAATCTGACATTTTCATTGGCCTAAAATGAAACAGTAACGCCCCACTCTTCCAGCCTCCCTGCCCCTGGGAATGACCAGTCTACTTTGCGATTCTTTGAAGTCAACTGCTCTAGATATTTCATATAGGTATACTTGAGAGCATGGAAGAGCTCTTCTCTTGTGTCTCGTTTAACCTAGCATAATCATTTCAAGGTTCATTTATGTTTTCTTTACTTTTTTTAAGGCTGAGCAATGTTCCAGTGTGTGGGCATACCATATTTGTTTATCCATTCATCTGTTGATGGGCCCTAGATTCTTGGCAACCTTTAACTATTGTGAATGAGGCTATAGAAATTTTGTAGTCAAGCAAAGTGACATCTTAAGTCCCAGTGGAATTCTGCTTCTTCTCTCCCTCCCTTCCCAGTATCCCCATAACTGGGACAAACACCCTCAGGTTTGTACTCTAGCCTTACAGGCATTTTCTAAAACCATTCCTTTATCTCTTTCAGTGTCCAGTCCATCCAGGAGAAGAGTCAAGAGTTCTCAACACCTATTGGCCAAGAATGTAAGGAAACGTGTTTAGTTGGTTTTGATGCTTGCTCTTTGACTGATCCCTCCCTTTCCTGTGATCTCAAGGATGAGGGGGCAAGGGATGTTTTCAGTGTCTGCTGTGGTGGTTTGTTCACTTAGACAAAATAACTGGCAAATATCAAGCATACGCCCAATAGTCCCCAAGAGATTTCCTCATTATGCTATTTTCCCCAGGACAGGGAAGACTTCATCCTGTGTGTGGAGGAGATCATGATATGGATACCATCCTTGTCTAGGCATCTGTAACATATATAACACTATATATTCTCACCATTATAGATAACAGTGAAGTACTCATATAATTCCTTGTCACATAGGGCTACAAGCAGAGTAAACAGATAAAAGAATTAAAAAGGAATCACCCATCCACCAACCTGTCTATCCCTCAGGTATTTGCATATCTAGTATGTTACACATGTGATGGATGTACAGAGCATAAGAGCAATTTTGTTGCTGTTGGATTGCTTGCCTGAGATAATCCTGTGCACCTCAGCCTGTCCTCAAGACCACCATGCAGCCCAAGCTGTCCTGAAAGTTGAAATACTCTTGCCTCAACCTCCAAAATGCTGGGGTCATAGGCATAACTCTTTTTAAAAATGCCTTTTGCCTACAGGTTTGTTTGGTAATGCCAGAAATTCTGAACAATTCAGAGATTTCCAGCCGTCCACTGTCCTTTCCCTGCAGTTTCATCAACATGGACTTTCATTTTTAAATTGTTCTTTGGCATTTTTATTTATTTTTTTTATTTTAAAATTTTTATTAGATATTTTCTTCATTTACATTTCAAATGTTATCCCCTTTCCCAGTTCCCCCCCCAAAACCCCCATCACATCCCCTCTCCCCTGCTTCTATGAGGGTGTTCCCCCACCCCCCCACTTAGCCTCCCACTCCCGCCTCCCACTCCTGCCTCCCCGCCCTCTAATTACTGGGGAATACTGGAAGCCTTCACAGGATCAAGGTCCTCTCTTCCCATTGACGCCCAACAAGGTTAACCTCTGCTATATATGCAGCTGGAACCATGAGTACCTCCATGTGTACTCCTTGGTTGGTGATTTAGTCCCTGGGAGCTCTGGGGAATCTGACTGGTTGATATTGTTGTTCTTCCTATGGGGTTGCAAAAACCTCCAGTTCCTTCAGTCCTTTCTCTAGCTCCTCCATTGGGGACCCTGTGCTCAGTCCAATGGTTGGCTGCAAGCATCTGCCTCTGTATTTGTCAGGCTCTGGCAGAGCCTCTCAGGAGACAGCCATATCAGGCTCCTGTCAGCAAGCACTTCTTGGCATCCACAGTAGTGTCTGGCTTTGGTGTCTGTATATGGGATGAATCACTCGGTAGAGCAGTTTCTGGATGGCCTTTCCTTCAGCCTCTGCTCTGCACTTTGTCTCTGTATTTCCTCCCATGGGTATTTTGATCCCCCTTCTAAGAAGGACCTGAGCATCCACACTTTGGTCTTCCTTCATCTTGAGCTTCATGTAGTCTGGAGCTGTATCTTAGGTATTCCAAGTTTTGGGCTAATATCTGCTTATCAGTGAGTGCATACCATTTGTGTTCTTTTGTGATTGTGTTACCTCACCCAGGATGTTATTTTCTAGGTCCATCCATTTGCCTAAGAGTTTCATGAATTCATTGTTTTTAATAGCTGAGTAGTATTCCATTGTGTAAATATACCACATTTTCTGTATCCATTCCTCTGTTGAAAGACATCTGGGTTCTTTCCAGCTTCTGGCTATTATAAATAAGGCTGTTATGAACACAGTGGAGTATGTATCCTGGTTATATGTTGGAGCATCTTTTGGGTATATGCCCAGGAGTGGTATAACTGGGTCCTCAGGTAATACTATGTCCAATTTTCTGAGAAACCACCAGACTGATTTCCAGGTTTTGGTATTTTTAATGGACTACCTTTATGTTGCCAACACATCCTTAGAGGCCAGTGGTGCTTTGCATCTCTCATTTTACACACACATTTCTTCATGTGAAAACTACCAATACATCTGCACCGTATCTCAGAAGGAAGGTGACAAGCAGCTGCTATCACAGATTTTGGACAGCACCATTATAGATTTTTAAGTATTATAATTTTTTTTAAAAAATCTTTTTTTCTGTTTCAAAGAAATGTTTTTTTTAAGTTAAAAGGGATTTATTTGTTGTTTCTATAAACATCCTTTAGACTTAAAAAAAATAAAAACAAAGAAGAATACAGGTACATCGATCATCCTGAATAGGGCAGAGTGGCCAGTCAGTGGCCAGAGCATTGCTGACAGCTTTGTTTCAGTTCCCAAAGCAGCACGTATCCGCTACAGAAATCCCAAACACTATGAGGACACTTACCCACTTTAGTATCACGAAGTTCTGAGACACCTTAGAACACAGTAGAAGATGCATAGATTTATTAACCATTCAACATTTTTCTCTGTGGATTTTTTATTTTTCTGCTTGCTTCAGTGTGAGTTGTGTAGCTTTATATAAGGACTTTTGGGAACACTGTTAGGAAAGAGAAGGCGTGCGGGTCGTGAGGTCCTGATCTCACTCAGACCCCTAAGAATTAAGCACCTTGTTCATAAGGAAGATGAAAAGGAAAGTGTTGTTCACAGATAATTCAGAGTTAGAAAACTTTACTGCAGGGGTTTAGGCCTTAGCTTAAGTTTCCAGCTCCTCCATTTAGAAAGTTCTGGACTTAACGACAGAACATGCACACCAGGCTGGGCAGGGCAGGCGGCTGGAGCCTGAACTCCTGTCTTGGTGAAACAGGGGGTTCTATTCCCCTTCTCCAGGTTAGTAGCTTGAAAGTACCAAAGGAAAACTCATCTTTCTTTGCACAGATACTAACACTGACTGTGTTCTTTGGCCCCAAATATTGATTTGCATTTCCTGTCACTCCTTGGGCCACCATGTGAATGAAAGCTCATTTTTTCCCTCTACCACTTTCCTCTGAGTCACCCTCAGAGTCACCCTCAGCCCTAACACACTTCCTCTTGCTTTTTCTTCCAAATCACAAGGCACAGACACTTCTCTGATGTTCTCTCTCTCTCTCTCTCTCTCTCTCTCTCTCTCTCTCTCTCTCTCTCTCTCTCTGCTTTCCCTCCCTCCTCTCTCCCTCCATTAACTCTCCCTCTCTCCCTCTCTATGGTCTCTTCTTTTTTTTGATTCCCAGTCTGTTTTATTGACGTCCTAATCATCCTGATGCCTGTGGATGTCATAGAAATATCTGGAGAGACTGCGCCTACACAAGGAGTGGGTTTGTCAAGCATTCCAGGATAATGGAACCCTTTGATAATAAGCAGGGATTCTGGCAAGAGGAAAGGACAGAGAAACAGGGTTGTATATATCACTTTGTCCCCAAATTTGATACTCATGTGGAGTCTCCTGGTTTGTGCACTAAGTATTCAACTGCACTTGAAAATTCTGAGCTGGGGGTAGGTGCTTCTCTGAAGTCTTACAAAGAACCTTCACTCAGGGGGCACAGAGCTGAGATTTGCCTTGGTTCTGTAAGAACAGCTCTGAGATCTTAAGAAAGACACAAAATTCCCTCTGACCTCAGTTTTTCTACATGTAAAAGTCGTGAGTTAGCTTTAACATTCCTGTCATTTCCTTCTGTCCCAAGTCATGATTGTGCCCCACCATCCAGTTCTCATGTGTCTGATTCCTCATCCTGACCTCTGAACTGATAAACAGAAGTATGAATTTGGGGTATCAGGGGATGAACTCCCAGCAATGTATTAAAGTAACACATCAGTAGTCTGTGATGGCCTAGAACAAGGAAATGCCGTAATTAAATCCTTGTTTTCCCTTTTCTACCTTATTAACATTTTGGACTCCCATTTTATCTCTCTACTCAGATGCTAAGGGCATGCTCACAGGCCACTTTGTTCTACAGCTATCAGCAGTAAGTTCTATAGACAAGAAAATAAGTCAAGCTCTCAGTAGCCAGCTACTGTTCTGCTTTGAGGTATGGCCCTAAGTGATAACCTGGAAAGTATCAAGAGGGAAGACACCACCACCACCACCACCACCACCACCACCACCACCACCACCACTACCACCACCATACACCAATATCCTCCATCCGTGTCGATTGAGCAGCTAATGCTTCTCCTCTTCTCTTCCCTATTTCCTGCCACACTCAGTTCAATGAAGGCCTGGAAAGGTGGCATATCTTCTTTCTCAAAGAGTACATGTGTCCTTATTTCAAAAGAGGAAAGGTGTTAGTGTTTTCTTGTGGACCCCTTGGGCTTTCCCATCTGCCATCTGCCTTACGTTGTCCTACAATTGAGTGTGAGACACTCCCTACACACACACACACACACACACACACTCATGCATCAGCTGTCACTTTTCTCCTGAAGAAATGCTAAGAACCGGAACCAGAATCAAAACATCAGGACAAACTGCAGTGCAAGGTTGATAGTACACAGCACAGGTATCCGCCATTTAATGAGGCTCAGTAAAGAAGGGTCATATTCTCAGAAATCCCTTATAACACAAAGTATGTGTACCCAGAGGGACAGGACTCAGAACTATTATTAATCTGGTAAATCCCAGTATGCTGGGTTCCATTATGGAAGAAACTGCACCTCAAGGAACAAAGAAGAGCAGAGGAAGCCGCTTATGCAGGGAGTAAGCACCGGCAGGCCTTCTCCACCACACACACACACACAAACACACACACACTCAAACACACACACACACAAGCACACATATGCTGCATTGCACTGTGTAGACAGGAACTTTCCTCAGCCTACCTCGAAAGCTTGCAGGGAACCCAGCAAATGATCATTTCTAAAATGCCCAGAGCAGGAAAAAACAAAGATTGTCAGGCCAATGGTGAATCCTAAATGCTCAGAACACCCCCAGTCTGCCCCCACACACAAAGATGTGACTGGGTCCTAATGGATCTGACAAGAGTAAATGCCCTACCCCATTTAAGACCAAATTTGTGATATTCAATTTCTAAGTTACAGGCTATGTGAGGTAAACTGAAAGAAAGAGTGATGGCTTCTCTTGTGATCCTCTATGACAAACACGAAGATCCAATCTTCAGAACATTTTAAAACACTTGCAAATGTGGCCTGAACACAGAAAGAATCTTTGCTAATAACAGGTTTTGATTATGCCAGTGGACATGACCCTATGCTCAACTAGTAAATACCAAAACTGGGGTGTAAGGCCTTAGAATGGGGCTGAGTTGGTAGAATGTATACAACCTGACATGTATACAACCCTGGGTTCAATCCCCAGCCTGGTGATACATATCTGTAATCTCAGCATTCTACAGCTGGAAGCCAGAGGGTTAAAAGTTTAAAGGCATCTTTGGCTACGTATTGAGTTGTAAACTGCACAGACTGCATAAGGACCTATCTAAAAAAGAAAAAAACATGGAGCTCGAACTCTGGCTTGACCCAAAATGGAGTTATCATGTTCTCCATTGGTATCTGAGATGAGAGAGGGGTTTTATTGTTTTAATATGCATTTAGTCACTAACATTGAGCATATTTTATGGGTTTTGCTCATTTTTTCTCCATTTTCTGTTACTTTTTTGAATTTTATTGCTTAGTAAAGAGTTTTATAAGCATAGGAATTATTTCTCACTATATGTAATGCTATGTGTTATATTAAGCAATATTCTAGTTTAGTATTTGTTGTTCAACTACAGATTTGACCTGGCTTATCACTGAACCCAAACCAGTGTCCTGATATTTATTCCAACAATATCATTAAAGAGACGGTTTCCTTCTCTGACTTGAAATACCACCCTGTTATCATGTTTTTAAAAGCCCATTTACTTTTCTTCAGCATCCCCCCAAACCAACACTATGGTTCTGTGTGGTGAATTGAAGGGAATCTGCCAAAACCTAGACTGTAAGGGCTGAGCCCCTGTGCCTCCCTTGCAGATGCACGGGTGCCCAGGAGCTGACACAGAATGGGCCCTTGAGAGCCTGTGCGCAGAAGGAAGTGCGTGGGGGTATACAAGCCTTGGGGAGGATAGGGCATTGTGGAATACTGGAGCTCCTAATGAATGAGCCCCCTGGAGTAAAGACAACCAGAATGAATGACCCTGTGTCCTGGAAATGGATAAAATATGCAGAATCTGCTCCCTAGCTGCCAAGATCCCCTTCATGACTCCCCGTATTAAGATAAAATGGCTATTATTTGTCTCCTGTTTTTACATTTAAATAATTTCAATGATTTAAGTACAGCTGCCCCTCGGTACCCCGAGGGATTGATTCCAAGACGTCCACAGATACCAACATTCACATGCTCAAGTTCCCTGTGTAAATGGCACATACTACACACAGTCCTCAGACACACACTCTACTTTAAATCATCTCTGGCTCACAAATTTACCTAAAGATAATGACATGTTATAAAAACCATGACATGCCATCTGCTGGGAGATAAAGAACAACCTCAGTGTGTTTTCAGTGCAGATTCAGGTTTTTTAAACACGTTTTAAGAATTTCATACAATGTTTTGATCTTATCTTTTCCTTCCCATCAGCTCCTCCCAGCTCCTTCCAAACACACCCAACTCCAAGTTCCTTCTTCTCTTTAAAACAAACAACAGCAGAACGTGGAATCAGATTTGTGTTGGCTGATCAACTCCTGGGGGAGGCCCGCTGGAATATGCCTCCTAAGGTGTCACTCCTTTGGAGAAAGATGATTTTTCCTCTCCTCATGGCGGTCAATTCTGGGCTCTGGGCTAGGTGTGGGACTTCATGCCAACCACTCTTCCTCCACGCTGGGTCTGGCTGGAGCTTGTGCATGCTGCACAGTCTCTATAAAATTCATATGCTCATCTTCCCTGTTGCATCTGGAAAACAGTGGTTCTTACCATCTCTCTGCCCTCTTTTCTGCATAGGTAAATACAATGGTTTATTAATTTTTCATACCACGTTTTTTGATCATATTCACCACCACTCTTCTTTCTAACTACTCCCAGGTTCACCCCACCTCCCAGCTTCATGTCCTTTTATAAAAACAACCTACTAAGTCAATTTTGTGCTGTCTACATGCTTATGGCCATCCACTGAAGCATGGTTTATCTACCAGAAGTGATAACATTGAAGAAGACAAGCTCTCCCTCCAAGAGAAGCCAGCCATGGCTGGATAGGATCCAGCCAGGGTACTGCTTACTCTAATCCTCCCTGACCTCTAGCTCTTATAGTCTTTCTGCCTCTCTTCCTCAATGGTCCCTGAGTCCCGGTGTCCCAGTTACTGATGTACTGTTTGTGGTTGAGCTCCTGCAGCCGATTGTAACACAACCACCCCAGTCTTTAGCACTCTCTTCTGACTTACTGCTATCTCCACTGACAAACACTCAGTGAAAATTCTCTTCCTGCCAGCCTGGTCCAGGCTCTCCCTTGCTGTGGCCATTTATCCATTTGTTACAGTTCCCTATGGGACATGAGGTGGTTGCGGTTCCCAGGCACTGGGGGGACTCTGGAGGATGACTGTGCTTTTCACTCTGCAGGTGGTGATCGAGTCAGACCTGTACCCACCACCGAGGCCCCTGGAGTTGCTGCCTCAACGCTGTGAGCGCAGGGACACAGGTGATCGCAGGTGGCTGCAGACTGGCCGACTGCAGACCGCCAGGCCACCAGGGGCGCATCCCAACAAAACCCCCGCCAGACCTGGTATGTGAGTCTCAGTTCTCCAGGTGCGGGGTGGGGGGGGGGGACCCCTGAGAGCCAGTGGTGTGCCCGAATCAGCAAAAGCGGAGCAACAACTTATATGTGTCCTATCCTGTGGTCCTCCCTGGCAGGTTTATTATTGAGCATCCAACTTGGGGAGGAAATAAAAGAAATAAAAGGTAGCTGCTGTTGGGGCTGACCTATAGCAGCAAGAGTACCAACACCTTCACCTATACTGTTCTGCTGCCTCCCTCGGTGCAGTGTGAGTGAAGATGACTGTGTGCCACATGCTGCAAAGGTAGCTGCCGCTGTTCAAAATATGCTCATCATTGTGCCCCGAGCAAGAGCCATGGGGACTAGGAAGAAGCACACCGTGTGTGTGTGTGTGTGTGTGTGTGTGTGTGTGTGTGTGTGTGTACTGCTATCTTGAAACTGTTTTACGGCCGATGGAGGTATAGCTCAGTGAGAGGCCTTGGATTCATCCTCAGTACCATTAATCATAGTCATAACAACCAAACTGTACCTTTGGGGTGAAAGTGTGGGGTGAGACTTTCTCTGAGTAGACTTAGCTGTCCTGGAACTCACTCTTTAGACCAGGGTGGCCTCAAACTTACAGAGATATGCCTGCACCTGCTTTCCCATGTACTGGGATTAAAGGTAGGGGCCACTATGCCCAACTAGTCAAATTATACCATTTTTTAGTTTGAATGACTTAGTAATATATAAAAAGAATTTAGGGGCAAACCTATTTGAAAACTGGAAACAATGATGTTACCTTGAATACTAGGTTGTTTTTTTTTTTAATGGCTTGCACCCTAAGCAATAAAAATAGGATTCAGCATCTAACTCACTGACATTTCTAGTAGTATTTTCTCTTTAACTAATAGTTTAGGCATTTTTTATTGAATATATTTTTAGTTTACATTTCAAATGTTATTCCCTTTCCCAGTTTCTCCCCACTCCCAGAAAACCCCCAACCCATCCTCCCTCCCCTGCCTCCTTGAGGATGCCCCTCCACCCAACCCACTCCCACCTACCCTCCCTCGATTTCCCCACGCTGGGGCATCTATCAAGCCTTCATAGGACCAAGGACCTCTCCTCCCACCGATGCCCGACAAGGCATTCCTCCCCCACAAATGCGGCTGGAATCATGTGTACCCCTTGGTTGATGGCTTAGTCCCTGGGAGCCCTTGGGGATCTGGTTGGTCCACATCATCGTTCTTCCCATGGGGCTGCAAACCTCTTCAGTTCCTCCATTCCTCCCTCGAACTCTTCAGTTGGGTCCTGTGCTCAGTCCAATGGTTGGCTGCTACCATCTGCCTCTGTATCTGTAAGGCTCTGCCAGGGCCTCTCAGGAGACAGCTATATCAGGCTCCTGTCAGCAAGCACTTCTTGGCATCCACAATAGTGTCGGGGTTTGGTGACTGTTTATAGGATGAATCCCCAGGTAGGACAGTCTCTGGATGACCTTTCCTTCAGTCTCTGCCCACACTTTGTCTAGTTTAGGCATTTTTTCCTGTTGTGCCAACAACATAAAGTTACTCATGTTATAATTCAAAAATATACAGAGAATAATAGCATATACTTGTTTTTTGTTTGTTTGTTTTTGTTTTTTTAATTAATTTATTTATTTATACTCCATATTTTATTACCCCACCCCATCCACCCTCCAACTGTTCCACATACCATACCTCCTCCCCACCCCCCAGTCTCCACATGGATGTCCCCACCTCCCACCCCACCTGACCACTAAACTCCCTGGGACCTCCAGTCTCTTGAGGGTTAGGTGCTTCATCTCTGAATGAACACAGACCTGGCAGTCCTCTACTGTATGTGTGTCGGGGGCCTCATATCAGTTGGTGTATGCTGCCTGTTTGGTAGTCCAGTGTTTGAGAGATCTCGGGGGTCCAGGTTAATTGAGACTGCTGGTCCTCCTGCAGGATTGGCCTTCTCCTCAGCTTCTTTCAGCCTTCTCTAATTCAACAACAGGGATCAACTGCTTCTGTCCATTCGTTGGGTGCAAATATCTGCATCTGACTCTTTCAGCTGTTTGTTGGGTCATCTGGAATTTAGTCATGCTACGTCCCTTTTTGTGAGTGCTCCATAGCCTCAGTAATAGTGTCAGGCCTTCAGATCTCCCCTTGAGCTGGATCCGAATTTGGGCCTATCGCTGGATCTTCTTTTCCTCAGGCTCTTCTCCATTTCCATTCCTGTAATTCTTCCAGACAGGAACAGTTACAGGTGAGGGTTGTAACTGTGGGATGGCTCCCCTCTCCTTCATTTGATGCCCTGTCTTCCTGCTGGAGGTGGGCTCTATAAAGTTCCCTCTCCTTACTAAGGTCCCTCACTTTGAGTCCTAAGAGTCTCTCACCTCCCAGGTTTCTGGTACATTCTGGAAGGTCCCCCAACCTCCTATCTCCCAAGGTTGCCTGTTTCCCTTCTTTCTGCTGGCCCTAATGGCTTCTGTTCTTTTCCCTCACCCAATACCAGATCAGGTTCTCCTCTACCCCTACCCCTCTCCCCTGCCCTGTCTACTTTCCCTCCCAGGTCCCTCCCTCCCCACTTGTGATTGCTTTGTTCTCCCTCCCAAGTGGCACTGAGGCGTCCTCACTTGGGCACTTCAGCTTGTTGACCTTTTTTGAGTTCTGTGGACTGCATCTCGGGTATTCTGTACTTTTTTTTTTTTGGCTAATATCCACTTATTAGTAAGAACATACCATGCATGTCTTTGTGGGTCTGAGTTACCTCGCTCAGGATGATCTTTTCTAGTTACATCCATTTGCCTGCAAAACTCAAGATGTCCTCGTTCTTAATAGCTGAGTAGTATTCCATTCTGTAAATGAACCACATTTTATGAATGGCTTACACTTGTAATCTCAGCATTTGGGAGGTTGAGACAAGAGAAGCGTCATGAGTTCAAGGTCAGCCTTGGCTTCAGGAGGATAGCCTACCTCAAAAACAAACAAAAATCAGGAGTTGGGAGACAGTTCAGCTGATAAAGTGTTTGTGATACAAATATCAGGGTCCGAGTCCAATCTTCAGACCCCATATAAGCAGCTAGGTGTGAAGATGTGATTCCAACCCAGTCCTGGAGCCAGAGATGGGAACCAGAGGCAGGAGAACCTCGGGGCGAGGCAGGAGAACCTCGGGGCTTCCCAGCCAGTCTATATGCAAGCTTCAGATATCAGTGGAAAACTGTCTCAAAAACAAAAGAAAGACACCTGAGGTTAACTTCTGGCCTTCATTTGCTGCCCTTCATACACCCACATACACTAACAAGAACACACACATCTGTGTACACACAGGAAGGAAGGAAGGAAGGAAGGAAGGAAGGAAGGAAGGAAGGAATATATAGATATAGATATAGATATAGATATATGAAAACTTTGGCATTAACAATTTTGTGTTTTATAGGAATTGACATAATTTTCTATTGACTATGTTCTTTAACAATCTTTTCCCATTCCATGAGCCTTTTTCCCAAGATTCGTTATGGTTGTTGTTTATTCTAACTGTTGCTTTTCCTAAGCGTCACACTAGGCTGCTTTGGTCATGCCCTGCACTTAGGATTGAAGGTACAAGAAGATAAAGCTAAGCCACATTTTCAGCTAATGTTGGTTGCATCCATGCAAACAGGCTGGAAGCATTAGAAAAGCCAGTCTGACTTGCAAATTAAGAGGAGATAGATTTTTCTCTGGGTCTATGTATATATAGGTGAGTGGGTGGATGAGTGTGTGTGGAAAGAGAGAAACAAGCAGAATATTCCTCTTTGCTCCAAAAATCCTAAAGTGAATTTAGAATCCATGCTTCTCAAGTTTTTGTGAATACAAGAATCAGCTAGGGGGCTTTCCCTGGTACAGGTTTTAACTCCTAGGGACCCTGGCCTACTGATGTGCCCCAAGGTTTCATTTCTGATATGATACTGCTCTTGTAGCTACAGGGCCAACAGACTGCTTGCGTACCAGGGGTTTAGGAAGAAGTTAATGCAGTGATATTCAAAATTGGGTCCCTGAGCAGCACCTGGAACTATGTTGGAAAAACACATTTTATGTGACTAAGAATTCCAGAACTAAGGCATATCAATCAGTCTGTGTTTCTCTCTCTCTCTCTCTCTCTCTCTCTCTCTCTCTCTCTCTCTCTCTCTCTCTCTCACACACACACACACACACACACACACACACACACACACCCTCAACCATGCTGCAAGGCAGATTGTGGTTTTTCTAATCTTCCATTTGACCTACTGCCATCACGCCCTGCTAGTTCACAGAACAGAAAAACCAACGCTGTAGAAATTGTTTGACCCATGCAAGGTTACGTTCCTTGGCAGCCACAGAGACAAGGTACAATATCCTGATATAATGGGCAGTGCTGTATCACCCAGCTGTCTAGTTTTAGGGGTCACTTTTATAGTTTTTAAAAGATAGTATCTCATAATGTAGTTCAAGCTGATCTCAAACTCATGATCCTCCTGCCTCAGCATCCCAAGAGCTAGGATTGTGAGAGCATTACTATGCTTGGCTGCTTTCACAACTTTGGAGGTAGCTGGTGTCCTCTCATACTGCAAAGTCAGTCTTTACTCTGAAGACAAGAGCAGTAGGTTACGAAATGGAAAGTCTGCCCAACAGGTCACAGCCAGCTCACACAGGGATGTGTTAGTCAGGTTTGGGTGGGAAAAAAAAATAGATTCAGCTGGGCATTGATTCAATTCCCTCAGAGCTTCCAATTTGATAGATTCCAGAATGGGTAGGAGGAGTGTTGCTGAGCAAAAGCCAAACCTTGATGCTCTCCAAGGAAAGGCTAGGCACCAGCCCATGGGTATCAATTCTTACTTCCTCCTGTCAGTAAGCTGCATGCCTCTAGGGACCTCAGATCGAGGGCCTTGCTCTTTCTCTGAACTGCAGGACAAGGCTCTTGGGTGCTACAGACATCTCAGGTAGGAGAGAGGTGAGGAAGCTTGGAGATCACAGGGAGGCTATAGGTAGAACCAACTAAGATGTTCTCAGTCTCAGATGCTGGAAAGGGACAGTGCCTACCTCCTGGGCCTGGAAAACCAACTATTTACAGCATTTTTTCCCAGAGATAAACTAGGGCACCTCAGAACCAGCTTATCAAAACAAGCTAAAAGGCGTCACCTTTTACCAAGTGTGGCTCTCCAGATTTCCAGGAGTATTTTCCCTAATGTTTCCGTATTCTCCCCACCCACTTTTTATACACTAAGCTGGCAGTGTCACACCCAGAGAGCTCTTGCCTTACCACTTTTGTAACCAACCTCAAGCTTCCCAGCCACAGATCCGCCATGTCTCACATATGTGGACAATGACAGTGAAGGACCTCCAGGCCTGCTCCTTCTCCAAAGCTCCCAGAATGTCTTCCTAAGACAGGGGGCTTCCTCTGTTATCTTTTGTTTTTCACACTGTTGGCTCTTCCTGTCCACCTGCCCTTCAAGCCATGATGGCATCCCATGGCCACCTCCCGGGACACCCTGTCCTTACCATCCTAACCCTGCAGCTCAGGGTTATTCTACTTTATGTAGCCCTGATGACCCAGTCCATTACGTTGCCCTGAGTCTTCACTAATGTTCTTTCTGCAGATTTCCTACTCTGTGTACAAAACTCCATCTCCTCCTGAATTGGAATATGTTGTCCCTTGATCAAGTGTCCTCAGACCTTTGAGAGGTCTAATAATCTCTGAAATCATCCTTATCTGACTCTTTAGTTGCTTTTCTGTTGCTGTGATGAAACACCATGATCAAGGCAACTTACACAAGAAAGGGTTTATTTTGGGTTTACAGTTCCAGAGGACTGGTAACCATAAACTAGGACAGCATGGCAGACAGCAAACATGGTGGCCAGAACATCAGATGTGGCTGGGAACTCACATCTCAAACTGAAAACAGGAAATAGAGAGAGTGAACTTAAAATAACACAAGTCTTTAAACTCCCAAAACCCATTCCCAGTGATATGCTTTTTCCAGGCTCCATCTCCTAAGCCTACCCAAACAGGGGTACCAACTGGGGATCAAATATTTAAATGCCTGTGCGTATAGGAAACATTTCATCCAAATCACCACATCTGCCTTCAGATGAATGGTTATGTATCACCAATGACTTTGTTTCCCCAACTAGAACATGTAAATTATCATGGGACCTCCTCCCCCTTTATGGTGACAATAGGGATTAAATAAAGTGCAACTGTCTCCAGATCAGACACAATTGGTTTCAAGACCCATTTAAGATGTCAGACTCTACAATGTTCAACTCCTTTATGTAAAATGGCATGGTAAATGCATATAACCTATACACATTTGTCTTTCTGTCTGCTTTAAATCATCTATAGATGATTACTTAAATGCCTCATGTGATAAAAACATCATGAAAGTTGTAGTTATAGTGTATTGCTTAGGCTAGCGCAACAAGGAAATTAAGTATGTACTGGTTCAGTACAGGTTTGTTTTTTGTTTTTTGGTTTTTTTTTTTTTTTTTTGAGAGTCCTGTGATCTGTGGTATGCCTTGAACTCACTTGCTTTAAGCTCTTTCTCCTCCCACCTTTACTTTCCAATGTTGGGATTACATGCATGTGCTACCATGATACATACATGTATTACCATGCCTCCGGATATATATATATATATATATATATATATATATATATATATATATATATATATATTCAATTTCATCATTATTATTGTTATTGTTGCAGTGCTGGGTATTGAATCTAGGGTCTTTCCTGTCCTGAACAAGTCACCTACCACTGTCCCAAACTCCCAGCCCCACAAATGCAATATTTGAAGTACTTTTTAACTATGAATGTGGACCTACAGGTAATGAGGCCATCCATTACTGGGCAGTTTATGCCCAGCTCAATGCCTGCCACACTTTGAAGATAAGCTGCTGATACGAATTATTCAAGTGTACCATTTATTGTGGTTTGATCTTGGCAGGGTTAAAGGGGAATTTTCCTAGATCAACTGAATTTAGTAGCATCTGTCTTTGGGTAAAACCATAGAAAAAAATGATTCATGAATTAGGCAACTCCCAGAGCAGTTTCTTCACTTAACCAACACCACTGGCAGGCACCATCTACATAAAGGCCCAGAAAACAACCCAGTCAACCAATGAGTCAATTGGTTCTCACTTAACTAGTAAGTTGTTTCCAGCCCAGCTAGCCAGCAATTCATTGGACATATGTAACCATTTAAGCTCAGCTACTGTGATGAAATGCTGTTAGGTTGGGTTTTGGGCATACCCAGTCCACTCTAAGGCCGCCTACAAAATTTACAGATCTATATGGGTTCCTGGCATCCAAATCCAGTCATCAGGTTTGCATTGCAGGTGCTTTTACCAACCAAGCCATCTTTCAACTCCTACAATTTCTTATATAGGCGTGTATGTGATGAAATTAGAAAAGAGAATATGAGACAGGAAGATGAGATCTAAGTGAGGGAGGGAGCAGGGAAAGAGGACAAGCAAATACATGTGAAACCGAAGCAGACAAGACTGGAATGAGGGAGAGAGGGGAGACCAGCAGGAAGAGAGAGGACTAGGGTTGGAAGTGGAGGAGGAGGATGGGTTTGAACCAAGTGCACACGAAAATACCATACTAATGAGATTCACTCTTTTAATCCATTTCTTGTGAGCTGAGGTCTTAGGAAAGTAGGAAGTGCTGAGGTCGCATTCTATGAGCGCCTATTGCATGCAGACACAGTACTAAAGGCTGTGTTTTAATTGACTCAATTTTTTCCAGCAGTTTGAGGCTCCCAGCCAAACCGAGCTGAAAGCACACATACTTCCTATATCTGCCTCCTGCCTGCACATGTGAGGCCTCCTCCACTCCAAACATCCCACAATGACATGCTTGTCATAGCTGTTGAACTGCATTGAACTTAGTTCCAGCTTCCTGGAGAGTCAGGGGTAGGGGTGATCCCACTTGGCAGTTATCGTTGCCTTCCCAGTAACATAGTCCTTCACTGCTTGTACAAAGGCCCAGAGAAATTTTCTCTTCGACTGGATGGCTAGCAAGATAATTGATTCAGGAGCAGAGAGAGGCAGAACTCGGAGTACAACTGAGTAATGTCTCTTCTGTTCAATCTCACAGTGGGAATTTCTGAACCCAAAGCGTCGAATCTGTGTGGGAATCGAGCATATGGAAAGTCATTGGTAAGTAAAATAAGCCAGATTTATTGTATGCGCTGTGCTTGAAACTTCTTGATATGTCTTTCTGGTGCCAGAAAGAGATCATGTCCTTTGCTCTGGGCCAAGGTTTGTTAAGAAAGCAGCACTGTGGTCCTTTGCTCTTGGAACTAGCCACTTTGCGTACTTAGGATACATTACTGGCTGCTCCTCTTTCTCAACCGGAATTCAGTTCATATGTAAACAGAAGTCATGACTTGCTAGCATCTCATGCATGGAGGAAGACCCAAAGGGTCTGGCCAGATAGCAATGCCCAACTAATTCCCAGGTGAAGCTCTGGGTCCTAGCACTAAGAGGGGCTGTATCACCACACAAGCTCAAAACACTAGTATCGCAGCTTGACTGCTACACATCCCATAGACTATGGCACTGCAACATTTGCTTACAGCAGACTCAGTGTCTGGAGAGGGTTCTCCTCTTGCCTTGCATTTGGATTTGTTCTTGCTAAGTGTTTTCTGTTCATACAAATAGAAGCATTGCAGAAATCTCTTTCTTCTTGTGGGACACTAATATCATCATAGAGGCTCCACCCTCAATATCTTCATCTAAACCTAGTTACTGTCCAGAGGTTCCACTTCTAAACACCATCACACTATGGGATAGGTAGGGCCTTAACAGATGAGTTTAAGTCAGGCACAAACATTTAGTCCATAACAACCAGCCATTTCAGAACAGGGTACTGCTGAGAGCATCCTTTACAGGTCAGGTTCACTGAAATTTGAGGACTAAAGGGTAAGATGTATATTCGGGATCAATACCAGTCTTGAGAGAAGAGAGGTAGTTTAGGTGGAGGGAGTAACTGAACTAAGATCCAGGCTTAACACTTCCATGTGTAGGCTCTAAAGGTTCAAGTTGCCCACATGGATGAGTCTCAACTTCCTTCCTCACTCCTGGGATAGGGTGTGTGGGCTATCCCAGCAAGCATGTGACTCTGAGCAAGGTGGCCTGCAGCAGAAGGACACTTTTCTACCCTCTGCCCATCCTGAAGAGGAACAGTTTGTCCTGTCTTAAAGAGGGATTAGGGGACATGTCCCCATATTTATCTCCTCTTCTCCTTCATACTCTTCTAGGGATGAGCGTGGTGTTCCCTCTCACCTAAGAGAGTCAGTGGTGAATGAAGATGATCTCAGACATAGCAGGCTCTAGCAGCAGCTGCTGTTCAACATGAAAACTAGAAGAGATGCCAGATGCATCCAGAGCCAGCCCCTCATCCTTGTGGAGCAATTTAGACAGATGGGTATTCATACTCTGGGCAGGAGACATTATCTAAGGATTTTAGTAAGGTCATAGTATTGGAAAAAGTACACAAAGGGTGGGAATGAGAGAAATGGTTGTCAAGGAAATCTTTCCAACCTCATATGCAGAAAATAGGGTGACTGGGCAGCTGGCAGAGGGAAGGAAGACAGTCTTGAGAGTTCTGAGATGGGGGTGGGAAGGTCAAGGTTACGGAGGAAAGAGTGGAGATAATCTCAGACGTACTAGGTTCTTGCAGCAGCTGCTGTTCAACATGATAACTAGAAAAGATGCCAGAAACATTCAGGACCAGCCCCTCATCCTTATGGAACAAATTAGACAGATATGGGTATTTATGCTCTGAGCAGGAGATCTAATCCAAGGATTTTAGTAAGTACACAAAGGGAATCTAGTAGCCTGGGATTCCCATTCCCAGGCCTCAGGGGAGGTTTAGATTGTGTCCTTGGCAGATAAGCAGCTGTACCAAGGAACCAAAGAAAGCTGGGGTACTGTGGGGTGCAGGTGAAGATAAAGAGGCACAATCACCATTTCCCCGGGCCTGAAAAGAGTAGAGCTATGCCCCATCACTCATCTGATGCTCGTTGTGCAGAGGCAGGAGAGAGAACCAGAGTCTGCCCATCTAAATCTGATTCAGTGCTGACATAGATGAGATAGGACTAAGGAAGGAGCAGGAACCAGACATTCCCTCCAAGAGCTAAGGAGCTATGGGCTATGTTAGCTGAGCCATTGGCATGATGAGAAGGAATAGCTAGGGAGAGGCCACAAGGTGGCACAGTAACTCTACCCTCAACCTTCCCCACCCCAGACAGGGGTAAATAATGGTGTCCTTGACCTGGAATTTTTCTAGAGACTTCAGGAAATGTGGTGACTTAATATTTTGATGAGGTTTGGAACAGAAGGACAAAGCACAGTGTATGCCCATTGATGAAGCAACTGCTGGACTTAGCCCTGATTAGGTCATCAGTTAAGTTTCAGTTCAACACAGGGATGAGGAAGGATTGGTCCCAGACTCTCCCACTTGTCATGCAATTTGTCTAGGGACCAAGACAGTAACAAGAGAAAGACATGCAGAACTGAGGGTAAGCAGTAGAAAAGGTAGGGTGCTTCCTGGAAGTGGACCTGGGCCTGCTGACTTGCACAGTCATAAAGGGCAGAGCTACAAGTCAGCCTTGCAAGACCTCAAGGAGAAAGAGGCAGAGTTGGCCTGAGTCTTCCATGCTGAGGTGTTGGGTTGGGGACGGTTCCAGAGTCCAAGCAGGACATGGATTGTGTAGCAGGCCTGGACACAGACAAGGTCTGAGTGGACCATTATTTGAAAGGTGCAAGAAAGCAAATGGAAAGGCTTGTGCTGGTGCGGGCAGCATGGTTGTCTTAGTCAGGGTTCCTATTCCTGCACAAACATCATGACCAAGAAGCAAGTTGGGAGGAAAGGGTTTATTGAGCTTACACTTCCACACTGCTGTTCATCACTAAAGGAAGTCAGGACTGGAACTCAAACAGGTCAGGAAGCAGGAGCTGATGCAGAGGACATGGAGGGATGTTCCTTACTGGCTTGCTTCCCCTGGCTTGTTCAGCCTGCTCTCTTATAGAACCCAAGACTACCAGCCCAGGGATGGTACCACCCACAAGGGGCCCTCCCCCCTTGATCACTAATTGAGAAAATGCCCACAGCAGGATCTCATGGAGACACTTCCCCAACTGAAGCTCCTTTCTCTGTGATAACTCCAGTGTGTGTCAAGTTGACACACAAAACTAGCCAGTACCATGGTTGAAGACAAACTCTACAGGATTGTCAATCAGACATGTCTATAGGCTAGTGGTTCTTAAAGTAGAGTCCCAGGACCAACTGTTTCACAAACTTTGTTCAATTCAGCAACCCCAGGCAATGTCCAGTCTGCTAAACCAGACACTGTGTGGGGTTGGCATCACAGAAGGCCTTCAGCATGTCTGATGCTGACTAGGGGCGGACTGTTGCCTGGGTTGGGGCATAGTACTTTTAGACAGCCCTCTTATAAATGGCTCCAAGAAATGCCAGAGTGGGAACATGGTACCATTCTCAATTCTTTCCCTACTTCCTTAAAACACAGATTCCTCCAGTGGCCAGGATCTCAGTGAAAACTCCAGCTGGGGTAGATGTGGCAACCAAGGGCTCAGAAAATGGAGCTGTTCTGGGAAGAGGGTAAGTATACTGCTTTCTTACTGTGCTGCTTGCACAACTCTCCACCCATCCATCCGTCATGAGCAGGAGATGAGCAGGAGAGGAGCAGGTGGCCAACTCTTCACACACTTATTATGCACAACAAAACCATGGCGGCTGTAAATTACCTTGTAACGAGGCCTGCAATCCCGTGTCCAGCTATCTACACATTAACTGCTTGCCTGGGAATAAGCTGGAGTACTTTTCATGGTTTCCACCTCATTAACACTGCCCTTGGGGCTTTGTTTAATTAGATAAATATAATCAGGAGTCATATCCAAAACCTCTGTAGATGGAGTCAGGAATGCCTCATGCATTTTTTTTAGGGACCCTCACCCACAGGTAAAGAAATGTATCAAATAGTTTTCAGGCTAGGTATGCAGCACCTAGCCAGCTTGTGTGAGGTCCTGGCTTTCATCCCCAATGCTGCAAAAACACACAAACAAACAATAAAGCACAGGCTTTTAAATAAACTATAGCCTCGGCCCTTGTTAACTCCATCTGATAAATAGCCAGCTTAAGATAGCAAGAAGGTTATTCCCTGAATACCCATAGACCTTCAGTGCAGGAAGACACCCAGAGCCTGCAATTCGACATGAACTGTTACACCTCAATAACCACCTTCCACACTGCGGGTTGTGATATTGGGGTTAAGGTGATGATGGAAAATGAAGGCTTTGAACTCAGATCTGCTTTCTAGCCTGGCGCTTCCACTGACCCTGTCTTTGAGCAAATCATTCTCATCAATTTAAAAACAGAGAGGCCAGGGAAAGGGCTCAGTGGTTAAGAGCAATTACTGCTCTTACAGAGGACCTAAGTTTGATTGCGAGCATCCAGGCCAGGCTTCTCATAACTGTTTGGAACTTCAGCTCCAAAGAAATCCAATGCCTCTGGCCTCCGACGATATCTCCACTCATGTACACACAGAGGCCCACATACACACACATATAAAATTAAAATAATAAAGTAAATCTTAAAAAAGAAAAATAAACCCATAGTTGAACATGGTGCTGCATGCCAGTGACCCTGCATGTGACAGGTAGAGACAAAGGACCAAGAGTTCAAGGTCCACTGAGCTACTCACTGAAACCTTGTCCCAGAAAAATGCATATACACAAGCAAGATAAAAGAAGCTTTCTTGGCCATTCTCAGACAGGAAATTCCAGGAATGGTCCTGACCTAAGTCCATCTCTATGTCAGTATTTAATATTTAATAAATGCTTGCTTTAAATCCCCCCAAAGGAAGCTTTCTTGAGTGGCCATAATGGAAACTAGGTGAAGTCATATGTAGAGCCAGATGTGATAGTTCATGCCTACAATCCCAGCACTCAGGAGGCAGTGGTAAGAGTTCAAAGCCATGCCTGGGCTACATACCAAGGTCATGTTTCAAAATATACACCAAATAAAGAAAAAAGGAGAGAAAGAGAGAAAGGAAGAAAGGAAAGAAGGAAGGAAAGAAAGGGGAGGAAGGAAGGAAAGAAAGGGGAAGAAGGAAGATGGGGATGGAGGGAGAGGGAAAGAGAGAGAGAGAGAGAGAATATGAACCCTGCATGGTGATTCCCACCTATGATTCCAGAGGCAAGAGAACCAGAATTTCAAGGTCATCTTGGCTACCACAGTAAGTTTAAGGCCAGCCTGGAGTCCACAACACCTTGTCTGAAAAGAAACAGAGAGGAGGGCAAGTATGGAGCATGTCTTAGTTAGGGTTTCTATTGCTGTAATGAAATAACATGGGCAACTTCCCAAGAGCAACTTGGGGAGGAAAGGGTTTATTCAGTTTATACTTCTATACTGTAGGAAGGAAGGAAGGGAACTCGAGCAGAGCAGCAAGTTGGAGGCAGGAGCTGATGTAGAGAGCACAGAGGATGCTGCTTACTGGCTTACTCATCATGGCTTGCTCAGCCTGCTTTCTTATAGAATCCAGGACTTTCAGTCCAGGAATGGCACCATCCCCATAGGCTGGGCCATCCCCCATCAATCGCTAAGTTAAGAAAATGCTCCACAGCCAGATCTTATGGAAGCTTATTCTCAATTACGGTTTCCTCCTTTCTGATGACTCTAGCTTATTTCAAGCTGACATAAACTCACCAGCATATAAAGCTTAACTCAAACTGCTGACATGTTTTGAGAAACATCTAATTCAGTGATTTGGAAACTGTGCAGCAAGCTCAGGACACAAGCTAAAACAACGTCTTAATCTATTTTCTTTTGTTAATTACATAATACCACCAAGTGGTATATCATAAAAAAGAGAGGTTAATTTGGGTGTGATCCAGTGCCAATGATGGTTTCTCTGTAGACAGAGTCCAAAGGTTGTGCAGGACATTTACACAACCAGAGACAGGAAAACATATGAGAGATATGTTCAAATTGGCTTTTATGGCAGTTCCGTTCTTGAGACAACCTACTAACCCAAGAATCGGTTGATCCCTTCATGAGTCAAAACCTTAATCTAGAAGATCCTACCCTAGTCTTTCCTCTTTTTATTTTGGATGCTGGGACTAGAATCAAGACTCGCATGTGTGAGGCAAATACTCTTTCACTGAGTTGTATCTGCAGCCCTTGTCTGATTTTTGAGGTAGAGCTTATGGCATCATTCAAGCTAGCTTGGAACTTGAGATCTGCTGGGGTTTTTTTGTCTCTTAAGGACTGAGAATACAAGTGTGGTCCCTGGTCTCTTTATATCTCAAATGGAGATAAGGTTTCAAGATGAGTTGTTGAAAAGCAGACAAAATCAAAGCATAGCTAATATTGACCAAAGGAAGTAAAACCCTGGGAGTTAAAGTGGGAAACTTAAGGATGTAGTGGAGCCCTTCTGAATGTCAGAATTCCCCAAGAAAGAATTATAAAAACCAAGTTATGTGCCATTTGATGTATTGGGATTTAACTGGGGGGGAGTTTTTTGTTTGTTTGTTTATTTGTTTGAACCCATTTGGCTTGGATTTTATTTGTTAGCATTTTTTTCCTGAGGGACAATGACTGTTATAGACTGCTCAGGTATACCAGAAAGACTATGCCATGCCTTGAGGGAAGTCAAGCTTTCTAGGCTACGAGCTGCATGGTTTCTCTAAACCCAGCCACCCCTCCCCCACCTCACCGGTTTATCTCTGTGCTAAAGATCAAATCCAAGCCTTATACAAGATGGGCAAGCACTCTACCACTAATGTACTACCCCATTCCTCAGTGATTTCTACTGGTTAGGCAAGCAAGACTCAAAACAGAAGGACAGGAGCCCAGATCTCATAAAGCACTGTGCTCATGGTCACCTCTTTGTACCCCATCTTGGATGAACCCCAGAGACATTCCTGCGGGTGTTGTACAGTGACCCTCCAGCTATGCAGGACATGGTCATAGGATGGAGGAGGAGAGGAGAACTCTGGCTGGACACTCTCCTCAAAGTTACAACTTAAGTGTGGCTTAGTGAAGTAATTGCTTTTCCTCCATCCCTAACTCACTCTTTGGTTTTCATTTAGATCCAGACACCTCAAGAAAATAGCAGAAGAGTACCCAGCCCTTCCCCAGGGAGCTGAAGCCTCCCTGCCATTAACAGGCAGTGTTTCCTGTGGTGTCCCTGGGATCCTACGAAAAATGTGGACCAGGCACAAGAAGAAGTCTGAGTATGTGGGAGCCACCAACAGCGCCTTTGAAGCCGACTAAACTCGACCTTTCATAGGCACCTAGCATTGGCCAAGGTTCATAAGGAAGAGAGAAGAGTTGAGAACGGGGACTGAGCCATCCTCCCCTCTGCTGGTTGCTGATCCAAACACATCATCATTCCTTACACTCTGGCATGGGACATGGAAAGTAACGTCCTCAGAAGGCAGGAAAGCCGTTCCTCAGAACTGCTAAAGCCATTGATCTTAAAGTTGTATTGGTCGATTGCAAAAGTTATATCCCTACCTTTAGGCAAAACTATCCCAAAAGCAAACTTTCCTGGCCTGTTTGAAAACCTTCCAAGGAAAACAGAAGGCAGTTGATCTGTCTTCTTTGTGAGTTTTCCCAAGACGTATGGTTTCTGGTGTAAATGTAAAAGTTCGGTTCTGAGGTACTCAGAATACAACGGTTCTTACTTTTCCCATTCCATGTCTGTTTTCCCTTGATGAAATACAAAACATTTCATTTTTACTTTGTTCTAATATCTACTTAATTGCAAACATTGTCACTCTGCTTTGCTAACCATGGGCATGACTGCATGAGCTCTCTTCTTTTAGGTGCATTCTTTTCTATAGAAAGGTACCTAAAATATCAATGTTAATTTTAATGTCCAATATTTTGTGATGTGGCACAATTGACCAGCTTTATGCAGTGACTTTAATCCAGAGAGCATTCTCCCATCGTTGTCTCTTCTCATCATTGCAAAACCTCTGTTAAGAAAGCACTGTGGTCCCCAACTTACAGATTGGGACACTAGGGCATCTGGATGGTGGTATGTGACTTGACAGCAGCTTGTGGGACTTCTCTAAAATAACTAATTTAAGAAAGTTTTTAAATGGAGAGAAGAAGAATCTGACAATGTTGGAACAAAGAAGTGATTGAATAAAATGCATCATTGTGCATTAGATAATTAAGATGGGTGCAAAGAACAGGGATCCCAACGCCTCAACAGGTTCAGGCAGGAGGATCACATGTTTGAGTCATGCCTAGGCAGACTAGCAAGATTCTGTCTCAAAATAAAACAAAGCACACACATGCACACACACACATACACACACACACACACACACACACACACACACACACACACACACACACACGCACGCACACACCACAGAGAGAGAGAGAGAGAGAGAGAGAGAGAGAGATTATGCATAGATGAAACTAGAAGAAATTACCATTTTTATAGGTTGAAACAGCTGAAAATCAATTTTCCTGTGGCTCAAACTAATATTTACTATCATTTAAAAATGATCATGTAAGAAATAATGGTAATTGAAGCTATCATTTGTTAAATGCCTACTTGCCCTGTGCCGGGCACAGTGTTGAAAACCTCGCATTAATTAAGCTATTCTTTCTAACAACTAACTTAGGTGAATTTACCCACGGTGTATGTTGATACTAACTCAAAAAGATTGAGTGATTAGATTGAAGTCACCTAACTCTAGGTGTCCAACTTTGATGCCCATATTATATCTTCTCCTTCACACAAAATAAGAAACAGAGAAGAATGGAAATCAGCAAAGAATCTTTATCTGCAACGGCCTGGGAGAGGCTGCCTGGAACACAGTGTGGAGATGAGGTATCAGAGTTCAGAGACTGATTAGTGGTATCTGCCTGTGGAGTGCTCGTAACATAGACCATATATATTTTTCATCTGTGGCTTAAATGCTGCCCCCAGAAATCTTGTTCCCTAATTAAGAGGTTTAAATTAATTCAATCTTCTTAATTAATCTTCTTTTTAATGAAAGCAGAAACACAGTGGTAAATTCTACCTTAAGATTATGTTGAGAATTACCAGGTCTTGGCAGAAGAACAAGTTTAAACTGTTTGGGTCTCAGCCTTGCTTCTGTTGCTCTGTGAATTCTGTTCTCCTGTTCCTGACACTCTGGGTAAACTGAAAAATGGCAGTAGGTCAGACCTGGACTTCCGGGCTCTTGCCTTGCTGATTGCTACTCTTCTTTCACCTCTGTTTCAGACCCTGAGCATCTGAAACCTCACGTCTAAACAGTCTGGACACTTGGGCATTAAGTACTTTGTCCCAGTGAATTATCCAGTGTCATATACAATATTAAATTGGAATCCAGAACAAAGTTAGGGATAAAACAGGTCACAGAGTCTCCAATGATTGAATTTATTTAACTTAAAATTGATGTCTTAAATGTGTGTGTGGTACCTGGAGATTTATTTTATATGTAGACCCGGACTCATTTCTTTATCTTTAATTTAAATATTTCATGGTGAAATGTTTGCCTTGTGTAGAACATTTCATTTGGCCAGTTCAAATAAAAATAAAGGATGCCTTGTTAGTGACATTAACAAGCCACTTGAAGATTGTGTCTGAGGCTCCATCACTCAATGAGAAGTTTACACAATGGAAAAGATGTATGCACGTGGGCCTCACTGCCCCTTGAAATGAGAGGGAAATATGAAACCAGCATGTTCTTTCCATCCTGAGGCAATGTTTAGGTCTGATATCACAGGCCCTGCCACCAGACAGCACCAGGGCCTCAGCTGAAGGGACTGGCTGAACAATTTATAATCCCAGGGCTTCCCCACCCCCTGCTGCTGAGGCGTTTCAGTACTGCCCATAAGTTCCAGGGTCCCAGTGACCCTCTTCAGCCTGCTGGCTTCTCCTCTGCCTTGGAAAGGCCAAGCACAGGTCCCTTTCTGGGGTACTACATCCTATACTTCACTCCTCCCATTTTCCTCATACTAGGATTTAATCCACGGTCCTCAGGCACTAGGTAAGCATTGCTGGGCCACAGATCCAACCAGGCCACAGATCCAACCCTTCCCTATCCCATTTTTAAAGTCTATTTTGAATCACTAAGCTACCTGACTGACTTCAAACTCAGTCCTCTTTCATGGGACTCCCAAATAGCTGGGGTTTTGGGCCGGGGTCACTGTCTCAGGCTCTGGTCAGAAAGCACATTTGCCATAAGGCAAAGTCCAAACTTCCTCCTGTGTGCCCACCTCATGCCTCTTGCTGGAGACTGTCCCCCATGACTCACGGCACAGCCACTCACAGAAGGATGCCAAGACTGACTGCCGACTCCCATCTGGCAATAACCAAGATTGGAGTCTGCTGGAACCAGAGGCAAGGTTTCCAGGACATGTAGGGTAATGAAACTGCCTCTGTCAGGACAGAGGCCTGTCACATATTTCGGTTCTCACTCTGGGAGATACCCCACTCCACCCAGCACCAAGGTTGCCTGGAGCCAGCAGATGGGCAGTGGGTAGGAAAAGCAAGGCAGCCAAAACCAGTTTTAAAAAGGAATCATGTAACAGGCCGTCTCTGACACAAAGTTGGCAGGGATAGGGATAGACAAGGAAGAATTTGGGCAAAGAGAGAGTTCTCTGGAAAATTAGAATTTGCACTCCATCTCTAATGTCACCAGAATGTCAGCCTCCACCAGAAAGTCCAGGAAGTTCCCGACAAGTGCATCCCTGTCTCTCTCAAAGGACAAGAAAAAGACTTCTGAAGACCAGCGCACACACCTGGTCATTTGATTTTTATTTTGTTACATGGGACCTGGGACATGATTTATGATCTACCAATACCCTCTGTTGGGAAGGAGCAAAATAGTAGAGAAACAGCAGTAGACAAACCTGACACATAGAACCAGTATGGTCAGGGTGGCTAAGTTTATAGAGGCTATACACTCCTGGCCCTTGTTGGGGTCTGTAGAGGTATCCAAGCTGAGAGGCTCTTACAACTCTGTTTTTCCCACATTTCTCAGACTTCTCAGGCCAAACACAAGCTCTCTTTCTGGGGTACTACATCATATACCTCACTCCTCCCATTTTCTTCAGTACTAGGATTTAATCCAGGGTCCTCGGGCACTAGGTAAGCATTGCTGGGCCACAGATCCAACCCTTCCCTATCCCATTTTTAAAGTCTATTTTGAATCACCAAGCTACCTGACTGACTTCAAACTCAGTCCTCTTTCATGGGGCTCCCAAATAGCTGGGGTTATGGGCCGGGGTCACTGTCTCAGGCTCTGGCCAGAAAGCCCATTTGCCATAAGGCAAAGTCTGCTGTCACCAGGTGGCCGAGGCTTTGCTTATCAACCCGAAGGGGCCTACATTTATTTTCAAGTAGAGCAGGTGTCCCAGGAGTGTTGATCGAATGCGGACCCATATTTGGAGGCCTACCCACAAAGAAACAAAGTAAGTGTTCTATTCAGCCACCTGCTCTCCAGGGCTTGATTCCCGGAGAGGTCCACCTCATCATCCCGTGTCCTATGTCACACTCCATTGAGCTAAGCATTCTACCCAGCCAGGAAATGGAGGGATTGGCAGAGGGTTGGGAAACATGAGAAGTTCCGCAGCCGCATTCTCTAAATAGGACACAGCTATTTGTAACATACTAGATTCTATAGGTAATGCTCCAAGAACACAAGTGTTCCCCAGATGCCAGTCTTTAGATAAAGACAAGAGGCAGCACAAACGATGCAAATTGTTTCTTGGTACCACCCAGGACTAGTTCAAACCAAATCTAATCAGTGAGAGCAAGCTTGTTTCTCTGTTGTCCCCTCAGCTCAGCAACTTTCCAAAAGTGTGTGCGCGCGCACACACACACACACACACTCACCCCACTTTTCAGTTCCCTTCCTTGTTTTCCCCACACCTCACCCCTTGACTTCCAGTAGGGCCTGAGACCCCAGTACTCTGGTCAGCTGGGACTCTCATCTCCTCCACCCAGTCTTGGGTACCCCATGTTCTGCACTTCCAACTGGCAGAAACCCTGACAAATGAGAACTTGCTAACTGTAGAACCTCATGCAAATTTCTGAGCTCACTTTCTTCATTGGTTGGAAAAGAAAATGTCCTACATTCCTTCTTGCCCCAGAAATGATTAAACAAAATTACCTGGGCCAACATGCAACTGATTTGTTTTAGTGTGGCTACTCAAGTGAGACTATTGGAGCACTTCCACACTAGCTGAAAATGCAGGGGACTGCCCAAGCCTCCCTCCATGTTGTCCCTGGTTGCTGAGTTCTCATCAACTTCTCTGTGGATAATAGTTTTGGGCAATACCCTACCAGTTAGAAGGATGGAAGGCTTCGTTCGTATTCATCCTCGACAGTCATTTGCCCAGGTTCTGCCAGTTCTTAAAAGGTGGACTGTCCTAGAGCCAATGTATTAGAATGTGCCTGTCTTACAGGCTCAAGTACAGGCCATGTAAGCGTGAAGTGGACCAGAGCATTGTTATGGGTCATATAAATCTTATGGTGATTGGAGAGTTGGATCTGAGATTCAATTTGAGACTAGAACGTAAGATTTTAAACTCTTTGCGCTCGCAGCATAGCACCCTTCAGAAGCAAATGTCCTCTATAAAGAAGACAAGAAACTGTTAGCAGGGCCCCTGCCATTCAGCCCAAGAGGTGTGGACCCCTGACAGTGTAGAAACTGCAGACAAGTGGGAGACTCCGGGTGAGAAGCCTGGTGCCAGACCTCCACCTCACAGTGGCAGACTCCTTGCAGTCTCCTTGCCTCCTGAATTTCTTTGAACCCCTATTTTGCATTCAAATTAAATTACCTACCCGATCTACCTCACAGGCTGATGAAAACTCAACAGAGCCCCAAGCCTAACTGGGCTTTGCAAATTGTGAATTGCATTAACATATGGTGTGATAATCCGCCCCATTCAGAAGAAGCCGAGCTGGGTGGGGAGCAGTGAATGATTCAGTCAGGCAGCCAGGCGTGAGGACTGAACACTAAGCAGGGACTGAAAATAGAATCATTTCCTGAGCCAGGGTCCAGGGTTCTCAGAAGAAGGTGGGCAGGGGAAGGCTTCAGGCTGGCTGAATGCAAGGCTCTCCATTTGGGCTGATCCTGCAGCCCCCGGTTGGTCACACAGTGTGCCAGGTCAGTATAGGCCAGTGACCCTTGGCTCAGAAGCAAGACGTGGGCGGTGACTACTCTTTTGAATTCAAGAGTCTACTTACTGCCAACTGCTGCCTTTGGCCTCTTGCCTTCATTCCCTACCAGCAAAATTAGTCCTTGGCTGAAACCTACGAAGTGCATTGGCTTGGGAGACAGGCTCTTGCCTGTCTGCTCCAACTCTGAGCAAGAAGGCCCACGCTTGTCCATTTAGCCCCACTAGGTTTCAGGGCAAACCCTAGGACTGAAGTGTTCCTGAAGAATCAGGTCTGATGGGAAGCTTGCTTGCTTAGGTATAGCCAGGCAGAGATGTGGTACTTCATAAATAAGCCCTCTGCACCACATTCTTGTTATTCATTCAGGACAAGAAAAGCAAGACAATAACTCAAGAAACAGTGGCCTCACCAGGAAAGCAGGCTATGTAGTCTCACACACAAGCCTCACAGCCACAAATCCAGGAGACTCTATTCCATGAAAATTCCTCTGTGCTTGCAGACTAGCAGGTACAGTGTGGAGACAGGGAGGAGAGAGCCATCTTATCTACAGAGACCCCCCTTTATGCCTCAGGAATGAAAGGGCACTTTTCACACACACACACACACACACACACACACACACACACACCTGTCCCCTTGTCACCTTGGAAAGACACCAGAAGGAAGTCAAAGTTGCTTGTCATCTTGGTGCTCTAGGGCCTGTCCAGGCTCTTGCCAGCAGACTGCTCACTGCTCTGCAGCTGCTGGGAGCTGGATGCTAGTGGAAACTACACTTCCCCATCTGTGGCATGCTCTTCCTTAGGACGGGGCTAAAGATGGAGCTTAGAGGAAACAGGAAGAGGAAGGATGCTTCCTGTTCTGACTACTTTGTTCTCCCAACCCAAGGAGGAGCGTAAAAGGCTCTACTCCTAGCCTCTGAATCCTCAGGTTGAAGCCACATGTCTTCTGTGCTTCCACTCTGGGTTCAGTGAACTGTTGCATGTGAAGACAAATAGAGCTTAGTTAACAGGAACTGATATATGTAGTTTACATGTGGAAGGCTCTGAGCTAAGTGCTTCAAGTACCTCAGCTCATGTGATCCTCCATCCAAGACAATGGGATGGGCTTTTATCTTCCCTATAGATGATTAAAAAGAAAGAAAGTCCTTCATGTTCCTGATGAGAGCTGCCATTTCCTTTTAGAAAGAAAATGTTGCCTGTGTCTCCAGAAGGCAGGCGGCCCAGGAAGGAGGCCAAGAAGGGCCCTCAGCCAGCCCATTACTCAGCAGGTAAGCAAGCTAGTTGTGAAAGACAGTGGCTCAGTTGTCATCCCAGTGTCCAGGGCAACAGTACAAACAGTGTACATAACAAAGGTCAATGCCCTGGCCTCCCAGACATAAAATAATCCCCTGCAGCATGTGGTGAGAGGGGGCAGGGTACAGGGAAAGCAGCTAGGCTTCTTGATCATGTGAGAACACCTCCACCTGGGGATACTTCCAGCCTCTTTGTTGTGCTTTGGCGGTGTTTGTGCAGAAAATAGAACCACTGGTCCAGTTCCCACCTGGGTTATTCTTTGAGTGTGGAGGCGGTCTCCAGGGGGAAGGGCCTCCTCCACCAAGAAACCTGGATTTGTGACAAAGGTTTCAGAAACATGCCCCCTCCACAATTTAATGCTACACTTTGCAGTGCAGCTCCTGCCTTCCCTCAAAGAAGAGAAAAAAGCAAAAGTCATCTTAAAGAACTAGAATTTAGCAGTATGAGAAGAGATGATCAGGACACAGATCCTAGAAGAAGTAAGTGGAGAAAGGGCTGTGGAAGTCTGAGACAGCAGGAAGAAAACAACAAAAAAAGAGGGGAATTTAAAGAAGCTCTTAGTGAGGGCTACAGGGATAGCTCAGTATTTAGGGGAACTTGCTGCTCTTGCAGAGGACCCAAGTCCAAATCTCAGCACCCACATGTTGGGGATCCTGCACCCTTTTCTGACTTCACAGGCACTAAGCATGTACTTGGTACACATATATGCATGCAGGCAAAATACATACACATGGCACAAAAATAAATACGTATTTATTTATTTTTAAAAAGCAGCTCAAGAGTGGGTAAGCAAGATCATGTTGATGTTGAAATCAAGATCAACTCGCTTTTCAGTCTGCAAGACTGGCCACCAGGTGGGCAAAGGCAAAACATGGTTTTATGTGCCACAGTCCATGAAAGGTACCAGCATAGGAAAATTAGAAAACTATGTGACCCATGTGGGTATTTATATGTAGTGACAAGAAAAGAAAAATTGATTGAGAGAGGAAAGAAACATTTGATCTGGGTATTGAAAGATGAGTCTATTTTTGCCAAGAAAAGAAAGAACAAGAACCAAAGGACATCCCAACGTCAATTATAAAGGAAACATCCTAAGAACCTGCAAGTATCTCTAACCTCTGCTTTCCCACAGTTCATACTGACCCATTGACTGTCAGCTAGGCAGTTTGAGCAGTTGATGTCACACAGCCCAAAACATTTCGTCATACCAATCAAATAGCTGGTGCACCAAGTCACCAATAGCCATCACCAGCAAGAGCAACAGCAGCAACTGACTACCCTTGGCCAGAAGTCAATTGTCCCACTTGTCCATTAGCACTTGGCCTTGTCAGCCAGTGCCCTCCTGTTGTCCCTGACCAGGGGCATGACACTTCAGATGAAACCAAGGGTGAAGGGAGAGCTCCAGCCACCACATTGGTGTCACATCCTGCTCAACAGGGCAGGCAGCTGAAAGTAGAGCCCACCAAGTACATCCATGATTACCTCAAGAACAGCAATAAGAATGCCTTCTTTGCAAAAATCCAGGGCAAATGTTAATCCAGACAGGATACCAGAGAATATAAGCAGCATAGTCAGGGATGACCCAAAGCCATCCATACACTCTAATAACTGAAAGCAATTTTAGCATCTCCATTATATTATAAAGAAAGCCAAGATTTAGGAAAGTTGTGACTATTAATAATTGAATTTGGCAACAATAGAACTTAACTCACACTCACTGATTCAAAATTATACATCCTTTCCTTTATAAGCATAAATTAATAATAACTTATTTCACAAAGGAGACGTGTTTGAGAAAGAAAATGTTTAAAGAAGACTGAACTGCTGGGTGATTTACAATGTGCTACTAACAAATCAGTTAAGCCTCAGCAAGGCAGAACCTTTACTGGCAACAAACCCATCCAACAACTATCCTGAGAAACAGCAAGGCAATTCAAAACTGCTAAGTAATAAGGAATGATCACACATACACACACACACACACACACACACACACACACACATACACACACACACACACCTTCTGTCCCCTCTGCTTTCTAAGCTTCGGGTACCGAGCAATCCTGGGTCCTCTATCTCCTTGACCTTCTATTTCCTAGCTCCCAGCTCCTTTTCTGACCTCACAATGTAACTACACTGTCACTCAAAAAGTAGGAATTCGCTGGGCAGTGGTGGCGCACGCCTTTAATCCCAGCATTTAGGAGGCAGAGGCAGGCGGATTTCTGAGTTCGAGGCCAGCCTGGTCTATAGAGTGTGTTCCAGGACAGCCAGGGCTACACAGAGAAACCCTGTCTTGGAAAAACAAAACCAAAAAACAAAACAAACAAACAAACAAAAAGTAGGAATTCAGTCCTTCCTTTAGGAGTACCCACTTGATAGGGCTGGGGGCAAAGCTTAGTTAATAGAGTCCTTTCCTGGCATGCACAAAGCCCTGGTTTCAATCCACAGCACTGCATACAGACAGGCATGTTGGCATACACCTGTAATCCCAGCACACAGACAGACAAATGCACACACACACACACACACACACACACACACACAGGAGTGGGGGAGGAAGGAAGGAAGGGAGAGAGACAGTCAGAGAGACAGAGAGAGAGAGAGAGAGAGAGAGAGAGAGAGAGAGAGAGAGAGAGAGAGAGATCTTCCCAGTGGTGGAGGAGAAAGGAGAGAGAGTTCAGGCAAGAGACAGCAACTGGGCCAGTCAGCTTTCTGTCCTCTGCCTCTCCTAGCTCTGTCACCTACATTTGTCTCACATGTGAGATGCCCAGCCATCTCAGCTCAACTCCACTCTTGCCATACATTGTGCTGGTTTTCTTTACTTTATTTCCCTTCTGCGCTGATTCTTTCCTTTTGCTTTTCCATGTCCTAAGGAACATAGGCTGTTTTGGTTTGCAGGGTTCCGTACCTCAGCCTCCTGAGATGATTATTCTGTGGCATACACTTGCATATCTTTACTCTCTTCAGTGTTTTAACCAAAATCCCCTCACCCTTCCCCAACTTTTCTGCTACTGTGTTTTGCTCTCCTGTTTATACAGTCCTCATCTACTTTCTATCATCCCAATAATAAAGTCTTTGCTGTGTTTTTCCTTTGTCTTTTCCTTTCCACTCATACCTACAGTAACTAATATATATCATTAGCATACACAGTGCTGTCAGCATACCTTTACTCCCTGGCATACTGATGTTTGAGGGATGGTTGTGTAGTTGACTATTACTCCATTGTAACTGTTGTTGCAGGGGAGGTGTAGGGATAGAGTGTAGGACCTTGAATACCAGTTTCACAGGAAATAACACCTCAACCCAACCTCAACTTATCAATCCCAAACATTCCAAACATGAAACGTTAAACCAATGACCTAACTCCTAATATACAAGTCTCACTATACATTAATAACAACAGCAACAACAACAACAATAATAATAATATAATAACAGGTATCCTTCAAAAACTACCAATCCCATAATAATGGTCTCCCCAGGTATAAGAAATTCCAAAGGATTCAAAACAATGATGACAAAATTGTCCAAATAAATGAAAGAAAAATAAATAATGACTTCCAAGGGAACATGGACAAGCCATTGAAGGGAATGAGAAGTCAATGCAGGATGTGAAAATGGGTTCAACACAGAGAAATATGAAGAAAATGTGAAGCAAGATGACATTGGGAATGAAGACAGCAAAGTTCCCTTTTGGAAAGTAACTCCAGTGGCATGAACACCACATTCTCCTCTGATTGAAGTTACAGCTCCTTTCTTGGCCCCTGCCCTAACTGGAGTCCTGAATCAACTTGCTTCAAGTTTCGCCCAAGTTTGTCCCCAGGCCTTACCCATAGCTCCTTCCTGTGAATTTTAATATTGTTTATAAACTATACCCACAATCCAAAATTCAATGTGTGTGTGTGTGTGTGTGTGTGTGTGTGTGTGTGTGTACATGTGTGCGCGCGCGTGCGCACGTGGTTATTCCTGAGTTCATGCAAAATTCAGCTTTATATAATCCCTGAGCTCTCACCTACATATGAGACAAGAACCAGGGTGTACGTGGGGTTTGGTGACATCAGTGTTGGCCAGCACCCAGTGTACCCATGTCGTGACATCATTTCCCAGTCATCTCTGGAACGATTCCTTTTGTAATTGCTCTTTGGTCTGCTGAACCATTGGTTTCCTCACACTTTTTAACACAAACCTCAGCTCCTGGGAGCTGCTTGTACACAATCATTTACCAGTGCAGCCCACAAACCTTCTCATTTCATGGTCTGCATATAATATGGGGAATATGTATTCAACTGGTTTCTGTGCATTCTGGAAAATAACTGCTAACACTGCACCTTGATTTGTTTCTGACATTTTGTTTTTCAGAGTAAGTTAAGTGAAATCCAGAAATTGAAGACACCAGACTTATATTGTCTAGGTTGATAGTTCTAGTCACATGACGTGGGATGCTTAACATTTTGTAGTTGACTACATACAGCGTACTTATGGCTAGTTTGTAGGACCTTGGGGCTGAGGGGAAGACATGGGATGAGGGGCATACCTCTTCTGATCTCCAGGGGCACCAAGTATGCATTTGGTACACGTATATACATGCAAGCAAAACACTCATATACAGAAAATAAGTACATCTAAAAATCTTAAGTCTAATTTAAGTTAATCTCTCAGGAACTCCTTTCAAATCACAACCATAAAGGAATTTAACAACATTAACTAATACTAATAAAAATATGTTAAGAAAATTATTGAACTCTAGTTAAGTACTTTTATGGATAGGCAGTGGTGTGTCAAGTATCTAAAAATTAGTTCAGCTGATGTAATATTGAAACTTGGGCAGGGGCCAGGGAAACAGCTCAGTGGGTACAGCACTTGTCTCAAAAGCATGGAAACCTAAGTCACTTTAACCTTTATCCTTGATCCCTACCTTAGCCCCACATGACCTCAGGAGTACTCAGAAACATCAGGACAGAGGTGAGCCTGGGGAACTGAGCAGAACTCAGATGAATGACCTTCTTGTTTCATTTGGTGGTAAAGCCAACTTTAAAAATAAAATTGTTTAGGCTCAACTCAACTTTTTAGGCTTCCTTTAAACATATATATCAAAAGTGTGTGTGCAAAGAATGAATGACAAAGTCAGTGTGTCCTGATCAAGGAGCCAGTACACCTCACTTGGCAGAAGTGGAAAATAATTGACTCCAACAAGCCCGGGCATGCAGAGAGGCACTCTCATCCAAGTGTGCTATGCCCTGCCCCCATGTTTGGTGCGTTTCACAGTCCAGTTTTCCAGGATGAAATGCTCTCCCGCCACAGGAGATTCTTCATTTTGCTCTCACTAGACACTGCCAGAACTTCTGAACTATCCAAATCAGCTCTTCCGCTGGCTCTCACTATAAACTGTGATTGACTTTGTGGTGCTGGCGGGGTAGTGGCAGCTTAACTAAATATCTCTAGTCTTCTTTGTCCCTTAACCACCTTCTGGCCTGAGTTTGTTTGCAGAAACCAACAGGGAGCATGACCAGTTCCAAACACAGGCCAGGGCATGTCTCTGGGGTCTCAGGAGCAGAGGGGCACAGCTAAGAGGCTGGCCGTCCAGTAAAGCATTCTTTTGATAGTGACTTTCACTGATACCCTGTTATGCTTGCCCATAGGAACCTACCATAGCTGTCCTCTGAGAGGCTTTACGCAGAAACTGACTGAAACAGATACTGAGCCCCTCAGCCAAACATTGGATGAAGGTCGGGGACTCTTATGGATGAGTTTGGGGAAAGACTGAAGGTCCTGAACAGGATAGGAAGACCACAGGAAGACCAGCAGAGTCAACTAACCTGGAGCGCTGGGAGCTCTCAAAGACTGAGCCACTAATCAAAGAGCATACAGGGTCTGGACTGAGGTCCCCCCCACTCCCACATATGTAGCAGATGTGCAGCTCAGTTTCCATATGTCCCCAACAACTGGAGCAGAGGCTGTCCTTAAAGCTGTCGCCTGACTGTGAAATCCGTTCCCCAACAGGGTTGCCTTGTCTTGCCTTAGGCAAGGATGCACCTAACCCTGAAGAGACTTGATGCGACATGATAGGGGGGATACTGGGGGGAGCACCCTCTCAGAGGAAAAGGGAAGGAGGGATGGGGGAGGGACTCTGGGAGGTGGTGGCTGGGAGGTGGAGCAACATCTGAGATTAAATAAATAAATAAATAAATAAGAAGAAAAGCATCTGAGTCTTCTTAAATCCCTAATCTTCTCCTAAAGTCACCCACTGAGTCTGGTCAGAGGGCATATTCCCAGGCTTCTCACCAGGAGATTATGATAGATTTGGGAACAACGTTTTAAAAAGTATCAGTTACAATAATATCTTAGGGCATCCATATGACAGTGGGCCAACTGGCCCACAATCCTTTGCGGTTTTCTCCATTTTTATTTCCCATCCCCTGCCCCCTGTGTGTTCCCATAGCCTCGGCTTTCCGGCAGAGAAAATGGAATCCTACAGGGGACTCTTGCTCAAGTATTCTGTACATTATTGGTATTTCCTTGTCACTTACACCCGATCAGTTTCAAGAAATGTTTAAGTTGGTCACTGCCCGAGCAGGTCTGCGATGGGAGGTGAATTTGGAGAATAGAGATGCAGAACCTCACAGAGTGCAAACTTGTACCAGCGGCTCGTTTTTTTCTATCACAGATATGATCATGGAATCCTCCTGGCAGCTCTAGTTCATTTGAGAAGCCAGAGGCTTAGCGAGGCTCAACCACTTCTTCGAGGTCACAGAGACACTACGTGTGTCTGCATCCACTCTGATCCTGGATGGCAGGTTACCTGCCTATCAGCCACAGAGTCTCTGAAACACCAAACAAGCAAGTATGAAACCCCTTGTGTTTAGACCTAATAGGCTGAGAAAAGAACAAAAACTTTTTTGAAAATGCTTTCACTTGTTGGCTACAAGAGCATGACTAGTAATAACCATCTTGAGGAAGGAAATAATTTGGCTATTTATGCTTTAGGAATCCTGCCCCGCCCTCAGTGTCATACCTTCCAATGACCTCCTAGCTTGCTGTGCCCTCTGCTTGAGTCATGTCAGTGTGGCAGGAACTGGAGAAAGGGGGATTCCACTGAGTCTAAAATCTTAGTTCAAGAACGGATGGATGACTCAAGCGCCATTGGTAATGTGCCTTCCCAACCTGCAGTCCCCACTAAGAAGATGCACACGGTCAGCATACAACAGCAGGCCCTGGCCTCCAGAACTGCAGCTTTTGACAGATGGCTCAATTATGGACTCCAAATAAATACAATATTTGTTACACAGAGAAATTGTAAAATTAAATATATTACACAGAGAAATTGTAAGATACTTTGATAATTAGTGAACCTAGAATCACCTCTTTCCTTGTCTGTAAGGGAGTACCTTGATTGCATTAGCTAATATGAGAAGACTCATACAGACTGTGGGTGACCACTTCCTGGGAAGAGGATGCTGGGCTGTATAAAATGGAGAAATCAAGCTGAACAGTAGCAAGCATTAATTGTCCTGTTTCTTGGCTGTGATGCAGTGTCACAGCTGCTTCAAGCATCTGCTCCTTTGACATCTCCCACCATGATAGATGACTGTGTGCCAGAATAAGCCACTTCTCCCTGGAGTTGCTTCTGTCAGGGTGTTTTATCGCAGCAACAGAAAAGAAACTAGAATAGCATGAGTAAGTCAGGGAAGCCATGAGGTTGACAATGATGGGTGTTGAATTAATCTGACTCCTTCCTGGGCTGTCAGAAGAAGTGGGAAACATTGTCATAAATAAGAGTATTCAGCCAAAGTGCATCCCTGTCGATTTCATTCTTTGTGAGTTCAACACCCTCTGGGTGCTGAAGACACAGGGAAAAGGCAGGTGGGACAGAGATGAATCTTTGGTGACAGTAGGTATGATGCCTGCTGGGACTCAGGAGGAGCTGAGGCAGGGCTGACTTGCTCATTCAACCCAGGGGAAGCCGGAATGCTGAAGAACCAGGAGAAAGAGATGCTTGGTAACAAAACAGAAAGAGTTTTAGACAAAATGAAGAGCGAAACAAAACCACCAGGGCCGGAGAACATGCTTAAGAGACAGGGAAATGGCACATTTAATAGAATAAGTATATCAGCTGGTTAAAACCAATATGTTTTCTCTGAAAAAACAAGAAGAGTGTACAGTTAGGAACACTGAAGGAAAGGCTATGCTGAATCCAGTGTTTCACTATGATTGGCCACGGGAAGCCCACATGTAGAGTAAAACAAAACCAAATCTGGGCATTTCATTTATCCTCCAGTCATCACTTAAGTATAAGGGATACAGTGAGACACGTGCAGAAGTATGTAACACCTGTGTAGAGTGGACTGCCAGGACCCTGTGTGGAGTGGACTGCCAGGACCCCATGTGGAGTGGACTGCCAAATGCCAAGTGGCGTATTGTATCTGGTGGGACATTCCAAAGTGTGACTAAAAGCGCACAGCAAGCAAAATGGTATTTGGTCCCATCACATTGTTAATAAAAATGACTACCTCCTAAGACAGAAGGTCAGCTCCAGGAGGAGGCATCTCTCACAGAATTTCCTTTGCTGGACAGGGCTTCTTCGGAGGACACATGAGGAAAGCCTTTCAGTTTTGTTTTACCCATTAATCCACTTATGAGACAGACATTTCTCAAGATCTCTTGTGTTCTAGCAATCTAAAGGTTATAAGAACACAGAAAAAGCAAGAAGAAATGGCTTCAATCTCAAGAGTGATTCTGGGATGGGGCATAACTCCAACAGTATGAAATCAGCAACACAGACCTCACAACAGCACAGACAAGATACTATAGAAATTTAAAATTATTTGAAATGCTGTAGTAACAGGACACAATTCAAAAGCTACCTTAAGTCTTTGCTTCTTGATTTAAAGACCACAGATCCAACACCTGTTAAAAATGTAGTATCTGCCCAGAGCTAGTGTATTGAGACCTGTATTTTCCTAAGACCCCTCTGGTGGTGTGTGTTAAAGCCTGAGATATGCTTTTATTAAGCTTGTGAGATATTAAAGCTCATTTTAAATGTAGTTCTTAGAAAAATAAGTAAGCAGAAAGTGACCAAAACTAAATCACTCATTATGGTAAGATTAGTCTAACTACCATATAATCTTTCAAAATTAGTACTTCTTTCTCTCAAGTGCATCTTGTATTTCTAATTCTTATATTATTCCTCTTGAGAGGCATGCAGGTGTGCAGTGCACAAAGATAAAAAGAGAAGAGATAAATTGGCCCTCGCCGGAAAGCAGTCCAGGCTGGCAACCTACCAACCTAGATTCAGTGCTAAAATACGACTCCTGTGAGCTTTGAGGTGGTCAGCGGGCATGGGAGCTTAGATCTCTGTTTCACCTGTCTGCCAGCTGCCCTGTTGCCCTGCCACATCAACACTGCCATATGGATTCATGTGCCAGCTCAGTGCACATGTTCACTAAACATTATCTCGATACCAGCTAAATCCATTGCATGAGCTAATACTCAAAGGTACCTAATGGTGTCATCAAATGATTGCCAAAAATAAGTGTAAGAACAAATAGAAAGCAAATAATAGCAAAAGAGAAATAGCAAAGAGGACAAGTGTTCAGATACCAGAGATCCTAGTTTAGGAAATCCTGGCAGGCTTCATGAGGGAAGCAGAAGTCGCCAAGTCTTGAATGGACTGTACAAATTGGAAGTGGCCCAGTCTAGAGCAGTGGTCCTCAATCTTCCTAATGTTGCCACCCTTTCATACCATTCTTTATGTTGTGGTGACCCCCAACCATAAAATTATTTTCTTTGCTACTTCATAACTGTAATTTTTCTACTGTTGTGAATTGTACTGTAAATATCTAATATACAAGATATCTAATATGTGACTACTGTGGAAGGGATTGTGACCCACAGGTTGAGAACCACTGGTCTTGGACTTTATTTTCACTTTTAAGCATGTACACTTGTGAGTGTGTGTGTGTGTGTGTGTGTGTACTATGTATATTCAGGTACACATGGAATACAGACAAGGTGTCAGATCCCCTAGAGCTGCCTCATGCAGGTGCTGGGAACTGAACTTGGTTCCTCTGCAAGAACAATAAGCTTAACCTCTGAGATGTCTTCCCAGTCCCTCAGCACATTTTTTTTTATGGTAGGTCGGGAATGTAACTCAGGAGCAGAGCACTTTTCTAACATGTTCCATGTATAGCACAACAAAAATTAACTAAAACCTAAAAAGGGCATTTATATCAAAACATCAAGGATTGGGAAGATGACTAATTTCTCTGAAGAACTGGAATCTGGTAGTGGATCTGGCAAAATGGCTCAGCAGGTAAGGTTCTTGCCATAGCAACATGAGAATGGGAGTTTAAGTCTTCAGCAATCACACAAATGCCAAGTGAGCATAGAGAGCCACTTATTATCCCTGTGTATAAGGAGGCAGAGACATGGAATCCATGGAGCAACCTTCTAGACTAGCTGATTTGTCAAGTTCTGAGATCAACTGAAAGGCCCTGACTTGATATATAAAAAATGGAGGGAAAACATCTCAGGCCTCCACATACATACACACATGTGCACCCACATACTTATGAGCACACAATGCAGACACAATATGCACGTGCAAAAGTAGATCTAGTTGGTATGAGAGAACAAGCTGAAGGGAAGGCTTGGGGGTTTGCCATGACTAGCCTCAGATATCCAACTGTGGGCAGCAAAGATTCATTAGAGATTTTTGAATAGTTGAGTGACATGACTGTATGCTGGCTGTGGAGTCTGAGACAGCAGGTGTTCTTGGCAGGTGAGTGAGTGACCAGGGTAAGGAGATTCTTCCTTCCAATCCAAATAGAAGGCATAATTTTTATTTTAGTCTCTCACTATTTCCAACCCTCTGTCCCCCAACTCTATGCCAACTATGCAGTTGATAGATGCTGTATTAGTCAGGGTTCTCTAGAGTCACAGAATTTATGGGTAGTCTCTATATAGTAAGGGAATTTGTTGATGACTTATAGTCTGTAGTCCAACTCCCAACAATGGTCAGCAGCAGCTGTAAATGAAAGTCCAAGGATTTAACAGTTGCTCAGTCCCACAAGGCAAGCAGGTGAAGAAGAGAGAATCTTCCTTCTTCCAATGTCCTTATGTAGGTCTCCAGCAGAAGGTATGGCCCAGATTAAAGGTGTGTGCCACCATGCCTGGATCTGGTACTTGCTTTGTCCCAGATAACCTTGAACTCAGAGATCTCCCTGTCTTAGTTTTCTGGGATTCATAGCCACTATGCCTCAAGATCTCCATGCCAAGATTCAGGTCAGAAACTTGTATCTCCCAGCCTCCAGATTAGGATCACAGGTGAGCCTTCTAATTCTAGATTGTAGCTCATTCCAGATATAGTGAAGTTGACAACCAGGAGTAGCCACTACAGATGCTCAACACTCACGTTCTCAAAGGTTGGAGCTGCATCTTGCCCCCACAAAGGCTTTGTCTAAGGTTAAAAAGTGACCTCAACCACTGGCTTACCAAAACTGGCTTTTCACGCTTGTTACTGTGTTTTAGTTACTTTTCTATTACTGGAATAAAACACCATGACCAAGGATTGCTTTGAGCTTACAATTCTAGAGGGTTAGGAGTCTGTCACCATCATATCAAATAAGCATGACCATAGACAGACATGGTGGCAAGAACCAATGAGAGCTCACAGCCTGAACTCCAAGCAGTAAGCAGAGAGAGCAAACTGGGAGTGGCAAGAGGCTTTAAAACCTCAGCGACACACTCTCCAGTGACATACATCCTCCAGCAAGACCACACCTCCTAAGTCTTTCCAAATAGCAGCACCAACTGGGAACCATGTGTTCAGGTGCCAGAGCCTGAGGAGAGCATCCTCATTCAAACACCACCCTGGGCATGCTCTTTGACAGTAGTTACCTTTCACGGGAGCTGCTTCAGGGTATCTGTTGCTCCAGGAAATGCTTGCTTCCTTTTTCTGTGAAGCTGATCCCCTGATGTGCTCTTTCTTCTCGTGTCAGGCACAGAACTCGGCATCTAGATAGAGCTGTACAATGAACCTGTCTGCTAGCTTGCTTAGTATAAAACACAATGAACTATTGATTGCAGTAGGCCAAGCTTAGGGTATGACTTTTGTGAAAATATATCAAATATGAAGCTGGAAGAGAATGTCTAACCCCCTCCCACCCTTGAAAGTGGGATTTTCTCTGTCACCCAGCTCTGTAAGGCTGTGGTTGTTCCTAGGAACGGAGAGCTCTGGCCTCACTGTGGCCTACAGGTCAGCTAGATGTAGACATATACCGAGTACCAGGTCAGGTAGCACTTCTGCCCCTCTGGGATGCAATCAGGACATCCTGACCCCTTCCTAAGCCTCAGCTAGTGTTCAGCGTGCTGATCTTCACTCCTAGAAGCAGAAATGGGATGAAATCTTCAACTATTTAGAAGAGAGTTTTAAGTTAAGAACATTCCACATATTCCACTTGGCCTAGACCAAAGTACAAAGAGGTTGGTGTGAAATCACTTGCTGAGCGGGAGTGAAGTGAGACACGTTCAGTTGCTTCCCAGTGGAGGTGAGGAGTTGTTCCTCTTATTTCATAATCCCAGTGGAGAACCACATAAGTGCAAGGTTAGTCCTTCCTCATGAGGTACGGAGATCTTGCCTCCGCTCAGAGAAATAAGGAGGCCTCCATCTCCACATGGCCTCAGATCTCCCCAGTCAAATCACTGTAAGGTTTTTAGCCTCCTTCGACTTTTGACAAATTTATAATGGAAAAACAAGAAGCCAGTGAAGTAAGGCAATAATGCATGTGCATTCAAATTAGAAGTCATCAGGAGAGCCCACAGTGGCGCACACACTGCAATCTCAGCTCACGGGAGGCTGAGATGGGCAATGGAGAACCTGAGGCCACCTTAGTCTCCAAAGGACTAGCCAAGAACAACAGAACCTGAAGGGGTTCGATTCCCCAGTGTAGGGGAATGCCAGGGCAGGAAGGCGGGAGTGGGTAGAGGCAGGGGGAGGGGGAGCTGGGATAGGGGGTTTCTGAAGGGGAGACCTGGAAAGGGGAAAACATTTGAAATGTAAATAAAGAAAATATCCAATAAAATAAAAAGCTTCTGTCCCAGGGCAGGAGTGTTTTACAGCTAACTCTTCTGTTCAAATCCAAATGATTTGTTTCCAGCTGCCTAAATTGTAGTCAGCTACAGGCCTGGGTAAGTTGTGTTCACCAGAATCACAGTACATGACTACAGGCAGAGCAGAGAGAGTTCTACTGGCCCCTATCCACCTCTCCTGTCAAACAATAAACCCATTTTGGAGATGCCCATCTCGCCTTTCCTGCCAAAAACTCTGGTCCAGATGTACTTAGGGAGAAACTTGCAGATCTCAGTGGCGCTCCCTTCTCTCGCCAGAGTCCTCTTGTCTGCACTCTCTGTAGGAGTTCCTGGGGCAGCCTGGACTCAGCATGAATCCATAATCCATCATTTCTGACAACCTTGCATTCAAAATCATCTTAACAATGGCCCATGGGACCAGCTGGTGATCGCTGGAGTGCAAACATCGCCCTGGTCTCTACCCTCAAAGGCCAAATGGAAACTCCCCTGCATTCGTTGGCCCTGATCACACAGGCTTTCCTCAGAAGGTAAGAGACTAGTTCTGAGCTACAAATCTTCCCCACAAGCACACACAAAGTCAAAAAGACATTTGTTCAAAGGGCCTGCCACAGAGAAAACGGCTCTTTCACTTCTTTATTCATTTCTAATTTTCTTTTCCCGCCAAAATGCCTATAATAGCAGCAACAGCAGCAGAAGCAGCAGCAGCAGCGGAGGGTCTACAGGGACGCCTGCCATCTGACCCGCGGGTGCCATCCCTAATTCTGCTCCATCTGGTGTCTAGCAAACACAAAGGCTGGCAGCCGCTGTGGGTCAGGCTGTGCATTTGTGGAACACGGGCCACAGCCGCCTCGCGTCAAGGCGACGCGACACCCTTCTGGCAGGCGTGAGGGCTGGGAGCACTGGGCCAGACAGACAAAGGCCTGGGCCCCGCCCCGCCCCGCTCCTTGGCCGCACTGAGGACAGCTGGTCAGCCTCAGGCCTGAGCGGGGGATGTTTGTTCTCCTGGCCTTCAGCAAGAGGCAGGCGATTTAGGGACCTTAGTGTGCATTCCTCAGTCTGACTCAGTGTTTCAATCTAGGAGTTTCCTGGCATTAAACACACAATGATCTACAGACAGTGCTGCCAAGCGTATGAAGCACTACCTTTTTTGTGTACCAGCAAAACTTTGGACACACAATTTCAACTAAGAATGAGGGAGCCAGGTATAGTAGCTCTTTCTTGTAATCCAAGCATTTGGAAGCTGAGGCAAGAGGATTTCCAGGAGTTTGAGGCCATCTTGGGCTGCATATTAAGTTGCAGGCCAATCTGAGCTACAGAGGAGAACATGCTTCGAAAACCAAAAGCATTAAAATAAATAAAATTAAAGATAGATAAATAGATAGATAGACAGACAGACAAGACTGGGGTTGGGTTGGGTAACCATCTCAGTTCTAGCCCACCTAGCTATGAGCCACACCCTGTATTCCATCCCTAATACAGAAAGGGGTGGGAAGAATGAATGGGAGAGAAGAGAGTGGATAGCTCGGGTTACATAAATTATGAAGCAATCATCACTGTAAAATAGTCTAAGTGACCAAAAACGATTTGGGAGGAGTGTTGGGATCAAAGGATATGCATAAGGGCTCGATGTTACAAAATAAAAGAACTTGTTATAATATGTACTGCATTTATATTCATATACACAGGTATGTGATATACACAAAATATACACAACAAGATGTTCAAGGTGATGATTATTTCTAGGTAGTGAACTTGGGTCTGGTTTAATCTCTCTAGATGTGGTTATCTGTATTTTAGGGCTTTTATATCTTTCTATAAGTAAATAAATAAACTTTAGGGAGTATTGTGTTTCTGTGTAGTTGTCACATAAAACCATGGATGAAATGACATTATCTGTGGGTGCAGATCATTTACTTGTTAATAATGATGTCACTGATTCTCTTTTCTGTGTGGAAATGAGAAGGGAGCCCCGGCAGAGGCCTGGGGACTCCAATATTTACAAGTTAGACACAGAGGTAGAAAGAGACAAGATGAAGCCAAGAGTGGCCAGGAGAAGGGAAGCAGAAAACAGGGATCCCAGAGGCCAGGCAGGTGAAGGGAGGGCTGGACAGAGCTGGCTGTGGGCCCCTGTGAGGAGGCAGTCAAAGACTGAAGGAACTGCACCCTGAGATGTGTTTGTGGGTAGGACATTACCAAGGTATGTATGTAAGTGAGGAGATGAAGTTGGCTGAAGAGCAACAGGGACACGGAATTGGGACATAATGAAAATGGCCGGGTGGAGAGAGCAGGGGACATGATGCAGAAGAGTAAGGACACAAAGACAGGCAGGCTGGGTGGCGGGTAGACTGCCTTACATGGAGCTTGAACCATGATATTCACTCTTGGCAAGGAGAGAAAGCAGAGCAAAAGTGGGCATGACTCCAGGGAGCTGGGTATGCGGGGGTGGGGGGGGCATGACTCCAGGGAGCTGGGTATGCGGGGGGGGGGGGGGGCATGACTCCAGGGAGCTGGGTATGCGGGGGGGGGGGGGGAGGAGGACATGACTCCAGGGAGCTGGGTATGGGGGGGGTGAGGGGGGGAGAGGAGGGCATGACTCCAGGGAGCTGGGTATGCGGGGGGGGGGGGCATGACTCCAGGGAGCTGGGTATGCGGGGGGGGGGGGAGGAGGGCATGACTTCAGGGAGCTGGGTATGGGGGGGCATGACTCCAGGGAGCTGGGTATGCGGGGGGGGGGGCATGACTCCAGGGAGCTGGATATGGGGGGGCTGAGGGGGGAAGAGGAGGGCATGACTCCAGGGAGCTGGGTATGCGGGGGGGGGGGTGGAGGAGGACATGACTCCAGGGAGCTGGATATGGGGGGGGCATGACTCTAGGGAGCTGGGTATGTGGGCGGGGGGAGGGCATGATTCCAGGGAGCTGGATATGGCGGGGGGCATGACTCCAGGGAGCTGGGTATGCGGGGGGGGGGAGGGGGGAGAGGAGGGCATGACTCCAGGGAGCTGGATATGGGGGGGGGGCATGACTCCAGGGAGCTGGGTATGCAGGTGGGGGGAGGGCATGACTCCAGGGAGCTGGGTATGCAGGGGGGGCCTGGGGGGGGAGGCATGACTCCAGGGAGCTGGGTATTCGGGGTGGGGGGTAGGAATGAGGATTTTGTTTGTTGCATATATGCAATATGAATTGAAGAGTAAAGAGCATGAAAACAAACCCCTGAGCCAGGAGAGGGGGTTCCAGACACCCACACAAGGGATTGCTTGGTTCTGTGGCATCATTCACAAGTCAGTGGACACTTCTGAACATATTTTTCTTGGTACACTGGGGGATCTCCACCAAACTTGCACATACTGGTGGAGGAAAGGCTGCATTCCAGTGTGTTTTTCAAAGCAGAGCCCTGGGTCCGGGTGCCCTTCACCTCCTTACTAGGAATAGCTTCCTACCCCTGCCTGAAACTTGCTCTGATTTCAAGACTTAATTTGGGGGGAGGGGGTCATACCTGATAGAAAGCTGGGGAGGACTACCACCGAGGACAGGAAGTGTCACTGTATGAGGGCACCTGTTTCTAAAACTAGACCCAGAGTTCCTCAAGGTCCTCCAAAATGCACTGGTTTATTGTTATCTCTTGACTTCTTGGTGTGGAACTTAGAAACATTAGTTCAATAAATCTGTGCTGTGTGAGGAAAGGTTGGAAAGGGGGCAGCAGATCTCTGTATTTGTAACTGCGGGAGTCAAGCAGGTCTTCTGGGGTTTTGTAGTGCCAAGATCAGAACTTGAGGCTTCATGTTTGCCAGACAAATGCCCTGCCATGGGGCTGCATTTTGAATCCTACTTATAAAACACCCAAGAGTTGCAAATAAGCATTGGCTTTATTATTAGACAATATTTGGAATTAGAGAGACTATGTGTATGATCTGTTTATGTCTGTTGATACAGCATCATTATTAATAAAACCATGTTTGGAGCTCCAAAACTGTCCCAGGTTAGATAAGTTATGTGTTCTCTTCAGTTATAATTATCCTCACATTAACCAGGACCTTCTGAGTCATTCTCCTAAATTCACTGGTCCCCCATAGGTACTTCAGCACCCACATGGCACTGTCAGAGGGCTGAGTACTGAACAGGGTCAGGGTAGTTCCATTGGTCAAAACATTCAGATTAGTCTAGCCTTGAACTCGTAGCAATCCTCCTGCCTCTAGCCCAAAAGAGTTGGAATCGCAGATGTGAACTACCACAGCTGACTATGAATTGTATATCTTAATTTCTTTTCTTTTCTGCTACAATTTCATTAGCTGTATACACTAAACAACACCAAGAAGAGGAGAAGGAGGAGGGAGGAAAAGAGGAAGAGGAAGAGGAGGAGGAGGAATATTTGTGCTGCTGAAGATTTAAACCAGGACTGAAATCCTTTTCCATGTTAAGCAAGAGCTCAGCTACTGAGCTATTGAGCTGGTGCCCCAAGCAATTATTTTAATAACTCTATTGAAATATAATTTACATGCTATAAAGTTTATTAATTTTAAGTGTTCAACAAGTTTTAGTAAAATTTTAGTTGTACCACAACACCACAAGGTTCGTATTAATTTTATCCATGTAAATAAAGTCAGGCACATCATTAGTTTTTTTTTTTAATGAAATGAATTGCTTAGTACCTATAACTTCATCCCAAGCATGTATGTCCTAACTCCTTTTTCCTTTTCTCTCAGCACATCATTGTTAAATAACTTACATCATTTTCAGTAAACAATTTCACCTCTTAGGGAAGTAAATGGAATCACACAATAATCACCTTCCTGGGAACGGTGCTGTTTTGATAGCTCTTTTGAGGACATGCTCCACCTTCTATTTTTATGAAAGGAGGGAAAATAATCATAAATGGGGAGGCGGCTCTCTCCTTACACTACAGGAGAAAGTTGATAGCTGACATCTGATGATTTAATTGACAGCCCAGAGCCATGCTGCCACAGGCTCCTACTATCCTAACACCAGCAATACAACCCTCTACCAGCCTTGTGGTTTTTACTTAGCCATCCTGCCTTGTCATTTACTCCCATTTGCTCTGGATTATAAGAAGAAAATCTGCGCAGCTGCTGGGAAAGCAATGATCCCTGTTTTTCCTTGACTCTGTGTACTTTGGAGAATCCTAGATCTTAAAACACCAATCTACTTCTCTTTTACCAGTGACCTTAATGAAACACCATGCTGACTGCAGTGCCAGTAATTTTAATTGAAATATAGCTTCATCATGTTCTTATACCTAATACTGTAAAACTGACTAATTATTGATAAGAAAATGAGGTTTCTCATATCAATGTGCCAAGAAAGCACAGACTCACCTCAGCAAGTTTCATGACATGCTGTTCAAGAGCCATATAACAATAGAAAGTACTCAGAAAGAAATAAAGGACATCTTTCTAGAGTCCTCTCGAAAAAAAGCTATGTGGATGAAGTTCCTTACTGAAGAAGCTCCGGGTACCCAGAATATTGGATTTCATTTTGTTGTTTCAAAAACAGGTTGGGAGGATGGCTCTCAAGGTTAAAGCCCTTGCTGCACAGGCAAGAAAACCCAAGTTCAAGCCCCCAGAACTCACAGGAAAGTTAGGAGCACAATAGGAGTGTCTGTCATCATAGTGTTCCTACAGGGAAATTGGAGGCAGAGACAAGAGAATCCCTGGAAGTTCACAGGCCAGCTAGCCTGGTACCCAGAAGAAAAACAACAGAGTCCCTGACTCAAAGGGAAGGAAAAACTGACATTAAAGCTTTGTCCTTCAACCTCCCTCCACACATGCTCCATGACAATCACACAAATGTGCTCTTTTTCCTTCTCTCTGGCTGCCTCCCTTCCTCCCCCTCCCCTGTTTGTACTTGTACACACAAAATAAATTTAAAAAAAAAACATCTTGGAACTCAAAGATGTAAGAGGTTTAGGGCTGCTAGGGAAGAATTACCATCAAAAGTCTTATTTGGCTGTGAACCCTGAGTCTACACTAGCAACTAGACAGGAAAGATGTGCCCACTGGTGTGATAGTGGCAAGTCAATTAACAAGTGTTAGTAACCAACTGCTCTCTGATTAGACTAGAGGCCCAGTTCATAGCTGGCATTGTAAACCTGATCAAAACACTAAGCTGGAGACATCACAAGCCATGGTGGAGAAGTTATTGATATTGTTTCACTAAATGGACTTAGTATACCTTCAAATTGTTTCCTAAATAATTACATTTATACACATAGATTACTAGTGCCACCAACTTTGGTCAGCCAAGCTCAGTTTTGCAGTGAGGACCAATAACTACAGTGACTTATAACCGGTCAAAACACTAAGAGGAAGGGACTGGTTTTAAAAAATATTTACTTGTTTATTTATGTATATGTTTGTGTATATATACATTTATACACATAAACATATACATATATGTTCATGTGTGAGGGCATATACATGCCACAGGGCATGTGTGTCACAAAATAACCTTGGATGTCAGTTCCTGCCTTCCATTCTGTTGAAAGAGGGTCTCCCTTGTCTCTGCCACCACACTGTGTGTTCCAGTCTAGCTGCCATTGAATTCCCAGCTCCCAGTAGGAGTGTTGGGGTTACAAATACTATAACATCTAGCTTTTATATGGTTGTAGGGGTCTGAACTTAGGTTATCAGGCTTGCATGACAAGTGCTTTTAGCTACTGAATTATCTGTAGAGCCATAATGAGAGACTCAATCACATTTAGGGCTTCTATATCACCACCTCCAAGATTGAGGGACTATCATAGAAGATGAATCAGAAAGAATGTAAAAGCTAGAGGAAGTAGATTATGGACAAACACAATCATTAGGACATGATGTGGTTATTACACTTTTGATTCTATACAGTTGTAACTAACAGCCCAGAAACCACACAAGATTGGAACTCTCAGCATTCCCTTATATGAAATGGAAGAGTCCTTGAGCCACCCACTACCTGAGACCTATAAAAAGATAATGGCAGATAGAGGGAAGAGGTTCATGAGGCCCATTCTCCTCCCTGAGTATCTGTGGATAGTTCCTCGCAGAAAGAACTGGTCTCTCAGGAGTACTGACACAGAGGCCTTCAGGAGGCACAAGTCACAACCAGAGACAATAAGAACAGATAACAGATAACCAGATGGCAAAAGGCAAGGGCAAGAACACAACGCTACTTGACATCATCAGAACCCAGTTCTCCCACCACAGCGAGTCCTGGATACCCAAACAAACCAGAAAAGCAAGACTTTGATTTAAAACCACATCTCATGATGATGATAGAGGACTTTAAGAAGGACACAAATAATTCCCTTAAAGATATATGGAGAACACAGGTAAACAGCTAGACACCCCTAAAGAGGAAACACAAAAATTCCTTAAAGAATTGCAGAAAAAGACAACCAAATAGGTGAAGGAATTGAACAAAACCATTTGGATCTAAAAATGGAAATAGAAACAATAAAGAAATCACAAACGGAGACAACCCCAGAGATAGAAAACTTAGGAAAGATATCAGGAGTCATAGATGCAAGCATCACCAACAGAATATAAGAGATAAAAGAGAGAATCTCAGGTGCAAAATATAACATAGAAACATTGACACAACAGTTAAAGAAAACACAAAATGCAAAAAGCTCCTAACCCAAAACATCCAGGAAATCCAGGGCACAATGAGAAGAACAAGCCTAAGGATAATAGATATAGAAGATAGAGAAGATTTCCAGATTAAAGGGCCAGTAAATATCTTCAACAAAATTATAGAAGAAAACTGCCCTAACCTAAAGAAAGAGATGCACATAAACATACAAAAAGCCTACAGAACTCCAAATAGATTGGACCAGAAAGGAAATTCCTCCCATCACATAACAATCAAAACACCAAATGCGCTAAACAAAGAATATTAAAAGCAGTAAGAGAAAAAGGTCAAGTAACATATAAAGACAGACCTATCAGAATTATACCAGACTTCTCACCAGAAACTATGAAAGCCAGAAGAGCCTGGGCAGATCTCATACAGATCCTCAGAGAACACAAATGCCAGCCCAGACCACTATACCCAGCAAAACTCTCAATTACCATAAATGGTAATTGAGTATTGATATTCCATAATAAAGATATTCCATAATAAAACCAAATTTACACAATATCTTTCCATAAAACCAGCCCTACAAAGGATAATAGATGGAAAATGCTAACACAAGGAGGGAAACTACACCCTAGAAAAAGCAAGAAAGTAATCCTCTTCCAACAAACCCAAAATAAGATAGCCACACAAACATAAAAATAACATCAAAAATAACAGGAAGCAACAATTGCTATTCTTTAATATCTCCTAACATCAATAGACTCAATTCCCCAATAAAAAGACATAGACTAAAAGACTGGATACATAAATAGGACCCAGCATTTTGCTGCATACAGGAAATGCACCTCAGTGTCAAAGACAAACACTACCTCAGAGTAAAGGGCTGGAAAACAATTTTCCAAGCAAATAGTTCCAAGAAACAATCTGGAGTAGCCATTCTAATATCAAATAAAATTGACTTTCAACCGAAAGTTATCAAAAAAGATAAGGAAGGACACTTCATACTCATCAAAGGAAAAAAATCTATCCAGAAGAACTCTAAATCCTAAATATCTATGCTCCAAATACAAGGGCATCCATATTCATAAAAGAAACCCTTAGCCAGACTAAAACCAGAAGGCACAGAGACAGTATCCAAATTAACAAAATCTGAAATGAAAATGAAGATATAACAATAGAAACTGAGGGAATTCAAAAAATCATCAGATCCTATTACAAAAGCCTATACTCAACACAACTGGAAAATCTAGATGAAATGAACAATTTTCTAGACAAATACAAAATACCAAAGTTAAATCAGGATGGGATAAACCATCTAAACAGTACCATAATCCCTAAAGAAATGGAAGCAGTCATTAAAAGTCTCTTAGCCAAAAAAAGCCCAGGACCAGATGGTTTTAGTGCAGAATTCAATCAGACCTTCAGAGAAGACCTAATACCAATACTCTTCAAACTACTCCACAAAATAGAAACAGAAAGAACACAACCCAATTCATTCTGTGAAGCCACAATTACTCTAATACCAAAACCTCACAAAGACCCAACAATTTCCCTTATGAATATCGATGCAAAAATATTCAATAAAATTCTTGCCAACCGAATCCAAGAACACATCATGATCAAGTAGGCTTCATCCCAGGGATGCAGGGATGGTTCAATATACCGAAATCCACCAATGTAATCCACTACATACACAAACTCAAAGAAAAAAAACCATATGATCACTTCATTAAATGCTGAAAAGGCATTTGACAAAATTCAACATCCCTTCATTTTTTTTTGTTTTGTTTTTTTTGTTTTGTTTTTTGTTTTTGTTTTTGTTTTGTCTTGGAAGGATCAGGAATTCAAGGCCCATACCTAAACATAGTGAAAGCAATATTCAGCAAACCAGTAGCCAACATCAAACTAAATGGAGAGAAACTCGAAGCAATCCCACTAAAATCAGGGACTAGACAAGGCTGTCCACTCTCTCCCTATCTATTCAATATATAAGTCAGCATGTAGAAGAATGCAAATCAATCCATTCTTATCTCCCTGTACAAAGCTCAAGTCCAAGTGGATCAAGGACCTCCACATAAAACCAGACACACTGAAACTAATAGAAAAGAAACTGGGGAAGAGCCTCAAACACATGGGCACAGGGGAAAATTTCCCGAACAAAACACCAATGGCTTATGCTCTAAGATTAAGAATTAACAAATAGGACCTCATAAAATTGCAAAGCTTCTGTAAGGCAAAGGACACTGTCAATAGGACAAAACGGCAACCAACAGACTGGGAAAAGATCTTTACCAATCCTACATCGATAGAGGGCTAATATCCAATATATACAAAGAACTCAAGAAGTTAGACTCCAGAGAACCAAATAACCCTATTTAAAAATAGGGAACAGAACTAAACAGAGAATTCTCAACTGAGGAAACTCGAAGGGTTGAGAAGCACCTAAAGAAATGTTCAGCATCCTCAGTCATCAGGGAAATACAAATCAAAACAACCCTCCTCACACCAGTCAGAATGGCTAAGATCAAAAACTCAGGTGACAGGAGATGCTGGCGAGGATATGGAGAAAGAGGAACACTCCTCCATTGTTGGTGGGATCGCAAGCTGGTACAAACTCTGGAAATCAGTCGGGCAGTTCCTCAGAAAATTCGACATAGTATTATCTGAGGACCCAGCTATATCACTCCTGGGCATATATCCAAAGGATTCTCCAACACATAACAAGGACACATGCTCCACTATGTTCATAGCAGCCTTATTTATAATAGCCAGAATCTGGAAAGAACCCATCTGTCCTTCAACAGAGGAATGGATACAAAAAAAAGTGGTACATTTACAGAAAGGAGTACTATTCGGCTATTAAAAATGATGAATTCGGAGAAAGAGGAACACTCCTCCACTGCTGGTGGGATTGCAAGCTGGTACAACCACTCTGGAAAGCAGTCTGGCGGTTCCTCAGAAAACTGGGCATGACACTCCCGGAGGATCCTGCTATACCACTCCTGGGCATATACCCAGAGGCTTCCCCTGCATGCAATAAGGACACATGCTCCACTATGTTCATAGCAGCCTTATTTATAATAGCCAGAAGCTGGAAAGAACCCAGATGTCCCTCAACGGAGGAATGGATACAGAAGATGTGGTATATTTACACAATGGAATACTACTCTGCAATTAAAAACAATGAATTCACGAAATTCTTAGGCAAATGGTCAGAACTGGAAAATATCATCCTTAGTGAGGTAACCCAATCACAAAAGAACACACATGGTATGCAGTCACTGATAAGGGGATATTAACCCAGAAGCTCAGAATACCCAAGACTCAATTCACATATCAATAGATTTCCAAGAAGATGGAAGGAGAGACCCCTGGTCCTGGAAAGACTGGATGTAGGGGAATACCAGGACAGAGAAGCAAGAGGGGGTTGAATGGGGAACAGAGGGAGGGAAGGGGGCTTATGGGACTTTTGGGGAGGGAGGAAACAGGAAAGGGGAAATCATTTGGAATGTAAATAAAAAAATATAGAAAATAATAAAAAAAGATGAATTCATGAATTTCTTAGGCAAATGGATGGACCTAGAAAATATCCTGAGTGAGGTAACCCAATCACAAAAGAACACACATGGTATGTACTCTCTGATAAGTGGATATTAGCCCAAAAGCTCGGAATACCCAAGATACAATTCACAGACCACTTGAAGCTCAAGAAGGAAGACCAAAGTGTGGGTGTTTCTGCCCTTCTTAGAAAGGGGAACAAAATACTCACGGGAGCAAATATGGAGACAAAGTGCAGAGCAGAGACTATCCACAGACTGTCCCACTTGGGGATTCATCCCAGATATAGTCACCAAACTCCAACACGATTGTGAATGCTAAGAAAGGCTTGCTGAAAGGAGCCTGATATAGATGTCTCCTGAGAGGCCCTGTCAGAGCCTTACAAATACAGAGGTGGATGCTTTCAGCCAATCATTAGACTGAGAATGGGGTCCCAATGGAGAAGTTAGAGAAAGAACTGAAGGATCTGAAGGGATTTGCAACCCCATAGGAAGAACAATATCAACCAACCAGCTCCCCCGAGAGCTCCCAGGAAGGAAACCACCAGCCAAGGAGTACTCATGGCTCCGGCTGCATAGGTAGCAGAGGATGGCCTTGTCCGGCACCAATGGGAGGAGAGGTCCTTGGTCCTATAAAGGTTTGATAGATGCCCCAATGTAGGGGAGGCGGAAGGCGGTGGGTGGGTGTAGGAACACCCTCATAGAAGCAGGGAGAGGGGGAATGGGATAGGGAGTTTCCGGGAGGGGGGAACCAGGTAAGGGAATAACACTTGAAATGTAAACAAATTTTAAAAAAAGAAAAAGAAAAAAAAAGAATTTAGTTCTTTAAAAATTTAATGCAAGCAGTGTTTTAAGACCCTATCCATCCTCTCCCCAACTCCACCCCATCCCCATTTCATATCTGCCCAACTTCTTCTATTTTCTCAGTCATTCTACCTAACCACCCGCATGCTCAGACTGTATCCCTTTGCCAAGATTTCTAAAGTGTTCATGTATATGTCTGTCTTTCTGAAGAAACTTTAAATACTGAATTTCAGCTTTCCCATCAGCTTCTGTGATAGCTATCCACGATCTGCACACTGGAGATAGTTGGTACTCTTCATGCTTAACTGAATGGAAAACAACCTTAACTGTTTAGTTGTATCACATTTGAAGCCGTGGGTTCTGAAGCATATCATTCCTCATGGCATGTCTCCCTGGGGCTGGGACCAACTTGCCTGCTCTCGGTTTGAAGTAATGAAGTAATTGAGTTGAAGTAAAACACTAGTCGAACTGATACATATGGTGGTTCTTTTAAATGTATTGTTTCTATTGTGTCTAAAGTGATATAGGTTCTTGGCTGCTTTTAGGACAAAAGTTCAATTTCTTAGCAGGATTCATAAGATCCTTTAGGATGTGGCTTCCATAGACATGTTCACAGCATTGCTTCTTCAAGGCAAAGTGGACCACTTGTCATTCCAAGTATGCCCTTAATTTTTCACTCTCTAGTTTTGCCCATTCTTGTTCTCTGGGGCTAAAATGCAATTCCTAATCAGAAGTCAGTATTGGAGTAGAGCCAAGTCTTGATAGATCTTGCATAAATCGTGAATGCATTATTCTACAAATATCCACTGAACACCTGCTACATTCAAGGCACAGTATATGTGCTTGAATAACAGTTGTAGACAAAATACGAGTTTTCCTTTTCTCTTAATCATCCTTGTGTTAATTAGACCATCTGTACAAAGAATGTGAGTTGGACATCAATTTACAATAAGTTGTTTTTTTTAATGAATGAATTCATTTGACCAATAAAAATGTTTCACCTGTGTGTACAATTCCATTGTTTGTAGGCTATCATTATTTCAGTTCATCCTAACTCCAAAATTCTTCTGCTTCCTTGAGCTGGCCAACTTAGGCTGGTGCCTGAGCAAGGACGAGCTTCCTGGCTTTTTTCTACCCCTCCTCCAGATTAACCATCTCTGTCATGAAAAGGGAGCTTAATGTGAAAGGACAGATGACAATAGCTCTATTTTCTAAAAGAAAAAGTAGGCAGATGAATGGATGGTTAGATGGATGGATAGATGGATGGATGGATGGATGGATGGAGGGAGGGAGGGACAGATGCATGGACAGACAGATAACTCTCAGAGACATGTTGAAGATAATTGAAACCACTGATATTTGGAAATAAAAGTCTATCTTACTGTTTTGACCAAGATAATATAAATCTAAAATATCAACATCTGAAGTTGACAAAGTTTATTAAAATTTGCTTTATAATCAATTAAAGCTTTAAAAATTATCAGTATAATTTGTTATGATGGTAAAAGTTTTAAATGTAAGTAATTTGTGTTTCCAGTCTTGCCTATGCTGTTTAAGTAATTTAACATTTCAGTAGAGGAAAGGCAGAACAATCACTAATCCATACGTTCTAACACACTCTCTCAGCTTGAAAATGTCCTTCCTTTATCTCTGACTTGATACAAAGTTTTAAAGGGTTTTGGCTGTAATTCCCACACCCCTCCTTCATACTTTAACCCAATGTCTTATTTATATTTTTTTCTTTTACAAAATTGTAATGTTAGGTTTCTGATTCAGAAGACCCAAATTCAAACCTATCTCTAAAGCTTACTACATATATGGGAAGGTTTTAAGGGACTCTACAAAAGTAGAAATGGGATTGAGTATTGCCTTTCAATGGCAAAATAAATAAATAAATAAATAAATACAATAAAAAAAATACTGAATCTCACATCTGGAGACACCAAGATTTCAATCTCCTTTTCTGAGATTTCTTTAGGCAACTTACCAGAAATACTTAGCTAGAACCTCTCGATGATTGCAGTTTGATTCCCTGTCTATACCTGAGACTCAGAACTCACAGGGACCAGTGCGAGCGGCCTTGACATTTAAGCATCAGTTAATAACAAATTCACCTTTATGAGTATGATATCGAGCAGGTGAAATAACTTTCACACTTTCACACTTTCAGACTCAGAGGTTACCATGAGGGGCATGTAAGTTGCTACTGTTAGAAAGCATGGAATTCCACTGAGCACAGTTAGTATCCTCTAATACCAGAGGCCAGGTGGTGAATACTGTCTAAAAAACACCCAGCAATGTGTCCTGCACCTTGGAGAGACCAAGTCTTTTCCAATACATTATTGTCAGTTTTCAGCAAACAATCTCTACCTTTATTAAATCACTTTTAATGGATTTTGTTTTTAGAATAGCAGGTTTTGTGCATTTTTACCAATGCTTCACTAGCAATGAATGGTCCAAATGGGAATTCAGTAAAGCAATGCTTTATCTGGGTCTTCCCCTTGATTATTCCTTCAGAAAACAATACATAATAAGATCTGATTCCCACCCCCACCCCTGAGCATTGAAGCATCTAGAAATGAGATTAGATGACTCGAGAGATCCAACGGCTCTGCCCTGGAAGCAGACGGGCCATTCATAAGTTTGTAGTCCCTAATTCAGAATCATCTCCAGTGGATTTCCTGCTCAAGCTGGTCTACTTACTGAACAAAGGCCTAGAGACACCGTATCACGCCCCACTGGACATACACACTGTCCAGGGCTGGCCTCTCTGGTGGCCTGAACTCATCAGAGACTCGGGGCTCTGTGGGCTGCTTTTACAATCACTTCAAGCTGCTCAGACTTTCCACGTCTTCCTGCTGGGACCCCATTTTTTGAGCCTAATATCACCACGAAGGCTTCTATGAGCTATTTCCTCTAACAGCTTTCTCACCAGACACACACTTCCCTCTGGTGACTAATCTAAAAAAGTAGAAAACTGCAGGTTGGTTGGTTTGTTGGTTTACAGTAAATAAGAGAAGAAAACCTTTGGCAGTGGCCAATGAAAGTTGTCCCTCAGTCACTACTCCACAGTTCACTAAATGCTTCTGCAATTATAATTTCCTCAGCCACAGCCCAGAGTTAGCTGCCTTTCTGTAATAACCACAGAAGGAAAGGAAACAACACTATAAGGTGAGTAGGAGATATTAACCCAAACAGATCTGGGGCAACATGGCAGGAAAATAGCCACACACAGCCTTAGGGTCACAGAAAAAGCAAGTCACAGAGTAAGATGTGCCTTTTATTTATTACCCCATGATGTCTCTGTCCTTTTCTTCTTCTCATGTTAAACAAAGCAGGGCTGGGAATGTGGTTCAGTGGGCAGAATGCTTGCTCAGCACACACAGAGTCCTACAACACATCATGAACTGGCTTTGTTGGTACATGCCAATAATCTCAGTACTTAGAAGGTAGAGAAAGATGGATTAGAAGTTCAAAGTTATACTCACATATATAGCAAGTTCAAGACCAGCCTAGGCTCTATGAAACACTGCTCAAAAAGGGGGGGGGATAAATAATGTTTTAAATTCTTGGAGATGAGATTGTTGAATATATATAAACAGATAATATTTATAGTAGATGTCTAGCCACTACTTACCCACTATGTAAGACAGAGACCTTATCTTATACATTCAAAATTTTTGAAATTTTAAAATTTAAATTTAGTAACTTAAATTAAATTTAAAATTAATTAATTAATTTGTTAAAGTAGACAAAAAATACCTGCTTGATTTATTACTTTTTGATGCTATGGTAAATCTTAGATTTTTACCTCTTGAGAGACTTAACCCAAACTGACACACTAGATGCTATCAAGTTTAAAAGTTTCTGAAATGTATAGTCAGTGATAGGACACTTTCTTTACATGCACAGAACCTTGGGTTCAATCTACATGAAGGTAAATAAATAAATAAATAAATAAATAAATATTTCTGTTCAGCAAAGGAAATAATTAACAGTGACAAGATAGCCTAAAAAATGGGAGAACATTCTGGCAGCTAGTCTTCCAATAAAGGATTAATACCCAGATTATATTAAAAATCCTAAATAATTTAATACCCAAAGAAATATTAATTCAATCAATAGATGACCTAATAGACTAAGCAGACACTTCAGAAAAGGAAATACAAGTGAATAGTGTTGGGGAAACATTTGACATGTTTAGTCATCAAGGAAATGCAATTTCAAATTATATTACAATGTCATCTTATCCCCATTAGAAAAAAAATATTTTATTATAAACACTGAGAGAATGTTGGGAGAAAGAATCTTTACACATTGTTGAAAAGGGTATGAGTTAGTATTACTACTACAGAAACTGGACAAAGAATCTTTAAGAGAAAAAGAAAACTAAAAATTGAGCTATTTTATGACCCAGCTATACTACTCCTAGAACTACACCCAAAAGGAATCAGATGAGATACTGTAGACTTTGGAAGATCACGCCCAGGGATGAATCTGTGCTTGCTGCAGCACACGGGAACTATCCTGCCTCATCCATGAACCATGTCTCTTGGTAATATTCCACACCCTTTTGCTTCTCTATCTTTTGTTTTGGGCATTCTGTCTGCTTCTTCTTTGGCTACTCCAGGCTATCCTTGCCCTGTAGGACCATACCAAAGTCAGGGGAGGCCTGTGTCACTGTTACTCAGTCAGGGTTTCCTCTGCCTGTTGTTGTACTGAAAGGGAAACTATATTAGCACAGGGACCTAGTAGAGGGCCTGGACTCATGCTTACCAACTGAAAGCAAGCCCTTCACGTTCTTGGCAGCTCATAGTCTTTCCTTAATCATATCTCTTCCTTGTTCTCTTAGAGAACTAATTTTTTTCATTCTTTCACAATTTCGTTCACATGTTCTTTAAACATAGCTCTGCACATTACCCATATTTCCTTCCTCTCCCCTCAAGTCCCTCTTTCTTTCCATCTTCCTTCCTTTGGTTCTCTTTCTTGTCTTTGACACATGGCCCAGTGCATTTAACTAGGATTGCTTTCAAGAGTTGTCTAAGCAAGGCAGATTACCAGTGACTACAGTAAGCACTGAGATCACCAACGTTTCCCACAGCAATGTTTCCTCCTTTTCCTTTCAGATGATTCTGCAGCCTTTTTAATGAACGAATGAACATTTTAGGAATCACATCTTCTGACACATGTCCTTCCCCAAGATCAAATATCACTTCTAGATAGCTTACATGAAATGAAGATCTGCTCCTCTCACCTCAACTTGTACAACTGGAAGAGGCATGGAATTTCAAAAATCCTCATGGAGTTAGCAGAGGCCTTCATAGAGACTCAAGACAGTCCAGCTTTTCCCTGCTGGTTGTTTTTTCTTAGATGACTTGACTCCTTATGTATTGCCTGCGTGCTATTTTGGCCTCCAGTCTGCTTCCCATAGAATGCATGGCCTACTAGGATAGGCTTATTTCAGGAACCACTTCAGTACCATCCCTCCTCCATCAATTCTTCCACTCACACCCTAGACTTGGGCTCTTTGTTTGGGTTTTTTTAATATTATTTATTTATTTACTTAATGTGAGTACACTGTCACTGTGTTCAGACACACCAGAAGAAGGAATCAGATCCCGTTACAGATGGTTGTAAGATGGGAGTTGAACTCAGGTCCTCTTAACCGCTGAGCCATGGCTCCAGTTTTTTGTGGGCTTTGAGAACGGGTGTCTCTGTCTACCTGGCTGTCCTGTAATCTGCCTGCCTCTGCCTTCCACATGCTGGGACTAAAGACACGCTCTACTATGAGTCTACTTAGGTTCTTTAAATATGGAACTGACTTTCTGCCCCAAGTCTTTACCTAGTGTTCCCCAATCTACTTGTCTGTTTGCCTTAGGCTAATCAGTCTGAGACTCATCACTTCAGACATAATTTTCTCCCAAGGAAAGCAGATCCTTTTTCTTTGTCACACCTCATATGCAACAATTATTTTCCACATAGCACTAGAGTAGTCTGTCTGCTCTCCCAGCAGTGCTGTTCAACTCTGCTCACCACTGCCGTCCTTGACTGTCTGCTAAGTGTCAGATAAATCCTGCTGTACAAGACTGACTTCTGGCTTCAGGGAGCTTACAATCTGCTAAGAGAGGAAGGGGCTGAAAATGTGGTATTTCTCTACTTTCCTAATGAAGAAACCTAAGCCAGGATTTTGCACAAGGTTACAGTTTAATTCAGGTTAAACTCAAAAGATTCAAGAAGACACTCACTGTAGCTTACTAAATTATCTGTTATGACCTGAGCTTTATTCTGAATTACAGTAACCTTTCCTGTTAACACCCAGTAATCTGGAATTGCCCAGAACTGTGAATGCACTGACCAATACACAATAGTCACTTACCACATGTGGCCTTTAAGTCCATGAAATGTGGCTGCTCTGAATTTATGTGCAAAATGGACATTTTTTCCTACCTTTATAAATTTCATTATAAAAAACACCCATTGCATATAAATGACAACATCACACACTGAAAGTAACCAGAGCCAAAGTCCATACAACTATGAGTGTTATATAATAGAACAGGCATTAGAAACAGAAGCTGTGGAGCGATAGATTAAATTTCACTTTCAGTATTTTATGCACTTATCCACAAAAGAAAAATCTAGTCTACAACAGAATTAGAACTTAACTTCATATCCTCATCTACAGCTCATATCCATCACCTGCACAGAGTCCCTCCTTGTCCACTTACATTTAGCCTTTCTTACTTTTTCTTCATGTTATACTGTACCCACACACACATATGTTAACATGTACACATTAGATTCTGCACATAAGAACATGTAGGTTTTTTCTTTCCAAAATTGTGTGACCTTGCTTAATATTATAAATTCTAAGTTCATCCATTTTCCTGTAAGTTTTTTCTATTTAGAGCTGAGCAGTATTCCAAGTTTTATATGTACTAAATCTTCATTATCTATTTATCTTCTTAGCTACTGTAAATAAAGCAGTAACAAACACAAATATCTTAATGCTATGGAATTCTCTGGGCGTATGCCCAAGAGTGAAATAACAAATCCTATGGTATTTATGCTTTAATTTTTTGATAAATTTCTGAGCTGATTTGCACAATGGCTGTATCAATCTGTACTGCCACAGACGGTGAATGGGTGCCTTTCTCACCACACTCTCTAGCTGTTGTCAGACTGTTCTCAGGAGCCATCCTGTCTTGGGCAAGGTGTTATCTCAATGCAGTTTTCGTTTCCATTTCCCTGATGGCTAGGAATGTTTAACACCTTTTAAAATAATGCTTGGCCACTTGTTCTGTTTTTTTCTTTTAGACTATCTACCCAGTTCATTTGCCCATTTGTTGATTGGCTGCTTTGTTTTCTTGGTATTTAATTTCTGCAATTCTTTGTAAATTATGAATACTGGTCCCTTGTTTGAAGTATACTGAACATTGTATTTCAAAGACTTAGAGCTGGGCAGTGGTGGCACACGCCTTTAATCCCAGCACTTGGGAGGCAGAGGCAGGTGGATTTCTGAGTTCGAGACCAGCCTGGTCTATAGAGTGAGTTCCAGGACAGCCAGGGCTACACAGAGAAACCCTGTCTTGAAAAACCAAAAAAAAAAAGACTTAGAAAGAAAAAAAAATACTCAATTTATAATTTTGTAAAGTAGTCCCATGTTAAACTTATAATCTTTTCAATATATTGATTTAAACAAAATAGATCACTAAACTGTAAAAAATTAGATACCTTCTCTTTTCTCAGAGCTTAAGTAAGAACAAAAGTCAGCAATCAAATGAGAGGTCTGCAGTCTGCTCCGCACTGAGCAAACAGAGAGCTTAGGAACAAAGTCTGGGTGAATCTGATAAGTGAGTTAAGTGATACCAGAGAGAATGTCAGCTCCAAATACACAAGATATTAACACATGTTATAAAGAAGTGCAGCTGACAAAAGTACAAGGAATTAGTAGAAATCCAGTTAGGTTGATAACTATTTAGTGACCACTGATTTGGTGAGTATGGACATTTCTGTGGGAAGGCAAGAACAAACATCAGGTTGAGAAGAAAGGCTGGGTAAAGGTTAACAGGTGGGCAACTGCAGAGAACTTAGAAGGGATGATGTCTATCTAAGATTCATGTAGTGGAACAGAATAAGCTCTCACTCATAAAAACGTGAATGTAATTACCCAGGAAGAAGTCATTTATGCCATGCAGAAGCTTAAGGTTAAGTTTAGTTTAGCAGGAGAAATGAGCCTGGCATACACGCTGGGGAGTAATGCATTAAGTTCTGAGTGCCGGCTTTGCTACACAGAGGTAGAATAGTACCAGGAATACTTCTTTACACTTGCTCTGATTCAGCTTAGGCTTCATTTTTGCAATGTGCTGAAACAGAGAGCAGCTCCCCCATCTTTAATACTGCAGCTTATATATTTACAAGCTGTGAGCATATCCATGAAATCAGCATCTGGAGCCAAAAGAGAACATTGCAGCACCCTACACAGCCACTCACGCAGAGCGAACCCCATCCCAACTTCTAACAGCAAACATTAGCTTTGCTTAGCTTTATACTTTTATATAAATGGAATCATCTATGATGTAATTTTTTGCACCCTATACTTAATTTTAAAGAATCAGTCTAAATCGTGGACAACCGAAGTCCATCTTCAGCATGGTATTTGGACAAGTCTCTTAACATAAACCTACTCCATATCCACAAAAGTTGACTGTAAGAGTGTTTATTTCAAGAGAGCTGTAAGGATTAAAATGAGATCAGGTACATACAGGGTTTAGCATAGTACCTGGCATGTGGCTGCAGTTGCTATACTAGACTAAAATTTTAGTTTGTGCAAGCCTCCAGGGCATCATATGACTCTAATTCTGTTTGGTGAGCAGCCTGCTGGGCTGCGTCCAAACGTTCTACTCACATGTAATAACAAACTTGGCTGTAGGATCTAGCTCACTTTTTTAGCCAAAGGGAAAGTATCTCTGTTACACATTCATCCCTTTATCTAGAATATCAGCTTCTTAGTTACTGATGACCCTTAATGAAATACCATAATGGTTGTCACACTGCCCTCTCAGAGTGTCCCCTGAACCTAGCATGGAGACATGGAAAGTAATAAAGTTGAATAAGTGCTAACTGTATTAGGACTTAAGAAATTGTCAGACTACACTGAAACCTTTGAGCTATCGTTGACAAAATTATATAGTTAAAACTGAACAGAACTGACAAGATGGTTCATAGGTGGTAAAAGGGATTGCCTGAATTCCATCCCTGGTACCCATGTGGTTCAAACATATTCTCTGCTTGGCTTTTAAATAATCACACCAGTCCTAGGAACTTCAGAAAGGGCAACATATACTTCATGAAATTAAGTGTACCTCAAATCCAATAGCTTTAAATGTACTTGCACCAAGATAAGTCTTCAACCACACTGGCTACAAAACTTTTCCAAGTGCATTTTAGCTTGTCTATCTCACATATTCTTGTTGAGCATATCTATATTAATTAAAACAAAACAGTGGAAAGTTAATTTCCCAAAGCATCTTTCTCGATTCAGTTTACCCTCCACTCTCTAATACACTTTCATTTCTCAGAGAATAAGTATCTCTTCAAATACTATCATCTCTTTTACATTTAGAAATTAAAGATCTGATTACCTGGCTGGCTTGTCACTCCATAACTGATAAAACAGTAAATTATATGGTTATAAAAAAATGAGCTAAAAGATCTTCAGAAAGTTTCTTGAATATAAGGCAAAACCTTTTTTATGTAAATAACTAGGAAATCAAAGCTATTTGTAAATCTGTTGTATAACTAGTATTCCCTGGCAATAACTAATTATTAAAACTCAACATTTACCAAGATTGTCTAAGTACTGAAGCTCAGAAACAAAATATAATCATGGAAACATGAAGGATAGGAGGAACATTTTATGAAGCACTCAGGAAATGCTTTATAGGCCTGTGCTATATGGCTGACAATAACATTCTAGAGACAGTATAAAAAAGGGTAACACCGCAAACACAGATTATGAAAAATAGTAGTGTATATAGATGTTCTTGGGAGAGTCAAGTCCCTGAAGATTTGAAATGAAGTGTGGAAACCAGCCCCAAGTTGAACATAAATAAGAATCATCATTATTGGACGACCCTAGAAATTTGGTCACATCTAGTTCTGGTTATTATTTCCTTCTGTTTACATCAAAGGTGAGAATGGACCTAGTCCTCTGCAGTTTTATTTTATATACAAACGAACAGAATTCTGGTTTCACATACCAAGTCTTAAAAAATTATGTAAGCCTTCTACTGAGAGTTAAACTCATTTTCAGCGACTTAATTCCAACGGACTGCTAAACCTAAAAAAACAAAATAATGGTGATGAACTCACCAAGACAATACAATGTTTCTAAAACCTAACTCCTGGCTACTTGGCCCTTCCCAGATAACACTCTAATGCCAGGGCAGCTTCTTGCTATCTCTATAGAAGGAAATTCAAAGTAATGTACAATTCAAGTAAAGATATAAAAGTGGCTGTATGCACAGTCTTTATGACAGATTTCATATGGGAGTTGATGTAGCTAAGATGATTTAGTAAATGAACAAAGGTAAAGCAGTACCACTTAAAAACACCACAAAAAAAGGGGGCAGGTTCAGGTTAGGTAAAAGGAATCTTTGAATATCCTATTCCCAATGTTAATAAAAGTTACATGGAAGTATTTAAAAGGAAGTTGAAAATGTTTCTGCATGAAGGTTGATGGAGAGGCCACATTTATTAATAGATGAAATCCCTGTAAAGGGAGTTCTAAGAACTCAATGTTGGGCTCGGGTCTTAAGGGTTCAATCAAATCCGTTACACGGAGCCGAAGTGCAATGAGCAACACCATGCCAGCTTGTACACAGATGCTTTTATTCGGATGTTAATAGAGCTGAACATTGTCTGCAAGATTCTCTTACAATGCAAAGTCTTTTCATATATTAAAAAACTCAATTTAATCAGTGTAATTGCTGTATTAATGTGAAAACCTTACAACAAAATGCAGTATTGGTATGTGTGAAGTCAGTTTCCATGCACATATGGCTGCTACCTGTATGTCTGGCATCTTCAGAAAACTGAAGAATATAAACGAACAGTAAAAAAAGATGACTTAAGATGCCTAACATGTTTATGATTACAAATCTTGCAAAAAACAACAAAGCAGTTAACTGGAGGATTCAACCAATACCAACCCAAATATGTACTATGTCCCATAAGCCCAAGCTTATATACAATATATTAACATTTGTGTTAACTTAATGCTCAAGAAAAATTATGTTTTAAAATATGTAGCATGTCTGAGATATTTTACTTTGGCAACTGGAGATTATTATATCCAATGCAGCTAAAGGCTACATATTTTAAAAAAGGAATTATGTGCTATTATTACCCCAAAGTAACTGAAATGATATAATATGATTTTTTCCACAATCATTGGTTTTACAAAGCAAAATTTCTGTGAGAAGTTCATTAATTAGAAAAAATAAACATATTTAACATGCTAAGAAGGTTCAAATTGTTTTACCTATTTGTTATCAAGAAGGCATAATCTTAATACTACCACACATATTCTTTACTTCTCACTAACATATAGAATGCAAAAAATTGGATTTAAAGCTTAAAACCTTTAGGCCTACTGTTGAAGAACTAGGCATTAAAATATTCAGTAGTCCCATTTCTATTAACAGATATATCTTAAGCTGTTTGGTTTAGTTTTGAGGCATAGTGGTGTTTTGGTCTCTGTAAGAACCTGCTTGGGAATAGTTGAATCCATTAGTTAACTTGAGAACTTGCCATCATTTGCTTATCTTTTCACACAGTGCAAGTGGTGGTCGCTCTTTCCATCTCTCATAGCAGCAAGCCGATTCTGCTACTGTCTATAGCAGCATACTTCAGGAGTGGAGAGGGAGAGAGTGTGTCAATTATAAATAATTCAAACTACAGTGTACAATTCTATTTGCCTGTCAGTGTTTAGGTTGACAGCACACCATTATACATCTCAAAAAATTACATAAAATCTCTACCACATAAGCAAAGACATTCTTTCAAAAAGAGATAAAATAAGTGCAAACACCTAAACAGGCAACTGAAGCAACTGTTGTAACCTGGAAACACAAAACATTTATAAAAGGACAAAATATTTGTATAAATAAAATAATATTTTCTACTTCTGAAACATTGAGTAAATACAATAAACTTCTAAGTGCAGACTGTTTTAGGGAGCAAGGTACCATATTGCTTTTTAAACAAAATGAAAATTTCAAACACATATACAAATCACCAGATTAATTTATATGACCCTCCAATATAATTTAAAAAGAAAATATTAAATTATTATTTAGTACATTTTAGAACTACTTTATAACCAACATGATTTAAAGGATATAGTGCAATATTTAGGTAGATGTGACATACAGTATAGATATTGTATTCTTTGCAGCTATAACAACTATTTCATACTTGAAAGTCAAAGTTATTCTTTACTATGTTAGCTGTAATGGCAAGAAACAACACTGGCTTCTAGACACCCTGTATATATAAATATCTACATTTAAGCTTTAAAATTGAAAATAAGTTATAAAAACAGACATCTTTCCAATTTACAAAGTTTTCTTGCTCCTACATACTGTACAATACATTCAACAAAATTCTCAGCTCTTCTGAGACTTATGAAGAAATACTGACTCTTTACTAGTAAGAAAAAGTCCATTTTCATTGCTTTTTTAGTACTATGCACAAATAAATATCCTTAACACTGTAGTTAATTTCATTGTTTCTGAAAAATACCAAAATTAGTAGTGCAACTTCTAGCTTCCTTGAGACTCCTTCCCACTGTGTTTCTTTATAAATGGTAGTCTAAATAAATCAGCACACATGCAAAAGTACTTCATAAAGCCTCTGTGCTTCCTAAATATAGACTTTCAGAGGTCAAACATACTTAACTTGTCTATAACAGACTACAGCCTTGAGAAAGTAGTGACATATATATATCCTGTAAAGAAATTATGTGAGAATTACTTTGGAATACCCATGAACATGCTTATTTTCCCATTTTGTTCTTTAAAAACAGATTTTAAAACTCTCATTTCTTAAAAACATAAATAATAAATTTGCCTACCCCTTACTTTAAGTGGCTTATTAGTTTTTTTGCCTGTCCAATATAGAAAAAACTGTGAACCATTTTAGGGATGTATTAAAACCTTTAAAAGAACTAATTGAGACAAATTTCATTGCAACCTAATTTGGCATAAAATACAGTAAAGGGGTAGGGCATTTTATCAGCTTTAGTAACAGTTAGAGTATTAGAGCTCTTGATGTGCTGCTGGTAGCCGCTGTGTATGTACTCAGATATCTTCTCGCTTGTTCAGTCATGATAAGTTGGTCTTCTGTCTTCCCATATACCACCGTTTCCCATTCACAATTTGACTATGAAGAAAAGATCAATAGTGATGTGAAAATTAGTAAAATTAAATACCCTAGACATTTCATAATTGAGAGAGAGAGAGAGAGAGAGAATGAATGAGAGAGAATGAGAATGAATGAATCATGGCACACAATATATGTGGAAGTGAAAGAACAACTTTCAAGAGTTAGTCCTCATTCTACCATGTGGGCTGCAAAACTGAACTCAGGCCATCAGGATTGGCAGCAAGCACCTTTATCCACTAAGCCACACTGCCAATCCATACAACTAGATTTTTAAAAATCAATTGTTTTGTCCAGGAATGTTATAAGTAATTGCCTTAAAAAATGTTTTGATAACGCTGTATCTTTTAAAATGGAATGCTATATTTTTAAATACATACTAAAATGTTTATGATCAATTTTGTGCAATTATTACAATTATGTATATTGTTCACTGGCCTATAATGACAGTATAATAGTTTTGTTACCAACAACTCCCCACAAATCAAACGAATAATAGGGAAAAAAAATAATCCCTTTTTGCCCTCTAATTTTGCAAACACTTTAAAGAGAGGAGCTGAAGATGTAGCTAATTGGTATTTGTCTAGCTAGCATGTGGGAGCTCAGGTTTGGACTCCAGAGAGAGAGAGAGAGAGAGACAGAGACAGACAGACAGACAGACAGACAGACAGACAGACAGACACACTCACTTACTTAAAGGTCAAATGTGAACAAGGAGTGCACCCTCTTTGTTTTCTTCCGTATCAAAGGATAAAGGTTTCTATATTAATATATGAGTTACTATATAGTGAACTTTTCCAAGAAGCTCTAATTTAACTAAACATGGGGAATTAAAAACATTTTAAACAACTAAAAGCATGCATTATATTACTCTCTGAAAGCCATAGCTCAAGACAGACAAGTAGCTACTGTATTTGATTGCCAAAGATGTTTTCAAGGAATGCTTAAATGTCAGGGACTTTACTCTGTAGACAGTGTGGCATAAAGAAGAAATCTTCTCTAATCTTCCTCTCTGAGAAAACTCCTGAAATAACAAGATAAGAATTTTTCCAGCCTTCATTTTCATCTATTTATTGGACATACAGGAATAGGGGGAAATTTTTTGTTTTATAGCTTTAATCCACAAAGTTTATTGGGAGCCATTATACAAACAAAATCATGCTGAAATGCTTCCAATTACTTACCATTTCAGGAGAACAAATATGGCTATGTATTTTTATTTTACAAGTGAAGAAGTAGATTTAAATATCTACACACACACACACACACACACACACACACACACACACACAAAATTAGGGAATCACCAAAGGGCATGGTGTCAAAAGTCTGTGCCCCAGGATTTAGGAAGTTGAAACTATAGGGCTATAAGTTCAAGTCCAGCTACATAATATGGTGAGATCCTGTCTCAAAACAACAACAAAAATGAGCAAAAAACCTAAAACAAAACAAACAAACAAAAAATAGCCAAAAAAACCTCTGGCTACAGTTCCAATTGTATAGATGATATGTGCACTGATGAATGAGTCTCAAACTCAAACCTGCTTTCAGTGACAAAATAATCATTTTTTTATTGTACTTGTCAATTTAAACTTTATAAGAAAAAGTATAACTTGTGATCAGTAAGTTTAAAGTGATCATTGACTAAACAATAACAAAAATCACTAAAGAAACTTATGAATTACCTGAAGACTCTTTTCCAATTTGACAGCTTTACAAGTGTTAGGGTTTGGTCTCTTTTTAGTAAGTGTATATGTTTTGTTGGCTGAATTTATATCTTGTTTTTCAGGAGTCAAGTTGCACCTATTGTCATGTATTTCCAATAATGGTATCATTAATAAAGATGTTGTAAGAATATTTTCTGACTAAGAGAAAAAAGAAAGAGGAAAATAACTAATTCAAAACCAGAGACAAGAGACTACTGAGTAAATGGCAATGGAAGCCCTGCTCACTTTCCTCCTAGGAAGCATTTGGCGCTATAATAACATCTCACTGAATACATAAAATAAATGTCTAGTTCTATAGTAATATCTTGGTAATTACATAAAATAAATTTCTAGTGCTATAGTAATATCTGGTAATTTTATAAAATACTAAAACTTAAAAGCTTTGTGAACCTCCATCTTTTGACATCATACAAAAAGTTAACTTCTCTCAAAATAAAACAAGTTTAAAAAATAATATATTCTTCATAGAAAATACATTCTCTCTGAACTAGGCAAAATAATCCTAAATTTTCTGTGACTCTCTTTTAAATGATCTGGGGAAGCAATCCATATGAAATGAGAACCATGACTTAAGATAGCCATTTAAAAACATGTATGAATTCTTTACAAACCTGCATGTCTGAAATGTCTTCAGTTAGTAGCTGAGAGCCTGGTTCTTCTCTGTCCCAGCTCTCTAAGGCTAGTGATTTTCTGACTTTCTTCACAGATGCAGAGTGCTAAGAAAAATAATTTACAAGGTGACATCACAGCCAAGTCTCTCGGACATGATAAACATTGATTAACAATAATATTGGAAGAGCTGGCATGGAAAAGCCAATCTGCAATCACAGGTCTCAGAAAGTGAAGGCAGGAGGTTTGGAAGTTTGAGGGCAGCCAAAATTATATAAAGACCCACCTCTAACTAACTCTGAAAAGAAATGCACACACAATACTCAAGATTACCTCTTGTTTGCAGCTTTTGTAAGCAGGTTCATCTTCCTCCTTGAGGAATATATCTGTTCCAGTTTCTTCTTTTAAAACTTCTCGAATGTCTTCTTCCAAAAAGGCAAGTGGCTGGGACTAAATTATTTTTAAAGGGTTTTAAAAGGCAATTGCCAGAAATTCCGTTTTTTCCCCCCCTCTGTATATAGAAACTGGTCTTTTGGCCTGGTAAGACACCAAACCTGACAACCCAAGTTCTCTCCCTAGAGTCCATGATGGAAGGAGAGAATTGTCCCCAAATCTGTCCTTTAGCCTCTTCAGGAGCATCCTGGCATGCACATGCCCCAAGTATAATAAATATCTGGTTTTTAAATATTTTTTTAAACTTTTACAAAATTATTTCCCACTTGCTATAGATATTTAAATTATTTATCAATTTATAGCAAAAATTACTTAAAAATATTAATGACTCCCTCCACTAAAATTACTAAAAAGAAAATGGAAATTTAAATCACCATTGAAGAAATCAAATTTAAGTCGCATTTTTACTTCTAATAAACTTATAAAAAAATTTGCATGCCTAAAATATTCTGGGCTTTTCTGAGACACTTTAAAGGTAACAATATTTATAAGAACACAAATAATTAAAACCTTTCACATATATATTAATTTGTAAACTATTGTTACCACAGCTACATGAATAATATTAATAACAACTAAGCACTCACTACATTGAAACTAGAGACAAGCCCCTTTATTTGTATTGTCTCTTTCAGCTTCACAAAAAAAACAAAAAAACCAAACTGGGGCACACTTAATAACTTGCACATAGAAGAAAAAACTGAACTTCAAGAAGATTCCCTGAACCATTAGTTTCCTAAGCAACATTATTCAAGAGATTAGATATATTAAAATATTAATTCCACTGCAGTGAAACTACTAAACTACTACATACATGTTTTAACATTAAGCATGCCATTAACAATTGTTTTCTTCTAGTTAACATGAGAACATAAAAATTTAAAATAAACCAAGCAAAGGGTTATTTAAAGACCAAGGAAGATTAACACAAATTCATTTTCATAAATTAAGAAATAAAATGTTTCAGTTTCAATGAACTTTTTTTAATACTAAAAAATTCAAAATGGTAAAAACCAGTTTTTTTAATTAAAATTGGAAAAGTGCTTGAAAATAAAGAGTATACATACCACAATTTTAAGAGGTCCGTATTTCTTTTCCTGAGCAGCAAGTGCATTCTTAAAAGGAGTAGGAGTTCTTGGTGTGGTACCCAATATAGATCTTCTAATAGTAGGTGTTCTAAACCTAGTCAATCATCCAGATATTTGTATTATTGTCACAATGTGAGTTCATGTATGTTAACAAAAGCAAAGCCATATAAAACATAAGCTACATTTTTATATAGACATATGGTTTTAATGCATCACAGAGCTATCTAAAGTATGGTTGCCTAAAGTCGGTTTTACGCAAATAATTTTAAAGAAGAAAAAATGACTTAAAAAAAAAAGTACTAAGAATATTTTGCTTGCAATAAAATTTTTATGCTAAATTTAGCCAGTTTCTAGTATTCTAAAGAAACAAGAGGATGTGACTTTAAAAACAATAATAACAAACTTCTAAATCCTATAGACCTAAAGATTATGGAAGCCGGGCGGTGGTGGCGCACGCCTTTAATCCCAGCACTTGGGAGGCAGAGGCAGGAGGATTTCTGAGTTTGAGGCCAGCCTGGTCTACAGAGTGAGTTCCAGGACAGTCAGGGCTACACAGAGAAACCCTGTCTCGAAAAACCTAAAAAAAAAAAAAGATTATGGATACACGATTCATTTGTATAAAATGCCGACATACTTCTAAAATGCTTCCTGTTTTCCCTAACACAACTATTTAATACAGACTTACCCTACATTTTCTTTTTGATCTTTGGGGGTTGCTTCCTTCTGAAGAGGAGTTGTAATGAGAACTTTCTGCCCACAAATTGGGGTTGATGTAAAGGAAGGGTTTTCTATATTAAGCTGTTCATTTCCAGGACATGTGTTAAAAAACTAAATGAGGAAGAGAATTCAGACTATTTTTAGAACATCAAAGTTCCTATATAAATATCAAACTGCTAAGATTTCCTATTGTTTTAGGAAAAGATTTTCAGTAATATTAGATTTACATTCTACTTCTTGTAAATTAAGCTTCATAAAGGCAAGAAATTTCTGTTTTGTTCACTGCTGCCTCCCAGCATTTTGAACAGATTAGCACATAATAAACATTTAAGAAACACTGACTTACAAATGGTCATGCTTTATAACAGCATGACCATTTGTAATTTAAAGCAGTATACCATCAAGTACTGATCTACAGAAACTATATATAGTTGTTACAATTATCTCCCAGTCTTATACAAGAGTATAACTGGAAAAATAACTGTGAATAATGCCAAGTGTATTTTTCTCTGAGAGTATCTTGAACTCAGAATAGAATAACAGACTGGGCATGGTATGTGCACCTGTAAAGACACTGCTTTGCTTATTTATTGAAAGATAACCGCCAGGCAAACTTGCCTGTCTAGAAGACAGCACAGATACTTTAAGCAGACAATACATGAGTTCACTTTCTAAACTATAATGGGACTTAACTTATTTCATACTACTATGAAATCCTAATTTACTTTTGTAGCTAGCAGACTAGCAGTAGTAATATGAGGAAGTAGAAAGTGCTTATTCAAGAGTGCCACTTATAAGTGCAATCTACTCAAGCTCTATCACTCGTCTCTTAATATTTGTATCGCCTCGCCTAGAATTAAATATCAAACTCTTTACAGGATAAAATCCAAATGTCATGGGATATGAGTACCATCTACTTGCTTTCTAGGTAGAATTGACTTCAGTAAAAATTACTAATATATAAAGCTCTGGAAATGGAAAACCTGATCTTCCCTGGGATAATTCTGAACTTTGAGAGCTAGAAGAAGGATAAATATACCATTCACATTGTAGACCATGCAAATTGTATTATCTCAAACACTTTCAGATCACAGTAGCTATGTACTACCATAGGCTATTATCTTCCCAACCTTAAAACATACGTTCAATAATATTCCAGAATTCTCTATATTTGACTATTAAGCTCCCTACTTCTCTCAAAAAACTTTTTAACATCTATGTGATGATTAATGCTGTCAACTTGACAAAACCTAGAATCATCTGGGAAATGGGCTTGTGCAAGCTTGTGAGACCCTTAATTGGGTTAAGTGAGGTGGCAAAACCCAGCCTAAAAGTGGAGGAACCATTCCCCAAGTAGCAGATTCTGGATGGTCTCAGAAACGGAGCTGAGCAGCATGCATTCATGCACACATTCGTAGCTTTCTTCTGGCTGTGGATATTGACGTGAACAGCTATCTCAAATTCTACCACTGTGACTTCCACAACACTGGAAATGAGGGCTAAAATAACTCTATCCTACCCTCCTTACATCATTGCTTGTCAGAATATTTTATCTCAGCAACAGGAAAGAAAGTAAGATATCAAAACACTGTCAGCAAACAGTAGTTGCTGCATTTCAAAACTTATTCCCTTTGGCTTCCAATGTCATTTGAAAGAAGATTAACGGGAGATGCTATAAGAAGAGACACACAGCCTGGAATATAACAAGTGCCCAATAAAAAAATAATCCTAATGTATACATCTGCTCCTTGGAACATCACTAAAGAGTAAAGCAGGTGGTCTTGGACATCAAAACATGAGATTCTTAGAGTAAACTGCTGTCGTCATTTCTTCCAAAGAATGTCAAAGGGGAAAATTAACATATAAATGAAAATCTAAATTGCTGTATGTAGATAAGGTCTCTTTATACCGTGTCAGAAATATATGCTGAACAATCAAGAATTAAAGAGTCATGCCGAATCCTAATTAGTCTCAGCTCTACATTAGAGACCTTTGGGCAAATAAATCATTTTACTTTTTAGGGACCAGTTTCCTCAATCTTATCAAGAAACAGGACTATATGACAAAGAAAACTTCTCTTTTAACTCTTGAAATTCTATGGTGCTATGATGCAAATACTACCCTTTGTGAGATACTTTCTGGGTTTACCATTCTCATGCACACAATTAAACTTATCTATTTTTGTGTTAATAAGACAGCCAATTGCTTCTAAAGACACTAAAGATCTAATTTAGTCTAGCCTGTCAACATTGGCAAACATAAAACACTAGTACCTGAGAAGGAGAGAATGGTAGTGTTTTCACTGGTGTGTGTTTTAATGCTGCATTATCGCCTTCGCTGAGTGAACCATCACCAAGCTCATTGCCTGCAGACTGACCCACTCGCATTCTTTTCTTCTTTCTGAGGATGGTTGGTGGAGTGCTAAGCTTGACCACATTTGGGGATGTTAAAGGAATAGCTTCACTGTCTCCACCATTACAACTGTTCTTTTTCCCTTCAAGTACAAGACTGACGTTAAACTGACATTCCATGGCTCCTTCATTATGTTGAATTCTCATCAATTTAACTGGAGTAGACTTGACAGGAGAAGCAGCAGCATCAGAAAGATCAAAACTGGTAACATCACTCCATGCTACAGGATCCTACAAAAAAATGAAATCTTAACTAAAGTTAAGCTGTAACAGTTTAGTATGATATGAACACATAATGATAATTTTTAACAAGTTATTTACTCATTTTTAACTAGTAAAAACAAGCTTTGTCTAAACACCTTTCTTTAATTAAGCATAAACACCTTAGAAGAAAATATTACAATTTTTTATAATACCAAGATAATGTTTTAACTAATGCAGTAGCCGAAATTTTCTGCCAGAATATTTTATACAAAAAGAGCAGATTATTTTTAGGCTATTATTAAAAAAATAATTTATCATAAAACTATTCTATTTAACAGGAAGATACCATGAATCTCTACATAAACATGTGGTAATATGTATGGAACATATAGTTTGATTTAGAAATTCAATTCAGTCAAGTACGTAATTGTCATGATTCAACAACAAAGCCTTCTATTAATATTATTTGTTATTGGTGATACTGAAATTCTGGATACCCTCTAAACGCACAATTACAATGATGTGTTCAGTAAATAAACTGCCTTTCAGTCATATGATGGAATACTATAAAGCATCTAAAATTCATGTTTAAAAAATATATTTAAAGCCAGGCGGTGGTGGCGCACGCCTTTAATCCCAGCACTTGGGAGGCAGAGGCAGGAGGATTTCTGAGTTCGAGGCCAGCCTGGTCTACAAAGTGAGTTCCAGGTCAGCCAGGGCTACACAGAGAAACCCTGTCTCGAAAAACAAAAAAAAAATTTAAGATCCAGGAGTGGTAGCACACACTTTAATCCCAGCACTCAGGAAACAGAAGCAGACAGATTTCTGTAAGTTCAAAGCCAACCTGGTCTCATAGCGAGTTTCAAGCCAGACAGGGATATACAATTAGACCTTGCTCAAAAATTATATGTATGCTGAGAAATCAAAGACAGGCTCATGACTTAAGTAAAAGATAAAAATATATCATGAATTATATATCTGTGTTTATACATCAAATGATCAAATCTAAATGTAAAGGGGATTTTAATGTTCCTTTTTATAGTTTCCCTAGTTTTGAACATTTTAGTATAGTTGTGTAATTCATCTAATAAACAATGAATTGTATTTAATTGTAAAAACATCTTTTTAAGATACATACTGAACAACTTAAACTTTTAATTTTTTTGCCAGAAACCTCTACAAAAGAGAACAAAATTAGGCAATGCTTAACATTTAAGTTGGTAAAGGTTTATTAAATATTTAAACTAAGCCTCTACACAAGATTACATAATTAATTTCATAATTTCAAACTTACCGATTCAATAAGTTCTAGAGTTTCTGCAAATTCTGGAATGGTCTGTAGAGAAGACAGCACAGCATTTGCTTCCACAGCTAGAAACTTTGTGGGTGAATTCTGCTGAGCAGAAACAGTCTGATTTTCATCCATGCTATAAAACTCAGTAGTGTGTTCCTCAAGATTATTCAGTGTGTTAGACATACTATCATCCATGAGGAAACTACCAGACCAGCTAGAAAAGCTTCCAGGTTGCTAAAAGTACAAAAGAAATTTGAGTATTATTTGCCATTCTCAATGTAGGCATGAATTTAGATTTTAAATGAAAAATTTCAGTAACATACTTCATATCATTTTAGCTAAAAATATATACTACCCAAATACAGCCTTTCTTCAATATTAGTATATAATTTGTTTCCACTAAATTTCATACCTTGGCTAGATTTCCTTTTCCTAAATAAATTTTAACTATAAAGTTACTGTCAATAAAATTAGCACTTAACATAACAAAGACCTAAAACCTGGCCTCATTTTCTTTACAAACTTCATTCCACAATCTACTTACAACTCTCCTGTGAGAATACCAAGTTATAGCATTTTCAACTCCCTGATGAATGATGTTCTTTCACTCTGGAGGGCCTCTTTACATACTGTTGTTTTCTTTATCTAGAACACTCCCTAACCCACCATCCACAAAAAGTGCTAGTCTTGATTTAAGAAACAGTTAAACTATTAAGAAGTATGCCATGTGACTGAGAATATACTTTCATCTCTTCTATTTACAATGTTGCCTTAATTCATCTATTTTGCTAATATATAATCATCCTGAGTTGTAACTTAATTCAAATAGGACTTCTTCTAAGAACATATCCCAACTGTGAAACTAAGGTACCTATTTCTCCTCAATTCTTACAAAACTAAGTGACATTTTGTCCTACCTTATTCTATTCCTCATCTCTGTTCTCAATGCAGATTAAATACTCTGATATCAATCAGGGGCTATACTAGTTTTCTTTCTCTCTTTAGAAATATGACCAAGGCATTTTACTTATCTTGGAAGCCTCGTTTCCTGCTCTTATAATAATGAGATCTTGAAGACTCATGAAGAAAAGGTAACTTGTAACCTGTATTGTAACCTCTATTCGATAGAACTTTCTGAAATATGAAAAGTATTCTTTATCTTTAGCAAATGAGTATGGGAACCAGCAGTCATATGTGCAAAATAAGGTTGGTGCATATGAGGAATTTTAAATTATATTTTAAATTAAATATAGCTAGTAGCTACAATATTCTTAAGAACATACTGCCCATTTAAAGAAATCACTCAATAAATGGTTTCTACTGTTTAAAAAATCAAGACTGGAGAGATGGCTCTGAGGACAAGAGTATTTGCTGCTGTTCCAGAGGATTCAAGGTTCAGTTCACAGCACCCACATGTGAGCTCAAAACCATCTACACCTCCAGATTCCAAGGACCTTACACTCTCTTCTGGCCTCCATGGGCACTGCACACACATGATGCACAGACACACATGCAGGCAAAATACCCATACACATTAAATAAATAAATAAATAAATAAAATAACCAACCAATCAAAGAAGGAAGCCACTGGACCGAACAGAAAAACCACAGTATTGCAAATATACAGACCTAATCTTAATCTTTAATGAATTCCATCTACTTTAACTAATTAATTAATAATGAGAATCACCAAGAATACACATGAAGTAGCTAAGTACAGCATAATAGAATTCAGTAAAATAATAATAGCTATTATCATTCATCTGTTTAAAAATAAGTAAATTTGTATGAAGTTCATACTACAGGCTAAAGTAACTTCCCTCTAGGATTTAAAATAGTCCATTTAGCCATACTTTGATAGCAAGTTTTAAAAAGAAGTCAGCAAATTTCTCCCTTTTAATATAAAATGTGAACTACTTGAGCTAGTATGTTTTTGTTATTAAATGAGACAGATATATTGCATCCTGAGCTGTGGTACTGTTATTAGTTTTAAAATATTTATTCTTTTATAACTTCATACACGTGCACAATGTACCTTGATCATTTCCACCTGCTATTCCCCTTCTGTATCCCCCACACCCTCCTAACATGTCCCCAACACAATTACACTATTAATTTAAAAAAAAAAAACAAATTGTACTGGAAAGATGGCTCAGCAGTTAAGAACACTGGCTGCACTTCCAGGGCCTGGGTTTGATTCCCAGCACCCACATGGCAGTTTCAGGGGATCTGAGAGACCTTCTTCTGGCCTCCTCAGGCACCTCATATATGCAGTACACAGAGATACATGCAGTCAAAACACCAAACACATAAAATAAAATGAAAAAATTAACATTTTTAACTTTTAAAAAACATGATTTTTTGTTGTTTTGTTTTGGTTTTGAAACACTTGGCCTCAAACATAGGAAAAGGCTCCTACCACTAAGCCACATCCCAGTCCAAAAATTTCCAAAATGTCTTAAATATGACCGTCATTGTACTGGTTGGTTTTGTGTTGTCAACTTGACACAGGCTGGAATTATCACAGAGAAAAGAGCTTCAGTTGGGGAAGCGCCGCTATGAGATCCAGCTGTGGGGCATTTTCTCAATTAGTGATCAAGGAGGGGAGGGTCCATTGTGGGTGGTGCCATCCCTGGGCTGGTAGTCTTGGGTTCTATAAGAAAGCAGGCTGAGCAAGCCAGGGGAAGCAAGCCAGTAAGTAACATCCCTCCATGGCCTCTGCATCAGCTCCTGCTTCCTGACCTGCTTGAGTTCCAGTACTGACTTCCTTTGGTGATGAACAGCAATGTGGAAATGTAAGCTGAATAAACCCTTTCCTCCCCACTTGCTTCTTGGTCATGATGTTTGTGCAGGAATAGGAACCCTGACTAAGACAATGGTTTTGTGTTGTCAACTTGACACAGGCTGGAATTATCACAGAGTAAAGAGCTTCAGTTGGGGAAATGCCTCCATAAGATCCAGCTGTGGGGCATTTTCTCAATTAGTGATCAAGAGGGGAGGGCCCCTTGTGGGTGTAACCATCTCTGGGCTGATATTCTTGGGTTCTATAAGAGAGCAGGCTGAGCAAGCCAGTAAGAAACATCCCTCCATGGCCTCAGTATTGGCTCCTGCTTCCTGACCTGCTTGAGTTCCAGTCCTGACTTCCTTTGGTGATGAACAGCAATGTGGAAGGGTAAGCTCAATAAACCCTTTCCTCCCCAACTTGCTTCTTGATCATGATGTTTGTGCAGGAATAGAAACCCTGACTAAGACAGTCATCTACAAATAAGGACTATTTATCATTTCCTTAACAAAGCTAAAATTATCATTAAAATATGCACATTTGCAATCTTATTACTAATGTGTTATAGTTTCAAAACAAAAATTGCCTTTCCTATAGTAAAATCTCACCTATAATAATTATTATAACATGTCATCTAAATATCCTCTTAAATCATGTAAGATAATATCAGTTGTTTCATGATACTAATAGAAGATGTCAGTTTATTTTCTCAGAGTGATGCTATCTGAGTCCCATAACTCTCAATATTTTTGCCCTCTCGTTAAATCTCGAGTCAAGAAGGGGAAAAGCAACTTTCTCAGTCCTAAGACCGAAGCCAAGATCAAATGTATATTAGACAAATGCTCTGCCACTGAGCTGTAGGTCCAGTCTAAGAAAATCCATCTCTAAAGATAAAGACTTCACATATCAGTTTAAACTTCTGAAATTCTCATCTAAGTATAAATGTACATCTTTTTTTCTCTAATCTGTCTAGCATAACCTGTTGAATTCTACTAGAAATTATATCATTTATCTTAATACTCCTAGTTATTCTGACTAAGACATCCATATCAACCTTCTTCTTTTGAAAAAGTTCTTTAGAGAATGTAAAAGCCAAACGTTCCCTTCTGCTACTAGTTATTGATTCATATCCTAAATAGAGTGAAAGACAATTTTTCAAAAAAAATAAATAAAAATAATTTAGAGCTTATCTCTCTATACATATGTATTTTACAAGTTTTTCAGTTCAATCCATCATTACATGTAATATCGAGTTTTAAAAGCCTAATAACACTCTCAAAAATACAAATTAAAGATTTTACTCTAAGTCATTTATGATTTAAGAAACATTTTTTTTTTTTTTAGAAAAAAAAGTATCTTAATACAGAACAGTGTAAAACATGCTGGAAGAGATGTAAGTCATAATCAAGCAACATCAAAATTGCAAATTAAATGGGAAACTGTACTCTACAGCTAATGGAAAGTATGAAAGCATCCTTGTGAGGGACTCCAGTAATCAAATGCAAGCATATAAGTGCGCTCCTTACAGACGGAAGCCTCTTTCTTCTAACTTCATTCTCAGCTGACATAAGAAGCAACTCGAGCTCCTTTATTTTTTTTTCTTTATCAGGATCTTCATCAACAAAGGGGTGCTAAATGAGTTAAATAAAAGAAAAACAAGCACTATCACAGCTGTTTTAAGATAGTGTTTTCATTTTTATTTTCTTCTATGCAGCCTATAAAAAAGCTTAATAATACTAAATCCAAATGTCACTAACCTCTTAATGCTATTGAATTCATATATCACAATTCCTCTGGAATCTAAAAGGGTACTTGTAAATATTTTCAACTTTCTAAAAGAAAACTTGGAAAATTTAAATGTACGGGGGGTGGGGGGACATTATTTCAGGCATGGTAGTGCACACTTGCCATTCCCTCACTCAGGAAACAGAAAGAAAGGAAGGTTTCAAGTTTAAAGCTATCCTTGGACTACATAGCAGCACCCTATCTCAACAAAGCAAAAAGAAAAAGACAAAAAACAGCAGTAATGATATAGTACAGTTAGTAATTTGTCTGGTATGCAAGAAGCCCCAGGCAAGTCTCCAGCATCACCTAAAACCATGCAGCATGGTGGCATACACCTGTAATCCCTACACTAGGAAGGTGCAAATAGGAAGACTGGAAGTTCAAGAGTATCCTTGGCTACATATCAACTTCAAGGCCAGATTGGGCTACACAATACTTTTACAAATGAACAACAGGGGGGAACCTAAAAACATATTGCACTAACTATGTATCAAAAATGTACCTCTGGAATATTTTAGATAAATGCATTGTAATGTGTTTTATACAATTCAGGAACTGTTTGAATGATTTAAGCTATAAAACTGAACAAATTGCCACACTGGTGCTGCTAATCACCTCATACTTTTATGGTTTTTATTTTTCAAATCCATTTATACATTTTCCTTTAGTAGTATAAAAAATTAAAAAGAAAAAAAAAAGCACACACGAAAAAACCCTCAGCAATGTTATTTATCCTAGTTTGATAAGGAAATGAGTATTATTCAACTTCTAAAAATATGTTAAATGCTTTGTTTTGTTTTGTTTAGTGGAGGGAAGGGCACAGCATCTTCCTGCCCCATCTTCCCAAGTGCTGAGATCACAGATCTGTACATATCATCAGGATTACTGTTTTTCCTTTCATTTGTTTGATTTTTGTTGGTTTTGTTTTATTCTGTAGCCCTGACTGGCCTGATACTTGCTATGTAGCTCTGCTAGTCTTGAACTGTGGCAATCATCCTGCCTCAGCTCAAAAACTGGAATTACAGGTAAGCAATGCATGATTACTATCTGACTTTGTGGTTCTGATACAAATTAACCTTACCTGAATAAAGGCAGATGTCTGAACATGTTCAACACAATTGCCATCAGGTGACACATACTGATAACCAGGGATCTGAAAAAAAGAAGTATTACTGTTAGAGGTTGTACATATTTTAAAAATCTGATGCCAAGAAAGCTTGTGATAAAATGTCCATTAAAAATGGAACACAGGGAAGGGCGGCCCACGCCTTTAATGCTTAAGAGGCAGAGGCAGAGGCAGAGGCAGACAGACCTCTGTAAAATCTCAAGGCTAGATGTTGAGCTCCTGTCTCAGAAAAACAAAACAAAACACCAACAACAAAACAAAAACCTGGAGACTGAATATTGCCTAGCAACTTTGAAAATTCATAACAATAGATTTTTATTTAATAATTGTATCACCTGTCCTTAGAATCTACTGATAAAACCATTAAAGTGTAGGAAATAACCTACATTTAGATTTGTATTTTTGTCTTTTGTTTTATGAGACAGGGTTTTGTTTTGAAGCACAAGCAACCAGGAGCTAACTATGTAGCTGAGACTGGTCTCAAATTTCTGATCCTCCTGCCTCAACCTCCCCAGTGCTGAAATTACAGATATATTATCACTACACCTGGCTTCTAATCCTGGTTGTATTAGCCAATCCATCTGTTAAACATCATCTACCATATATTTTTAAAAGTCAGTTTTTGAGGGTTGCCCTACTGCCTACAGAAGATAATAAATTGTGTTCATTCTCTTATCACCACCTAATATCAATCTCTAAGAAAACAAGAAAAGAGGGCTTTTTCTGTTACTCAAGTAGAAACCAATCAGAGTCACACACATAGTCTTAACAGACACTCTGACAACACACTAAGTATCACTGCCTCATTTCTAAAACATTGGTAATAAAAATTGTAAAGTTTATTTGAATTTAGGGGCACTAAAAATACATGAGATGTTGGCAATCAAATACAATAAGTATAATCTGTCTACTTTCTATAATGGCCTAAATCATCATCTAATGCAAAATCATTACATCTGAGCTCTACCCTAGAGGTTAACTTGACAATACTCAATTAGGATCACTTATCACTCAACTTGGTAGCTCCAATAGATTAGAAACTTTTTGTCTCAAAATTTTCAATGAGAATCTGCCACAGTATTTCAAACCAACATTTTTTTTTCTTTATGTCACACTTCTTAAGAAAAATTAGAATATCTTCTTAGTAGTTTAAAATTTAAGTTTTTAAAATTATCTTTCTTTAAGTCCAAAAAAACTTTAAATGGTAATTTTTCTAAGACAGAAGTAAAACCTTGCTGTTTATGCTATTGAAATCTAAAACCCTAAAGAAAATGTTTAAAAAACATTAAAATTTTTAAGGTCAAGTGTCAGCAGTTAAGTACACTATTGTCCTATGTTTTCCTATTTATAAATTAAAAGGTCACTACTTAAGTGTTTCTTTTAAAAGTAAGTCTAAAAGAACTTAGTAATGTTCATAAAAAAGAATGAAATAGCCGGGCGGTGGTGGCGCACGCCTTTAATCCCAGCACTTGGGAGGCAGAGGCAGGAGGATTTCTGAGTTTGAGGCCAGCCTGGTCTACAAAGTGAGTTCCAGGACAGCCAGGGCTACACAGAGAAACCCTGTCTCGAAAAAAAAAACAAAAACAAAAAACAAAAAAACAAAAAAAAAAAAAAAGAATGAAATAAAACCTGAGGATCAGGAAGCAGACTTTTTAACACTGTGCCTAAGTCTATCTTTTATGAGATACTACTTGGTCCTAACAGTCTTTTACATTTTATGTGAAAAGAACTAAGAACTGTTTATTATAAATACATATACGGACAAGGGAAAGCAACAGGATTACTAAGCAAATTTCTTACAGGTGGGTAAACGTGTGTTATAGGAGACAAAACAGACTCCCCAAGTTTGAACTTATCTGTCTAAATGAATCACTCAAGTAAAGAGCAAAGTGTAACAAGATCAAAGATCAACTATTTACTGCTCCCCAAATGATCGTTTTACTATTTCTCCTTTACACTGTTCTGTACACACCTGTGAAATAGGCAATACTACAATTACACAGAACAATGTTTGAGGAGAAATTACATAGATGTTAAAGCACATCTTTATATCCACTGAACCATAACTGCAATGAATTAAAGAGTACTGTTATATGCACACACTACATTTCTCAATGTGAAAATCACATACAGAAGGAAACTTTCACGTGAAATTTGTACTAAAATATTTGTCAAAATTATGGCTTACTTTTTCAGTTTAGAAATTTAAATGTCTATCTGTCTATCTCCCCAAAACAAATTTTACATGTCCTAAAAAAAACCAGTTCCCATATAGCAACTAAAGAAATTGTTTTTAAATAATAAAGATATTAAAAATATGTGCCTGAACAGGAATGTAAAACTGATTCTGGGTTTGCAAATGGTCCATAGTCGCACAAGGTTTGTGTTGAAGTTTTGATGAAGATCGCTCTGATTTTATTCCATCTTGTAAGTAGCCCTCCTGCTCCACTTTTCTTCGCATGGTAGAATTCCAATGATTTTTGATAGAATTATCAGTCCTAAGAAGTGAAAGTATATAATTTTAAAAAGGGAAAGAAATTCTACAAATTTTAGCACTAACTGGTATAAAATATATTATTTTTACAACTGATAAAATTGAATATTTAGAAGATCCCTAGTGTCACAGAGGTTAAATTCTCACCGAAAGTATGGCAACGAAGAAGAAAGACAAAAACAAAGAAAAAAATAACAAGACTATCATTGAGTGTGGATAATTAGGAGGATGAAAAGTGAGTACATGGGTTAAGTCTGGTTAGGTGGACCAGGAAGATCTCTAGTGATGTGACAGTGAAGCCACGAGATCTCAAAGAGGAAAAGACCAGGAAAAAAGGCAGGTGTAGGATCATCAGCCTGAATGTAACAGATGAGAGAATTCAAGGCTAGCCTGGACAACATAGTAAGAGCCTGTCTCAAAAACAAAAACAGAAGAAAGAGCCTCTGAATAAAAGGCATACCAAGTACAAAGGCTTTGCAACAGGAAAAGGAAAAAAAAAAACCTATCAAAAAACAAAAAAAAAATCAAGATAGAGATGTAGCTCATAGGTAAAATGCTTGTCTAGTGGTCTATGAGTGAGGCCCTGGGGTCAATCCTCAGTTCCATTAAGAAAAAACAGAAAGAAAAAAAAGAAAGATACAAATTTCAAGTATTCTTAACTATTTCTCAGAATATTATATTTTTAGAAAATGAGTTCAGTTCATCAGCTCTCTTTTTACCCAAGGTTCTTTTGATAAAGATGTACCTAGTGCTATTTGTAGTATAAATTCCATTATGCATAAAATAAAAACTTACTAGAAACCCATTCTGTTAAAGCACTAAGCTAGGTTCTACACAGAGTAAAAAGGTGCATAAAATATTGAATATATCAGAAGTTCGCAGCCCAGGGATAGTAAATTAGACAAAAGAAAATACTGCATCTTAATTTCCTATGAAACAAAGATATTAATATTTCCTTTACATATTTCTAAAGTATACAAAGATTAAGAAGGAATGCATATAAGAGCATATTAGCCACTATGAAGCACTACATAGAGATTACAGCTGTGAGGCATGAGGATATATTTGCTAAGTGAGATATGAAGTCACCTAAGATACATAACGGCCTGCAGTCCTAGTGACTGTCAGAAAGTATCTGAACAGTATAAAGGAAAATGTACTTAGTATATCACTGCCTAGGAGGAAAATACTATACTTCAGTCACATGGACTTTTATATTCTACTCCCACAGCTCAAAGTATACCATAATTAAGAACTAAATTTCTATAACATACATTCACAAGAATTTACTTCAATCAATGTATTTGCAGTCCCCTAACCTTGTGCAGAGTATGTGAAAGAGATCTCTAATTTAGATTTCATTCCACCAGTTTGTACAAGGTTCTGCTTTACTGGCAATAACACATAAACATGACTTGTGGAGTAGATGAAATATTTACATAGCTTAAAGGTTTTACTATTTTATTGTACAAATTAATCATATTCTTTATCACAAAATTACAAATGGAACCAAATGGTTGCTCATATTATGCAGTCTAAACTTGAATTACAAATAAAAGGAGTACTTGAAAATATATTCAATAGTAAGGTAGTAACGGTCATGTTGAAGCACAGAAACTTATTTATATAAGCACCTTCCAGGAAGTAACTTAGCAATCTCGGCCCAACGGTTTCCCAGCCGCTTGTGTGCTTCGTATATGATCCTGTCTTCTTCTTCTGTCCAAGAAGACTTCTTTACTTCGGGGTTCAGGTGATTGTGCCATCTTTCTCTGCACTGCTTGCCTATTCTTCCTTTTAAATGTTTTGCAATTAAAGACCACCTTTTTGGCCCATATTTCTGAACTAATTCAATAACCTAAGAAGCAAAATCATAGGTTGAAAAAATATTACTGTGAAAGAACTTTAAAATGTAACTCAAGCATGTCAAGGTTGGGGTTGTTATGGAACATTTTGGTTTTTCTTTTTTTACCAGTACAAGGTCCTAGGTTTGATCTGAAGCACCTCACCAACAACAACAAAAAGAGAAAAACTCCAAATTAAGAATTCCACTAAAAATAAATGCATTAAATTTCAGCTATAACTATAATTCACAAAAGGTAATGTCAATAATAGCTATCCTTTCAGCACTCAGCAAGTTCAAGGAGCTAATTACTCATAAGTTAAACCATTTTCATACAAATTTAATTTGAAATAACTATAAAATTTTTGAGATTTGTCTTTTCTACTCTTACATCTGAGAGAGAGAGAGAGAGAGAGAGAGAGAGAGAGAAGCTTCAGCAAAAAGTCAAGTAAGTCCATTAGGAAGCAGGAAAGATCTATAATTACTGACTCTTCATATCCTCTTTTATCATACTGAAATAATAGTTTGCACATTTGTCCTATATTTTGTTTTTTAGTTTAACTAAAATTTAAAGAACACTTCATCTCCTCGGCCCACTTACTTAATTACTACTCTGGTCCAAAGGCACATAAGTAAAGAAGTCAAGTTATCACATGAATCACCAAGAATCATACCCATTCTATATTGGTAGATTAATTAAATTTAACATATATTACAATTTTCATGAAATGTGTCTACTTGTCATAGTTTTAAAAATAAGATTTAAAGGTTAAATGTATAGCTTTGATTATTGCTTTTTGGTTTTTCTTTTTTTCCCAGTACTAGGAATGTTTAACAAGTGTTGTACCATGGATTATATTCCCAGCCCTTTGCTTAATTTCTATTTTTAAACAGGGTCTTACTAAGTTACCCAGGTAGGCCTTAAACTTGTCATGAATGTCCTATCTAGACCTATTGAGTAGCTAAAATTATAGACAATGCACTAGATCCAGCTATTAAATATCTTTTTAAAAGATCTCACATTGTATTTTACTTAATCATTTTTATTTATTATTATTATTTGCATGTTTATGATTTGTAAGTATGAGTATTAGACATATACAAACCACAGTGACTGTGTAGAAGACAGAGGACAACGATCCTCTTTACTAGCCCCAGATCTTATCACTGCCCATTAAGAAAAGTCAGATCAGTCTTGAGCCACATGAAGTAACTTTTGTTTGTTTGCTCTAATGGGTATAAGGCTGTTCTAATTCCACAGGCACATTAGCAACAGGCAAGCTAAGCATATGAATTAAAAAGCAAGTCCTAGTAGAGAGCAGATGCTTCTATTCTTCAACTTTTATTGCACAAATAATTGTTTTTTTTTTTATTACAAACCCTCCTGATATTTATCAATTCATGAGATTCATTTAAGGTCAAGAGGAAAAATTAAGAGTGATTTCCTTACATATCAAGTTATTAAATGTGAAAATAAAATTAAAATTTATTTTTAATGTTAATTAAATTTTGATAGGAAATTATGCCTGAAATTTGCTAAACCAAACTTTAAAGTATTTTTCCTTTTGTAAATGAAGCTCTTGAAAAGGACAGTACTTATTTTAAGTTGTTTCCTTATATCCTTGCCCTAGGAGAGAAAAAGCTACATTTCAAGACATTCAACATTCAACTCTTATGCACATAGCCTCCAAAGAACAGTACCAACAAACTGTGAGCTGAGGAAAATGGTTTAGTTATTAAAGTGCTTTCCTTGCAAGCATGGAGACCTGAATTCCATACCCAGAAACAACATTTTTTTTAAAGCTTACAGGGGGGCAGAAGGGCAGACCCATGATGCTCACAGGCCCACCAACCTACCCCTACTTGGCAAGCTTAAGGCCAATGAGAGACCCTATGTCATAAAAATAAATCCCAGATGATATTGTCTTAAGAAATACCACCACCTAAAATAGTCCTCCAGCCTCCTCACATATATATGTAATACATGTATGTTCACCTCCAACCCTAGCAGACACTCACACATCATGTTGTGTTAAACCATGTTATTAAGAAAATAAACCTAGCCGGGCGGTGGTGGTGCACGCCTTTAATCCCAGCACTTGGGAGGCAGAGGCAGGAGGATTTTTGAGTTCGAGGCCAGCCTGGTCTACAAAGTGAGTTCCAGGACAGCCAGGGCTACACAGAGAAACCCTGTCTCGAAAAACCAAAAAAAAAAAAAAGAAAATAAACTTAACCCATTGGGACAGTGAACGTAAAGAATATATGAACCAGGGGCAAAGAGTGGCTCCATGGCACTTGCCATTAAACCTGATGACCCAGTTTGATCCCTGAGACCCAAACGGTGGGTGGAAGGAGAGAACTAGCTCCCACAAATTTTCCTTTGACCTCCACATGTGAGCTGTGGCATAAGGACACATACACATACATGTCCCCAAACATATACACACAAATAAATAACTTAAATTTTTTTCAAAAGAATATGAATATTACCCTCTGATCTTCTTCCTTAGTCCAAGGACCCTTTATCAATTCTGGATTTAAAACCTTCTGCCATCGGTGTTGGCACTGAAAATCAGAACGATTCTGAAAAAATTTGGACAATTTTATTGTTGAATAATGTCTCCTAGGACGTCAATTTGCCCAAATTTAAGCATACCCATATGAACAAAATATGAATCAACAACATATTCAATATCAAACTTACATGTAATGTTTATTTTACATGCCTAAAATTGCCAATTCTGTTCTTTCAATTAATCATAGGTTTAGCCTACAAATTTAAAACAATATATTTGAAATTAAGATATGTACCTCCATACTATCCTTACAATACAGCAAGCAGCAAGATACAGTCCATAAAAAATTAATCCAGAATTGAGAAATAAATGATAGGAATAAACTATATGAAGCAGATGTAAGACTTTAAACATAGCAGCTCAAATTCGTACAAGTTTAAAAGAATCTTAAAAAAAGCATCACTAGGCTCTATGTGATAGTAAAAGTATATTTATAAATTATGCCTTTCAAATTATCAATAAAACATGAAACATTTTTATAGAAGATATACATTATACTTAAATTAAGTAAGTTAAAGGTTGATACTTTAAAAAAATGAACTGGGATGCTAGAGAGATGGCTCAGTGGTTAAGAGCACTGACTGCTCTTCCAGAGGTCCTGAGACCAATTCCCAGCAACCACATGGTGGCTCACAACCTTTCTGTAACAGGATCTGATGCCCTCTTCTGGTGTGTCTAAAGACAGCTACAGTACACTCATATTAGTAAAATAAATAAATAAAAAAAAATGAACTGGGGATATAGCTCTAGGGTAGAGCGCTCCACTAGCATGCACAAGGCCTCAGGTTTAATCCCAATAACTAACACATGCACACACAGAAAATGAAACAGCTTAAATTCTAAAAGTGATAAATAAATGAAGCCTTATGTTAATATGTTTATCACCAAGTATCTACAAAGTATTGCTGAGATAACAACAAATAATAAAATCTATTTGTTACCAATTTACAATTTATAAAACTATCTGCTCATATGCAGGACTATAGATTATCTAAAAATATATAATGGATGCATACAAACACCTTCTCTATTAATGCCTTTGTACCACTAGACTTCATTACTTTTATTTAATTTGAGCTTCTTCATTATGGCTTCTATATATCAATGCTGATTCATTTAAAGCTGTTACTTTCTTCAAAATAACTTTCATATAACCTGTATCAATGCTAGTTTAAATCTAGTATACATAACTTCTAATTTAGTTTGCTTTTACTGACTAAATGCTAAATGTCAGGAACTATGCCAACCTTCTTTATATTTGTAATTCTCACAATACTGTAGAAGCAAGTAGCAGAAGGCCAAAGAAGTATTTTCTTTAAATTAACAAAGCTAACTTTTGAATACAATTTAGACTAACTCTATAATCTGTTTTCCTCCATTATTTGATTCTCAGTTTTCAGGTTACACTGAAAGATACTATGATTATATGAAAACAAACAAATAAACAAACAAACAAAAAACCACAGATAACCTTGTTTCTGAAACCAAAAAGAATCAACACTAAAATTTAAAATATAGGTAATTTATCTAACAACTCACAATGCTCTTAAGAAACAATTGAGTACATGCAGAAGTACTTTCATATTGTATAAAATTACATGCCAATAATATGTTAATATTGGTATGATGAAGAAGCATAATGTAAAATAATAAATATATAAATAGCTAGGTGTGATACTTCACAACTTTCATCCCATCACTCAGGAGAAAGAGGTAAGCAGATATCTATGAGTTTGAGGTCAGACTGATTTACATAGTGACTTTCAGGCTACCAAGTAGTACATAGTAAGACTTCATCTCAAAAAAAAAAAAATCAATAAAAATACTCAAAAACATATGCATCAGATGATAAACCTAACAATTTTTCTTGATTTTATTTGTTGGCTGTCAAAATGTTTTAATAGTAAAGTTCTTCAAAATATTTTCACATATATCACAGTCGAAGACAGATCAGTAGTAAAGTGCTTGCCTGAATTTGCAAGGCCCTAGGTTCAATTTCTAACATACAAAAATTAAAATAAAATAAAACCACTTTTCACAAATATTTGTGAAAGTGAAGTTCTACCAAAAGCTAATGCCATTTTTGTCTTATAGTAAAAGTCCTTTCAGGCCCTGGATAAATGCTTTCCAAGTTAAGCAGCCATTATCCAAAATTTTTGAGATTAAAATTGTTTCAGATTTCAGTTTGGAGAGCTGGAAATATGTACATATACATAGAATGATATATCTTGAGGATGCAACAGAAGTCTATAGTTGAAACTCATTTATGCTTCCTATCTACCTTCTATACATAATCTAATAACAGTAACATTTTAAGCACACCTGGCATTTTTACTGTGATGTATTACATTAAGTCAAGTGTAGAACCTTCTACTGTAGCTCTATATCAGTACTCAAAAAGTGATAGATTTTGGAGCACTTTAGATTTCCAATTTTTGGATTTGAGGTACTCAACCTGTATTAGAAAATTACTTTCTAAATCATTAGCAAACAACTACAAACATACCAGAAAATAATTTAACCAGATGTTTTAAGGAATGAAACCTGAACTATACAGACACATTTCTGAAAAACTGAATATACAAACTAATGTCTTAAATAAAGACATGTTGCTAGAGAAATACAACTTTTGATATTTCACTTACTTGAAGATGACTAGCAATTAAAGTCCAATCGTCAGTTCCATGTTGTTCAACCAACTTCTTTAACTTGTCATCCTATTGAGAGGCATAAAAATTAGAAATATTTCCCCCACCCCTGCTATGTAGATGATATTCTCATCCTCTTAAGTCATACTTAGTACTCGTTTTGAGAAGAACTAAAGTCACTATTACACAAATTCTTCCACTATTTCAGATACTGTTTCAGTCAATCCCAAAATCAAACAATTGTTCATGTCACTGATTTTTTTTAAAAGAATGCACAATTAAATTGATAATTTTCCTCACATTGTTTTCATAATTCCTTTCATGACTATAATACTATTAATTGATAAATGAAACTCTTGCCAGGTAACTACCTCATCTCTTGTCCATTTTACTCTGTTCCAGAGTTTCTTCAGTCCTTTTTGTTGAGGTACTTCATAATCATGATCAGCATATTGAAGGTCATCATCCTCATCCTCACTACAAAAGAATGTAGTATGTAAGCTAAAGAATTTCATTTAAATTATTTAAAGCACTGAGTCTGTATATGCAGACATGACTAAAGAAGCTATTCAGAATAAACAATACAGTCACAATATTAATAAAAGTATACAAATTAAGGCCTAAAGGGGAAGATGGGAACATTAGGTGGTACTAGAATATATGTGAAATGAAAGCAAAAAAGAGACTATTTGGAGAAACAAAGGGGACCTGTGAAAAAAAAAGATTAGTAAAGGCAATTGGGGGAAGGCAAGTCAGCAAGCTCTAGGTTCAGTGAGAAACACTGTCTCCAAAAATAAGTTGGATTACAAGCTCAGAGCCTGAATTGTATGGGGAGAAAAAAAGAAAGGAAGGAAGGAAGGAAGGAAGAGAAGAGAGAGGGGAAGAAAGAGAGGAAGAGAAAAAGAGGGAAGGAGGGAAGGAGGGAAGGAAGGAAGGAAGGAAGGAAGGAAGGAAGGAAGGAAGGAAGGGAGGGAGGGAGGGAGACATTTTAAAGAATGAAGCCTCCATGATGATGAATTGGATGGTACTAAGTAGCCAGAGTAATGAGCATCTGAAAACAACACTCTCTAACATTTATTTAAAACTTTTTACATACCAAAGATTGTGACAGTCTATAAAATGTCCCTCTTAAAACTTTACAACAGAGGCTGGAGATCCTTTAGGGGTTAAGCACACTTGTCTGGGTTGGGTTCCCAGCACCCACACAGTGGCTTGCAACTGACTATTCTGGGAGACTTGACACCCTTTTCTGGCCTCCCAGGCATATAAATGTTGCACATATATACATGCAAAAAATATTTCTTTATAAAACCTCGTAAGGTCTTTAATCCCAGCACTCAGGAAGCAGAAGTAGGTGGATATCTGTTTGAGGCCAGCCTGGTTTAAATAGGAAGTTTCAGACTAGTTGTAGCTACATAGTGAGACCCTACCTAAAACAAAATTTTAAATATATTACTAAAGGAAAACAAACTCCACAACTGTAAGAAAGGAGTGTTACCACTATTTGCCATTTCCCAGAGTTAAAAAAAACTTAGACTTAGAAGGGTAACTTCTTTCCAAAGTCGTACCAAATATGGCATGGATGACTTCTAAAGTTCACTATTCAACCACTTTAATATATAGAACACATTTAAAAACTGTAGAAAGCATACTAAGAAACTGGAAGTTATCAAAGATTAACCTAAGTGCATTCTGAAATGAGAACAAAGTTCAAGTTGTAACTGTATAACCCTAACTTCTCACAACTGTAAGATGAATATATTACCTACCTTTAAGAAAAAGTGATTCAGTATATGTAAATAGATGGTCTAATAGTATTAAAAATTATTTTTGCCTTACTAGATTTAGCTCCTAAAAATTCATTCTGATATCAAATATCAAGTCTGAAGATTTGGCCATACTTAGTGCAATATATGAATGATTTTTAATACCTAAATGCAATATAAAAATTCAATCTCACAAAAATCAAGCTCTAGATTTTATACACACATACATACACCCTATGTAGGAATCCCTAATTTCCTCTGACTTGTCAAATCCATTTGCCCAAAATTCTTCATATTTGTGCAAACAAAACATCAAACTCCTCTAGTCTCTTAGCTATGATGTCTATATTGTAACAATAATTTGTTAGCCCTTAATATTGTTGTCAAACTATGCCTCAAACCAACACACGTTTAATTTTAGCAGTCAACATCAACTAACATAAATACAGAATTAACCAAGAACACACAATAGCAAAGAGATGCTTCAAGGTTTAGTGATTTCAAATTTCTAAGTGTGCTACTTAACGGGATAAAGTTCCATACTGTAGTTTACAGAGTATCTGTTCTTATCTTATGCTAATCATATTTCCCAACTTTCCCAACCATAGAGTAGGTTCAATGGTATAAGACCAAGGTTACTATGTTCATCTCCCAAAACCAAGCACAATGCCTGCCATTCAAATATTTGTAAGATCAACAGATGATTTTCCTTATTCTTTCAACTTTTCTAACTACTTTATACTCCAAAATTTGTGATATTCAATTTCAACCTATCCAAAATTTCTGCCTCCCTCAATACCAGTATGATCTCAAAGTATATACAAGAAAAAAAAGACAAAAGCAAAACAAAGAAAAACTTAGAATATTGGTCCTCAAACTGTGGGTTGTGACATATCAGATATTTACATCACAACTCACAACAGGAGCAAAATTACAGTTATGATGTAGTAATAAAATAGTTTTACAAAACAAACAAAAACTTAGAACACTGGTCCTCAAACTGTGGGTTGTCACATATCAGATATATACATCACAATTCACAACTGGAACAAAATTACAGTTATGATGTAGTAATAAAATAGTTTTATGTTTTGGAGGGTCACCATAACATGAGGCATATATTTAAAGGGTTGCAGTATTAGAAAGATTAAGAACCACTGCTATAGAAGGAGAGAGAAGACATTTTTATTTGTTAAAATCCATATGTACCTCCAAGTGGTAGAATTTTAAGAAGCAAAACCTGCTAAAACAAACACTTAAAGGTAATTCAATACACAAGGAGTTTGTAGAGAATATCTACAATCTGGCCTAACCTTTCCTAGAAATGCCCCACAACATTACCACTTCCTGACACACACACACACACCCACACACACACCCACAAAAAAAAAAACTGTCAGGTTTGCTTCTCACAAGTTCTTTGTCCTCATACCCCTCTGATCTCAAGAGTTTCTGTCACAGCACATTCAAAACTATTTTTAACTAGGTTATGTCTATGCCACAACAAAAATTTTAATTTAGGAATGTGCCTGCATAAATCTTTAATAATCAAATATACTTATATCACATTTTATCTGTGCAAAATTCACCTTAAGGCTTTTATCAAAATATTTTAAGAATATGAGTTACAAATTTGTTACTTTGCTCAAAAAGACTAGTCACCAAGGAGTAATTTTTCTAAAATTTTGTTCACTTTAAAACTCTTTATTGGGCTGGAGAAATGGCTCAGTGGTTAAGACTGCTCTTCCAGAGATCCTGAGTTCAATTCCCAGCAACCACATGGTGGCTCACAACCATCTGTAATGGGTTCTGATGCCCTATCTGGTATGTCTGAAGAGGGTGACAGTGTACTCACATACATAAAATAAATTAAAGAAAAATCTTTAAAAATAAAAATAAAATATAAGACTGGACATAGTGGCTTATATCTGTAATTTCAATACTTGGGAGGTTCTTGTCTGGAGGATTTTTCACAAATTCAAGTCCAGCCCAGGCTACATAGTAAGACAGTGAATTTAAGGCTATCCAGTCCTAGAGGGTGAGACCCTGTCTCAAAAAAAAAATCTTTCTTTAATTTCTTGAGGTCAGGGCAACTGTATATGTAATTATTTTCAGTTCAACTGCACTCAATTTATGATCATTTACCAAGTTGGTTTAAGAAAGTGAAATTAGGCCACCCAGTGGTTAATATGCTGTACTGCATATACTTAATATTGGCTTCCACCTCTAGACTGCAAACTAGCATTATCAGAGAAAGACAAAGTTTGGCTTCAGATAATCGGGACCATTAATATTACAAACACTGAAATAAATACTTAAAAGAAATCTATATAATATCCATAAACAAAAACAATGGATAATATATCTAATTCTTTTAGAGAATGTATATTTTTAAACAAAATAGGATGGTCACAAAAGTCCTCAAAAAGTTGGATTAAAACTATAAGCTACCTTACAGACTTAAAAGTCCAAATCCCTTATATTAACCAATAAAAACTGAGATAGATCTTATCTGCTTTCCAAAAATAATTTTGCTAGTTAAAGACACAAAAAAATTCTAAAAAAAAATCCTTTCTCTTTTTGTATCCATTCACTTCCATTCATGTTTCTGGAAACAACAGTGAAGCTGCTACACACACACACACACACACACACACACACACACACACACACCACTAAGGAAAAAGCTTCCTATTAGAACCTAGCTTTCATCTTATCATTTTAATTTAATTATTGGTCATCTTAAGTCCAAATAACCTATGCCTAGTAAGTAGGTTTTGCAGCATCAGAATTATTGTAAACTTATTTTTAGGAGTTTAATTGGCCTTTAAAAACTGAACTAGAGCAGGAAAGATGACTCAGCAGGTGTTTGCTGCCAAGCCTGTCAATCTGGGTTTGATCCTCAGGTCAACCATGACAGGAGTGAACTAATTCCAGATAACTGTCCTTGCAGCTTTCACACTCTGGCACAACTGCATGTACGCAGGCACACATGCATTCATGCATGAGCACACATGAGCACACGTACGCCAAAAAAATTTTTTAAAAATTTAAGTATGAAATAAAACTATACATAAAATGTTTAAAAATCAAATGCATGCTGTTACTAGATATCCTAATATAAGAAATAGCTGTGAGTCATATCGTTAAATTCTAAAACTAGTTTAAGTCACAATACTACACAGCCTTTTGCTATATGCAAATCTTAATGACAAACTCTGCAGCTATTAAAAACTAAAAAGAACTAACATCATTCAGTCGTTTCATATTTAGGGTAAACATTTTCTGCTCTTAGCTGTTTTTTTCCCCCAGATAACGTAGAAAAAGTCTACTATATTTATGCCTATATCCTTATGCAAAACACTGCATTCACCTTAGTGTCTGTATGCTGAAGATCTTTGTTTCTCTATTATATATTGTACTCATATACACTAAGATCTCAGCCAAAGAGAGCCCAATGAATAATGTATTTCACCCTCAAACATTTCATTATCTTCTAATACATGAATCATATTTAAATATACAAGAATTTTAACAGCACATGGAACTCACTGAAGAAAACCCAAAGAAACAGACCAGAGATGGTGATCTCTCACCATATCCTCTATCTATATACTCCCAGAGAAATGTAGTTTCACACAGCACAATTACTCCAAACTTGTAACTTTTTACACCATTCTATATTGTCTCAATTAACTTACACATCGAGCAAGAAATAAAAGTCAATACTATAATTTATGTTTAGCAGTCAAAATTGCAGTACTGTTAATAAAATAATTTACAATAAGTAATTGTTAAATCATTTCTCTTTAGCCTACTATTAGGAAACAAGATCAACTGTGACATGAAAAGGCAAAAAAAAAAATCGAGAGAAGAATCTGACATTCATATATCAGGGTCTAGCAATAGCTTTTAACTAAATCACTTGACAGAATTAGCCAAGATACTTTTTCAAGTGAGATTAACAATGATTCTAAGTAGATAAGTGAGCATTCATTTGTCACTTTGCATCATTTAGAAGCATTGTTAGACTTCAAAATTCAAAAAGCCTAAAGCTCCAGCAATCTTATTTTTAAATCTGCATGTTTTCTGAAAATGGGAATGTTATGCCCTTAAAGTTGTAGATCAGCAGTTCTTACCTGCATGGTCCTGTTTCCATCCCCCCAGAGATATGTGGCATCATCTGTAGACAGTTTTAGTTGTCCCGACTGTAGGAAAAAGGACTACTGTCTTCTACTGAGTAAAGGTCAAGGTGCTGCTAGAAAACCCTACAACTATCTGATCCAAAATAATAACAGACCAAGGTAATGTGCCTGTGGGTGCATATATATGCACTCTTGTTCCACTTCAATGTTCAATCTACTCTGCAGTCACTATACATAAAGTAATTATGTCATAAATTTATGTTGATATCTGCAGAACCAACTTACATAAAGAATAATAAATGAATAAAGCCAAGTATTTTATGTGTAGTTATTTTAAATCAAAATCTGCAATGGATGACACCCAGTACTAAATTTCAGTTCAGGGAATTCAACTCAGATTTTGAGGCTGTGGATCTAGATAAATGGAAGTATTTGGAAATTCTGACAAATACTTTTCAGGTTTCCTTAATACTAAAAATCGAGACACTAGATTTTTGTCATCTGATAATGCTACACAATTTAGGAATAGCTATTACAATTGCATAAAATAAAAGGTGCATAAAAACATTCTAGCACATCTTTCAACAACAATAATATTGTGTCCTACTTGTTACAAAACACACAATCACACATGAATACTTGAGATACAAAGTAACTAAAACACAATGGTTTTAGGATCAAGTTTACTCGGTGGTAACAACATAACAATGTCCTCAGAAGATACTAAGAGCAAAAATAAAGCTCAGAACCGCAGTGTGCACACGGGAGATTTAGCAGGTTCCCTTCTCAAGATTTCCCAGAATGGTGCCCGCCCACGTTTGTCATGGAGATCCTGTTTTGATTAGGCACGATAAGTCAGAGGAGAGAACCCCATTTCAAGTCATCCAGGCAAACACAACCACTTCCCCTGGCGTGGTGTATCCCCTGACAGTGCACAAACTTACCTGGCAAGAAACCTCCCTGTAAGTGGCTGTGAGAAGTTAGGAGCCTGGGCGTGAGCTGTGGGAGAATCCGTCAAAGCAGCAACTTGAGCATTTGTTAGAGTCCTCCACACAGCAGTCTAATAATGATGGAATCTAATACTGATAGATGCGCTTCGGCCAGCGCGGCCAAAGCGGGTTGTGGGACACCGAATAGGAAAACCTATGCCAGGCCCGAGAGGGCCTGAGTGGGGACCGGCAGGAGAGGACAGCGAGCAAGAGTCGAGACAGGGCGGCTAGGCCGGGTCCGAGGGGATGTCACCCACCTGCGCGACCTCTTCGCCATCCTTCAAGTACCGCATAGGCGCGGGCTGGGCGGGGACGCGGGTCAGCCTCCTCCAGCCTGGGGCCAATGCTCCCTCTCCGAGACCCACCCGCCGCTTTCCCCGCTCTTTCCCTTAGGTGGCCGAGAGCGGAGAGCAGGCCCGGTCAGGTTAGGGCCAGGCGGGACTGAGGGACAGAGGAGCGGACCAAGACCCACTGCTCCTAGTCGCGGCCCGGCCCGGCCAGGGATGCCCTGGACATGTCAAGAGGCGTGCTCCCGCCCTCTGCCCGCCCCTCCCGCCGCCTCCGCCTCCGCCTCGGAGCTGCCGGCCCTGCGCGGCTCCGTCACGGGCGCCGACCCCCGCCCTCTCCCCGCAGCGAGCAGCACTGCAGCACTCGCAGCCTCCTGCAGGGTTTTGTCCGCACCGCCGAATCTCGCGCCCAGCCTCCTCAAGAGCCGCCGTTTGAATCTGCGCACGCGGCCCCGAACCTCATTGGCTGGGGCGGTCGCGCGCAGGGGGGCGGGGGCGGGGCGGCGAGCGCGCGCGCGCGGGGCAGAGGGCGGGGTCTACGGGGCCAGAAGCCAGGGCTGGAACTCGCGGGAGTCCGGGAGCGCCGTGGAGCCGGGGGGGGGGGGGGGGTCGGGGAGGGGGGGTGGGAGCGCGAGGCCGGTTCACGGGCGGAGGTGTCAGGACACGGAACGCGGTGTGAGCCACACGGTGGGGAGCGCGAAGGTTTCTGGGAAGGCGAGTCTCTGCGCTCCGGGGCGTGAGCCGGAAGAGGCGCGGGGCCGATCCAACCGCCGCCGCTACCTCCAGAGGGGTGCGGAGCGTGCCTCTGGGGCGGGGACAGTCGGGGTCCTGGCCAGGGGAGGACCACTTAGGGGCGCGGTCATCTACTCAGCCAGGAAACTTGCGAGGCCGTTATTTTTTTAAGCATGTGTGAGTTCTACGCTGAAATGACAAGGAAGTTGGCCAAGACCCTGTTGTAGTGTCCCTTGTTTTCCCCAAAGATGAATAAAAGTGTGACAAGAGTGACGTTGTTATCTGGAAGCTTGCGTGGAACGGGGAAAGGTTGATAGTGCTCCAGAAGCCCAACCTCGTACTCTTGTTTATAAAGGGGGCGGGATGCTCTGCGCGGGGAGCCCCGAGTCTGGGAGGTGCGCCTGAAAGCTGGAGTAACTGAAATCTTGCTAAGGGGAAGGAATGTCATACAGTAACAGCTTCTCTTAACCATTAAGAATTACATGGTTAAAGAAGCATACAAGGAGATTATTAACTACAGGAACGATTAGACACGGCGAAGAGTCCAAATTTGCAAGGCATCATGGTCTACTGCATAGAGTGCTGAACCACAGATTAATATTGCAACAAACTGACATTTTTGCTATTTTGAAACTGTACGCATCGTCTTTTGCAAATCAGAGATACAGGTGCAAATACAAATCAAGATGAGCTTGCAATTCGGTAGATACATGCTCCCTTAAAAAGAACTTCCTTTTTCTCAAGATAGATTTTGGGAAGGAAAAGCACTTTTTTTTTTCAAGACAGGGTTTCTCTGTGTAGCCCTGGCTGTCCTGGAACTCACTCTGTAGACCAGGCTGACCTCGAACTCAGGAATCCACCTGCCTCTGCCCCCCAAGTGCTGGGATTAAAGCCATTCGCCACCACTGCCTGGCAGTGTATCAGATTTTTAAGTAAGATTTATTCTCATTGTTTTACATAGGGAAACATTCTCCCAGAGATAGTATTACCTTTGCATGCTATTGCAAAATTTGTGTTTAAGAAACCTAAAAAATACAAAATTATTTAAATCTTATAAACTAGATGAAGTAGGAAATTAAAATAGTTCACAATCATTTGCATGCAATAGCTCAGATGTATCAAACAGATTTGAAAGTTTTCTTTAAAACTAAACCATTCAGGACTGGAGAGATGGCTCAGTGGGTAAAGCTGTTGCCATGCAAGTGTGAGTGAGGACCTGAGTTCAGTTCTCCAGGACCTATGTAAGGCAAGATCAAGGAGCATGCATCTCTCCATGTTTTAAAAACAGTCACTCTTTTTAAAACAACTAACTTCCTTCCCTTCCCCCCCCCGCCCCGCCCCGCCCCGCCCCGCCCCGAATCGAAAAGCACTTTTTTTTTTTTTTTGGTTTTTCGAGGCAGGGTTTCTCTGTGTAGCCCTGGCTGTCCTGGAACTCACTTTGTAGACCAGGCTGGCCTCGAACTCAGAAATCCTCCTGCCTCTGCCTCCCAAGTGCTGGGATTAAAGGCGTGCGCCACCACCGCCCGGCTCGAAAAGCACTTTTAAATTATTCTTTTCTGGGTTACTTGGTAATTACTAAAGATGGAGACTAATTTAGAAATAAATATATTTTTGAGACAAGGTGATGTTATGTACTCAAGGCTGACCAGAGGTCCTATAACAAGATGAAAACAGATAAAGGAGAACACTTGGAAGTTCTCTGGCCAACAGGACTGCTTTGTGTGGTGCTGAACAAGACTCTGTTGTTGGGGGATGGTTTTGTATACTGTGTATTCAGATGCTGAGTACTGTACCCAGAGATCTGGTTTCAGACCTGGTAGTTAGCATTGTCATTATTATTGAAGCATTTCCTGTGTATTATTCCCCACCACCTCTGATTGATTAATAAAGAGCTGGTCAGCCTGTAGTTGAGAAGAGAGTTAAGGCGAGACTTCCTATACCAGGGAGGGGGTTCCTGGTGAAGACAAGAGAATGACCTTGTGGACACAAATGGAGAGAAGCAGCCTTGGCGAGCCTAAAACGGCAAGTAATGGGTCATGTGACTGTGTAGTAGGCAGCACAGTCGATTACAATAGATGGATATCTGCTCAGCTATAGTACTTGAAACTTATTAATAAATATACCAGGTCCCTGTATCATTACTTCAGAACAAGAACAAGCATAGAAAATCCCAGTACTTTTATACTCTCACAAAGTGGAAGGCAAGGATCAACACCCAATGTTGTTATCCTCTGACCTCCATATTTGAAGTGTGGCACATACACATGCTCACATGCACTCACATACACACAATATAACATTCAAAGTTTTACACTGTTAACTCTCAAAATTCAATGAGAGGAATAAAAATAATTAAAATCTACAAAAGATGACTAAATTATATTGCCAAAGGAAAAAAAGATATAAAAGTGAGCTGAATGTGGTGGTTTACACTTGAAATCCAGCAGTAATCCAGCAGTTGGGAGTTCAAGTCCAGCCCAACCTGAGCTAAAAAGAAACTCTGTCTCAAAAAGAATATGGGGTTGGGGGAAGGAGGAAGAAAGAAAAGTAAGAAGCACGTGTAACAATTTCTCACTTGGCGATTTTCAAGAAATGTAACCCCCAAACTAAAAAGGCTGAGGCAAAAGGCTTATGAGTTCTGAGTCTCCTGAGTTACACAATGAGAACTTGTCTAACAATATATGATAAAAATGCATACATTTAGTAGTATAATAGGTACTACTATCCATTTAAAAAAAGAACTAAAGATAAAAATGCTGAAGCAAATAGAATTTCCCTGTTTGCTCATAGGAACGCAGATGGGTTAAGCACTTTGGAAAGCCTTTATAATTGCTTCATTTTTAGTTTTAAAAAGCTGGGTCTAGAGAGCTGGCTCAGTGGTTAAGAGCTTTTCCAGGTTTCAATTCCCAGCCCGCACAGCAGCTCATAGTGGATTGCAACTCCAGTTGCAGATGATCTGATGCCCTCTTCTGGCTTCCACTGACACTACACTACAGGCAAAACTGGGCGTGTGTCTATGGTAAACTGAACATAAGCCAGGCATGGTGGCACAGGCTTCTGATCCCAGCTGAGCCAGGAGATGGCTGTGAGTTCAAGGCCAGCCTAAATTACATAATGAACTCCAAAGCAGCCTGAGCTACAATATGAGATTCTGTCTGAAAAAGAATAAGCAAACAAACATAAACCTAAGAAGGGAGAGACTTCTCTTTGTTCCTCAGGAGCTGAGAATGGTTTGGACAGTTAATGCTTCTATCAAGCTTTCCCAATGAAAATTCCTTCAAGCTCTCTTTATATTCATATTCCATGATAAATTTATTTTGTTATTCATTTCTCTAGAATTTGTTGTTGTTGCTGTTGTCATGCTGGCCTTTGGCTGGCCTCCTATTGCCTCAGCCTTCCCAGTCCTGGGATGGCAGACATGTTTTTCCATACCTGGCAGACATTTTTATTATAAAAATAACGTTTAAATTCTTTACCAGGGCTCATAGTTCACCTACAGAGTAGCTGCTTATAATATGTGAGAAACTTTGTTCCTTCACTGTACACACACACACACACACACACACACACACTTTACTAATTCCCTTTCTTGAGATTATTAAGTAAATCCCTCCATAGGGAGATGCACCTTCTTCTCATTCCCTATGAAGAAAAACCAAGTTCACCCAAGACTTGCTAGTTTGAAAAACTTCGGTTTGTGTAGTACCTATGAAACTATATTAACAAAAGTGTGTGCACAACCATTTCCATGAGGAGATTTTTATCTGTTTATTTATTGCTATCATCCTGGTCTTTAAGATAGGGGCATACCCAGCTATCAATAAATGAAATTTCTGTAGAACAGATGAAGACAAGCAAGAGATAGCCAGGCATTTGAATATGTATGCACACAAAAATGTGATAAAAAATATAAATTAAAGTATATTTGAAAAGCCATGTTACAGCTACTGCAGCAGCAAATTTCCCAAAAGTTCTGAGAAGAGCATCTAAGCAATTCCCTAATACTGGTACTGAAAACTGATGTAATTCTTTTAGAAAGCAATAATGACTGAAATCTATAAATACATATACAGCCTTTGACAGATATTTTAACTTAAAGACATAATTCAGTTGAGGAAAAAATGTGTCTGAATATTTGTAGTAGCATATTTCATCATAACCCCAAGTGAGAAACAACTTAGACTACTTTAAGTGGTTCTTTGGCTAATAATAATTCTATACAGTTAAGATCCCACTAAATGGCACATGCACTTGTCTTAGATAATAGTCACAATTTCTTTAATCATAACAACCCTAAGAAGTATAGGTATTATTTTCACCTATTTTATAAATCTGGAAAACTGGACACCCAAAGGTTAATTTGTCCAAGGGCATATGGTAGCAGACTAGAATGAGGACCAAGCTTCCACTCCTAATCCTGTAGTGACTATGGGTGCTCAACTATAAATACTATGCATGTGAGGTGTACCTGTATACAGATAGTGCAGTGCAAAGAGATAGCTATGCACTTATAATAAGTATGATATGATTTACGATAAACATGCATGATATAGTGAGCACATGTCTATCACACTAGAAAATGGCCTATGGACTACATAAACTATTAATAATATTTGACTGTGAAGAAAAAAGTTAAATGAAGCAAAAGAAGCTTTACATTTTTTACTGTTTGTTCTTGTATTATTTGACTCTTAGAAAACATTAATTTATGTTGTTTTTATTTTTTGAGATGGTGTTAAATGTTAAAAATAACTGAAAACCCTAGAAGCAGCACAGGTGTGATACATACTCTATGGATCTTGAATATCCCCATGGGCCCACGGGTGAAGTTTGTTCTCAAAGCAGCACTGTTAACAGATGGTAGAAGCATTAAGAGGTGGTTAGGGTGTGTATACCTCAGTAAACTATGGGATTCTGGCCCCTTCCTTTTCTCTCCTTTGGTCCTAGCTCCTGATTTAATCAGTTTCCCTACCACGCTCTCCTGTTGTGATGTGCTTCTTCATCAATCCCCCAAAACAAGGCTAACCCATGGACTGGAACACCCAAACTGTTAAGTTCTCTTCGGTATATTTCATTACTGCAGCAAAAAGGTGATAAGATCTCTACACCTGCTCCTGCATCAATAATGCTAGAAGAAATGTTCTCCAGCAGTAAGGATGAGACATATTTATTACACACATTATTAAGCATTATATATTTCATCTGAAAACAAAATTCTAGCTGAGAACTTTTATCTTGGATACAGAAATGTTTGCTCCAATCTGACTCCCCAACTACCAATATTTTTACTGATCCCCATATTTAGAGTACCACTTAAAATTTGATGGAGTTTATTAATAGATGTCACACTGTCTAACACAAGCAACTACAAAATTTTTTTGAGTTCAGCTTTTAAGTTTAAAAATAAAAGTAATTGAACTGCAAGAAAAAGTTGCAAGAGAGAAATGTTTTAAGTATCCTTGTTTCAACCCATGTCTCCTCACTCTGTATTTTGGGGGTAGATACAATTACCCCAATCTACTCATATCCTGATCTCTAGAACTGTGAACATATTATGTTTCATTGTAAAATGGATTTTGCAGGAATGATTCCACAGAAGATCTTGAGTGAAAATACAACTGTCTGTTGGTGCCAAGGCACTGATCATAAGGTACTTACAGAGTAAGAGAGGGAAAGAAGAGAGAGATTACAAGATGTTACACCACTGCCTATAAAAGAAGAGAGAGATTACAAGATGTTACACCACTGGCTATAAAAGTACAGGAAAGGCTCATGAAGCAAGGAATTCAGACAACTTCTAGAAGTCAGAAAAGGTGAGAAAACAAATTTTCCCCCAGAACTTAAAGAAATGTAGTTCTCCTAGCACCGTACAGGAAAGGCTCATGAAGCAAGGAATTCAGACAACTTCTAGAAGTCAGAAAAGGTGAGAAAACAAATTTTCCCCCAGAACTTAAAGAAATGTAGTTCTCCTAGCACCTTGCTTTTAGCTCAGTGGGATCCTTTTCTCACTTCTGGCCTTCAGAGCCACAGGATAAGAGATTTGTGTTGTTTTGAGTTATACATTTGTGGTAACTGGTTATTGCACCAATGGAAAATTAACTCATTTTCAACATTTTGATTGTAGTAATAAACATCATGCTTTCAAATCTTTAAAAATTGTTCTTTCACAATGTTCATATTTTGGACCTTATTTACAAGTAATCCTACTTCCCACTATTCAAAAATGGAGGACAGGAACTCCAGGCCAGGAGTGCCCATCTCAACATGTGAAGCAGAAATAACTTGCCAACCAGTGAATTTCTAAAATTCATTTTTCCCTGTGGAAACACCTACTAGACATGCAATCTGTAGGGGCAACAAAGCTGAAAAAGAATAAGAAATATTGCCTCTGATAAAATAGACAGTGACAGCATTCAGGGTAGGGATGGAACGGAAGCAGCACATACGTATGCTCATGTGATGGCAGACGAAGCGGTTCTCATGTTGGAAGCCTTGCTTTGAAGGAATGATGTGGTGTTGGCACATTAATTCTTTAAGCCAAGGCCCTAACTTCTTTTCACACATGAACACAAGTTCATGACTGGTTTTTACAAAGCCTAAAAATACATTGGAACATACTAATCAGAATCCAGCTAAGGGTGCTTGACTCCACCTTGATGATGTAAGTTTGATCCTGGACCCCATGAGAAGCGAGAACCAACTCCTATAAATTATCCTCTGATTTCCACACATGTATGATTCATAGCATACTCAGGTGCATACACACACACACACAAACAGAAAAATAAGTAGATGTGGTGTTTTGGTTTTGGTTTTGAATATTGAAGGGGCTGGGAACTGCCTCAGTAAAGGGTTTCTTGTGTAAGCCTCAGAACCTGAGTTTGGATCCCAGCACTCAAACAAAATACTAAACATGGCAGTGCAAATCTGTAATCCTGTAATTGCCATGCTGGAGACAGATACTTGGGGCTTACTCACCAGCCAGTGTAGATAAATTGGTGAGTTCCAAGTTCAACGAGAGACCTTCTATTTCTTCTCTGCAGTGTCAGTAGAAGTCTGTATTAGTCCCATCTTCTGTAACTGTGATGAAACGCCTAAAGGTTATTTGGCTCAAAGTTCTGGAACTTCAGAATCCAAGATCATGCTGGAGAGTGCAACACTGATTTGGCCCACAGTATTAACCTAACAGTAGAGAGAGGGTCAGGATGCCAAACATCGGAGGGAGAGAATATCACATCAAAAGAAAGCAGAAAGCCAGAAGACAAGAGTCCCAGAAATACTCATGAAGACTTCCACAAGACCTCATCTTACAGCACATCTATTCTAAGGACCAAACCTCCGTGAATGAAACTTTGAGGGACATACCAAGCATATCCAAAATAAGACAAGAAATAAAGTGCTCTTAAAAAGTTGTAAGTAGGGCTGGAGAGATGGTTCAGTGGTTAAGAGCACTGACTGCTCTTCCGAAGGTCCTGAGTTTAAATCCCAGCAACCACATGGTGGCTCACAACCATCCGTAATGAGATCTGACACCCTCTTCTGGTGTGTGTGAAGACAGCTACAGTATACTTAGATATAATAATAAATAAATCTTTGGGCTGGAGCAAGTAGGGCCGGAGCGAGCTGTGCCGACCATAGAGCAAGTGAGCTTAGCGGGGCTGTTGGAAGCGAACAACCTTCATTCCCAGCAACCATATGATGGCTCCCAACCATCAGTACAGCTACAGTATACTCATAAACATAAAATAAATAAATAAATAAATCTTTTTTTAAAGGAAAAAAAGGTTGTAAGTAGCCTATGAATTGCATCTTAAGCAGACCCTGTCTTTGCCACCTCCGTCTTTTCCTACAGAGCATCTTGACCTCATCAAGCATACAGCCTCTAGCACTCTAACTTTACTAATACCCCTGTACTGTTGCATCTGTAGCCAAAATCCTATCAATCTGGATGTTTGTAGAAAATGAGGTACTCGTCATTTTACTTGAAATTTGTATAGTGTCTTAATTAGGGTTTCCATAGCTATAAAGAGACACCATGACTAAGGCAACTCTTATAAAGGCAACATTTAATTGGGGCTGGCTTACAGGTTCAGAGCAGTCCATTATCATGAAGGCAGCAAGCATGATAGCATTCAGGCAGACATGGTGCTGGAGAAGGAGCTGAGAGTTCTACATCCTGATCCAAAGACAGAAAGGAGGGAACTGTCTTCCAGGCAGCTAGGAGGAATCTCAAAGCCCACACCCAAAGTGGCACACTTCCTCCAACAAGGCTATACCTACTTTAACAAGGCCACAGGTCCTAATAGTGTCACTTCCCATGGGCCAAGCACATTCAGACCACCACATACAGCATTGTTTCACTTATCCTTTGATTTCTGTGGTATCATGTCTATGGTTTGCATCCCTTGGGCTTGTTGTAAAGCCTGTTCTGCTGACTTCTCAAAATTCAGCACTTGATTTTTAGCTCTTTTTAACCTATACTTTCTTATTAAACAGTCTCATCCACACTCATGATTTCAGTTATATTCTTTTTTTTTTAAAGATTTATTTATTTATTTATTTATTATATGTAAGTACACTGTAGCTGTCTTCAGACACCAGAAGAGGGCAACAGATCTCTTTATGGATGGCTATGAGCCACCATGTGGGTGCTGGGATTTGAACTCATGACCTTTGGAAGAGCAGTTGGTGCTCTTACCCGCTGAGCCATCTCTCCAGTCCCTTCAGTTATATTCTATGATAAGCAAATATTTTCTTTAAGTACCAAACTCACTCTTGAACTTCATATTTCTCCTTCTGGAAGCACTAAACACACAAGTTTGCCATGTCCAAAGTAGAACTCACTTCCAGTCCACCAACTGTAGTTACTTACGTGTCCTATCCTAAATCAATAGCGCTGCCAACCAGCCTCTCAAATAAGAACTGCATAACTTAACCTTTTTTAAAAAAAAATGTTTATTTTGTATGTGCACATGTTAAAGTCAGAGGACAACTTCTAGTAATTGGCCTTTTTGACAACTTATAAGATCTGTAGATCACACCCAGGTTATCAGGTTCTGTGCACAAGCAACTCTTCTCATTGAGGCATCTCAGTAGCCCAATTTAACCTTCTTTTACCTAATTCTTCCAAATGAGCTGTCTCTCCATACACCAAATAATAGTTCTAAAACAAAAATCACTGTTCAGATTTTCATTTTCAAAGATTTTTACCCAATAATATAAAAAGGAAACACTTGGAAATATTTAGAAAGGATCAACTTGGTGTGGATGCTTTCAATGTCCCTGTAACCCCACATCCAACCAATATCCTCTATGGTTCTCTTTAATCATGTACATACAATTTTTGATCCTGGAACTGACCCCAGGGTTTTGCACATGCTGCAAAGTTACCTGACTACTGAACTACATTCTTACACAATCAAAGTTGAACTTGGGAATTCACAAGCATTCTTTTACATATACTTGCACATACAGAAATTCAGAAACTTTTGAAAACCAAAATGAACGTTACAGAAATTTTCTAATAAAAAGAATTATAGGATCCATAATATCTAGGAGTCCCCCTTTATTTATGATACTTTGATCCAGTAGCAATCAGGTCTAGGATTTGATTTTACATTATTTACAACCTAAGAGTGCCTATGACTGGCTCATATTTGCTTCCAAACAACCATTCTTAGGTCAGTAATGAAGGATTACTATATTATTATAGCACAGCAGACACCATAATCACCAACATATTGTGCAAGATCCCTTAGCCCTCCGAGGGGAGTAGTAAGTGAATGGGTCCAGATGAGCATTGCATACACAGAAAGTTTGTGCTTCAGTGGAGAAATACAAAGCTTTAGAGGAATCCATTGCTTTCAAACTATTAAACCAGTTCTCTTGTCTTTCAGCTTTTGCAGTACATGAACCTGCTTTTTGTTTGAGGAAACATGTTACTTCAAAATCATCAGTTGCAAAACAACATCTAGAAACAATCTGGGTAAAGTATTAGCCAGGGCCTACCAAACTTGACCAGTCAGATTTGTGTAGGAGTGCAAGAAGGCTATAGACAGCTGTCTTTCTCATAGTAGCTATGTGAAGAACTTTAACGCACAGCTGAAACTGTAAATTGTGATCTGATATGAAACAGAATGGCAGGATAGAGAAAAACTGAACAGCAGTAAAAGCGTGCTCTCTCACTCTTTAGTGTGCCCTTTGGTGTGTGTTACACATATGTGCTTTACATATTAAAAGAATTAATAAAAGCTAGAGAGTAGCTGGCATACACCTTTAATCCCAACACTTGGGAGACAGAGGCAGGCAGATCTCTGAGTTTAAGGCCAACATGGTGGTCTACAGAGTGAGTTCCAGGACAGCCAGGGCTACACAGAGAAACCCTGTCTCGAAAAACAAACAAACAAACAAAAAAACAGCTAGAGAGTAATTTTAGTTTTTAATATTTCTTCCTTTCTCTGAGATCAAAATGTTTCTAGTTTACAAAATGGTGACATCGTTTTTTAAAAACAACAAAACAGCCAAGCAGTGGTGGCACACGCCTTTAATCCCAGCACTTGGGAGGCAGAGGCAGGCAGATTTCTGAGTTCGAGGCCAGCCTGGTCTACAGAGCGAGTTCCAGGACAGCCCAGGCTACACAGAGAAACCCTGTCTCCAAAAACCAAAAATAAATAAATACATAAATCAAAACAAAAACCTGGAATCATACCTACAATTTCATCATAAATTTAAAATCTTGGCTGTTGGTTCATTATAGTTGATATTCCGTCCCAAATTCATGTTATTATAGTAAGGAGATAAAGAACCAGAACTAAAATATCTAAGAGTAGTAGGAGGGTCATATTCTTACTAATGTGTTTCTAGAAGACAAAAAATGGAAAATTAAAGCATACTGATAACTGAGAGTGCAAGTGTAGCTCAGCAGAATTGCACTTAGCATGCAAGCCCTGAGCAATATATATTTTTTCACAGTTCAGATGCTATACACAAGACAGCAGCAAAATAGGAGCTGAATTTCCCAATGGGTTCTTTTAAGGGTCCAGATTGAGAAGTGAAGGTCTAAAGATAAGAGTGGTAGTAGGGGTCAGAGCTCCTCTGGCATTTCAAAAGAGCTACAGTTTCCTGCAAAAGTCGCCATCTCCTGCAGCATTGCAGACCCTGTAGAAGTATCACCTTCCTGAGATCTGTTTTGGCAACATCATTCAGCCTGCCGGAGACCTGCTGAGAAGACTTGCAGCTTTGGGAGGGAGGGTCACGCCCCCAAAGCTTATATCCCCTGTTTCTCCTGAGTAAAGTTGGACTTTGAACAGCAAAAAAAAAAAAAAAAAAGAGTGGTAGTAGGACATTAAAACGCAATAGCTGGCCGGGCGGTGGTGGCGCACGCCTTTAATCCCAGCACTTGGGAGGCAGAGGCAGGAGGATTTCTGAGTTCGAGGCCAGCCTGGTCTACAAAGTGAGTTCCAGGACAGCCAAGGCTACACAGAGAAACCCTGTCTCGAAAAACCAAAAAAAAAAAAAAAAAAAAAGCAATAGCTGAATTGTCTGTGGGACAGTTACGTTAATCACCCCCACAACAGAATCCAATGTTCTTCTGAAGTAACTACCGGTTCATTTCTTTCCAAGCAAAAGCAGGTATTATCTGCCTTGGGAAAGCGCCAACTTCTAGTAGATATGGAGGGGGGATCCTTTTCAGTTTAATATTTAAGATCACCTTCAGCTATTTGTCAGCTTAGTCCAACTAGAGACTGGCAAATAAAAAGTAATTATGGAGGAACCTGGAGACATGACTCAGTGTTTAAGAAAAAGGGATGCTATTCCAGAAGACCAGGTGTCTTAGGGTTTCCGTTTTTGTTAAGAGTCACCATGACCAAGGCAACTCTTATAATGGACAACATTTAATTGGGGCTGGCTTACAGGTTCAGAGGTTCAGTCCATTATCATCAAGGCGGCAAGTATGGCAGCGGTCCAGACAAGCACGGTGCAGGAGGAGCTGAGAGTACTGAATCTTAGTCTGACTGCAACCAGGAGAAACTGACTCTTCCGCACTGGGTGGAGCTTCAGTGCCCACCCCACAGTGATGCACTTCCGTCCAACAAGGCCACACCTCCTAACAGTGCCACTTCCCACGGACTAAGCATATTCAAACCACCACACCAGGGTTCAATTCCCAAATTACATGGCAGCTTTTAACCATCTCTAACTCTAATTCTAAGAGAATTGATGCCCTCTTCTGGCCTCTGTAGGCACATATATGGTGCACAGACATATATGCTGGTAGAATACCCATACACATAAAATATAAAGTGATAATTATTATTTAAAGCAATTATGGCTCTAAGACCATCATTTTGATATCACAAATCTTGATAAGTAATATAGCAGTTAAAAGCTAGAAAATAAATTGGAAATGGCTATTTGGGTAGAAATGCTAATTTTCTGTATTTCTGTGAATGCGTCATTCACCCACTCACCCCCAAAATTCCTACACCCTGGCACAGGGGTCTCACCCCACAAGTTATGAACCACTGTGATAGATAGATAGATAGATAGATAGATAGATAGATAGATAGATAGATAGATAGATAGATAGATATAAATTGGAAAAGATTAAGACCTATATTTAAATAAGAACTTTTATATGTTACTTCTTCAGATATTTTCCATTTGGGAGGCTGTATTTGTGTGTAGGTGTGTCTATGTGTAGTGCATGTATGTACAGTCATAAATGTATAAGTATGTAGAAGTGAGGGCCAGATCAGAACTGTGGGTATCTTCCTCTGCTAATGTCATCTTATTACCTTGAGACAGGGTTTCTCATGATCTAGAAGCCTGGCTTTTTGACTAGACTGGCTGGCTAGCAAGCTCTTAGTATCTGCCTGTCTCTGCCTGCTACTGGTAGGGGTACAGGTAGACACAGCCATACACAGATTTTTACATGAATGGTGGGAACTGAAACCTATACCCTAATGCTAGCAGAGCAAGCTCTCTTACCCACTAAGTCATCTCCCTAGGCCCTTTTTAAAATCTATTTACCTGGGGCTGGAGAGATGGCTCAGTGGTTAAGAGCACTGACTGTTCTTCTGGAGGTCCTGAGTTCAAATCCCAGCAACCACATGGTGGCTCAGAACCATCTTTAAAAAGATCTTACTCCCTCTTCTCGAGTGTTTGAAGACAGCTACAGTGTACTTACATATAATAAATAAAATCTTTAAAAAATAAAAAATATTTACTTATATTTTAAATAGAGTCTTATGTAGTCCAGGCTGACCTTAAACTCCTGATCTCCCTAACTCAGCTTCCCTTTTGCTGGATAACAGAAGCACGTACCACCATGCTCAGTTTATGTTTGATTTTTATATCACCTCATGGAACCAAAAGTAACTGTGATAACAATGTAACACTAAAGAGCCAAAGAATATTTCAACAGTTCATAAGAAATATCATATAATGATAATATTAAATTGAAAAAGAATTTCTGTAATGAAACTTAATTCAGACACTTACTAGTCACTGCTTAAGAGAAGCAAGAAAAGGTGAGAGGACTGGTACAGGGCCATAAGTGAATCTCTATAATCCTTCTAGAATCTTTCTATAATCTGATGGAAGAAATCAGAAGAGATGAATTTTTGGAGTGGGATGTAGCTTTGCAGGTAGAATGTGTGCCTAGCATGAAGCCCTACTAGATTCAGTTCTCCAGAATAACATTAAAAACAGATACATGCTTGTAATCCTACTATATAGGTGGAAGAGGTAGGACGATCAGGAGTTTAAGGTCATAGACCCTAAACTATGAGACCCTGTTTAAAAAACAACACTGAGGGTTGGGTTCTGATCCCTAATTTGATTCTTGCTTTATGTCTGTGCTTACATTTTTGTTGTTTGTGCATGTGTACTTTAAATATATTGAATATATTTAGTAACAGCTTTTGATCCCAAAACACATGTATCTGAGTTTTCATACACTCAGTATACTCTCGTTATCTGCTAATTTTTCTCTTTTCCTAGCAACCATCTTTTTATTAGACATTTACTTGTGTGTGTGTGTGTGTGTGTGTGTGTAGGTCCACACAAGGTATGGTCTATGTGTCAAGTTCAGAAGACACCTAGTGAGAGTCTGTCCTCACCTGCCATGCGGTCTCCTGAGATTGAATTCAAGGAATCAGGCTTGACAGAAAGCACATTTCCCAGAGTCACCCTGCTGGACCCTAGAGTCTGTTCTGACAAGCCTTTCAATCCTTCTCCATTATCACTACCTCCTCATAGGAAGTACTAGGACCTACAGTGCAGTGAACATAAGCATCTCACTTAATTTTTAAAAGATTGTAATTGGGGGAGGGGAGGTACACCTGAGGAGACCAGAAGATAGCCATAAGCCACCCAGTTTAGGTGCTGGGAATGAAACTCAAGTTATTCTTCAAGAACAGTACCTACTTCTCTCTGAGATAGCTCTCTACCTGATTACACTTAATTTTGCTTGTTGAACTGGCCTTGTAAAGAATTTTTGTGGAAGTGTCCAATCTTGACACTGATTTTTAAGTACATTAATAATTCTGCCTCAACTAACAGATCATTCATCTCTCAGAAAGCATTCCCTAATCATTAGCAGGTCAACTTAGTTCTTCGTGTAGTATAATACCAAAGTACCTCCTCTCCTCTGTGTCTATTAACTTGTCTTAATGTCTCTTTCCGTCACTAGAAATGTGAGCACAATGAAAATAGGGAGTATATATTGCTCAAACAAGCTTATTATTCCTTGTCTTTTTTTTTTCCAGACCAGCGTTTTTCAACCTGTGGGCTATAACTGTTGGCAAACCTCTGTCTCCAAAAAGTATTTATGATTCATAACAGTAGCAAAATTACAGCTATGAAGCAGCAATGAAAATGTTATGGTTGGGGGTCACCACAACATGTAGAACTGTACTAAAGATCACAGCATTAGGAAGGTTGAGACCCCTGCTCCATTCTCATGTAGCCCAGGTTGGCTTCAAGTACACAATGTAGCTGAAGAGCTTGCACTTCTGATCCTCTTAACTCCCAAGTATTGAGATTACAGGTGTGCATCACCATGACCAATCTAGTGTTAGAGTTGAAACCCAGTGCTCTGTGCATGCTAGATAAGAGATCTACCAACCACGCCGAATCCTCACACCTATTACTAATGCAAAGTACCTGACACATGATTCCACAGGAATTCTAGAAGTGCATATAGTACACAAACTACACTTTGAGAAACATGACCTTTGGAGAGCCCTCCAGCCAAATCAAGAAAATCATAGCTAGCAAATCAGTATTCTAGGACTTTGAGGTAAAGTTGTTGAACATTTATCTCACCACTGATTCTCAAATTTACCCAGATTAGTCACTGAGGAAAACATGAAACTTTTTTTTCTATAGAACCTGCACATTTGCAGGCAGGAATATAAACCCAAAGGAACTTGGGTAGGTAACTGGGCTTCAAAACAGCGAGAAATATTAAAGCCATTTACTATACTTTGAAATGAGTTTGACACAGATTGGTGAACATAAAATTTAGATTTAAATGGTATTCAAAAGACCTAGGATCACCTTTTTAATTACAAAAGTAGCATTGAGGTTCAGACCATAGGCTGTGTAGTCATAAACATTTTGGGTTTATTTCAGTTGCTACCCAGTTCTGCCACTTAACTACAAGACATTGGTGTTTTGTGACTTCTCCTAGGGAGATGTGAAAAAAAAATGCCTATTCACTCCAAACAGGGCACCACCAACAAACCTAAGAAAGGATTCCACCCAGTTCTAGCTTGGTAAAGAGATCAATCAGGTCTACTTACAAGAACATGGGTGAGAAGCTGATTACAGGAGCATGAGCCACTATATCAAATGCTTACATAGCCCCAAGAAGGGAGGGACTTTGTTTCCTTCAGCACACTATCTCAAGAGCTCTTGAAACCCAACCAATTTCTATGAGGGAGCTAGTATTCTGATGGTTACTTCAAGACCATGATGACCATGTCATGTCCAGAGACAGTTACACTCTTGGATCAACTACCTAATCTGTATAAGCTTTCAGCCAAGTACAAACATCTAGGTTAATTGTCGTGCTAAGTGTTTAACTATTGTCTAAATACATGGAAAAGAATCACCTTAATAGTTACTGTGACATTACTGTAATGAGTTATAAGTATGCTCTTGACTTGATTGTACCATTTACTTGACTGTAGGCACTCAAGAGCACATGAGATTTGTTGTTCACAACTGTTTCACCAGTTCCTAGAAAAGTATGGTTTCTTACAAATACTTGTTTTGAATGTTTGAATGAATGATTACAGAATGACTACACAATATTCTAGTTTCATAAATCAGATGTAAAAATTAGTAACTTTACAGACAGACATCTCATCTATGTTTCTACACATAAAACCAAGACAGAAATAATCATACACACACACACACACACACAAAGTATGCTGCCCAAAGGTTGTTTTAGTTCCAAAGAGCACAAATTTGAAGACTGTTTTTTTTTTCACTTTCCATGTGCCATAGTGTAGAAAAATCAATGGACTTACTTCAATTTTTCTCTGTATATTTTTAATTATTAGAAACAATCAATTATTCAGTCTTATTTTACTTACTGGGGTATGACAGCCAGTCAATAAAATTAAAACCAGTAATGAACTATCTTAAGTGGAATGTTTATCTTCTTTATTGACTGAAGTTTTATGAGCTCTATCTTGATGGTATGTGACCAATGGCATGCATAGAAGACCTCAAGCTCAAGATTGTGACTGTAGTCTCAGATTATGAGTTCACAGTGCCTGTTGCACTACTCTCAGCAAGCGTACCTAAGATCAACAGAACACAGAGGTACAACTGCAAAACCTTAAGGTTACAGCAGATATGGGGACTTGAAAGGCTCCATAGCTCACCTCAGTCACAAAGCACAGAATGCCAACTCTCCAGGTTCTTGGTAGTTCATGAGATTAAGCCCTCATAGAAATATTTGGATGTAAAAACATCCAGTTTCTACTCGTTGGTAACATACTACAAATTCAACAAATTTTAGATCTAAGAGAGTAACACACACGTGTCCTACGTGTAAGGCTGTATTGCACTTCAGTGGCAGCTGCACTCTTATCACAACTTAAAAGCATACTAGCCACAGCAAGTATCTGAATGTACACTAGACCAGGCATGGTTTTAACGTTCAGGTAATAACTCATCAATCCTCACAGCTCTAGGGATAGATGCCATTATCATCCTTGGGAGTGATACAGAGGTTACACAGTAGGTTGGACCTGAGTCTGGAGTCTACGGCAGTTCTAACCACTGAGATAGTCTACTGTGATCCAATAGATATTAAATAAATATACCAAAGCTTAAAAATAAATCAAAGTGAGCAGTTGAGTGGTGAGCTATGAGGACTTTACTGCTGTTTTCTCTATTTTTCTTCATATTCTTATCATCACTAGTACGTTTTCAAAAACAAATTCTCGATTAGAACATACCTCGTTTTGAAATATTTAGTAAGCATTACATGACCCAAATTTCTAAAGAAACTTTGCTTATTTTTTATAATTTATTTGATCCGTTTCATCTAATATTAAAACCTGAACTAAGGAAAGAAATTACAGTTCCTGTGTAATTCATATATATGTTTTAAAAACAACTTTATTATGCTAAGAATTTTATTATAAAACTGAACTATTTGTTCATGCATTCATATTAAAGTCTAATTAGAGGAAACTAAAGAACATTACTTTAAAAAAACAATGTGAAGTTGAGGGGGAATCAAATATATTATTAATTTAGTTTTACTATTAATACAAAATTTCAAATACTGTACAGTGAGGTGTGCTCAAGAACACTATACTGTTATACTGTTACCAATTATTCATTCTCAATTGTAATATATACAAACAATCACGAAACCAGAAAGTGATGTCTAACAGCTAGTGCCTTACAGATGATACAGCATTTATACTACTTCACTGCCAAGTTAAAGTACTTGCTAGTTTTTTGGCTAAATATTTATACCATTACAGCTTCATTTTAGTTCTAAGTAGCATTTTCCTCCAAAAAGGAGACTCTCCAATTTTTAGCACTAATACTTAAAGTCAAACAAACCTGAAAAGATTGATAAGCTTTTCAGTCCTTTATTGCTCTACAACAGGCATAAAGGCTCCAGGAGGGATTTCTGCATTCTAAAGAAAAGTATGCAATACCTTAAATTTTAAAATACTAGTAATTGATACAAGCAAATAACATCAACTAAAACTTTACTAGTTTTTCCTTTTCTTTTACAAGAGAATCATTGTATTATTTTACTACAAAAAAACATGTCGACTCCATAATTAAAAACTTTAAACGTCAGGTATACAAGTAATGATATTTTCTCCAATAATTCACATTTTTTTTTTACAGTTTCTGCTATTTTGGAACAAACGTTAAAATTTCCACGATTTGAGTATCATTAAATATGAATTGAAACACTTGGCATCTCAAAGAATGGCAGAACTTGCAATTAACTCTGTGACATTAGTGATCTATCTCCCCTTTGTTGCTTTACTTCTTAAATACACATTTTACTACCCTGGCCTATTTTTATGAGTTGTTCTTGTTTGAAAAAAAAAATCTAATTGTGAAGAGCCTCTGTGTTGTATAATTTTGTTATAGTCTTGGAAAGTAGAACATCTAGTCAACCTAGAATATGCATCTATTTATGTTATAAAAAGTAACTTCGAATCTATATTAAAATGAGTGGAATTTAAATCAATTTTGCAAGGGCTCTGATTTTATAAGAATCTTAAGGTGGAGACCTTGCTTTGAGATGGGGGGGGGGGATGGAAAGCAAGAAAAATAAAATTCTCAAGATTTATTTGTACTTGAGTATTTAAGTTTGGGCCAATTAAACTGACTGTTGAAAAATGAGGACAAAACTGGATTAATGTTTGAAATTTAAAAAAATATAGTATCACTATAGTGACAAAATGAAGTATAACTAAGGCAAAATGTAGAAGTTTATTTCATATCTACATGTTACTTAATAATAGGGTTCTAAATATCTAGAGAAATGTTCAGTAGCAGACAGCGGGTAACTACATAAAATAATACTTTTTTTGCATTTGGTAGCTAACATGTAATATGTTAAAGTAGTTCTCCAAAACCTGTCAATAATAATATAGGAGTTGCTAGTAAATTATCTTCCCTGAGGTAAGAGACCCTATGTAAGACATTGTTAATATGCAATGAAGATGATCCTTAAAATGGCAATAAAGACCTGTAAGACCTTACAGATCTCACAAGTACATTCCAGAATGCTATCTCAACTGCAAGCAGTAAAGCTTAATTGTAAAAACCAAACTAAAAACTATAGGAAGGTATAAAGCATTTCAAATACTAGCATTTGCTAAATTTCTCAGGCCTCTTTCCTAATAATTTCCAATAAACACCTGAAACATAGTTTAAGGGGTGGGAGACGAATGGGCTATCTAGCTTGCTCTTTTGTTCCTGAGTGACCATTCCCTTGGAGCTAATTGTATACTATTCGTAATACTTGGCAGTGTCTTGTTTCCTTCAACTTAAGCAATTGTTCATTACCAGTTTTCAGGACATACACTACCTTTAACTGCCTGGACTTCGGGTCATCAACTCAAACTTGGTATGATTACAAAATGGATTACTGAAGAAAAATATTTACAGTATTACTTCAGTATTCAGTGAACACTGCATACAGAACTGAATAGGTTTAAATTACAGTTATGTTACATCTAGGGCTAAAACATTTTTACTTGAGATTACAAGCTATTGTGCTCCACTGACACAGCACAGGGGTATCACAACGGTAAAAAAGCATCTATACTCACATAAAATACACGAATGATGTTTAAAACAAACCCTCTCAAAACTCACCCTAAACCACTAATAATCTCATTCAAATTTCAACTGATTTAAAATATGTTCAAGAATTCTGATGAATTCTCAAACCTGTTTTTTGTTTGGTTGTTTGTCTGTATTTTCTATCAAGGGAGAACCTAAACTGTTATTTATACCCAATTAAGTTTCTAACCCTAAATACTACTACAGTCACTAGAGACAATGAAGTATTGTCAGAGATTTAAGTCCATCTTTTAACATTCACATGTGCATAATTTACACTAAATTCAAGTATTTAATAGGGAGATAAAATTTGTCTCTAGCCAGGCATGGTAGAGTATGTCTTCTAGTCCTAACACTTGGGAGACAGGCAGGCAGATCTCTTTTTAAGGCCAGCCTGGTCTATAGAGTCAGCTCCAGGCCAGCCAAGACTACATAGTAAGACCGTGTCTGGAAAAAACAAAATTTGTTTCTGATATTCCTACTTTGAGATTCTGCCAATTATTAACTTAAAATACCAAGCCACAGAAGAGCATTTGTTAAAGCAGGGTGATTATATAATTTATTTGAAGCAGTACATTTTCTGCTTATTGAGCAGTTTTCTTGTACTTAAACCAGGAAAAAAAAATTTAAAGAGTATCTCAGTGGTTGACTAAGCCAAAATAATAATGGTTAGTGAAGGGAATGGGGTGATATTTAAAGCACAGCTAACTGTTAAAAATTTGGCTATCTTACTTCATGCAAAATTAGTATGCAATATAAAAGTTATACATTTTCCTGGTACTTTAATATAAATGAATGAGTGGAGATAAAATATTTCAAAGTATGATATGATAAACACTAATCCGTGTGTGTAGTAGTGTACTTTTAAAACATCTAGATTCTCCCTTCCTTCTACATTCAACAAAGTGGGTTAATCAGTATGCAGACTCAGTTAAAGACACTGTCACAGAAAAAAACAAAACCTCCCTTATCTAGAAGAAGATAAAGTATAACATCCCTTTTGAATGAACAGAAAGAGATTTTTTTTAAACACCTGATAATGTATTTTCTGATATACAGTTTTGTAGAATTGCAAACAGCTCTGCATCTGTTACATGTGCAAACAGAGACAGCCAGGCTTTGGATGCTCTCAGAGATTATATTAACATACACTTGTCATTCGTTCATTCAAATTCAACTTAATTTCAGTAAACAAAGGAAGATGATGGACTGAAATACAAATACATTTACAAATACAAATCTACAGAACAGAATACAAGAGTATAGTACCAATCTCAGGAATATGCACTGCTTTTACTACATAAGCATGAAAGCTGCTCTGAGGAAACTGGCACTGAAGAGTTGATGAATGCAATATAAGCAGATGCTAATGGTATGCTGGAGTAACTGCATCCAAACTCAAGGGAAGCCAACAAAAAGAAAATCTTATGGACGCTAAGAAAAAAGGAAAACATTTTTGGTTCAAAGGGGCTTAGAGACATTTAGCATATACAGGCTTACACACCACTGTGTCAAAACTATAGAACCATTCATACAGATAGATAAATTCTCTGTGACTTTGACATACTCTGAAAATTAGAAATTAACTACTGCTACCATTATTTTTAAATATTCTAGAACAAAATGCCATTCTCTTTTATGTAAGATTTAAAAAAAAATAAGTGGAACTTGACAAGGCCAAGATTAAAAAAATAATGGCAACATATTATCAACAAGAGCATACACCTGGCCATACTGGCTCAGACCAACTAACTGAATCACACTGACTTTATCATAGGTTAGATATTTCTTCCCAACTTTGCTCAAATCAGGAAAATGTTATATCTTTACTCTCTTCTGTCAAGATATTTTTGCCAACAATAGCTATCTCTATAATGCTATAAGTAGTCTAATAAACTGTTTTATGTATTTTAAGATACATTTAGTTCAGGTAAACTTGCAATCAACATTCTCATGAAATGTAGGATGGCTACCTTGATGACAATGTGTACAAACTGTCATTTCCTCTTCAATTCTGGTCTGTGCAGAAACCAAACATTTAACAAGAGAATTTTCATGTTTGAAAATTAAGACTTTCATGGAATTAAAAATGACAAAGAACTTCCAATGAACCACATATATGGAAGAAACCCTTTCAAAAGATTTAAACTAATTTATAAGGAATTCAGAGCCAGCCTGGGCAGCAGTATATTAAAAGCTATTGCCAATCACACACTTGCTATCATGCACTGAATAACAAGATATAATCTTTGAATTATATACGTACAAGATTTTTAATGACTACTCAAGTTATGTGGCCCAGCCAACAAATATTACATATTCACAATAAACATTCTGCCTTTATTAGCCTCTAAATTAAATCACGAGTGATCCATCGGCTCAGTTGTGTTAGTTGTCTCAGCATCTTGACTATCCATCTCTTCAGGTTCCTCCATGGAATTTTCTTTTTGTGCTTTTGACCTTGTGGCAAATGCTGCTCCCAGTACATCTGCTACACGACTATCAGTTGTTTCAGTATTCAAATTCTCAGTGTCACCAGTTAAAGAAAAAGATTCAGGCAAGCCAGTCTGAAGATTTCCAGATCTCACAGAAGAACTCACAACTTCTACTTTTCTTTGAGAAAGATCAGATGGTGTTTGCTCTGTACTTTGATCCCGCAAGTGCTTGTCCATTGAAGCCTGAATAGAAGAAACCATTTCCTGCAATTTTTTTCGCTGGGCCTCAACCACATCAGGATCAATCTGCCTACCATCTCTCATTGTTACTACTCCAGGAGCTATTCTTATAAGCTCACTGTTACTAGAAGCAGCTGTGAACACAGGAGGCTCTGTTTTAACGGAACTATTACTAAAATCTGTCCCTGTAGTATGCTTTCTTACAGTCAGGGTTTCCCTAGCTCTGGGATCAATGTGTGGGTTACTGGATGCAGTTCCTAGAGAATGGCCCTTCCCCTGAAAGGCAGTTACATTGTGAAGTTGCTCAGATTTCTTTTTCACTACTCCACCACTACCTAGTTTTAATAACCCATGTGAAGGGCTTGATTCCCTACTTCTTGTAGTAGCCTCTGCTCGAACCTGACTTACAGCCTCTTTAACTAAATCTTCAACATCAGGACCAATGGGGAAATGTCCTGCAGCATCAACACACAACTCCAGTCTATCTTCAGAAGCATTATAAACAAAGGTTTTGCCAGGTAGATGTGGAAAAGTACAATGTTTGCCATCAGCCATGCCTAAAGAAAAGGAAAGATATTTAACATGTTAAGATTGTGTTTACAATACTATCAAAAGCATAGCAGACATTTATGGCCAAAATAATAAAATTTCTGAATGCCATTGATAGATGAACAACTTTCAAAAAATGATTTGCAGCTGGTCAGTGTTAGTGCATGCCTTTAATTCTAGCACAGGATGTAGACAAAGGTAGATCCTTTGAGCTGGAGGTCAGTCCTGTCTACAGAGTAAGTTCTAGGGCAGCCAGGGCTACAACACAGTGAAACTCTGCCTCCAAAACCAAACAAAGAAAAATAAACATTAAAACATTATTTGCTAGAAAATAACTGATTCTAGTATCCAAAAAAAAAAGAGAGAAAGAGAGAGAGAGAGAGAGAGAGAGAGAGAGAGAGAGAGAGCATCAGTAACACCTTAAAGTAATTCTACCAGGGAATGAGGAATACACACACACACACACACACACACACACACACACACACACACACACACGAAATCAACATCTTAAAGCAAAGTTAGGAAAAGAAGTTTAAACATCTGAATTACAAAAACAACACCACCACCTAACCACAACATAAACCAATTTTAAAAAATGTAATTTTATTTGCTAAAATTTAAATTATAATTTCAAACAAATGTTAATTTCAATAGTAGGAAAAACGTGAATTAATAAAAATCCAGGTAGAAATTTCCCCTAACATGTTTCTTGGCACAGTCAACTGAAAAAACTGAAGCTGCGAGAGCTGTAGCTCAGGAGCAGGGAGCTTCCACTCTGCACATCCTCAGGCCCAGCCAAACCACACACATGAAAGAGAGAGAACATCAAGCCAGATCTAAGTGGCTATTTATTTAGTAAAAACAAAGCCTAGTGGTCAAGCCTTTAATCCCAGAACTCAGGATGTGGAGGCAGAAGGATCAGGAGTTCAAGGCCAGCCTGAATGAACTGCCAGCCAGAAGGCTCAATATTCCACCACCGTTCCCTGCTTTCACTCATGTGGATATCCAGTTGTCTCAATACCATTTTTAAAATAGATTATTTTTAATTCAATTCTCAATTCTATACCTACTATTTAAAAAAAAAATTCACGGGCGGTGGTGGCGCACGCCTTTAATCCCAGCACTTGGGAGGCAGAGGCAGGAGGATTTCTGAGTTCGAGGCCAGCCTGGTCTACAAAGTGAGTTCCAGGACAGTCAGGACTACACAGAGAAACCCTGTCTCGGAAAAAAAAAAAAAAAAATTCAGCCAGGCAGTGGTGGCACACGCCTTTAATCCCAGCACTTGGGAAGCAGAGGCAGGCGGATTTCTGAGTTCGAGGCCAGCCTGGTCTACAGAGTGAGTTCCAGGACAGCCAGGGCTACACAGAGAAACCCGAGGCCAGCCTGGTCTACAGAGTGAGTTCTAGGACAGCCAGGGCTACACAGAGAAATCCTGTGTCAAAAAACAAAACAAAAAACAAAACAAAAAAAAAAAATTCAGACCCTGCAAGGTAGCTCAGGTAATGAAACACTTGCCATACAAGCCTGGCCTGAGTTTGATTCCTAGATCCTACTGTGGAAGGAGAGCACCAACTTCCAAAAGTTGTTCTCTGACACACAGGCAGTGACTCACACATGTCCACATGTGTACACACAAATATACAAACAAAACAAGATTTTAAATAATGTTTATAACTAGAAAACGAAAAGTATAACCTCAGCTTCTACTTAAGAGAACTAGAAGGAAAATAAACTTTAAAATCAAACTTTATATTAAAGAAAAACTTGCAAATAAAAATATGACTTAATGAACTTAAAGTTAGAACTGGCACTCAAAACAGAAGCTGTGAAGCTTCACATTAAATTTTACACTCTCAATATTGATCATATTTCATGCATTACCTACTGCCAAACAACAAAAAAAATACCCACAAGAGAATCAGAACTAAAAAACAATTAGCTTTATATCTTCCTTCATATCTTCTGTCTAAAGTAAGCAGAAGGGAAGAGAAAAACCTATGAATACAAACATTGTTTCTTTGAAAAAACAAAACTGGTAAACCAAACATTAGCCAGACCAGTAGCAAAATGGAGGGAGGGAGGGTACACAAATGACCAACATCAGAAATGAAAGAGCTATAGGCATTAAAGGACAACAAGCAAATATTATAAACAACTTTATGCCAGTACATTTGACAACTTGGATGAAATGAACAGACATGTTGAAGAAATAAGCTTAGGAGTACTACCTATTCCAGAAATTAAATTCTCAGTGAAAGCCTGCTGACAGGAGGCTGGAGAGAGGCTTCAGAGCTCTGTATGCTTTCTCCTTTCAATTCCAGCACCCACATCAGGTGGCCCAACCCCCCAATAATTCTAGCTCCAAGGGATCCAATGTCTCTTAAATACATGGCATACATACACTGAAATATATATAGAAAAATTTAAAAATATAAAGTAAATCCTTTATTTAAAAAAAAAACTGTCCAATAAAGAAAACTCTAAACCCAATGGCCTCGCTGATCAATCAATTTTACCTAGCATCATCTATTTACCTGTCATCATCTAAAGTGATGACAAAATCTAGCAGAAAGGAAGTATTTCTTAAATGCATTTTAGGAAGTCAAAGTTACTCTGATTAAACAGTTATTAGGAGAAAACTAAAGACCATTATTTATCATGAACAATCACAAAGCACTTGTCAAATATCACAATTTGTTCAACATTCAAAAGTCAATTGTTGAGACTGGAGGGATGGCTCAGCTACTAAGAGAACTTTCTGTTCTTGCAGAAAACCCAAAATCAGTTCCCAGCACCCACAACAAATTTCACAGTCATCTGCAACTCCAGTAGAAGGAAATCTAATGACCTTTTATGGCCTCCTCAAAACATATGGTATACATACATGCATGCAGGAAAAATACTTATAAACACAAAATAAAAACTGAAAATAAGTAATTAAAAAGAAAAAAAAACAATTCCTGGTTGTGTCTTTCATCCTAGCTCTTGGGAAACAATCAGGTAGATCTCTGAGTGTGAGACCTGCCTGGCCTACAGAGTAAGTTCTAAGGCAGTCAGTGCTACATAATGAGACCATGTCTCAAAACAAACAAACAAATAAACGTATGTCAGCTGCTGCAACTCACCCTCTCAACAAACGAACAGATAAAAATGACACAATTATCTCCATAAATGAAAATGAACATTTGACATGATTCAGCATTCATTCCTAATAGGAAATGTCAGGAAATAAGGAAATGGAAGGGACTGTCCTCAACATAAGACATACTCAAGAAATTTCAAAACTGAAGGCTTCCTCCAAGATAAGACAGCATCATGTTCATTTCCATTCAATACTGAACTCAAAGTTCTAGCCACCTCAATAAGGTAAGAAAAGAATAAAAGACTTATACGTGAAAACAAGAGCTATCTTTTATTTACAAAAGCCATGTTGTCCTACACAACCTAAGGGGGGAAAAACTACTAAAAAGTTAGTATTTACAAGCTTATTAGCAAGGTCACAGGGTACAATGTTAACACAGAAGCCAACTTTATTTCTAGTCATTAGCAATAAACAGTAAGAAACAGCAATTTTAAGAAGCATCTTTTTTTTGTTTGTTTTTTTTTTGTTTTTTGTTTTTCGAGATAGGGTTTCTCTGTGTAGCCTGGGATGTCCTGGAACTCACTCTGTAGACCAGGCTGGCCTCAAACTCAGAAATCCGCCTGCCTCTGCCTCCCAAATGCTGGGATTAAAGGTGTGCGCCACCACTGCCCAGCAAGAAGCATCTTTTAATAACAGGATTAAAAAGTCGCAAAATAAAATACCTACAATGTCTGTATGCTAAAACTATAAGATCTGGATAAGAGAGAGTAAATGGAGACACATTTTCATAAATTGCAAAACAATATTGTAAAGCTATCAAATGTTTCTGATTTGTCTATACATTCAATGAAGTAACAGTAAAAAGATCCCAGCAGATTTTTTATTGTTGAAATAAACAACCTGATCCTAAAGCTTGTGTGAATAAACAAGGACCAGGAATACCAAAAAACATTTGGGGGCAGAAGGAATATCCAGTGATTTATTTCAAGAATCACTATAAAAATACAATAATCAAGTCATGATATTAGCAAAAAGGAGAGAAAAGAAACTCTGGAATTAGACCCATATATATAGTTAATTGCTTGAGTTTTGTTTGGTTTGGGTAATTTGGCAATACTAAGAGTTGGACCCATAGTCTTACATATTCATGCTATGCAAGTGTTTTACCACTAAACTACATTTCCAACCCTTTTTAATTTTGAGCTGAGGTCTTGCTAGGTTTCCTAGATAGGTCTTGAACTTGTAATAATTTCCTGTCTCAACTTCCTGAGTGTCTCAGCTTCTTAAGTAGCTGTGATTGTAGATATATGCCACCATACTTGGCTTCAAGTGACCTTTTATTTTTTTTTTTCCCAAGACAGAGTTTCTCTGTAGAGCCCTGGTTGTCCTGGAACTCACTCTGTAGACCAGGCTGGCCTGGAATTCAGAAATCTGCCTGCCTCTGCCTCCCAAGTGCTGAGATTAAAGGCGTGCGCCACCACTGCCCGGCATTCAAGTGACTTTTAAAGCAAATTTACTGAGGGATATTTTGCATATGGTGTAATTTATCCTTTCCAAACATATAACTTGTTAACTAATTTTTGAGAAGGCATCAAAATAACCCAATGGATAAAATATAGGCTTTTTAATAGTAAAAGAACAACTGAACATCCACAATTAGAAACAAATCTTGATTTATGCTTTTGAAACTCATTAAAAAATTAGCTTCTTTTATACTTACAACTTTTCTTTTCTTTTTTCTTTTTCTTGTTTTGAGGAAGGGTTTCTTTGTGTAGCCCTTGCTGTCCCAGAACTAGTTCTGTAGACTAGGCTGGCCTCAATCTCTCATAGAAATGAGGCCTAACCCTGCATACCAATTGCTGGGATTAAAGGCAGGCATAACCACTGCCAAGCTTACTTACGACATTTTTATAATTAATATCCAAAATACACCTGAAAATAAATATAAAAACCTAAAACTATAAGACTTATAAGCCGGGCGGTGGTGGCACACGCCTTTAATCCCAGCACTTGGGAGGCAGAAGCAGGAGGATTTCTGAGTTCGAGGCCAGCCTGGTCTACAAAGTGAGTTCCAGGACAGCCAGGGCTACACAGAGAAACCCTGTCTCGAAAAACAAAACAAAACAAAAAAAAAAAGACTTATAGAATACCACAGAGTATACAAAATGACCTTGGGTTAAACAGAAAAAGCATGAACTATAAAAGGAAAAATTATTAAACTGGAATTTGTCTAAATTTTAAATATTCAAAAGATATCAAGAAAATGAAAAAACAAGTTATAGTCAAGAAAACATTTGCTAAACACTCATTTGATCAATGATTATACATAAAACACATAAAATTTAATAGTAAAAAAAAAACCCAATTCAACACTGAGCTAAAAGAAAAAAGAACAAATACATCAAAGGATACTCAACATCGCTTTATTGGAGAAATGCAAATAAACCATAGTGGGCTAATGCTATAAACCTATGAAAAGGTTTGTTATTTTAAGAACAAAAACTCAGGGCTGGTGAGATGGCTCCGCAGTTAAGAGCACCAACTGCTCTTCCTGGGGTCATGAGTTCAAATCCCAGCAACCACATGGTGGCTCACAACCATCCTAATGAGAAACAAATAATAAAAAAAAGAACCTATGAACCTGAGCAAGTGGGGGCCAGAGCAAGAGGTAGAAAGGGAAGGGGGGGGGGAAAGAACTTATGAAAAAAGAACAAAAACTCAGTCAGATGGTACGGTTTCATCTCGGTGGTAGAGAGGGAGAGAGATCACTATAAGTGAGTTCCAAGCCCCCTAGGGTTACACAGTGAGACCCTGTCTCAAAACAACAAAACAAAACCAAAAAACAACTGGAGCTGGAAAGATGGCTCAGTGATTAGGAGTGATACTGCTCTTGTAAGAGGACCAGGATTTGGTTTCCTGACCCTTATGGTCTCACAACTGCCAATAATCCCAATTCCAGGGGATCTGAAGCATCTGCACTCACATCTACAGACCTTTTCAATTAAGTTGGGCATTGTGGCACATACCTTTAATCCCAGTGTTCGAGAGGCTAACCTGGTCTACAACTCAAGTCCAGGAGCCAGGGCTATTATATAGAGAACCCCTATCTCAAAAAGTCAAATATATATATAAATTAAAACAAAAACTGATCTGAGCCTCAGAACCTGTGTAAAAGAGCCAGGAATGGTGGTATGCTCTTGTAATCCCAGCATTAGGGCAGCAGAGACAGAAGGAGCCTAGCCTATTGAATAAACTCTAGGCTAGTGAAAGACCCTATCTCAAAAATCAACATGGGTGGGGCTGGAGAGATGGCTCAGTGGTTAAGAGCACTGACTGCTGCTCTTCCAGAGGTCCTGAGTTCACAACCATCTGTAACGGGAACTGTTGCCCTCTTCTGGTGTCTCAAATAAATAAAATTAAAAAAAAAAATCACCGTGGGCAACTCTTGAGGAACTACATTTGAAGTAGTTGTCCTCTGGCCTCCACATGCATAGATACATGAACACATACCCAAACACACACAAACATGTACCTGTACATACACACACAAGCACATACAAGTGATACTACCAAATGCCAACACAAATTTAAAACAAATGGAATTTTCATATAGTTCCTTTTTTTTTTTTTTTTTTTTTTTTGGTTTTTCGAGACAGGGTTTCTCTGCGTAGCCTTGGCTGTCCTGGAACTCACTTTGTAGACCAGGCTGACCTCGAACTCAGAAATCCACCTGCCTCTGCCTCCCAAGTGCTGGGATTAAAGGCGTGCGCCACCACCGCCCGGCTTCATATAGTTCCTAATAGAAATGAAAAACTGTCTAATCACTTTGGAAAATGATATAGAAGTTTCTATGAGTGAGAATATTTGTGTGTGTGTGTATGTGTGTGATATATGTACATGTTCATGGAAGCTGAGTATATACATATGTGTGTGCATGTAGAAGCCAGAGGTTATTGATTATCTTCCTCTCATCCCCAGCTCACTGATCTGGTAAGACGAGCTGAGCAGCCAGCTGCAGGGATACCTTTGTCTCTGCTAGGATTACAGGCACATGCCACCATGCCCCACTTTTTACATGAATGCTGGGGATCGGGACTCAGATCCTCACACTTATGTAAGCAGGCACTTTATACCAATTGAGCCATTTTCCCAGTCAGATGTTTCTTATAAAGATAAATATATACTCACTATATGTTCCATTTAAGTATTCACCAAGTAAAATGAAAAACTTACATGAAGCCAGGTATATTGGCCTTTAATATATCCTTTAATCCCAACACTGTAGAGGCAAAGGCAGGCAGATCTCTGAGTTCAAGGCCAGCCCAGTCTATAGTGCCAGTTCAGGACAGCTAGAAAAACCCCATCTCAAAATAATAACAATGATATTGATAATAATAATAAGGAGGAAGAGGAAGAGGGAAGGAAGGAAGGAAGGAAGGAAGGAAGGAAGGAAGGAAGGAAGGAAGGAAAAAGAGAAAAGTTTACATGAATACAAAAACCTGTACATACATGATAAATGTTTACAGGGCTAGATTTATAGTAGTTAAAAATCGAACAGTTCAAGTGTCTTTTGGGTGAGATCTTTTTTAAACGTGTGAGTGTGTGTGTGTGTATATCTGTGACCTTTATATTCCATGTATAAAGGTGCCTGTGGAGGCCAAAAAAATGGCAACAGCTTCCCTGGAGCTGGGGTTATAGGACTGTAAGCTGCCCAAAGTCAGTGCTGGAAACTAAACTTTGATCCTCTTCAAGAGCAAAAAGCACTCCTAATCAACAGCTGAGTCATCTCTCCAGCCCTATTATTTTTTAATGTGATACATTCAATCAATGAAATATTATTCAGCAATGAAAATGAAATCAACTACTAATACCTGCCAATATACACTAAAACAGAGTAAGACACATCCATTATCCCTGTTTCTTGCAATGTTATGTCCTATACTGCCTCAGGACTTTAGACCACAGACATCTGACTTCCATATGCAAAAATAAAAATCCTTTATATAATTAAAAACAAAACAGAAAAAGGCTTTTCTCTCTAAAGGATACTGTTATGATACTTTGATTATAGTAAGGTCTCTAATATGATTCAATTCTAGTGGCTGTATTGCAAAAGCAGCAATAGGTAGTATGTAGACAGGAATATGGCTACATGCCAACAAAATTTCACAAGCAACAGATGTGACATGTCCCCCAGGCTAATTTACAATACAGCAATATGAAAAAGGGAAATAAATGAACTCAGAAAACAAATCAGTGGTTGCCAGTGTATGGGGACTGGGAAATGGAGGTTGGACTAAAAATCTGGACTGATGAAAGATATTCTGTATTTTTACTGGGGTTGATACATGACTGCATGTTTCTCAAAATCCATATACAATGTATTAAAGAATATACAGGTTCTGAGCATCTCTAATCCAACAATCTGAAATCCATAATGTGCCAAAATCTGAAACATTCTTCATCACAAAATATGCCACTAGTTGAAGATTTCACACTATGAAACTGGCTTTATGTTACTTAAAAATTACTTCATGTTACTGCAAAATTACTTAAGGAGATTATATGGATTATCTACAGGTGATGTGTTTAAGGCAGGTAGGTCACACAAATGAATTTTTGACTTGAGTTCCATCAACAAAATAGATCATAATGCAAAGTGTCTCTAAGTCCCCCAAAATCCAAAATGTTTCTTGTTCCAAATATTTTGGGTATTTGAACCTGTCTCTGGGCTGCCTCGATGACTGAGTGTATGAAAAGTGCTTAACAAACCTGACAACCAGAGCTCAATGCCAGGACCCAAGGTGAAAGGAAAGAATTGACTCCTAACTACAAACGAACCAACATGATACCCATACACACACACACACACACACACACACACACACACACTACATAATAGCAATAAAATTAAGTCGTTTAAAATAACAATAATCTTTAAAAAAAAAAGATATTCTTTGGATCCCTGATTCAAATGAACTGAAAATAAACATTTGTTTGATATTTAAACACTGATATTTGGTGTAATTAAAATATTTCACATTTTATATACACACTAAAAGGACTTAGTTCTGAAACTATATATCTGAGATTAGCTTAAACAGTCCAGTTGAGAATAAAGTTGAACTACACTAGTAATTGTGAAAGCCAAGTGATAGATATATGGGACTCTAATATCCTTGCTATTTTCTATGTCTGAACATTTCTATAGCAGCCTAGTTGGGATTTGTTGTTTTGAAGGAAAAAAGTTCAAAGAATAAGTGTACACCACAAAATCTTGTATTTAATGTCTATAAAGCTAGGTAGGTAAAATAATAAGTTAAACCAGAATGATAAATCTGAAGCTAAAAGTACTCATGTTACATCTCTATAAAAACATATGAGGTCCAAATATATGTCCTACCAACTTCTCTCCCAAGATCTTAAAATCCTATAGGTGTAACTGTATACTTACATACAAGTGTATTTATCTTTATAAACAAAGAAGTTAAATATAAAACAAGCTGTTTCCCAAAACCTAAAAAGCAGTAAGTCACCACTAAAACAAAACAATAAAAATACTGAATTATCTGGTTCTGGGACAGTCATAAGCTGTCATAATCAGTTCTGCCTCTAATTTCACAGCTTGTATACTTTCATCATTAAGGACCAAAATAGAAGCAAGAAAGCAATATAAAAATGTATTAATTACACTGCAAAAAACATACCTGACCACATCAGGATAATAACAAGGCAGATTGGTAAACAAAAAATATATTTAAATAAATAAACAAACACACACACACAAACACACAGGATGGGAGAGAATGAATCTATCAGTAAAGTGCTTGCTGTGAGCATGAAATCCTGAGTTCAATCCCCAGAACATATGTTGGAAAAAAAGGGACACATGCTTAATATACCAATGCCGAAGAGACAGATGAAGTGGATCTCTGGGGCTCACTGGCCAGCTAACCTAGCTTTCTTGGAAAGTTCCAGGCCAGTAAGAGGCCTTAGCTTAAAAAAAAAAAAAAACAAAAAAAAAAAACCTGTGGGTAGCACATGAGGAATGAATAACACCTGAGGCTCTGTTCTAGCTTTCACACATATGCACATTCATATATATGTATACACACACACACACACTCTCTCTCTCTCTCTCTCTCTCTCTCTCTCTCTCTCTCTCTCTCTCTCTCATACACAAGGCTGGGAATATAGCTCAGTGGTAGGACACTTATACATAACCACATACATGTAGCTCAGTAGAAGCCTTTGGTTCAAACCCTAGCACTAAAGGAGAAAAAAAAAGGAAAGAAACATGCACACACTTTAAAAAAAAAAAACATGGGGAGGGGGATCTCTTGGACTGGAGATGGCTCAGTGGTTAAGAACATGAACTGCTCTTGCAGAGGACTCAAGAGTTTCTAGTTTCTAGTTCAGTTTCTAGCACATAGGGTTGGACAGCTCAAAGTCCCTCCAGCTCAAGAGAATCATCCAACACCTTCTTCTGATGTCTGAGAGCACCTGCACTCATGTGCACACACATATGTATACACATAATTTAAAATAAAATAAATCTTTAAGATATAGGGGCATCTCATGTGGATGTCCATGGTCCATGATGTTGCAAGAAACTATGTAGAAGTTCATCATCTGTACTCCTTCTGACTATAAAGGCAGAAGTATCCATAACTGCAGACTCAGAGGGATATGGAAGGCTTCTATGACAACCACTACTCCCACCCCACCCCAACTTCCCCCAAAAAATAACAGCCTAGACAGAAAACTATTGACGAGAAATCTTAAAAATTGCAATAAAGATTGCTGAAGTATAGCTCTCCACAACTATGGCTTCTGGCAGGGGTGTGGGTAGGGAAAGACTCAAGTTTTCTTTAAGGGGCTGGACACTGGAGTTTGATCATTCTCCAGTAAGTATATGGTCAACACAAACTGGATTTTTTTTCCTTCTTTCTTTTGAGGGAGTAAGGCCACAAGGGTTGGGGAGAGGGAGATCTGGGAGGACTTGAGAATGTGATCATGGTTCATGATGTGAAATTCCCAAATAACCAATAAAGATAGTATGGAAAAAATGTGTAACAAAGAAACTAGATTTAAAAGAAAAAAAGGTGGTAGTAGGGTGTCTCATCATGTTGCCCAGACTGGGCAGGAACTCCTGGGCTCAAGGAGTTCTCCAGTATCAATACCCAACTTAGACTATAGGCATGTGGCACTATGCCCAACTGTCAGTATTTTTAATAAAATACCAGGATTGTCCTATAATATTATCACATTTTTTACTTATTTTGTGTATATGTATGTGTGTGCACGGGCACACAAGTGCCATGTGCACATGTGGAGGTCAGAGGACGACTGCAGAAGCTGGTGTTCTCCTTCCACTATGTAGGTCCCAGGGACGGAAATCAGGTTGTCAGGCTTGTCAGCACGTGCCTCCACCCTCTGAGCCATCTCGCTGGACCCCTATTTTTGAGTGTTCTCAAGTTTAAAATAGCTTAGATGGAAACATTATCCAAGAATAAAAGCAGAATGTAACTATACCCATAGTTTTCTTCATAATATTGTAGAATACACCACCCTGCTGGAACATGTGAGGAAGTCCCTTTGCATAAGACCACACATCTTCTCCTGAAAGACAAAAGCAGACAAGTGTGAGCTCAAACACAAGAGTGCCATCACTAACTATGATACAGGCTAGCCTAAAACAGAGATTGCATGGCCCAGATCCAGAATGAGTGTGACAGGGCTGGAGAGATGCTCAGCTGTTAAAGGCTAGGCTCACAACCAGAATGAATGTGACACAGATGAGATATAATGGCACTCCAGAAAATGGATGAACCATGTAAAGGACCATGTAAAGATGAGAGCTACTGCCAACTGCTGTTACAGAGGAGCCTAAGCCACCCAGTGTTTGAAGGCCCATGTCACTTTTCAGGACACCATAAAAATCTAAAAACCTAAATTTGTAATAAGTTCCCTCAATTTTTTTTTCTTTTTTTGGTTTTTCGAGACAGGGTTTCTCTGTGTAGCCCTGGCTGACCTGGAACTCACTCTGTAGACCAGGCTGGCCTCGAGCTCAGAAATCCACCTGCCTCTGCCTCTCAAGTGCTGGGATTAAAGGCGTGCGCCACCACTGCCTGGCAAGTTCTCTCAAGTTTTAAATATAGGAACTAACAAAAATATCCTTAAAACTGCACAAATCAGTACTGAGCATATTAAACAAAATATATTTGAAGTTTCAGAGTACCTCAAGGGAAACTTGCTGGTAAACACAGATTAGGAACAAAGAAGATTATCAAAAGATACTCACTTTAAGTAGAATATAAAATTGTATTGTGTACATGTGTTAAAAGTGAATAAAAAGAAAAAGAAATAGCCAGGGAGAAAAACAAGGAGATTAAACATAAGTAATTAATGTTGTCTTTTGTTGCCCAAAGTCCAGAGTTCAATCCCTACCAACAACAGAGAAAAAAGATAACAGCATTTGAAAGCATTAGAATGGAAGAACAGAACTATGTCGACGTGCTGCTTCTTTATACTTTCATTATTTTCATTATTATATTACATCATAGAAAATAAGAACACATAGCAATAATGAACTAATTTTTGTCTTTCCTACTAAAAAATTATACTGCTGGACCTTAATCTTATATGGAAATATTGATGTTAACTAATTGTATGTCTGCAATCCTTTCCCATACCATAAAGAGGAATATGAAACTGTATAACATAACACTCAACTAAAGTTATCTTTTTCTTTTACTTCAAAGCTTTATCTATTTATTTTATGTATATGAGTACACCATTGCTCTCCTCAGGCACACCAGAAGAGGGCATCAGATCCCACCACAGATGGTTGTGAGCCACCATGTTGTTGCTGGGTACTGAACTCAGGACCTCTGGAAGAGCAGTCAGTGCTCTCAACCGCTGAGCCATCTCTCCAGCACCCCCCACCCCCGCCACGTTATCTTTAGTGAACCAATTTAAAATATATAATTTTAAAAGCCTTGGCACATGAACCTTCACTTAACCAGAACATTCAGTTACACAAATACTTTTTACTAATAATACAATTCTATTACCAAAATGGTTATATTTAAATGAAGACATGGAGAAAAGTTTGATTTAAAATATCAAATCCCCCCCCCAAATACAATTAAACTAACAAGTCCTACACTAATAACAGCTACACTGACCAAATTTTATCTAGAAAATTTGTTTCTATAGTGATAACCTTTCACTTAATTATGGTCATTCTTATCCTAAATAGTCACAGTTTTTCTAAAATATTCATGGATATTATTTATTTGCAAAACATCAAAAAGTAAGGGTAGTAGGGTTTGGGGTTGGTTTGGGGGTTTTTGTTGTTGTTTTGGCTTTTGGGGGTAAGAATATGAATAGTTGCCAAAGTGAGAGTATGAGAAAAATATCACATTTCTTAGCACTTCACACTCCAGACCATGTATGTCTTCTTTAAGCAGGTCATCCCCATAAAGGCCTGTAACAGGATCTGATGCCCTCTTCTGGTGTGTCTGAAAACAGCTACAGTGTACTTGTCATATATATTTATAATAAATAAATAATCTTAAACAAAAAAAAAAAAGAAGCGATTTTTAATTTTTAAAATTTACATTAAAAACTCTGTTTCAAGGCAGAGTGTGGTGGTGTGCACCTTTAATCCCAGGCGGTGGATCTCTGCGAGTTTGAGACCAGCCTGGGCTACAAAGCGAGTACTAGGACAGCCAGAGTTACCCAGAGAAACCCTGTGTCAAAAAACAAAAAGCAAAAACAAAACAAAAAACCACCACATGTTACTTTATATATACTGGAATTCTTTGGAGGAAAATATAAGTAAGTAAAATATATCATAGAAGCTAAATCATAGAAGGCAATTAACTTAATCTCCAAAGTATAATTACATAAATTACCTATGAGATATACTATGAACATCATATTCAACTTTATGACTATTCTCACTACAGATGTACAGATGTAAATAAGTAAAACCATTCAATGGCACATAAGGAATACCACCATAAATAAATGTATAAGCATGATCTAGATTTCAAACTTTCATGTAGCATTTGAAGAAAAATATAAAGAGAGAATAATAATATAGAGATCCAACATCACCTAAAAAAAATAAATAAACATCTGAGTTCCAAATGTGATTTTGGAAAATCCTGAGGTATTATGATGGGTTTAGTAAGTAGAAACATGTTTGCTAAGCATGCATGAGATCTCAGACTCAACCACCAGTACCACCTTCACCAATAAGTAAAAAAGAAATTATAAGTGTTATGAGAGTTTTGGATGCTGGAGATTGATCCAAATAGGCCCTATATTTTAAAAGTATATAGTTAAAAAGCCACAGTCCTTTCAGGAAGAAAAACAGTGTAATAAAATCCAATAAACTTCTCCATTTTTCAAAAGTTGGTAGCGAACTGAGATAACTACAGTCAAATTTTGTTTTCACTAAACCTATCTTTACCTCCTGATAATGCTAATAGGAAAATAATAAGAAAAAAGAAATGAGCCAAATTCTTATGGTAGATCATATCTACCATAGTTATCATATAATAAATATAAATAAGCAATCTATAAGGAATTGTACTAATATATTTTGCAAAGCCATAGATGAGTATTGATTTAAACACTATCAGTAATGAAGATGGCAGTCTGCAAAAACTAAATTAAATAAACTCCAATGGTTTGGATAAAATCTACTGAAAGTACATGTGAAATATACTACCATTATATGTTTCAAAGCAACTGTGACTATCTCCATGAATGCCCCATACTGAGATAACTGATATATTATTTTGTTGATATAATATAAAATTTATTTAATGAATATTGTACTTAAAAACAAAAGAAGGTAAGGTCCTAATCAATCCTAGTACTGCGAAAACAAATAAAAGCTCAAAACAGCCCTTTTCTCTACCCCATGACCTCCATGATATACATTGTGCTCTATCACACTTTCCCCAGCATGATAAATTGAACCATCTGAAGCCATTAGCTAAGAAACAAAACCAGTCTCAAAAAAAAGGAAAAACACATCCCTGGGTACTACAAATCAGCACACTTCACAAAGACATACAAAATCTCAATCTCTCTCTCTCTCTCTCTCCATATATATATATATATATATATATACACACATACATGTCTATGGAAAAGAAGGTTGGTTATGTTTTGATAAAAGCTAGTAGAGGCCCTTGGAAGCAAGTTGTGATGATCTGAATGAGAAATGCCCCTCCCACCACTACCCCAGTCTCCAGAATTTGATTGTTTGGTTTCCAGTTGGTGGTACTGTTGGGGTAGATTTAGGAGGTATGGGCTTGCTGGAGGCAATCTGTCATTTCAAAGCCTCCCTGTGCCATTCCCAGTAAGCTCTTTGCTTCCTGCTGTTATTTTTAAGATGTGAACTCTCAGCTTACTGCTGTAGATGCCATACCTGCATATAGCCACATTTCCCTGCCATGATGGTGATGTACTCTCTTATTCCTCTGGACCCAAAAGTGGCCCTGGTCAAGGTGTTTTAGCATTGCAATAGATAAATAGCTAACACATAAGTTCACAGAAGGCAGGAACTATGTCTCTATTCATCTGATGTAGTCTCAGGCTCACAGCATATATACATTTTGATGAACTAATTTGTGTTCATTCACTCAGTATGCATTTGCCTGGTATCATGAAATGTGGCAGGACTACATTAGGTGATAAAGCATCCATTAAAACAAGTTAAAGTTTCTATGTTTGTAGGGGCAAATAAATATTTAAATCAACAAGCTTGTAATAGGTGCTGTAAGGAAAATGAATAGGATATTAAAATAAAGAGGATCTTCTTAGAATAGTAAGCCAAAGTTGGTCACACTTGAGAGGATATATTTAAAACTAAATATAAGTGAGAAGGTAAATAAGTATTGTAAAGCTTGATTTTCAAGCTATTTCTAAACAAACATAAAAGCAGCTAATTTCTGCATTTTGAAATTTGCAAATTTCCAAATAACTCCTATTATTTTTTAGCATCACCAATCTAAACACCAAGTTACTACATATGGTCATATGTATGTAACTATTTCAAAACTAATATTTTTACAAACACATTCCTTTTAAAGAGTACCTTCTACATAATTAAAAAAACAATCGAGAGAGAAGACTAATATACCAAAGCAGCCAGTCTTATTACTTTGCTTGTTTTGGGTTTTGATGATTTTTTTCTTTTTCTTTTTGATGTTGCTGTCATCACTGGAGACAGAGGGTTGCTATGTAATCCAGGCTCAAAACAAGCTCATGATTCTTATGCATTAAGTTTTCAAGTGCTTGGAGTGCTAGTCTTACATGTATGCACCACCATACCAGGCTTGTGTTATTTCTTAAAGCAGAAATTTTTCAAACGCTACTACTTTAAATTAGCAAAGTACACCTTTATACTTAAATTTTGTGTTGGCAATAAATATATATAAAAAAATCTTATGGCTTATGGACAGTCATGTAAATATTAAAGGTGAAGAGGCAAAGGATCAGAATAGAAGGTGGCATCTTAGGGAACTCATTATAGTCTAAACTAGTTCCTAGAATTAGATGCAGGAAGCTTAAATCAATACTTTTTGAAAAGTAATTATAAGCTGGGCGGATGGTGGTGGTGCATGCCTTTAATCCCAGCACTTGGGAGGCAGAGGTAGGTGGATTTCTGAGTTCAAGGCCAGCCTGGTATACAGAGTGAGCTCCAGGACAGCCAGGGCTACACAGAGAAACCCTATCTCGAAAAATCAAAAACAAACAACAACAACAAAAGTAATTATAAGCTGGTATTTTTACCAACTTTCATTACAGAATATATTACGATACTAAGCAAATACTTAAGACTACTGATTTATAACGTGACCCATGTCAATGTATTAGTCTACAATGAAGTAAATGGAATCCTTACCTATATTCTCACCTGTTATCAAATGTAGCTAAATGAAGGGTAAAAGTAAATCCTCTTATGGAATCAGGTAAAGAGGGTGTTCTGGCAGAGAAGCCAAAACCAGGACTCATAAAAAATATTCCTATCCTTCAGCAAAAATTGCTTTTAAAAAAAGACTTATTTATTATTATATGTAAGTACTGTAGCTGTTTTCAGACACACCAGAAGAGGGCGTCAGATCTCACTACGGATGGTTGTGAGCCACCATGTGGTTGCTGGGATTTTGAACTCAGGACCTTCGGAAGAGCAATCAGTGCTCTTAACCGCTGAGTCATCTCTCCAGCCCCTAAGATTACCTTTCTAGTTACCAGAATTATCATGAACCCCAGGTGATATATTTCTCCTTTGTACAACAGTGTATAAGCATTTCCAAATTCTGCTTTTCAGACTCTTCTTCAATGTTGAATGCTGACCATCCATTCCATTTCTGCAGATACAGTCTTTCTTTAGACATGTTAAATTCAATTAAAAACAAAACAAAACAAAACCCTTCAAACTGCTTACTATTCGTTGGGCACTAGCTACTGGATATACAAAGTCAATAGAAGATATTCACCACATAAATGTTCAAATTTATCCTCTTTTAAGACAGACATTATCATCCTGTTTTAACTTGGGAAACTGCCAATCTTAAAAAGTTTTCTGTGTATACCTAATTTTGCCCATTTTGTGAGGATGTTATTTTCAGAGTCCTGAGAATACTTTACCTATGTTCATATACACTACAAGTGATCTTTTGTATAGAAGTAATTAAATTATTGGGGAGTTAATAGTTTTCCTGAAATCACTAAGTATTAGAGCCAAGAGTCAAATTGTGTCTTCTGATTCCCAACATCATACAGCCATTCCTCTCTTCCACAAAGTCTCTAAGAAACCACAATGTCTCAGAAATAGGGGAAATACCTAGGTTGGTTTCTCCAATTCAATTTTTATGCCTACCAATCCAAAATGGACAATATCAAGTTGAAAGTTTGTACCGTTTTTATATCTCCCATGAACTAGTAGGCTCCCAACTTAATAAGTCAGTAATAACAAATCATTATAGTAGACCAAGGCCCAATTCACTATTTAGTAGTCTGAGAAAACAGAATCAAAAGTCAGCACTTTTCTAGCTAAAAGTTCTAATCTCAGCAAAATTAAGTCTCGTCTAACAACTAATCTTTAAATTTTACTTCATATTTGAAAACTTGTGTAAAGCATGTTAACACGGACTTAATGACAAAGGTTAAGCAAATAATGTCAAAAGCGTACCACTAGGCAGGATCCCAAATCATCTAAAGGCTGAAATTACCGTATTTAGCTGATAATATATTTTCCTTCAATTTATACTAAATTACCAAAAAGAAATTCCTAACCCCATTGCCATCTTTCTTGTTTGTTTCTTACGAGCTATTCACTGCAATTATGGCAGAGTCACTGAACCATAAAATTAAACACAAAACCTAGCATACACATAAGAAAAACAATGAAGAAAGAACAGGAAATGGAGGAGATATGCTAGTAGGTGGGAGTGCAGTGAAACTATAAACATAAACACCAGAAACTGCAATTCATCAAACAGGAAGTCCTGAAATCACATGACAGATGGGAAAATGAAATTAAAAATAAATGAAAAAGGATCAAAATGGAGCTCAGACAGGGAGAAAAGGGGCTTTAACTATAAATACATTTGGTTTTCCAAACAAATTTTGAAATAAGATATATTTAATTAATCTGGAAAAAGTTGAGTAACTACTTTCATTCTGTAGTTTCATACTGTTCTAATTCACTCAATAATCACATTAGTATCTACTACCAAACACTAAGGAAAATAATTTTCTCCTATGTATAGAATCAAGCATTTATGGTAACAACAGGTTTTTTTCCCTCTCCACAACAAACTCAGTATTTTATACTCACAATTAAAATATACCATCAGAGTTCAATTGCTCTTACCCATTAATGTTGCTAAAAGACATAAGGAGTACATTTCTTTGTCAGCTTGCTCCTGAAGTTCCTTGGACGACAGTTTACCAGTAACAGCAATCTCTTCTTGTTTCACAGTGTGGGCTGAGTGTGCAGCAGTGGATGGACCACCTTCTGCTTTTCCTTTTAAGATTTCTATTGTAATTCTGTCACCGTGCTGTAAAGGAACTGGCTCCTTTTCCATTCCTGCCTGGGGTGGCATTAGCTCTTTAGGAGGAAAGCCATATCGGATACACTGTAAATACGGAGGAATGTTGAACTCTCTGGCAATACTTTCCTGAAGTTCAAAAAAGGTTGTTGAAGGCTTAAGAGTAACCATGGACTGTCGTCCATCATTAGTTGTTATTCGAATCTTCTTCTCCTTAGAAGTGGTAGGTGAGTAGGGAGCCTTGGTGGGGGTGGCAGGTGCAGATGATGGCCCATCACGAATAGTACTTGGAGAAACAGTTCTGGGCTGCCCCTTTTGCTCTTGTTTTAATTTCTCTGTTTTCCGTTTCTGCATCACAGAAGCTTGTTCTGTGATGTTCTGTTGAATAGTTCTTTCAGTTTTACTCATGTTTAATTCTTCCTTGTGCAAAGTTTTTGTTTTCTGTCCAGTAAGAATAATTTTAGTTGGTAGTTGAGATTCTTCTTGTCCTTGCACATCTCCAACTCTCTGAGCATGAGCACCATCTATATTTACAGGAGTGTAATCATCAGGATTTTTTTTTGCAGTCTGATGCAATATAGTGTGGACAACTTTCTGAACTAGGATCTCACTCCCAAATTCACCTGGAAAGTGCTTGGTAACAAGTTTCATTGCAACATCATAAACATTACTATTTAAAGATGGATCACTTTCATACTGGAACCAATATACTGTTTCTCTGACTACTCTTCCTCCCCACTCCAAAGTGATAGGAAAAGCTTCTGGAAGATTGTCATATTCTTTACCTTCCCAAAAGTGTTTGAATCCACAACCACATTTGCCACCAGTAGACCTAGAATTAGTTCTGTCTCCATCCAAATACACGATAGAGCCATCTCCTCTGACTCTTCGCACAGATGTGCCATGGCACCAATTACAAGCTGTTAGATTACTCAATCCATAGTCTGGTAGCAGAACATCTTTCACCGGATCATATGAACAAACCAAATTGTTTAAGGGAAAGCTGTAATTTTTGTCAGGCCTCAGCTGCCCATGAGTACTTTTTGCCAGGTTATACAGTTTCCCTCCTGGAGCCAACCACTCAGGAGGGACGTGAAGTTCAGAAAGGGCACCACAAAGCAAACACTTGTGAAGGCGATTATCCATTACTGCTTTTTTAGCAGCTGCTGTAACTTCCTCAGGCTGAACTCCTATTACCCCAGTCCTTCTGTAGAAATACTGATGTACATCAGCAACCAAACTAGGATGGATACCATGTTTGTCCATAAAGACTTCTTCCATAGCAGCAACCAGCCTAAGTAAGTACTTATCCTGCAAACTTCTGTCTCCTCCAATAACACAGCCACCATCCTCCTCAAGCTTGATGTACTTTTTAATAAGGTCCTGAGGCACACCCCATGCTTTAGGTAGCAAATTCATGGGTAGTTTGGGCAAGGCAGCCCCCTTTATGCCTACCAAGGGAATATAATGGTTTCTACCAGAGCTACTCCACGCAATACAGATTGGCTTGTTCAAATGACCATCTCTCCCTGTGCATTTCTCTGCAGGTATGAGCCCAGGTAGAAAGGTGGCTGAATAATCACCAGAGCTTCTCATGCCACTGAGGGAATCTAAAAGAATTATGGGACGATGTAACACATTGGCAAGGCCGAATATGTGGATATTCCTCAGGCCTAAGGGGACACCTTCAGGTGGCACAAACAGAGGGTCACATTCGTTGATAATATCCTCCCACTCGGCAGCATCAATAAAGTCATGAAACAGGGCTTGATACCGGGCTAGGTGCTGCTGAAAGTGCTGCTTAAGATTCTCTCTCAGGGCATGCCAGAAGAGCTCTCGGCCTACTAGAGCCCTAGACACAGCATGCACTAGGCAGTGTCCATCCCCATCCACATGCACTGGAATGAGGCATTCTTGACTTTTATTGGCCCGTTTGATATCCTCGAGAGTGTCATGCAAATACAGGAGGCTTCCGGAGCGGTCCTTGCCATAGCCCACTGTGTTGACGTGCTCTGGTTCGATGAGGAAGGCCCGATCACCGAGTAACGCGCAATCGAACAGTTCGCCTTGGTTCATGTCCCGGAGAAGCTTGGCCCGGCCCGTTTGTTTGTCCATTCCATAGCGTGCCAATATGGGCGACAATAATTTGCAGTGGTAGTTGGAGAGGCCCATCACCTTTACCAGTTCCGTGTTCTTCTTGGGAGCCCCCGTCACTCCGAGTAGCGCGTTCCGCAGCAGATTGTGCAGTACTACGTCCGGGTCGGTCACCTCCTCCACTCCCAGCAGCTGTTGCTGCTCGTGCCGCTGTCCGCACTCGGTACACTCGATGCTGACAGAACCCGAGGCCGGGAAGAAGAGACGCGCCTGGCACTTGGGATCCGGGCAGCTCCCGGAAAGGATTCTCCGGTCCCTTCGTTTCGAAAGGCCCCCCGGAGTAGCCGCCGCCGCCAGAGACGACGAAGTCTGCGGAGTCTCGGGGGGAGGCGGCGGCGGCGGCAGCGGAGGAGGAGGCGGCGGCTGAGACATCGCTCTCGGCTCTCGCTCTGCGTCCCAAGCGACCCTCAAAGGCACATAGCCAGACCTCCGCCGGCCCGACGAGGTCTAGTCCAGGCCCAGGGCGAATGGCTTTCCTTTCCCTACCAGTTCCTCCTCCTCCTAGGCGAAGGCGGAAGCGCCGGACGCTGTTTCTCTTCTCACTTCTCCACTGCCTTAGCCGTTGCTCCGAACGTAACGGCCACCACCCCACCCCGCACTCACACTCACTCACTCTCGCTCTCTCCCTCAGACACAGACATACACGCCCTCACTGAGACTGCGCAGGCGTAGCTTCCGCTCTGCCCTCTGGGAACGAGAGTCTTCCGGCTCCTCTCTCGCGAAGGAGTGCTAGGCGTTTCCGTCCAGAAAGAACTTCAAATACCATGATGCAAAGCGACTCGACGCACGCGGGGAGGAGGAAGAGGAAGGCACTCGGAAGGTGGGGGCAGAAAGGAAGTCGATGACTCGCGGGGCTTGTCGGTACTTGTATTTTTAACCGAATCTCTTTTGTAGTTTGTTCCCCGTTCTATGGCCCAAGAGAAAGAGTCAGAGAAATCATATTTCCTACGATACTGTGGGTAGTGTCCCGCCGCATTTTCCCCTTGCGCATAAAGGAGTGTGCTTGAGGAAAACAAAGTGAGGATTGGTGTGGAAGAGGGTCTAAAGTCCACCACCACTGCTAGGAAGTGGAATCCAATTATTTAGTCCAGGTTAAAGGTCCTAAGAAAATGGAAGAGGGAGTTTTCTATGAAGCTACTTTTTTTTCAGTATATTAATTTTTCAAATACGATATCATTTTTTAAAAATTACCATTTAGCTAGCAAGTGCCGTAACTGAGCTTCTACCTTATTCGTAGTTATAATCATGTACTCCACTGCTCTAATTTGAGAGAAAATTAACAAGCAGTGAACAACAGCTGGTGTCCAGTGGCAAAATCTGGCTGTTTTGGTAGGGCCACAAGAAATTTAAATTATTATTTTTTAAATATACATGTGTCTGAACAGTGAACAGCACTTCCCTAAAAAGTTAAAATTTTTTTTTTTTGGTTTTTCGAGATAGGGTTTCTCTGTGTAGCCCTGGCTGTCCTGGAACTCACTTTGTAGACCAGGCTGGCCTCGAACTCAGAAATCCTCCTGCCTCTGCCTCCCAAGTGCTGGGATTAAAGGCGTGCGCCACCACCGCCCGGCTAAAAGTTAAAATTTTTAAGGTGTTAACATCAAAACACCTTATGTCAGATTATCTTCTTGGATCCAGAAAATATTTGTTTGTCTGTATCATTCAGTAACAGGGACAGCAGTTGCTATTTTCAAAAGACCCTTTAGTGCCCTGGAGAGCTGATGCATGGAGAGAGATCCAGCACAAGGCCAACCTGGGCTATGGGGCAGGAACTTGTCAGAGCAAAATAAAAACCTTCAGAGATGCACACCACTACACCTAGATTATGCAGTACTAAGGACTGGACCTAGGGCTTCATGCATGATAGGCAAGCACTCTACTAACTGAGATATAACCCCAACCTGCATAATGTGCAGGAGGTTTTCAATTCGTTCTATTTTTTAGACTATAATATAATTACATTTTCCCTTCCCGTTCCTCCTTCCAAACCCTCACATATGTCCCTCCTTGCTCTCTTTCAAGTTCGTGGTCTCAACTGATGCATTTTTCAAATTGTATGTGTGTGTATCTGTATACATATATAGATTTATAATTGTTCTTTGTGTTAAATGTACTGTTTTTTCTCTGAAATTCAGGATAGTCTCTATGTTTATTTCTGTCCATTTGTTTTCTTGAAGTTATCTGATTATTATTTTAATTAAAAGTAATGTAAAAATAATAGCTTTTTTCATTACTTACTGTTACATCATCATATATTTCTAAATACATAAACACAACCTGTTCAGTCTGTATAATGTTATTTGTATGTATGTTTTCAAGGCTGACTATTTGGTATGGGATAAGTTACTGGTGTGCTCTTCCTTAGGTAAGACTGTTTCATCTCCTCTCCACATTCCTTAACTGCCTGGAGTTTTTGTGAAGGGTTGAGGTCATATGAGCTTTCCCCTCTTCACTTTAGCATGTTTATTGTTGTTTTTAAAGGAATCAAAAATGTTTAATAATAATAATAGTAGCTATCAACACCTACCTATCATCAACTGTACATTAGCATCTTTCCATGCATTTAGTTAACATTAAAATATCATTGAAACGGCTACCATCATAACCATTTCTATTTTGGAGATGAAGAAACTGAGCAACAGTAAGTTAGGTACTTTACTCAGTGTCTGAGTCCTTACTGTAAAATCATTAGGGTTAAAAGCAAATCCATGTGTTAAAAGATCCTGGGTATCCAATCACACACGGCTAATATAGAAATAGATCTGAGCCGGGCGGTGGTGGCGCACGCCTTTAATCCCAGCACTTGGGAGGCAGAGGCAGGAGGATTTCTGAGTTCGAGGCCAGCCTGGTCAACAAAGTGAGTTCCAGGACAGCCAGGGCTACACAGAGAAACCCTGTCTCGAAAAACCAAAAAAAAAAAAAAAAAGAAAGAAAGAAAAAAGAAATAGATCTGAGCTGGAGTGATTGTGCTATGGGTAAAGGACCTCCCTCACGGACAAGGTTGAGTTTGATCCCTGATGTCTACATGGTGGAAGGTGAGAGCAGACCCCCAGAAGTTATTCTCTGACCTCCACATCTATGCTGCACATATGCATGCATAAATAAATGTAATAGAAGTTGTTCCAAAGCTGTATCTTTTTTTATTTGTAATGCTGAAGATTGAATCTAGGGCCTCATGAATGCTAGAAATGAACTGTACAACTGAGTTGTGACTCTAGGCTTCTTTTTACTCTTTGTTTTGAGACAAAGCCCAAGTTACTTAGGCTGGTCGAGAACTCATTCTATAGCCCAGATAGACCCTTGAATTTTCCATCTTCCTGTCTATGCCTCTGGACTAGCTGCAATTACAGGCCTGAGTCATAGACACAGAGGAGGATTTTTGTTTTGTTTTTTGTCTTATTTTTGTTTTGCTAGACAGGGTCTCTCTGTGTAGCACAGGCTATCATTCTTGACCTCTAGCTCAGGCTGGCCTCAAACTCAATCTTCCTACCACCATCTCGTAGGTGCTTGGATTACAGATTCAACATATGGCTGAAGTTGAATCCCTTTCCCTCCCATGACAGGTTGTCACTATATAATCATAATTAGCTTGGAATTCACTATGGACAAGTCTAGCATAGAACTCATGAACTCTGTCTGCCTCTACCTCCCAGTTGCTGGGATTAAAGGCATGTACCATCGTACCTGACTTGAAGTTGAATCTTAATGGATATAAACCTAACATTTTACAGTTCAAATTAATATTAATTTAAATAGCCAGTCTAAGTAGCCAATGCTCCAGGGCTGCTTGTGACTGTACTTGTATTTCCTTCTCTCTCTCTCTCTCTCTCTCTCTCTCTCATACTTTTGTTAGGAAGGAAAATAAGGATTATAAGGTCACCTAACAGCTACAGCTTAATTCTAGTAATAACCTTGCATTTTTCTCGAAGGTCTTAGTCTCTCTCCTCTCCTCCTCCCTCCTCTTCCCTTCCTTTTTCCTTCTCTTTCATTAGCTCTGTTCCTTAAACAGTATAACTTGTTCTAATTTTGTGATACTTAAAATCATAACAAAATGTACTTCACACTTTTTTTGTATCCATACTTGCATAAGAGATATTTTAATGGATAAGAGCAAGAGTACAATTCAAAATACATTTTAGGACTGTTTGTTACTAATGTAAATCATTTTATATTTTTCTAACTTGTGAATATATCAGAATGATGATATAACAAAAATTAAATCAAAGGCAATCTTCCAGGGGCTGTGTATTTTGACAAACAGCAATACAATACAATACAATGTGGAATTTGTGTATTTACAACATCAGAACTGAGTCTCAATAGGGCATGTCAGAAAGTCCTTCAAATGGAGCCTTAATCAAGAAAATTACAACACAGGGACACCAGCACTTCTTCACAGAGAACTGCACTTTCCAACTCAAGGATGCTGGACAGTGTACACCATGAATCATATGGAACTTAGCAGCATCAAGTTGAAGGAAAGGTTTTGTAGTCAAGTCAGACTAAATCAGTGTGGTGGTTTGAATGAAATGTTCCCAGTAGGTTTAGATAGTGGAACACTAGGTCCCCAGTTGGTGGTGCAGCCTTGCTGGAGCAAGTTATAAGATGTTCTTCAGATACATCTTATAACCTGCACTGGGGGCAGGTTTTGAAAGTTTATAGCTACCTGCTGCACACTTCCAGTTTGCTCTCTCTGCTTTGTGTTAATGGCTGAAGATGTAATCTCTCAGCTCCCTGCTTCTGTGGCTCTGTCCATTTACAGCCATGCTGCCCCTTGTCATGATGGACTCTTACACACACACACACACACACACACACACACACACACACACACACCACACCACACCCCTCCTCCCCCAGCCAAAATAAACTCTTTCTTCCTTGGTTGCTTTTAACAATAGTGTTTTACCACAACAACCAAAAAGTAGCAAATACAATTAGTTTGACATGTTTTCCATGGTAGTACTTCTCCGAACCTCTGGTGCTAGTGAATTTTCATTTTGCAGAGGACAAGTGGAGGCTCCAGAATGTCTGAAGACCAGAGTGGGTCAAGTGTCTGCTGTAAGAAACCAGGTGTGGCGGCTGCTCCTAACTCTCAGAAGGGTGGGGAAGGAAGATAAAGATAGATTCCTGGCCTAGTTTGGGGTATTTAGAGGATCTCTGTTCCCTCCCCTTCCCCCTTCCCCCTTCCCCCTTCCCCCTTCCCCCTTTTCCCTTCCCCCTTCCCCCTTCCCCCTTCCCCTCCTCCACCACACACACACACACACACACACACACACACACACACACAAAATTCAACCAGTAAAAATACACAAGGGTATGCTTTGGGCATAAGATACCGGACCATGTTCTTCAGATAGATCTTCTGGGTTCGCATTGTTTAGAGTGTATATTGTATGGTGATCTTGGTTCCCTGATAGGTTGAAGTAATTGTGGTATTGGTTTCCGAAGCCATCTCTTGGCACAATTGATAAGTAGCGTTTTCCCTGGCTTTAGCTATTGAACCACTTTGAACTCTATCAGAAGCACACATTTGGAAAACCAAGTATAGACAGTGCCCTTGTCATGGGTTCCACTTTTATCGGTAGCCTTTAAAAAGTTCTCTTTGTGCCAAGATCAGTTTATGCTGGCTCATACTCTTTTGTGAGTTACATGGAAACTTGTCCCATTAACATTTTAATCCACATGAATTGTATTGTAAATAGTATAAGGGAGAGATTTAACTTTTTTTTTAAAATCTATTTCACCGTTGTCTTTTTGTGCCATTCTCATACTTTAAAGAGCTTTATAGTATAAAAAAAGAAGAAACCGTATAAAAGAAGAAACAAAAGAAGATGTATAAAAAGAAATATGTGAAGCAGGGGTAGAGTTTTGCCTTAAAAGTTAGCATAGATCTTTTTTAAAAAATCCAGTGTTGGCCAGGATTGAATATATATTTAAAGCAACATGAGAATATTTAAATAGATGTTGATAGGTAGTTCTCTGGTGTGTTAGAAGTTTTCAGTAATCATCCTAGTAAGATTTAATCCTAAATAATAAATAGAACTGTGTGGGAAATGTTCATGTTGCTAATAGTGAAAGTAAGCTACAGGTTTGGGCCCGATTAAATGAGTCAGGGTATTTCCCCCAAGAGACACTCTTCGGCCATTAAAGACGAACAACAAGAAAACTGTTGAGTGCTCCTGAGAAAGGTGTGAGTGCCTTCCTTGTATTGTCCTATGTCTACAGTGTCCCTGTATGGCAGGTAGACAAGATCTCCACTTACATATGAGAACCATCCAAAGAAGGCAGGTGACAGTTAAGCAACTTACAAGTCAGGGTTACTGTAATTAGCCCATACCTGCTCTCAATCACATGTTCTAAAACACTGCCTGAAAATATTCACTACTAATAAATTGTTGTTCTCAAGCAACATGCTGACATTAAAATAATAACTCCCTCCTTTATGCACGCTTTTTCCTTTTTTTTTTTTTTTTAATGGAGACAGGGTTTCTTTGTTTAGCTTTGACTGTCCTGGAACTAGCTCTGTAGACCAGGCTGACCTTGACTCTGCCTGACTCTGCCTCTGCCTCCCAAGTGCTGGGATTAATACAGTACAAAGAATTTGTCATCACCAAAATTGCTTCTGTAGTTCTGCTGTGATTTATATTTATTTTCTACATTTCAGTTCTTCAAAAGACACCTTTAAGGAAGTAAAATTTTAGGGTAAAATTTCCTAGACTGCTTAAAAGCTTACATTTTTGTATTGGTTTTGTAGAAAGGATGCTTAAATTGGTATTTCTATCTTGAGAATAGGAGAGCAATCATTTGTACCCTCCTTGGCAAAGAATAGAAATTTAAAACACATTTTTTTGTGACTGGTAGGTTTAAAAAATTCATATTTAAAAGCATATGACATATAACTCACTCACCAATTCTCTGCTTGTTTTATGAGTATGTGTTTATGTCACTTTGGTAACAGCAAGTTATCCATAAACTTTCAATTGTTTATGTTCTATAAGCCTTAACAAATGCCATCCACAAAGGTATGGAGATTGAACAAATATCCTACATGCTTGTTTGTATAGATATAGTGCAGATTTAATAAATTCTCTTGAGGTTCTAATTTCAATAGTTTGATATTGAAAATTTAAAAATATTGTACAACAAACAACAATAACAACAACCAAAAAAAAGAAGAAAAAATAAAGATGACTGTGTTTGGCTGTTCCTTCCCCTTCATGAATCTACCTTCACAGATGTTTTCTTGTTTTGGGAGAAGGACCAGAAGGATATATAGAGCAAGTGTGGATGGCTGCTTCTGACCACAGAATTGGTTCTACATGTGGTGATTACAAATGCTGGTTAGAGCCCAGCTGTCTAGAATGAGTTCTGGCTCTGCCTGTTTGAACTCCTGTAAACGTGTTTGTCCTGCCTGTGTCTCTGTATCTTCATTTATAAAATAAAGGTGCTCATTATGAGGGTTGCACTGAGGATTAAATTAGGGAGATCCTGGATAGTGCTTAGAACAGAGTCGGCCATGTGCTGAGGGTGGATCTAACACTAATGTGATCATTAGTGTTAGATATGTGTGCATAGGTGGGAGAAGAAAATCGCTTCTGAGTACTCACCATAAGCCATAGACCTTTATGCTTTCCCCCATTGATCTTTGTAAGTTAGGGGTTTTGTTTATTTGTTTGTTGTTTGTATTTGTGTGCCTGTTGCTCTTTGAATTGGTTTGATTTAAGGTTTCTGGTGTTTGGTTTAATTTGCTTTGGTTTTTCAAGACAGGCTTTCTCTATGTAGCCCTGACTGTCCTGGAACTCACTCTGTAGACCAGGATGGCCTCAAACTCAGATATTTGCCTGCCTCTGCCTCCTGAGTGGTAAGATTAAAAGAAGCACCATTTTTGTTGTTTTGAGACAAGGTGTAACATAGACCAGGATGGCCTTGAACTCCTCATGTAGTGGAGGCTGGCCTGGTTTTCCTACCTCTGTGTCCCAAGTGCTGGAATGATAGGCCTTTATTCCTTTTTATACAGACAAAAAAAAAAAACTACAACCAGGAGGTTACATATCAAAGAGTAGAGTGACTCATTAGATCACTTTCTAGGACTCACGGCAAATATTAAACGTTTCCTGACCAGGAGATAACAAAATAGTTATCGGATAGGAAACAGTAGTACATAATCATAATTCTGACACCTGAGAGGTTGAGGCAGGAGGATCATGAGTTCAAGACCAAACTAGGCTATATAGCAGGATGCTGTGCCGTGTGTGTGTGTGTGTGTGTGTGTGTGTGTGTGTGTGTGTGTGCTTGGATGCAGGCCTATGAAACCACATGCTCTCTGGAACCACCTCAGAGTGTTTAATATACAGGAAAATGTGTGCCGGATCAGCAAACCTAATTGTTTGAATGTTGGTTGGGGGTTTTTGCAGATATTTTTGTCTTCTTTTATATACACTAAAATTATTACTGAACTATCAGTTTGTCTTATTTGGGTTGAGGGAGCACAAAACTGGTTAAAGGGCTTTTTAGCCATCTTCTGCCAGAAGATTCATGAAGACTACGTCTGTAAAGACCAAGTTTGCTGCCCTCCTAATCCCTGAATCTCCAGAAGTAACAGAAACTCATGGGCAAAACCTTCCCCAGATGATTTGGAGGTCTCTGCTCTAACCTTGAGTAGTTTAGAGCTTTTCATTTACCCCTCTGTCCAGCATGGTTCACGCCAGATGCTTCCAGTTGGAAATTCTGTCCTGTGATGTGGCCTGGAGTCAGACAGAGAAGACCAACCTTGGCTGTATTAGTCACTAGGTGTGTAATATGGAGCAGGTTAACTTCTTTTGGACTTTCACTTTGGGTTTTGGCTTCCACTTTCCAGGCCCTTATCCTGGGTTGTGGATTTGGAGTAAGAGCTCACGGTGTCTTTATTTGATTGTTTATTCAGTGTGTGTGTGTGTGTGTGTGTGTGTGTGTGTGTGTGTGGTTTAGGCATGTTTGTACCACAGTGCACATGAGAAATTCAGAGAACAACTTTTTCTTTTTTTTTTTGTTTTTCCAGACAGGGTTTCTCTGTGTAGCCCTGGCTGTCCTGGAACTCACTCTGTAGACCAGGCTGGCCTCATACTCAGAAATCCACCTGCCTCTGCCTCCCAAGTGCTGGGATTAAAGGTGTGCGCCACCACTGCCCAGCGAGGACAACTTTCAAGAGCTGATTCTGTCTTGCCATCACAGGTCTGGAGGTTAGACTCTGGTTGGCCGGTGGCTGGGCAGGTGTCTTTACCTGCCAAGCCACCTCAAGGACCCCTTTTATTTATTTTGATAACCTGTTTATATCAGTATAGTGTTTCAGTTACAATGTAATGTATAAATGTTGACTGCACTGGCAAAGTACAGGAGCTGAAGGAGTAAACAAGGTTTAAAGGGTCTTTTTTTTTTTGTTAAGTGTTTATTACCTCTGTATCCTGTAACCTAAAAAGAAAAACAAAGCCCCTGCTGTTTACAGATAAGATGTCAGGCCAGAGCTGCTGAACTGGACAGGTCACTTCTAGCACATCCTGTGTGCTTAAAGCCTTAGGAATGCAGCCCAGAGAGTACTTTGTCCTATCTACAGGTGACCTTCTGTGCAGTAAATAACAGCTCAGCAGTTCTGACTTGGGGCAGTTCTTTTAAGAACAAAGGCTAGATTGAATGCCTAGATTAAATTTTTTTTGTTTTTTTCTTTTTTTTTTTTTTTTTTTTGGTTTTTCAAAACAGGGTTTCTCTGTGTAGCCCTGGCTGTCCTGGAACTCACTTTGTAGACCAGGCTGGCCTCCTGCCTCTGCCTCCCAAGTGCTGGGATTAAAGGCGTGCGCCACCACCGCCTGGCTTAAATTTTTTCTTTTTAAATTGTAAAATATTTAAAACATAAAGGGAATAATGAAAATCCTACTTATCCAAAATTGAGACCTTTGAATACAGTGACTTTAAATTTTTTGACGCATATGGACACATACACATTTTTATTTTTACTCCATTTCAAAGTTTTAGAAAAGTTGGAAGAGGAGCCAAAGAACTGGTTCAGTAAGGTTCTCTGCGTAGTTCTGGTTGGCCTTGGACTGGCAATCCTCTTGTCTTGTTCTCCAAGTGCTTAGAGTGTGTGTGAGAGTATAGGTTCTTTCTGTACAAGCCTGTGATGTGGCTCAGTCCCTAGAATCTTCTGTAAAAGGAGCCGACAAGGTGCATATCTGTAACCCTAACTCTCCTGCACCTGGTGGGAGGGAGGGACCAAAGCTCCTGGGCCAGCTAGCCTGGATACAAAGCCCCTCAGGGCAGTCACAAGACAGACTCTGCCTAGGAAACCAGGTGGAAGGAGACAAGAGACTCCAGGAAGTTGTTCTCTGACCTCCATAGATGTGCTATGGCAGATACATGCTTGCATGTATGTGTGTGCGCATACGCATGCATATACACACACATGCACATACATAGAAGCATGTTAAATATTTTAAAGAAAAATTGAAAGAATATAATGAAAATCTTCTTTTGCCCCTTATGGTTTCCCTGGAGTTAGTGTTTCCCCTGTTTATTTTGTCTTCATCTCTGTACTATATGTACAGACCTTTTCTGAACTACTTTACTTACAGGCACGATGGATTCCTACCTCCTAGTACCCCAGTCCTTATTTAAAACAAGGGGATTTTCTCTATAACCATTGTCTTAGTCAGGGTTTCTATTCCTGCACAAACATCATGACCAAGAAGCAAGTGGGGAGGAAAGGGTTTATTCAGCTTACACTTCCACACAGCTGTTCATCACCAAAGGAAGTCAGGACTGGATCTCAAGCAGGTCAGGAAGCAGGAGATGATGCAGAGGCCATGGAGGGATGTTCCTTACTGGCTTGCTTCCCCTGGCTTGCTCAGCCCGCTCTCTTATAGAACCCAAGACTACCAGCCCAGGAATGGTACCACCCACAAGGGGCCCTCCCTCCTTGATCACTAATTGAGAAAATGCCCCACAGTTGGATCTCATGGAGGCACTTCCCCAACTGAAGCTCCTTTCTCTGTGATAACTCCAGTCTGTGTCAAGTTGACACACAAAACCAGCCAGTACAACCACAGACCAATTTTTAAAATCCAGGAAACCAATGTTTATGAAAGACTAATCTGCAAACTCACCAATTGTTCTAGCAACATATTTCATGGCTACAGAAAATCCTGGGTCAGGCATTGATTCTTGATATGTGTCTACAGTCTTCTTTATTCTGAATGGTCAGCTCTTCAGCCTGTATCTTCTCTCACCATTGACCTTGTGATGCTGGTAGTTCTGAGACAGAGGTTCACTGTGTAGTTCTGGTTGGCCTTGGACTGGCAATCCTCTTGTCTTGTTCTCCAAGTGCTTAGGGTGTGTGTGTGTGTGTGTGTGTGTGTGTGTGTGTGTGTGTGTGTGTCTGTGTGTGTGTACCACAATGGACAGCACAATGCTGACATTCTTACAGTACTAGACAGTTACTTCTGTAGAACGTCCCTCAATTCTGATTTCTCTCTCTTTCTTTCCCTCCCTCCATCTCTCCCCTCCTCACTCATCTCCCTCATTCTGTATTTATTTTCCTTTGTCAAGGAGCCCACTCTCTTCTGTGCTTTCATCCTCTGAGCTCCCTTTCATTAGACTTGTCAGTATTGACTTGCTGGTGGAGATTGACACTTGCTTTGTGGCCCAATGTGTGGTGCTTTTCCAAATGTTCCACAGAACCTGGAAATTAATGTGTACTCTCTAATTCTTTAAATGAGTTCTAGTGCCCTCTCCATAAATACTATGTAGTATTGAGTTTTGAAAATAAATACTATTGTGCAATTCTACCTAAGTTTATAGACTCCAACTTGTTAACTCTCTTACTAGAATTTTGTGTTTGCCTATTCTTGTTTTCAGAACATGGTGTTCAGCTCTCCCTATTTGTGCAGTGGTACACTTTTGCATGTCACCTTCAACTCTTGGCTTCCTAGCTGCAAATGACAGCCCCATGCCCCTCATCTGCCTCCTGTCCCCTGACTCAGCCCATTAGTGAGGGGCTGTGCTTCCTTCCCTGCACTTGAAAGAACTCAAGCTGCAGGTCAAGCACTGACTGAGAAGATGGGGCATCACACATCTAGAAATTAATGAATTCAGGAACACAGAGATCCACTGTGGTTGCCTGGTATTCCTGTTACTAACAATTCACTTAGGACCCTAATTTCCACTTATTGTCCTCTGATACTTCATTCAAATGCCTCTTATTTTTCCTCAGTCCTGTTTCTTCTAAAGTTTGAGCCAACCTTTTAGGTAGCATTCATCAAATTCTCTCTTCCTAACATTTTCAAGCTTACATTTCAAGTGTATTTCTGTGACACAGTATTGAAGCTTAGAAAAACATGTTTATTAGTGAATCCATAAAATGAAATGCTGTTGTCTGTACTGTAGTAAATAGAATACACACAGAAATTTCAGAAGTGGAAAAAAACAGGCATGAAACAAAAGAACAAGTTATAAAAATTGCCGATGAAAGTAGCTGGATTATAGAGCAGGGAAAACAAGGGATAGAGGAGGGTGTCCCATGACCATCTCAGGGAAGGTCAGGGGCCTAATCAGACCTTGGCCCTGAAGATCTGAAAGAAGCCAGCAAGGCTAGACTGAGTGAGGGAGGTAGCAGACAGCCAACTCCCACAGGAACTTCTGGTTACATTTCAGGAACTGGAATACTTTGAAGGATTTTAAGCAGATAATAAGACAAAAGGTTTGTGTTTTGTTTTTCAACATAATATTTTTAGTTATTTGAGAATTTCACATTATAACTCTGATCAAAAAAGAAACACAAGTACAATTTGTGGTGCCCCTGTACTCACTGGAACATGGTCAAACCCCCAATGACCAGTCCCTTAAAGATAACTGAATTCATTGTTCCAGAGTCAATACCTTAAGCCCCAATTCCTAAGCTTCCTTGACCACCAATCCCAGACTTCCTCCAAACTTTGAAACAATCAAAGAGGAGTAAGGGGTCTAAGCTGGAGGAACCCCACAACTCAGCCATTGTGAGAACCACCGTGTTCAACATGCCCAGAAAGGTCTCTGTTCCTGACCTCTGTGCCAGACCAGGTAGTCTGGTCCCTGTTCAAGTCACTATTCTTGAATAGCTGTTGCCTATTATGCCTACTCTGTGAAGTTGAAGAACAGGAAGATGTTGGATGATGTGATTGGATCCCAGGCCTATGCCTTCACTGGCAAGCACCCAAACATCAGATCCCTGATCTTCAGCATCCTATGGTCATCATCTGCATCTTTATTGTCTCCACCACCGCTTTAGCAGTCTTTTAAATCTTTTCAAAAAGGATACACATTCTGGATTCTAGTCCTGCCCCATGCTCCAATGTCCACATCTGACTCTTCCATCAGGCTGAGACCTTGACCCTTTACACTACACATATGCAAATGTTACCTTCATAGATCTGCCCACACTGGATTCAGTAAAGTGCTCAAGGTGACAAAAAACAAAAACAAAAACAAAAAAACAAAAAAAAAATGAGTCCTTCACCCCTGCACCCCTCCTTCTCCCCCCCCCCCGAGACCTTCAGTTGGGGAGAGCTACACTTCAGTATCCCTAATGAAATTGTTAGACTGTTACTTTTGGGAGCCAGGTGAGGGTTGTCACAGAAGCCTTCTATGTCCCTCTTTCTCAACTGTGAGTCTGCAGTCATCGATAACACTGCAAAAGTAGCTTCCTTGTCCTTTACAGTCAATGGGAGCACAGACCACAGACATCCACATGGCCTCCGGTGACAGGGGTTTGTGTTTTTAAGTATAACTGTAGCTGGTAGATGGGGAATTACCTTGTCTGGATAAAAACACCCATGTGATTCAGGGCCACTTTAGAAAGTTGTAATTGGCAAGTGACAACCTCTGTAAGTCAAATGTGGTGAGGCACATGGGTTATCCCAGGACCTGGAGAGCCAGGGAAGGAAGTCAGCCTGGTCTATGAAGCAAAACCCTATCTCAAAAGAAAAAAATTGTCTTAACCATTTTGATTCTGAAATGATCAGATTATTCAGTGTGATATTTTCATCGGCCTGTCCTTGTCTTCTTCCTCTGCTGAACTATGTCAGAACACTGTAGAGATCTATTGTAATGCCATATAGCCTCTAGGCAAAATTCAGCTGCCTGCATTTCACCTACATGGAGCTGAGGAATTCCAGCCACACCTCCTCCCACCTGACAGATGTCAGAGCCCCTCTGGCATTACAGTTTCCTGCGAGTCGCCATCTCCTGCTGAGTAGCAGACCCTGTTATCTTTCTGAGATCTGTTATGGCAACATCTCTCAGCTTGCCAGAGACCTGCTGAGAAGACTCTGCAGCTTTGGGAAGGAGGGTCACGCCCACAGCACATATATTGTCGCTCTTGTCCCCAAAGATATAGAAAGATTTTGTACAGCCTTGCACTAATGTCTCTGTGTGTTCTTTTCTCTCGACCCCCGTAGTTTCACTCTTCAGCTCTCCCTCCATGTAGAACCCACTGGTGAGCAATTCCCGGGAAGTTCCAGAACACCTTCAAAATATCATGAAATTTTATTCTTTGGCATATTAATCATTCATCTCTAAAAATTTCTGGGGCTTTAGAGGTAGCTTAGTAGTTGAGGACACCTATTGCTCTTTGAGAGGACTCAAGTTTGGTTTCTAGAACCTATGTCTGGCAGCTCAAAATCACCTTTAATTCTATCTCCAGGGGATTCAATGCCCTCTTCTGGTCCCTGGGGCACCTGCAACTTTCCTGCATATACCCACAAACAGATACATACATACATACATACATACATACAATTTTCTTTAAAAAAAGCTTTCATTTTTTTAAAAAACGTGACCATTTTCTTATACAACACAATAACAGATCATAAAACTAACAAAAATAAGGTCTAATACCAGTTCCTTTAGCAAATATTCTTTTAAAACATTTTTTTTGTGTTTTTGAGACAAGTTTTCTCTGTGTAGCCCTGGCTGTTCTGACTCGCTTTGTAGAGCAGGCTGGCTTTGAACTCACAAAGCCTCTGCTTCCCAAGTGCTGGGTTTAAAGGTATATGCCACCATGCCAGACTCAATCTTTAAATTTTTTTAAAAAGATTTATTTGTTTTATGTGTGTGAATGCTTTGTCTGCATGTATGCATGTCCGGGGTGCCCACATAAGTCAGAAGAAGGTATTAGATACTCTGGAATTATAGTTACAGATGGTTGTGAGCACCGTGTAGGTACTGGGAATTGAACCCAGTGTTCTTAATTGCTGGGCCATCCTTTCAGATCCTGGAAAAATCTTCAATAGCTTTGAGAGAAAAAAGAATGACTTAAGCCTCAAATTAAGAACTTAAGGCAATTAAATATCATTTAGGGAAAACCTGAGGAGGAAAAGTGCTGGTGACCACTGCTCCAGCCCCATCCGTAACCAAATAGTCTTGATTTTCTTTAAAAATAAATCCTTTAATAGTTGTTCAATCAGGATAAAAATGATGTCATAGAATTTTTAATTCTCTTTCATCCTGTTCCCTCTCCCCATCTCTCAATTTCAAGATTTATGTCATTGACTTCTAGAAACTAAAGTGTCCTGTAAAATATCACAACACTTCATAATAAAATCTCTTAATTTAATGAACTATAGGAATGGTCCCTGTCAGTATAGTCTTTAAGTTTCTTAATTAAAAAAGAAAGAGAAGAGAGAAAAATATAGAGTTTGAGGCTTAGCTTGAAATTGCCAGTAAGTCAGACTATCTCTGGAATGTTATTTGAAGTATCTGGCATACAAGACAGCCAGTCCAAAGAACCATAAAACTCACCACACTTGGCACCTATAACCAAGCTGTTTAATAAGAATGTGCCTAGTGTTTAACATTTTTGAGACAGGTTCTTACGTAACCTAGGTGGGTTTCAACGCCCAAGGATGATCTTTAACTTCTGATCCTTCAGCTTCTACATCCTAAATTATAGGATGATGGCTACTCACCACCATACATCGTTTACATGGCACCTGAGAGCAAACCCGGAGTTTTGTGAGCGCCAGGCAAGCACGCCATCCATGAGGCCACATTCCACACCCCAATGCTTTAATCCACTCTCAGGTCTGATCTGCTTACTCACTGTGGTCTGCCAGCTGTTGTTGAATTACCAGAAACTGAAAATAGCAGAGAGCTTCACAAGCTTTTCTTTTTTCTTTTTTTGGTTTTTCGAGACAGGGTTTCTCTGTATAGCCCTGGCTGTCCTGGAACTCGCTTTGTAGACCAGGCTGGTCTCGAACTAAGAAATACGCCTGCCTCTGCCTCCCAAGTGCTAGGATTAAAGGCGTGCGCCACCACTGCCCGGCCACAAGCATTTCTTAAAACAATTAAGATGTACTTCAGTTCGTTGACCATGGTCTTCTTAATCTCTGAAACTAGAAAGTTACAAATAGTTGGACTGGAGGTAGCATCAGTAAAAGTCAAGTTAATTTCTCCTTTAAGAATGTACATACAAGAAGAAACTGGGCAAGCAATATGTATGTTCTTCACCTCAATAGAAGTCCTCCCTAAGAATGTGATTGCGGGCTGGAGAGATGGCTCAGCGGTTAAGAGCATTCACTACTCTTCCAGAGGTCCTGAGTTCAAATCCCAGCAACCACATGGTGGCTCACAACCATTTGTAATGAGATTTGATGCCCTCTTCTGGTGTATCTGAGGACAGCTACAGTGTACTTATATACATAAAATAAATAAATAAATCTTTAAAAAAAAAAGCCGGGCGATGGTGGCGCACGCCTTTAATCCCAGCACTTGGGAGGCAGAGGCAGGAGGATTTCTGAGTTCGAGGCCAGCCTGGTCTACAGAGTGAGTTCCAGGCCAGCCAGGGCTACACAGAGAAACCCTGTCTCGAAAAACTAAAACAAAACAAAACAAAAGAATGTGATTGCTTTGCAGTGGTTAGCCTCTGAAGTCAATGCACAAGGTCTTCAAGCCTGCTGTAACTAGAATCAGAGCACTGGAGTTCTATTGCTTCAACATGTTGTTATATGACCTGAATTTGCTTACTGTTTCTGTGATAAAGCATTTACCAAAAGCAACTTATGGGAAACAGGAGCTTTATTTGTCTTACATATCCCAGGTCACAGCCCACTGAAGGAAGCCAAAGCCGGAACTTAAGCAAGGGCAGGACACTGGAGGAGAACTGAAGCAAAGGCCGTGGGGAAGGGCTGCTCACTGGCTTGCTTCTCATTGCTTGTCTATGGTCCAGGCCCACCTGCCTAGGAGCAGTACCGCCCACCTCACAACATCACTTACTAATCAAGAAATGCCCCACAGGCTTGCCTACAGTCAGTTTGATGAAGAAAGGCATTTTCTCGTTTGAGATTTCCTCTTCCCAGGTGATATTAGCCTGTGCAAAGTTGACATTAAAACCAGCCAGGCCAGCCAGGCAGTGGTGGCGCACGCCTTTAATCCCAGCACTTGGGAGGCAGAGGCAGGCGGATTTCTGAGTTCGAGGCCAGCCTGATCTATGGAGTGAGTTCCAGGACAGCCAGGGCTACACAGAGAAAACCCTGTCTTGAAAAACCAAAAAAAAAAAAAAAAAAAAACACAAAACCAGCCAGGCCATTAGGCTAGGAAGAAGGCACCAGGGAGAAGGTTACTGAGCCATCTCCCAGCCTTGCTAAAGTTATCTTGAGAGCTCAGGTCATGGCTTATGTATTTAATGTCTTAGGCTTAGATCAGAGCTTTTTAATACAATAAGAAATTGATAAATGTTTGTTTAATTAGATTGGCTGATATCTCTTCATCCTCTAATTATCACAAAATATGGGCCTGAATCTTTATTCATCCACTTGCCAGCCATTTACTGAGAATATCTTGTATGTCAGATACTATTCATCATTCAAAGGTAACAAGACATTGTCACTGCCCTCGTGGAACTTGTGGTTATTTCTGTATTTAACATATGAATAATCTTCAATAATAGAAAGAGTATATGAGGATTTGGAGATTGCAGGAGTCCTGTGAGGAAGGACAATTACTATGATTCCTTGGATATAAACTATGTCAGGATCTAGACTAGTTGTTCTGCTTCTGCATATAATTACATCCTCACACTATTCTCCTCTACAGATGAAGACATAGAAACTTGAAAAGATTAGGTAATTAGCCTAAAACCACGATGGCTAGTAAGTGAAATAGAATCAGTCTAATAGCTGTAATTAAATATTACTCAATACTGAATCACCAGTGAAGATTTTGAGCAAATATTAGAAACCATGTATGATAAATTATGAGAACCCCAATGACATTATTACATAATTCACAATATACATAAAGGTTGTTAAACAGGATTGGATAGGGATGTAGAGATGAATCAGTGATTAAGAGTCTTCTTACTCTTCCAGAGGACTGAATTTTAGTTCCCAGTACCCATATTGGGAAGTTTATAACCTGTAACTCCAGTGCCAGGGGATCTGATGCCCTCTTCTGACCTCTGAGGGTACCAGTACTCACATACCCCACCCTCCCTCCACATTCACACATAATTTTAAAAGAAAAAGAAAATCTGTTTTTTTTTCTTAAATGGGTATAGCAGTGATAAGGCACTTGCCTAGGACTTGTGTGACCATGGGTTCAATCCCCACACTGAAAACGTACAAACAACAACATGTTTCAAAAATTTGGGGAAGACTTTCTGATGTCCATACTCTGTTTCAAGCCTGGCCCTCCACTCTTTCCAAAATAAAATGCAGACTGGTCCAAGCCTGAAAATTCCCAAATCTTTCCTTCCAGTGCCTGTGGTTTTCCTTCTTGCCAGTAGTATAGACACAATGTAACTGTAATGGTAATGTTTCTAACATTTTACCCCAAATGATGCAGTCAAACATAATTTTCAAATAAATGAGAGACAAGGAAGAAGTGTGTGTGTGTGTGTGTGTGTGTGTGTGTGTGTGTGTGTGTACATGCAAGTGCATGTTTGTCATTCCTCAAGAAGGCATCTATTTCCATCAAGACAGGGTCTCCCTTTGACCTGAAACTCACCAATTAGACTACACTGGCTGGCCAGCAAGCCCCAGGGATCCTCCTGGTTCTGTCTCCTCAGCACTAAGATGGTACACATGGGCCACTAAGCACAACATTCTTATGTGGGTTCAGGGAAGGAACTTGGATGCTCAAGTACTCTGCCATCTAAGCCATCACCTTGCCCCATGTTTTTTTTAGTGCCATGTTTTAATCCATTTTGGATTTATTTTATTTTATTTTTAATTACATGTATGGGGAGTGTGCAGGTGCCTGAGGAGAGCAGCGGCATTGGATTGATCCTCCACCAGATGTGGGAACTGAACTTGCGTCCTCTGCAAGAGTAGCAAGAGCTCTTCACTGCTGAGTCATCTCTCCAGTTCCTTTCAATATTTTTAAAATTATGATAAGGTACATAATATACAATCTATTGGTTTAACTCTAGGATTTGTTTTATAAATTTACGTGTATGAATGTTTTGCCAACATGCATATATGAACATCATGTGTATGCCTAGTACCTGTAGAGGGCAGGAGAGAGTGTCAAATCTCATGGAACTGTAGTTACAGATGGTTGTGAGCCACCATGTAGCACTGGGAGTTGAATCTAGGGTCTTTTGCAAGAGCAGCAAACACTCTTAACCACCGAGTCATCTCTCCAGTCACTGGCTTGTTAACTATTTTTAACTGTATAGTTTAGTAGTAAGTACATCCCCAGTTTCTAGAAAAATTTTCATCTCCCCAAACTGCAATTTTACTGAACAGCAATCCATTCTCCTCTCTCTCGCTCTCTCAGCCTCCTGCTTTCACTACTCTACTTTCCGTGCCTATGAATTTGGCTACTCTAGGACCACATATGAATGGTGGTCCTTATATAATGAATCCCATATTTGGCATAGTGACTAAATACAACATGGTGTTCTAGACTGGATCATGGAAGAAGAGAAGAACATTAGTGGAAAGAGTGGTGAAATCTGAATTACATCTGTGGTTTGGTCAACAGTACTGCACCAACATCAATTTGTTTGTTTTATATACCATGACTAGATAAAGTATTACACTTAACATTGTCAACTTAACAGGATCTAGAACAGTAATTCTCAACCGATGTCTTGATACCCATTTGGGGCAGGTAGCATATCAGATATTTTCATGATGATTCATAACAGTAGCAAAATTACAATGATGTAGCAACCTAATGATTTTATGGTTTGGGGTTACTATGACATGAGGAATGCTATTAAAGGTCTCAGCATTAGGAAAGTTGAGAACCTCTGCTCTAGAGTCATCTAGGAGATAAGCCACTGGGCATGTCTGTGAGCTAGTATGTAGATTGTAAGAGTTGGAATGGGAAGACCCACCCTGATTGTGGGCAGTGCCATCCCATGGCTTAGGTCCTGGACAAGATATAAAGGAGAAAGCCTGCTGAGCACAGCACTGGTCATTTTCTGTTTCCTCTGGCCAGATGATTTAAACTCCTGCTGCCAGGACTGTACCTTCCAACTGTGAGCCAAAATAAGCCCTTTCTCCCCAGGGTTGATTTTGCCATGGTACCCATGCTGACAGTTAAGAACACCCGCTGCTCTTGCAGAGCACCCAAGTTCAGTTCCAGCACCCATAGCAGCAACAAGGAAAGTAACCAATACAAAGAGCATGTGGAAACTGTGCCATCTTTGTTCTGAACTCTTCTCTTAACATAAAATTATGACATTGGCCAGTGAGATGACTCATCCAAGATACTGCCACCAAATTTAATTGCCTGAGTTCTATTTTTGGAACCCATATAGTAAGAGAGACTCCTTCATGTTCTGAACTTCATGTGTGTTCTGTGGGATGTGTTTATGTGCTCATACATACACATATATACACAACGTAAAAAACATTTCTTAAACTATTTTAAAGATTTTTTTCTTTTATGTTGGGGATCGAACTTGGGGCCTTATGCATATGAAACAAGCCTTTTACCACTGGGTTACACCCCCAGTCCTAAAGGAAAAGTATTTTTTAAAATTAATTTTCTCTTTCTAAAATTTTTTAAATGTCTTCTTCTTGATGATTATCTAAGGGATTTCATGGTCATTCCATTAATGCTGTCATTGCACAAATTTATTTAATGCCCTTAATTTGAAATTGTCTTCAAAAGTCTAAAATTAAGATTATAATATCAGAACTGAAGAAATCTGAGAATAAATTAAGCCCCATATGCTAACCACTTCAGGGTTCTACTATGTACTGTAATTTGTTTACTCAATTCCAAGTGGTTATTATTTGAGTTATCCTCCAAATGTCTCTCTCTCATTAAGCTAATGTGGATTTTATCTTAGTTCCCAGAACTAAGGAGGCAGAGCCAGGAGAATTGCTACAAGTTCAAGGCCAGCCTGGTCTACAAAGTGGGTTCCAGGATAGCCAGGGATGCATAGTGAGAACATGTCAAAAATAACTAAGTAGGCCAAGGAAAATACATATTTAAAATATTGATTTAATCATTTCAGCATGACACCCACAAAAGATGTGATTTCATACGTAGCTGATGGGTACACACTAACACAGGGTGCAGTTTACCCTGTATGAATGGGGGTGCCTGCCCCAGAAGGAAAGCAGTTTACCATGGACACAGTTTAGAATTGCTGGAGAATGGGGTTAAATTTCGTTTAAAAAAAAAATCTCTACAGAAAATGCAATGTATCGCCTGTCCTTTCCTCTCGTCCCTGTGCCCCTATCACTCTGATATACCACTGAAACTGCCTCCCTTGGTTTGTATTTCTCTGATCAGCACTGATATCCAACACAGGCTTATCTGTGTACTGAACCTTTGTATTCTTAGTGAATTGCTGTGATGGTTTGACTGAGAATGCTCCCATAGGCTCATATATTTAAATGTTTGATTCCCAGTTGGTGGATTGTCTAGGAAGGATTAGGGGGTGTGGCTTGGTTGAAGGAAGTGTGTCACTGGGGGAGGGCTTTGAGGTTTTCAAAAGTCCAGACCAGGCCCAATATCAGTTTCTCTCGGTCTGCTGCCTTGGATCAGGACATAAGCTCTTTCCAATTCCTGCAACTCCTACTAATTTGATCCTCACCATGATGGTCACTGACTTTCCCTCTAAAATGGTAAGCAAACCCCTAATTAAATGCCTTTTTTTTTTTTTAACAAGCTGCCTTGGTCATGGTGACCCTTCCCAGCATAGAACAGTGACTAGGACAATTTCCTACTCATTCCTTTACTCCCAACCTCTTGATTATTTTCTTTTGTTTCATTTTTTTTAAAAAAGAAATTCTTTATATATTATAAATAATAATCCTTTGTTACACACAATTGCAGATGTTCCTTTTGTAAGTCATTGTTTGAGACAGGTAGCCTATGCTGGCCTTGAACTTGTTGGTGTATCTATTTACTATTTTATTGGATTCTTATACTGCCTCCCTTCCAACCTTTATCCCACCCTGATCCCTTCCAACTCCACACTAGTTAGGAGAAAAACGTTAGAGGGAAAGGGTATGTACACCACTCTAGGCCACTTCCTGATGAATAGGGGAGTAGGGCTCCTGGTGCAATCCCAATCTTTGTTGTCAGAATATGCAGCAGTCCAGCAAACCAGTAATCAGAGCAATAGCAAACACAGCAGCAAATGCAGCAGCAGGGACCAGCAAGGACCAGCAGGGACCAGCAGCAAGGAGAGCAGCAACACCCACAGACCCTCTCAGGGATCTCTCATTTATATCTTCTCTGGAATCCCCAGAATTGAACTATCTGCAGCTGTCAAAAATCACACCCTGCTAGTACACAAGGCCAATTGTTCCAGAGCCTTGTGCTAATAAGGGAAAGCACTTGGGTCCCCTGGCAGGGCAGGTACTTTCAAGCACTGATGTCTCCAGCCCCTGTTTTGGCTTTTTGATATATAGCTTTAACTGGCCTAGAATTCCATTATGTCAAACAGGAGGGTCTGGAACTGCCAGCATCCACATCTCTGCCACCAAGCACTGGGTTTACGGGTGGGTACAACCACACCCAGCTTATCTTTTTATTTCAGTATGTTCTGTTGTACCATATGGAAAATATCTTGGTGTTAGGGGGAGGGTATAAAGGAATTTTTACTCCATTTAATTCATTTTAAAATTAAAAACACTAAGACTCAGGGCCATGTTTCACAAGCCTATATATCAACCCCCTAAATGAAAAATCCTTTCTTCTTCCCTGGGCATGAAGATGCCCAGCGTAAAGTAAAGCGAGGCTCAGCCCACAGGACACCTCCCCTTCCAAGCCCTGTTTCTTACGTGTTGTCATTGCTGAACATGGCTAACATCTGGAACTCCTGGGGGGAAGAAAATATGTAAGGAAGAAAAGGTGTGAGCTCAAGGTGTTAAATCTCTGTATCTGGCCAATCTGTCATTTTCTTCACTGCCTTCCGTCAGTCTCAGAAAGTACTTTCCTACCAAAAGTTCATTAAAAATATTTGTTTCTATGTACTTTAGAAATAATTTCATGATTTTTTCTTTTGTATTACAGGACACTTTTAGATCTTAAAACACCAGTAGTCTGAAGATAGCAAATTATCTCTGAGATATTTATCTTCTCCCAACTAAGTTGAAATGCTACTTTGAAAATGTATAAGATCATGTATATGCTCCAGTCTTGGAATATTTTCTGGACTCTGCCCCATTTCCGACTTTTTAGTGTCTTATAGACCAAGTCCTATTTCATAACACGTTTCTTAATTGTTTGTCTGTTGTTCTAAGACAGGATCTCATTATGTATCCTTGGCTAGCCTAGAACTCACTATGTAGACCAAGCAGGTCTGGAAGTCACAGAGACACGCCTCTGCCTCCCAATTATTGGGATTAAAGTTGAGGGCCACTGTGCTCAGCTCACAAGCAATTTTTTCACAACTTTATAGACATTCCAAACTCTTATCCTTCAGATAAACAAGCAAACAACCTTTTGTTCCTTTATTTTTGTTTCTGTTTGCCTCCTGAGTACTAGATTTAAAGGCATATGCCACCATGCCCAGCCTAATAGTTAGCTCTTTAAATGAGTTTTGAATATTTCTCTTAGTAAATTTTAAAAGACCTTTCTCATCTATTGATTTTGTATCAGGCGGTGTGGCACAGTGCGTACATGAGTGGTAGTTAGACAATTTGCAAAAGTCAGTGTGTTCCTCCCACTGCCAGTTCTGGGAATTGAACTTAGGTCATCAGGCTTTGTAGCAAGTGCCCTCACCCACACATCTTGTAAGCCTCTGAACATTTATCCCAAGGGAGGCAGAAGGATCTCAAGGCCAGCCTTGAGTACACTGAGACCCTAACACTCACCCCCCAAAAAAGCCAAACTCCTGTCCTGATCAAAGTTTGACTGCGGGAAGGGGAGAGGGGAGGACATTTTTCTGATTAATGATTCATGTGGGAGAGTCCAGGCCACTGTTTAAATAAACCCTTTCCTCCCCAAGTTGTTTTTGTTCATGTTGTTTAACACAGCAATAGGAACCTAACAAAGATGCCCTCCACCACCAACACCACCAACACCAAACTAACAAACAGTCACACCAGAGAATTCGTTCTGAAGAGAGAAAGATTTCCCAGATTTTGTTTTCTCCATATCCTCACAAATGTTCTTAAGTTTTCTTGTAGTTAAGTCGTCCTTTTCCCTACTTACTCTAATTTATATCTACAGAAACTCTCATCTGAAATACTCTTACCAGCCTCTATAGTGACGATAAATCTTCACAGAAGCTCTGAAATGCCAAGCTTGTCATATGGTGAGGACACTGTGCACATAACCCCATCTAGTCCCCTTTTACATTCCAATGGCACAGCCAGACATGTTGGTATCCATCTATAATTCCAGCTTTCAAGAAGCTGAGATAGGATAGGGAGTTCAAAGCCAGCCTGGGCTGCCTATCAAGACCCTGATTCAGTAAGAAATAAAATAATACCTCAGTAAAACTTGGACATTTGTAAGTAGACAGATTTATAAGTTTGTTTCCAGATACAGAGCAACAAAGAAAAGCTGTCACATTTCAACCTTTGTTGTAGGTTTTTAATAGCCCAGGCTGGCCTCAAACTCCCCCTAGCTCTGCTTCAGCCTCTAGAGTTTAGGAAACATAGGTGTATGTCATTTCCACCTCCCTAAGCTGACTCTGTTTGGGGGAAAAAAGTCTTTATTATGTTAAAAAATAAAGCTTCCATACATGTTCACTTATTTTATTTTTTATTGAGACATACTACTTGTACTTTTTGTGCTTAGTGTATGAAGTGCACTATGGTAATTTGGTATACATATATAGTATATAATAATTAAATCAGAGTACTAAGTATTTCTTATTACACACCAGTTTACTAAGTGCTTTAAGATAAAAATGTTTTTTAAAGTTTACCAAATATTTATTTATTAATTTTTAATGACGTATGTTATTTTATTAAATCTTTTGTAGAATTCCATACACACATACTACTGTGTGTGCAGCACTCCATAGAACTGTCCTTTCTATGCTAGCCGCTGGAGGACTGTAAAGATGGGCGCTCTAGCCTCTAGGGGGCGCGCTTCCCCTTTGAATAGTGTGGCTCAAGCACTCGAATTCCTAGAGTACGAATGAAACCAGAAAATATTTCAAAACTTCACATTGCTTCAGACAAATAGACAGTTAATGAGTACGGAAAAGATCATACACCTGGATAATTTGGCTCAATGAATGCAATGTAGGATTTTGACAATGCAAAAGAATTCTTCCTTGCTTCCCAGAATATATACACGAACAGGAGTGTGGCCCCCTTCCCATTTTTAAACCCAACATAAGGTCCTCAGCCAAGTCAATTTTATGTCCACTCACTCGCTCAGGGTTGGTAAGGCTAGTTTCATACAAGTGTGTCCAAGATCCAGGTTCCATTTCACTATCTGCCTCCCACTTAGGCAGTGGGAGGCAGAACTGGCTAAACAAACCAGTTCCCCTCTCTGAGAAGGCTGCTGTAGTTTGACCTACAAAGGTTGTGTTAGAGTCTTGGTGGAATCTGAGAGAGGGGGGAAGAGAGAGGGAGAGGGAGAGGGAGAGGGAGAGAGAGAGAGAGAGAGAGAGAGAGAGAGAGAGAGAGAGAGAGAGAGAGAGAGATTTTATTTATATGAATACACTGCAGCTGTCAGACACACCAGAAGAAGGCATCAGATCCCATTACAGATGGTTGTGAGCTGCCATGGGGTTGCTGGGAATTGAACTCAGGACCTCTGGAAGAGCAGTCAGTGCTCTTAACCACTGAGCCATCTCTCTAGCTCTAAGAGACACTCCTACATAAAAAGAGCGCACTTCCTTGGATACAGTGGGCAATCTTGAATGGTGACGTGTGACAGGTTTCTCTAGGACAGACTAAACTCACTGCTTTCTCACCTGCTGCAGAAGCAATGTGTTCCCCGCCTACTGTCCTCATGCAGGTAAGCGTACCCGCTGCTTGCGCCAGGTTATGTCTCCCCTCAAGTCCTGGGGCGACAGCAGGGAGACCCGTGTACCAGCGCTCCTGTTTTGTTGTTTTACTGTGCTATGAATAATAAAATTCCTTTTCTGACTCAGACATCTCCAGTTGAGACCCATCTGAGATGATCTCCATCTCATTTTTGGAGGTCCTATAGTGGGGCAGTACATTCAGCCTTCTACTGAGTCTACAGTAGACAAGACCTTTGACTTTGTGATAATGGTAACAGTGGCCTTGATTACAACTCAGGTACTAGAAAGCTGTTTTTGTTTTAAAAAGCAACAATGACAACAGTTTATTTGAGCTTGCCTACGTGTCTGATACCTGCCATTTGATGTCAGGAAGTCACTAACTGCGCTGTGGAATCATGCCTATGTCACTACTTTCAGACCACGAGTACCTGAGGAGCTGGGAAGTTTGCTAGCATATCCACAGACCTCTTATTACTTCTCTCACAATATCCAGGTGCCAAGCTTCCAGTCAGCAGCCTTGTCTCATAAATATCCCCAACCCTATTCCGGAGGACTTGGGCCCACCCATCTAGTCTAGGCTCAGCTGTCCTGAGAGTTTGTCTCAGGGACTGGCACACATGTGGCCTGGTTTGATGACAGTGCTTCTGCTGTCATCCATGAAAGAATTACAGGCTACATTGTGGGCTTTCAAGTAAGATCTTATCAAACTGCCTACCTGATTGATACTTGGATTCAGCTAGATAACTCCACTGGAAATGTATGAGGCCAATGCGTATACAAGAGATCCACATACATATTTATTCTATCTAAGGAACTTTACATGCAAGTTATAATTCTCAGAGTTTATGAGTAGAAACTCATCTAGTCACAAGCTAGAGACATTTAAAGCTCTCATTTTACAGACTGGATGAAGAGACATAGCGATGTTACATTTACTAGGACAGTGGCTTGTCCACATCACCCAGTCCAAAGTGTCAGAGCCCTGTTATCTAAAGAAAACAAGTACCAACAAACTTTGACCACACTTTGACAGTGTGACTGTCTGATGTTGGGGAGGCAGAGGAGAAGATGGATGTGATGATGCTGCTGACAATGACAATGATGACAGCTAATTCTCAGAAAACTTGTTGAGATGGTTTGATTCAAACTTTTACTTTGTAACATCATGGTGATACAGTTTTATTTCACTGTTCTTTCCTCCCTTCCCTTCCCTTCCCTTCTCTTCTTTCCCCTCTCCTTTCTTCTTGACTCCCCATTTTCTGTGACACTGTCTGCCTTATTATCTAGCCCAGGCTAGCCTTGGACTCTTTATCATCCTACCTGAGCCTCCCAATTGATGGTTTATTAGCATGTGCCACTATACCTGGCATTCATTATGCTTATGTGTGTGTGTGTGTGTGTGCACATGGAGGTCAGAGGTCAATTTCTAGTGTTCTTCCTCAAGTGCCATCTCCTGTGTGTGTGTGTGTGTGTGTGTGTGAGAGAGAGAGAGAGAGAGAGAGAGAGAGAGAGAGAGAGAGAGAGAGAGACTGTCTGGAACTTGCCAAGTAGGCTGACTGGTTAGAGAGCCCAAGAGATCTGTTTGTCTCTATCTTGGGATTACAAGTGAATGCCAGTGGCCCCGGCTTTTTAAAAAGTCTATCTTTTAGGGTTGCTTAGGTCTTCATCCTTGTATGGCAAAAACTCTACTCAGCCATATTCTCAGTTCTCATTGTATTTTTACAAGAGCGACACTTTTAGTCATACTAATAAATGCTTTGGCTTGGCAGGTTACATTTGGCTCATTAGGATTTAGCCAAGGACATTGGCACCCATATTCAGACTATATGGGGAAAAACGCTTTCTCTGCAGAAAAATTTGCAAAGAATGTTCACAGCAGCTTGTTATGATTTGAATCTGAAATGTCTCCCAATATATGTTCATGTTTTAAACTTTTGTTCCCCAGCCTGTGCTACTATTTGGGATGGGTTCTGAAGTCTGTAGGAGGCGGGACCTAGGCTGGTGGAAGCAGGCTACTGGAGAGGGCTGTTAAAGGTTGTGAGCAGCTTGCTTCCATCATTCTGTTCCCTTGTCCCACGATACGAAAGCCCCCACCACGCTGCTACAAACGGAACTGCTCCCTAGGGCTTTCCTTGCCACAGAGGGACTGGATCCTTGAGCCGCAACCAGACTTTTCTCCCTTCTGTTGCACTTTTCGGTCACAGTGACACAAAAGTAACCTAATGCTTCACTCTGTTCATAATTGCAGAAAACATGGCAACCACCACAAGGGCCCAGAGTGGGTAAATAGGTAAGTAAACCGGCGTGTTCACATAATGAAACATTTTTTTCAGCACTGAAAACCAATGAACGTTTAAGCCATGAGAAAATTGGAGGGAGGCTATATATTGGCAGGGGAAATAGCCTTGTCTGAAAGGTCACTTACTATATAGATCCAGTTGCATGCTATTCAGATCTGCAGAGATGGTAAAATAGATCAGGGACTGGGCAGAGAGAAGGATAAATAGATACAGCATGGAAGATTTTTAGGGAAGTACAACTATTTTGCACGATGCTATAAAAATGGTGGGTACATGTCATTATCCATGTGTCCAACACCACGGACTTCATAGCACCAAGCGTGATCTTGATGTACAATGAGGGGTTTGAGTGATAATGCAATGTAGGTCTATCAGCTGAAACCCAAGTTCATGGGGGTGGAGACATTGAAATTGAGGGTATGGGGGCCAAATGTGCATGGGAACAAATGCTATTTACCTTCCTCAGTCTCGCTATGAGCATGACACTGTTCAGAAAATAAAGCGTGCTTTTAAATGCAGTAAAACTGCAGAGTAATTTAAAGCATCACTGGCGGTGCGTGTTGAGCTTTTGCTGCTCCCACTGTTTGTGTTGGCTCTCTGCCTTCTTCCCCGCTGTGCTAGCCCGTGGATCTCAGACCTGCCTTCTGTTACTCTGTTCCATTGTTCTTCCTCGAAAGTCTACAGGCCAGTTATCACCTTCCGTGCTGGGGTTCAAAACCAAGGTTTCACCCATACGAGGAAAGTGATCCCCTACAGAACCAGATACCCAGCCTTCCACGCAGGTTTCCGTACAACTGTGTGCCTCCTCCGCGTCTTCATCAGGGGCACAGCGCTTTTGCTAGAGACCTGTCACTGTTGAAGAGGATGCCAGTACAACTTGTAGCCACCACACGCACTCATCCATCTTCTTCCAGATATTTCTGCGTTCCTCAAACCAGAACTTCCTCCCTCACATATCTGTGAGGGTCTTAGTTTGCTTGACTGGTTTTTTTTTCCTTTTGAGTTATGGTCTCTTTATGTAGCCCAGACAGAGTGAACTTGCAATCTTTTTGCCTTAGCCTTCCAAGTGCTGGAATTACAGACATATGCCACTACATTTAGCCTCAAGCAGTATTAATTTTATCCGTAGTTTTCCCTTTTGGTATTGCATAACTTTGAAAGTTTCAATTTTTTATGTCATTTCTTCCTAAATGAGGTCTCAAGTTCAATCCCTACCACGGTAAGAAGGGAAAACAATTTTGGTCCATTTTTCTTTTCTGTCCTTTAACAGACTTATTTTCTGGATTAGTGCTAATTCCTATGTTCTCTGTGGAGTGGTCTCAAATATGCAAGTTGGCCTCATAAATGTGCTTTGTTTGTCCCACACAGTGTTCTGAGTAAAATATGGATTCATTCTTAGTATTTTAAAATGTTTACATAAGGATGCATATTTTGGCTTTGGTTAAATTTGATGGACAGCTTGAATGGAACAGGAATCACTTAGGAGATCCAGTCTGAGCATGGCTTTGAGGACATCTCTGGAGAGATTTCACTGGGCAACAAAGGCTCACTTTGAATTAAGTTTGTACCATTACATAGAATCCCAAAGAACCTCTCTCATTCTCTCTCTCTCTCTCTCTCTCTCTCTCTCTCTCTCTCTCTCTCTCTCTCTCTCCCTCCCTCCCTCCCCCTCCCTCCCTTCCTCTCCCTCCCTCCCTCTCTCTCTCTCTCCCTCCCTCTCTCTCTCCCTCTCCCTCCCTCTCTCCCTCCCTCTCTCCCTCCCTCCCTCCCTCTCTCCCTCCCTCTCTCCCTCCCTCCCTCCCTCCCTCCCTCCCTCCCTCCCTCCCTCTCTCCCTCCCTCTCTCTCTCTCCCTCTCCCTCTCCCCTTCCCCTCCCTTCCCCTCTCCCTCCTCCTCCTCTCCCTCTCCCCCTCCCTTCCCCTCCCTCCCCCTCTCCCTCCTCCTCCTCTTCCTATCCCCCTCCCTCCCCCTCCCCCTCTCTCCTGACTAATATGAAACTTGCTGCCTCATGCTTCTGCTGCCAAAGCTAGACTGTTTTGCCACCATACCCTGTCATGATGGACTGTACTCTCAAATTATGAGGCAAAATGAACTCTCTTTTTTAATTGAAAATTACAGTATTTATCTATTTATACTTATTTTCTCTTGGTGTGTATTGAAGTAAGGATATATGCATTCTCTTCTCACAGTGTGTGTGTGTATGTGTGTGCGTGCATGTATACACACATACTCGTGCATGAGTGTAAGTCAGAGGACAGCTTTCAGGAGTCAGTTCTTTCTAGTATGTAAGTCCTAGGCATGGAACTCAGCTCATCAGGTGAGTTTAGGTGGCAGGTGCCTTTATGCACTGAACCATCTTCCCAGCTCATCCTTCCTTTCTTAAATTACTTTTGTCCAGCATTTTGTTAGGTATTTTACAGTAACAAGAAAAGTAACTAGTACCCATGGCAACACTGGGTCAATGTCCTTCCATAGCAATAATTAGCTGTTAGCTGTTGCTGGCTATCCCCTTTAGAGAAGGTGTGAACTTTTTGTTTTTATGTAGCACCTCCCCCCACCACAACTACCATTCTTTGAGACTAATTAATTGTCTAGTTAACATCATCTCACTTAATCTCCCGATGCGAGGCCTCTGTAGTGTATTCAAGGTGTTTCAGTCATTTAAATTTAAGTTTGTGGGGGCTGGAGAGATGGCTCAGTAGTTAAGAGCACTAACTGTTCTTCCAGAGGTCCTGAGTTCAATTTCTAGCAACCCCACGGTGGCTCACAACCATCTGTAATGGGATCCGATGCCCTCTTCTGGTGTATCTGAAGACAGTGACAGTGAACTCATATATATAAAATAAATCTAAAATAAAAAAAAAATTGAGTTTGTAAACATTCCTACATCTCTGACAGGAAGCCTTTCAGCGGGAACTGCTGACTGCCATGGGAGGTTCTGGGTACCCTGGGGAGAGCAGATCTTCAGCCAGAATGGCCTTCACTGACCTGAGAAAAGCTCTTTAACCTCTCTGATCTCCCGGTCCTTTATCCTTTATCTGTAAAATGAAGATAATGGTGGGGTAGTTATGAGGATTAAAGGATAATAATGATCATGGGACTGAAGGGAGGCAGGAAGCTCTCAGGGAGGGCGACAGACTCCGATAAACCCCATGATCTCAGAGAAAAAGCAGGCTCATGCCTGTTAGACTTTGGAGTTGTCAGCACAGAACACATTTGCATGATACTCTCAGGTGTCCATATGCATGTAAGTAAAAATATGATGCTAGACATCATTTAAGTAAGTTTACTTTCTATAAGGGTTAGGTCCCACCAGCAAGAAGCTATCATGGGTTAAAGTGTTTGGTAAACCAGGAGCCATCTACCACTTGGGTGATCATCTTATGCCATGGTAATGCAAATTCATTTAAAAAACTAAATGCAGTGAATTGATTTGGCTTTCTCTGTCGGAAATAATGTTTAAACACAACTTTCTAGTGTTGGAGAGATGCCTCAACTCTTAAAGTGCTTGCAACAGCACGATGACCTGAATCCAAACTCCCTGCACTTGTGTAAGAAGCCAGGCACAGTGGACAGCATCCGTGGTCCCAGAGAAGCCAAAACAGGAAGACCAATGGGGCTCGTTGGCTCAGTGGTCCACTGTAGTTGATTAGCTAGGTTATCTCGAAGAGAAGGTGGAGAGAGGAGGCACTTGACATCAATCTCTGGCTTCTACATGCACAAGTGCACACACACACACACACACACACACACACACACACACACTTTTAAAGAAGGTGTTCCATATTACTCTCACTTGTTTATTTTTCTCAAAGGGCTCCTATATCTAAACATATACATCCACACTGCTTTGTTTTCCATTTGCCACTACAGTATGTGACCATAAATATAGAGGCTTTAAACAATACCAACAAAACCATCCTACAGCTCTATAGGTGAGATGTCTGGTATGAGCATTACTGAACTAAAATCAAGGTGTGGCAGGGCTACGCTCCTTTATCAAAAGATTCGGGAATGAATTCATTTGACTTTTCTACATTTTTTACTTTTTAAATTTTTTTATTTTATTTTAAAAATTGTTGTTTTTATTTAATGTGCATTGGTGTTGGTCCTGCATGTGTGTTTCCGTGAGGGAGTCTGCTCCACTGGAACTTGAGTTACAAACACTTGTGAGCTGCCAGTGGGTGTAGCAACACAATTTTTCAAATCCATCTAAGCTGCTCCCATTTCTTGGCTCCTGTGAATAGTGCAGTGATAGATATGCGTGTGTAATTTCTGCTATGTTAGCTCAAGGCCTCCGGGTAAATACCAAGGGTGGTAATACTAGGTCACGTGGTAGCTCTATTTTCCGTTTCTTGGGGAGCTCCCATGCTGATTCCCACTGTGGCCACACAAGTTCACATTTCCACCAGCAGTGATTAAGGCTTCCTCTTTCACGACATCCTCACCAGCATATTGTGATCTGTTTTCACTATGATAGCCTTTCTGACTCAGTGAAATGGAATCTTAGAGTAGTTATAACTTGCATTTCTCTGAGGTCTAAGGATGTTGAACACTTTTCAAGTATCTATTGGTCATTTGTATTTTTTCTTTTGGAAAAATACACACCATGCACACATGCATGCACACACACGCACACACACACACACACACACACACACACACACATGCTCACACACGTACATATATACTTTTAAATTTAGGTTCTGCATATGAACCTATGCAATTTAATGGCATATTTATTTATTTGATAACTTGGATTTTAGCAATTAATTTTTAAAGTTATTTATATATCTTCAACATTAAACCATTGTCTAATGAATAGTTGACAAAGATGTTTTTCCTCATTCTGTAGACTGGCTCTTCATATTGGTGATTGTTTCCTTTGCTGGGCAGAAGTTAATTTTATGGCATTTGTCTTTTCTTCTTCCTTCTTTCTTCTCCCTTCTTCCTTCCTTCCTCCCTCCTCCTCCTTCTCCTCCTTCTCCTCCTTCTTCTCCGCCTTCTTCTCCTCCTCTTTCTCCTTCTTCTTCTTTCTTTCTTCTTTCTTCTTCGTCTTTCTTCATCTTCCTTCTTCCTTTCTTCTTCTTCCTCCTCCCCCTCCCCTTCTCCTTCTTCTCCTTTCTTCCTTCTTCTTCCTTCTTCTTTTCCTTTTTCCTCTTCCTCTTCTTCTTTTTCTTCTTCCTCTTTGTTCTCCTCCTCCTTCTCCTCTTCCTCCTTCTTTTTTGCTCTGTTTGTCTGTTTTCTGAAACACGGTCTCTCAAAGTAGTCCTGACACTTGCTATGTAAACCAGGCTTGGCCTCAAACTCACAGAGATCCTCCTGCCTCTGTTTCCCTGTAGCTGCCTGCAGCCACGGAGAACCTGGTACCTGGAAGGAAAGCTGGGGCTTGATAGGACAGGCGGGCGAGAGAAATATGGAGCCAAGACAAAGTTCTCTGATCAAGGCTCAAAGTTTAATTTTCAGTTCTGCGTTTATATAGGTAAAGACCCATCTGTAGTTTCATCTGAGTTTTTGTTTCAAAACAAGCTTCAGCAGGCAGTCTTATTTTTGTAAGAATACTGTGGATGTGGTAAACAAGAGACTTTCACCTGGTCAGAAGACTCCACCCCAGGTGGGCTACGCAACTGTGGCAAACAAGGTCTGACTTACCTGCTGAAGGCCGGGGAAAGGGTACATTTCCCAAGTACAGAAAATGAAAATAGGGCTGGAGAGATGCTCAGTGATTAAGAGAACCGACTGTTCTTCCGAAGGTCCTGAGCTCAAATCTCAGCAACCACATGGTGGCTCACAACCATCCGTAGCAAGATCTGACTCCCTCCTCTGGGGTGTCTGAAGACAGCTACAGTGTACTTACATATAATAAATAAATAAATAAATCTTTTTTTTTTTTTTTGGTTTTTTTGAGGCAGGGTTTCTCTGTGTAGCCCTGGCTGTCCTGGAGCTCACTCTGTAGACCAGGCTGGCCTCGAACTCAGAAATCCACCTGCCTCTGCCTCCCAAGTGCTGGGATTAAAGGCGTGCGCCACCACCGCCCGGCTAAATAAATAAATCTTAAAAAAAATGTGCAATCACTCTTGGCTCTTTCTACTTGTCAATTCTTCTTCTTCTTCTTCTTCTTCTTCTTCTTCTTCTTCTTCTTCTTCTTCTTCTTCTTCTTCTTCTTCTCTGGTTAACTAACTTTATCTACTTGTCAATTATTAAGTTTTTCTGTGTTATCGAAGTCTTGATTATGAAGTTTTTGTGCCTATTTCTTTTTTTCTTTTTTAAATAAATTCTGATTAGTTTCCCCTCCCAGTTCCTCCTCCTCCCCTCCCATTTAGATCCACTCCCTTTCTGCCTCTCCTTAGAAAAGAACAGGTCTCTAAGAGATAACAACCAAACATAAGATAGAGTAAGAGTCATCCAAGATCTGCTTTCCAACAAGGGCCCCTATGCGGCATCGGTGACCACACGGTTGCATGTTTCAGTGTTTCACCAGTTACCATTAGGTTCTGGCCTTTATTCTCATCCTATCTGCTGACAGCTATAAGAAATTAAAGACTCTACAAATCAGTCACATTCTACTAGTCATTTGCTTTGTGCACACCTTCAAGGTCACCTGGAAGTAACGCCAGCCCTTGTTACAATCACTCCGACATCTGTCTGTACCTGTGATACTTTGCATGTTACTGTGCCATCCCCTCCCTCCACAGAAAGGCTATCACATATTAATATATGTCCTATTTTTATATCTTTTTTCCCTTTCACTAAAAGTTGATTCTTCTCTCATACAGTATATTACAGTTTCCCTTCCCTCTACTCCTCCCCACCTCCTCCCATCCGAATCCACTCCCTTTCTGTCTCTCACTAGAAAAGAACAGGCTTCTAAGAGATAACAACCAAACATAAAACTATAAAAAATAACAAGATAAAACAAAAACCATCACATCGAAGTTGGACAAGGCAGATAAACAGAAGAAGCTTCACATGAAGGCACAGAATCAGCGCCCCACTAGTTCACAAACCCAGGAGTCCCATTTAATATTAAACTGAAAGCTGTAATATATGCATAGAGGACCTGCAGGCCATGAGCTTGCTGCTTCAGTCTCTGTGTGTTCATAGGAGCTTCACTCAGTTGATTTAGAAGGCCGTGTTCTCCTGGTGTCCTCCATCCCCTCTGGCTCCTACACTCTCTGCCTTCTCATCTGTGGGGATCCCTGAGCTTTGAGGGGAGGGATTTGATGGAGACCTCCCAATAAGAGCTGTGTGTTCCAAAGTCTGTCTCTCTGCATTACGTCAGTCTTGGAGTCTCTGTATTTGTTCCCATCTGCTGCAGGAGGAAACTTCTTTAATGCTGGCTGAGGAAGGTGCTGATCTATGAGAATAGTAGAATATCATTGGGACCATTTTAACATTACATTTTTTGGGGGCTCAGTAGTATTTGATATTTACCATAGGTCCCTTGGCTATCTAGTCTCTTGATCTTGGTCACCCAAGCAATGTTGGGTATGGGTTCCATCTCCTGGAATGAACCTTAAGTCAGATAAGACATTGGTTGGTCACTCCCACAAGCTTTGTGCCACCATGCCCTAGCATATTTTGTAGATAGTACATCATTGTAGATCAAAGACTTTACATTTCTCATCTAAGGACATGAGAGCATAGAGGCAAAAGTTTTAATTTTTACATTCCTCATTTGTGTGTGTGTTTGTGTGTGAGTGTGAGCACATACACATGTCACAGGACTTGAGAGGTTAAAAGTCATCTCATGGGAATTTGTTCTCTGCTTCTGTCATGTGGGGCCTACGGAATCAAACTCAGATTGTCAGGCTTGGTAGCACGTACCTTTACATCTACATATTAAAGTCTTTTACCTCCAGTAATTTCAAAATTTTAGGTTCACATTAAAGTATTTGATACATTTTGAGTAAGTTTTGTGCAGGATGAGAGATATTGTATCTAATTTTCACTCATGTAGGAATCCTGTTTTTCAAGCATCATGTTTTTTCCTCCAATGTGTATTTTAACATCTTTGCCAAAAATTAAGTGGCTATAACTGTGTGGTTTCTGAGCCATTGATTCAATTTCAGTGGTCTACAGATCTGCTTTTGTGCCAAAGCTACTGTGAGACTCTCCACCTCCCACTTTCTTTCTTGCTTAACAAATTAATTATTAGCATATAGAAAAGCTACGCACATATACTAAAAAATTGGAATAATACAGAGATTAGTAGGGGCCTTTTCAAGAATATAACCAAAATTCATGAAATGTTCTGATTTTTTTGTTTTTGTTTTGTTTTGTTCGAGACAGGGTTTCTCTGTGTATCCCTGACTGTCCTGGTATTCACTATAGACCATGCTAGCCTTGAACAGTAGAGACTCACCTTCATCTTGAGTGCTGGGATTTAAAGGTTTGTGCTACCACTGCCTGGCTATCCATATTTTTAAAATGAAAGGAAGGAAGGAAACAGGAAACAGGAAAAAAAAGAAAATGAAATTACTGACTTTTTTGCTTTGCTTTGTTTTTTGGTTTTCTTTTTTTTTTAAGATTTATTTATTTTATACATGTGAGTACACCTCCATTGCTCTCTTCAGACACACCAGAATAGGGCACCAGACCCCATTACAGAAGGTTGTGAGCCACCATGTGGTTGCTGGGATTTGAACTCAGGACCTCTGGAAGAACAGTCAGTGCTCTTAACTGCTGAACCAACTCTCCAACTCTTGTTTTTTGGTTTTCAGGACAGGTTTTCTCTATATATTCCTGGTTGTCCTGGAATTTGCTCTGTTGACCAGGCTGGCCTTGAACTCAGAGATCAGCATGCCTCTGCCTCCTTTTTGCTTTTTTTTTGTTTTGTTTGTTTGTTTGTTTTTCGAGACAGGGTTTCTCTGTGTAGTCCTGGCTGTCCTGGAACTCGCTCTATAGACCAGGCTGGCCTTGAACTCAGAAATCCACCTGCCTCTGCCTCCCAAGTGCTAGGATTAAAGGCGTGCGCCACCACCGCCCGGCTATGCCTCTGCCTCCTAAATGCTGGGGTTAAAGGCAAGTACCACGGACCATCACAACCTGGATAGTATACGTTGCTTTCTTCTTCTTTTGCAGTTCGGGGATCAAACACAGGGCCTCCTCACACACTCTAGACAGCAACATCTCCTTTTTCTGATGCTTTCGTTCCCTTTCCTACTTTGTAGGGTCCTTGTCACCATTTGTCTGTCCCACCTTCTTATTGACAGCTGGTAGACAAACTTAATTCCATATGGAACATTAGGTTGTATAACATATACATTCCATAGGAACATTAGGTCGTATAACATATACATTCCATAGGAACATTAGGTCATATAACATATACATCCCTCAGAGTAGTAGCTGGAAGGCAGACAACACGAATCACCAGTTAACTTTAATGTGTAATTCAGATTAGATGATTTAGAACTTTTTTTTTTACCATGTATGTGTTTGTATCACTAAATTCTCAAATAACCTTATGAAGTAAAAGCTACTTTTACTTCATAAGTAAAAAGTAAAAGAAATGAGGCTAGTTAAAAACGTGTCTGGATCCAGGACTGATAAATGAGATTTAAGCCTAGAGCTGTGTCCCCCATCATTGGGCTGCTTTAAAAATTGGTTCAAACTGTGCTTTTCTTTTTATTTTCTAACAAAAGATTATTGTAATGAAAACAGGCATTTTGTGGGAGGGATAGAGCAAGAAGTACCAGTTAAAATTCAAACAAACAGCACACTGAGCAACACGGTCACTGTCCCATGTGGCTTATGAATCATGAGACACTATCGGTAGCTGAGTTTTTTCTTCTCACTCCATGTCTAAAGTTTCTGAACTGTTAGTCACTGCCTAATTTAAAAAAGATAAACTGGCCAGGCATGGCAGTACATGCCTGTAAGTCCCTGCACAGTGGAGGCTGAAAGGAGAGGCTCACTAATTCTAGGCTAATGTAATTACACAGAGAGACCCTGTTTGGAAAATAAATAAGTAAAACTGGCCTAAACTCTTCTAAAGCTGAGAGCTCTGGGTTTGCTTATTTGCAATCTAAAAGTAAAAAAACCCACAGGAAGTCATGTGGTCAATCTTTTGCCTTAAATATCCCCAAACCACCACTTTTCATTGCTATTTAGGGAGAAGCATAGGATTCCACCTTAACGCACAGGACCCTGAGTTCAATCCCAGCCTGGGTGGTGCATATGCCCAACCTTCTTTTCATGGTCTCAGTAAATGTGCTTTCTTGTCCATTTTTTTTTTCTTCAGATGACTGATTTTCAGTGCAAATAAATAGAAATAAAACATAATTTGCCTGTCTCAGACTGGCATGACAAGGAAGGAGACAACATCTGAAAGAGGTAACAAGTGATTAAAAAAGAAAATACCATAAACCTCCAATACAATACAACACCAAGGCTCGAGAAAACAGCTGGCAGTGGAATTTAACACAATAGTTAGAAACACAAAGTAAGAACTGGTACACTCAAGAGAGAAAACAATTCTCAGACCTTGAGGGAAAAGCAGGGACTCTCCTTATTGCTTCAATTACTTCATGTTGTGTCAAGGACATAAAATCCCCTTGAGACTAGGGATGTAGCTCTGTGATAGAGCTCATGGCTAGCGCACACTTAGGTCTGCGTTTAATCCACAGCATGCAAGGAAAGAAAAGAACCCCACCCCCCTTGAAAATCCAGTGTGTCTGTACCTTGTACCTTGTCTAACACAGTGTTTTGCAAAGGAACTGTTTGTCCAATCAGTAAAACTTCTGTTCACATGATTGCCATAAACCACCTTGTAGATATCCAAAAAAAGAAAAGGTCACAAAGTTTCATTGCGACTATTTAAAACTAGGTAAGCCTTCAAAAGATCAGTTTCCAATCCAAATCCTTGAATTTAAATAGAAGACCCTTGGTTGTTTAAAGACCTGTGAGTAGAGCCAGAAGGCTAAGCAGAGAATCACACCAGTCTGTGGGGTTTGGTTGTGAGTATAGCCCCTTATCACGTCTTGTACATGATGACAAATATGGTTTGAAGGAAATAATCATATTTTTTTATTTCTGTACTCTGAACCTAGAGAACTTGGGCTACATCAGGTCTCAGCAACTGTTTGTTCACTGAAGGGAGAGAACGAAGGACATTGTTTCCTTAAAAGACAGGAAATTAAAGGGATAGGGATGCAGAAGTTAACTAACATTGTGTAGTTTTACATTTTTAAGTTTACTTCTGTGTATGGGTGTTTCACCTGCATGTACGTGTGTATGCTTGGTGCCTGTGCAGACCAGAAGGGGGCATTGTAAAACCTGGATCCAGAGTCACAGATGACTGTAAGCTGCAATGGAGGTGCGGGCATCCATGGCAGGTATCGGTACAGGATACAATTGTGGAAGAGTAACCAGTGCTCTGAACAGCTGAGCTGTCTCCTCAACTATACATACAGACCCCAACCCTGTCCCATAGCATTTTATTGATAGTATAAAAGTCATTTTGCAAAAATTTGTCGAACTACTGAAGCACAAAACTTATACATGCTGCTTTTTACTGTTGGTTTTCAGTCTCTGTGAAAACAGTGAATTGAAGATCAGGATCCAGGTTTTTTTTACTGTAATGCTTCATTTTAATAGCTCCTGTTGCTGAAAAGATATTTCAAAAAACTACTTTGATTAAAGTAGAAGAAATGCTTTGCTACTGGCTGCACCTGCTAAGTAACTCATTTTTCTTTTTCAGTTTTATAAATTTCCAACCTTTCTGCTACAGATCAGTAAGTCTTACCAACAAAAGACTTTGCAGATGACCTTTTCAACAGATATGATTGAGACTCACTGAAGTTCATTATTTGGGAACTTTTTAAATAAGTGGAAAACTGATTCTTCACATTTTTAATTTAGATAGAGTTTAATATGCCTTTCTCTCATACACACATTGAATTATTTTTCAAAGAAAATATGTACTGAGCAGGGCATGGTGGCCTCTACACCTGTGATCCCAGCATTCAAGAGATGGAGTCAGGAGGACTAGGGGTTTGAGGCCAAGCTAGGCTACATAGCAAAACCAAAGGCTGAGGATGTAGTTTAGTGATAGAATGCTTAGATAGCATACGCAAGGCTCACTGTTAATTTACGTTTTACAATGATACACTGATTGGAAATATTCTAAACCTTTTCAAAATGTTCTTCCCCAGGGTGCTTCCTTCAGAACATGTATACACTCAAAAATGGGTGGTGGAAGGGAATTACTTTCTAGATCACTGCTAAAATTTTATTGAGAGACAGAGAGACAGAGAGAGAGAGAGAGAGAGAGAGAGAGAGCGCCCATGTGCCTATGCATATTTATTAGTTGTGTAGCAACCTCCCACAGGCAGCATCACAGGAAAGGTAAAGAAATTTTTTTTTTGGGGTCAGAGGAAAAATGCATAATTCATCTTGAAAGTCAAGTACTCTTTTTAGTAATAACAGCTAGTTCTTATGTAACACTTATTATACAGAGATTTCCATAAACTGCTATCTCTCTGTATCCATGGAAGATTGGCTCCAGGACCCCCATGGATACCAAGATCTGCAGATGCTCACCTCCTTATAGAAAATGATATTTAAAATAGCATTAAAGTGGCATAGCTAGACATGGTGGTTCAGTCCTGTCACTCCAGCACTCAGGAGGCTGGAACATAGGGTCCTGAGTTCAAAGTCACACTGGGTTATATAGGGAGACCTTGTCTCAAAGAAACACAAGGGCTGGAGCTGATGCTCAATGGTCTGTCTAACAGGCAGGCCCTGGGTTGAATCCCAGCATCACAGTTGCCTTTTAAAGTATCATTTTGTATATATTCTAAATGAATGTTACCATATACTTTAAATCATCTCAGATTACTTGTAATACTTAAAACAACACAGATAGTTGCTCTATCTAGGTAACAATGACAAGAAAAATGTCTTCCTATCTGGTCAGGAACAATTCAACAGGGGGTGGAACCTGCGGACATGGAAGACCCACTGAAAATATTAACTCTGTCTTTGGAACACCTGAGATCACTCTATATAATTACTAACTTCACTTTACAGATGACAGTTTTAGATGTGAACTTGGCAACGTTCCTAGGAATTTATAGATGGTGATGACAAAATTTAGTCAAGGCCAATCAGTGCCTTGTCTATATATTTTTCTGTTGTCGTTTGACTGCATTTTTTAAAATTATTTTTTAATTCTTCTTTCACACAATACATCTCAACTACAGTTTCTCCTCCTTCCATTCTTTCCAGGTGCCCCCACATGCCTCTCCTCTCCCCCCAGATCCACTCCTCCATTTCCCTTCAGAAAACAGAAGGCCTTCCAGGGATATGAACCAAACATGGCATAACATGACACAGTAAGACAAGGTTGAACAACACAACCCAGTAGGAGGAAAAGAGTCCCAAGAGCTGGCAAAAGGGTCAGAGTCATTCCCACTCCCACCATGCTACACAACCATAGCATACATGCGGAGGACCTATGCTTGTTTTAAGACTGGGTTTTGCTGTATATCCTAGGCTACTTGCAATCCTTTTGCCCCAGCTTCTTAAATGTTTGCTGGGAGGAGAACCATGCTCAGGTAGTAGCTTTCTTTTCAGTCACCAGTGCCTTGAGTATTTTGCTGGAGATTAAGTTTTCATGATTATTTTCAGTCTCACCTTGCTGGCATTAACACTCCCAATGGAAAGGATCCACTTTTACAAAATTAAGCATATTGATCCACTCCTGTACTACATGAAAGTACAAGATCATGAATGAAGGTGCCTGTGATGATTAATCTCCATGACCAACCTGATTGGATTAGAATATATCCCAGGGCATCAATGAGGCACACCTATGGATCTGTCTGAGAGGGACTCTGCAGAGAAAATTTCCCTGGGGAAGGAAAACCCACCCAGAATGTAGATGATAACTGTCCTATAGTAGAAGGGAGCTCTTTACTTGACAAAAGAAGAAGACCAGTTGGACAGTGCCATTCCTTTCCCTGCTCCCTGGTGTTCACCACTGACCATGCTACTATGTCTTCCATGCGTTCCTCGCCATAGTGGACTACATGCCTCTGAACTTCGAGCCCAGGTAGACTTCCCTCTCCTAAGTTGCATCTTGTCACAAGCCCAGTGACTAAAAACGTAACTGTTACAGTACCTCATTAAACCCTTGAAGTTGTGGAAGGCCCATTTCTCAGGTCACCTGACAAAGGCCTGCAGGGCATGAGCATGTTAGTGTCAGCAAGTGTGCTTAAATAGTGAAGTGGCATTTCATTTTTATGTTTAGATGAAAAACATACATTGTCACATGTATTACTGAACTGCAGTAGACTGTCTTGTATACCTTCTTCCTTCCACCCATGAAGAAATTTGCTGAAATTCTTTAGCAGACATGAAGAAAATGGTGTGAATTCAGGAAAAAAACATAATGTTTATAAAACAGGCACAGAGGAATTCAACGGGTTAATCAAAACAACTCTTTAAATGTAATCTGAGAAACAAAAGGAGGTTTTAGGTATTAAAATCTGTAAAGAAGTATGACTGTTAAATGTAACACTGAACTAGGTTGCCTTATCAGTATGAACTGAGCTATGAGAGACCATCCTCACTGGAAGCATAAGGAATTATCTCATCATGTAGAGTTCCACAAGACTATACTGGACACTCCATCTCGATGGGAATGTGGAGAGTTGGGAGAAAAAGTTATATGAGTCATAAAACATAAAACGTGAGAAATGTCAAAAAGAGCCAACGTTTTGCTTTATCTTAGAAAAGCTAAGGAATCTGATTCTTCCCATGTATGAGGAGTTACAAGATCTTACGGTCTAATTAAGTCCTTAAACATCTGGCTGAGACAGTCAGACTGCTCAGAGAATTAGCTGGGGAAGTTATAACACTGCATGTTTTCAAGCTACAGACTAGTAAGCCCTTGGTTTTGAGATGGCTTCAATCATTAATCAGAGACAATTCAGCATAAATAACTGAGTCACTAAATGAACAGCATTTAAGAAAAGCTATTATTTCCCACTGATAAGCAACTAAAATAATAGTTATCTTCAAAGTCCACTGGCAGGTTGGACCTCAGAGGACTAATGATTCTTTGAATACAAATAATGCTGACAAGACTTATATAAATAAGTTACCAACAACTATTAACAGACCCAAATTTTGCACATAATAACATATTAAAATTCAGAGATACTCAGAGCAGATTAGAAGACAGGAGTTCCCTAGTAGGAAAATATAATAGTTTTACTTTAAATAATTATTAACATTATACTTTTTTTTTGTTTGTTTGTTTGTTTGTTTTTTTCGAGACAGGGTTTCTCTGTATAGCCTTGGCTGTCCTGGAACTCGCTCTGTAGACCAGGCTGGCCTCGAACTCAGAAATCCACCTGCCTCTGCCTCCCAAGTGCTAGGATTAAAGGCGTGCGCCACCACCGCCCGGCTAACATTATACTTTTTAACGATTGATTCTTTTGTTTATGAACGTGAGTACATTGTCACTCTCTTCAGACACACCAGAAGAGGGCATTGGATCCCATTACAGATGGTTGTGAATCACCATGTGGGTTCTGGGAATTGAACTCAGGACCTCTGCAAGAGCAGTCAGTGCTCTTAACTGCTGAGCCATCTCTCCAGCCCTGTTAACATTATTTAAAGTAATGTCTTGTTTCTGTTTATAAAAATCTTGACCCGAAGCAGTTTAAGGACTCTGAACTTTTGACATTTCTCTTGTTTTTGTTTTTCATGTCTCTAAATAACATGGAAAGAGCGTCCTGTGACCTGAAATGCTTTAAAATTGTAAGACACACTTAAACCTTCAGGCACTTTATATCAGGTTTTGTGTGTGAAGCTGGCTGATTTGGTCCAAGAAACAAGGATGAGCTGTAGGTCTCCTGCCTGCATCCATCAACTCCAAATTCGCACCCAGAGAACTGTTTTTAGATCAAAGAAACACGTAAACTTTGCTCTGTGTCAAGGAGACAGTAACAGGCCTCGGTTTCCCTTCCACTGATCTTCGGGTTTTTCTAGCTATATCTTAGGTTGCTTTACGTTCTATGCAAAGGGTTTTTGCTCCGAAAGCTAATTCCTCTTCAATATTTACTTCATTTTCTGTCTGTATTTATAAGCAGTTCATGGTTAGGATCATGTCTTAAACTACCTTTCCCCAAAATGGCTCTTTTATTTGAGCATGTCCCACCGATGAATGTACCAGAAACTTCATCAACAACTCATGGTGACTGTCCCCTTAAGCAGACAAGTCTGCACCAGGGCTACAGAAAGGGGCTATGAAAGCTGTGCAAGCATCAAAAGCATCATCGCTCTTGTGACTGTTGGTTGTCTCTTGACTGGACACTCATCTCTATAGAACCAGTGCTTGGCCCAACAGTTCACTCATGAACAGAAGTCATTCAGGTCCTGTCAGCCATTTAATCAATCATCCTCCCTAAAGAAAGTTATTTTTCTTTTATTGAAAGCCCTTAACAACAAAAGAACTACAAATAATGCAGGGCATTATTTTGATATTAAGATTAATAATGCTTTTAGATTAGGCACCATTTTAGAGAAAAAGTTTTCTACTTTGAATAGCAATAAGGAGAATCCAAGTGATCATTGTAGTTGGAGGCTAGCCTGGTCAACCAAGTAAGCTCCAGCCCAGCTAATGCTACATACTGAGACCTTGCCCCAAACAAAACAGAAGACCCCAAAACACAGAAAGGATATGTGTATTGAACAGACATCTATCGGACTCATGATTCTGTAGCTGGCACACCCAAAAGTGTTAGCACGAGGTGAAGAACTCCATGTTGTTTTATCCCAAGATGCAAGTAAGAAGAGACTCAGACTCAGGCATAACGATCGACTCTCTCAGTAGCTCACCCTCAATAATGACTTCATTCAACCATCCATCCATTCCTGAGGGTTTATCCCTTATAACCTAATCCCCTGTCAGTCTATGCTTCTCAACTGAGCTCTGTTAAACCACATCAGTCAATCAATCCTAGGTTGTCCTCATTTTATTAAGTTTGTTTGATCTTTACAGCATGTCGCGATGCACTGTCATATCCGTTTTGAGGTTGAAAAAGTACTACCATCACCCTCTTCTTACTCCTGAAACAAAGGTGGAATGATTTGCCCAAAGTCCAAAGGGGGAAAGATATGCATTAACCCTGGGCCTGACTCCAAAGTTTGTTTTTATAATCTCTACTCTAAAGATAGAACAGATAGGCAAAATATTTGCCTTGTGTGCATGAACAGAGCCATTCTTCCAAAGAAAATATTAACATCTACAGTTCAACAACAACAACAAAAAAAAACTTCAACTATTTTAAAATTTGATTTTAGAGAAAGCCTTTTAAAAAAACAGAAATATTTAACCAAACACTCAACAACTTTTATGGTTTAAACTTAAAACATATAGGACAATGGGAATGAGATCTATATCGCCATAAGAGTTAATTAAAGGGATAGTACTCAAAGCACACCCTTAAATGCGTCTGGAGATGCGTTTCAGTGATGTAGCAGTTGCCTCGTGTTTGTACAACGTCCTGGATTTGATCCTGAGCATCAAGTACAAAAGTTCCTCTTAAGGGCGAGGAAGATGGCTCAGTCCGTAAAGTGCTCGCTGCACTGACTGAGGGCCTGAGTTTGGACTTCACGTACAAACCCTGGCGCTGGGAAGGCAGAGAGGGCAGGTTCTCTGGAGCTCACAGGACAGCCATGATGCTAACAGTGAGCTCTAGGACCAGCAAAAGACTCCATCTCAGAAACCAGCCAGAGGACGGCTGGGGAAGAAAATTGCTTCTGATCTCCACCCCGTACACATGCTTACATGTATGTGCATGTGCACTCACACACACACACACACACACACACACACACGTTCTTTACAGTGGGAAGACAAATGTATCCTGGAAACACTATAATGGTTTCCATCTGTTTTTTCCCCTAATGTCAAAATGTGGTGATAGGTATTTAACTTTTGAGAATGATGTCATTCCCCTTGGTGTTTATTGACATAAAATGTCCTTTTGTCCAAGAAAATGTCTTCAGTATTATGAATACGGCTTTAATTAGTGGATACACTGATCACTTGTTGGTTTGTCACAGAGAAGGTGTGTGCTTTATTGTGTGGAGTGCTTTGTAAGTAGATCACAATGGAACATATAAACGACTGCTGGCAAGGTGCTGTGCTCTATGAACTGTATTTTCTTGTCCATTACCCAATGCCACGAGAATCACTGTTTAGAAAGTCCTGTGAGAATAGTGTTTCACAATATGAAAGAATTTGGGTTCACAACCTGTTTTAAGAAGGACAAGGCCATATTGCAGCATGGATAGTACAAATAATCTTTATTACATTTACTCATGAGGCTAAATCTTTTGAGTATCGTTTTGAAATATAAAGAGTTTTTCTTTGAATTTACGGAAGTCACCCATTCATCTCAGTTCCTCTAATTATTTGTTCATAGATTTGTGGCAGATTTTCTGGAATCATTCGATTCAAAGGGTAGATTAATGTTGTAAAATCCGAAGTATGCCATGCAGATGGAAATCTTTCAGACAGTTGTGTGGGTATACTTTCATGTGGTATAAGATAAAACCTAAATTACAGTGGTGCGATGTCTCTCTGGTTCAAAATCTTTACTCCACAGCCACTGAATCGTGTAATTCTTAGTTCCCCATTCACAGAACAGGTTAAAACGCAGCTTCTGTAGTTAAATGGATAAGCTCCAGCAGCAGAGTGTGTTGGGGAGTTTAAAAATAATCCATACATCTAAAATGATGAAGAGAAAGGCATGCTATCTGTACGCAGCATCTGCCCATTTGTGAGAGCCCTCGCCCATCCATAAACACTGGTCCGAAAAATAAAAAAAAAAATTTTTTTTTAAATCTGCTGACGTGGGGAAAGTGTAGAAAACTGCCCAAATAACGCTAAACGAAGCGCAGTCGGCTCTCCAGATTGTCCGTATACTTATTTGGCTTCTGCAGCGTCCAGCTTGCAGCAAGCCGCAGCCCCCGGCCCTCTGCCAACGCCCGCGTCCGCTCGGCCGCCCGGGTCCCGAGTGGGCCAAGGTCACCCTCGCCGCGGCCCTCGCGCATCCCGTCAGCTGAGCGTTGGAGCCCGGCGGCGTCTCCTCCTGAACTTTGCACCCCCTGTGTGACGAGCGAGCGCGGGCAGTCGAGCGGCCCCGCCATCCGCGCGGATCCGGGCCGACCGCGCCGTCCCCTCGCGCCGCCTGTCCGCCAGCCCGCCCGCCGCCCCGCGCTCCGCGGGAGGAGCCGCCGTGACGCGTCAGGGAGGAAACGCCGGCGCCCGGCCGCGCCGCCGGGAAGAGGGAACCGCCAGCGCGCTGGGCTCCGCGCCTGGGCGCCCGGACGCCGCACAGCCGGGTAGGTGCGGGTGCGCGGGTCTGCGTGGCGGGGCCGGGGTTCCGCCGAGGCCGGGAGCGCGGTCTTTGTGTCCTCCGAGAGAGCTCAGCGCCGCGGCGTGGGGCTCCAGCGCGCGGGGGAACGCGGGCGGCTTGCCCGACCCCCCCGAGCCGGGCAGCGGGCGGCAAGGACCCCGGAGCCCACCTGACGCGGGATGGGGTTCCCTGCGCGGACCCGCCGGGGCGGCGGTGTGAAGTGGTCGCCAGGACTGGAACGCGTCGCCACTCTTTTTTTTTTTTTTTTTTTAAGTTCTCAGACTCGAACCCTTCGGTCTGATTCTCACGGTTTAAGCGTCGGCGTGTGCTGCCTTAAAGTGCGCTGAGGTTTTCGGTTCTAAGGTGCACTTAGGAATGGTTCTTTGGACCGGTAGGAAAGAGAAGGGATTCGTCTCTGGAAACAAAAATCTTTGACTTAATTTTGCACCGAATGTCTGTTTGAACTGCAGTTCTGCAGGCAGAGACTAATGCAGGATGCAGTTGGGATTCAAGAATAAACACAGAACACTCAAGTTTCTGAATCTTTTGTCAGGGTGAAAAAAAGAAAAAAGAAAACAAACAAACCAACAAAATCCAAACTGCCTCTTGGGTAGTTTGATTCTTTCCCTTCTCACTAGATTGAGTGTTTACCCAACAGGCCTGGAAAGTGCCTGCTTTATTTACCAAACACAGCTCTTACTATGAACTGCTGCTGTTTTCTAAGTGCTTTATAAATATTACCTCAAATTCTTAACTCAAAATATTAAGTTATAGTGGTTGTAGCCAAGAAGAGGCCATGCATACTCTAGTTCCCCAATGTTACAGAAAGAACTGGAAACATTAGAGGAAGTTTCAGACGTATTTTAGGAATGGGTGTGCCTTCTGCCCCCTAGGCTACCACTCCCTTAAGACAAGTTATTACCCTTCATTCCCTGTGGGATTCGAGCTTGGAGAAATGGGACCTGTTGCTGGCTGGTCTCAGGCCAGATCCCATATAATTTCAGAAAGGTGGTTTCTCTGATTCCAAGTCTGACAACTCAGACATAAGAAGTTCCCTTTCTTTAAACTGCCACTGTACTGAGTCTAGTTTTGATTTTAAAGGGAACTTTGTTTCAAATCTGTTTTGACAGTTCATATGACGTGGCTCAGAAGGGAGCATCAGATTAAACTTGAAATGAACTGTGAAACAGAATGTTTTTGTTTGTAGACATTACCATAAACAGTTTGGTAATTTTCTGCGGTTGGTTGGTGTATCCTGTAAGGTGTCCATTTTGTGTCTTGCCGCTTACATAGAGAGAATTTTTCCCCCCAAATAAAAAAATTTTTTTCAAACGAGTTTTTGGGCCTGGTGCCTAGATGGTAAAGACCGAGAATGGTCAATAAATAATATCAACAAAGTTGTTGTCACTGTGGTGATTATAAATGTAACATCAAGATCTTTTTTTAATCATACTGTCTCGGTTGGTTCTTTTCTTTCTCATAAATTTCCATTTCCTGGGAGGTAACTAAGTGAGTTGATGAGCCTGATTAATAGGACTGTATGAAGCAGGGAGGCTCTCCCTCCCCTGATAGAGCTTACATAGGCACCACAGACGCGGGTGGTGCTTGTGAATTAAATTCAGCCTACCATCTAATAATTAGTTTGTCTTCAGAGAGACCGTGTAAGTTCAGAACATCTTAAAAAGCTCCCTACCTTTTGTACAAGTAAAGACACCAGAGCATAAGACTGTTGATTTTGCTATAGCACTGTTTGCCGAGCCAATGGAGGGTGAGCCTAGATGGAGTAGGTGCACAAACGGGCTGGGCCTGGCACGCGCAGGCCTGTAATAAATATTTGTGGAATGAGTGGCTTCAGAAAGCTTGCTCTTTCAAAACATATGTCCCAAAATACCATCGTAATTGATTTGTGCTGAAGAGAGGCCTAATCCAATGCTTCTCTTATTTCAAACAGTACCTGATGCAGTATTTTCCTATAAAAAAGACAAAGATACCCTTTGGACTCAGGATTTATCATCTCTATCTTTTGAAAAATAACTTAGTGGTTGTTTTCTTTCTTCTTTTTCCTGTTAAACACCCTACCTATTTTTATTTTATTTTGTTTTATTTTATTTGGTCTGGTTTTAAGGGGCTTTAGGTGGGACAAATGCTGTTAGTACTTGTGCTGACAGCTTTCTTACATATGTCTCTAAGCACTCAGATTTATGAGGGAGTTCAAATTCAATGATCAAAGGTATTTCTCAGTTTTCTTCTGAAGTGTCTGACATGGCAGTGTGGTTTTTGAAGCTAATTTCTTCAGTATAAAGCATCTTCTAAAAAAAGCAAAAAAAATGTATCTTCATTTATTTATATCCTTTAAACACGAGCCTCTGCATCCTAAGGTATATGGTCCCAGATAGATTACCTTTAAATAGAGAGGACATAATGGCCATTACCTGGGAGAGGACTTAAGAAGGGCTACCACTGAAAGACAGCATGGGCTTTCCCACCGGGGACTTCAGGAAGAGAGAGCATCTTAACGAAGCTGATGTGAGTCAGTTGCCTGTCAGCCCTCTGTGTGGAGGTGGAATAAGTGCTTTTCAAGCCTGCCTTGTAGAAACTACCGTTACCCTTTCAATCTTCACGTGTTCTTTCTTTTAAAACTTCATGTAAATTGCGGACCAAACTGCTGATTCATGAGAGTCAAATTATGTAACTTGTTATTCCTGACAGAAACAGCTCCCACACTCTTTTAAGTGAAGACACTTCTTTATTTTTCTTTACCGTCTCCATTCCTATTGGTGGAAGCGTTGATCTTGATTCATGCTCCCCATTTCATGGAGAAAAGTGATAAATCTAAGTGGAGCTGAGAGGCCTGGTCTTTTAGTTCACATCAACATTTAACTTAACAGGATCTCTGAGTTAATTACTGTTGCTGAGAAGATGTGGCCAGCCCAGAGTGTCAAGCTGTGTGAGGCCAAGGCCAAGGGCTTCAGGGAGAATTAGGGCAGTGTGCAGCAAGCCCTGCCTTCGTTTAGTTTTTCAAATTCATCCCTATTTCCCAAGGGTCTTGTGTGTCTAAGTCTATCTCTGGGTATCCACAGTTGTTCTTAAAACCAAACTGTATATAGCTCCATTGGTAGAGTGTTTCCCTGGTATTCTAGAGACCCTAGGTATGATCTCCTTTGTCAGTCAAACAAAAACAACAATAAAAGTCTGGTAGGACATGGTGTCCCACTCCTATAAAATGAGTGCTTAGGAGACTCGGTTGTTTGAATCCCTAGTTTGATGTAGCCTGGACTACATAGCCAGATTCTGTTTCAAAACCAAACAAACTAAACCCAGTGATGTTGTTCCCCCTGTGTGATGGGTGAGAGTCAATGATGTTCCCCCTGTGTGATGGGTGAGAGCCAATGATGTTCCCCCTGTGTGAGGTTAGGGTGAGGCAGTGTTGTAGGGTGAGGGACTGATCTTTTTTAAGGTGTATGGCTGAAATAAGAGATGTTAGTCAGACTCTGAGAGATTCCTGTGTAGGAAAACTTGGTTTCTACCATGGAGACAGACATAGGAAAGACCTAAGGGGACTAACACCTGGGAAGAGCTAGAAATATCTGCCAGTGTGGTTAAGTTTCCATATGCAGAGTTCCTGTAGGCTCACATGGGCTGATGTGTCCTTACGGGCAGTTCTTTCTTTAGGCTGAGGACTTTGCAGATAATTTAAAAAGTAGAGAACTGATTTTGTAGCTTGAAACATGAGAGCACAGGTGAGTCTGGGTTGAATAGTGTGCCTGGCTTTTGTTCCTTTCTAAGACTGTACTTTCTGAGAACGTCATTCTTTGCACTGAATCTGCTCTGTGATTTCAAACAAATAACACTATTTACATAGTGTGTAGTAATACGCATGATTCGTGTATTGTGTATGTTTGTGTGTGCATATACATGTATATGTATGTGTATACATGTCTGTACAGGTGTGTGGACATGTGTATGAGGCTAGATGTCAGCTTCAGGCATTATTCCTCAGGAGATGTCCACCTTGTTTTAGAGACAGAGTCTTACTGTGAACTTGCCTGTTAGTCTAGTGAGCCTTTTGAAATCCACCTGTTTCCAGGGCTGAAATTACAAGTGCATGCCACCATTCCCTGCTTTATACATAGATTCTGATCATCAGATTCAGGTTCTTATGCATATCTGGAAAGGTCTCCCAACTTAGCTATCCCCAAGCTCCCCCAGTTTTCTGGTGTAATTGCTAAGCAATTAAAACCACACGTTTGCTTATCTAGGTAAAATGTATTTCATAATACTCATCTATAAAAAGTGAGGTTCTGGGGGTTGGGGAGATTGGTAGGTAAACAGTACTTGCTATAGTATCCTGAGTTTGAATCCCAAGCACCCATGTAAAAATGTGGGCGTGGATGCACATCCCTGTAACTCTGCATTGGAGAGTGGGGGGCAGATGGATCCCGAGACTGGACGATAACCTAGCTTAGCCAGAAAGTTTAACACTGTTTCCAGGCCAGTGAGTGGCTCTGCCTCAAGGTAATAGGCAGAAATGATAGAGTAAGACAGAGCCTGTGCTCCGGCTTCCCTGTAAATTGTGAATGTTCACAGGTGTTCTCTCTCTCTCTCTCTCTCTCTCTCTCTCTCTCTCTCTCTCTCTCTCTCTCTCTCTCTCTCTCTCACACACACACACACACACACACCCACCCACCCCATTGGGACTGGATTAGTCAGTCTCCAGACTCAGGATTGTAGCTTTGTTCAGAGGTGTGTCATTAGGATTGGAGTAGTTTGCCTGTTTGAATTGAAAATGAGGAAACTTATTGCTGCCTTCATTTGCTTTTTACTTTTTAGTTGTTTTTGAGATGGACGGTCTCAGTCTGTTGCCTAATGGGGCCTCCAACTCTTGGCCCCAGGTGATTCTTCTGCCTAGGCCTCTGGAGTAGCTGGGACTTCAGGTACATGTTACCATATTAGGCCTTGTTCTGGCTTTTAAATAAAAGTAGATTAAATTTGGGCTGAGTGAGGTAAGGCATACTTGTGATCCCAGTGTTTGGACGTCAGAAACGAGAGAATATCAAGAGTGTGAAGCTAGCTTGGGCTATGTATCAAAACCATCTAAAACAAGGCTTAACTAATTTTAAATTTCTGAGTTTGCAATTCAGCATTTACATATGTAGAGAAAGAACCAAGACCTGTAAGACAAGTGTGAAAATGGTGTGCTCACGTGTGAGACATGAGATGTATGATTAGCTTGGGGACCTTGTGAGATTTCCCTCATTCACAAAGGCATGTGCTCTGGTGTGGTCATTAGGTAGGTCTTGTTCATACAACCATATTTTGAGAGTTTATGGTCACAATATCCCTGTCATGTCTAGAGGACATTGTCTTATAGCTGGCGTCTGAGTCTTCTGGCTTTTAATGTTTTTATTCTTCTTCAGTGATGTTCCCTGAACTTACATTGCAGATGTACAGTTAGGAATGGGCTCCCCATGCTCATGTATTTTTTTTGCATTTTGTCCTGTTAAAGTTCTGTGTAGTAGTCTCCATTTGCTGCAAAAATGAAGCTCCTTTGATGAAGGTGATGGCTACATTTATATGGGGCTGTAAGTATTTGGAAAATAGACACTATATGGATTTAGGAAAATAGCAGTAGTAGGTTCCTCTGGAGTCTCTGATCTGAACAGCCACAGGTGGTTGGCTAGATGCACTGTACTGGGCATGAATTCTCACCTATTGGGTGAGCCACAGATCCACTTAGATAGCTGTTGGTTACCTTAAGATACAAGCATTACTACTGCACATTGGGGATGTCTTCCTGGGTAAGCTGTCGTCAGAGTTGGCAGGATTCATGGCTGAGTAGGATAGCTTTTCTCTGTTGGCAGCTTGCACAGCGCCTTCTAATACTGTAAGAGCTAGTCCCCAGGGAGGCCGCTTCCAGGTCAGCTCCAGCATGCTTCCTCCAAGTCCTGTATTTGAAGATTATGGTGTCTTCAGCAATTGAGACTTTCCTTTATGTTCTTTCTGGGAGGCAACTGAGGATAATGACAAGAGCAAACTTTGTTTTGGGAGTCTCATGGAACCCCTGACCATGAAGGAAGGTTGTTTGTTTTTTAATTCTGTGTATATGTGTGGTATGTGCATAAGAGTCCTGCTGCCTTTAAGGCTGAAAGTATCAGATCTCCCTGGAGTCTTCCTGGCTCTGAGTCGCTTCTCACTGTATAATATTTTCCGGTTCCATCCGTTACTTGCATATTTCATTTCATTTCTTTTTTGGTAAGGGGATAGATTTCCATTGTGCAAATGTATAAATGTACTAAGTTTTCATTATTCGCTTTCAGTGAAGGACATCTAAGCTGCTTCCGTTTCCTAGCTGTTGTGAATAGAACAGCAGTGAACATGGCTGAGCAAGTGTCTCTGAAGTAGGATATAGAGTACCTTAAAAGATATTCTTCTAGGCATCTCTCATTATGTCCGTGTACACATACATTTTCTGAGCTGTTTTTGTTTTATTTTGTTTGAGAGCCTAACTGCAGCTCAGGCTGTTCTGAAAACCATTATGAAACCAAGATGAGGCTTGAATTCTGGATAATCCTTTCATATCAACCTCTCAAGAGCTGGGGTTACAGGCATGAGCCACCATTCCAGGCACTTGGTGCTATTTTAAAAACAAACAGGCTTGCCTTGCTGGTTAGAGTCATGCTTGTGTAGCCAGTGACCGTCAGAGATTCCACACACCTTTGAATCAGTTATTTGCCTGTGTTTCCTGGCTAGCTGCCATGCCCCAAACCTGGCTGACGTCCTTGGAAACTTATACTACTGCTAATAAAGAGAGTGACTGAGTGTGTGCACGGATTGGCAAATCCACCCCAAGTGACATAACACACATGTCCTCTTATGGGTCATGGACGTGTGTTGTCAGTGCATGTTAAAATGTGATAATCAAGAAAAGCAATGATGGGGTATTTACAGATGATTTGCTGTAATCACTAAGAGAAGCAGATATGGTGGATTTGAACCAAGGAAAAACTGGCTGCTCTGAAGTTGTTAGGAAGGAAGGAAAGTAGAATGTTCTTGTACGCATAAGCACATCATTTGATGTAATTGGTCTGACAGCCCTGTCATAAGTGGTAGAAATATGGCATCCTTATGATCCTACTTTAAGATAGGCTGCCTTGGGGGAGGTAAACCTAGTGAAAGTTCATGCACACATCCACTCCTTGCCTCCTTACACCCCCGTTTTCCCTTTTGTGTACAGAAGCGATCCACACTTACCCACTCCAGCTCCACGTGTCTTCCTCTTTGCTGAGTGCTCCCTCTCTGCTTTCTCTCTTCTCATTCCTTTCTCTTCTTTCTAGCCTTAGCATCAAACAATCTCTCCAGCCTTCTTTTCTCCGTTGGGTCTTCACTTTGAACTTGAACAAAAAAAGATACTAATTATAGTGGTACATTTAAGAGAAGGCCTTTAATAAGGGAAAGGAAAGCTTTTAGTTTGCAAGGAAAGGTGAATATTATGAAGAATGAGTGGTTTCATCCTCCAAACCCTTGTGGAATACCCAGTAATTCCTTTAAAAATATCCACACAAACTTCACCTCCCTCCTCATCACTAAATAAGCTGTTTTTCCTTAAGCATTGACATGACCTAAAAAATGTAAGCTATTTATAAATTCTTCTTTTATTCATGTTATTGCAACAACATTGGTTTGTGTGTTTTTTTTCCTATAAAAGATATCAGGCATATAAATGGGTCAAAGAGTGTTTGGCCTGGAAAGATAACCCTGCGATGCGACACATTGCCTTTAGACAATACATCCAAAGTTCAAGTATCTGGCTTAAAAACAACTTTTTTGGTGTTGGTGGTTTTCAGATAAACTGAAGATTAAGGCAATCCCAGACCAAAGGTTACAGAACTTTGGGAAGTGGTATATCAAGTTTCTGAACAATTGCCCTCCAGATTTCCATCATAGGTACACATGGTGAGATCTTGGGTCCAGCTGGCTGCGCCGGAGTCCAGATGCTGCAAAGATGCAGCAAAGCCCCCTGAGCAGTGTCAGGTCTCGGCTGCAGATGAGCGTGGGTGTGGGACTCAGACCGACTCCAGGCTGTCTGCATAGGCGCTTGGACCCAATGCTTGAGGCGCGTTTTCCCAGGGCAAAGCTGCATAAACTGCATAGGAGTAAAGACTTACTTTTTATAAACATAAGTAGATTTTTAAAAGATGTTTTTATTCAGCCTCCCAACAACAGGCTACTAAAATGGAAACATGAGCTATTATTTTACTTATTTGGACATTGTTAGAAAACATTCAGAACTCAGACTACTATTTTTTTATTAATTAGTCCTTCTTTTAAAAAAAAGCATTTGGTTTGTTTAGTGTGGGGTGTCTGTGTGTATGTGTGTGTAGACAACTTTCAGGAGTCGGTTTTTTCTTTTCTTTTTAAGATTTATTTATTTATTTTATGTATGTGAATACACTGTAGCTGTCTTCAGACACACCAGAAGATGGCATTGGATCCCATTACAGATGGTTGTGAGCCATCATGTGGTTGCTGGGAATTGAACTCAGGACCTCTGGAAGAACAGTCAGTGCTTGTAGCCACTGAGCCATCTCTCCAGCCCCGGTTCTTTCTTTTTACCTTGTGTGATCTGAACCCAAACCAGATTGTCAGGGTTGGTATCAGGCAGCCTATCTGTTGAGCCCCTTGGTGGGGCTGTCTTTCTTCTTCCTTCCCCCTCCTTTCGTCTGTCTTTTTGTTTTGTTTTTTATTTTTTTGATTTTTTTTCCCACCCAAGACAGTTTTTTTTTTCTGTGTAGCCCTGGCTGTCATGGAACTCACTATGTAGACCAGGCTGACCTCAACTCACAGATCCTCCTGCCTCTGTTTCCCACTGCCTGACTTCTCTGTTGTGTTTTTATATGTATATGTAGACTTGCATAATGGGTAGTTTACTGGGACATGAGTATTGTTCTCTTTTTTGATTGGTCTTTTTTTTTTTTTATGAGCTTTTCCCCCCTCTCACCAGTATTTGGTTCAGTTTCTTGTTTGAAAGGGGATTTTTTTTTTTAATTAATGAAAGATAAAGTACTCCAATGTTTAGCAGAGGGTTTTTAGTATTTCTATGTGTGCCCCCTTTTCCTCCTTGGATTTTGTCTTAGAATTTTTTTACTTCTGGCTTCTACTATTATCATTGTTTCTTCCTATTTCTCCTTTTCTCTTTTTGTGTGTGTAGGTTTTTAAATAAATATATTAGTCTCACTTATGTGTAAAGGTAGTGTGTGTGTGTATGTGTGTGTGTGTGTGTGTGTGTGTGTGTGTGTGTGTGTGTGTGTAGGAAAGAAGAGAGTGTTGGCTTTCCTGGAACTGAAATTATAGGTGGTTGTGACCTGTAGGATGTCAGCACTAGGAACCAACTCCAGTCCTCTACTTGAATAAAGTGCTCTTAACCATGGAACCATCTCTTCAATTTCTTGAGTGTATTTTTTGGAGTTAGAATCTTGGTGTGTGTCTGTCTGTCTATCTGTCCATCTTAATTCATTTAGATTTTAATGAAATACCTATTATGTGTTTTTTTTTTAAACAGCGACTACATGTATAAGCTTGTTTAAAAGGACTGGTAGTATTTCGCCAGCACCTGCTATGTGTATAGTTCCTTCGGTGTTGCTGTGACTGATGTACTGCACAGAAACAGTGTAAAACAGGAAATGCTTGTTTTGGCTCCTGGTTTCAGGTTCTGGACCGACATAGCAGAGCATGTTCAAGGAGCATGTGTTGAACCTCTTCAGAGACTGGCGGGAAGACGCTATAACCTTCAAAGGCATGCCCCTGTGAGCTACTCCACCAGCCAGGCCCCATGCCTGACAGCTCCTCAGACTTCAGGATAGTCCCTGGAGTCAGGGACCCAGGGTCACCATGGCTTCCTTCCCTTTCATGCTGTCAGGTGCTGTAACTATGACTCAGTGTGAAGCCTTCCATTCTGATTCTGCAAATCAGGCCACATGTTGAGTTACCATTACTGAAGCATTAAATTAAAATTAAAAGAAGCATTTAATTCAAATCTGTACTATTCTGCTGACTGTGTACTTACTTGTTTCCTAATATAGCTATTAAATATACCAGCAGAATTAGTGAAAATTACCTTATCTTTCTCAATGACATCTGATGTTATTGGTGTGCATAGTTTATTTACTTAAGATTATATAAGTTTGGTGTTGTGGAAAAATGAAGGTGCTTATTTACATAATTCTTCTTCCCCTTTGAATAGTATCATTTCTATCATCAGGATCTTTGTAGTTTTATTGCTTATGGTGTCTGTATTTCACTTTTCAGAGAGCAAAGAGAAGGGAATTAGCATTTGTTGGGGGGGGCAGAGCAAGATGATTTTATTTAAAAGCTACAATAAGACTTTTATTACAAGTGGTTCAGTCAGTGGTTATGAGCACTGCTGATCTTCCAAAGGACTTGGGTTTGACTCCCATCACCTACATGACAGCTCACAACCACCAGTAACTATAGTTCCAGGGGATCTAAGTTCCTTCTGGCCTCCACTAGACACCAGGCATGCAAATGGCACTAGGCACAGATATACGTGCAGGCACAACACCCCTACACATTTAAAAAACTTAAAGTCACAATATCTATGGCTTGGATGTGTTAGATAATTTTATTTATAGATGAACACACTAAGCATATAAGGCCTCAATGGTTACTACTCATATTAACATGGGTCCAGAGCCCATCTCTGTGGATCTCCCCAACTTTACTCCTTAGTCCCCTTGTGGCTTTTGACAAGCAGGTAAAACCGACTGTCTCGGTAAGCACAGGCAGAATTAACCTACAGATAACACAGATAACCATCTGCCGATGAGGTGTTAAATGGGTTTAAAAATGGGCTCTGTATTTTTTACTTTATTATTCTGAAACAGTTTTAGTGTTTTAGTTTAGAAACTGGTACCAAGTTTTAAGAACTCTGGCTCAAGATGCATTAAATATATTACAATTTATATCTAATAGAAAAGGACTTAGAGTTGTATACTTAAAAGGTGTTTGTTTGAAGTCTTGAACCAACAGAATTTGAATGTTATTTGCCAAATGTTCAGACTTTGTTAGTAACCAGTGTCCATTAAACTTGAAAACAATGGTGGACACAGTTGTGTTCTGAAACCACTCAGGTACCAGTATCGCTTATATTAACCCTCCCTCTACCTTTTTGGGGGTAGGAAGGAGCATTAGTTTGACAGATACTGAGATGAGCCTCCAAGAAGGAAAAAAAAAGTAAACATTTTAGGTCTAAAATCTGTTGTTTAGACTGAAAGAACTCTCTTTCCAGAACAAATTAATCCTCTTATAAAATGGTTTATGGAGAGGATCGGTGCTTTTCTGCCCACTGCAGATACAGGGTCGGAACCTCCTCATCCGTGTAAGTCTCTGCTGTATGTGCTGTATGGTGACATAGCAAGGAGGCCCTTATCAGGTCTGATACAGGCACCTTGGTCTTGACTTTAGTCTCTAGAATGTGCTAAAAAATATTCCCTATGTAGATGCACTAACTGTGTGTGGCTTATTCTGTCATTTGTTGAGGGACATCTGGGTAGTTGCCATTTTTTACTCTTAGGAATAATGTTGCTGTGAATATTTATGAATAAATCCTATGTGGCCATATGTTTTCACTTTCTGCAGATATATACCTAAGAGCAGAATTGCTGGGCCATATGTAATTCTTGTTTAACTTTTTTGAGGAATTCACAAACTATTTTCTTGAGTATTTGCTTGACTTTATAGTTTCCTTGTTAGTGTCTAATGGCTCAGAATTCTTTTTATTTTTTAATTTCACTTATCATTGTGTGTGTGAGTTCATGGTGTACGTGCAAGGTGTGTGTGTGTGTGTGTGTGTGTGTGTGTGTCCCACAGTATGCATGTGAAGTCTAGAGGACAACTTTGTGGGGTGATTTCTCACTACCTTTATGTGCCTTTTAGGGATGGAACTCAGGATGTCATGATTAGGTAACAATTTACACACTGAACTATCTCATAGGCTTTTGGATTTCTTCACACACTCTTAAACACTGTTACACAACCTCCTATTTTAGTAAATGTGATGTGGCATTGTTGTTTTGATTTTCAGGGCCCTAGTAACTCTGCGCTGTGTATATATATGATTTATTAACGTTTTCATGTTCTGCTTTGACCACTTGTAAGTTTTCTTTGGAGAAATACCTACCAGAATCCTTGTCCATTGGAAAATTGCATTATTTTTCTTTACGCTCTTCATTGGGCCTCACCTAATTGTTCGTTTTAAAAAACATCACTGAAGACAATTATATCTGGACTTTGCTTTGTGTAAACTCTTTTGATTCCAAGTTCAGTCTTTTTCCTTGCTGTGTCTTCTGGGTTTCTTCCTGGTTTGGTTTTGCTAGTTTCTTCTATTGAACTGTGTGTTTCTTCTAAGTTCTCTGACTAGTTGGTGTGCAGTTGCTCATGGCATTCTTTGAAGCCCCTGTTACTTCTTTGAGCCTAGTTGTGATGTCCCTTTCTCCAAGCCTGGTTTTAGTGATTTCTCTTTTCTCTTTTCCTGATCAGTGTAGCCAAAGGACACCAGTGACCCCTGACCCCCCAAAGAAGCAACTTTTGACTTCATTGTGTGTCTTGTTTTTAATCTTACTTTTTTCACTGATTTGTGTTCTTATATCGCATTACTTCCTTCTATATATTTACTTTTGGTTTACTTTACTCTCCTGTCTTCAGTTGCTTTTTCTTTTTCTTGGAATGGAGATCTTATACTGGTCTTGAACTCCTGGGCTCAAGTGATACCCTGGCCTTAAATCTCCTGAGTAGCTGGAACTTTGGATGACCAATACTACTCCCAGCTCTCTTCTCGTTACTTTTTTTAAGATTTATTTTTATTTTGTGTATTTGCCTCCATGTGTCTATGTGCCTGGTACCCAACAATGTCAAAAAGGATGTCAGATTCCCCTGGAACTGGAGTTACAAATGGTGGTGAGCTGCCATGTGGGTGCTGGGAACCAAACCCAGGTCCTCTGCAAATATTGGAAGTGCTGTTCTTGGCTGAGCCAGCTTCCATCGCCCTTTTTAGTTTCTTAAGGTCAAATGTTCAGCTACGAATTCAAAATCTCTTTTTAATATAGGAATTTATAGCTACATATTTTCCTCTGAGTATGTTATTAAGTCATCACTGAAATTTGTTATGTTGTGGTTTAAAATATTTTCCAGTTGTCTTTATGATTTCTCTTGTAAATCCATTTGTTGCTTGAGAGTACATTTTGTAAATTTACCAAATTTTCTTTATTACTTTCTGATTTAATACTCCTCTCTTTAAGATCGTACCTTGTATGGCTTCTGGACTTTTAATTTTACGAAACCTCTTATGACCTAACATCTGGTCTGCTATGGAGATGTTTCCTGTGAGCTTGACTTTGGCTGCTGTCAGGTGGGATGTTCACAGTGTCTCCTAGGTCCGGTTGTCTCTGCGTCAGTCATGTCTTCCCCTGCTGCTCCTCTTCTAATTGTTTCCATTACCCCTTCTAACACACTGGTTTAGTTGTTCATGTTAAGCTGACTATGAAAATTCATTATGAAGGTAAAAGGCTCAAATGCAAACTTAACAGTGTTTCCATGAGATATGTTTTTTAAAAATGTTACTTTTAGCCAGGAGGTAAGGACCTTTAGTCCAAGAACTGAGAGGGAGAGGCAGATGGATCTCTGAGTTCAAGGCCAGCCTGGTCTACAGCTGGAGATCCAGGACAGCCAGAGCTACATAGAGAAACTCTGTCTTGAAGGAACAACAACAGTAGTAGTAATTTATTTTACTTTTAAATATTATAATTTGACTCTAAGTTAGATTTGGTGCTGTTCATCAGGTCTGTTGTTATTTTGTGTCTATATCATAAGATTTTCTAGTAAAATACACTAGAAATGTTTGAAAACAGTACAAACACCCATCTCAAATATATAACATATATATATAACATATATTATAATATTAGATATAATATATAATATTCTTATTTTGATCAACTTAATAATGTGAAGTATTGAAAAAAATACATTTGCTAGTTTTTAGTTGAGATAACATTTTCAAAAAATAGAATCTTCTTCCTAACTAATGTTAATAAATTGCCAAATGTTCTTATTTATTCTTCATTGTGACATTGTTTGATTTGCAACTATGAGAATTCTATGAAATGCATGTCTTTGAATCTCAATGGTAGAAAAGCTGTGTGATATCTGACTGTTGGAGATGACATAACTAATCAGTATGAGTATAGTAAATTCTTTTCCTTGGCAGAACTGCTTTTACATTTCAATGTTATGAATATTGCACTTATAAAAATATATTTTTATTGTAAATATATACATATATGTATATATACATATGTATATAAAATTTGAGACTTTTCCTTGTATAACACAAAATGTATTCTTTCTTTAAAAAATAAACTAGGTATTTGAAATTATAAAAAATTGAATATCTGCATTTTAATGCTTTTTAAAGCTGTATATGTATTATACATGATTTTCAGTTACTAAGTTATCATATAACAATAATTGTTTAGAAGGCCATTTGGCCTGATGATAGATGTGGAATCACAATGTAGAGAATAAATTCTAGAGGAAAGTATAGGTAACAAACAGCATCTATAGAAGAGATTGCAACAGTGGGACAAAGAGTATAGATCACGGAGCAAGAGGTAGCTGTAGAAATCTTTATGTGTCTTGGCAAAGACGCTGTTACTCAAAAATGCATTCCTAAGCAATCTAAATCTGTTTCTATCTCTGGACGGAAAATGTCTGAGAGAGAAGCCGGCTGTTGACACACATCCTCTTCTGTAGTGTGGTTACTACAGTAACTGGATTACATATTTCTATTTAGATCACGTGGCAGTACACTTGGCAACACTGAATGTCTAAAAGGCATGAATGTGACTATGACTTGTGAGCTGGCCTGTGGAGGAGCTGATGCCATGAAAATGCTTGACCTGGGGAGGACCATGATGCTTCCTAAATGATGCTTCCTAAATGGTGGTGGAGACAAACCTACCTACTGCTGCACACTGTATAACAGCCTCACCTGGAGAACTGAGACAGCCTGAGTCCTAGTGTTAAATCTACCACTAACTTGAGTAACCTTCAGCAAGTGAGAATTTATTCTCTTCGACTGTAAATAATTAAGTTTTCCCACCCCTCAAATTCTTTGGTTCTATTAAATTCATTTTTAAAAAAAACTTGAAAGATTATTCTTTCAATAAAGATGGAAGCTGTTGTTGTTGTTTTCAGCCTTTGCTGTTTCAACTAGGCTAGGCTGCATGAATAAGATTCTTGATAGCATTATCTAAAGCTAAGCACTGGTTTCTCTGAAAACAAAGGGTTTCTTTGCAGTGTCATTTAGCTTGGCATGGGCCATGAATCCAAGAATTATTCTACACGAACAACGAGAACAGTAATGTAGTTGTACTTAAATCCAGAGTTCCACACAGCCATTCATCAGAAATAAGTTGAGGGGAATGGTTACTTCTAAATCTGCAAAATTCTTACTGTAGAAATCAAAGTAAAAAGGAGTTTAAACGTGTGGTTCGATCACCAAACCTGACAGAAACTGCTGCTTTTGTTGTATTTGTTTGGGTACAGTAGTCTATGTGATATTAAAATGCCAATGATATCATGCATTTTAGAATTTTTACCATTTTCAAATGTGTGTTGTGACAGAGATGGATCACCATGTTTGATGGTCTTTACTTTTCAATGGATGTCTTCAAATAATGGTAGATTCTTACATAGGTAGAATGTTTTATTTAAAAACTGTTGAAGTTATCAGACAAAAACCTTTTTTTTCCCTATTGAAAGGATTCACTTTTAAGTCAGGTGTGGTGGCACACACATGTAATCCTAGCACTTGGGAGGCTGAGGCAGGAGAATTGCCAGTTTGGAGGACAGACTGAGCTTCTTGGTGAGTTTGAGATGCATAGACAGATCTTGTCTGAAAGAAAGAATGAGAATACACTTAGCCCACCAGCGATTTCCTGGGCAGACCAGAGGGCAAGCCATCTGGTGTCCTTGGTCATAGTTCTATATGTACTATTTAAACAGTTCAGACATTTTATTTTGCAGTTGTTTTGCAATTGAATATAGAGTCTTATTCAGACTGGTCAAGTGCTCTACTGTTACACTATCAAGCTAGTCACTCCTCTCCGTTTTTAAGTTTTGAAGCAGGGTCACACATAGCCCAGGCTGGCCTCAGCCTCAGTATGTAGCTGAATATGACCTTGAACTCCAATTCTCCTGCCTCTACTGGGGAAGTACCAGGATTGAGATTATACAGTATCCTGTGCAGCTTCATGTTCGGTTTTGAAAGGAGGGGAAAATGGAAAACAGGTTGTAAAACATGGACTTAAGTAATGAGTGGTGGTTATGAGTCATTAGCATTTATTGTACAAGCATGCACAGATCAAGAAGAACCTACCAGATGTAGCTCTCTTAAAAGGCCAGCTTTCCAATCCTTGCTGAAAAAGGTGGCATTACTGTTGTCCAAAGGAGGGTGGTTCCAAGACTTGTTGTTAGCATTCCTTCTAGGCTCCATCCCACAATTTCGTGGCTATAGTCAGGTGTGCCTGAGTCCCTATAAAAGAGGCTACTTGCCCCCTCCTCACTCTCATATTCTCTTATTCTGCCTCTCTCTCCACTTGTTCCTGGCCGGCCTTTCTTCTTTCTCTCCTCTTCTTCTCATCCTCCTCTTTCTCTCTCCCTCTCCACTCCTCCCCCCTGCCTTTCTTTATCTCTACTCCCTCCTCAACTCCTCTTCCCATGCCCTAAATAAACTCTATTATATACTATATCTGTAGTATGGCTGGTACCTCAGGGAGAAGGGGTGCCTCTGCATGGGCCTGCACATCACCATACTATGCTTCTATCAAACATGTTCCTGGCTCTCTTTCTTTTTTATAAAACACAACAGTTGTTTTGTTGTTGTTGTCTTTATGGTTTATTTTTTGTTTTATGTGTATGTGTGTGTGTTTCTGCATGTGAAGATGGTGTTGGATCTTGGTTGCTGGAGTGAACCAAAGTCAGTTTCTCTGAAAGACTGACTAGGTCTGATGGATCACAGACTAGCCTGAACTCACTCTCTTGCCAAGGATCACCTTGATTTATAGGTCTCCTACTTTTACTTTCCAAGTGCTGTGATTACACATAGGCACTACCACACCTCGCTTTATGAAGTGCCACGAATTGAGCCAAGGGCCTTGTGTATGCTAGACAAATGCTGTACAAACATCTATCCACAACCCCTCCACGTACTTTAAATCACCTTTAGATTGTTTATTTATAAATATCTAATGCATTCACACATGACATAGTTATGTTACATTGTTCAGGGGTTAGCGACAAGTATGTAAATGTACATGTTCAGTACAAGCCTTAATTCAACCATGTTATAGGTTGAACAACAGTCTGCGATGAGATATTAAATGATCAAAGATAGAGGCCACAACAGAGCCTGTCTATGCATCACTTTGTTTGAAGGGATTCAGCATTGTGTTTAGAAGTACAGGAATTTCAGGTTGTTTTTTTGGGACTTCCTCAGGCACCCATGAGGTGGACACTGGGGAGAGGATTGTGCACACATGTGCTGGAGGTGAAGCTTCAGCTCTTAGGGTAAACGTGTGCTCTTCCTCTGGCTACTTCTCAGCCCTCTAGCTTCAACTTTGATGCTCCTGTCTATAATCAAGAATGAGTCTTTGTGGGCTGACAATAGTTCAGAGAAGGCTCTAGCCACCAAGCCTGACAACCCGAGTTCGATCCCCGGCAGCTCCATTGTGGAAGGAAAGAATCAATTCTTGAAGGTTGTCCTCTGACCTTCACATATGCTAGGTACTCACAAGTGTAGTCCCACACATACGCACACACATGCGTACACATAACCCAAATAAATACAAGGTAACACATTTGTTTAAAAGAGTGAGCCTTTGGGCTGTGACACTTAAAAGAACCTTTATCGAAACATTGGTGTAATCATATGTAAACCCAAAACATATTCTCTTTAAAATATGTGTGCAGTAAAAGATGACACAAGTGGAGTGAATGTCATTGGCAGGATGTGCTGTGAATAACTGGCACATTGGCTCATGATTCATAATCTACTCTTAGCACATTTGAGAGATTATCCTTAGCATAATTAAGAAGGGAGGTATACATTTGCCAAGATTCTTCTTAAGTGATGGCTCACCTGTCTCTCCTTAAGTTTGTTCACCTGTAGAGTAGGCATAGTGATGTGACATGCTAACAGGACTGTTATGTTTAGGATTAGGAATACTGGGAAAGCTTTTGGCACAATAGAAGGGTTCAGTAAATGTCAATAATCTTGTGTGTTTCTTTCCATATGTGTGCTAGAGTTATCTTCAGATGTTTGTATGTATGAATGCATATGTGTATGAGTGTAGGTACATGTGGAAGCCAGAGATAACCTTGGGCATTATTCCATAGGAGCTATCCATTTTTGTTTTGAGACAAGTTTCCTTCACTAGGTCTTGGTGATTAGGTGAGGCTGTGTGTCCAGCTAGCCCCAGAGATTTTTGCCTGTCTACTCCCAATGCTGGAATTACAGGCATATGTCACTTTGTCCAGACATGAGTAAATATGCCACCTTTTTGTTATTTATCTTATTTATTTAGGAAGTATCCCAAAGTATAGAAATCTTACTTTCCTTAATATCAAATCTGACTTATCAGGCTTATTTTGATCCTCTTGCTTCTGTTATGTGCTGGAATTCCTAAGCTCATATTCTCAACTCACACAACACCAATGACTTCCACATCTCTGTCAGGGAATTGCTACTAAGGCAACAAGAGACACCTTCTTCAGGACACCTTCCCTCAAATTCTCGTCCTTTCCTTGCCTCCTCAAACTGACAAAGTTGCTCTCTCTAATATCTCCTCTGTACCCACTGGCTATTTCTAGACTTCTACACTGTTGTCTTGAATTGGAGCTGTCTGATATGTTTGGGTTTTTTGGCTTCTCAGCTACACACTCAACAGACTTCTTATCTCTAGAAGTGGAAGTCACAGTTGTCTTTGAGATTATTTATTCAGCAGCATTAACAGAGTAAGAGAAGAATTCAGAAAACATGATTTGTTTCTAGGAGAATAGTAAGCTCAGCCATTTGCAATGGAGTCTCTTCTGTTTGTTTTAAGCATTGCAAATTTCCCTTCACTGTTTGAATGCTGACATGTCTGTCTGTCATGGGTCGGACCTCAGAACTTTTTATTCCTTTCATTATGAGGCAAGTCTGATGTTATATTTTTCTTTTTGTTATTGTTGCTGCTTTTATTTTTGTTTGTTTGTTTGTTTTTCCATACTGGGTATTGAATCCAGGGCCTCATGCATGGTAACCAAGCATGAGCTGTACCTCCAGTCCCTGATGTTCTTTAATTATCACAGCATAACTCACAGAACACAGAAAACCTCTCAAAACTACACGACTTCACCTTGCAAACTGAGTGTTCATGGTTGTCTATCCATGTTGGTATGGTTATCTGTTCACACCTTAAAACAGATGCTAAAAAAAGGAGAGGAAAATACTTTTCCATCCTGCCCCACATTCCAGTGGAGAATAATCTTCTTTAAGCTCTATATTAATTGCATGCCTACCTTACTTAACTCACAATAGCTCTTTATTTGTTCAAGTTGAAACTCTTCACTGTACCTTACCAATCGGGGTTTTTCTGATTAGCCCTTCTACAAAGTCCATCTGCCCTCGTAGGTCAGTTTACTTTATAGGTAGAGTAGACAGAGAGTGTAGGTTGCTTCTTGTTTAGAGCAGACTCCAACTTTTCAAATATAGGCTGTAGACTCAACATGTAGACTTTAACATTGTATTTTGGTGCAATAAATGGAAGCTTTATATGTGTGAAGTACTTACTGGGTGCCATCTATAGACAGTACTGTGAATGGAGTTTGGTCATAATGAAAATCAGCCTAGCCTCTGCCATGTGGTACCTCTCTCTCTCTCTCTCTCTCTCTCTCTCTCTCTATATATATATATATATATATATATATATATATATATGATTGATTTATTTATTATATGTAAGTACACTGTAGCTGTCTTCAGACACCCCAGAAGAGGGCATCAGATCTCATTACAGATGGTTGTGAGCCACCATGTGATTGCTTGGATTTGAACTCAGGACCTTTGGAAGAGCAGTCAGTGCTGAGCCATTTCTCCAGCCCCCACATGGTACTTTTCATCATCCAGTTGTGTGTATGTGTGTGTGTGTGTGTGTGTTCTCACCCTCCCATATGCATGTTTGTTCAAATGTGTGGGAGCACACCAGCATGAGGAGGCCCTGTTGACATTGGGTGCCTTCCTTGAGCAAGCTCCACCTAATATATTTAGACAGTGTCTCTTGCTGCATCTGTGGCTCCACAGCTGAACTCAGAGTTCACTGCTTTGCCTACCAGGCTGTACAGCTAGTGCCTCGCCCACTGTACCATTTCCCTAGTCCAGTTTTGAACTAATTTTGAGGGTTGATAAACAGTTACGATTTAGGAATAAAAGTTCTGGGAAGCGCCTGTGGAGCCCATAGCAGGAGTACCTCTCTGAGCTGTGAGATCAGGGGAACTTCTCAAGTTTGTTTGTTTCTTCCTTCTTTTTTTTTTTTTTGGACATTTAGTTTGCTGCCAGCTGTCAGGAAGTACAATATAGGTTGAAGGACCAGCATGTTCAAAACTCTAATGTGAGGACAGCCTGAGCCCCTCAGGAAAGTGAGAGAGGTGTCTCTTCCCCTTTCTCTGATTTTTAAAAATGTGTTTTAAATTATAAACATGTGCTGCTGGAGTCCAGAGGTGTTGACTCCTCTGGGGTTGGGGTTACAGGCAGTTGTGAGTTGTGCCATGTAAGGGTGCTGGGAACCAGACTTGGGTCCTCTTCTAGAGCAGTACACACTCCTGGCTGTTGAACTATCTGTCCAGGCTGGGTGCCAGAAACAAGGAAGTATCTCAGGATGTTTCTCCTGTGAGGGACACATTGACTTTTGCATTGCCCAAATCAATTCATCTTTTACTGTCATGGAAAGTCTAGGTGACAAAATCTCAAAAAGAGAAAATGAGCTTGGGTTGGTTCAGTTTCATTTCTAGCGATCTGATATGATTCACATTTGGAATGTAAATGTATGCAGTTTTCGTGCACATACAGTCCACGAGTAAGTGGTTGTGAGTGGATTACTGTGGCTGCGGGCAGCCCCTGCCTTCCACCCGGGCCTCACTGCTGGTGAGCAGACTCCTGAGTGTGTCTGTGTAGACTCCTCCCCTCATCTGTAGCTTCCTGCAATGAGCTTGGACCTCCATGCATGGCCTTTAGCGTGCCTTTTGTCTTTTTGCTTTTGAGCCTTTCCCCACCTACCCTTCCCATTCACTGTTGTCTTCCCACTCACCACCTGTCATATATGATTGGTTTTTGAATGCTCTGCTCAGATAATGTTCTATGATGTCTAGTTCTCTTCCCATACATTTTGCTCCTCCAGTTCTCTACCCTAGGAGCGTTTTCTTCTGGAAAAAATTTAAAGCGTTTTGCAGTGTTTTTAAAAATATAGATCACAATGCATTGGTAAACCATGAAATTGACTTAGGAGTTCTGACCAGTATTAAAAAGCCCTGAATTTAAATAGGCCAAAGCAAAAATAATCAAAATTTGCTGCGTATTAAAAGGTGTAATGTCATTCTGTGGTAATATCTTCATAGAACTGTCTTACTGTATAAAATGTGATCACATGTGTTACTTATGCTATTAGTGTTACCATGAGTCTTAATCAAAACAGGTAAGAAACATGCTTAGCCTAGTTGTGGACCCTGTGGACCAGCTCTTCAGATTATATATTTAGGGACAGAGACTTGTCACTGAGCCTGTCCACTTTATATAATATCTAGGGACCTACTTCATTCATTCCAAGTGTGGATTTTTCTTTGAATTTACCTAAGTTTTTCTAAACTCAATTCTAGGTAGATTTCTGTGAGTTTGAGACCAGCCTGTTATACAAAGTGAGTCTAGAACAGTCTAGGGCTCTGTCCAGCAGAGAGACTGTGTCTCGAAAAAACAAAAATAGTGGGGTGTGTTTAAACATAGACATGTCCTACCATCCCCCACTTGGTCAGGTCTAGCAGTTTGAAGTCCTTCAGCTCTATTTCTCCCTAGGTAACTTTCTCTGGGGAGATCCATCTTCCAGGTGCTTTGTGGGGTTCTGCTTTCATGTTGTCGTCCTGGAAATCCTCAGCTCTTCACCTGTGCTCCTTTGGCCCTGTTATTCTGGGCCAGGCACGGCGTCTAATAGCTTTCTCAGAAAGTATGCACGGGAAGTGAATTTTTTGTATGATCATACTGGTGATCAAGTCCAGGCTTCATTCATGTGGAGCAAGTACTTTACTACTGAGGTATAGCCATGGCTTTTTAGCACAGGTTGTCTGAAAGTGCCTCCCCTCTCTTCACACCGAGTCTAACTGGTTATAGAACTCTAGCTGAGAATTAGTTCCCACAGACTTTTTCTTTGTTCTCTAGTTCCTACTGTTGCTATATAGGGCTCATTCCATCTTTATTTCTCAGCTTCTGCACGTGACTGCTTTCTTCCTCTCTGGAAACATTTAAGCTCCTTTTATACTTTCTATTCTGAATTTTTACACGGAAATGTTTCTGTCTTATGATGAAGAGCATTTCTTTGCAATTATTCTAGAATTCATGTTGCTCTTGGAATTTTTTTTTTTGACAATTTTATACTTATCATTTGATTACTTTACTAGAGAAATAGCTTTCCATAGTTCACAGTAGAAGTTTGGATTAGTCCTGTAAGTTTTCTTTACTGTGTTTTTCTTCCCCGCTGTCATCTCTTGGTATTTTTGTTCCGTTTCATGCAAGAGTTCTTTACCTTTACCTTCTACAATTCCACCATTTCTAGGAGTTGCTGTTCTCTGTACTTCTTTATTATTCCATTTGTAAAACTCTCCTGTTCTTGTTTTGTTAATGTATCTTTTATTGCTATTTGTTGTTGTTGTCCCTCTCTCCCTCCCTCCCTCTCTCCCTCCCTCCCTCCCTCCCTCCTTCCCTCTTCCTTCCTTCCTTCCTTCCTTGTTTTTGTATCTCAAAATAGAGTTTCTCTGTTTTAGTTCTGGTGTCCTGGAACTCACTCTGTAGACCAGGCTGGTCTTAAACTTACAGAGATCTGCCTGCCTCCTGAGTGCTCAGATTAAAGGCATGCTGCACCACCACCTGTCACCTGGCTAACTTTTGGGTTTTTTTGTTTTAATATGGAATATTTCATGAATTTGTATGGTTGTGCAGGACCATACTAATACTCACTGTATGAGTTCAATTTTTGTACATGTGCTACTTAAGCAAGCCAAGCTTTTTTAGTTCTTAAGATAAAAACTTTTAGGGACCAGGAACTCAATAGTAAAGTGTTCAGTGCTTGTGGAGACCTAAGTTCAGATCCCTTGCTTCTGGTAAAAAAGTGGGGCCATAGTGCTACACCTTGTAATCCTAGCCCTGGGGAAGCAAAACCAAGCAAATCCTGGGGCTTCCTGGCCAGCAGTTGTGCCTACTTCTCAAGGCCCAGGAACTGGTGATTGACCAGGTCTTAAAAACCTGAGAAACACCACCCCCACCACACAGACACACACACACACACACACACACGTGCACTTGCACACACAAAACAACTTTCTGTCTTCTAGCATTGTTTCTTATTTATGTTTTAGGCCCCTGGTCATCAGGGGGCAGTGGAATTCGCAGAGGCTGAGCCAGCTGGGATGGGTTGGGAGTGCTTATGTGCACAGGAGATGAACTGGAACTGTAGTTGTTTGATTCAGCAAAATTGAGAGACCTTGTGGTAACTGGAAGTTGATTCATAGTAGAGGCTTATTGAAGTGGAAATGCCCCAGAAAACCCTTGGTGGTTCTGTGGTTGATGAATGGCACGAATCATTTGGGAATTGATTATAGAGAAGAACTCATTTTTCCTTGTGTGGAACTGGATCTGCATGGACAAATGGATTGCGCTTCCATGTAGCTAGTAAACTCAAAAACATGATGAAAGTTATTTCAAGGCTTACCTAACTTCTTTTTTAAAAAAAAATACATTCAATTGTGTTTTGTAAATAAAGTTTTAAGACAAAAGATGAATTTATTGATTTTATTTTAGTGTGTGAGCAATTGCTTGAGTGTACATATGTGTACCATGGGTATTCCTGGTGCCCACAGAAGTCAGAAGAGGGTGCCGGATCCACTACAACTGTAGTTATGTCTGATTGTAAGCCACCATGTGGGTATTAGAAGTGGAATCCAAGTCCTCTGAAAGGCAATAAGTGCATTTATTACTGAGCCCTCTGCAGCCCTACATTGTTTCCCATCTTGATTCTAGTTTGTTTATTTCACTTGTTGTTAGTAATCTGGTTCTTTGTGATGGTTTTGCTCAAGTGCCTTAAGAGTAAGAGTCTAAAAGAAAGCATTGACAACTGGGTAAGGGTTTGTGTTTCTGGACGGTACTTTGTCTTAGTTTCATGCTATTGTAGCAGAATACTGGAGGCTGGCTAATGTGTGAAGCACAGAAGTTTATTGCTCACAGTTCTGGAGTCTGAGTAAGAACAAGGCGCCAGCCACTTTAATGTTTACCAAGTGCCGGGTCCCTGCTTCCAAGATGGCGCCTTGAGCTCTGCATCCTCTGGAGAACTGGACCAATTTTATAAAAATGTTTAAGCTTTTATTCTTTTTTTATTTTTAAAGATTTTATTTATTTACTTATTGTATATGAGTACACTGTAGGTGTACAGATGGTTGTGAGCCTTCATGTGGTTGCTGGGAATTGAATTGACAACCTCTGCTCACTCGGGTCAACCTCGCTCGCTCCTGCTCGATCCGGTTAACCTCTCTGCTTGCTCTGGCCCAAAGATTTATTTTATTATTATATATAAGTATACTGTAGTTGTCTTTATACACCCCAGAAAAGGGTGTCAGATCTCATTATGGATGGTTGTGAGTCACTATGTGGTTGCTGGGATTTGAACTCAGGACCTTTGGGAGAGCAGTCAGTGCTCTTAACCACTGAACCATCTCACCAGCCCCTCAAGCTTTGATTCTTAAGACATAGTTTAACTGTGTCGCTCTGGCTGTCCTGGAATGTGCTCTGTAGACTGGACTGGCCTCACACTCACTGAGATCTGCCTGCTGCAATTAAAAGCGTATAAAACCATGCCCAGTCTTTTTTTTTTCCTAAAATTTTTTATTAGATATTTGCTTTATTTACATTTCAAATGTTCTCCCCTTTCCTCATTACCCCTTCAAAAAACCCTTATCCCATCCCTCCTCCTCTGCTTACCAACCCCTCCCCCCACTTTCCTGACCTGGCATTCCCCCACACTGGGGCATCAATCCTTCCTAGGACCAGTGGCCTCTCCTCTCATTGATGTTTGAGAAGGTCATCCTCTGCTGTAAATGTGGCTGGAGCCATGGGTTCCTCCATGTGTACTCTTTGATTGGTAGTTTAGTCCCTGGGAGCTCTGTGGGTACCAGTTAGTACATATTATTGTTCTTCCTATGGGGCTGCAAACCTCTTCAGCTCCTTGGGTCCTTTCTCTAGCTCCTCCACTGGGGACCCTATACTCAGTCTATTGGTTGGCTGTGAGCCATGGGTATTTTGATTCCCCTTCTAAGGAGGATCAAAGTATCCACACTTTGGTCTTCCTTCTTCTTGAGCTTCATGTGGTCTGTGAGTTGTATCTTGGGTATTCCGAGATTTGGGGCTAATATCCACTTATCAGCGATTGCATACCGTGTGTGTTCTTTTGAGATTGGGTTACCTCGCTCAAGATGACACTTTCTAGTTCCATCCATTTGCCTAAGAGTTTCATGAATTCATTGTTTTTAATAGCTGAGTAGTACTCCATTGTGTAAATGTGCCACATTTTCTGTATCCATTCCTCGGTTGAGGGACATCTGGGTTCTTTCTAGCTTCTGGCTATTATAAATAAGGCTGCTATGAACATAGTGGAGCATGTGTCCTTATTGCATGTTGCATGTATATGCCCAGGAGTGCTATAGCTGGGTCCTCAGGTAGTACTATGTCCAATTTTCTGAGGAACTGCCAAACTTATTTCCAGAGTGGTTGTACCAGCTTGCAATCCTACCAGCAATGGAGGAGTGTTCTTCTTTCTCCACATCCTCTCCAGCATCTGCTGTCCCCTGAGTTTTTGATCTTAGTCATTCTGACTGGTGTGAGGTGGAATCTCAGAGTTGTTTTGATTTGCATTTCCCTGATGACTAAGGATGTTGAACATTTCTTTAGGTGCTTCTCAGCCATTCAGTATTCCTCAGTTGAGAATTCTTTGTTCTCTGTACCCCATTTTAAAATAGGGTTATTTGGTTCTCTAGAGTCTAACTTCTTGAGTTCTTTGTATATCTTGGATATTAGCCCCCTGTCGGATGTAGGATTGGTAAAGATCTTTTCACAATCTATTGGTTGCCGTTTTGTCCTATTGACAGTGTCCTTTGCCTTACAGAAGCTTTGCAGTTTTATGAGGTCCCATTTGTCAGTTCTTGATCTTAGAGCATAAGCTATTGGTGGTCTGTTCAGGAAAATTTCCCCTGTGCCCATGTGCTCAAGGCTCTTCCCCACTTTCTCTTCTATTAGATTCAGTGTTTCTGGTTTTATGTGGAGGTCCTTGATCCTCTTTGACTTGAGCTTTGTACAGGGAGATAAGATGGATCAATTTGCATTCTTCTACATATTGCCTGCCAGTTGAACCAGCACCATTTGTTGAAAATGCTGTCTTTTTTCCACTGGATGGTTTCAGCTTCTATGTCAAAGATCAAGTGACCATAGGTGTGTGGGGTGCCCAGTCTTTTATTATATTGTATTTTGAGACAGACTCTTTCTATCTAGCCCATGTTGGCCTGTGATTTATAACCTTCCTGCCTCCGTCGTCCAACTTCTGCAATTTGCAGGTGCCTATCATCAGCATGATTGTCAGCGAAAATTTCTCTTTCTTTTTCCCAGTGCTGGGGACTGAATCCAAGGCTTCACAGGAGTAAGCAAGCACTCTCCCAGTAAGCTTTATTGCCAGCCCTGGAACACTGTTCTTCACTGGCAGGAGAGTGGAAGGGGTAAGCTACTCAAGATGTCACCTCTACACTGCACCCTTCCCAGCCTTCCATCAACTTCCTGTTTCAGATAGCATTGACTTGTGCCTTTGTGTAATATGCTAAGTGACTTTAAAAAAATTATTAATAATTATTGTTTTAAGTGTACGGGTGTTTTGCCTACACATATGTCTGTGCACCACATGCATGACTGGTGGTTGCAGAGGCCAGAAGTAGGCATCAGATCCTCTGAAACTGGAGTTACAGATGGTTGTGAGCTACCATGTGGGTGCTGGGAATTGAACCTGGGCTATCTGGAAGAGCATCCAGTGAGCTATCTCTCCAGCCCATGACTTTTTGAGGAGTCCATTTCTAGCCATCCTGGGTAGATGCCTCTGCCCATGTCCACTTTGGTGAATCAGTAAGCTCATTAGTGTTCGCTAGGGAAGCACAGACAATGGACAGCCCAGCACACTGCTGATGAGGCTCTTCTCCCCAGTTGTTTATGCCTTATATGTCCAAAGTCGAGGAGAGGCCTTTTAGGCTTTCCTCTTCCTTCTACCTGGAAATGTTGCTGGGCCCTGAGTATGATCACAGCGGCTCTGACCCTGGAGGGTATAGCCACACAGCATGTTTGGTCTCTGTTTGGAGAGATGTTCTCAAAGGAGGAAAGTGGAAACATCTTTGTGGTGACATTTCAAAGAAGAAGTCCTTCCGTAAACTTTGAGTGGACAAGTTTTTACATAGAGGGCTTTAAAAAAAAAAGAATGGAGGGATCAGATGGGAGTGCAGAGACCTAATTCACCAGCATTGATCTGCTTATGGCGTCAGGGGCTATTTGCTGGTGTTACAAAGGGCATAGGAAGATTCTCACAGAGATTTAAGTTCCAAAAAAGTAAGGCTTGTTTGTGGGCCTGTGATTTTGGATTTTGACATGTCAGTGCTTGCTGGTCTCTCGTGGCTAATTCACACACGGAGAGCTCAGATCAGGGAAGGACTCCATCCCACACACGCTGGATGTTGCCTTCTGTGTATTTTGGGTTCTCATGATATTAAGGTGTGAGGCCTATTTTACAAATACACTCTTTTCCTAACCCTATTTAATTTTTTTCTTTTTGAGCATGTGACCATGATTTTCCATCTCAGTTTTTGTAAAACTTTGTACAAATGAATTACTTACAAATAAAAGACGACCTTGGTGTCAACAGCTTCAGTTTTCATAGTGCATCACAGGGTACCTGCTTTAAAAAGCCCAGGGCTAAACTTGGAATGAATGAGAACTGAAGGGCCAGTGTGTTATGGTTTGTGATTGTCTTCATGCTTTTTCTTGTGTCTGTTTTAGTATAAAAGTGAAACATCCCTTCGTGTTCTAAACCTTTAGCCATGTAGAAACTTATTTTTAATCTATTTAGGTTCTTTATTAAAAGTGAACACAGGACAGGCATGGTAACATAAACATATAATCTCAGTACTGGCGAAACTGAGGCAGGATGAGAGAAGTTCTAGGCCATTCTAGGCTTCATAGTAAGACCCTGTCTCAGCAAAAATACAAAGCAGTTTAGCAGTATGCTTTGTCATACATCACACGGCAAGGCATTCAGAGAGGACACGACAGTGTGCTTTCGGCATGTTACACAGTACACAGACAGGACCTGAGCCTTGGAGTTGGTCAGGTTTGGCTGTTCCTGAACTGGGTACTTGCTAAACGACATGAGTTTGAACAGCTTACCTGATGTTTCTCTTTCTCCATCTATTAGACTGCATGAGGCTTTCCTCAGAGAACTCAAGGACTGTATGCCTTCCACAGTCCTCAGCACCAGGCCTGCTCTTCATTATATGCAAAATATCAAACATGGTGCCCCTCCTTTCCTGATGCAGTATATTCTGCTGAGTTAAAGCTACCTGTAAAGTAGGCATGGTGGCTTACTGCTGTAATCCCAGCGCCTGGGAGACTGAAGCAGGAGGATTGCTGTGAGTTCAAAAGTCCCACTAAAAAAATGGAACTTTGTCTCAGAGAATGATTTTTAAAAACCAACCAAACAGAAACTACCAGTAAAAAGGCTACATGATCTAATAAAGCATTATGAGTCTTAGAAAATTTAATTTGGAAATAGTTTTGGCAAATTTGAAAAATACTGCCATCAAACTAATGCTTGTTTATGCTGAAGGATTTCTAAAGAATTGATCCTTGTCCGTTCTGAATTAGCAACCTACAAAAACAACACTGACTTACTGGAAGGAAATTCTGAATTTCTGAAATAATTTGTTTGCTAAGCTACTTGGACTTTGAGGGGAACTTTTAAATATGTCAAGGTTTGATGGATTCTTCCTGCTTATGGTAATGCATTGTCGATAAGCCTGCTCAGACTGGGCAGTGTGCTCCCTGCCATTACTGCAACACCATGTTGGGATCCAGGGATTTGCTTGCTGCTCACTCTCTGACAGGAGAGGGACCCATAGGACCAGCCTAGAGGCACTCTGACTTGCATGTACCCCTATCAGCACTGATACTGAGGTCAATATGCTCTGACATGCAGAAGGAGCGCACTCATCAATTTTAATTATGAAAACTGCCTATGTACCGTTGCCATCAATTTGTCTAGATTGCTTTTACAAAGACAGTAGACTCATCAATTTGAAATGTGTCATGTCAGCGTTGGCCATCAGGGACTTCTGATTCTCCATTAAATTATTTCTTGAGAAACTCACTAGGCATTCTGATTGTCCCTATAGAAGAAGATGGTGAAGAAGAAGGATGTGGGATGTGGGTTCATTTTCTGTTATTCAGAAAATAATTCTCTTGTGTGTGTTTGCAGAGCACCACCCTTGGTCAACATACGGCAAAAGAGACAAAGTTGATTTGTTTCATCATAGGAAATTATTATGAGTTTCTTGCATCTGGAACACTGTTATTCTAATAGTAGTGGTAATTGTTATGTAATTCTATTGCTATGTGGGTCTTTTTTATTTTTTAAGTTGTGCGTATGTGTATGTGAATGCCATGAGTGTGGGTACCCAAGGAGGCAGAAGAGAATATTGGATCCCATAGAACGAGAGTTTAAGGGTATCTCCAACAAGTTGAACCGAATTCATGTCCTCTGGAAGAGGAACAAGTGCTCTTAAGCCCACAGCCATCTCTCCTGCTTCTTCTCTTGATACATATTTATCAACTGAAAATCCCCACTTACACTTTTTAATGGAAAAGGTTTAATATATAGAAAACTTAGATATGTATTGTTTAAAATGGTTTTTGTTGTGTTTTTTTTTTTTTTTTTTTGTTTTTAGACAGGGTCTTACCATGTAGCCCTGACTGACCTGGAACTTACTTTTTAGGCCAGGCGAGTGTACATGTAACTTTTCTTTGGATTGATTTATTCATTTAATGTATATGACTCCACTGTAGCTGTCTTCAGGCACACCAGATCCCATTACAGATGTTTGAGAGTCACCATGTGGTTACTGGGAATTGAACTCAGGGAGAGCAGTTGGTGCTCTTAACCACTGAGCCATCTCTCCAGCCCCATAAATGTAACTTTTATTGTCCTTAAGTTATTATCATCTCACAGGCTTACTGCCTCCATCTGTTAACCTAGGCCTAGTCCTGGAAGCTTCTAGCCTCCCTTCAATCTAATCTAGGCCTAGAATGTTTTCAGTCTATGAAATAACTGCTGGATAAGCCTTCTGGTTCATTCTGTCTTCACTTGTATCTAGCTTGTTCTCTGTAAAAGACTTCCAGTAAAACTGCCACCCCCTCCCCTCCCTCCCTCCTTCCTTCCCTCCTTCCATCTATCCCTCCTTTCTTCCTTCCCTTCCTCCCTCCTTTTCTGTGATACTCTCTTAAGTAGCCTCTTTTTCCTGTCCTCATGAGAGTTGGGCATATCCTATCTAGCAGATCTTTCTTTTGTTTTTCTTATTGTTTTTGTTTTTTGAGACAGGGTTTCTTTGTATAACATCCCTGGCAATCTTGAAATCTTTGGCCTCAAACTCACAGAGATCTCCCTGCCTCCTGAATGCTGGAATTAAAGGTGTGTACTACCACTGCCCAGTGCCTTAAATACTTTTTTGTTCATTTAAAAAAATATTTATTTATCTTATGTATATGAGTACACTGTAGCTGTCTTCAGACACACCAAAAGAGGACATTACAGATAGTTGTGAGCCACCATGTGGTTGCTGGAAATTGAACTCAGGACCTCTGGAAGAGCAATCAGTGCTCTTAACCGCTGAGCCATCTCTCCAGCCCCTGGTGGGTTTTTGTTTTGTTTTGTTTATTTATTTTGTTTTGTTTTTTGAGAGAAGATTTCACTATGTAACCCTACCTGACCTGGAACTCTCAGTGTAGACCAGGCTAGCTTTAAACTCACAGGGGTGTAATCTTCTCTGCTTCCTGAGTGCTGATATTAAAGGCATGCTGATATTAAAACCATACCTGGCTCTTAAATAATTAAAACATTTATAATGAGTTATATTTTCCAGAAATTTGTTATTCAGAAAATATTTAGCAGTCATTGATCAGGTCATGTGATTACTTTAGTGAAGTCATAAGTATGTCATAACATTTAGAACTATGCCAGATAATGCATGATATGGTACCTCGGATGTGTGTGTATGAATATACTTAATAAAGAGGATATTTGTTGTTTGGGACAGGATCTTGCTATGCAATCCAGGCTATCAGCTCCTGCCTCTGCCTCCCAAGTATGGGAATCACAATTATGTGCCACAGGCTAAATGTGGCTATTTTAAATACTGGTTTGCTTCACTTATAAAAAGAATATAGTGCAACAATCTTTTATAATTAAATATCATTTATTGCAAGGTTCTATGAAGGAGTTCAATAGAGTTGACCATAAGGAGAACAGGACACCATGTACCAGCAGGGTAGAAGTTGATGACACTGGGTCAAAGAATGAGTGTTGGAAATGGAAGAGAAGTTGGCTGGGAACTCTTGTCACTGAATAAATCTTGCTGAGTATACAAGTGTGAGTACCACACACCTAAGACTACAGGAAGTTTTCTGGGACTTACGCCTTTAGGTGATAGGAATTATTCAGTCCTGATAAGCCGGGGTAATTAGGCATATATGTATGAGAGAGTGTATTAGACTCTGAGGATATAAAGGAAATAGATATGCAACAGTTATTAGATAACAATATAGGTGTCCTATTGCTTTCTCTTGCTGTGTCAAAACATTCTTGACTAAAAGCAACTTGGTGAGAGAAGGGTTTATTTTATCTGGGTCATTATCCATCATTGAAGGAAATCAGAACAAAAACTTAGGCAAAAATCTGGAGGCAGGAAGCATGGAAGAATGTTGTTTCTGTCTTGCTCTCTGGCTCATGCTCAGCTAGTTATCTTATAGAGCCCATGCCCACTTGTGTAGGGATGGCCTTGCTCACAGTGAGCTAGGTCTTCCCATATCCATGATCAGTCTCCCACAGACATGGCTATAGGTCAGTCTGATCGAGGTGATTCTTTCATTTGGTTCCTTTTCCCAGGTGATTCTATATTTTGTCAAGCTGACAATAAAAACTATCCAGCACAGCAGGGGAGAAGCAACTTAGGGGTCACTGGGAGCCTCTGTGTGGAGGGTAGTCAGGGAAATTACTTTGGGGAGTTAGACTTGAAATCAAACTGTGGGTGTGGGCGCAGGAGTGAGGAGAGCAGTTTAGGTGGCTAAACCCTGGGCTGAAAGTGGTTTTCAGAGGAGCACTGTGGCTTTTCCAGAAAGTGAAGAGGAAGTAGTAAGGGGGCCTGCTGAGAGCCAGGCACCTGTGCCACAGCTCTGTGAGGCTGTGGTTGTTACTGTGGGGGTTAAACAGGTTGGCCTCTGTGAAATTGGGATGTTGCTGAGGGAGATGGTGGAGGAAGGGGTGTGGGGAGTTTGAGAAGTGGGAGGAAATCAGTTTTGAGGTGATCAAATAAGAGCTCATTATGTGAAAAATACCTGAAAATTATGAGCATTAAACATACAGCTGACACTCCCTGGATACTTCCTTTGACTTAGATGCCAATTATATTATTGATATCATATTCAATTATCACAACCATCACAACTATAGGTACTGTCATTCTAATTTATACCTATAATCCCGAAGCAAATTGGTTAAAATTCACCTAGTAATACATAGTTACTAAGAGCTGGAAGTCAGCATTCATTCCATGGATCCCAGATTTCTGTAGGCTTCCTTCCTCTGTATTTAATACATTCATTTCTATGTGGTCACTTCTTACAGCATTATTATCCACAAGTGGAAGGACATTAACCAGGAAGAATCCTTATCCAAGCTCACACAGACAGTAAAGAGTATGGTTAGTCAAATGCAAGGCGAGAACGTCCAGGGGAGAGAGACACACTGCGTAATGCTCCTCTGTTGTAAGCTTTCCTGACTTGAGGGGAGGGAGTGAAAGAGAGAGAAGAAAGTACAGTTTTGCTCTCTATCTCACAAACATTCTAGTCAGCCATTTGTATTTTGAACAAAAATCCACTTTCCCCCTATAAACATGGCTATTACTTCTGAAGTCCTAAGAAGCCTCAATGTTATTTACTGATTTTATCGTACTGGGAATTGAACTTAGTACCTCACTCATGCTAAGCTAGTGCTTGACTACTGAGCTGTATCCTCAGCCTAGAAACGGAATGCTTCACAGACTTTTGTGTCATCTTTGCCCAGGGGCTGTGAAAATCCTCTCTATTGTCCCATTTTAGTATATGTGCTGCTGAAGCAAGCACTTCCTTCACTTTTGAGACAACACTTCACTAAGTTTCCCAGCCTGGCCTTGAATTTTCAACCTTCCTGACTTGGAACCCCCCCCTCCATTATCAAGGATTATAGGCCTATGCCAGAAGGCCCAGCCAAGACTCAAAATTATTAGTTGTGGTCTGGGGAGAAGGATGAATGGTTAAAGTGCTTGCTGTTTAAACAAGACGATCAGAGCTAGGGTTCCCAGAATCCGCATAAATGCAAATACCTGGTAGGCATTCTGCAGTTTCCCTGTAATTCCAGTACTGGAAGGTAGAGACAGAAGATGGTTAGAGTAAGCCCACAGGTAAGATGAGTCATATCAATGAGCTCTGGGTTTGATTGAGAGATCCTGCCTAGTGAATAAAATGGGAAAAGATCAAGAATGATTCCCAACAACAGCCTCTCAGAGGAGCGTTGTAATTGGCTATTAGTATTGATAGAAAGACATAATTTACTTGGAGCCCAAAGAATAAGAGAATAGTGTAGTGTCCAAAAAAACATTCTAAATGACAGATTTCCAAAATACACACAAAAGATGCATGTGTTTTTGATGGCTTGGTTGTCCCTAATGTTTGCATGTGCATGGCTGCTTCTAGGCATTTAATATCCTCATTGAAGGATCTTTTCAGGTCTTTCCGTCCTTGAAAATGAAATGCATACTTCAGAAGAGCAAAGATTTTAGCCATATGTTCTTTTCTATTATGGTTGTTTTGTTTTTTGTTTTGTTTTGTTTTTGTTTGTTTGTTTGTTGAGACAGGGTTTCTCTGTGTAGCCCTGGCTGTCCTGGAACTCACTCTGTAGACCAGGCTGGCCTCGAACTCAGAAATCCGCCTGCCTCTGCCTCTGCCTCCCAAGTGCTGGCATTAAAGGCGTGCGCCACCACTGCCCAGCCTATGGTTTGTTTTAATGTAAACTTGCCTCAGATTAGAATCACTGAGTAAGGAGCCTCACCCTAAGAACTGTCTTGATTGTCCTACCTGATTGTGGGATGTGGGTGGCACCTTCTAGGGGCAGCTCACATCAAGAAGAGAAGATGACCCCTTTTCACTGGCTTGACTTGATCCACCCTGTTGCTGCTGTTGCTTGCTGCTATCAGACCACCATTTCCAGGCTTCCATCATGGATTATGGATGAGTGGCCCTCAGGAATCTTCCAGATTTTCAGCATCAGGTTGGGACTGCTGAGGCACCCAGCCTTGGGGACTGAACCTGGCTGTTGGGGCCCCAGAGAGAGCTGGCTACTGTGGGACTTCCCCACTGTTGAGATACCAGCCCCAAGGACAGAGCACCTGCCAGACTCAGCAATACAGCTGACTCCCGAGCGAGAGGCTGAGTCTGGCAGGTGCTCTGTGTGTGTGTGTGTGTGTGTGTGTGTGTGTGTGTGTGTGTGTGTGTGTGTGTTATGTGTTTTCTTTGTTTAAAAGAGAGAATAAAAGAACACAAAACTAGGTAGGTAAGGAGAATCTGGGAGTCATTGAGAGAGAAGAAAAACATGATTAAAATATATTGTCTGTATTTTTTTCATTAAAAAAGTTTGGATATAAGAAATCTACAAAAGGAAAAAATGTTTCATGGCTTATTAATATAAACTATATTTTTTGGAAAAATAACTGTGTTACAAAGCTAAAAGAAATTAATGGGTACCATTAACATTTATAAATCCCTTTAATATGTGTTTATTATTTACTACTGAATTCTTGTTATTTACAGTACTGCAATATGTTGTTTTGACTGGAGAGTATAAAAATGATCATGCCTCAAGATGTAGAATTGGTAAAGCAAGACTATTTTTAAAGTCTTTAATAAAATTGTAGGTATTTTCTCAGGGCTTTAGTAAATGGTAGGTTTTTGATGTTGTTTTAATGTAGTTTTTTTAAAGGCTTATTTTATTTATGTGTAAGTGTCAGTGTTGGAGGAGGCCAGAAGAGGAAGTTAGGTCTCTGGACATGTGTTACAGCTGGGGACCAAACTTGGGTCCTTTGGAAGAGCAGCAAGTACTCTTAACCACTGAGCCATCTCTTCAGAGCCCCATTACTTGATTTTTTTGAAACAGTTTGCAATGTGGGTCCAGCTTCCTACATACCTAAGCTTGTTTTGATTACAGATATGCACCACCATGCCTAATAAGTAGTATTTGCTTAAAATTAGAAGCAACATAAATTATTAATCTATGTAAATACTCTCATACTCAGCCACATTAAAACTGACTGCTGTGTTTTTTTTTATAGTGTTACCATTAACAAAACAGACCAAACTGGATGACATAAAACAACTGATATTTACTCTCTCACACTGAGTTTATTATATTTTTGTCTTAGTCATTGTTTTATTGTTGTGAAAAGACACCACGATCAAGGCAGCTTATAAAAGAAAGCATTCATTGGGAGCTAACTTGCAGTTTCAGAATGAATATCCTGTGGGAAGTGTGGTGGCAGGCAGGCAAGCTGTTAGAGCAGTAACAAGAGAGCTAGGCATCCTGCTCCACAGGCAGGAGGTAGGAAGAGAGGGGTCTGTCCTCAAAGCCCACCCCTAGGGATACACCTCCTCCAACAGTGCCACACTCCTAATGCTTCCTAAACAGGTCCACTAACGTGACCAAGCATCCAAACATGAGGCCAGGGGGCCACTCTCATTTCAAACCACCAACATGTGTGCCCAGATCTGCTAGATCATGAGGGCCTTGGAGAGTTCAGAGGTGTCTGCCTCTGTCTTCATGGGCCTTTTCCTCTGTTTCTCTGTAAGGACAGATTTTTAATCTGGATCTAGATTTTCTGTGTGAAAATCCCTTGTAAGGATACTTGTCACTAGATTTAGAACTCGCTTAGATAATCTGGGACAGTCTCATGAGTTGATCCTTTTGAAGGTCATTATCCAACCTATAAGTCATTGTAGTTTGAGTGGATTTTGATGCTTATGTGGTCTTATAATTTCATGCATTAGTCATTAAGAAAGTATTGGTTCATTGATTTATGCAGATCTTTCTAATGTTGATACGTTTCATTGAAAAATATTTTAAGAACCACTAAGTTAATATCACTGAGTATATCAATAAGCTTCTCTTGGTGAGGCGTGAGGAGCAGATAGATAGGATCATGGTGACAGAAACAGGTTTTCCAAAACACTGTTTTGCTTGAAAACTCATTTATTATCTACCATTGCCAACAAACACATTATTTTCCTTGACGTGACAGACTTCATTTGTTCATTTTCAAGAAAATATTTGCCAAATTCTCAAGTTGGCAAATGCCATCATCTGCAGTCCTCCTTTCCAGTAAATACTGGGTTGTGTGCTGGAGTCGTCAGTGCAGCTAGCCCACAGTCACATGAGAGCTTTTCCGCAGTCATTAGACTTCAGTGTTTAGCAGAAGTGTTTTGTGTATATGCCCTGTTTCTTCACACAGAAAATCTAGATCCAGATTAAAAATTAATATTTAACACTGCTCTGTGAGCCACATTCTGGTTTTTTTTTTAAGATAGTGCTGCTAAGAATTGAAATCAGGGCCTCATACACATCAGGCAAGTGTTAAGCCACTAAGCTTTAGGCCCACAATCTACCTTTAGAAAGGACTAATTTTTGTCTGTAAGCACACCATACCATCAGTAATAGTGTCAGGCCTTGGAGCCTCCCCTTGAGATGGATCCCAAGCTGGGCTGGTCACCGGACCACCTTTCTCTCAGTCTCCTCTCCATTTTTGTCCCCGTAGTTCTTTTCAACAGGAACAATTCTGGGTCAGAGTTTTCGGCAGTGGGATGGCAACCCCATCCCTCCACTTGATGTCTTTCTACTGGAGGTGGATTCTACCAGTTCCCTCTTCCCACTGTTGGGCATTTCATCTAAGGTTCCTCCCTTTGAGTTCTGAGAGTCTCTCACCTTCCAGGTACTTTCTAGAGGGTACCCCCACCCCCCACCCCTCAAAGTTGCATATTTCCATTCATTCTGCTGGTCCTCCGGGCTTCTCTCCTGTCCTCCCTCCCCCCACCATACCTGACCATGTTCCCCTTTTCCCTCCCTCCTCCCTTCTCCCACCCATGTCCCTCCCTCCCTCGGGCTCCAGGTGGGATTGAAGCATCCTCACTTGGGCCCTTCTGCTTGTTAACCTTGAGTTCTGTGGATTGTATCCTGGGTATTCTGTACTTTTTTGGGCTAATATCTAAATTTTATATCTTGTATGTGCATGTGTGTGTGCACAGCCCAGTGTATGCGTGCTTGCCTGTGACTATGTGCATATGAGTTCAGGAGTTCTAGGTGGCTGGAAGAAGGAGGTATCAGATCCCTTAGAAAAGAAGTCTGTGGCAAGCCACCTGATCCGAGCTGGGAACCAAACATGGATGACCCCCACAAGAGCAATGTGTGCTCTGAACTGCTGAGCCATCTCTCTGGTCCAGCATCTACCCCTTTCACTGCAAGTATGCAGCCAGAAAGAGTGCAATAACTACTAACACAGTGGTCCTACTGCCTGACTCTTGCCAGGGAGCCAGAATTCTTTTTTTTTTAAAAGATTTATTTATTTATTATATGTAAGTACATTGTAGCTGTCTTCAGACACCCCAGAAGAGGGCATCAGATCTCATTATGGATGGTTGTGAGCCACCATGTGGTTGCTGGAATTTGAACTCAGGACCTTCGGAAGAGCAGTCAGTGCTCTTAACCTCTGAACCATTTTGCCAGTCAGGGTGCCAGAATTCTTATTGTTTTACTATCAGTGCAAATGTAACACACTGAAACAGGCAAATAACATCTTAGAATTACTAAAAAAATGGCTTGACTTTACAGATTTTCTGAAGAGGTCTTCAGGCCTTCCAAATTATGTGACTGTATTTTGAATAATCCAGACATTTCTTGTTTCTCACCTGCACTTATACATCATTTCTACATTCTAGAAATAGTACCTTGTTCAGAAATTCACTTCTTCCTTATGCCACTGAGGTACTCAGTCATGTTCAAGTTTCTCCAACTGCCTCATATTTTTTCCCGTTTTTTTTAGTTTGATCAATATCCAAGTAAAACCAGGTCATACAAGCAGTAGCTCTTTCTAATAATACAAGCAATAGCCTTTTAAAGTCTTTTACCCAATTCACTGCCTTTCTTTACACCTTACCATTTGTATAATGAAGAGACAATGTCATTTCACCCAGAAGATTTTCTATCAACTTTTTCTGCTCATGTCCCTATGTCTTTAGCTTTCACTTATCACCCTATAAAATGGGAAGATAAATCTAGAGACTCAATGAGATTTAGATTCAATTTTCTTGAAAGAGTATTTATAACTGATGTTTTATCTGATTAGGAAGCAAAGATGTTTCCAGTTAGCTGTCCTTTTATGGTATAAGTAGCTGTTGGTGATCATGCTATAACAGTAGTTCACAAATTAATTTATTAGAAAAGGGTTTCATTCATTTGTTTTGTTGGGTTTTTTTGTTTTTGTTTTTGTTTTGGATTTGGGTTTGGTTTTTTGTTTTGTTTTGTTTTGTTCTTTTTGGGTGTCTGTGGTTGGGCCCAGGGCCTCAGGTTTGCTAAGCAAGGGTACTTACCACTGACTTCCACCCAGCCTGCCTCTCTCTCCTTTGTTACCTTCATTTCCTTTAGAAAGATAAACTTTCTGATGTTGACACTTCTTTCATGTGGCTACTGTGGGGTGAAGACAAAATGGAATCTCGATTGTACTCTTTATAACCAATTTTCAAGATATCTAGTTCCTTAGTGTCATCCAAAATTAATTTCTTAGTTATTTTCTGAATTTCTTAGCATCTTTATAAGCTTCTGCATATACTCATTTGTTTGTCAGAGACAGGCTCTTAGGAGGCCTTGGAGCTGTCCTTGTCCTTAACTACTGACCTTACTGTTTTCACTGGCAAGAGCTTTGAGACAGGCTCCAGGTCCCCAGCTAAAAAGCCTGGTTGTAAGATATCAAGGGACTTTTATGTATTTTCTTATCATGTAGGACAAACAGTTCTCAGTATGCTAACACATCTCTAATGTTGTGATTACTTAAATAGAACTTAATAAATGCACATTATTTTCTTACTATCTTGCCCTGGCTGCAGCTCACTATGTAGACCAGTCTGGTCTTCACCACATGACAATCCCCCTGCCTCTGCCTTCTGAGTTGCAGAGATTACTGGCATACAGTTACCATGCACAGCCTATTTTTAAGCCACTTAAAAGAATCCCTTTTTGAAGTATGTCAAAATATGTTCCAAGAATGGATTCCTGTGAGAAGAATTCTGAGTGCTTATGAGAAAACTCCAAGGAAACAAGCCAAGAGTCTCATGACCTCAGTTTCTTCAAAAACACAGAATTATTCTTAGAATGTGCTTTCATGCCTCTCCCAGGTATAGCTGACATCATTCATTACAACTGACTATAGCAGTGTCTCTCAACCCTTTAATACAGTTCCTCATGCTGTTAGTGAACCCTAATCAAAAACTATTTTCGTTACTACTTCATAACTGTAATTTTGCTACTTTTATGAATGGTAATGTAAATATCTGTGACTTCTAATGGTCTTAGGTGACTCCTGTGAAAAGATTGTTGGACTCCAAAGGGGTCATAATTCATAGGTTGAGAACCACTGTTACTGTAAATGTGTCCATGGAAAAACATGCTTTTGCCACATGCTGCTGTCTGTCACATGCGACTTGTCCTTGAGATTGTGCATTTTATTTGTGTGACTCCTCTTAACCCTCAGAATATAAATTGTCGGATGCTCTGAACTTTCTCATTCACCAGCCCCATTCTCCCAGGTCCCAACACCTCTGTAACAATAAACAAAGTTCATCTTTAAGATTTTTGAAATGGAATCATCCTTAATCCTTTCTTCTTTTAGTTCACAGTATATTTTCCATGTATTGAAATAGTAAATTTATGTATTCATTTCAGTTTTGTATGTATCTATCATCTATCTATCTATCTACCTATCTATATATCTATTTTTAAGATTTATTTTTTATTTATGTTTGTCATGTGTGTGCAGATGCTCTCAGAAGCCAGAAGATGGCATGAGATATAGAACTGGAGGTCCTGAAGGTTGTGAGCCAGCAACTGAGGGTGCTGGAACTGAACTCAGATCCTTTGGAAGAACAACAAGTGCTCTTTAACTGCTGAGCCATCTCTCCAGCTCCTGTAAATCCTTTAAGGATAAAATTATAGGTTGGTAAAATAGCTTAGGTTAAGGCACTTGCTGCCAAGCTGAATGACCTGAGTTTGATCCCTAGGGCACACACAATGGAAGGCGAGAACTGACCCCCTAAGATTGTCCTCTTTGGCCCACATACATGACTGCACACACACACACACACACACACACACACACACTAAATATAATTTGCTTTAAAAAAACCCATACAATTATAATAAATGTGACTTGAGCTTAACTTGAGTGTACCCTTCTCCTTCAATGTCAAAAGGCCAACATTTTGATAACTGTCATTTTATGAGTCGTTTATTTAAGAACCTTTATTTCAGCCGGGCGGTGGTGGCGCACGCCTTTAATCCCAGCACTTGGGAGGCAGAGGCAGGAGGATTTCTGAGTTCGAGGCCAGCCTGGTGTAAAAAGTGAGTTCCAGGACAGCCAGCTCTACACAGAGAAACCCTGTCTCCAAAAACCAAAAAAAAAGAAAAAAAAAAAGAACCTTTCTTTCTTATTCTAGATACAATAGATGGTGGGCCTGAAAGTTTTTTTTGTTTGTTGTTGTTGGTTTTTTTTTAATTTCATATACCTACTGTCCCATGCATGGAGTATTACATACATAATGGGTAATTAGAACTTGTTTAGTTAAATTGAAATGAACCCTGTTTGTTTTGCATCTCTGAAGGATTGTGTGCCTTTATTGTCTGATATTAGTATCTTTGAAACTGTTACTCTCTGTATATCATCTGGTCTTTTTCCTTTGGTTCAGGTGGGAGGGGCAGCTTGTTCCTTACTACTCTATTTTAACTAGATTCAGAAACTCCCAAGCTCTGCTTTTAATGGCCACTGTGCATTTCGACAGGAGGAAGTTCTACGAATCTATATCTGATAGCCTCTGGTATAGTCACGCTTTAAACTGAAGGTGACTGTTGTTAGGTTTGTCCGATTAATACTTCTTAAATCTACAGAACAATGTAACAGTTTGTTGTTAGCAGTGATTTACAGATTATTTGGGCCAGGCTTCTGAGCTCAGGGGACTCCTCGAAAGTGCCAGTGACATTCTTAAAGCATAGGGGCCATTGACAGGTCGCAGAAGTTTCCACTCTTGCCTTGTAGTGTTTCCTGTCCCGTTATCATCTGGGTAAGACTGCAGTTAGACGTACTAACAATCATAATCATGTGTAGTGCTCCCTTACTTGGGTACTGTGAACTGAAAGTTCATCTCTGGAATGCGAAAACCTTCCTGGTCAGATTGAGACATATTATGTGTTTTTTTATTTTAGCCTTGAGAATTTATTTGAAATTGGAAGGGGGAGCCGTTACTATTTAACTTAAATGAGGAAGTAAAAAAAGAACAGAAATTACATCAAGGGACAGCAAGAGCTTAAAGAATGTTGAAAATGACCATAGATTGACCAATGCTTTTTAAGCATTTGTAATGGGTAATGGAAAGAAGGAGTAGATAAAGTATTTACCTTTTTTGTTGGGTATGGTGGCTTGTGCTTTTAATCTTCGCATCTGGGAGGCAGAGGCAAATGGATCTCTATGAGTTCTAGGCCAGCCTGGTCTACATAGTGAGTTCTAGGACAGCCATGGCTATTAAAACAAGTTGAATTTAATAACTACTTATTTTCTCAATTTTATACTAATTAGGCACATACTACTGCCACTCTAAGCTTTTAATTGGTGTGGTATTTAGAGTTTCATTATCATAATATGCCAGTAATGGAAAATAGAGAATCTTGTTGCTGGTAACTGTAGTTGGATATGGAATTTTAGCTAGATATTAAAATATTGAGATATTGAATCAGATTTTCTACCTGCAATTTCTGGGTTCTGGGGACATTTGCTAAGCAGCTTACATTTTAGTTTTGGAGATAAATATTATGAATAATAGAAAACAGTATAAGGTAGCTCAGCTAAGTGCCATGTTGAACATTGCAGTTTATATCTGTCAGCTAAGTCAGTTGTATCTGGACAAAAGGATACTCTGAGCCAAGGGACAGTGGTGGGCCTATGGGCTGTAAAGGATCCAGTCTGTCAGTCCCCATGTATATATAAGAGAGAAGCAAGGGACTTGCCAGGAAGTAGACTAGAGTCAGTGGAGAACTTGAGTTCTAGGAATGTGTGCTTTCTACAAAGATGGCAGTGAAAGTGGAAAAGGTTATGGAAGAGACTGAAAGGGGGACACTGAGGATCTAGGGACCTCAAGGAAGATAGGACAAAGGCTTGACCTCGTACAAGAGTATCCCCCTTATCACCACACACAGGCAGTTTGGGAAACAGCCTGAATGGGCTGACACCTCGCCATCATAGACCCTCAGAAGCTGCTCGTTCCCTCTTGTTCCGTTCCGATTTTATGCCTCACTTATTTTATGACCACTGATGGACCAGCCCTTCTAGTTTTCCAGAGTAGACAAACTCTGGAAGGACATTTAGAGATTATGAGGCCTGTGGTGATCATAAAAAGAGAAATGGGTAAAAGATATGTTCTATGGGGGATGTGGTGAGGTGTGGGGGAAGGGGAAGTCTTAGCAGGCCCATGCCAAGGCATCCACCAGCCACACAATGGTATAGCATAGAATAGAGTTTACTCAGGGCATGGGGAGGGGAGTTAAGAGGATACTAGAGGCAGAGAAAGGCAGAGAGAAGGAGAGAGTACAGAAGTAGAGGCCGGCCATGACTACGTGGAGAGAGGGGGGAAAGGGGATGGGGAAGGGAGTGGGGGAAGGGAAGAGCCCAAGAGGGCAAGAGAGAACAAGAGAGCAAGAGAGGCCAGAAGCAAGAGAGGGGAGAGGGGAGTGGGGAGAGAGGGGGAGCAAGGGGGCAAGAGGCAAGAGAGAGGAGAGAGAGGAGAGAGAGAGAGAGAGAGAGAGAGAGAGAGAGAGAGAGAGAGAGAGAGAGAGAGAGACCTACCTGGCTGTTGCCAGGTAACTGTGGGGCGGGGCATACCTGGATGTTGCCAGGTAACTGTGGGGGTGGAGTCCAGACAGAACCAACAAGGCCACCTTCATTTGACTCATATGCAAATTGAGGACTTTATTTTTGTGACTTCCCTGTGGGAGGAGGTATTGCTTTCTCCAGTTCTTGCTGTAGTGGTCATTGTGCATCCCTTTCTGTTTTGGTAAAGTGAGCCTTGGGTTTCCCTGCCTTAATCACTTGCTATCCATCAAAGGTAGATAGATGTTTTCGTAGTTAAAACAACTCAAGTGCTCTTGCTTTCTTTTATCCACATACCTAATTCCAAACCATGAAGTAACACTGTGGACATTCATGCCGCCATAAAAAGAAAATTACGTTTGGGAGGGAGCACCCGGGCTGTGATTTGAGGACAGAGAACTCATTTTGCTTGTATGATGCTCTAGGTTCAGTCCCCAGTGCTGAAAAGTAAAAGCGACTTACAGATCTTAATGGGCTGTTCTAGAATTAAGCCACTTTCTCCATAAAAGAAAGGGGATGTTCGTTCCAGTGAGCCCAGTAGAAGACACTGGTTTTATAGACAGAGCAGAGTGGAAGAAAGGGAGTCACAGAAAAGGTGATTCCTTATTTGTGAATTTGCTTTCCTCATGTGGTGGGGAGAGAGAAACCAGACAATAGAAAAGTAACCGCTTGGTTAACGGCAGATTACTTAAGGTTGTTTTAAAAACAACAGCTAAAGGTTTAAATGATCAAAGGATTATTGGGCTATTCAGGATAGTTCTGTATTTTTCATTCCCCTATCCAAAAAAATGATATGATTTTAGCTCCATGGGACGTCAGTGAGTACAATTTGATTTTTAGTCCAGACTGCTGTTGCCTGTACAGGACCTTAGTACAAGAAAAGTCTCCGATAGGGTTTTGTTTTTTTTTTTTGGTTTTTCGAGACAGGGTTTCTCTGTGTAGCCCTGGCTGTCCTGGAACTCACTTTGTAGACCAGGCTGGCCTCGAACTCAGAAATCCTCCTGCCTCTGCCTCCCAAGTGCTGGGATTAAAGGCGTGCGCCACCACCGCCCGGCTTTTTTTTTTTTTAACTCTGCCAAACTTGGCCTGGGTGTGACAGCTCTGCTCTCCTAAAATGTGACTGAGAGAGGGGAAATGATTATAATTTAAGCTGGGGGTGAGAATTCTTGCCCATAATTCCTTCCTGCCCTCCCTTCCTCACTCCAACCTTTACTTCTCTCCCTTAACCCCCTTGCTCTCTCCATGGTCTCCAGGGTGGCCTTGAATTGGCTATGTTGCAGAGGATGATGTGAATCTGATCCCTTTGCCTGCCCCTCTCGTGCCCACTTTATCCATCCGCCAGCATCTATCTATCCATCTGTCTGTCTGTCTATTGGCAGGGTCACATGTCCAGTTTGGCCTCACAGGTATGCCTTGGCCTCTCTTGCAGACTAAGTGTGAACAGCAGTCCTTCTTATAATTTTTAAAAGGAATTAGGAGGGCCTGAGATGGAGGTTAGTACCGGAATGTGCCTTGTGAAAGCTCATCTCAGCTGGACCTGGGAGAGAGTGCTTGTCTTTGCCATCTCAAGCCTTTTTCTTCACTTTCTTCTTTTCCCTCTCCCAAGTCCTCCCCAACATTCCCAGGTTCTACCCCCACTCAGGCTTTATTTACTTAGGACCTCCCCGGATGGGATCGGCGTAAACCTTTGTCAGGCGCCAGGTGACTGGCAGGGGGCGGGCATGGATGTGGGCGGGGCGCCGCTGTGGGTGGGACGCCCGCCGGCAGGCGCCCTGGGGACAGGTGGAGAGGCCCGCTGGGATCGGGTGGTGCCGCAGAGTGGCGCTTCCAGCTTGCCTCGCGCAAGGGCAGGGTCGCCGAAGGTAAGTGTGCACGCCTCGGAGCGCGGGGCGAGGGGGGGACCGGGTGGGCCCTCGCGGGACTGGACGCAGACCACTCACCGGTTCCGCTGAAGCTGCGGCGCTGGCCACCGCACTCGCTCCGGAGGGAGGAGGCTTGAGTGCACGCGCACTCTTCACAAGCCCTTGGAAACCTCAGGTGGTGTGCAGTTTTTAATGTTCCTTAAAATGCATGGATGGTGCTTGGATCTGGACGTAGACTTTGGTTGCCTGCCGGAATGGAGATGTGTGACTAATAAGGACGCCAGGGCGCCAGGGTTCCAGGAGGGAGCATGACTTGGAGATTAGCGGGCGGGCTTCTAAGTTGGAACGCTTGAGCTTTTGGTGTACTTATTAACCAAAAAACTTGAGCAGTTTGCTCAGCTTGTATGCGCCATGGTTTTCGTTTATAACGATGGTGCTGGTTCTTGTAATCTTATGGAATTGTAAAGATTGGGTTAATACCTAGTGCCTGGCAACGAATGTTGGTTATTTTCGCTTTGCATTCTGATGAGCCTGAATCTCTTAGGTTGTCATTTCTGGGAATCCAGTCTCCTAGAACTGTTGTCTGAAATGCTTGGGAGATTCCTTTGAGACAGTTTGTGAACTGAGTCCTAAAGGTTCTTTTCTCTAGTACTAAGGGTACTCTGAGCTGTTCATCACTTTATTCCAAACCAATTCCTCCCTAAATGTTACAAATATCTCTCTTTTTCTTCTGTTGGTGCTTGGGCTGGAAACACCCATCCTCCCCCAGCACATGCTCTGCCCATGAATTACACCCCCGAACTCATAAATAGTTTTGAAGACTATTCTAAAGGAAGGATGTAAGAAAATACTTTTAGGGTGAGTGTCATTTCACTTAGGGAGTCGGGGTAGATTTCTTTAAAAACATTTCTTTTAATGGAAAACTTTGGCTTTTTGGGGTGAGCGCTTATTTTGTACTATACTATTGCAAAAGTGCATCAACCAGCCTTCAAAATAGGTAAGCAGATGTCATCTGAGCAATAGCTTGCCACATAGCAACAGGTTCAAAAGAAACATGGAAGCTGGATGTGGTTACAAGCCCATGCTTTTAACTTCTGCACTCAGGAGCCAGAGGCAGGAGGATTGCTGAAAGTCCAAAGCCAGACTGGGCTTCATAGTAACCTTGAAGGCTAGACCTTGTCTCAATAGTTGGCAAATAAGTAAATAAATAAAATCTGAAGAGCCAGTCCTGTTAGTCTTTACAGATGAGGATGTATCTAAAGACCCAGAACCCATAAATGGCAGAGCTTACAACTCAGCTCTGCTGATCAACAAATTTCAAAAGCAAAGGGCTATGGGAGTTATTGTTTTTATTTCTGACAGTTTTATGATGCTGAGCGTTTCTTCACTCAGCAACATCCTGCTTGGTAGTTTAATTGCATGATTCATAATCATTCTGCAGCACCTTTGATTTAAATCACAAGTCTGGAAGTTGCATCAATTATTGCTTTGAGAACAAGATGATTGTCTTAAGCTTTGTACAAACATGTTCCAACAGTGCGTTGTTTTTGTTTTTTTCAAAATGCAGCCCATTTCTCTGTGTGCAGAAGGCATGAATGACATAAATAAACTGACCTTGTACAGTTTGTTATCACTGTGTTATGGTGAAGTTTCCTTGATTGGGTAGAATACTGTCAGGAAGCGATACCCGGAACACTAGCCCTGAAATGTGGATGGATGGGTTATGTGGCAATGCAGCTGGTGACTTCAAAAGAGTAAAATGATTGTGAGATACTGGTGTGTAAGTTGCTGACTTCCTGGCGTTGTGCATTGCACCCTCCCTCACCTCTGGGTGTTTGTTCAGATGTTTCCTTCTTAAACTTGCACACAACCCCATACTTCCTATAATATATACTTAGTAGGTATAATTAGTCATCTGCTTTCTGCCTCTAGAGGTTCCACGTGGCTGAGGGTGCTTCCTCTTGTGTTCCCTGCGGAATCCCTAGTGCCTGGAAACAGTGCTTGGCCCAAGAAGGTATTGACTGTGTAGCTTTGCACCGATATTTGTAGCACAACTAATAATTAAGCTAATGCACCAACACTTTGCGTTACTTGCCTGTTCCCTCTATTTTCAGTTCTTTCTCCTTGTTGCCCAGGAATGAAACCTTGAAACTGAGTTTAATTCTCCCATACCTTGCACTCTACAGGCAAATAGCCAAGTTTTTTCACCGGTTTTTTTTTCACCAAACAAGCCACTACATCCTTGTAAAGCCCTCTTCATTTGTCCCTTCTAATGCATCTACAGTCCTTCAGTTCCGCATTGAAGGCTTTCGCGTCTTCATTCTTCTTCCTCCCACTTGGTGATCTCAAACACCTTTTTGCAGCCTGTATCTCCTACAGATAAAAGCAGTGATCCCAACTTAGGCTTTCAAATATAAAATGAAGTAGGGTTCCAGTTACTGTGTAAACCCTTAGATTGGTATTGATTGCTTTGTGACAGTTCTGTTCTTATTAATGACTTGGCTGCTTTTTCCAGTGTGAGCAGGCATTTTTGACGAACTGACCTACTGGCTATCCTGTTTGTGCTGAAGATCTCTGGTAAAGAATAAGAGTGCTTATCCTGCACCTGCACCCCACCCCTCCCATGCTGCTGCACCCCAGATGCTGGATGAGGTTAGTTGGAGTTGGCTTGCTCTTTCTCAGAAATTCATCAGTCCTCCTTGCCTTGTGATTCTGTTAATCTGTTGCTGTATCTAAACAGAAGGACATGGACTACACATACAGAAGTCCCATATATTTTATGTCTTTACATTTTTCCAGTTACCCTTAAGAGAAACATGAGGCCCATGTATCTGCTCTTTAAGTAAATGTGAACTCAAGTTCTACTAGACCTTCAGATCATTAAAGATGGAGCTTCACAGCATGTTGTTTTGAGAGTAGGGACTTAGAAAGATGGTAGGGAAATTGAGTAGGAAGTAAAAAGATAGAGATGAAAACATTGAGTCTAGGTTTTTAAGGGACTAGGTGTAGAAAAAGCAGTATACTTGATGCATAACAGATAGGCAGATGTTTATAAAAATGTGTAATGGCCTCACGAGGGAAGGTGTCAGGACGAGAAAGTGCATAGAGCAACATCTGCAGCTTTGGATTTTCTTGTGGAGTATATTCCTAAGCAGTGTTTTGTTTTTATATCTCCAGGCACACGTAGTCCTGCTTCTCCGCTTTGTTTTCTGAGCTGGAGAGGACTGAACATTCTCTTCTTCTGTTTGGCTCTGACTTCACACAATGTAATTTCTCTCGGTGTCTGTCTCCTCCCCACCCTCAGATACAGTCTGTGTAGTCTAGGCTGGCCTTGAAGTTATAGTCCTACTTCAGCTCAGCCTCTTTGAATGCTGAGATTACAGGCACACCATGCCTGGCCTCATTGTTTTTAATCTTAAAATATGTTCATACCTCTTTCTTCCTTTGTTTTCTTGTATGTGTGGAAAAGATACACCTCAGAGGTTTTTTTTGTTTTGTTTTGTTTTGTTTTTTTGGTTTTTCTAGACAGGGTTTCTCTGTGTAGCCCTGGCTGTCCTGGAAATCACTCTGTAGACCAGGCTGGCCTTGAACTCAGAAATCCGCCTGCCTCTGCCTCCCAAGTGCTGGGATTAAAGGCGTATGTCACCACTGCCTGGCCACCTCAGAATTTTTATTTTGTGGGAGGTATTGATAAAGCTTATGCCTTTTGTTTAATACAGCATTTGGTTTAGCAAAGTTTTTTATAATTACATTAAAAATGTCTCTGTACATATTCAATTGAGGCATGGTTTTTATTTTACTTGTGATGCTTTCAGATATAAATTTGATTGAAGACTTTATTCAAAAATCTGAGATAGGAAGATCTGAAGTTTGAGGCCAGCCTAAGACCCTATCTCTTTTTTCTCTTTTTTACAGAACATCAAACATTTCTGCTATTCAGTGTTTATCTATTTTTCTATTGCATCCCAAACTGAGCTGTTTTTTTTTTCCGTGTTGGGGTATACATTATTCTAACTTTGTTCTTGTGTTTAAATATGTAGCCAGGCATAGCTCTGAATTTCTTCTATCATTCCTAGAATGAAACTTGTAGTTACTAATACAGAAAAGAGTTACTAGGGAAAACTATATATAAAGGTCTTGATTTTAGACATTTTATAACTTTTAAGTTAAAATTTTATGTGTTGCTTTTGCTAGTGGTATAGTTAGTGGTATAGGACTTGAATCATGTACTATAATTTCATTAACTCTTATAATTTAGATATGTAATTGATTATAATTAGTGTGCTTTAGGGAGTATCTTCAAATGTGATAACCAATAAAGCTTACTTTCAGGAGAAATTTTAAAAGCAAATACTTGGTTTTGGAGTAAAATTTGCTTTATTGAAAAGACATAAGCACCTGTGTTTATCCAAATGCTCCTTGTTTTTGAGATGCCTTTGTTAAGAGTGTTACAAATAACAGCAGAAGCACAGACCAATGAGACATCCCCAGCACACAGGAAACACCATGCAAGTAAATCTGTTTCGAGGGATTAAGATACCATAACCTAGTGGTGTGTATAATGAAGGGGGTGATGGAGTGAAGAGGGGAAAGTGATGGTCCAGAAGACTGAGGAAGCAGTTATGAGGCTCTGGTTACGGTCTGAGTGTATCTAAGATTTAACCACTAACTATGTGGGAGGAGAGCAGTAGAGGCTGGATTAGAATGGAAGCAGAGATAGCAGGTTGAAGTCTTCTCTGGTAATTGTTGAATTTCTGTGGTTCATATAGAGGTGGGGGGGGGTATGCACACTATCTATCTGAAATCTTCCAGTTTGCACAGTCACTAACCAGGTTTACCTTAGACCTCCCACTCTTAACAGTGGTCGGTTGCTGTCCTCCTGGTGTGTCCTTGAAGTCCTTCTGTGTGTGTTCACATCAGCCTGCAAGATGTGCTCAGAATGAGCATCTGAACAGAATGGCTTAGAATAACAGAGCAGTCCCACTGAAATTGGGACCCCAAAATACAGGGACCTTGGGAGGCTGAGAGGGACACCTTGCCACCACTGTGAAAGTTATCCTGTGGGTTCTGAATCAAGTGGGGGATGTGTACCATGGAGAACTTTAGAACCTTCCTCCTTATCTGGTAGCTCTGATTCTAGTAAGGAATACAAAGGGCCCTTAGTGGCTGCTTTGCCTCCTCACTCTTTCCCCTCCCTACCTGTCCTTAGTTAAATAGTTTCAAGGAGTAGGCGGGCTCACATGACTTCCGCTGAGGCTCTCGGATCATTCTCAAATTGATAGGTGCAGACTTCTCATTGTTAGTTCCAACTATTATCAATTTTCATTATCAAAAATCAGGGTGAATAAAGATGCCTCTAAGAAACAGTAACAAGTTTAGGAAAAATTGAGACAGCTCAGTGATTACAGGACAGGGAACAAAAAGAGGGTGGAACAGACATTGGAGGAAGGATACTGTTAGCAGGGAAAACAGGAAAGGTTGTAACTGATTCATCCTGTGAGCCCCCGGAAAGGGAGAAGGTTACTATGTATCTTTCATCAGGATTCTGTTAGATTTTAAAATCTGTTTTGCGCCAACATAATTTTCAGATGAGACAAAGACTTGCTTTGTTTCTGTAGAGACGTTTCAAAATGTTTGGAGCCAGCATCTTTAGAGGGGGAAGTAAATAAGTGTAGATTTATATGCTTCTTCAGTAGACTTACAAGTAACTAGTTGGTTTGGGGTTAGAATTTCCTGGGAAGGTGCTTTAAATGTAATTATAAAAGCCACTCATCTTGTTTCCTACTTAGGAGTACTCCCCTCCCCTGCCCCCAATTTTCTATGTAAATAGGATATGGTTGTTTTTTTTTTTTTTTTTTTTTTTTGGTTTTTTGAGACAGGGTTTCTCTGTGTAGCCCTGGCTGTCCTGGAACTCACTCTGTAGTCCAGACTGGCCTCGAACTCAGAAATCCTCCTGCCTCTGCCTTCCAAGTGCTGGGATTAAAGGCGTGCGCCACCACCGCCCGGCTTGGTTGTATTTTTTAAAGTCTCTCACTCTCCCTGTGTCAAATAGTCTTCCTAGTATGTACAGAGATTTCCCATTTGTTCCCATAACCCTTCCACATACCCTTGCATTATTATCATCTCCCAGCACAGTGGTCACTTACCAGTCGATGAACCAGTCTGAATCACCCAAAGTGGATAGTTTACATTCCGGCTTCTCTCTTGGTGTACATTGTATGAATATGGACAAGTTTTAATTCTGCATTCCCCTGTTTGGATCATACAGATTATACTTTTCCATCCTGTACTTCGCCTTTCTCTTTGCACATGGCTGCCCTTGCAGCCTCTGATCTTTTATTGTCCAGCAGCTCTGCCTTGACTCTAATTTCAGAGAGATGAGATCTCACAGAATGGAGCCTTTTCAGACTTGCTTCTCTTAGTGCTGTGTGTTTAAGGTCGTCGCTGTGTCTCTCTTTGACTTAAGTGCTTGTTCTTCTTAATACCACTGTCTATATGTATCATAGTTTGTTAATCTGCTCACCCACCTACGAAGCATATCTTGATTGCCTCTTAGCTTGGGCAGTTATGAATAAAGCTGTATTGACATCCATGAACAGGTTCTTGTGTGTGTGTGTGTGTGTGTGTGTGTGTGTGTGTGTCTGTGGATGTAAATTTTAACTTTGTTTGGTTTTGTTTTTTTTTCTTTAATGAGGTAGTTTATTAATCTAGCATTCTTTGTTCTCATCTTGCAGGCAGCTGCCGCCTGCCTGGTGATTCTTTCCCAATCCCTCTCTCCTAAGGGATTAGCTTGTGGCCTCCATCTTGCTTCTTGTGTACCATTTCCAGCTCCTGGGTGTCCTTTCTCTTGGTTGGGGAGCCAGCTCTAGCCTGCCCGGAAGGCATAGGTGCTGTCCCGGAGGTAGTAGCTCGTGCACGGAACAAGCTTTCATCGTAGGAGAAAGCTCTTTATGCTTAGTCAGCTTGAGTGCCGCCCATTTGGGGATTCTCGGCTTCCTGGACTTTCTGACGAAGGCTGCCAGAGCTGACAAATGACTACTGGCTTGTGTCTTTTACAGTAATATCAGGCATTGTGCAGCCACCATGCAGCCAGCTAGGGAAAAAAAGGTTTGTCATTCTCATTATTAAGGATTTATTTCTCTGTGTGTGGTGTCTGTGCACATGTGTGTGCAGCATCTATGGAGGCCAGAAGTGGATTTCAGATCTCCCGGAACGGAAGGTATGGGCAGTTATTAGTAGCCCAGCATAAGTCCTAGAAACTGAGCTCAGGTTCTCTACAAGAGCAAGTGTTTTAAACTACCATGTTTTAGTTTTGTAAGACTCCATTAGAGAGTATCTTCCAAAGTGACTTTACTGTTTTACTATCCCACCCATAGAGAATGGGAGTTCCTGGTGCTCCTTTGATGGCCTAAGTTTTCTGGATATTGGCCATTCTAATAGACATGTATCTCTTACCTCTTCTCCTTCCCTTCCCCCCTCCTCTGTAGTAGGGATTGAGTACAGGGCCTTGAGTGTGGTAGGCAAGCATCTTATCTCAGCAGTATCCCTAGAATCTCTTGTTTTAATTTATGTCTTTCTGATGACACATTGTGCTTATTTGCCACCTGTATATTTTCTTTTTTTTTTAATTATCTTTGTCTGTCTCTGTGTTTGGTGGGGAAGCAGTTGTGTACCACACTGTACATGTGGAGCTCAGACGACCATGTATGTATCCCACCATATAGGTCCCAGAAATGGAAGACAGGTTGTGCAATCATGAGACTTGGTGGTAAGTCTGGTTGACCTATGTGTAATTCTTATGTGATGAGATTGTATGTTAAGGTCTTTGGCCAGTTTTTAAATTGTGTTTTTAAAAAACTCCTTTTTAGGCACTCTGTGAATATGTTAGGCAATGTTCTTTTACTGAATAGCTTTTGCAGATACTTTCTCCCAGTCTGTGGCTTACCTTCTCAATGTCTTCATATTCTTTGGATGCTGCCTGTGGTGTTGTATCTACAGAGTCCTCACTGTATCAGAGCCCATCTAGGTCTCTAGGTTATCTTCCAGGACTTTTCTAGTTTTGCATTATATGTGCATGGGCTTTCTTTATTATCAGCCTGGGTCTTTTAGCTCCTACCTTTGGGAATCATTGTTCTCAAATCCTGATTCCCAGTTCTGCCATGCTGCAAACACTCACAACTCTTCCAGGCTTAATCTATATCCTTAATAGGACTCTCTGTCTCTGTCTCTCTGCTTTATTAATAATATATACTGACAGTTCTTGAGTATGTCTGCTTTCAAATATGGTATGGTTTGCTAGGCCGTACTGAACCAGTCTTTAAGATTCATGACGAAATAGGCTTTAAAGAGCAGGGAGGGCGGAGTGGGGGTTTGTTTTCTCAGTGACCTTGAACTTCTGATCTTCCTACCTCTGCCACTTGAGGGCTAGAATTACAGGGATGCACCACCAGTTTAGTGGTGGCAGGAATTGAACCCAGGGTTCCACACAGGCTGGGTAAGTACTCTGCCTGCTGAATCACATCCCCTGAACTGTTCTTACCCTCTTAGAGGTAAAAGTAGAACAACCTTTTGATCTTGATCTCAAACAAAACAGAGAGGGCCAGGACAAACATAGTGTATAGGAGGCAAGAAAATGGAGGCAGTGCTAAAAGGAAAATTCTTTAAAAATCATTTAATTTTAAATGAATGTCCGTGTATTTAAGCAGTATTTAGATGAACAAAATTCTAACATAGAATTTACACTTTTGTTGTTGTTGTTTTGTTTGGTTGGTTTATTTGCTTTTTGTTTGGTTGGGGTTTTTTTGTTTGTTTTTTTGAGACACGTTTTCTCTTGTAACCCTGACTGTCCTTGAACTCACTCTATAGACCAGGCTGGTTTCAAACTCTTAAGATCCATCCATATGTCTCTACCTCCTGAGTACTGAGTACTGGGATTAAAGTCGTACACCACCACCGCCTGGCCAGAAGTTGAACATTTTTCTACTCTAGTGTTTTACCCATATGTACATAATCTAGGATAAAATCTTTAAAATAATAAAAAGATAAACTACCTCTCTTTTACTGAAAATATCTTTTTGCTTTACCCTACTTTTTACAATCTTTAATGATTTTATTGAGAATATCATGTATACATAGTGTCTTTCGATCATATCCATATCCTTTCCCCCTCCAACTTTTCCTAGGACTCTTTCAAACACATTCCCCTCCTAACTTCATGGATTTGTTTTGTTTTAATAATGCACTAAGTACAATGAGCGCTACCTAATATGCACACGAATGTGTGACTGTCCATACTCCAGTGGGCCATACCACCAAAGAAAAATGGCTGTGTCTCAACATTTATCAGCTGTTAATAGCTCCTCAGCTATGGGTGGGGCCTCATGAGCTCCTCCCATCCATACTGAAGTGTTGATTGGCTTGGTCTTGTTCACAGCTCCTCCCGCATACATGCTGAAGTATTGACTGGCTTGTTCAGGCCTTATGCATGTAACTAGGGCTGCTGTGGGCTCATGAGCACAACAACATTATGTCCAGAAGACAGCATTTCATCTCTTCCCTATCTACCAGCTCCCAATTCTTATATTCTTTTGCCTCCTCTTTTGTGATGTTCTTTGAGTATATTTTGGTAGGGGTTGATCTGGATGTCCATTTAGGGCTGATCATTCAGCACCTTGACGAACTGTGAGAATCTGCATTAGCTTCTGCCCACTGAACACAGGAGTTTCTCTGACCAAGGCTGACAGCTATCTGTGAACATAAGTGGAAATATTTAGAAAGTATTTTGATAACATGCCTACTTAACAAAGCAACAATAGTTCCTCACCTAGGACCAGTGACGCCCTAAGTCGGGGGTTTTGGCCAGAATTACAGAACTGCAGCCTATTCTGTACAAAGCTCTTGGTATATTGGCATGTTTGGCTGTTTTCAGAGTAGAAGGGAGGCGTCTTGACAGTACTTTCTCATCTCTGACCCCTCCAGGAGGCAGACTTGGGAATGGGCCTTTTCTCTTAAGGTTTGCTTTCTGGAACTTGGTTGCCTTCTAGATACCTGGGACTTTTCTCAACTCTGAATCTCCAAAGATGATACAGTAGAGCCAGAGTACAAAGGGGCTTGAGAAACTGAGAGATGTGGTAGGTGGTCTATACTCTTAAATCAGGGTACTATGACTCTTAGCTGTGTGATTAAAGCCTAGCTTTCTTCCCCCTCTATAAGATGGGCGTAATGATATTTGCCTCAGAAGTTGCTGCGGGGATTGGGTATTGTGTTAGCTGTGAGGACTCACAGTTCCTAGTTAACAGTTCCTACATTAGTGTCCAGTAAACACCAGTTCCTTTATGAGTGTGCACATATATATGGAGGCTAGAGGCTGAGGCTGAGGGTCTTCTTCAGTCATTTTCCACTGGGTTTATTGAGGTAAGGCCTGACGGCTGAAACAGAGCTCATTGAACCTGACTGTAACCAGCCTGGGATCAGATCTCTGTCTCTGAAACACTGAGAATACACTCAGGTCACTACTCCCTCCTTCATTTGAATAGTGCTGGGACTCATCTCAGGTCTTCACACTTAGGGGTTATTATCCACAGATTGTTTTAGCACTAACACTGGATCAGATATTTTTTGCTGTGTGGCACACATACCCCCCCCCCCCCCACGAGTGTAGACCACTAGAAATGTCTTCGGCTGTTGCTGAATTGCTCCTAGGTGAGAGCTGCTATGTTTACTAGCCGCTGCATTCCGCTGCTGTATCCACTGTCCCTCTTCAGACCTGGCTGGCCTCTGACAGTTCTTCTTTCCTGACCCATTTCTTTGTGTCTTGTTGGACGTGCCTGCAGTGAGGATGAGTGGATAGTAAGCTTACTTTTTCTGCTGTGAATTAGCATCTAATGACTCAGTCTCAATGGAGCCATGTCTCATATGCCAGGGCAGGTCAGCTGCCTCCAAGAACAACTGCAGGATGATCTTCAGTCCTGCTGGTAGAGCGAAGACAAATCCCTTTTCTGTTGTTATTATTATTACTATTATTGTTTCTATTATCTGAAAAGCTAATACAATTGAACTTCCCCAAAACATCCCATTTAGTCCCACGTGGCCAGAACAGCTGTTCCTGTTCTCCCTCCACCCACCCCCCCGCCCCTTTTTTGGACAGCCCTCTTCATTCTGCTCTGTTTAGTGTGTGATCAGAGGACACTTCTGTAGAATTTTGATTGCTTGGCTTTTATGGAATAAATAAAAAATTAAATTTCTAGTAAAATTAATGTCACTTTCTCCTAATTCTATTTTTGACTACTTAAATGTAAGTTCATGAAAGACAGGTATAGCGGCATGCTCCTGGGGGGCCCAGCTACTTAGGAGGCTGAGGTAGGTAGGACCATTCAAGCCCAGGAGTTCAAGCAGCATAGCAAAATCCTGTCTCAAACCAAAATAGAAAACCAAAACTTCACAAATATTCTCCATTATTCCTGAAGACTCTGTAGACTTGTATATATGTATTGATGAGACAGTGATACATGGATAAAAATCTCCAACATCCGACCATCTTGGTTTAAATCCTGTAACCTAACACTTATCTCTGCACATAAACTTGGGCCATCCAGACCCGCCCCAAATCAGTTTTGCCTTTACTATACCAAGTGGAATGCTGTTGTACATACATACCTTGTTTGGTTTGGTTTGGTTTGGTTTGGTGACTCAAATAGTGCCATGTTCATTTCCTAGTCCTGTTTTCAGTCTCTTGGATGCACACAGTTGTCCCATCTCTTCCCAGGCGGAGTACCAAACCAAGAACCAGGTGGGCAGTAGCTGTTGGTAAACGCTAAGGGGCAGCGGCTTTCACTCTTCTCCTGACACCTCAAACATCCTTACCTCCTGCGTCATTTCTATCTCTGTTGAGTGTGATAAGGCGGAGGCTCAGGGGCTAGGGCAGCTTCCATCTTTACAGCACCTTTTTATAGCATAGGTGTCAATAAAAACTGGCAGTCCTTCTGGGTTTCTCAGAAAGTGGGTCAGAGCAGCACCTCCAGACATGAAGTCTGGGTTGTTTTGTTCATGTCTTAGTGGAGGCAGTGCTGTCTCTCACTTGAGACAGGACATCCTGTCTCAGAGCAGCGAAGTCCTAGGGAACGATCTGCAGAGCACTTACACAGGTGTCCAGAGTCTTTGCTGTTTCTTGTTCACTGGGGACAGTTAAGCCAATGTCATCAGTGTGGTGGATCAGTGTGGTGGCCTGTGGAGTCAACATGATCATGGTCCCTCTAGAGCAGTGGTTCTCAACCTCCCTCATGCTGCGATCCTTTTATACAGTTCTTCATGTTGTGGTGACCCTCAACCATAAAATTATTTCCATTGCTACTTCATAATTGTAAGTTTGCTATTTTGAATTGTAGTGTAAATATATAATATGCAGGATATCTGATGCATGACCTCTGTGAAGGGGTCGGTCAATCCCACAGGGGTTGAGACTCACTGGTTGAGGACTACTGCTCTGGAGTCTAGACCGTACTATGACAGCAGTGCACATGTTAGCCCTCTGGTATAATGGTGAATTGTAGGTACTGCTATTTCTGTCACGTGATAGCATCTCCTTGTCTTTCATTGCTGATAGAAGAGATGTTTATCAGGTCACCAGCCATATACTTGTCATCAGGGATTATCCTAACAGTCACCTATCCAACATACCTCATCTGGAGTTGGATTTGGAATTAGTAACACTACCTGGTTAAAGTTTGGCACGCCATAGTCATGTCCCAAAAGGTCTCACCCAGTTAAGCAGGCACTTTTAGTGGAGATATGATAGAACTCAACAGTCCTGATTCATCAGCTTTTTGATGGTCTGATTTCTGAACTCACAAGCAAGATTGGGCAGAGTATTTTCTGTTAGTGAGAGTAGAGTGGTTGGTTCTAAGGGCTGTAAGCCAGGAACCAAATGGACAATAGCTGTTGATAGACTATGAATCAGCAGTCCTCACTCCTCTCTTGATACCTGTCAGAGGTTTCTACAAGGCCCTTTTCTCCTGTAATAGCTTTTTTGACAGGGCGAGGATCCATTGTGGAGATTTGGCAAGTTACTCATGTATAGGTTTCTAGTAAAAGTCTAGGACAAGGGAAACAGACACAAGATAAATCTATGGTTATCTCTTACACCATCTTAAGGAGCCCCGCTCTGACTAGTAGAATACATTTTGTATCCCTGGAAATTGGTGTCAGTTCAGAAATGTTGTCCACTAACCTCTGGAAGGGTTCTGAAGTGGATATCCACTCTGAGGTGACTGCAGGTCACTCTTGGGAAAGACCTTGAAGAACAGTCAGCAGTGTGTGCTTGTCGCCTTTTAATGGGTCACGATAATTCTAAGTTGAATTCAGTGTGTTCTCTGTTGTCTTGAACTTCTTCATAAGTTCAGTTGGGTTATGTGATAATAAAGAAAAGTGAGACTATGACTTAGAGGAATTGGTGTCTCCTTGGGAAACAACTCGAAAGGGTCACATGGATCATGAGGACAGGATGGGGAGGCGTTAGAAGTCCCAGATGAGCTCAGGTAGCTTCATTGAGCTGGGCAAGTTCAGTTAAGTTCATTCCGAGCCTCCCTCATGCTGCCCCAGTGCTTGCAGCCATCATCTAGGAAGAACAACCTATTGTCTTGGCAACAGCCTGAGTTGTTTGGGGATTTCCACGGGACATATTGGCCAACAACTGAATTGGATGCAACCCTGTACTGGTACTGGAAGCTTTGGTGACAACCGAAGGCCAGTTAAGACTGTGTTTCCCTCATTATTTGGAGATTTTATTAGGATTGCCTTCATATATTTTATGATGTTTCCACTGCATTGGGTTTTTATTTCATTCCTCAAATTCCACTCAATGCTAGCTGTCTCTTCCTGTATTCCCTCCCTCAATACCTCTTCCCTCCCCCTCCCAATCTGGTCCCCCTGTTCCCATCTGCCCCACTCCCACTCCACTCATAAAATCTATTCCATTTCCCCTAGCCCTTTCTACCTCTCTGAGACTAGATTGCAGCTTATCATTTATCTAATGGCTAATATCCATGTATAAGTGAATACATACCATATTTATCTTTCTGGGTCTGGGCTACCTCACTTAGGATGATTTTTTTCTAGTTCCATCCATTTGCTTGCAAATTTCCTGTTATTTTTTTTTAAAGCTGAGTAATATTCCACTGTGTAAATATACCACATTTTCTTTATCCATTCTTCATTTGGGGCACATCTAAGTCATTTCCAATTTCTGGCTATTATTATAAAGAGCAGCAATGAACATAGTTGCGTGTAAGTGTTCTTGTGGTATTTTGGACCATCCTTTGGGTATATGCCAAGGAGTGGTATAGCTCTGTCTTGAGGTAGATTGGTTTCTTGTTTCTAAGGAGCTGCCATTTTGATTCTCATAGTGGCTGTACAAGTTTGCAGTCCCACCAGTAATGGATGTGTGGTCCCCTTGCTCCACATCCTCGCCAGCATGAGCTGTCACTTATGTTACTGATTCTAGCCATTCTTCCAGGTGTCGGATGGAATCTTAAAGTAGCTTTGATTTGTGTGTCACTGATGGCTAACATTTCACTGATGCTGAACATTTTTTTAAAAGTGTCAGTCATTTGAGTTCCTTTTATTGAGAATTTTCTGTTTAGATCTCTACCCCATTTTTTAAATTGAATTATTTAGTTTTTTGATATCTACTTTCTTAAGTTCTTTATATGTTTTGGATATTAGCCCTCTATCAGATGCAGAGTTGATAAAATCCTTTTCCCATTCTGTGGATTGCTGCTTTGTCCAAATGGTGGTATCCTTTGCCTTACAGAAGCTTTTCCGTTTCATGGGGTCCCATTTGTTAATTTTTTTATCTTTTAGCCTGTGCTAAAGACAATTCAGGAAGTTCAGAGCTATTCCCCACTTTCTATTCTATTAGGTTCAAGGTATCTGGTTTTAGATTGTGGTCTTTTTGATCCATTTGGAGGTGAGTTCTGTGCACGGTGGGAAACATGGATCTATGCATTCTTCTACATTTTAGACATCCAGTTTGACCGGACCGTTTGTTGAGGATGCTGTTCTTCTTTTTTTTCCCCCAGTGTGTGTTTCTGGGGTCTTTGTCAAAGATTATGTGCCTGGCTTTATGTTTGGGTCTTGAGTTTGATTCTAATGATCAATATGCCTTTCATACCAGTACATGCTGTTTTTATTACTGTAGCTTTGTAATACAACTCGAAATCTGGAATGGTGAGACTTCCAGCAGTTGCTTTATTGTCTAGGATTGTTTTAGCTATCCTGGGCTTTTTGTGTCCATATGAAGCTGAGATTAGTTCTTTCAAGATCAGTAAAGAATTATGTTGGAATTTTGCTGGGGATTGCCTTGGATCTGTAGATTGCTTTTGGTAGGATGGCCATTTTTACTATGTTAATTCTACCTGTTCATGAGCACGGGAGATTTTTCCATCTTCTGATATCTTCTTCAATTTCTTTCTTCAAAGATTGGAAGTTTTTATTATACAAGTTTTTGACTTGCTTAGTTGGAGTTACCCTAAGACAGTTTATATTATTCAAGGTTATGGTAAAATGTGTAGTTGCTCTAATTTCTTTTTTAGTCTGTTTATCATTTGTATATAGGAGGACTACTGATTTTATCAATTATTTTTGTATCTAGCTATTTTGCTGAAAGTGTTTATATGCTGTAGAATTTCCTTGGTAGGAATTTTTAGGGTCACATATGTATACTATCATATCAGAGCAAATAAGAAGACTTTGACTTCTTTCCTTCCAATTTCTATCCTCTTGATCTCCTTCAGTTGTCTTATTGCTCTAAGACTTCAAGTAATATCCTGAATAGTTATGGAGAGATGAGTGACAACCTTGTTTTGTTTGAATTCCTCTGTTTGATGCTGGCTGTCAGCTTGCTATCTATAGCCTTTACTGTGTTAAGGTATGTATGTCCCTCGTATCGTTCATCTCTCCAAGGCTTTTATCATGAAGGAGGGTTGGACTTTGTCAAAGGTCTTTTCTGCATCTAATGAGATGATCATATTGGTTTTTCTTTCAGTTTTTTCTTATCATAGATTACATTTACTCATTTTCGTATATTGAACCATCCCTACATCTCTGGCATGAAGCCTACTCACACAGTCCCCTTCAAAGGCCAGAGAAGGCATCAGGTACTCTGAAATCTAATCATGTTTTCTTCCTGTTGTTTAAGGTTCCATGATGGAGTTTGAACATTACCTCAAGAGGCTTCATATTTTGGATTAATCATATTTACCCTCTGCCGGGAACTTTGAAACCTCAGACTCGGTTTCTGTGTCCTTCAAGACAGTAAATGCAGAGATTGCACCATGGACTACAAGGAGAGCTGCCCCAGTGTAAGCATTCCCAGCTCTGATGAACACAGAGAGAAAAAGAAGAGGTTCACGGTAAGTGTGTGGCAGGAAGAGAGTAAGGACATAAGGACAGCCAGCGTACCACTTCCCCTAATCCACTCCCCCCCACACACACCCCCGTGTTCTTTCATAACCAGGAATCCTCCCCTCCTCTTCACAGGTTTTACTTCTTTTGAATGAACTATCCTCACAAAACCTTTAGGCCTGGTGGTGGCAGTACACACCTCTAATCCCAGCACTGTAGAGGAAGGTAAATCTCTTGAGTTCAAGGCCAGTCGGGTCTGCAGAGCAAGCTCCCACAAAGCCAGGGCTACAACTGAGAAATTCTCCTTCAAAAACAAAACAAATAAACAAAAAAAAAAAAAGGAGGGGGGAGGGGAAAGGGAAAATAAAAACAAAGCTTCCTTGGCCACTTTAACAGTAATTGTTCTTTTTTTTTTTTTTTTTTTTTTTTTGGTTTTTCGAGACAGGGTTTCTCTGTGTAGCCCTGGCTGTCCTGGAACTCACTTTGTAGACCAGGCTGGCCTCGAACTCAGAAATCCTCCTGCCTCTGCCTCCCAAGTGCTGGGATTAAAGGCGTGCGCCACCACCGCCCGGCTAATTGTTCTTTTTAATGCATATTTTTTGCCTGTTTGCCTGTCTCTTTGGAGAACTGTATGAAACTCATAAGCCCTCTTGTCAGATATGTGTCTATAGACAATGTGCCTCTGCACTGTGAACTTTGTACAGTCGTCAAGTCCCTGAGTTAAAAACACTGTCCTGAAATTCCCATAGTGCCTTGCAGCATTTATTACTTTCCACTTCATTTTTAAAATGTTTCCTTGTTTTTCCTCTTTGTCTACCTTAAAGGTAAAAGTATTTCTGATTTTAGTGCCACAGTATTTGCTGGAGGGCTTTATAAGGTACAATGAGTATATGCTAGTAGAGTTATCAGCGACTGTTACTGGAAAACAAGCACTTTAAAAATATTTGTCTAGTTATTTGCATGAGTATGTGTTCTTATAATACATGCACGCACGCATGTGGACCCATAGAGGACAAAAGTAATCAGGTGGGGCTGGAGAGATGACTCAGCAGTATGAGCACTGACTGCTCTTCCGAAGGTCCTGAGTTCAAATCCCAGCAACCACATGGTGGCTCACAACCATCTGTAACAAGATCTGAAGCCCTCTTCTGGAGTGTCTGAAGACAACCACAGTGTACTTACATATAATAAATAAGTAAATCTTAAAAAAAAGTAAACAGGTATCCTTGGGTGTTCTTTGTCACTTTATGCCAATTCCTTTGAGGCAGGGTCTCTCCTTGAACTTTGGGCTCATGCTTTCTTCGTTACTAAAAGCCAAAGGCCAAAAGCCTTCCCTTGGACTTTGGATTAGAGATGTGTGCAGAACACACAGCCTGTTCCATAGTTCTAGGACCCAGACTCTGTCTTCGTGATTGCGCAGGCAGTGCTTTGGCCGGCCTTGCCCTTGCTGGGCTGACTTGAGAATATCTTCTGTTGGTGTGAGTAGGTTCTAACAGTGCCTTTGTTCTCAGCGTTGCACATCAGCCCCCCTTTGACGGCCTCTGATCTGTTATGAGTAGGCCACTGAATCCTTGCCACTTAAGCCCTGTGATACATGACTTTCAGCTGGAACCCATGCTCACATAGGCTGAGAAGAGCTGAAATGTTAAACTAAACACCCCAAACACTATATTCTGTCTTATTAACTTGCAGAGGTAACTGCAAATCTCAGGGTCCTAGATGTGGAACCAGGAAGCAGTTCACTGACCTTCTCTGTTCCTAAACAAACGCCTCCCTGCATTGATACAGACAGGTTCTTAGGTTGCAGAATTGTGTATGTGTGTGTGCAAATGTGTGTTGTGACAATTTCTTAAATGGTGCATAATTGTTAATTTGTATAACCGTATTTTCTGGCAACATCACCCTGAAGGTTAGCAAGGGCTGTTATAGCTTGGATAAAATAGCGGAGTGTATGCAACTTTTCTTTTCTCCTTGTTTATACCTTTGGGCTCCCACCAAGTTTGGCAGACATTCCTACACTGTGGATAGTGGATTTACTTAGGTGTCCTTTGCTCTTTGCAAGGGAAAGCTTGACAGGAACCTCACCCTGACATTCCCATGCTGTGCCCTGGTGTTTCAGAGACCCTGCACAAGGCATCTTGTTCGTATACTTCCTTCAAGTGCACAAATGTTTCCTGATTCAAGGCGTGTGTGTGTGTGTGTGTGTGTGTGTGTGTGTGTGTGTGTACTTAAAATACAAAATAGCATCTTCACACCTCGCCTTACCCCTTATACTCTCGGCTCCCCTTACCTTACTTGATTTTTTTTTAAATAGCCATTAACACTACCTAATATATTTTTATTTTGTCTTTTCATGTGTACCTTGCCTACTAAAATGCAAGGTTATTTGAGGAAGGGCTTCTCAATATTGTTTCACCATATCCTTAAATAGAGATATTGTAGGTTTAATAAGAATCACTTGGTTGGAGAGATGGCTCAAAGGTTAAGTGCACTGGTTGCTCTTCCATAGGACCTGGGTTCACTTCCCAACACCAACATGGGTAGCTCACAACCATCTTCAACTCTAGTTCCAGAAGATCCAGTGTCCTTTTATGGCCTCCAAGGGGACTCCACATGCTGCACAGATATCCATATAATCGCTCTTACAAATACAATGAAAAATTTAAGAATCTTAGAAAATATTTTTTAATTTTAAAGGTTTTCAGTTTTGCCCATTGATGTTTGTTGCTGTTGTTGTTGTAAGTGTGTGTGTGTGTGATGTATTTGCTCCAGAGACTCTATGTCCTGGAACCTAGACTTGGCTGTTGTCTTGGCTGTAGCTAAGTAGCCCAGAGAGCCAGTCTCTCTGTTCTGTATCCTCACCAGGAAATCGATACACTCGATTTAAGATGCCCACAGTCCCATAGACCTGGTTTTGTCCTTTTATGTCCAGGCTGCTTCCACAGTTCCTGATCAGGAGACTCTGACGTCCAGTCTTAGTCACTTTGATGGCCTGTGACTCAGTCTCTTCATTTCTGACACAAATTCAATAGTTTTACACAGTAAGGAATGTCTATGATTATTCTCTGAAGATAAGTTTCATGACATCTAAAGTGTATTTGACAACATGAACTAACAGTTGACATAGACCTGCCTCTGACTGTTCAGCATCTGTAGCTCCAGGGGCCTTGAGCACTGTTGTCCTTCATCTGAGAACACATCCCTTGCCAAGTGGCTGATACCAGTGGCTTTGCCTCGCCTCCAGTGAGATTTTATCACTTCTCTCAAAGAAGGATATAGCTTTAATGTGGTTGTATATCCAAGGGCCCTGTCCATTTATACCGTATATCACAAAATATCAGAGCCTTGTCTTCCTCACAATGTTAGCTAGAATGAACTTGTAGATTTGACTTAACCTACCTTTTGTGGGAAAGGATAATTTATACACATGTGTGTACCTATCTGAGATGAACCTGCTTTTCTCTGACACTAAGAGAATGTGAACACACATATAGTACATCCCCTAAAGCAATTCTTATCTAGTTATCATTATTAAAATTAGATTTATAACTCAAGCCCTTCATCAACCACCCCATCTTCATATACCTTGGTTATTGTTGTTTTCTGGTTAGAAATAATAGCATCTTGTGAGTTCTCAAACTTTTTCTCATATTTCATTATAAAATATGGAGTTGTATTCTAAGGCTGTCTTTGGCTGAATTATAAAAGTTAGTTTAGTACCTGCTGATGATTTAATGCCAACTGTGATATATAGAGGGAGAAAATGATACAGATCTTTAGCTGAAGCCTAATGGTTTTTTTTATTAAGAAAATCAGCTTTTTGACTGACATAGTAGGGGCTTTAATTCTGATCATGCTATAGGATCGCTGATTATAGTTAAATGAGGTTGTATATGAAGACATGAGACACAGTTGCACAATGACATCAGAAAGGTGAAGGGATGCAATTACTGTTTGGAAGGTACTGTATAAAGAGGGTCTGGGAAGAAAAGAAGCAGTAGCTGGGTGTTTACTGTGGGCCAGGCATCACTTTTGAAAGTACTTTATTTTATAACTTCAAGGTCATAGCTAGCTAGTGAGTAAAAAGATGCCATTACTTACGTCTGCCATCTTTTACTCTTGGGAAAGAAAACATGAAGCAAGAATGGCAAAGTGTTAGAAGTCAGTAGTCCTGACGGCAAGAAAGCACACACACCCACAGTCATTCTCTGTTAGAAGTCAGTCCTCGGGCGGTGGTGGCGCACGCCTTTAATCCTAGCACTTGGGAGGCAGAGGCAGGCGGATTTCTGAGTTCGAGGCCAGCCTGGTCTACAGAGTGAGTTCCAGGACAGCCAGGGCTACACAGAGAAACCCTGTCTCGAAAAACCAAAAAAAAAAAAAAAGAAGTCAGTAGTCCTAACAGCACACTCACACCCATGGTCATTCTCTGTTAGAAGTCAGTAGTCCTAACAGCACACTCACACCCATGGTCATTCTCTGTTAGAAGTCAGTAGTCCTAACAGCACACTCACACCCATGGTCATTCTCTGTTAGAAGTCAGTAGTCCTAACAGCACACTCACACCCATGGTCATTCTCTGTTAGAAGTCAGTAGTCCTAACAGCACACTCACACCCATGGTCATTCTCTGTTAGAAGTCAGTAGTCCTAACAGCACACTCACACCCATGGTCATTCTCTGTTAGAAGTCAGTAGTCCTAACAGCACACTCACACCCATGGTCATTCTCTGTTAGAAGTCAGTAGTCCTAACAGCACACTCACACTCACGGTTATTCTCTGTTAGAAGTCAGTAGTTCTGACGGCAAGCACACACACACACCCACGGTCATTCTCTGAAAATAACAAAAGTTCAACAGTTTAGTGTTGTGTTTTACTGGAGTTACATATTCAAATACTCTTATATTGAATTACTTGTGATGAACTAATCAGGATAAAAAAACCTTCCATCTTATAGTTTATACAGGGGTGTGTGCGTGTGGGGGGGGTTTTAAAAAATTTTTTGTTACAAAGAAGTTGATTACGTAAAATTTAAAATGCAAATGTTATAATCATCCCAAAGTAAAGAATAGTAAACATTGCTAAAACAAAAAGTTTCTTTCATTTCATATGCATTTTTATCTTGGAGAATCACATAGTTATCAGGTTTTGTGTATGGTTTCTTTGCAGTTGAAGTTCGTTAAATTGTGTCTTTTTTCCCCCCACAGGTTTATAAAGTTCTGGTCTCTGTGGGCAGAAGCGAGTGGTTTGTCTTCAGGAGATATGCAGAGTTTGACAAACTTTACAATTCTGTAAGAGACTACATCCTTTCCGTCTAAAGTAAAACATTTGAGAAAAATCCATGAGCTGAGAAATTTATTTGAATGAGTAAATTGATACATGTTGCCAAGCAGAACAGGGATTGACTCTTCAGAAGCACCTTAACTTAGTCTTTGTGTGAAGTGTGGAAAGACAGACAGTTCCAAGTGAACAAGGAGGGTGACAGACAAGACTGAGAGCTCAAGGACACTTCAGTGTCAGATGACGTGAGACACAAATCCCTTGTGAAATAAAACAGCGTTCATCAAGGCAGGTCTGGGTGACGTCTCCACCTCTCAGCCTGAGGTCTGAAAGGTCAGCTGATTGCTCCTCTTCTGGGTCATTCTTAGAAGTGCTTAGTTCCAGGCCTCAGATACTGACAAAGCTGAGCCGAGTTTGAAATCCAAGCGACCATTGGCTGTCTGAATGACTGAAGCCATTTTATTTCTTTCTTTTTTTTTTTTTATGTCCTGATACTTTGTAGACCAGGCTGGCCTCGAACTCAGAAATCCGCCTGCCTCTGCCTCCCAAGTGCTGGGATTAAAGGCGTGCGCCACCACTGCCCGGCAGCCATTTTATTTCTAATTCAGCTATTAAGTAGTTCACAGTCTAGTGCCTACAGTTGCACTTAGTTTTTAGTATATGCAGTGAGTACCACAATCATTGAGAGGCATCAGGCCAGATTCTGCCAGGTGCTGATGTAGGTAGAAGATATTGTCTTTAGAGTTTTGTGGTGGTCAAACCGTGCACTGCAGAAGCCTGGATTACAACGGCTCTGAGTTCCAAGCATTGTTTCAGTTATGGAGAACAAACAAGTAAGCAAAATAAACAAAAACCAAGTGTGGCCCCGCCCCCAGTGCGTTTAATGAGCAAATTACCAGATGTCTCTAGAAAATTGTGTCTATATTCAGAAAGGCACATTTTCATTTCTTAACCCTGTCTCCTGATTTTAAAATTATGTAAGTCTTGGGGCTGGAAAGATAGTCCTTGCTGCTCTCATAAGACATCCTCATGCTGAAGTCCCATTTCAGCGCTTTCAGAATCCTCTCTTGCCTTCAGGGGCACCTGCACACACAGCACATATACAGACACATATCCACATTAATACAATTTAAAAAATTACGTAAATCTGCAAGCTATCTTTTGTAAGAGTTTTCAAAAACATATTAAGGAGCGGTTACCTCAGCTGAGAGACAAACTGTTTCCCAAGTGGAGTGAAGTGAGTGAGTCATAAGACCTCATGGGTTTTTAGGTCATAAAAGTTAGACTTCTGGCTCACCTTACTTACCATTTCTCTGCGTCTGCCCTAAATAGCACTCAGATGATACACTAATTGAAAGTGAACTTACAAATAACAATGTTCTAGTTTTGAATGTGTTTACTTGTCCTGATGTAAATTATTAAATATTCTAGAAAATCTGGATAATAGGAGAACTTCAAGTAGATTAAATGTAAACTGTAGTCCGCAGTGTTACTACTGGAGGTAATATTTTCTGCTTCCCTCTGTTCTTTATGATTCATTAAAGCTTATGTAACATTGTTTTTATATATTGCTTAACAAAGGATGTCAAGGTAGTGACTGTAAGTGAAATTACAGTTTTAGAGGAAAATAGTAACTAGTAATGGTGGGGTTAGCTTTTGTAACCTTTTTAGTAATTTTTTTTTTAATTATTTCTTTTGGGAGCTGGTGAGAGTTGACCAACTAACTGCCCTTCTCATATCCCTGGCGCCATCTCTCCCCTCTCACAGCCCTGGATACCTATCTTTCCACGTTTCTCTCACTTTTTTCATCGTTTTATTTGCTAATTTTGTCTTATAAATGTCTTATATATAAATGTTTCAGATTCTTGTCGCCACAAAAACAGTATCAATTGCATTATTTAAACCTACAAAAATTAGTCTGAACCTGGCCTCTATCTCCCTAAGTTTGAAAACTCAAATTCCTGTCCTCTGTTTAGAATAAAAGATAAGACAGAGATTAAAAACTTCAATTTGTGAATATTTTTATCGCCAGCTTAACTCTGTTTTTAAAGGATGTCGTTGGTACTTTTAACATTATTAAGTCAAATTGTCTAACAAATGTAACTATATTAGTACAAACAAGAAAATAATAAAATATTGCTGACGTGGTGGCGCACACCTTTAATTCCAGCACTCAGGAGGCAGAGGCAGGCAGATCTCTTTGAGTTCAAGACCAACTTGGTCTACAGAACAAATTCCAGGACAGCCAGAACAATATAGAGAAACCTCGGCGGGCGGGGGTGGGGGGGAGAAAGAAAACAATAAAATACCATCACTGTCTTACTGCTACAATGCTATTTGTTTCATGTTACATATGAACCAGCCCATTGCAATTTTGGCACAAATCCTGACATGCCATTTCATCTAAATATTTTAATACAGTTTTATCTAAAGATAACGATTGTTAAAACACAGTATCACTAAAGATACCTTGATACTGAGTGTCCAGCACTTGTTTATGTGGCAACTGATAAGTCTAAGTGTCTTTACAGTCTGTGTGCTTGTTCAGAGGGGTATCATTTGTTTATCCCTCTTGAAGTCCAGGATTTGCTGACTGCTTGCTCATAGCCCACAGTGATTCTTCTTTTATTGTTGTATTTTCTGTTAGTTGCCAGTCAGATCTGTAGTTTTTTTATGTGTGGATTTTCTACTGCCAGCTAGCTTACAACTTGACTGTCCCTTGTTTAATTTCTTTCTACAATATGTGCTCAGGTAGCAAATGGTTCTTCAATAAAAGTCAGTTTTTCCTCAAACAAATCTAATAAACAAATGTATTAGATGTTAATGAAGACAAAGCTGGAGGTGAGGGAATTGAGGGAAAAATTAATTCACTTTCTCTGAGAATTGTTATTAATCTGTTGCTGTAGATCACAAAGAGCACATGTCTTGAGGAGAAGGGTGAGTGGTACCTGCCGAACCTATGTACCATTCTTCAGTCCAAGTGCTTACTGAATGAGATTTAATTCAACTGCGCAAAAAATTTGAAAGATGCTCAGTTAGCTATCCCCATTTTACAGACAAAACAAACAAAAAATGCTGAGTCACAAAGATGTGAAGTAACTCTCCAAGGTCATGTACATACCAAGTACAAGGTACTGGGACAAAGGAGGATGATTAGTAGTCTGTGGCATTTTATTCATATGGATTAGTATTGTGTGTTGTACCTTCATACTACAGTAAATCTTTCTTAAGATCATATTGTGTTGTGCAGGCATAAATAGATTTAGATATTAACTCAGAATGCTGTTTTTAAAATTCAGTTAAAGAAACAGTTCCCTGCTATGGCTCTGAAGATTCCTGCCAAGAGAATATTTGGTGATAATTTTGATCCAGGTAAGCAAAAGCTTTATAGTATAACTGTTAAGTTCTAGTTGAAGTTTGAAGAAGTAGGTCTTGTATTCACTGAAGAATATAATTGTTTAGAACTTTTTGTTTTTTGAGATAGAATCTTGCTGTCTAGCCTAGGCTAGCCTCAAACTCGTGATCCTCCTGCCTCAGCCTCCAGCACACACTGCTACTATACCTATTTTGTTCATGAGGTCTATGATATACAATCTCCTTCACTGTTGAGAACATACATAAACTATGCACTATGGAGAGATAGCAAATGGTTCTTCAGTAAGAGGCAGTGTTTATTGTCAAGATACTTAATTCCTCAAAATGTAAGGACTGTGGGTGTTGGCTCTATCTTGCTTCCAGCAGTGAAGCTATAGTTTTCTTCTGGAGCTTCTACAAAGCTCTCCCTCCTTCAGTACCAAATACCAACTAGGAAATGGCTTCTTCAGCACAGTTTGCTGCCCTGTGCTTGTCTATTCTCCCATGAATGTTTCATGATAATTATATAAGATGACAGAAATATGACTACTAGTGTACACTTGTGTGTCTTACAGATTTTATTAAACAAAGAAGAGCAGGATTGAATGAGTTCATTCAGAACTTAGTCAGATATCCAGAGCTTTACAACCAGTAAGTACTTTCCTTTTATTCTAACGGGACAGTGAAACTAAACCCAAGAATATTGATTAAACCTCGGGAAGAGTTTTGTGAAGCGTTGTGAAATCTTCCTGGAACACGTTCTCCTAATGTTCTGTATCACTTTCCCTTCAGTCAGACGTTTCCTTCCCTTTGTACTTGTATGATGTCTATGCTAGGTTTCTGTTGTGACAGGACACCATGACCAAAATCCACTTGAAAATGAAAGGGGTGTTTCATCTGACAGCTCTCAGATTATACTCGTCACTGAGGGAAGTCAGGGCGGGAACTGAAACAGAAGCCATGGTAGAACACTACTGCTTGCTGGCTTGCTCCTCATGGCTTACTCAACCTGCTTTCTTGTATGCCCAGTAGCACCTCCCCAGGGATGATAGCACCATCCTAGTGAGCTGGGCCCTGCCACATTAATCATTAATCAAGAAAATATACTACAGACTCTCTACAGGCAAATACTATGGAGGTATTTTTTTTTCCAATTAAGAATCCCTCTTTATAGATGACTCTGGCTTGTTTTAAATTCTTGGAATGTACCAACCAAGACATAGAAATTTTATGGATTACCGTTTAAATCAGTTTGCATTATAGTTAAAGCATCTTGCTAACTGACTGGTACTGTATCCATCACTTGGAAGGTGCCTCAGTGTCTGAGACACCGTTAGGATTAGACCACTCGTTATCCATATTTTCTGGAAGCATAGGTAGTTGCACTCGGATCCTCAGCTCTTAGCCCTTTCTCTCCCCCTCTTTGAGCTTTGCAGGAGTCAGGGTGACACTATGCTGTCCCGTTGGTGACTGAGTGCCCCTGGCACGTTCTGCACTTCAGTTACTTGTGACAACAGATATCTTTATATACATGTGCACTTTACAAGTAAGTGTGTTCTGCTCTGGGTAGAAAAAAATCCCAGGACCCCATGAACAAATAACCAAGAGGGTTTAAGCTGACATTTTCTCCGTAATAAGACAAGATACTTGTCTTTTGTTAACAGAACTTAGTTTTCATTGTAACATGAGTGTTTACTGCATGCTTATTGCTGCTGTCAGGGAAACACACTTTAAAATGTCTTTAGTAACCTTGGTGGAGCATGCTTATAATTCCATACCTGGAGGGGCTGGAGAATAAGACGTCCAGGCTGGCCTCGAACTCAGAAATCCGCCTGCCCCTGCCTCCCAAGTGCTGGGATTAAAGGTGTGCGCCACCACTGCCCAACTGTGTCCTTTTTTTCTTCCTTTGTTTATTCAGTGCAATATTTTGAGGTTCATCCCTGTCCTAACAGGTGTAAGTACTTTATTCCATGGTTTGCCACATTGCGTTTGTCCATTTATTAGTTGTAGACATTTGTGGCATTTCTCCTTTTGTGCTATCACAAATAATGCTACTATAAATGCTCATATATGAAATTCTGGATAAATATATTCTTATGATTTGTGCATGTAAACCTAGAGTGGATCATTAAGTAATGTTCAACAGTTGTAAATAGCCTTCTTTTTAAAAGTAATTTTTTTATCTTCCTAATTTTCTACAAGTTTTATTTGTACTGGGTTGTTAAGACCATTCATGGACTGTGTATGTGTGCATCAGGATAGCAATTTGGCCATTAATTGGGATTTTCATTAGTATATGAATAGTCTGCTTTAATTTTAGTCCAACCTCCCCCCCCCCATCAGCTCATGTCTTGGTACTCCTGTGGAGATCTACTCTAATATACATTAGGATACATATATATCCCTGTATTCAAGGAAAGGCTTGCCTTGCATCTGTGGGAATACACAGAGGAGAGACCACCTGTCTATGCTTATCATAGTGCGAGAGCACAGCAGACAGTGCTGCACGCTATAGGTTCATGTCATCGCGGGATGCCAGCTGGTGCTCTCCATAGGCAGTTACTATAGCTGGCTTACTCCTCCTGGTGACAGGTGCCCCTTTGCCTTCAGTTTATTATGAGGAAGAGAAGGCTAAAATAATCCTAGTTTTTTTATGGACCTGCAAATGGTCCCCACCCCACCCACCCTCACCCATTGCTTACATTATAACGGAAGTGTCTACATCTGGGAAAATGTGTCCCTGGTTTCTCCAAGCCAGCCTGCCTTTCAGGAGAGGCTCACTCTCAATTCCACCGGCAGCACGTGTGTGTGGCCCTCCCTGCTCTGGCTCTCCTTTTAGCGGTCTGACTTTTGATGGTCAATGGATGTGAAGTGAATCTCAGTTTCAGTTCCCATTTTGGATTTCCTCTAGTGTGAACCGTCTGTTTATAACCTTGCCCGCTCCTCTGTGGGGCTCCTTCTTTTTAAAAGCAGAACTTCTCTGTTCCTATTACAACGATGAATAATAAGTTTGTAGTTTCCTTGCTGCAAATGCTAACATGGTAGTTTCTGTTTCCATTTCTTTTTAAAGGGACACAAGCTGTTCACATGCTGTCTGAGTAATAAGTTAATCTTTGTTTTCAGTCCAGATGTCCGCACATTCCTTCAAATGGACAGCCCAAGACATCAGTCAGATCCATCTGAAGATGAGGATGAAAGAAATACTCCGAAGGTAGCAGGGGCGCTGTGCTTGACAGAGTAGCAACCTTAGATATGTGCTTAACAACCTCAGACAAGTGGGTCTTAATTCAGAGCAGCATTAAGGCAGAACCAAGGGATCGTGTCTGCGCTAGGTCTTCTGCACTGTAGAATACCTAAAAACAGTCACACCATTTACAGTTACCCAGCCCTCTTTTTCTTTTCATGTGTATTGTGTGTACTGTTGTATGGTTCACATGTGTGGAGGTTGATATCGGGAGTCTTGTAGAGTGCCCTTGCATTTTACTCACTGAAGCAGGACCTGGTAGTCAAGCCTGAACCCCACCAACATGGCCGACCTTGCCAGGCAGCTTGCTCTGGGGAGTCCTGTCTCCACCCTTGAGGCTGGAGTTTCAGGCAAGCTGCCAGTGTCTACCTGGCATTTATGTGGCTTCTGTGGATCCAAACTCTGGTCCCCTTGCTTGTGTGCCAAGTGCTTTAACTACTCAGCCGTCTCCCAGCCCTCATCACTATCTCACAAAATACAGACATTGCACTTTGTAGTAAAAGGCATAATGCAGGGTGTTCTTAATATTGAAACTAAGTAGAATAAGCTTATTTTTAGAAATTACTTTTAATATTCACCTTTGCATGCTGTGAAGAAAGAAAAAATATAAATTAGGGTATTATATGTAATAATTAGAAGTACAAATAGTATAATCTTGGAATGTAGTTGATTAGTGTATGTCAAATATAAAAATTACTTACTTAGGAACTTGTATAGATGAGATAACCTTTCACACACAGAACTCACTGATTATATCAGTATGGTCATATCTGTGCTAATATGTATTTTTAAACTAAGCTTAGGCATACTACTATGTGATATCAATATATAAATTTTTATGTATATCCACATTGAAATATAGTTTCTTTAAAAGATACACAAAAGTGAAATGAAAAAATATATAAATATTGGCATAATCTGTTAGTGAGGAAACGGATATTTAAAAATCATCTGTCTCCTAGTACTTTCTTTGTTTTCCAACTATAGGTTTAAACTCTTAATTGAAGACAGGCTATTCAAATACTACTTTAAGGAGTAAGATCCATGTAAATATGACTTTCCACATTTAGGCCTCAATCTATGTAAAAATATGTGTTGGTTTAGGTTATTGAAGAATGTATTTATCAAGACCTTTTTAATTGCACTTGTTTATTTGTGTATGTGTGTGTGCAAGCACACATGCATGCCAATGTATGGGCATGGGTGTGGAGGTCAGAGGACTTGTGGCCGTGGTTCTCTTCGTCCACGAAATGGTTTCCGGGGGAATCAAATTCAGCTCTTTAGGCTTGGTGGCAAGCACCTCTACCCACTGTGCTTAGCTGCCTTGCCAGCGGTTACTGAGAACTTTTAAATAACCAAATGAAATTCATGGCTAGAAGAGTTCTTGTAGGGTACCTAGAACCAAACCCCTTTATTTTATTTTTAGGAAAGGAGGCTCTAAGAAAATTTTGTGGTGGGACACATGCTGTGGCATGTATAACTTTGAAGAATGGGTTTGTTCCTTCTGTCATGTGGGATCAAACTCAGGTTGTCAGGCTTGACAGCAAGTATCTTGACTCAGTGGCCATCTCATCAACCCTAAAAACCTGTATTTTATTTTATTATTCATTTAAAAAGTTTTTTTTTTTGGATTTTTTGAGACAGGGTTTCTCTGTGTAGCCCTGACTGTCCTGGAACTCGCTCTGTAGACCAGGCTGGCCTCGAACTCAGAAATCCGCCTGCCTCTGCCTCCCAAGTACTAGGATTAAAGGCGTGCGCCACCACCGCCCGACATTTAAAAAGATTTATTTAATTCCTTTTCCCCCTGTACATGTGTGCCTGTGCGCCACATGTCTGCAGTGCCTGCAGAGTCTGAAAGAGTGTGTCAGATCCACTGGAACTGAATGAAGGTAGAGCTGTGAGCCGCCTTGTCAGTGCTGGGAAATAAACCTAGATCCTCTGGAAGAGCAGCCAGCTCTCCTAACCATTGAGCTATCTCTCCAGTGCTCTCTCCCCCTTATTTTAAAGAGAAAAATATGAGTCAGGGGAAATCAAGAAACTTAGAATCTCAATTAGTTGTCAATAATTTTTACTTTACCATCAATACAATGATTGGATATCATCTTTTAACATAGTATGTACAGTGAAATACTGTCTAATTTACCTTTGACTAAATTTCACCATTTTAGAGGCATGCTCCACTAGGAAAATCATTACCAAGTGGTAAATATTAGCTATGTATTGATGTAAATTGGGATAAGTTGTTCATGTGGTCTAATCCACACTTGTTACATCTATACAAGAAAACTCCATTTAAAGGAAAATTGCCTGTGAAAAGATCATAGGCTAAAAGAATCAGTGTATGGTGCTTGCAGACAGGAGCCTGGCACGATTGTCCTCTGAGAGGCTCTGCCAGTACCTGAATAAGACAGTACTCACAGCCAGCCATTGGACTGAGCCTGGGGACCCCAAAGGAAGAGTTAGGGGAAGGGCTGAAGGAGCTGAAGGGGTTTGCAACCCCATAGGAAGAGCAATATCAACCAACCGGACCCCCAGAGCTCCCAGGGACCAAACCACCAACCAAAGAGTACACATGGAGGGACCCACGGCTCCAGCTGCACATGTAGCAGAGGATGGCCTTGTCTGACATCAATGGGAGGGGAGGCGCTTGGTCAAGTGGAGGCTTGCTGCCCCAGAGAAGGGGATGCTAGAGAGGTGAGGGTGGGTGGGGGAGCACCCTCTTAGAGGCAAAGGGGGGGAGGGGGTAGGAGGTGGGGGGATTCATGGACGGAGACTGGGAAATATAAATACAATAATTAATAAAAGTATCAGTGTATGAGTTTATAACTTAGTTATATTATCAAATTCTATAAAACACGGCATTATTTAATCCTAAAAGTTAATCTCATATTAAGTTAAACCACAGCAAATCTCATTCTATGATCCCAGCATAGTATAGTCTTAACTTATAATATTGTGATTCATGTATTTCTCTCCTCTGGGAATTGAAGTTTATTGCATAAAAGTTTTCATATCAAGATAGAATAAATTAGGGTAATGGCTTTAAAGTTGGCTGTAAGATTTTAAAATAACAAACATCCTTCAGAATATTTGAAGGAGGATAGTGTTTGTCACTTATTTTTTTTATAAAGTACTGTGTCCCTGGAAATTATAAATCTGAGGTAGATTTCAGTAAAAATATGATAATCTTAAATGGAATATTATTATATTCTTGTAAAGGTGTGTGTACTAGATATACATAAAAGTCATTTAGTTTCCTGAATGTATAAAGAACTTCAAAGTGGATTTATGGGAGACTAATTTTACTTATACTTGACTTTTGTAAAAGTGTCTACTGTGGGGTGGGTTTGAAGCTCAGAGGCAGAATACATGCCCAGAGGGCCTGGTTTAATCCCTTGTACCTCAGGAGGAAACAGAGACTGCCTATGATAGGACCACAGGTTTCAACTTAGGGAGTTTTCAGTTGAATTTTCAAGTGAACTAAAATCTCTTAAAGTTAAATTCCTTTGTGCTGTAACAGGTGAGTAAGGCTTCACTGCTGAATTGATCCTGTATCTAAAATTTTTTTACTGTGTCTAAGATTTTGAAACCACTGAACTGCTGGGGACGAGAGAAAATCCTGTGGTATTTACTTTGGAGATGATTCCACCAGAGGCTGAGAGAGCCACTAGTCTTCCAGTGGGTGGACCTGAGTTTGGATCCATCCCCAGTGCCCAGAGGGAATCTGAGTGTGGCTTTGTAGCTGCAGCGCCTGGGGCGGCCAGCGGGTCCTGGGGGCTCACTGGCCAGTCCAGGCTCCGTGAGATTGTCTGTTAGAGATGAGGAAGACCCAGGCCATCTCAGGGTTCCACTCTGCTCAGAGTGTATCTGCAGACTCCTCATTACTGTCAACCTGGGGTTAAAGCTTTTCTTTTTTAATATTTGAAAAACAGCATGGTAACCAGTTTCTAAGTGTGAAATTATTGTTTTTGCTAAAGTGTGTTTTCTATGCTCATTTCTCCTGCGCAGCTTTGCGTGTTCCTTGTCCATTTAACGTTCATTTCTTACCCTTCTTTTTCCTTGCAGCAGCTCTTGAAAGTTATAATAAAAATGACCGCTTACACTGATTATATTTAAGAATTAGGACTTCAGGCTTCTTTAACATATAGTGTTGCCTGTGGTACAGTTATATAATTTTATATCAAGGCATCCATTGATTTGTAATCTTTGACACTAATGAGAATACTGTTTTTCCCCCTCACTAAATAGCCACATTCTACCTCACGGAACATCAACCTGGGACCAACTGGAAATCCTCAGTAGGTTTAATTTATTTTAACCTTTTTTTATTATTATTTTATTTATTTTGAGAATGGGCATTTTTGTGAAGTTATACCATTTGAACTGGAGGCCCATGAAGTATATCAGTAGATACAGAGACTATAATGCTGTCGTGTGCTTCATTGCTCTAGCAGAGCTAGACTTTTTGTTTCAAAACTGTTTGTGTGTGTGTGTGTGTTGACATGTTCACATTTGCTTCCTTCTGTTCAAAAAATTATTTTGTTAAAAAACAAAATAACCCAAAGAACAGGATTTTGTAGAAAAAATTTACCTATATTTAGTTTAGTATTTTTAATATATCCTGTTTATTTTTAATTAATTTTTAGTTAACATATAAAGTTCTGGCTTCTCATGACATTTTCATGTATGTATCGGTATGCTCTGTTCATATTTGTCCCCTAACGCACACATTGGCCCCCTCTTCTCTGCCAAGTAGTCCCCCCTTCCAATTTCATGTTATTCGTGTGTGTACCTGTTGTTAAACCTTGACTCAGCATATGAAAGAAAACATGTTTTGTCATTTCCCTGTCTTGCTGTGTTCTCCATTCCCCTTGAGATTCTTGCCTCCTCCTTTCTAGTCTTTCTGCTTTTGCATTCTCTCTGTGTGAGAGAAGATGTGTGCAATTAAACCTAGATTATGCATATGAGAGAAAATATGTGCCATTTGCCTTTCTCAAGTCTGGCTAATTTGCTTAATGCATGCTTGTTAATTTTTACCTTTTTAAATATTTAATCTGGGCCAAATGGTAGGTTAAATGTGTGTGAACAGACTTTAGACCTTCTTAGAGTTCATGTATTTACTCACTGTGTGTGTAGATGTGTGCGTGGAGGTCACAGGGCAGCTTTTAGGAATCAGTTCTTTGCTTGCACCATGTGGTTTCCAAGCATCAAACTCAAGTCATCAGATTTGGGGGCAAGCTCCTTCGCCTGCCTGCTGATCAGATCACCTGTTTTTTATTGGGGTGGGTGTGTTTTTGGGTTGGTGGGTTGGTGGGTTGGTTTTGCTAACTACTTGACATTTCAAACCTAAATAAAGTGGCTCTCCTCTGGTACAGCCTAGGCATTCAAGGTTCTTTGTAGCAAACACTCCTTAAAGGTCACCGTCCTACCTGCTGCCATACAGGACAGCCAGTGCTGTTTCTAATTGCTAGGCTTGAATAAACGAAAAGGCAGTGTTGTTCTCTCTGGATTCTGTTCCTGGCTTTCCTTCATCGAATGCATGCATGAGAGCAATCTACTGAACCGTTTGATTTCGGTGTGCGCTAAGGGACTTAGATGTTAAACACTAGAGGTTTCTCTCCATCAGAAAGAGTTCTTGGGGGCTTGGAGGATGGCTCAGCGGTTACGAGCACTGACTGCTCTTCTAGAGGTCCTGAGTTCAGTTCCCAGCAACACATGGTGGCTCACAACCTTCTGTAATGGGATCTGATGCCCTCTTCTGGTGTGTCTGAGGAGAGCAACAGTGTACTCACATACATAAATAAATCTTTAAAAAAAAAAGAAAGAAGAAAGTACCCTTGTCATTTTTTTTGGATGCTAGCACCTTGTTTTGAAGAATTACCCCAGACCAAACACTGCTTGAACTTAATATATGTAGGTTTCTTCTAACTGTGTCTATATATTATGATGCTTATAAAAGCTTGTCTCTATTTTGTTCTCTTAGAATTTTATTGAAGTATCTCTTAAACAGAGCTTAAGCAGGGCTTATATAATTTAATTGGGAGAAAATGATATTGCTCTTAACAAAGGAAATGTACTAGTATAGAAGCTTGGAAAATCCTGCCCAGGTATCCAAAGATTTTGTTCCCCCACATGAATTTATAATTTATTAAATTAATAAGGTACAAGAAAATGTTTAGAAGTTAATATCTTAATTTCTAGAGGACTCATTTTTTTTTTTTTGCCATTGTTAATTTCTTTCAGTGCTAAACCAACTGACTTCGATTTTTTAAAAGTTATTGGAAAGGGCAGCTTTGGCAAGGTAAGTTTTTAGTGTTCCTTTCCGTGATTAAAAGGAACGTCTGCTTTACATGTGTGAGTCATTGGGCTTTTCTGTTGGCAAGATATAGACTTAATATTCTTTCTTTGCTGAGTCTTAAGGAGACAAGGCATGTGCTGAAATTTTAAGATGAAGTGCTTAGATTCAACGTGTATTTATTGAGAACTTAGTGTGTGCCAAGTGCTTGTCAGGGTTCTGTTGAAAAAACTGACTTTAGTGATGTGTACAGCCTTTTGGGGTAAATAGTCTATTAAAGAATTCACCCAATAATAATAAATAATAAATAATAGTGGGGCTGTGGCGAAATGAACTGGTGGGCTGATAGGATGTAGGCTGCTCAGTTGGTCAGGAATAACGTTTTAAATGGAGGCCAGAAAGACTGAAGTGAGCATTTCTGTGGATTGCAAAGAAAGGAAAACCTCATTCTAGAAGCATCAGAGCAATCCCAGAACTCGACAGTATCTAGCCAGAGTGTCACAGGAGAATTTATCTGAACCACCAAATATATCTATTCTTCTTTGCAAATTTCACTAAAACTTGTAGTAAAAAATGAATATATGTGTATTTAACTATATTTTAATATATATTTTTAATTATATTTCTTTATATTTGTAACTTTTAGTATCTTTTAAGTTTTCTGAGTTGCTTTGAGAGCAGGAAAGGCCCACACTTTTTGCTTATTCATCAGATACACAGTGATCACTTGTTACACTGTGCTAATATAAGCAACAGCAGAGTTAGAAATGGATCCTATTCTCTAACTACAGTTTATCAGAATGTTATAAATGGCCTGTCATTGAAAATGCAGTGTTGACAGGTGTCAAGAAGTTAGTGGCCATCAATCCTGGATAAATCTCCCCTTGCTTTGCATTAGAAATCATGACAAACATTAATAATGCAAATTTATACTCTCAGGATTATAATCTTAGGATTATAAGCTTGGGAGTCTGAGGTGGGAGGATGGTGAGTTGGATGCCAGCCTGGACAACATAGCGTGATGCCATCTCAGAGAGCACAAAAGAACACATAGTGGGCTTTGCTGTTGCTTTGAAGCCTGCTTATGCTGAGAAGCCACAGGAATTGGTTTTGTATGTAGTGTGAAATGTAGGGTGACTATTCATCTTTTTTCACATGGCTTTATGGCTGATAGTACAGTTTATTGAAACAGAGTATCTCCCCCAACACACACTGGGCTACAAGACCACCTTATCATATATTTGGCATTCATGTGTGAATGTATCTGGTTTGAGGCGTTATGGTTTGTAGTTCTGTTTCTCGACTTTATTTTCTGTTCCATTGATCTGCTTGTTTATCCTGGCATCTATGCTGTGATATCTTGAGAAGTATAGCCTGATAGCCAGCACCAGCCCATCCATTCCTCTGCAGGAAGACATTCTTAGCCCTTCCCATGTCGCTATACATTTTAGAATCATGTTTCTTTTTGAACTGTTGAAAACTGGTGCTAATCATTGGTGCTAAATGTATTTATGACCTGTGACACACTGAACAGGAACACCTATGCATTAGGAAAGGCATATGTAGGCATGCTCAAAGCATCATTTATCACAAATAATTTATCAGAGTATGTACATCATAATGGAATATTCTGTGTGACAGCATAGACCATGAAATCTATCCCACATGCTATAATATATAATTTAGAAGGAAAGGAATGAAAAGGGGACTTTGTATAATTGTAAATATTTTAAAAGGAGAACTTATTAGTAACTACATGGTGAAATAGTTACCTTTGAGAAGTGGAGTCATGACTGGGGCAGTTTTGGCATGTTTTACTTGACCTATGTAGTGCCATATAGGTTTTGTAAAAGCTTACCAAGATTTATCTTAATATGTGCAAGCTATGTTTAATAAAAATTATAAATTTTGTAGGTAATATAAACTCATAAGGTTCAATAAAATAAAAGATTAATATGCAAAAAAAAGCAAAGCAAACACAAATACAGAGTCATAGTCTGCTTGAAAAATAGTTCCTTATGTGAATAAGCTAAGCCTGTGTGTAGTGGCCAAGTGTGTATGTATGTTAGCTCTTTCCGGGTGTGGTTTCAGTTCAATTTCATTTGCTGATTTGCTTCTTAGTTTTTTATGTATTGTCCAAATTCACCAGTTACTGAATAAGGAAACACTGTGAGGGGAAATCATGTTTGTGCTAAGAATGCATTTAAAGATTAGCCAGTCTGTATCAGAGAAAGAAGGGTTGGGTGGGTGGGAGTTACCAAAAAGAGGAAACAATCAGGAAAGCAGGGTGTTGCTCAGCCAGTGCTGTAGAGAGTAAAGGATGAGGAACCATAAAACATGTTTGGACAGAGGACGTTCATACTAAAGGGGTTTTGACTCCATCTCTGTGAATTCCAAACGTTAGTATTAACACACTTGCATCATTTACTCCGATTTTATAGCTTTTACCGTCTCCTCATTTCCTACCTAGCTACCACTTCACATGGAGGTTCCCTGTCTGTTTGGGTTCATCTTGGCTGTCAGTTACCCAGACTTCCCTTGCCTTTGATGTCCTTGACAGTTTGAAGTCTAGTGAGCATGTGTATTGTAGGAGGCCCCCTGTTGGGCTGCTCTGATATTTTTTCTCATGTTTAGACTGAGGTTGTGTATTTGGACTAGAGAGACAGTGACAGTTCTAGAAGTAAGCATGCCAATGTCAGGAGTTGATGTGCTGGGTTTTGGAATGCCTTGGAACATGTCCTTTAGTAATTACACAGCTTAATTTATGGTAGCCTCAAAATACCTTGTAGTTTTACTCACATAATGGAAATGTGTTTGAATGAATACATTCATAAGCAGTGTCATCACTGAGGACATCACAAAGTGTGCTCACACAAGCTTAAATATTACAGCCTACCTACTACATGTCTAGGCCATGAACTATACGCCATTGTATACATGTCAATCATTGACCAAAACATTGTTATGTGTAGCACAACCCTCCTTTTCTAGTATAATAGCCTCCATTTTTTTAATGTATATGTACAATCCAGACCATTATAAAGCAGTCTGTGTTGCCTCTTCCTCTGAACTCTTATGAATTCAGAGCCTGTAAGAGAAGCCTGCATAAAATAACAATGCATGGGCTGGAAAGATGGCTCAGTGGGGTTAGGAGCACTGGCTGCTCTTTCGAAGGTCCTGAGTTCAAATCCCAGCAACCACATGGTGACTCACAACCATCCGTAATGAGATCCGATGCCTTCTTCTGGGGTGTCTGAAGACAGTGTACTTATATATAATAATTAATAAATAAATAAATCTTTGGGCTGGAGCAAGCGGGGCTGGAGCAAGCGGGGCTGGAGCGAGCAGGCCGGAGAGAGAAGAAAAAGTGTCTGAAGACAGCTACAGTATACTTACATATAATAAATAAGTAAATCTTTAAAAGAAAGTAACAATGCATTATGTTCACTGAAGATAATCACCCCCTTTATGTACCTACCAAGGTGATGGCTTCCGCATTTTATCTACTTATGAGTATCTGTGTGCATCGAAGTCAGAAAGAACCTTGTGGGAGTCAGTTCTCTCTTACAGCGAGGCTCCCAGGAATCAAACTTCTCCTCAGGCTGAGGAGCAGTCACCTTTACCCACTGAGCCATCTCCACAGCCCCACTTAAGTATTTTCTAAGCAAACTCCTCAAAAAGGGACACATACAGAAAGTCCTTAAATAGTGTGCATTGTGGTGATGAATTTAGTAAAAATCTCATTACCAATATATTAAATAACAAGTAAATGATCTCTAGCTATTCAAATAAAACCCTTTTTTGTTTTATTAAAATATCTAAGAAAAAGAATTATAGAAGTAATTTCGGTAGTGTTTAATCTTCAACAGAAAACACAGGTCCTTTTTGGATGTGCTCTTTAGAAACTTTAAAAAGATTTCGAACTCTTCACTCATTTGTAAATCTTTCTAACAGGTTCTTCTTGCAAAACGGAAACTGGATGGAAAATTTTATGCTGTCAAAGTGTTACAGAAAAAAATAGTTCTCAACAGAAAAGAGGTAAAATAAAATAGCTCCTGTTTCTCCTGAGCCTATTTCTTTTGAGCAGCTGTTTTCTGGTGTATAATACAAATTGATATTTTGCATTTATTTTCCAGCAAAAACATATCATGGCTGAACGCAATGTGCTCCTGAAAAATGTGAAGCACCCGTTTCTGGTTGGATTGCACTATTCTTTCCAAACAACTGAAAAGCTTTATTTTGTTCTGGATTTTGTTAATGGAGGGGAGGTGAGTTTTGTAATTAGTGAGGGAGACAATGGCTAGGAAAAAAGGTAACCTGACATCCAAAAGGTTTTTATGTAAGGTTGGGCTGATCTTACTTATCAACAGCCATTGTAGAATGAAACAGTATATGATGGCCACATGCTGTGCAGGACATAGAGGAGTTACGGGCATCGTGTGTGGTTTTGTCAACGCTGTAGTGCAAAATTGAAATGTTAGTGTAAAACATGATATGTAATTTAGGTAATGGTTGTTCTAACCATTGCCTAGGAATGTTAGCCAGACGTGTTATTTTCTAAAATGATCAAACTATTCATCAGTGAGTTAAGATGAATAGTTAACTCCCCAGAGTTAAGCCAGTGCAGGAGTGTTTGATGTAGTATCACCTTCCTGATGGTACATATGTATTTCAGCATGTTAGAGTCTAGCAAGATCTGTCTCAGAGAAAGGATTTTTTAAAAGAAAAAGATAATTGTAATCACAGAGTCCTGTTTTGTTTGTACCAGTAAACCATGATCCCCAAAACTCTTACTCATGCTATTATTTTATTGTCATGACAGCCACATTGTACAGACAAAGCCATCCAGCTGGCGGGAGTGAGTCATGGAGTTGTAGCTACAGAGTGAGCCTGGGCAGCCTGGTAACAGGTTTCAGGCAGTGGCCATCCCTGTTCTTTTACTTCCCAATCCCCTTAGATTTCTAGTTCAGTTGATCTCTGATCCACAGGTGTCTGTAAAGTTCATTTAAGTAGTACATCTTATAACATTTTTACAAAGGAGTCCCCAAGCCCTCCATCTCAGCAGAGGAAAGACTCAATGTTACTGTACTTCAGTTAATATAGAATAAAGGTAACAGCAAAAGAGAATGAAACTGGGCATGGTGGTGGTGCATGCCTCTGATCCCAGCACTTGGGAGGCAGAGGCAGAGAGATCTCTGTGAGTTCGAGGCCAGCCAGGGCTACACAGTGAAACCTAGTGTGGTAAAAATGGGGGGGGGACACAAATATGAAATATAAAATGAGTTACAAGCAATAAAGAAATTGAATTCAGAGACAAGTTTGTCAGCATTACTCTGTTCCACTTAAGTTTGGAAGTAGACATCTCAGTCTGCCTTCATTCCACCTCCCTGCCCTGCTTCCCAGTCTTTGAAATGTTCATGGGAGACATCTAAGTGGATGAGGGGCCACTGCAAGTTTCCTTCATAATCTGTGGTTTCATGTTTTGGATCCGGTTTACACAATGGTTGTTCAGACTTCAGCAGCAAAGGTGGAAAGATGCATGGTTGTCATCCACAAGATGAGCTCTGCTAAGATGATCGGCAGTAGGGGATAAAGTGCACTGAGTGGGCTGGGGGGTGTTCAATGTGGCTGGCAGTAGGTAGACTGGAGATAAAGATCAGGAAGAAGGGTTGAGGTGGAATGTGGTTTCATCCTGTGTTCTGTTATAATTAACTTTTTCTTTTAGGTGTGTTGTCTTATTTCTGTTGTTTATAGTTCTTTCTGACTTGGCACCCCCTATGTAGCCATGGCGGTACTTAAGCTTGTGACAGTCTCTCTGCCTCAGCCTCCTGAGTGCTGGACTCACAGGCATGTGCCAGCAGACGTGGCTTTAGTTTGTTTGTTTGGTCTTTAAGTAGAGTCTCATTAGATAGCCTAGGCTGTAGGCTGCAGTCTCAGCCCTCCCAGTGTCCCAGTGCTGGGTTATGCTCATGCACCACGGTGCCCAACTCCTCCTGTTCTCCCATTGTTTTCAAACCTTGACCTGGGACATGGACTTTTTGTGTACCACTTAATCTCTTCATTAGAACCAAGTGGAGTGTTAAAAAATGAGCTCTGGGATGCTGAGACAATCAGCCTTTCTGAGCTAGCTCCCTCATCAGTTTCCTACTTCAGGTCTGTTGATTGGGAAGATTAAAGAACATAAGTGTATACAGACCTCTCACGGAGCTTTTGGTTTACTAGGCCATCCACAAGGCCCAGTAATTCCATGGTATTTATAGGTAGTTACATGGCAACATCAGGGTTGTAGATTTTCTTTAATCTCTTCTAAAGTGGCAGTCTGCAATGGTGTGGAGACTGTCACACTGAGGACTGAGTGCAGTGCATGAGAGAAGTCATTGAGAGCAACACAGAAGCATGTTTGAAGACAGTGGTACAATAGCTGGATAAGAGACACACACGGTTGAAGATGAGAGATACGGACAGGACCTTTTGTGAGCTTCCATCTTATGATCAATGTATCAAAAACAATATTTTTTGTGTGATGCTGCAAGTGACTACACTAACAGCTTCCCTCCATCCTGCAGCTCTTCTTTCACCTACAAAGAGAAAGGTCTTTTCCTGAACCCAGGGCGAGGTTTTATGCTGCCGAGATTGCCAGTGCCTTGGGTTACCTGCACTCCATCAAAATAGTGTACAGGTGAATCATTTGTTTAAAATACATGGAAAATACCTCCTCAAATGTTTTAAGATTTCTTGAAATATTTCAGATGATAGTCATATTTTTCTTTTAATTTGGTATAGAGACTTGAAGCCAGAAAATATTCTTTTGGATTCAATGGTAAGTGTTTTTTTATTAAAAATCTTGGAGTTTTCATTTCTGTGATGTTGTTGGGCATGGTAGGAGATTGTCGTAAAGGTTCCATACTGTATTGTATTTCTGTAATATTCTTGAAGTGACATTATGCTTTGATTATCCTGTTAGTGTTTATAAAGGGACAAGGTTGAAAAAAGGGAGCCCACGAAGATAAAGAATGAGCATGAGGCCCCTTGTGAGGAAGTAGTCTGCCTTGACTGTGGTGAGAGCTACGACAATACACATACGTTGCATAGAACTGTACATGTGCACACAGGATCACACATATGCAAAGTAGTGACACCAAATAAAGCCAATATTGTAATTAGAAATTCTGTACTAATGTGAATTTCTTGCTTGATATTTGAACAAAATGTTGACTCTGGGGTAAGCTCGGTGAGGTTACAGTCTCTACAGTTTTTGAAATTTTATTTGTTATTATAGTTATTTTAAAATAAAAAGGGTTTCAAAATTGTCAGTTCAGCTCCAAGGATATAACTCAGTGGGTAGAGTGATGGCCTAGCATTCAGGAAGCCCTGGATTCACTTTACTTTAAAAAAAAAAAGGCGCGGCTGTACAGACCTGTAACGCAGCTGTACAGACCTGTAACGCAGCTGTACAGACCTGTAACGCGGCTGTACAGACCTGTAACGCGGCTGTACAGACCTGTAACGCGGCTGTACATACCTGTAACGCGGCTGTACATACCTGTAACGCGGTTGTACATACCTGTAACGCGGCTGTACATACCTGTAACGTGGCTGTACATACCTGTAACGCAGCTGTACAGACCTGTAACGCAGCTGTACAGACCTGTAACGCAGCTGTACAGACCTGTAACGCAGCTGTACAGACCTGTAACGCAGCTGTACATACCTGTAATCCCAGCACTTGGGAGGTGGAGTCGGGAGACTCAAGCTATCCTAAAGCTTAAGGCCAGCCTAGGGCTATATGAGATTCTGTCTCAAAAAAAAAAACTAAAAGTAATGAGCTAGCAAGATTACACAGTGAGTTAAGGACACTTGCCACAGAGTCTGATAACCTAAGTTCCATTTCCAGGACCCATGTTGGATGGAGAGAACCGACCCTAAGTTGTCTTCTGACCTGCACACATGAATGCACACACAGACACACACACACACACACACACACAGTAAATAAATTTTAAAAAGTGTAAGGTAGTAGAGGGGTGGATCAGTGGTTAAGAGCAGTTGCTAGTCTTTCAGAGGACCCAGGTTTGGATCTCAGTGTTCATATCTGGTGGTTCACAACTACCTGTATTTTCAGAGGGTCTGATGGCTTCGGGTATTCTCAGGCAACTCCCTTCATGGGGTAGGTATGGACTCACACAGGCACACATACACAGAAAATAAAAAGTTGTTACAATGAGAAGCTAGTTAATTCATGTCTATACATTGTTAATTCGTGTCTACCCATTGCTTTATCTAACTGACTTCTATTTGTCAGGGACATGTTGTCTTAACGGATTTTGGGCTTTGCAAAGAAGGAATTGCTATTTCTGATACCACCACAACTTTTTGTGGTACACCAGAGGTAAGAAACATGTTTGATCATTGATATAATTTATAAAATATAAATACAAGTCACACCATACATCTACAGAAGAGGTGAAATAACACCTGTTAGAGCTTCCTGCTTTCTGGGATTTAGAGTGTATAGTGGGTATTTTTTACTGTGGTTGTGACATGCCACAAGACCCTTTTGAAGGTCAGAATGAGAATGTACAACACCTTGGAAATGTACACAGTACATCTTTAGTATGAGTGATAGCACCTAAAAATCGTTCCCTTTTCACTTCCTAAATTCTGGCTTGTGTTCACTGGGTTCCTGTCATGTTTCCATTTTTCCTGTAGTACCTTGCACCTGAAGTGATCAGAAAGCAGCCCTATGACAACACGGTGGACTGGTGGTGCCTGGGAGCTGTTCTGTATGAGATGCTGTATGGGCTGGTATGTGTTTCTATTCCTAATTGTTCCACTGCATCATTGATAACATAGTAATTAGTAATCCTGGAGATGCTTAGGTGGTACCAATGATGCAGTACTGGCCTTGTTAAGTGAGTCTGAGACCATGTTAGGAATACTCACATAACGAAAAGCTTTATTATTTTCAAACACCAATATATAATTTCTTCTTCGGACTGTTGGAGAAATAGACATTCAATCATAACATTGAACTTCCTTGTTTCCTTTCATTTTGTTTGCACCAGACATCACCTGCCTAATTTCAGAAAGATGGAAATAGAGTTTTCATTTATTAACATGTTATCATTATGTCTTGAAAGATGATGCCTTTGGGGTTTTGCCTGTCATTGTTTTTATGGGGTTGAGTTAATACAGGCATTTCCAGGTTTCATACCACTGGCTACCACATGTTTCCCTTCTCTGAAAACATCATGACTTAATTCACTGGGGAAAAAAAAATGTTTGCTGTGCAATTGAATTCCACAGTTTTCAGTAAGGATGCCTAAGGCCAGCCAGAGCTACTGGTTAAAATTTAAATTTTATTACTATACTAAGATATCACTCCAACCCAGGGCAACCTATTTAAGCTTCTAAGTTTGCATATCTTCATAACAGTGTGTGTGTGTGTGTGTGTGTGTGTGCGCGCGCGCGTGCGTGTAGGTGTCTTCTTCAATAGCTGTCCACCTTACTTTTTGATACAGTCTCCCACTGAACCGGTAGCTCACCAATGTGGCTAAATTGGCAGGTTAGCAAGCCCTAAGTAGCTTTGTGTTTCTTCATCCAGCACTAGATTACAGGCATGCCTGGCATTTTATGTGGGTACTGAAGATCTGGGTGCAGGTTCTCATGTTTGCACAGCAGGTACTTCAGTGACTGAGCCATCTCCCCGGACAGCACCTAAATTTTGCTTTTCTCTAGCCTATTTGAAATATTTAGATTGATTTCTAGATACTTTTTGTGGTCCCTAAGTATTCACCAGCCCCATCCACTGACTTCTGAGTTAGCAGACAGTGCTGGTGCTGAATGCTCATCAGCTGAGGGGAAAGAGATGGGAGGGGGAGAGAGAGGGAGAGAGAGAGAGAGAGAGAGAGAGAGAGTGTGTGTGTGTGTGTGTGTGTACACGTGTACACGTGTACGTGTGTGTACGCGCACTCGCTGGAGCTCAATAAAGATCAGCATATTTTATATTCCACAGAATAATAGACAGATAACACTGTCCTTCCCTCAACTGTGGATGGCTTGTTAAAAGCTACCTTTTAAGTAATGCTAATGACAATGGATGTCAGCTACTTAATAACTTTATTTAGCTACTGATTGTCATCTAGATATTTTAGAATCCTTTGTATTTCTTTGAAGGACTTTGAAAGTATAAAATAAGGTTATATTTTAAAAGGCAATTTTTTTTTACTTTCTTACAAGAAAAAAAACTCTGAAAATGACAGAGCTATAAAACTCCATTAACTTTACATATTATTTTTATTTCAAAACTTTTAGCTAGATAATTAACTATAAGGCATTCTCTTCAAACTGTAATTGTCACATGTACTTATGAAAGAACACTTGTCTTCAGTTTGCTATCTACTTTTTTGATGATTTTATTTTCAAATCTTAAATCATTTGATATTTGTTATTTGATCTGTCTGGGATGCCTATTACCCATAACTATCATCATACCTGTGTGTCTCAGTCACTGTTCTCTGACTGTGAAGAGACTTATGAAGAGACACCATGACCAAGGCAACTCTTATATAAGAAACCATTTAATGTGGGACTTGTTGACAGTTTCAGAGGCTTAGCTCAGTTTCATCATGGTGAGGACCAGGGCCCTGGAGCAATAGCTGAGAGCTATATCCTGATTCACAGGCCAAGATACAGAAAGAGACACTTGACCTGGCATGGGCTTTTAAAACCTCAGAGTCCCATCCTCCAACAACTAATCTTTCTCAAATAGTATTACTCCCTTGTGACTAAGCATTCAAGTATAGGAGCTGTGGGGTGAGGCTGGGAGGTGGAGATTCTTATTCAAACCACCACACTATGATATGGCTGGCCCATCCTTACTTTTTGTAAAACATACTATTACAAGTGTGTGATTTAAAAGCAGTCTACAAAAATCTAGTAAAAATACTATTCCACCCAGCGAGCACAAATTAAGCTTTAAAATCTCTTTGCCATACACTATTGATATCTGCATTCTCCAAGAGGGCCATGAGTTTCTTTCTGTAACTCTCAGGACCCAGCTCCTCTCTGAAGACCATGGTCAAGTCCAACATCTTTTTTTTTTGGAGCACAGCGTTTCACTGTGTGGTCCTCCTCTGCCTGAAATTCACCATGTAGACCTTGCTGGAACTCACAGAGATCCACCTGCCTCTACCTTCCAAGTTCTGGGATTGATGGTGTGGGCCACCTCATTCAACAGTCCAACGTCTTTTAAACAATTTTCACATAGCTCACTAATCTCTTATGTTGTTTTGCTTTTTTAAAAATTTTCCCAGCCCCCTTTTTACTGCCGAGATGTTGCTGAAATGTATGATAATATTCTTCACAAGCCCCTAAACTTGAGACCGGGAGTGAGCCTCACTGCCTGGTCCATTCTGGAAGAACTCCTAGAAAAAAACAGACAAAATCGACTTGGTGCCAAAGAAGACTTTGTAAGTATCATGTTTCTGAGTACCAGTTGTTAAACTTACTCAAAATTTGGAGATAAATCCTTATTTTATTTGGTATTTAGTGAAATACTATTACAGAATTGGGGCAGATGGGGAAATTCTTGTCTCCAGTTTCCAGTAGTGTTTGTGTACTTTAATTTAGTTGTGTATCCAGCTTTGATACCCTGTTACTTACTGATTTTCATTTGCGACAATTGCTCCTTCCCTCTTTTTATGAGGTGTTGTATAGTACATTTACTACTTTGATGGGTTTTTTTTTTGTCAGTTTAACTTTATTTTAGAAGAAAATTTTACTACATAGCTCAAAATCTAATGTTCCTACCTCAGTCTCCTGAGTGCTAGGTTTAGAAATATGTGACATACCCAGAATTTTTTTTTTATTTTTTATTTTTTTTGTATTTTGTTGTTAGTGTTGGTTTGTTTTGTTTTGAGGGAAAAAGTCCATGTTGTGCAGACCAACCTCAAACTAGCTGCCATCCACCTGCCGCTACCTCCCAAGTGCTGGGATTACAGAAATGTGCCACCACACCCAATTAAATTTTTACTGCTAAATAATACAAACTTACAACACAAACCACCCAACTCATAAGCTTTTGTTGGGGTTTAAGACTATGTAAGTGTTTAAATTATTTTCTTTGTTAAGAAACATTTAAGGGGCCGGAGCAATAGCTCGGGTGTTAAGAGCACTGCTTGCTTTTTCAGAGGACCATGTCTGATTTCCAGCACGTGAGCAGGTCACACCATCTGTAACTCCAGTTCCAGGAGGTCCAAGCATACTGCCTGCATGCGGTGCACAGATAAACATGCAGGCTGAACATCCATACAGACAAAATAATAGCGAATTCTTAAAAATTGCTTTTGAGACAGGGTCTTACTGTGTGAAGAATTTGCTGACACCTCCTTGAGATAATTATGGAATCTGCCCATTTTTTCAGATCAGGGACCTTCTATGTTATCAACATCATGTTAATGTCAGCAGATTCACAGACTAGTGAGAAACATGAACTTAGCAATCTCTTTTCTAGAAAATTTTGGAGGCTGTCTAACTTGAACTGAGTGGCTGCTTCTGCTGCTGCCCTCCCGCCTGCCCCCCTGCTGTTCAGTTTTCTCTTTCTGTCTCTGTCTTTCTCAGTCTTGTTAGTGTTTATACCTCCTTCATCCTTCTGCAGTGCCAATCAGAAATTTCAACCCTAAGTCCTGCTGCTGTGGCCTGGGCTGCTGAGCAGTGTTGAGGAAAACATGAGGTTGGGGCGGGTACAGCACAGTCCCATGCCTGCATGGTAGTCCTGAGCCTCCCATGCACCTCACTGCTGCAGTGTGCCAGTCTGTTCAGCCATGCTCGCACTGCCTGCGCATTATCCCAAACCCTCTCTCAGCTTCCAGATCCCTTTGGCGTATATCTCTGTCTATCTTTTATTATGTGTCTGTGGGATTTAATTAAAGCCCCAGTGCCCAGCTTTGACTTCACTGGACCCTGCCCTCTAGTTCCTGTCCTGAAAACAACACATATTAAACATTTGATGGAAAAAAGTTGTTTACTGTACACTTGATCTCAGCTTTACTAAAAACACATACCGGCAGCCAGACCCTCATGTTAACCAGGGAATGTTGTGTAGATGTTGCATGGACTAAACACAGCTCCAACAGAAACAACCTGAGGATATCGGGTAGTTTACTCTTTATAGCAGTGATGTAAGCTAAAGGTATACCACAGTGGAATAATGTGCTTCATGTGTAATGACTTTGATCCTCAACACCTTAAAAACAAGACAGTAACACGCCAAAAAAGTAAATGTTTGTATTTCTTCAAGCTTCGAGGAATGTTTGTATTGGCCCGTGCAGCTCTTACAGCAGATGTTCATGCCGTCTGTTTCACTGGGATATAACCGCTGTGTGAGTGAGTGGGGCCAACTCAGCTACCTGCCTCTGTACTGTGATCATAGCCTGAACGGCATCTGCATCATCTTCCTGCGACTGTAGAAAAGGTCTATCTCCACCTCTGCCCTGGGCCCTTGTCTTTGCCTGGGACTTGTGTGCACCTTTGCACAAATACCTGTTGCCTTGTGTTTTGCTTACTTCCTTTGGTAATTAAACATTAAGTTTAACACATGTATTCCTCAGCTTTCTCCTATAACCATTTAGTTTCCAGGCCTTTACTGAAACTCTCAAACTCTGGTGTCTGCCCTTTATATTTCTGGGCTCTCATCTTTACTCTGCTGTGTAAACTGTCAAGGTCTTCCTCAATCCCATGCTGTGTATGGACTGCCTTGTGGTTGTCCTCAGAACCTATTCTTGATGCAGTGGCTTTAGCTACCTTCATGTCTTCACATCACAGATTCGTATCTTCAGTCCAGAGCCCACTTGCAAACTCCTCAGACTCACATACTGTCTGCTTTCTTCATACTGCAGCCTGAGTTTCTTGAGTACCTTGGCCAAATCATGTTATAAAATGAAATCCTGGCTTGGGAGATGACTCAGTTGGTGAAGTCCTTGCAGAGCAAGCGTGAGGGCTGCGTCAGACCCCCAGGAACCATGTGAGAAGCTGTGCTGAGCACATGCGGCTATAAACCCAGCTGGAGAGGGAGAAACGAAAGGGTCTCCAGGATTGAGCAGCCCATCTAGTTGAATCAACATTGAATACAGGTCTTTAAGTACCGACTGGAGAGTGACAGAAAAACCAAGCATTTCCTCTGGCTTGTGTTATCACACACATACATCACGTACACAAAATCCTCTAAAACTAGAATTGCACATTAAATCTCATTTTTTAAAAAAATGAAATCTTAGCTGGGCAGTGGTGGTGCATACCTTTAATTCTAGTAGTTGAGAGGTAAAGACAGGCAGATCTCTGAATTCAAGGCCAGCCTGGTCTACATAGTGAGTTCCAGGACAGCCAGGGATACATAGAGAAACCCTGTCTTGAAAAAAAAAAATGAAATCTTGCTGATATTCTGTGTTCCTTTTCACATGAAGTGCCTTCATCTTCCATTTGGTTATTCTGGCCCCAAATCTGAGAAACAGACCTCACTGCCCTTTCTTATCAGCTTCCATATTTAACTGTGTGTGTGTGTGTGTGTGTGTGTGTGTGTGTGTGTGTGTGTGTGTGTGAGGGAGAAGAGACAAGAGAATATGAACATGAACGAGAATATCCTTCTCTGTACTCAGGACACACTTTCTCAACCAAACTAACCTTTTCACGGGTTTCTTGCCCAAGACAATCTCCATTCATTCATTCATCCATTTATTTATTTACTAACTTACTTACTGCCTAGTTAATTCTTAATGTAGCTTTCAGAAGTCAATAGTCATGTGCCATTTTCTTTATTTTTTTTTTTGATTTTGTTTTTTAAGAAATAAAAGGAGCAGAGTTTAGTTTTCTGAGTGGATCATAAACACCTATAACACCAGCTTCAAGGAATCCAATTTCTCTTCTGAACTCTTTGGGCACCTGCACACACACACCATACACATACACACACGCATGTGTACATACATGTAGATACGCACAAATGAAATAAATCTTTTTTAAAAATGGCCCACATTCAGAAGGTTTTTTTTTAAGCCCACAAGCTTTGTTGGTTGAACCTACTTTATAACTACTATAGAAATGGACTGTGGTGCGCCTTGGGGGTAAGCAGGTCCCTTCCCTAGGCTTTCTTCACATTTGTCCCCTGTGTAAGATTGTGCTGACCTTTTATAATACTTTCATTTCCACATTTTAATGCTCATCTCTTAAGACTCCATGAAATATTGAGGACAGAATTGTTAACCATGTTGAATCTGTGGGAAACTGTGTGAAAGTGACATTACTTATGTACAAGGACCTGACTCTTAAGTACCTGCCTTTCCAGGACCTATGACTGACATCAATATCCCATTAAAAACATTGAGTGACAAATGGAAGTAGTTTCACCTTGTAACATTCTTCAATGAATACTTAAACTTTTGTCATTACTAAAAAAAAAATATGTATTTTTAATATTCTAGCTTGAAATCCAGAATCATCCTTTTTTTGAATCACTCAGCTGGACTGACCTCGTACAAAAAAAGATCCCACCTCCATTTAACCCTAATGTGGTAAGTATGTATCTTATCTAAAAGAGTGAAATCTAGACCTAAGTTCATTATGATTTTGGAAATGGATCCCCACAGCCATGAAAGGAGCCAGTACCTAAGTGTCGGTGCGCTCTGTCACTGAGAGTTGTCCAGCTCAGTGGTAGAGGACTTGCCTTGCATTCCACAAAAAATGAAAAGAAGAAAGCCACAAAAACGTAAAGGTGACCAGTAAGACCACAGTTATTAAATATCTTCCTGCATAGCAATTATGAATGCTTCTTTGCAAAGGTCAACAGGATGGTCTTAGTAGATGGAAGCTAAGGTAGCCATTATCATTTCTGTACATAGTAGACCAACATCCAAGTGCAATTATTTCCAAAAAACTGTGTGTATAGATAGGTGTGGTGGTGTATGTACATATTTGTGTGGGTATATCTGTGTGTGTCCATGTGCTCTGTGTGTGTATGTGTGTGTGTGTGTGTGCGCGCGTGTGCGCGCGCGCTTTAGTTTTTGAGACAGTCTTTCTCAGGGAAGCTGAACTGACTCATTTCAGTTGGCTGGCCTACCGGTTAGCTTCAGGGATCTACCTGTCTCTGCCTCTCTAGTGCTGGGAGGACATGTGGACACCCTACTCAGATCGTGATGTAGGTCCTGGAGATCTGAACTCAGGTCCAACTGTATCCTTAGCCTTAAGCAAAGTCTTTTCCTGGAAATATAAATTGTCCTATCTCTTCTAGAAACTAATACATTTTCATATTAGCTAGCCTTGTTAGATCTACTGATGGAGGCATTGTACCTAAAGGTATGTTTTTAAGCAAAAAGCCAATCAGAGATGCAATTGACAGAATTAACCACATGTAACGTTTTAGAAATCAACATATGGTAATAAATAGATTGTTAATAGTCATCAGGAGGTTGGAAATAACGTTAGTAACCACTGATAGCTTCCTTCCTGGATGTACATATTTTGTGTTTAGCTGTTATGTATGAGCTGCCCCTCAGATGAGCTGCAAACTCACTACTGTTATGCCCTCATTAGTGTATCTGTTTATAAATTGGCAGATGGCCAGTCACAGAGAGATGAAAAGTGACAATACCAATATGCAAATCTGGGTGTGATTCCAAAGTTGCCGTTGTGTTCACATGGGTGTGCATGAAGGGCAAAGCCAACCTTGGCGTCATTCCTTAGGCGTCACCCATGTTTTTTTGTTTTGTTTTGTTTTATGTTGTGAGACAAGACTCTTACTGGCCTGAAACTGGGCTGGCTGACCAGTGAGCACAGGAACCTGACAGCCTGCACCCTCCTGTGCTGGGAGGACACAGTGTGACCAGGCCAACGTTTTTAAACCTGAACTCCAGCTCACACTCTCTTGGCTAGAAAACAAATATTTCAGCAAGTGACCATCCCTCCCAGCCCCAAATCTCTTCATTTGTTGTTGCTGTGAAACTTAGGGCGATAAGGAAATTACTTCAGGAAGTAATGTTATTCTGTATACTCTGATTTGGTTAAAGGTTATACTCTCTGCACAATGGCTATGATACTTTACACCCTCCGACATAGCATTATTTGTACCCTGACTTACTTTATGTAGTTTAGAATTGATAGCTGCAGAAATGACTACTCCGTTAAGGACAGTTTGGGTCCTGATTTTCACTTTGGGGTTAGGGAGGCTCAATCCTCATCCTTTACTGAAGAGAAAGCAAATGTATAGAGAAAAGGCAATGATATAAAGAATTTCAAGTCACACATTTCACACTCAGAAGTTGCTGAAGGTTTCTGGTGTGTTCTGCATTAATTTGTGTCTGTGTGTTATTGAGCACATTGGCATAAGGGTTGCTGAAGCAGGTGCTCCGCCACTGGGATAAACTCCCAGATCTGAAATGATTTTAAGTATTTACTGAGTGAGTGAGTGTGTGTGTGTGTGTGTGTGTGTGTGTGTGTGTGTGTGTGTATACACTCAGTATGCATTTAAGTGCCACATGCCATCCAGCCCTTGCCCCTACTGAGACTGTAAGAGGCCATTGGACCCCCTGAAACTGACGTTGAAACCGTTGTGAGCCATCTGATGTAGCTGCTGGTAAAGAAACATGGATCCTTCACAAATACTATTTTTTTTTGAGATTCTAGTTTTCTTTTTTGTGTAAGTATATGAGTATTTACTTGGATGTATATATGTGTGCCGAGTGCATACAGTGTTCGTGGAGACCAGAAGAAGTGTCAAATCTTCTGGGACTGGAGTTACAGATTGTCATGAGCCATCACGTAGGTGCTAGGAATTGAACCCAGGTCCTCTGTCCTCTAGAAGAGTAGCCAGTGCTCGCGCTCTCTCTCTCTCTCTCTCTCTCTCTCTCTCTCTCTCTCTCTCTCTCTCTCTCTCCATCTATATGTATGTATGTATGTGTATATATATATATATATATATAGTAAGATATATGATGATCATGTTTTTTCTTTCCCCAGTTTCTCTCAGATTCTACCTGCTTCCTACCCACCCAACTTTATGTTCTTTTGCCTAACAGTACACAATCAGCTGGGCATAATGATACACACTTTTAATCCCAGCACTTAGGAGGCAGAGGCAGCCATATATCTGAATTTGGGGCAAGTTCCAGGAGAGCCAGGTCTGCACAGAGAAACCCTGTGACAAAAAACAAAAAAAGAAAAAGAAAAGCCACAAAAACAAAACAAAACAAAAAAGCAGAATACACATACATAATGGACAAATGGAAATCAAAATAAACCAAAGACCAACAAGACGAAAAAAAAAGAGTCAGAAAGCCTACAAAACACCATTGAATTCATTTTGTGTTGGGCATCTACTCCAGGGCATGGTGCCTGCCTGAGGGGTGGTTAATATTCCCAGAGAGATTCCACTGGAGGAAACTGTGTTTGTTTTTTTTTCTCTTTGTCAGTGGGTATCAAATACAGATAGCTTCCTGGTTAGGAGTGGGAACCCATGTCCATTTCCCCCTCAGTGGGACCCTATCTGGTTTGAACTTGTGAAAGCTTTTTGCATGCTGCCATAGTCTGAGTTTATATGTGTATCAGTCCTCTTGTGTCTAGATGACACTGTTTCTTTAAAGTCATCCTTGACCTCTGACCCTTAAGATCTTTCTGCCTCCTCTCCACATACCATACGTCCCTGTGCCTTCACAGGGAGGCTTTGATGAAGATATCTCATTTAGGACTGAGTGTTCCAAAGTCTATCACTCTGCACATTATCCAGTTGTAGGTTTCTTTGTTAGTTCCAGTCTACTGCAAGAAGAAGCTTTTCTGATAATGGATAAAAATGGTACTGATTTATGGATGTAGTAGTATGACATTAGGAGTCATTTTATTGCTGTGTTTCTTTAGCAGAATAATAGTATTAGATTTTCCCCTATATAGTCTCCAGTTCTTAGACACTATATGGTCTCGAGTTCTTAGGTACTATATAGTCTCAAGTTCTTGGCACCCACTTCTTTAACTGAAGTCAGTCGGTTGGTTGGTTGGTTTTTCGTCAAGACAAGAGTTTCTCCGTGTAGCCCTATCAGTCCTGGAACTCCCTCTGTAGACCAGGCTGGCCTTGAACTCAGAGATCCACCTTCCGGAGTGCTGGGATCAAAGGCGTGCTCCATCACCACACAGCTTGGCACCTCCTTCGCATCAAGGAAATCATCACCTGTGATTTTGTTAAAAATATTATCTGTATTCGACTTGGGTCTATTCTGCTCCCCTGTCCATATTATTTGTAGGTTTGGTCTTTTCTTAGTGTCCCAGATTTGCTACATGTTTTCTAACTGGATTTCTTTTTTTTTTTTTTTTAGATTTCTTTGAGCTATCCCTTTTTTTCTACCTTATCTTCAACCCCCCAAGATTCTTCCATGTTTTGTACTATGTTAATGTTGTGTGGCAGGACTTTTTTGGGGGGAGAACAACAACGCACTCACCCCAGATAAGAAGCCCATGACAGACCAAAGAACAAATGCCACCAAAGTCCAACTTGGTGACCCAGTAAGTTTTACTGGGGTTACTTACAGGAGTATGGGCAAGAGATACTTACAGGAGCAGAAATTGCTCAGATAGCTACATCACCAAAGCCCACCCAGCACAGGTGACATCTCACAAAATCTGGGAACCTGGAGCACACCACACTGTACAGCCTGCAGTCACTTCACAGGTTGGAGAGTGTCCCTTCCAGTGACTCAGTTGGTCTAAACCTCTTCCGGGCAGGGGCCTGGTTTCTCCTTCCAGGCAGCTTCTCTGGTCTCTCAGTCTTCTTTGTAGCTTGACTTCTTTACTCGGGTGGGGATGGGAGCTAGCTAATTGGATCAGTTTCAGGTACCTGAAGCTATTTGTTTACCTTTTTCCTATACGGTATTTCTATCTTGGAGTTAAACCATTACACAGCAGTTGGTAGGACTTATCTCTGAGGTAAGTTTTGTTTGACTTCCTAATTTTTTTTTAGTTTTACTTCAGTTTAATCACTTTAGTGATTCTCTCTCTTTGTTAAATTATACTTTCATGTCTTGAGTTGTTATTATTTCATTCAACTGTTTGTATTTTTACAGACTTTACTAAGGGATTTATTCATAATCTCACATAACATTCGTATGATAATTCATCTCTTTTTAAAAATTTTCATTTTTGCTTTTTTTTTTCTAGTCCAGTTGTTACCCCAATCACGGTCTGCCCTCCAACAGTTCCTCATCCCATTCCTCCTTCCCCCTGTCTCCCAAGAGGATGTCCCCGACCCCTACCCTGCTAGGCCTCCCCACTCTCAAGGGTTAGGCTCATCTTCTCCCACTGAGGCCAGACCAGCCAGTCCTCTGCTATATATGTGTCGGGGGCCTCAGAGCAGCTAGTATATGCTGCCTAATTGGGGGCTCAGTGTCTGGGAGATCTCGGGGAGGATTAGTTGAGACTGCTGGTCTTCTTATGGGGTAGCCCTCCTTCTCAGCTTCTTCCAGCCTTTCCCAAATTCAACCATAGGGAGTCCTGAGATTCTCTCACCTTCCAGGTCTCTGGTACATTCTAGAGGCCCCCTCACACACACACCTTCTACCCCTTGAGGTTGCTAGTTTCCATTCATTCTGCTGGCCCTCAGGGCTTCCCTCCTGTCACCCCCAATACCTGATCATCTTCCCCTTTCCTCTCCCCCCTTCCCTCTTCCACCCAGGTCGCTCCCTCCTTCTGACCCCATGATTGCTTTCTTCTCCCTCCCAAGTGAGATTGAAGCATCCTCACTTGGACCCTTTGACTTGTTAACCTTCTTGAGTTCTGTGGAAGTGAGTACACACCATGCATGTCCTTTTGGGTCTGAGTTACCTCATTCAGTATGGTATTTTCTAGTTCCATCCATTTGTCTGCAAAATTCATGATGTCCTCATTCTTAATAGCTTAATAATAGCTTAATAATTCCATTGTGCTATTGAACCACATTTTCTGTGTCCAATCTTCTGTTGTGGGACATCTGGGTTGTTTCCAACTTCTGGATATCACAAATAAAGCTGCTATGAACATAGTGGAGCATGTGCCCCTGTGGCATAGTGGGGCATCTTTTGGATATATGCCTAAGAGTGATATAGCTGGGCCTTCAGGTAGATTGATTCCCAAATTTTCTTTTTTTTTTTTTAAGATTTATTTATTATATTTAAGTACACTGTAGCTATCCTTAAACACACCAGGAGAGGGCGTCAGATCTCATTAAGGATGGTTGTGAGCCACCATGTGGTTGCTGGGATTTGAACCCAGGACCTTCAGAAGAGCAGTCAGTGCTCTTACCCACTGAACCATCTCACTAGCCCGATTTCCAGTTTTCCAAGGAACCTCCAGATAGATTTCCAGAGTGGTTGTACCAGTTTGCAATCCCACCAGCAATGGAGGAGTGTTCCTCTTTCTCCACATCCTCGCCAACATGTGCTGTGACCTGAGTTTTTGATCTTAGCCATTCTGATTGGTTTAAGGTGGAATCTCGGGGTCGTTTTGATTTGCATTTCCCTGATGATTAAAGACTTTGAACATTTCTGTAAGTGCTTCTTGTCCATTCTTCACAGACATGGAAAGAGCAATCAATTCTCAATTTTATATGGAAGAACAAAAACCAGGATAGCAAAAACAATTCTTAACAATAAAAGAACTTCTGAGGGAATCACCATATGCAAAGTCATAAGGACCATTTGATGAACTACATTCATGAAAAGAAGTTAATTAATGAACTGAGTTAATGAAAGAAAAGCTCAGGTGAATGATTCTATGCTTTTGATGTTTTAGGCTGGACCAGATGATATCAGAAACTTTGACACCGTCTTCACTGAAGAAACGGTTCCCTATTCTTTGTGCGTGTCTTCTGACTACTCTATAGTGAATGCCAGTGTTCTGGAGGCAGATGATGCATTCGTTGGTTTTTCTTACGCCCCTCCTTCAGAAGACTTATTTTTGTGAACACTTTGACATTCAGAAACCAATGAACAACCTCTAGCCTGCAGAAGAGATGGAAACACTTATTTGTGTGAATATATTCAACTATGTATAACAGTGCCTCATTTTTATATGTAATAGTGAAAACTATGAAATATGTATTTTCTGCTGTATGCAAGAAATAGGGCATTTCAAAGAGCTAAGTTTTGAACTGAAATTTGTATTCTTGTTTATTAAGCTTATTTTTAAACAAAAATTTGAAGCTATTATTCTCAGCATTAACCTATTTTTAAAGATAACTTTTTGCTATTGACTGTTTTTTTTCCTGTTAAGTTTACACTAACACATCCAAGATAGACTTTTAATAGTCTGTTACAGTTAAGATGTATTAATATCTTTATAATTCTATGACTTTTTATCATAGCAGAACTATGCAAATGGTACAGGATGGTTTATGCTGAAACCCTATCTTCCCATGATAATTCACTATTTGCTTCTTAGTAGGATTCAAATGCAAAGGCAGATGAAACACACTGGCTGCTACTGGGCACTAGCAGCTACTTACTTGTAACCCCATAAGAAAAAGCAAAAAGTAATCATTTGCTTTTGAAATACTCAGTTCCCATCCATCCACCATTTTTCCTCTAGAGGAAAAGAAAATATTTAATGGCCAGAAGTTTTTAGAATTCCAGGTGAACTGAGAAGTAATAAAATGCTACCAGATGTTTTTTAAGGTGGTGCCCACCATAAGTGTCTCTGTCACATATTTATATTACACGTTTTCTATTTATGTTCCTTTTGACCCTTTGAAGGTTTAGTGTACTGTTGAGTAGGTCTAAACCTTCGTATCTGTTTTTGCAAAAAAGCTATTTCAAAACTGCCTTCCTAATTGATCGTGTTTTTAAAATGACAGAAAAAAAGTAGCCTTCTATAATGTTTACCTAGTTGTGAATTAAATAATAAAATAGCAAGTCTGGGTCAGTGTGAATGTGTGTCCCCTACACATTCTAACAGAAGGTAACAATAATTTAGCAGTAATGTATTCAGTATTACTCATTTTGTACTACCAGGGATCAGACATGCACAAGGCCTCATGAATGCTACTAAGTATTCCCTATCTCTGAAGTACACACATGCCCCTTGTTTCTTTATGTGTCTTAGAAATAGTTCAGAAAATTGATTTTAAAATGACAGCATGTCAGTTAACATCTGCATTCATAATGGTAAAATATGTTAGGTACAGAGAAGCTGTTTTAAAAAGGGTGCTTCGGGGACTCCAGTTCCTGGAGGAAAGTTTCCCAGGTCCTTTAGGGGACACTATTGTGAGCTTAGTTGCACTAAGAACAAACTTCCCTTGCACATGTTACCTTGACAAATGAGAAATATTTCTCATCCATACCCTTTGGCTTAAATACATTCAGCAGAATGGGGATAGATGGTGCTTCAGTTTGACAGGTAGTCTTTGTATGCATGCAGTACACTGGACCGCCCTCACAGGTGAGATGTTACGTCTACACTGTATATAATTTGATCTGGGGTACTTCTGTCAGCTCTACTTTAATACAGAGTTATTTGTTGATTATAAATCAAGGCAAAAAATTGTACATATATGATTTTTTACTCTAATATCCCTTAATTACCAGAAATTAAAGTGCAATATTGTACTTTTAAGAACAAATTTTAGATTTTTGATGTTTCTTGGATCACAAGAAATACAGATCTATGTAATATAATAAAATTAGCAAAAGATTAATGATCGACATCTAATTTCTTTTGTTATTTTAAATTAAAATTAGTAGTGGTTATAGTAGTAACTACTAAAATTAGTTATTTTTCTGTGAGAAAAAGGTATATAACTTTGTCAATATTTGGGTAGAATGAATTACCAAGCTATTTTATACTGACATATGTATGGGTCAGGGGGAAAAAATCCTAATTTTCAAGTTTAACTTTTCTCCCATACCATAAGTCTTTTATCACATATATGACTTTTGAATAGTCAGACTATTTTATGCTAACTACCAAAAATAATCTCAAAGGTTATTTAGGAAGTTAGCTCTTTGCCTATTTGTTTCACTTTTAGAGCTAGTTCTCAGTATAGCCTAGCCTGGTTTCAAACTCATGATCCTCTTACTTTAGCCTCCTCAACCTAGGATTATGGATTGTTAATTACAACTTGTTGAAGTAATTTTTTTTAGCCATTGACTTCTAAAGGTAGTTGTCACTTGCTTTGTTACAGACCATTCTCCTCAGAGGAGTAAAGGTTTGTTGTTCAGGGAAAGCCTCTTCTTTGTAGTTGGGATTTCCCTACTGGAGCCTGGTAAGGTAGAAGAAGCTTTTAGTTTCCTTGGGGGCAATCCCCTTTGCTTTCCCAAAGTCCCTCCTCGAGTATTCTCACCTAGGGCTTAGATGGCACACATGAATTTTGTGGGAACACAGACATTGAAAGCACAGTAATATGAAACCATATCATGGGGTTTTTGATGATCTGAGTACCTTGGTATAATGTCATGTTTGTGTATTAAAGAAATTAACGGCAAAATGAGTAGTAACACCCAGAATATATATACGGATATTGGGATGGGGCCCAGAGAGATGGATCCAAAGTTAAGAGCACTTGCTCTTAACCTGAGTTCGGTTTCCAGTAGCCATCTGGTGGCACACATAGCCTGTGGCTCCAGTTCTATGGACTCCTCAGGCACTCGGCATGCACATAGTGCACATACATGCAGACACTCATATACACACAAAAGGAAAATAAGAGAATTTTTTCAAGTATATGGGTTCTTTGCTACTTTTCATATATATTCAATTGATACTAGGAAAAATTGTTCTCAACTTCACTGATAGAATTCCAGTTAGAGATCTATTGCATTTATTTTACATTTTTAGTATCATGGCAAATTCTGTTGCTGTTCATTTACAATCTTTTAAACCCATCTTAGTGGGTGGACAGACCTACCTACAAGCCATCTTCCGGGATAGGCATGATGGCTCACCGGGTAAGGACACTTGCCACCAATGCGGATTACCAGAGTTCAGTCCCTAAGACCCACATAGTAGAAGAGAACCAGCATCCATAAATTGACCTCAGACCACTGTGGGCACCCTTGTACACAAATGTAATTTTTGTAAACATTTTTTGGTTCACTAATGTCTAGTTTTTCATACTGTAAATGAACTGAGAAAAAATGCTGTGCTGTGTTCAGATGTAATTTTTGAAAATTTCACCAAAGTTGCAACAATAGAGAATGAATTATTAGTACACAGCCATTCTGTAACAGTTAAATGGTCAAAGAATCTCACACGTAAAAGATAGTTTTTACATATGTTTGGCTACAATAAAAATGTTAAACCTGCTCACTGGAAGGACCAGACACACTTGATGATTTTATAAATCCTGTATTCAAAAGTAACATCTAAATTTTTATTATAAATTCTCTTTTGCAGGAACGTATTTCATGGTTTCATTGTTTCTCACACCTACCATACTTTGAGCAATTAATAATAAAGATAGTTGCTACTTTATTAGTAATAAATATAGGTACTACTATAGTTTTGGTTAAATATCTGTGGGAAACTCTACAATCTACAGTGAGGTGTCAATATTTAATATTTGTAGTTAACTCGTGGAATGCAGAAGTCTGAGATACAGTACTGTTACACCACACAAATGGCCAGCTGGAATCTCCACTAGAGTTTTTCAGTTCTTAGATAGTAAATATAGCTTTGCTGTGTTAGGTTTTTCTGTGATCCAGTGGTAGCCATGAGTCACTCAAAAATTAAGGCTTATAGGCTGGCAAGGTGGTTTACCAGATGAGTGCCACCAAGCCTGATGAGCTGAATTTAATACCTAGGACCTCAATGATGAAAGGAAAGAGAAATGACACCTACAGGTTTTTCACAGCATGGCATGGTGGTGGACTGCTTGCCTAGTATCCCTGAGGCCCTGAGTTCAATTCCCAATATGTATATATGTATACACACATGCACACAGTTTACTTTGCTAATGATACATTGATGTTGATCACTAACACTTACCTCTTAAAGATTTTTATGTGTGCGTGCATGTGCATATATACCACATGTATGCAGATGTCGTCAGAGGCCAGAAGAGGGACTCAGGTCTCATGAGGCTGGAGATGTAGGTGCTTGTAAACCACCTGACATGGGTGCTGGAATCTGAACTCTGGCCCTTCAGAAGAGCGCTGAGCCATCCTTCTAGCCCTGGTTGTTAATCTTAATTGAGAACATTTATCACAAACTCAGTGGAAAAAGAATCTGAGGTACATTTTGATGAATGGTACAGTAGCTAGATGATTTCACACATTACCTAGAATTTTTACATTTATATTCTTTGAGAATTTCATACATGTATACAATGTATTTTGGCCTTATGTGTACCTCACACTGGTCTCCCCCCACCCCAAACTTGCCCCACAACGTACATGTTCCACTCCCAACTTCGTGTCTTTTTTTAAAATAACCCATTGAGTCCAGTTAATAGAACAAATACATGATCTCTGCATTTTGATCCAATCCATCAATGTCTTTTGATTGAGACTGTTAGTATTCAGTTATTATTACAAGCTGTATATTGATTCCTGACATCTTGTTGATTTTGTAGTGTTTGGTATTTTTCCTCTTCTCCTGCTTAACTGTTATTCTAGCATGGTTTTTCCCTCCCTGTGGCTGCAAAGGTGCATTTATTTTTCTCTTTGGTCAGTTGGATTTTTTAATGTATTTTCTGCTGGCTTCGTGGACATAGTTCCTTTAGCCTATTTTTATCATAGAAAGTTTGTTTTTCAATTGTGAGAGATAACTTTGCTGAATCAGTTACTTTGCTGTTTTTCTAATAGAATACCATGACCAAAGGCACTTTATAAAAGAATTTATTGGGCCGGAGAGATGGCTCAGTGGGTAAGAGCACCTGACTGCTCTTCCAAAGGTCCTGAGTTCAAATCCCAGTACCCACATGGTGGCTCACAACCATCTGTAAAGTGATCTTACGCCCTCTTCTGGTGCTGAAGACAGCTACAGTGTCCTTACATAAAATAAATAAATCTTAAAAAAAAAAAGAATTTATTTTGTCTTACCATTCCAGAGGGAGGGTCCATAACAGTGTGGGGGGGGGGATGTAGAAATGGGAAGATGGCTGGTCACATTTTCAGCTGCACACAGCAGAGAGTGACCTGCCAGAACAAAGCTTTAGCCTCAAAGCTCACACCCAAAGATGCATTTCCTCCAGTGGGGCTGTGCTTCCTAAACATTCCAAATCTCACCAGACAGCACTACCAAATGGGAACCAAGAATCCAAATACCTATGGCCGCCACAGTATAGTAGTCTGTCCAGGCCCTCCTCGTTCTTAAAGTTAACTTGAACAATCAATCTGCTGTTATTCTGATGGGCCTACCTTTATATGTTACAGTCTTGACATGTCTTCTTTTTTTTAAGTTCTCATCTTTAATGAAATGACTTTGGAAATAACATATATTTCCATTACACCAGTACTACAGTCTTCAGAGTCACAGCAAGATACACAGAATTACATCTGTAATTACTATGGATGCCAACATTTCAGGCAGTAATTTCTGTTACATGGCAAACAAGATCAAGAAGACAACCATCAAACAAAAGAGACCCATAGCTTCAGACAAGGCATATGATAACAGCTGCTACTTCAATGAAGGGTTTCTGGCATAACCAGTGATAAGACTGCAAAAGACTGTTCCTATAACAGCAACAGAACCAGTAACTCCTACTGTTGCAGCACCTGTACCAATGAATTTGGCAGCAGTATTAATGTCTCTGCTGATTACACCCGTCTGAAACAACCTTCCAATATGCTGACACCTACCATTCTGGGCCCCATTAAATACTGTAGAGCCCTCTCCAGTCCTAGTCTCTGGCTGAGATAACACTAATGCAGAAATTAGTTTATATATGCACTCTGGATCCAGCTCAGATCAGAGCAGGGGTGTGGGTGAGCTTGGCGCAGGTGAACATCTTTGTTCCTGGTGGCATGGCATGGATGTATAGGTGACAGGGTAGGTGATGTGGGCTCCTGTCCCCGCTTCTTCTCTCCACCTACCTCCCGAGGCAACGGCCGCAGAGGTCAAAGCAGTGAGGCTGGGCGCAACAGGCTCAGCATTTCTCTTGAGACATTGTTTGTTCTTTTTACTTGGAGTTTTAGTTTTAATATAGTGAGGAGAGGCTATTGTTTAATATCATTGTTTAGGAGTCCTAAGTGCCTCCTGTATTTGGATTGGCTTTTTTTTTTCTTTTTGGTTTTTTCGAGACAGGGTTTCTCTGTGTAGTCCTGACTGTCCTGGAACTCACTTTGTAGACCAGGCTGGCCTCGAACTCAGAAATCTGCCTGCCTCTGCCTCCCAAGTGCTGGGATTAAAGGCGTGCGCCACCACTGCCCGGCTGGCATTTTTCTTTTTCTAATGATGGGCTATTTTGTTTCAGTTCTTTTGAAAATGTTTTTTGTGCCCTTAGATTGAGGTGATTCTTTTTATATGGTTATAACCACAGATTTGGTGTTTCAGGGTGTCACATATATCTTGAGATTCTCATTGGAACCTTTTTATTATTTTATCTCTGTCCTTGTTGGATTGTTGTGGTTCCTCCATCTTGTCTTCAGACTCAGGTATACTGTCCTCTCCTTTATCTATTTTTGCTGAGACTTCTTATGTGTTTTATTTCCAGCATTTCAGATAAGTTTCTCTTTAATTCCCTTTTCATATTATCTATTCATTGTCTTCCTTATTTCATTCAGTGTCTTTGAACATACTTAGAATTGTATTTTGAGTTCTCTGGGACTTCATCTAAGTCTCACTAGATGGCATAGTGTATGTGTGAGCCTAAGTGAGTGAACATTCTACCATATATGTGCAGTAGCCGGTAGAAGGCATCAAATTTATGGAACTGGTAGGAATTAAATATGGTATAATTGAGTTCAGAAAATAATTCCTTGGTCCAGGTGCTCAAAGTACATGATATAAGCTCTGTATTATTCTCTGAGTGGGATATTAACTGGGAGAGCAGTCAAGGGTGTCTTTTATTACCACTGTATGGTATCATACTAGTCAATAGCACTGACCCCTTGACTTCAATAACTGTTGGAAGATAAACAAGGATGCTATTTAGTAGACTCAAACTGTAGTTACTAAGATTAAAAGTGAAAGAGAAGTAGGTTGGATAAGAAAAAAGGTTAGCTGGGGCAGGATCCTTCCAGTTTGTCTTCGCCTGGAACTGATCCTGGGTCACAGCACCTGGACATTATCTTGTGCCACAGTGCTCCATACTCAAATACCACCAGGAGAGAACCGGTCTCCCAGGAGTTCAGGCACACCTGTGAGCACAGATAACACTACCAATTCTGTTCCAAGGGTCCTGCCCAGAGATCTCAAGACACAGGAGCCAAGGACAGGATCTTTCAGGTTTCTGTCTGTGCCCTGGAGCTGGCCCTGTGCCACAGCTCTCCATACCCAAATTCATCCCAGAGAGAACTGGTCTCCCAGGAGTACTGCAACTCCCACACAGGCTTGCAGGAGGGACAAGTCATAGAGACAGCAAGACCAGCTACACCAGAGATATCCAGATGGCAAGAGGCAAGGGCAATAACATAAGCAAGAGAAACCAAGGCTACTTGGCATCAGAACCCAGTTCTCACTACAGTGAGCCCTGGATACCCCAACACACCAGAAAAGCAAGACTCAGATTTAAAGTCACACCCCATGATGGTGATAGAGAACTTTAAGGACATAAATAACTCCCTTAAGGAAATACAGGAGAACACAGGTAAAGAGGTAGAAGCCCTTAAAGAGGAAACACAAAAGTCTCTTAGAGAATTATAGGAAAACACAACCAAACAGATGGAAGAATTGGACAAAACCATTCAGACCTAAAAATAGAAATAGAAACAATAAAGAAATCATAAAGGGAAACAACCCTGGAAATAGAAAACAGAAAAGAGATCAGGAGTCATAGATGCAAGCATCACCAACAAAATTCAAGAGATAGAAGAGAGAATCTCAGGTACAGAAGATACCATAGAAAACATTGGCACAACAGTCAAAGAAGAAGCAAAAAGCTTCTAACCCAAAACATCCAGGAAATCCAGGACACAATGAAAAGACCAAATCTGAGGATAATAGGTATAGAAGAGAGTGAAAATTCCCAACTTATAGGGCCAGTAAATATCTTCAACAAAATTATAGAAGAAAACTTCCCTTACCTAAAGAAAGAGATGCCCATAAACATACATCTGCCTACAGAACTCCAAATAGACTGGACCAGAAAAGAAATTCCTCCCGCCACATAATAGTCAAAATACAAAATGCACTAAACAAGAAAAGATTATTAAAAGCAGTAAGGGGAAAAGGCCAAGTAACATATTACGGCAGACCTATCAGAATTACACCAGACTTCTTACCAGAGACTATGAGAGCTAGAAGATCCTGGGCAGATGTCATACAGACCCTTAGAGAACACAATGCCAGCCCAGGCTACTATACCCAGCAGAACTCTCAATTACCATATATGGAGAAACCAAGATATTCCATGATAAAAACAAATTTACATAATATTTTTCCACAAATCCAGCCCTACAAAGGATAATAGATGGAAAAATGCCAACACAAGGAGGGAAACTACACCCTAGAAAAAGCAAGGAAGTAATCTTTCAACAAACCTGAAAGAAGATAGCCCCACCAACATAATTCTACCTCTAACAACAAAAATAGCAAGCAACAATCACTATTCCTTAATAAATATCAATGGACTCAATTCTCCAATAAAAAGACATAGACTAACAGACTGGATATGTAAACAGGACCCAGAATTTTTCTTCATACAGGAAATGCACCCTCAGTGTCAAAGACAGACACTACCTCAAAGTAAAGGTCTGTAAAACAATTTTCCAAACAAATGCTCCCAAGAAACAAGGTGGAGTAGCCACTCTAATATCAAATAAAATCGACTTTCCACCAAAAGTTATCAAAAAAGATAAGAACACTTCATACTCATCAAAGGAAATATCTACCAAGATTAACTCTCAGTTCTGAATCTGTGCTCCAAATGCAAGGGCAACCACATTCATAAAAGAAACTTTTCTAAAGCTCAAAGCACATATTGTACATCACACAAAATAGTAGGAGTCTTCAACACCCCACTCTCACCAATGGACAGATCATGGAAACAGAGACTAAACAGAGACACAGTGAAACTAACAGAATTTATGGAACCAAGTGGATTTAGCAGATATCTATAGAACATTTCATTGTAAAACAAAAGAATATACCTTCTTCTCAGCAGCTCATGGTACCTTCTCCAAAACTGACCATATAATTGACCACAAAACAGACCTCAACAGATACAAGAAGATTGAAATAATTCCATGCATCCTGTCAGATCACTACGGACTAAGACTTGTCTTCAGTAGCAACAAAAACAACAGAAAGCCACATACACATGGAAACCAAATACCAGATCTTAACCTCAGGGTATACTGCAGTTAACCAGATGCTTCACCTCGTGCTTCACAGCTCCAGCTTCCAACACCAAGACAGTAACACACCAGGCATAGCTACCCCAGATTAAGTTAAAATGTGAAAAGCTTGGAATGGATTCTACTGAATGTTAGTTACCTTCTCCTATCATAAAATGTGCAAAGGATTCTTGAACCATCACAAATCATGAGCAGCCTGTATTGGCTTATTTTTTTGTATATGTGTGTGTGTGTGTGTGTGTGTGTGCTTGGATAGCTGAATGTATATATTGAAGTACTTATGGTTTAAAATGTCCACATATCCTTTTATCCTGAAATATCTTGTAATTTCTTGAAGACATTTTGGAAATCACTGAGTTAGCAATTTTCTATATAATATGCCCAATGACAATGTTGTAAGATGTGAACACCATCAATCTGCACACTGGCAATGTGACATTAAAAAAACAAAATAAATAAATAAATTGAATACAAAATTGAAATAATTGAAAACAAAAAAGAAAAAGAGAAAAGGTTAAGTATTAATCTAATTGGTAAAATAATCCAGACAAAATAGCTGGCAAGGGAAAGTTGGGGTACTGTTAGGGTTTTAGATATTATTAAATTTATGGAAAATTACAATTAAGGGAATGGGTAACGAGAGAAAGCAAACAACGGGCATATATATGTCTGAAGACTAAAGACGGCCTTCAACTGGGTAGGGAAACAGTAATCCTGAAACAACTGACAAGCACAACCATTGTGATCCTTAAAATCCTTAAAAGAGGAAATCAAGATAAAGTAAGGAAAAAAAATGAATTGGCTGCTCTGTTATACCCAGTGGAAATGTGAAATTTCCAGATCCCTCTGGCTTTAGCAGCTTCCTCGTGATGCTGGGGTGGGGGTGGGGGTGCAAGTAGAAGCCATTGGCCTCTGCAGCCTTGGTGTTCCTGAGGTTCTGGTGTGTGGTGAAGGAGGGTTGGAAGTCCATTCCCGGCAGTTCCCTCAGACCTCCACCATGGCTCCTTTTGGTCCTATATGTCTACCACCTAGATTCTTTCCTCACCTCCTTACCTTCTTCATCTTCTGATTAATTCTTTTGTGGACTGAGATGCCTGTGACATTCTGAGAAGTTACATTCAGGTATGAGAATATCTAACCAAAGGGGGGGGGGAAGAGCCTTAATTTCCCTTCTTCAAAAGCTCCACAGCAGACGTCATTCCTTGAGGTCTGTCTAACTAACTAGAATCACAGCACACATGCACTCCCAGTCAAAACTGGTGATGAGAGTTTTCAGTGTGTGTCGGATGGGTGATTGGGGAAACCCCAGGCTGCCCTCAGCTCTCGTCCATCGTGTGACACATAACAAACAGAAGCAACCTAAGAGTGACTTTGGATCTGCTCAATTTGAGGGAACGGTCCATCCTGGTGGCATAGGCATGCTGTGACTGTAGTGGCAGGAGAAGCACCAAGCAGTTGATTACATTGGGTCTTCAGTAAGGAATCAAAAGATAAATGCTGATATTTCGTGAGCTCCCTCTTGTGGGTTCAAGATATCCATCCACAGGGTCTGCACCACATTTAGGGTGGATCTCCTCCTCTTAAACCTCTCTGGGAAAGTTATGGCAGATCCACCCAGATTCATGTTTCCCTGATGACTCCAAATCCCATCCACTTAACAGTCAAGATGGATCACCACCCAGGCCCTTCCACAGGGCCATCAGAATACACAATACTGTAAAAATGGTGTTTGCCCGTCCTTCCTGTGTCCGTAGAGAGTGGCATGGAAGCAGCAGCAGACGCAAGCCCTGCGCTGTCAGTGGAGCCAGCTGTAACTGACTGCCGAACTCATGACTTTACTTGCTTAGCTTTTCACTTAGATTTAAAGATAAGAAAAGCCGTCCTCCAAACTCGGGATCAGTGGCAAAAGGTGTGTCTGTGTTGTCATGTTTACCAAGTCAGCAAGACAACTAGAGAGTCGACACAAAAATGCAAAAAAGAAAATGTGCTGGTACATGTGACATTAGTCTGTGGGACAATACATTACATAGTGATTTGCTAACTGAAACCCTGTCCCCTGAAGAGGAAGGAGGTCTACTATACTAAGTAGTACACTTGAGTCAGCCCAATTCTTAGTGGTTTTGTTGTTTGGTAAAACGTCTGTTGATCTTTAATTCTTATTCTATAGAATTCATCCATTTAAAAATACACCATTAGCCTGATATAGTGAAATAAATGTACCTATAAGCCTTGCTCTTGGAAGCTGAGGCAAAATTGTGAATTTAAGACTTGCCTATGCTACGAACTGAGTTCAGAGCCAGCTGGACTACAAGGTAAATGTAATGCTATCCTGGGTTATAGTAGAAAGACCCTGTCTCACAATCAACAATTGACAGACTTTATTCAGAACTTCATTCAACTTTAGGGTATCTCCATTACCTCACAAGTAACCCATGGGGCCTGGGGACTCAGTGTCAGTCCCCAGCACCAAGAAAAGAAACAATGAACAGTTTGCTGTCCACATAATGGAATACTATAAACAAAGACCGTGCTAACCTACAACATGAATGAACCTTAAGGACAGTTTATTAAGTAGAATAAAAGGCACAAGACAATAAATGCTGTATTTGTTCCATTTATGAGTTCTGGAGTAGCAAATTTTAAGAAAACAGAATGGTTATTGTCAGGAACTTGGGAAATCACTAAATGGTACTGAGTTAGGGGAAGATGATTAAGTACTGGAAACAGTGTTATAGTTCCATGACATTTAGCATCCACTCAAGAATGGCTAAAATGGTGCATTTTGTTATGTGCATTTTACCACAATTTTAGGGGGGAAACTTCACTGCCTTACCAAGCCCTAAGTAATCACAAATTTGTATTCATATTTGCCTATCCTGACTATTTCATACATGAATGGCAACATACAACATGTGACTTTTGTTTCTTTGATCTTGCAGTGCACTCAAGAGTCATCCGTATTGTGCTATCCCTTAATTCTCTTTTTTTTTAAAGATTTATTTATTATATGTAAGTACACTGTTGCTGTCTTCAGACACACCAGAAGAGGGCATCAGATCTCATTACAGATGGTGAGCCACCATGTGGTTGCTGGGATTTGAACTCAGGACCTTCAGAAGAGCATCTGGAGCCATCTCTCCAGCCCCTTAATTCTCTTTTTAATTCAAGGGAATATGGTGTTGTCTTGCGTGGCTAAACCACAGTTCTTTGACGCTAGTTGAAAGCCAAGACGTTCGCTTCGGGGCAATTTTGAGTTTGAGTTTGAGTATGAGTTTATTATACAAGATTTTCTGTGGATGCTTATTTTCAGTTCTCTCGGAATTATTCCTTTGAGAGTCTACCACAGTTTCCGAAGTTTACGACGCTATTTCACATCTCCATCAGCAGAATTTGAAATTTTTTCACACAGGTATTGTCTTGGATTAGATAACAGCAAAAACTGGTATCTCCATCTCTTTGCCTTGACCAGAGCGGGGGCAAATTGCTCTGTAGAGGTGAGACTGGTTGCCCTGGTGACAGAAGGCCCGGCAGAACCCGCGCGCCAGCCAGTTGGGAGAGTGCGCATGCGCAGGAGGTCCTCTGTAGCCCACGCGCGTCCTGCAGTGCAGGTGGGTCTTATTCCAGGGTGGCAACACGGCCGGACCGAGGGCACTGGGGTCTCCTGAGGGGCTACAGGGCCCGCGAACCGGGCGGGTTTGCTCTCGTGGCTGAGTTCTGAGGTGTTTGGGCCTTGGTCTCCGCATTTCCTCAGGGTTCCCTCAGCGCTGACAGGAAGGAAGACTTGGATTTATTCCCGGGGCCTGTTCTGTGTCCTTTTCTCCTTCCTCATAATCCCCCACTTTCAAATGCGTTCATTCCCAAGACTGACTGACTGTCTGTCCATCCGTCCTGAAACTCGCTGTGTAGACCAGGCTGACCTCAAACCCAGAGATCCTCCTGCCTCTGCCTCCTGAGTGGCGCGTGCCATCATTGCCCAGCAAGACATTTTTTAGCAGACGGTTGGGCTCTATGTCCATCTTTTGAAGGCCCAGACTGACTTCTCGGACATCACATACCTTAATTTCTAGACAGGGCTTTGTTATGCAACTCCGACTACCTTAGAGCTTATTATGTAGTCCGAGGTTTGGTCTGGTTTGGTGTTTTTCAAGACTTGGTTTCTTTGCAGAGCCCTGTCCATTCTGGAACTAACAGATATGCCTGCCTCTGCCTCCTGAGTGCTGGGTGGCACACCACCCTGTCCACCAGAGACTGAATGTCTGCAACCATGACCTCGCCTCGACTGAATTTTTTCCTCTTTCTGTGGTACCGGTTGGTCATGAAGCCCAGAATTAGAGTCTTTAAAATTCTAGAATTATCTCCTCCATTCCGTTTTGTTCCACATACCCTGGGCTGATCCATCCATCTCTTAGAAATGCAACACTAGTTGAAAACTGATAATTGGCTGTTCAGTTTCAAAGTATTCTCCACACAGGCAACAAGAAGGAGCTAATTTCCAAAATATAATAAAAAAAACTGGACATGTTTCTGTTTTCAAAAATTTTGTAAACTTCTCTTGTATTTCAAAACTCAGTCTGAATTTACACAATCATTTCACTCAATGTCCTCCAACTTCAGAAACCTGTTTTTGTTCTTGGTGGTGGTAATAGTGGTGGTTTTGTTTTGTTTTGAGACACAGATTCTCTGTGTAGCCCTGGCTGTCCTCGATCTATAGACCATGCTAACCTAGACCACAGGGACCTATGTGTCTCTACTTCCTGATCATTGGAAGTAAATGTATCCATGAGCACACCTGGCAAAAAACTGATATTCTAACAATGTCAATCTTCGAAATTATTAATTTTGACCCCAATATAATAACAAAAAGGATAGCCACTTACTTTTCTGTGCAAAGTATCCTGAACTATAGGTACTAGGTGGGTAAAATCAGTGATATATAATGGAGCTGTTAGCCAGTATCTTTGGAAAACTCTCCCATTATAGGAATATTTACCTACTAAAAACAAATTTTATTTATTTTTTATTTATTTATTTATTTATTTATTTAGGTGGTGCTGGGATTGAGTTAAGCCTTGAGCATGCTGGGCAAGCAAGCTAGAACAGCATTATTGTACTTAGGGCCACACAGAAATAAACTCACTGTATCCCTTTGAAGTGGAATGCATGGCTTCCTTGTTACCTCCTGTCATCAACCAAAAGAGTCCAAAGCAGTAGGAAATACATAAAGATGAGCCTAGGTTTGTGAAGCATTTCACTCACCGTGTTCTGTGGCCGCTAACCTGTTCATATTCCTATTACAAGGTATCGTACAGTTGTTCCCATAACTGACTTACTTGCTGTGCTCTTTAAAGGATAGACACTGTGTTTGCATCTTTGTATTACTGGTACCTGGGGAAAGTGAGCTAGCCAATAAATAATAGATAACAAACAAATAGCTGATAATGTTTCAATAATATGTTAGTCATTATATCTGACTTCTCTAAATTGGATCCTTAAAGGATCCAATCTTAATCATATCATTCCTAATAATATCACAGTGACTGCATGACATATTTTGTTTCTCATATTTTCTGCTTAAGTGAGCATGTTATATTCCCCCTCCACCTCTATAGTTTAATGTTCTGTGTTTGTCACTGACAAAGATTTAAAATGGAAAGAGGTCTTAACTGTCTAATACCTTTGTCTCTGTCAGCTAAAGACATTGAGCCAAGAGAGGCCAGCCAATATCCCCAACAAACACTGGGTCAAGAATCATTTCTCAGGCTTTTCAAGTTAGTGCTCATAGGACCACATTTACTATTTAAGTTTGTTTTTTTTTTTACGTGTGTGTGTGTATGCATGCGAGCTCATGGGTAAATGGGGAGCGGGGAATCAGAGGACAACTTGGTGAAGTTGATTTCTCCTTCCACGGGGGTCCCAGGGGGCTAACCCACTCATGAGACTTAGCTTCTGGACCCGGTGAGTCATCTTGCTATCCCAGACCGGATTGATGAAACAGTTTAAGTGACTTTCATCCTTCAGCCTATGTTTACATTGGGATTATCAACATTTAAAATTATTAGTTTCAATTTGCATTTTAGGAGTGCCTACCCTAGAAAGACATTTGAGCATCCTGTTAAGTTTGGGGTCTTTTGCAGGATCTCATAACTGAGTGTTGATTAGAGTGTTATACAGAGATGGAGGTGTGAGCCAATAGTACATGCGTGCACATGTGCAGTCCTGGGTTCAATCGATGGCTAGGTTGCCTTTCTCTTTCAATGAGAAGGCTTACCTAGTTGCATTCTCAATTTGACGTTTTAGTAACTTGTAAGTTTTCTTAGTCTTCAGAAGTAAGCTTTATCTTGTTCCTCACTCTTTATCTGAGTCTCATCACTTTAATCTTTACCACCAGCTGTGCTTAACTTGCTAATAATAGAGATTACCAACAAGGAGAAGATGGAGAATCTTCGGATGAAAGAGGCAGCCCTTGTCTATCTTGACAGAAGTGGAGGCCTCCAAAAGTTTATGGATGACTGCAAGTACTACAATGGTATGTCAGCGAAGGTGGTCAGCAACGGTGTGTCAGTCAAGAGCCCTCAGACAAGAGTCCACATAGTCATCCTGATGTTCACATTTATATCTTCACAGATTCCAAACAAAGTTATGCTGTCTATCGGTTTAATATTTTAATAAACCCTTGTGACATTGTCGAATTAGATGCTGAACTTGGAAATCACATTTTACACCATCCCTTAAAAGCTGCTCAAGTTTTTCAATCAGTAAGTTAAAGATGAAATGATTTTCACGTCACACAGAAATCTTGGTAACATGTTTGCTTGTTTGAAATCGCAGGTCTGCTTTGTTGCTGTTAAGTCTCTCTCATTGATTGAACAGTTACAGACTGAAACTCAAGTAAGTTTTAATCAACTTTAAGTTTTTAAAACTGAAGTACAAATTTTCAAAATAACATACAATACTGTCTTCACAGTAATAAGTTAATAATTAAGGAGTAGGATACATTTTACAAAGCCCAATGTACTAATTTTTATGTCAGATTTTTTCTTTTTACACTTCCTTACCATTTTTATTTGAGGGGTGGCCATGTTTATTCCCCCCAGAGTCTGCAGAGGACACGGGTTGCCTCTGTGTTCTCCTCTTCCACCACGTGGGCTCAGGGGATGGAGCCCAGGTTAGGTCATCAGTCAGAGTCTGACAGAAACTGTTTAAAGGAGGAAGGATATGTTTCAGTGCTGTGTGCGTTCAGGGCAGGTCTGCCTCCCATAGCTGCCAATGTTCAGGGTTGGTGAGCCTCCCATGGTTAATCATCTCTGAACACACCCCCAACAACACATTTACCAGGATATGCTATTTTTTTTCTAAGTTTTTTTTATTTACATTCCAAATCATTTCCCCTTTCCCATTTCCTCCCTCCCCGAAAGTCCCATAAGCCCCTTTCCCTCCCTCTGTTCCTCATTCAACCCCCTCTCGCTTCTCTGTCCTGGCATTCCCCTACATCTAGTCTTTCCAGGACCAGGGGTCTCTCCTTCCATCTTCTTGGAAATCTATTGATATGTGAATTGTGTCTAGGGTATTCCCATCATGCAATAAGGACACATGCTCCACTATGTTCATAGCAGCCTTATTTATAATAGCCAGAAGCTGGAAAGAACCCAGATGTCCCTCAACGGAGGAATGGATTCAGAAGATATGGTATATTTACACAATGGAATACTACTCTGCAATTAAAAACAATGAATTCACGAAATTCCTAGGCAAATGGTCAGAACTGGAAAATATCATCCTTAGTGAGGTAACCCAATCACAAAAGAACACACATGGTATGCAGTCACTGATAAGGGGATATTAACCCAGGATCTCGGAATACCCTAGACAGGATATGCTATTAATTCCAAGGAGCTACTGAATCCAAGTTGACAGGCAGCACTACCACAAATACCTTAATATGTTTCATTTTTGCCCATATTATCACTCTTAAGAATAAATACTTTTAGAATAACCATTTCAAAAGTATCCAAAAGTAAAGAGATTATACAATTGACTTCCATATATCTATCATGCAAGCTCAGTGATAGTGTATATGCATCATCTGTATTTATCTGAAATATTTTAAAGCAAATTCCATATGCTCTGTTATCTCACCCCATACATACTTTAGGTTCAACTTCTAAAAACTGTTGTGTTTGTGTTCTTATATAATCACAATGTCATCATTTACAAACCAGTGGTATTTTCTTGATATCATTTAATATCCAGTCCATATTTTAATTTTTCCAATCTTTTTTTTAACTTTTTGAGTTTTTTCCCCCCTCGAGCCAGGACCAAGACCTGGATGAGGTAGTGCATGCCCTATAATTCCATCACTTAGGCAGAAACAGGAAGGTTTAAGGTCATCTTCAGCCACACAGAGAATTTGAAGCAAGTCTGGGCTACACTAGAGCCTATCTTTAAGAGAGAGAGAGAGTTGAGAGACCCCACCCCCAAAAAGAAAAAAAAAAGTCATCGTTAAAACAAGGCTCACGCAGTGCAGTATGTATCACTCTCTGGGCTTCTTCAGTCTGGTGCTAGCCCACGCCTTCCCTTTTTAAACCATTGACTTAAAAAAAAACTGGTTACTTATCCTGTAAGATAGTGTACATCTGGATCCATCTAATTACTTTCTTATGATAACATAGGTTATTTTTCTATATCCTATATGACTAAAGTAAGACTTGACTCTGGAGGCTTAGGTCTAGATTCAACTCATTTTAACAACACATTACATAATGCTACATATTATACATTCCATATCATAAGGATATAATAGTGCTGTTATGATGTCAGTTGACCAGTGGTTCAGATGCTATTGTTCTGATCACTACATTAATTATATAGTTTCATATCAACTTTCACTGATGGTTTTAGAATACCTACAGTCTATCATTTCATTAGCAGTTGTAATTTTATATTTTTTTCATTTTGTCACCCTTTCTGAGTTATCTGAAATTATTCTTAAAATAAATGGTCTTCCCCTGGGGATATAGCTGGGTAGGAGAACATTTGCCTAGCATGGGCAGGGCTCTGATTTTAATCTCTAACATTGATAAATGAAAATAAAAGTAGAATTACTGGGCTGGAGAGATGGCTCAGTGGGTGAGAGTACTGCTGACTGCTCTTTTGAAGGTCATGAGTTCAAATCCCAGCACCCACATGGTGGCTCACAACCATCTGTAAAGAGATCTGATGCCCTCTTCTGGTGTCTGAACACAGCTACAGTGTACTTACAATAAATAAATCATAAAAAAAAAAAGAAATGTAATATGTCTACCATTAAAAAAAAAGTAAAATTATTGTTTATCATTATTTATTTGGTTACTCAAAAATATCATTTGTTTGGGAAATACGGGATGAATATTTGATTATTTTCCTTTTGATGGTTTGAAGGGTAATGAATTGAAAACAGGTAGTAACCTGTAATGATGCCCAATATTTCTTTTTTTTTTTCAACAAGAGAATTGCATGAGCTCTTCACTATAGCTGCAGGGAAAGGCACTTACTTCCATGCCTGACTGCTTCAATTCAATCCCTCGTACCCACATGGTAGAAGGAGAGAACTGGTCCTCACAGATTGTCTTCTGACCTTCACATATGTTGCATGCTGTGACATATGTGTGTGTATGCATGTGTGTGTACACAATAACTATATCTTTTAAAACAATTAGATGCCTCAATGCCATTTCCTATATTTTCTGTCTCAGACTTGGAATCATTACTTTCTCTCTAAAGAGCTCTGATTCCTTTTAATGTCAATTGATATTTTGAGATCACAATTTGGGCACTAAAGTGTCCAGTGCTATTGGGATTCACATTGTTTTTTAGTGTGATCCAAAAAATGTGTATTTTTAAGGAGAACTAATCAGTTCATTGTGATATTTTTAATTAAGATATTATATTTAAATTTTATATGTTTTCTCTGGCTTAATATTTGGATCATAGCAACAATAACACATTGTATAGTATTCTTACTATATAATAAGGCAAGTCAAATTGGATTACAACTTTTACTGATGTGCTTTTTGTGTTCTTCTCAGATCAATATTGTGCTGAAGTTAACACATTTACCACCCCTGCCAAGCTATAGTCTTGATCTTTGTGAGTTTCCGCTTAATTATGCGTCTCAGAGATTTTATATGATGCAAGGGATTGTGATTGCGATGACAACTATAACCAAGTACACGCAAGGCGCAAGGTTCTTGTGTTCAGATGAAATGTGTCCTTTTTCAAAAGGTCAGTGTTCAAATGGGAAATGAAAATATCAAGTTGGTTCATCTCAAACTGTGTTTACAGTTAGTGGCTAATCAAAGTTTGATAAACCAGACATTCTGGTGTCTCCTAGTGTTTATAAGTTTACTGTGCATAATCTTGAAATGGTCCTCCCTGCATTCCACAGCTTAATAAATGTTGATGTTGTCCTGGAAAAAGACATCAAATGAGACAGAACAAACTGAGCAGAGCAGACAGAACAACTGTTTGCTCGTGCAGTTCCCTCTGTGCTTAAGATTTAACCTAGCCAGCCCTTCTTTTCCACTGATACTCAAGGCTGGTTGAGCTGGACAATGCATCCTCTCTCCATTCTGAGCTCTCTGTAAATGATGACATACAGAAATTGTCCATGTCACCAGTGCCTTAGCACAGTGCCTGGGTGGAAACAGCCATGGGACCAGCACTTGGGAAGCTGAAGCAGGAGGATGGAGGGTTCAAGGCTAGCCTGGGCTACACAGGGGTACCTTGTCTAAACAAACAAGGCAAGCAATGCACACTACCTGATAATCTTAAATTGTTTAAAATAGCCAGGTCTGATGTGAAAGAGGCTGAGCTCAGCACTGTTTTCTTTCAGGATTTCAGTATATAAGAGTCCATGTGCCTGGTGCTACAGAATCTGCAACAGTAAGAAGTGACTTTTTATGCAGTCTCTGTGCATCTTCACTTCAAGAAGACAGAAAATTTAGAGTACTTGGTGGTAAAAAATGCATTTGCATTTTGTGATAACTTTTAAATATTGCTTGTATTTTAACAGGAGACTTAAACTGAATATGGATTCTATTAACATTTTTTTTGTTCTTTACCTTAAGATAAACAGATAGTTGAAATAATTACCACAAAAATGTTTCATGCTTTTCAAGGAGGCTCTAAAAACCAGTCATTTAGGTTTCAATCACTTGGTATTTTCCTAAGAGGTATGTAAAGTTCTGTTTGAGTTTGAAACAAATTGCTAACATATTGTAAAGTATGCTTAAGCTTGGAAAGTCATCTTTTATCTGGAAATGCCAAGTCCCAGGGTTGTCATGGCCACTTTATAGCAATGATATCACATTCTCTCTCTCTCTCTCTCTCTCTCTCTCTCTCTCTCTCTCTCTCTCTCTCTCTGTCTCTCTCTCTCTCTCTGTCTCTCTCTCTCTCTCTCCCACCCCGTGTGTGTGTGTGTGTGTGTGTGTGTGTGTGTGTGTTGTATGTGTGTTTTGTTAATATTAGCATACAGAGCTGGGTGTGATAGTGCATGCTTGATCCCAGCATTCAGAGGCACTCTGTAAGTTCAAGGCCAGCCAGATTTACACAGTGAGGCCCAATATCAAAAAAATTATTAGTATATGAATGCAATGAAAAAGAAATTTGGGGACTTTACTGCACAGAGTAAATATCTGTTAAAGATGAGACTGACACCTGTGACTTTGTGGAGAACCGAGGGTAAGTACAGGAGACAATTTCTGCCATGAAGCAGAGCATCGCTCACAGGAGCAGGTGCCTAAGAGAGAGGCTAGAGCTGCGACAGCAATGCACATTTGCCTTTTCCTGTGGACTGAAATTCGAGAAATTACAGGTATTCACTTAAGGGCTGGAGACATGACTCATCCTTTAAGAGCACTGACTGTTCTTCCAGAGGTCATGAGTTCAAATCTCAGCAAGCACATGGTGGCTCACAACCATCTGTAATGAGATCTGATGCCATCTTCTGGTGTGTCTGAAGACAGCTACAGTGTACTTATATATAATAAATAAATCTTTTTTTTATAAAAAAGTATTCACTTAGAGAGATGACTGCTGTAATTCTACAACCTTTAAGTGTTGTGCTGTTTCATTGTTTGGTTGTCTTGAGACTCTCAGTGATTGTGTTCAGGTGAGAGAGGAGAGGCAAGCAACAGGAAGAGTGTGTGTGTGTGTGTGTGTGTGTGTGTGTGTGATATGTACTTGTCCCTGTACAGAGGTCAATACTGAGTGTCTTACAGATCTCTCTCAGCCCCGGTTTTGAGACAGGATCTTTCACAGGGTGTGGTGCTTATCCTTTGGGCTAGGCTAGCTGTCCCATGAGCTCCAAGGACGGGCCTATCCTCCCCCTACACCACTTAGCACTGAGGTTACAGCTGTGACCTGCCATACCCAGCTTCTCATGTGGGCACGAGGAAATTAGGCAGCACTCAGTAAAGAGCATGGCAGGTACTGTGCTGACTGAGCCTCTTTCTAAGCCCTTAACTGTACTTTAAAAATAAACTTGGAAGACTGGTAAGATGTGCTGTCAGGTAACAATGCTTGCTGCCAAGCCTGACAGCCGGAGTTGATCATTGTAAACCACATGGTAAAAGAAGAGAACTGATTCATGAAAGTTGTGCTCTAACCGCCAACATGCACGCACACACACATACATACAGCACACACACACATGTGATGAGTTTAAAGGCTTAGCCCAGCCTGTGTGTGTGAGAAGAACATGCCTACTATAAAAGGGTGTCTTGGAAGACTAGACTAGATGTGCATTCAGTTTTACCTCTTACAGTGACTTGGTCCTGCAGAGATTGCTTGCTCTCTCAGTTTTCCATGAATAAGGTACAGGTGGGAATATCCAGTTTGCAGTATGTAAAAGAGTACCCAGGCAAGACCTTAGAAATGCTGTAGAGAGTGAGTGGTATCTCTCAAAATTACTTAATTTTCTAAATAAATAATGTTACATGATGTTTATTAACATTCTTTAGCATTTAATTGAAATATATTCTGTCATATATAGAATGGCTTTTTTCCTCTTGACTGCATTATAGGTGAATATTTAATTATCCTAGTTGCTATTCCACATGCCTCTTGAAGCTAACTCATATTGCCTATAAATATCAACATATGTTAGCAATACAGTGGCCTTGGTTTCCATTATTGGTGCCATTGCATATGGTTACTGTATTAAACAAAGATAAACACTTCACTACTAACTTGACTACTGAGTTGTCACTTGTCCAGATCTTTGAACCAGATGATGATATGCAACTTCATTTAGTGAATGCTATTTTCTTTTGTGTTTAATAAACATAGATGAACTAGTGAATAAGATGAAAATAGGAAATGAATATAAAATTATTGGAATTCCAGTCTGTGTCAAAACTTCACAAACTGCTCTCTGTGTAGAAGCAAATAGTATCACTCCTTACACAGCAAAAGGTAAGAAAAAAACGATGTATTTTAACATATGTAAGTCCATCTGTTTAGCAAGCAGTGTTGTTTACCTTTGTGCTAGGCCCTCTCCTAAGCAGTAGAAACCCAGTAAAATAGAATGCCAGGCTGTCTGCTCTTGACTCATATGGTGGTGGCCAGTCAGATGGCCGCTAAGCCTGGTGTGGTAGTGCACATGTGTGGGAGGCTGAGGCAGGAGGTGCACAAGCTTGAGACCAGCTTGAGCTATGTAATGAGTTGCTGCTCAGCCCGGCTTATATTAGCAAGGCTCTACGTCCAAATAAGAATCACAAAACTAGCCAATGAAGCAGTCCCTGCTACTAAGTGTTATTAAGGAAGGAAACAAGGTGTTTAAAGTCTTGGTGTAATTGAAGACCTCTTTCTAGAACTAAGTCTTAGGTTGACTTTTTATAAGTTAACAATGAGAGAAATGTTTCCGACATTTTTCTGAGCATGGTGGTATAAACTTAACAAGCCTAGGGCTTGATGAAAGAGGCAGGAAGTCAACCTGGGGTACACATAGTGAGAAGCCAGAAATCTTTCAGGGTACCAAGAGTTAATAGATTTGTTTTCTGGCTAAGGCAATTCATAGTAACTGCTGTGGTCTGAGGAGGAGATCAGTAAGCAGTACCTTTTACTTCCTGGGTCCTGAAAAGAGATCAGATAAAGGCAAGGGGATGGGAATGCCACCTCTCAGGCTGGAGAGATGGCTCAGTGGCTAAGAGCATAAACTGCTCTTCTGGAGGTCCTGAGTTCAAATCCCAGCAACTTCAAGGTGGCTCACAACTATCTGTAATGGAATCTGATGCCCACATCTGTTGTGTCTTAAGACAGCTACAGTGTATTTACATATAATAAATAAATAAATCTTTAAAGAAAAAGAAAAGAAAGAAAATACCACCTTTCTTACCAACAGTATCCCTGGACAGCTCCATCATAATTTAGCACTATGTAACTACAAAATGAAGAGCAGCCCTGTTCTTTTCACTTGCTAAATAGAAAGGCTGGAAAGCTGGTTAAATTTGAATAGAGTAGGAAGTTTAGAATCTGCATTAATAGAAGCCAAACTTGAATTTACCTTTTTTTTTAAATGGTCTTTGTTTTAAATTTTATTATAAGGACAGCATTTATTGGGACTGGCTTGCAGGTTCAGAGGTTCAGTCCAATATCATCAAGGCAGGAGCATGGCAGCATCCAGGCAAGCACGGTGCAGGAGGAGCTGAGGCTCCTTCATCTGAAGGCAACTGGAAGAACACTGACTTCCAGGCAGCTAGCAACACTAGTGACACACCTATTCTAACAAGGCCACACCTCCTATAGTGCCACTTCCTAGTCCAAGCACATACAAACCATCACACATTGCTTTTTTGTTTCTTTTTAAAAGGTCATTTCTTGCAAAAGCAAAGATGGCATCTTGGTTGCTGCCTATACAATATACTGAATTTCTGACCTCATTGGATAGGAAAAAAATGTAAATCCAAGCACTCATATTTTAAAAAATTACACAGTACCACACTTTTGCTATTGCAGTGTTAGTCAGCAGTGTAAAAACTAGAGGAAATTATCACAGGACTGTTTTGACCCACCAGCCCAGATTAATGACATGGAGACCTTTTATTAATGAAAACTTAGGCCTTAACTTATGCTTGCTCCCAAGCTTGTGTAACTTTTATTTATTTTAATTTTTTATTAAATTCAACACGATATATATTTTTATACCAATAATAAAAATGATGCACATGTTATTAAATGAACATAAAAAGATAAAGTCTTTTTGTTTGTTTGTTTTGTTTTGCTTTTAGTAGGGCTTAAAATCTTGGCTCTTACTGTGGTACAAACCCAGAATAAGAACAATTTTTAGACACTGAAGTTCACTGTAATAAGACTGTACTTCAATGTCCCTCACATCACCAAAGGACTTTACCTCCATAGTAGCTAAGCTAAGAGTTGACAGTTCTACTGCACCAAGGAATGAATTGTAGGCACAATTATTTGGATACAGATTTCCTGCTATGGTCAAAGCTATTTGACTTGAGTGATTGTCATCATTCTCAGCCCACAGGGAACAGGTTACATTCATTTAAGAAATGATGTGTGTATTAAGATGGTCTATCCATGAAGTCATTCATCGACTGTTTCGATGAACAATGGTTCTGCTTGGAGGGTGACACAGACATTAGGTGAGGGTAAGACTCTGGTTCATTGGCTGTGATGATTTTGAAAAACATTCATCTCAGAAAGAGAGTAACTTATAAGGTCATCTTCTTCAAAATTGATGCAATTATAAATATCAAGCAAAACATTCAGTCTCACTCTTTGTTGTTCTCTTACAAGCCACCTTCCAAATTAATTGTCTACATTTCTTTTGGCTGTATAAATAATTTTGAAATATATAAGCTGTTCTGAAAACCATAGTATAGTGTAAAAACATTAAATAAATAATCCTACTAATAGGCTGAGATAGGAGAAGCATGATTTCAAGAGCATTGTGTGGTACACAGCAAGACACTGTCACATACAAACAAGAAAGTGTATATGGATTGTACATATTTCTCCAATTACTAAATTAGAGAGACCACTGAGTGACAGCCAACAAATTTCTAATTCCTCATACTTTTGAATTTCAATCGATTAGGATATGTTGGTAATATTAATTTTCATATTAAGAGATATTAAGGAAAAGTGATTGTTACTACCTGCTATTTTTGTTGTTAGAGGTGGAATTATGTTTGTGTGGGTTTGTTAAAAGATTACTTTTTTGCTTTTTCTAAGGTGTAGTTTCCCTTCTTGTGTTGGTGTTTTCCATCTATTATTCTTTGTAGGGCTGGATTTTGGGGAAGATATTGTGTAAATTTGTTTTTGTCGTGGAATATCTTGGTTTCTCCACCTATGGTGATTGAGAGTTTTGGTGGGTATAGTAGCCTGGGCTGCCATTTGTATTCTCTTAGGGTCTATATGACATCTGCCCAGGATCTTTTGGCTTTCACAGTCTCTGGTGAGAAGTCTGGTGTAATTCTGATAGGCCTGTCTTAATATGTTACTTGAACTTTTTCCCTTACTGCTTTTAATATTCTTTCTTTGTTTAGTGTATTTGGTGTTTTGATTATTATGTGAAGGGAGGAATTTCTTTTCTGGTGCAGTCTATTTGGAGTTCTGTAGGCTTCTTGTATGTTCATGGGCATCTCTTTCTTTAGGTTAGGGAAGTTTTCTTCTATAATTTTGTTGAAGATATTTACTGGCCCTTTAATTTGGGAATCTTCACTCTCTTCTATACCTATTATCCTTAGGTTTGTTCTCCTCAGTGTGTCCTGGATTTCCTGGATGTTTGGATCAGGAGATTTTTGCTTTTTGCGTTTTAACTGTCAATGTTTTCTATGGTATCTTCTGCACCTGAGATTCTTCTATCTCTTTTATTCTCTTGGTGATGCGTACATCTATGACTCCTGATCTCTTTCCTATGTTTTCTATCTCCAGAGTTGTCTCCCTTATTCTTCATTGTTTCTACTTCCATTTTTAGATCCTGGATGGTTTTGTTCAATTCCTCCATCTGTTTGGTTGTGTTTTCCTGTAATTCTCTAAGGGACTTTTGCATTTCCTCTTTGAGGGCTTCTAGCTATTTACCTGTGTTCTCCTGTATTTCTTTTTTTGTTGTTTTGTTTTGTTTTTTGCTTGGTTGTTTTGGGGGGGTTGTTGTTATTTTTGTTTTTTCAAGACAAGGTATAGCCCTGGCTGTCCTGGAACTCACTCTGTAGACCAGACTGGCCTCGAACTCAGAAATCCATCTGCCTCTGTCTCCCAAGTGCTGGGATTAAAGGCGTGCGCCACCACTGCCCGGCTTCTCTTGTATTTCTTTAAGGGAGTTATTTATGTCCTTCTTAAAGTCCTCTGTCATCATCATGAGAAGTGATTTTAGATCCGAATCTAAATCTAGATCCGAACTTCTGGTGCGATGGTGTATCTAGAACTTGCTATGGTGGAAGAATTGGGTTCTGATGATGCCAAGTAGTCTTGGTTTCTGTTGCTTATGTTCTTATGCTTGCCTCCCTCCATCTGGTTATCTCTATCTATTGCTACTTACCCTCGCTATATCTGACTAAAGCCTGTCCTTCCTGTGATCCTGGTTGTGTCAGAACTCCTCAGAGTCAAGCTGTCTCTGTGGTACTGCGATTCTGGGATCCCATGATCCTGAGATCCTGGTGTGACCAAGCTCCTGTGATCCTGCGTGTATAAAAGCGCCTGGGAGTGGAGCTTCCTCTGGGTGTTGTAGGACTGGCTGCAGAGTTTGTGCCCAAGGTCTGCTCAAGGCACCGGCCCTGACAGACCGGAAGGAACCTGTGCCACTGGTCTGACAGAGTTCCTGTGTGCCTGGGTCCCACTGGTCCCGGTTACTCCCCATGTTGGAACAGATGTTGTGTCCTCCTCACCTCTGATCCTATGTTCCTGCGCGTGTTAAAGCACCTGGGAATGGAGCTTCCTCTGGGTGTTGTGGGACTGCCCAGCTTGTGTAACTTAATTAACCTGTTTATTGTGGTTTACATCTGCCACATGTCCCATTTGTTTCCTCTAAGTCAGTCACCTGTTTCTTCCTCTGTGTCTGGCTGGTGAATCCCCTTTTTTAATGGTCTTCTGAGACAGGGTTTCTCTGTGTTGTAGCCCTGACTGCCCTAGAACTTGCTCTGTGAGACCAGTCAGTCTGGCCTCCAATTCACAGAGAATAGCCTGCTTCTTCCTCTGCCTCATGTAACACCACCAACCAGCCCAACCTGAAATTAAATGCAAGTGATTTCTAGATAATTCAGCTTATCTTGGAAAGACTTCTTAAAAGATGGAAACTGCTGAAGAAAGCAAGCAACATAAACCAACAGTTTGGTGACCATTTTCATGCACTGTGAAGTGCTTCATGACTTACTAGTTTGTTAGTGTAACACAGCTTATATGCAGGTGGAAAGTCTGCTTTCTTATGTTGAACTCTAGGATTCAAGTGTTAGAGTAAGATAGGCCTTCCTAGAGATCTGTGTTGTGGGAGCTGCTCACAGGATAGCAGAGCTATCACACACAGCTTCTCCTCTAACATTTACCTTTCTTAGGAGCTGAATAGAATCAGGGTGGAGAACATTTAGACTATTACAGTGTGGCATAGTACAGTGCTTTCAGAGTAGGAAAATACAAATCCTTCAAACCACAGCACTCCGGGTACTTCCTGACAGGAGCAAAGGCAACAGTTCCGAAGCCTCCCTGCTGCCTCACACATGACTTCTGAGGAGAACAAATGATTAGCTTTCAGCTCACAACTCAAGCATGTGAGTATGTGAGGTAACTGGGATAAGAAATGATGGACAAGCATGGTCACCAATCAGAATATCATAACATTTGAGTTTGGCACATTACAAGAACTGTATTTTGAAATTATTTTGAACAAATGGAACCAAATATCTGTCCTTTTTCTTTTCTTTCAGTTCCTTCGGGAGTTAGTGACAGCTTTCAGTGTCTCCTCTCCTTGACTTCCAGCTCATGCTGGAAATTCACAGCAATATTGGCCAATATCTTTGCATCACAGATTGTTCCTCCTGGGACTTACAATTTGCTCAAACTCTGTTTGTTGATGAGTCTAGTACAGACGAGAGACTGCAACAGGGAACTAGAAGACTGTTTGGACATTTTAGTTATAACCAGTGACACTCTGCTTGTAGACAGGTAAGGTATTTGCCATGAAGTTTTCAAATTATATATTACTCAAAAAATTGCATAAATTCTTCCTCCTGATATTACTATAAGATGATTATATAGACTGCATCTGAGTACTAAAGTATTTAAATAAATTAGTGTTAATAAAGTTGAAAACTCTTTTTACAGGGTCTTATTATGACGCTCTGGCTGTCCTGGAACTTGCTCTGTAGAACAGGCTGGCCTCAAACTCAGAGATCTGCCAGCCTCTGCGCTCTGAATGCTGAGACTTGAGGCATGCACCACCACCACCTGGCTTAGAATTTGGAACTTTTGGCGTTAGATAAAATTTATATATAGTGAAATAACCAGATCTTATCACTATTATTTTTAAAGTTTGTTTATGTATTTGAGTGCTTTGTCTGCATGTATTCCTGCACACCAGAAAAGGCATTAGATTCCATTATAGATAGGTATGAGTACCATATGGTTGCTGGGAATTGAACTCAGAACCTTTGGGAAAGCAACCAATGCTCTTAACCTCTGAGCCATTTCTCCAGTCCCATGGAGAAAAATATCATTATTAATAAAAAAGAAGTTTTGACAAATTTTTCTAATTTGCTTTACATTGCTGTGATAAACACCAGGCCCCAAAGTACCTCTCAGGAAGAAAGGGTTTATTTCAGCTTACATGTTACACTCCATCACTGAGAAGTAAGGACAGGAACTCAAGGCAGGAATCTATACCCAGGAACTGAGAACAGAATCAAAAAAGACCACTGATTTCTGACTTGCTCTCTGTGTCTCGCTCAGCTGCCTTCCTTATACAACCTAGGACCCACAGTGTGACACAGGCCACAGTGGCTGGCTGGTCCCTGCCACATCAATCATTAATCAAGAGACTGTCTGCCAAACATGCCCACAGACCAATCTGACAGAGGCAGTTCCTCAGCTGAGGTTCCCTTTCCCAGATGGCAAATGTCTGTGTGAAAGGACACTCCCCAGCACACACAGATTTACCCATAATAAAGCAATATTTTATCACTCTGAAAACTTACTTCAGTCTATCTTCCACTTATCACCATAACAAACTTTCCTGTTATCTTCCCTTTCCTGTCCCCTGAGACAGGGTTCTCTGTAACCCTGGCTGTCCTGGAACTCTCACCTTGTAGGCCAGGCTGGCTTTGAACTCAGAGACTTGCCTGCCTCTGCCTCCTCTGCTGGGTTTAAAGGTGTACCTACCACCACCCAGCTAATTTCCTGTTCTTGAACTTAATAATACAATTGTTCTCTTGAGTATAGTCTGCCTTGCTCAATGTATTTTTAGGATTGGTTCACTTGTGTGATTCAGTAGCTTGTCATTTTTGTTGATGAGTAGTATCCCTTGATATGAGTATGCCACAATGTTCTTATTCTTCTCCCGATGATGAATATCCGGGTTTTGCATGTTTTGACTATTATAAATAAACTGTTCTATTTTAACTTTTTGGTGATAGGGATCAATACTAGGACTTGGGATGTACTAGACAAGGCCTCTACCATTGAGCTACATGCCTATCTCTGCTGTAAACAGTCTTGTATAACAATTGTGGAATATTTCGTTTTATTGGATAAAGACCTGGAATAGCATTGCTGGGGCATAAGAGAGATGCACTTTTAATGCCCATTTCACATGCTGCCAGCAGTGTGAGGGTCTGTTTACCTCTGCCCTTCCCAACCTGGTGGTTCAGTGTCTTCATGAGAGCTCTCGCAGTAGAAGTGACATGTAGCCCAGGATGCCCACTCATATTCTCCAGCTCAGAGTTCAGTTGCTTTCTGTCTTATTTCCACTTGTATGTCTCCTTAAATGTTCCAGGTTTCTCGTTTCTTAGGTACGTTGCTTAGGTAAGTTCCTGTCATACGAGCAGACTGTGAGATTTCCTTTTTTTTTTATTTATATATTATTTTTTTTCTAAGTTTTTTTATTTACATTCCAAATCATTTCCCCTTTCCCGTTTCCTCCCTCCCCGAAAGTCCCATAAGCCCCCTTCCCTCCCTCTTTTCTCCATTCAACCCCCTCTTGCTTCTCTGTCCTGGTATTCCCCTATATCCAGTCTTTCCAGGACCAGGGGTCTCTCCTTCCATCTTCTTGGAAATCTATTGATATGCGAATTGTGTCTAGGGTATTCCGAGATCAGACTGTGAGATTTCTTTTTTTTTTTTTTAAAGTTCACGTCAGACGGGTAATGTGCCCACGTCGTAACAAGGTTTGTGGGCGGCACATGTCACGCAATAGCATGAACACCCAATCATCACGCTTTATGAACCAGAAAGGATCGAGACTATGAGATTTCTAATCTGAAAGCTTCTATGAGTTTCCTGAAATGTGTCTGTGATGGGCAGACACTTCAATTTAGAGGACTTTTATTTCCAGTTTGTTATTTTCTCTTATGTTTCATGTTTTCTGGGTTCAGTTAAGAAATTTTTGCCTACATGGAAGTCGTGAAAATTCTTTGTTTTCTTTCTAGAAATATATTTTGGCTTTTTGTTGAGTCTTGTCTCTGTATTCAATGTAACGCTTCTCCCCATGTCCATGTTGTGGGGAAGTGCACACACCACAGAGTGCGCACGGGGTATCAGAGGGCAACTTGGTGGTGTTGATTATCATTTTGTACCTTTACCTGTGTTCCAGGGATTGAACCCAAGTTGCTGGGCAAGTGTCCTTACCCACTGAGTGGTTAGCCGTCCACCTGTTCCTTGAGCTAGTGTCTGTATGTGGTGTCATGTAGTGAAAGTTGATGTTTCTCCTATGCAGTCTCCACATAATCTGTTATAAGATTTTTATTTCCTCATTTCCTTGTACCAAGTTTAAAATTAAACTAGACTATAAATCTATTTGAACATTATTTTCCGTTGTGAATTTTTTGTCTATACAAAAATAGTACACAATCCTGATTATTCAGTTTTGAAATCAGGCAAGTCAACCTTGTAAGAACTTGTCTCAAAAATTAAATACTTTAAAAGTTGTACACCAGCCGGGCGATGGTGGCGCACGCCTTTAATCCCAGCACTTGGGAGGCAGAGGCAGGAGGATTTCTGAGTTCGAGGCCAGCCTGGTCTACAGAGTGAGTTCCAGGCCAGCCAGGGCTACACAGAGAAACCCTGTCTCGAAAAACCAAAAAAAAAAAAAAAAAAAAAAACAAAAGTTGTACACCACCTCCAAACTATTTTAAGTAGTTGAGGAGTAGATATGGGCATTAGAATTTGTTTTGAAACAAAACAAAAACTCTTTAAAAAAAGATTTATTTAAGTAAACTGTAGCTGTCTTTAGACACACCAGAAGAGAGCATCTTATCTCATTACAGATGGTTGTGAGCCACCATGTGGTTGCTGGGATTTGAACTCAGGACCTTCTGAAGAGCAGTCAGAGCTCTTAACCGCTAAGCCATTTCACCAGCCCAAACAAAAACTCTTTACATGATTTTAACATGATCTATAGCTAAGAACCACCTCTCATTTCGGGCTAGAAATGCTCCTTTTGAAGTGTCGTCTGTTACATATCCCTGGGCTAGTGTTCAAGTCCTGTGATGATGCCTACACTGACCACACTCTGCATTCTCCTGTCTACATCTAAAGGACACCTCCTGGGTCCATTTACATGCCATGTCTGCATCTGGTAGTCATACATGGGTGCATTAGAAAGTTATAATTTCTGTGGTAAGGATTTTAAAGATAGCCACATTTAGACAGAGTTTTCATTGTTGTCGTAAATATTCAAGAGAAACAATTCAAAGGATAAAAGTTTTAATTTTGCTCACAATTGCACTCTATCATTTACACGTTCCATTGCTATTGGACAATACTGAGGCAGAATGGCGTGGCAGAGAAAAACAGTTCATCTTTGTTAGACGGGAACCAGAGGGAGAGAGACAGGAAAAGGCAGAGGACATAGGCTATTTGTTCAGGGACTCCCCATGGTGACCCACTTACTTAAGAGGTCCTAACTCCTAAATCTCCTGTCCTATTGTGAATCCCTCCATTGATCAGGTAGGAACCACCAGGATCCATGCACTTTGCCAACCCCATAATCTAGCCAACCCCCAAAACATGAGTGCTTGGAGGATATCTCAGATTTACCACAACACTAAAGTAATAGTCCTTTATCATAATTTGAATTTGAGAAATAAAGAAATTGAAGCAGTTAACAATAATATTAAAAGCAAAAAGGAAGATGTAACAAGAGTTGTCATGATACAGAAACAGCAGGAAAAATCAAGATAGGACATTGACAAACCTAAAAACCAAGTCTGGAATTTATAAAAGAAAGTAATCCATAAAGACAAGGATCCACTAGGCGGTGGTGGTGCGCACCTTTGATCCCAGCTCGCAGGAGGCAGAGGCAGGCAGAATTCGGAATGTCAGTCAGGTCTACAGAGAGAGTTCCAGGACAACCAAGCTGCAGAAGCAAACCCTATCCCAAAAACAAACGAAACAACAGCCAAACAAAAGGCAACGAGCAGTTTAGATGTTGCCGTCCTATGACTTTCTCTGATTCCTTTCTAAAAGGAAATAATAATTCCCTTTGTGGTATTCTCAAGAAATTATTTTAGAATTATTCCATTGTAAATTATTTCTCTAACTCTGTCTATGCTGTAAGTTGTTCCAATAAAATACCATGTTTCATATATGTAATGCTTGCTAGAAATTGGCCAAATGAAATTTAAATATTTTGTTAACATGTAATGACCTCTGAAAATCGATTATTAAATTATTAAATATCGGTGAATAATTTATTTTCCCTAGACTCTTGAATTTTAGCATGAATCTTGTCCCCCGTGGTATACATCATCCTGTCTGTACCGAAGTTTTTCCAACTGTGTCCAGAAATAAATTCGGAAGTGGAGCAGTGAGCATTCGGGCTGGCAGTGCTTTGCTTGCTAAGGGTGGTATCTGCTTTTTAGGAGACCTGACGTCACATAAAAAAGATAAACTTGAACAGCTTCAATCAGGTAAGCAACACTTTCTCCGCCATGCCACCCGATTAGCCTCGTCTTACTAGTACCGAGGAGTCATTTAACAGCTGAGACAGAAGTGCACGGGGCTTAGGAGATGAAAATTAGACTGAATGTTAGTTCTCAGTTCAATTTTAAAAGTAAAATGATAATTTAATTTGCAAATGCATTATTTTAGCCTTTACGCTAGGCTCTAATACATAACTGTATTTTGAGCCAATTTTGTTCCTTTTTGTCTTATTGTATTATGGAAGACTTAGCACAATGAGGAAATAGTTGCTCCACTATTGTTGTCTTCAGGTTTCTCATCATTAATTGTAATTAATTGTAATTAATGCTAGCTGTGGAGTTGTTGTTGTTGTTTTATTTTTAAAACTCAGGATGAAGAGACTTCCTTCAATTCCTACTCTGCCAAGAAGTTTTATTATGAATCAGTATAGGATTTTGTCAGATCTTTTTTCTTATATCTATTAATTTGATTATGTGTTTTTTTATAGCTTACATTGATTTTGCTTTGGTTTTTGCTGTTTTATGAGTATCAGTGTTTTATTTGTATCATGTCTATTTACCAATTGGGCCTGGTGCTCCCAGAAACCAGAAGAGGACATTGGATCTCCTGGAACTGGATTTGCAGAGAGTCGTGAGCTGTTATTAGTTCTGGGAATCAAATCCAGGTGTTAGGCAAGGGCAGCCAGGGTTCTTAACCACTTAGGCATCCCTCTAGCTACACATTGATTAATTCTGAATACTGGACCAGCATAGCATACCTGATATAGGTCGAATTTAATCAGTGTGAATAATTGTGTGGGTTTTCTAGAACGGCATAAAAGACATGCCTAATTACATACTGGACAGTGCTAGCCTACCAGTGGCTGACAGGTACAAGTCCAGCTTGATCAGGGACTGCACTTATCAGAAGTCACTGATAAAACATTTGATAGCCTTCGGGCAGCTACACTCTCTTGAACCAACTCTCCAGCTCCTGTTTTATAGAGTTCTAAGTCCCTCATATAGGAAGGAAGCAAATCAGCTCTAGAGAGATATGTGTCTAAGGGAGCTCTAGAGACATATGTATCTTGGTTCTTATCCTCATTAGAAACTTTGAAGGTTTTAGTAAATACTGCCAGACCATGGGAAGGGAGGCTTTGTTTAGCTGGAGTCTGACACTTGCTGCCAGTATACAGAACAGCTAAGTAGCAGACTGCTACAAAATAGTATTACTTTGGCAAGATGTATTGGTTACTTGTCTTGTTGCTGCAACAAAATATTTAACAAAAGCAGTGTACAGAAGGAAAGGTTTATTATGGCTCACAGTTCTAAAGGGAACAGTCCATCCTGTCAGGAAAAGAATGATGGCAGTTCAAGGCAGCAGGTCACTTTGCATCCATAGTCAGAAACCACAGAGATGTGTATGCTCAGCAGTTTTCTATGTTCCTCTCCAATTACTTATTTGTGTGTGTGTATGTATGTATGAATGTGGTGGTTCAAATGAGAATGGTCCCCATAGGCTCATACATTTGAATGCCTGGTCCCTAGTTGGTAAATTTTGTAGAAAGGATTAGAAGGTATAGTTTTGTTGGAGGAGAGGTGTCGCTAGGGTGAACTTTGAGGTTTCAAAAGCCTAGCCCAGGCTGTCTCACACACTCTGTCTGCCTCCTGCCTGGGGATCAGGAGGTAAGCTCTCAGTTTACTGCTCGAACACCATGCCTGCCTGCCTGCTACTATACTCTCAGCCATGATCTTAGACTAGCCTTCTGAAACTATAAGCAAGACCCTAATTAGATGCTTTCTTCTATGAGCTGCCTTGGTTGTGGTGTCCATTTACAGCAATAAAACACATGGGGTATATCAGAATATAGAAGTTTCCATACATCAGTACTTTAAATGCAGAAGTCTTGGGCTCAGTAGTGGAGTGCATGTTTGGCATTGGTTGTTGCTGAACATCAGTGGTCATCAGGGACTAGAAGCAAAACCACAAGGAGACAGCAACAAACATAAGAGTAGGGACAAGTACCAACTCCAGAAGGGACCAGAAATTGAGTTAAAACCCTGCTGGTACCATCCTTCAATTTTTAATAACTTTAGGCTGAGGATTTAACTTAATTATTGGAGTGCTTTCCTTGAAAACCCTAGGTTGGGTCCCCAGCACCACACACAAAAGAGAATTTTTAAAACAGCTTTTCCTTTGAAGTCATGCATTGCAAAGTGCAGTGAGACCGGAGGAAGCACATCCATGTGTCATCTACAGTGGCCTGTAACTTTCTTTGAGCATTTATAGTATCCGTGTGGCCTTCATGACACAAGTGGCTCTAACTTTAATTTTCAGTGACTTCTCATTCATTGTTGAAGAACTGAAGGCCAATTCCTTACCTTTTCTTACCTTGACTCTGTCTCGAACTGAGAAAGAGGCTCTACTGTCCCTTTGAATCAAATTTGCCTATTCAGGACATAACATATAAACAAATCATTTAAAATGTGGCCATCTGTGACTGACATATTTCATTTAACTAAAAAAAATAGCATATTTTGTCCATGAAAACATAAATCTATAAATCGCAGTACTCTGGAATCTAAGGTAGAAGGGTCAAGAGTTTAAGGCCAGTCTAGGATACATAGTGAGTCTAAGGCCAGCCTGAGCTACATAGCAAGACTCTTCTCAAAAACACACAAAACAAGGGGTGGGATAGCTTAATGGGGAAAGATGCTTGCTGCCAGTCCTATGACCTGACTTTGATACCTAGGACCCACATAGCATACTGACTTCCTCGAGTATCCCTCTGACATCCACACACACACTGTGACCTGTACACAAATGTGTGCACATACACACACATTTAAAAAGATAAATAAATGCAATTTTTAAATTACAAAAATTTATATTCAGAAGTTGCCATTTCAATTTTTGTATAATTTTGTGGCATTAAGTGCGTGATGGGTTGAACAAAAATGATCCCCATAGGCTCATCATATAGTTGGGTGCTAGCTCCTAGGTTGGAGCACTGTTGGGAAGGATTAGGAGATGTGGCCTTATTGGAGTAGGTGTGGCCTTGTTGGAGGAGATTGTTACCAGGAGGCTTCAAGATTTCAAGTCAGTGTGAGCCCCAGGCTTGTGCTCTCTGCCAGCTGCCTGTAGGACCCAGATGGAAAGCTCTTGGCTACCTCTCAACACCAACACCATGCCTGCCTGTCTGTTGCCATGCTCTGTACCCTGATGATAATGACTAACCCTCTGAAATCATGAGCCCATAATTAAATGCTTCTTTTCATAAGAGTTGCCTTGGTCATGGTGTTTCTTCACATCAATGGACAGTTACTAAGACAAAGTACATTTATAGTCTTGTACATCTATCACTGCTGTACATTTCCAGAATTGTTTGACCACTCCTGTTGTAGACATTATTTAATCCGGACTTGAGATTTCTACCCCATCTTAAATTGTTTAGTTCCCAGCCTTCAGGGCCATGGTCTTTATGGCTTACCTATTCCATGGTGGCTTCTCCTTCTCCTCCTGGACCTTCTTCTCCCTCATAGTCCCTCTCCGATCCCCAAGCTCAGGAAGCCTAAACTCCACCTATGTCCTTCTGCCAGCTGTTGGCATCTTTATTTACCCATCAGAGAGAACTTTGGACCAAGGTGTACATGCAGACTTCTCTCATCTCTGAGACAACCAAATCTTGGAGGCCTGCACTTAGCATTACCATAGATAACAAAAGACTAAACTCAACACATTCCAAATATAAACTTGTAGAGTGAGGTGTGGCTTTCCTAATTGGTTCTTGATTTGGTCAAAAGCTAATTGATGGGTGAAGGGTAATGGTGGGACTTCCAGGTCCCAGGAGGAAGAAGGAACTCGAGGAAGGAGAAAGGGTTTTTCGGCCAGGTTTTGGAACGAGAAGAAAGCAGCAGTCATGTAAGATCTTGGGGAAATTAGAACCAGTGGCCTCTGCCACCAGTGGTTAACCAAGGAGGTCTCTGGAAACTGACTGATAAAGACTAGCAGATAAGGTTAGAGCAGGAGATTCTGCACCCAGCAATTGTGCTATCTGACAAGTTTTAAATTAATAACGCTGTCTGGATGTTTCCATGGAGCAAAGATGGGCAGAGAAAGAGAGAAGCTAAGAGGGGCTGGTGGAGTGCGGACAGCAGCTCCTGGCTTTCTGGGTTGGGGGTTGGTTGCTATCGATCCTGGCAGTAGCTGGCTGTTGGTGGAGCTAAGCTGGGAGGAATGGACAAGTCAGGAGTGGGACCCGCAACAGCTGATCTTGGAGCTAAGCTGGGAGAGAGGGTTGCGGTCCCAAGCAAAGAAGGAAGCATGTTTTTTAAATTTACATGCAGCATAAACTCTATACTCATTAAATGCTAACTCCCTATTTCACCCTGACATTAGCCCCTGGTAATATTCATTCCATTTCCTGTCTTTATGAACTTGTCTATGAATAGAATTTCATTCATTTTAATGCTGAAAAATATTCTATTACATTGACAGATATCTTGTTTCCACTTCTTGCTTATTGTGAATAATCTGCTATGAGAATTTGCCTTAGTTACTTTTCAATTGCTGTGATAAAACACCATGACCAAGGCAACTTACAAAAGAAAATTTAATTTGGGGCTTATGGTCCCCGAGGTTTAGAGTCTATGACCATTAATGATAGGGAGCACGGCAGCTCAGTGGTTAAGAGCACTGCTGCTCTTCCAGAGGACCCAGGTTCCGTTCCCAGCACCCACATCGCAGCTCACAACTGCCTGTAACTCCAGCTCCAGACCTGATACCCTCACACCAAAGCATAGAAAGCAAAGTAAAAATTATTAAAAAGAGAAAAGTATAAATATAAGCTTATATATCATGCATTTAAAGGTAAAGCTGTGCATGCTAGTACTTTAAATACAAATATTTTCCTGTTTTTTTAAACAGCATACTAGATTTTTTATTTCCATTGTGCTCCACTACGTAGTCCTGCCTACCAGAATGGCAAAAAGAATTGATAAGAAAAGCTATTGAGAATGTGGAACCTCTGAATTCTTGTATATTGTTAGAGAGAGTAGCAAATAGTACAATCACTGTGAAAACTGCTTGGGCAATTTCTATGAGGTTAAGGATTCACAATCCAGGGGAAAGAAAAGTATAATTCAATAGTTAATCATAACTCTACCTATCAATGGGCTGAGACACATGTAAGAGATTAATAAAGCACACTTCTGAGTATGTCTGGAAGTCATTCCAGAGAGGATAAATTAAGGAAGACCCACCCTTCATGGAAGTGGCACTTTTTTTTTTTTTTTTTTTTTTTGGTTTTTCGAGACAGGGTTTCTCTGTGTAGCCCTGGCTGTCCTGGAACTCACTTTGTAGACCAGGCTGGCCTCGAACTCAGAAATCCTCCTGCCTCTGCCTCCCAAGTGCTGGGATTAAAGGCGTGCGCCACCACCGCCCGGCAGGAAGTGGCACTTTACTGACCATAAGGAGCAGACCATTCTTTATCTCTTTCTTGACGGCCGTGATGCGAGCCGCTCTGCTCTGTCATGTCCTCCATCATGATGGACTAAAACTTTAGTACTACAGTCTAAGGAGCTTTCCCTTGAAGTCGCTTAGATGAGGTAGTTTTTCATAGTGACAGAAGTCTAACATGTGTGAATACTAAAGGCTGTTAAATGAATTGTAAGATTAATTGGAATCCACTTAGGAGTCAGAATCCTAAGAATAAGGTTAAATCAATAGACTGAATGCTATAATGTGTGAAGGAAAAACAAACATGTGAGTAGGATAGTACTTCTTGGTTGTTTGGGTTTTAGGAGAGAGAGAGGGCTTTGACAGCTTTGGTTTTGAACATGCTGAATTGAAATACCTTCTTCCTTAGTCATATATCATATTATCTTTGTCTTCTGACATTCCCTCATGGACTGCTATTACTTTTTTAGCACATAAGGGACATTCCTGAGCTGGGGTGTGGCTCAGTTGATAGTGTGTCTTTAGTGTGCACAAAGTCCTGGGGTCTATCCCATGACCACATGTACTATGCATGGTGGGACAAACTATGTTGTGTCTTCACTATCTGATTTAGTAGAATTTCATATGATAATATTTGTTATTAATTTTTAGATTTATAGAATATCTACTATAATAAAATCTTGAAAGATTGGCAGTAAAAACTGTTAGGATGTGCAACATCTAAGTTCTTAGCTAACACTTGGATCATATTTTGTGATGCAGCTTTGGAGAGCAGAAGCATCACAGTGTTCATCCCAGGAAAGAAGTTTGGGGATGATTTCGATCAGCAAATGACTTTTCCCATTCAGTGCAGTTTTTGGTCTTTTGTTGATATGGATTCATCTTCAAGGAGAAATGTGCAGAAAACCAGTACTCTGATTGGTCAGATGGTAAGGGCTGTGACTATCTTTCTGTTAGAATATTGTTTAGGAGGCCACCTGTAATCCTAGTACTTGAGTCATGGAAGCAGGATTAGAATTCAAGGTCATCCTCAGCTTCATTGTGAGCTTGAGACCATCCTGGGCTACATGAAACCCTGTCTCAAAAAAAAAAAAAAAAGAAAGAAAATGCTTTTAAATGTTTCTCAGAGTCTCAGTCTGTTTTCACACTCTTCTGCTTCCAGCCTCTTCCTTCTTATGTCTTCCTCATTTCTTAGGTAAGGCTCCACCATGTAACCAAGGTGGTGTTGTAACTCATTATATAACCCAGGCTGGCCTCAAACTGGCCATCGTGCTGAGTGCTGAGAGCTGGCGTGCGGACACTCCCTGTTATATCCAGCAGCGTCTTTGGATGTTTTGCTGTTGATGCATTTATACACTTTATCAGACACTACAACTGAACAATGATCCAGCTGTTAATGTTTGGTTTTTCTGTCTGAGCTTCATCCCACCCCTAAATTTTCACTCATCCAAATCAGATGTCTAGTCAAAAGAAATTTCTGTTTCAAAACTGAGGGGTGTGTGTGTGTGTGTGTGTGTGTGTGTGTGTGTGTGTGTGTTTTCAAGGTTGACATGGATGTCTTCCTCACTTGCAGTCCACATTGGTTTTCGAGCAGTCTTTCTCTGAAACTCACTAATTCAGCTAGACAGTCTAGCCTGCAAGCTCAAGGGATCTTTCTGTGTTCACCTCCCAACCACTCAGATTACAAGCACCTGTTGTGGCACCAAGCCTTTCAGTCTGGGCTCTGAAGGATAGAATTCAGTGCCTCCTCCTCATTCTTCACCGACTAATGCATCTCCTGAGCCCTAGAAGGCTTTAATAAATAATATTTAATAAATACTCAGTAAAAACTTTCTTGCTCTCTCTCTTACCCCTCTCTAACCTTTCTTGTCTCTCTCTCATCTTTTCTCTTGTCTCCCTGTTTCCCCTCTTTCCACGTGGTCATGGCCAGCTCTCATCTCTCTATCTTCTCTTTCTCTCTTTACTTCTCTATCTTATTTTCTCTTCCTACCTTTTTATAATAAAGCATTAAAACTTAAAAAAAAACTTTCTTAAAAAGTTGAAAGTTGCTTTCCACAAGTTTGACATTTTCCCCAGAAATTACTTTAAACTGTAGTTAATACTTAATCACTAGATAGTTAAATAATATAATGATCAATTTGTATTTAACTCTTTCCAATTAGTTAGCTGTTTGCCCTACCTTTGTGTTTGATGTAGGACTGCAGTTTGATTCCAGCCAACCTTGCAGAGGCATTTGGATTGTTGATTAACTGCAATGAGTCATCTCCTTGCCACCCACTTCTTCCTACTGTGCAACACACTTTAAAGAAAGCGGTGGATCCTGAGGGACTACTTTATTTAGCGTCTAAACAGTTCACAACTGAAGATTTTGAAAAGGTAAAATTAGATAAAATGCTTACTCAGAATGCCTACTTGTTTCTCAATTATTTATTTTTTTATCTTTACATTTATTTAATTATTTGTATGGTGTGTGTGCACGCACATGCATGCATGTATTTTGCATGTGTGTGGGCACAAGTGTACCCCAGGACACCTAAAGGTCATAGAACAACTTAGTAAAATGCAGTTCCCTCCTTCTGTGACTTACGGGGATCAAACTTGGGCTGTCAGGCTTGGCAACAAGTGCCTGTACTCACTGAGTCACCTCATTTCTTAATTTAATAGAAGTTTATTTTGGCTTTTTTTCTTCTTCTAGAATTTCATCTAGTTCATTTTTTGTTTTCTTGTTTTGTTTTTTTGAGACAAGGTTTCATACAGCCAGGCTGGCTTGGAACTCACTATGGTACCCAAAGATAGTCTTGATCCTTCTGCTTCTGACTTTCAAGTGCTAAGATTACAGGCATTTGCTACCATGCTCAGCTGGTATTCTTTCACATAAGCTTGCTTCGAGATTTTTAACATTGTAAGTACATTGTATAGAAAAAAATAACAGGAAACCTTCATACCCAAATGTTAATCTTATTTCTTCTATTATGTAAATATCCATAGCTTTAAAAAGATCAATTCATTAAAAAGGAATATTTGTATAGAAAAATTAAGCTATGCCATGTGAGTATAGTTATTCACATCATGACTTCAATCTTCTTTAAAGTAGTCTGTTATTTGAGAGGAAAAACAAGACACATAAAACATTTAGGGCAACTTAAATGCTGAGCTGAGTATTGCTGTCTCTAAATATATATGGAATTCAAAAATAAAAATAAGAATATAGAATGCAAGAAAACTTTAAGGAAGAGATAAGAATTTAGTTGGGCATTAAGAAAAGAATTTAGTTGGGAAAAAAAAATGCCAGGTGGTGATGGTGCATGCCTTTAGTCCCAGCACTTGGGAGGCAGAGACCGGCAGATCTCTGTGAGTTCAAGGACAACCTGCTCTACAGAGTGAGTTCCAGGACAGCTAGGATTACAGAGGAAACCCTGTCTTGAAAAATCAAGACAGAAAGAAATGAGCTTCTGGGAGAGGTGAGGCTTTCCCCCATTGGAAGCACAGAATAAGCCAGTAGCTCAGTTCCAGTACACAATACACTTCTGCACAGTCAGAGAGGCTATTCTAGGTAAACTTTCATACTTGTTACAACCATAAGGCAATGACTTAAAATGCTCAGTGACTTGGAAATGGCCCAGATATTTACATAAGATTGATGTAAAAAATATGGAAACTTTTAAAAATCAGATGCCAGCATACTTTGAGATTATAATGAATCCATCATAAAATTAAATCTCTTAATTTTTTTCTATTTTTAACTTAGTTACTGGCTTTTGCAAAGAATCTGAATATGGAATTCAGCTTGGAGGCAGAAAGAATGATTCATGGCTATTATCTAGCAAGTCGCAGAATAAGAACAGATTCTATACATGGATCAAAGCTGTCAGCATCTGCATTAAAATATTTGTAGGTATTCAACTCAGGATTATAAGGTCAAAATTGACTTTTAGATATGAATGTAATTAACTTGTTTTTTATATTTGTTTTTCTGTTTATGATTAGTTGATTACTTTGTTTCAGTAAAGTTTAAGATGACTTAATGACTTCCTTTGTTATAGTTTTAAGTCATTCAGACAACTAATAATTCTTTTTCCTAAATTATTTTTTTATGTTTTGAGTTTTAAGTCATTCAGACCACTAATAATTCTTTTTCCTAAGTTATTTTTTATAAGTTTTGAGGACTCTTGTCCCTTCAATTGCTAAAGACATACACTGCATTTCATTTTTTCTTTTTTAAAGATTTTTTTTAAAATTCATTTTATGTATGACTGTCACTGTCTTTAGACACACACCAGAAGAGGGCATCAGATCTCATTACAGATGGTTGTGAGCCACCATGTGGTTGCTGGGAATTGGACTCAGGACCTCTGGAAGAGCAGTCAGTGCACTTAACCACTGAGACATCTCTCCAGCTCCCCTCTCCCCCCAAGTTATTTTTAATAGATCTAAAGAAAAGTGCAAAGATTTCAATGCAAATGATTGCTTTTTAATGTGGCTGTTTGTGTTTCAAGTATGTTGTATTTAGGCCTAAAGAAACTCTATTAAGTAATTTATTTAATATTGATATGTGCATTGAATGTGTTTAGATCCAGTCCACCTCCATTCCCTCCCTTGAACTCCTCCACTCTTCCTCCCAATAGTGGCACTACATGTTCCTTGAACTTCTTTTCATTTATGTATTTAGTGTAGTGTCAAGAATTGAACACAGGGGGCTGGAGAGATGGCTCAGTGGTTAAGAACACTTACTGTTCTTCCAGAGGTCCTGAGTTCAAATTCCAGCAACCACATGGTGGCTCACAACCATCTGTAATGAGATCTGATGCTCTCTTCTGGTGTGTGTGAAGACAGCTACAGTGCACTTACATATAATAAATAAATAAATCTTTAAAATAAAAAAAAAAAGAATTGAACACAAGACTTCTGTATGCAAGGCAAGCACTCTACCAGTAAGACATTTTCCCAGCCCTGCTCCTTGTACTTTAAATCACATTAATAAATGCATTGTTATTCTTTTAGGAAGTAAATAATGAATAGTTCATGTTATAAAAGAAATTATGGACATCACAGAGTCTAAAATAAGTAGTGCATCTTCCTAATACTGTGTATTCCTGCCCATGTCCCCAGATGTAATCACACTGTTAACAGTTTTGCATTGTGGGCTCTCACAGCTGCACCCAGCTTTTTATGTGGGTGCTGGGAACTGAACTTAGGTCCTCATGCTTGTGGAACAAGCCCTTTACCAATACTTACTGGGCTATCTTTAAGTGTGTGTGTGTGTGTGTGTGTGTGTGTAGTTTTTTAAAATATTTATTATGTATACAGTATTCTGCCTGCATGTATGCCTGAAGACCAGAAGAGGGCACTAGATCTCATTATGGATGCTCATGAGCTGCCATGTGGTTGCTGGGAACTGAACTGAGGACCACTGCAGGAGCAGCCAATGCTCTTAATCTCTAAGGCATCATCTCTCCAGCCTTGAATGTTATATTTACTTAAGTCAGTATGTTAAACATATGTAATCAAACAAATATATTTTATATTGAGAATAGATACATTGTTTTCCCAAATGGAATTATACACACATAGCCACATCAGTGTCACTCTGTTGAGTATGTGATATTATAGTGTGGCTCTCCCACAGTTTACAGTTCCTCACTTAGAGCCCATTATTCCATTTCATATAGTAAAATACAATCTCAAGTTACTAAGATCAAGAGTAAAATAATTGGGCTGGAGAGACAGCTCAGCAGTTCAGAGCACTAGCTGCTCTAAGGTCCTGAGTTCAAATCCCAGCAACCACATGGTGGCGCACAATCATCCATAAAGAGATCCGATGCCCTCTTCTGGTGTGTCTGAAGACAGCTACAGTGTACTTACTTAGATATAATAAATCTTTTTTAAAAAAAAAGAGTAAAATAATCCAATAAGCAACTAAGTATGTAGAAAGCTCCATATATGAGTCTATGGGGATAGATATGTTTAATTACTTTCATCAACTATATGATTATTTAAATAAAACTGAAAATGGGGAAGGCAAGCCAAAGTAAAATCAATTCCTTAATGAAATTTTTTTTTTTTTTTTTTTTTTTTTGCTTTTTGAGACAGGGTTTTCTCTGTATAGCCCTGACTGAACTGGAACTCACTCTGTAGACCAGGCTGGCCTCAAACTCAGAAATCCGCCTGCCTCTGCCTCCCAAGTGCTGGGATTAAACACATGTGCCACCACTGCCTGGCAAAAATTTGTAAGTACTAATCAGAGTTACACAATAAAGTCATATTTATAATACTCACAAAACTACACTGCATCAGTTTTGAAGTTCCACTATCTCATGTTGCCTTTTGTCTGTGGTAAGATACTCTGTACTTAAACTTCTATAGTCTTATGTTATATATGACTATATGGACCCAAATCAGGCTAAGTTAATTTTAATATAATTCTACCTTTATATATTGTATGGACAAATACTGAGAGTGGGTATGGGTTTATATGAGCAAGGTAAAAGAACACTTTCTCCTCTTCTATAGAATATTCATTTCTCTATCCTTTTATAATGATTCCACACATATTTTTCAGGATTCTGAATGAGGACACTAGGATTACAATCAAATATGCTGAGAGATGTTCACAGATTTTAATTATGATCTTGATCTAGCAAAAGGTTAATAAAATAAATATAAAGTCTCCAACTAGGTTCCCAAGCCTCCTACTGTAAGTGTGGCTATGTGGGAAGATGGTGGTTACACCTAATATGAGAAAAGTGTGAGATTTCATTCTGTTCATGATTAATGTGAACAAACATATAAAGTAATTTTTCATTTTGAGATTTAGGTTGTATTAACAGTACATGTATTAAGAGCAAAAAAAAAAATGAGAACTCTCTCTTACCTCCACTCTGACAGTTAAATGAAACACACAGTACTATATTGTAAAGGTTAACCAAATCAGCTCATAAGGAAAATAGCTAGAATATTAAGGAAAGTTGTATTTCACCAGATATGGTGGCATACACCTTAAATCCCAGCTCTCAGAAAGGCAGAGGCAGATTGATATCTATGAGTTCACTGCCAATCTGGTAGCAAGTTCCAAGATAGCTGGGGCTACATAAAGACTTTATTTCAAAAAAAACAAAAAACAAATTGTTTTATGACATTGTGTGTGTGTGCGTGTGTGTGCATGCACAGCTTAGGCTGGGCCTTGTATCTTTGAGTCACACCACTAGCCCTCCTGCCATTACAGATGCTAGGAATATTACATTAGAAAAAATAAACTATGAGCCAACTAGGAAAATAACTGAACATTTGAAGAGTTGTCATATTTTGCTCTCTAGTTCCAGCAGATAGAAGGAGACCAGTGAGTGGAAACTACAGTGACAGGGAGTTTTTCTTACTCAGTATCCTATCCTCCCTTCACACACACACACACACACACACACAATTCATGCCAAAGTCACTCAGTCAATAAAGTCTAGACTCATTTCAGTTCCCTGAATCTCAAGTGTCCAGCAGTTACTTTAGAGCTTCACACCTGCCTGATGGAAGATGAAAGCTATTTCAGGTAAAAAGCAGTTTACATGTTGAAAGAGGTAAGTTACATGTACAAGTAGTGAGTGGCAGCATATGTTCAAAGGGGATGAAGTAATGAGTTCAGGATGTTGTGTACAGAATTCGATTATGTATCGAGAATTTTGAATTGTAAGATTCCATGAGGACTTCAGATAGTCAAGGGGCTGACAAAGGAACCAAGGATCTATATCTATGTATTTTATATATCTGTAAGGGATGTTTAGTCAGACTTGTTTCCCCTTCTGTATATTTATTGGAGCAGAACTTGAAGCAGGGGATGTGGAGTGCTAACTGCAAATTTCCCTCCCCTTTTGGATAAGTCAGGATATTTGCTGCTTCTGACACAATTTAAGATTCTGGGAAAGAAATAGCTTAAAAGAAAAAAATAGCATGCAGACCTTTAACACATAGCTCATGTCATGTATTGTTTATTCCTTTTTAAATATGTATTTTTTATAATGTTTTTACTAACCTCAGTTTTCTTTTTTAGAGTTTCTTTATCTGAAGCTCATGCTCGACTGAACTTAAGGAATAAAGTACTCAGAGAAGATGTACTAATTGCAGCCTTATTGTTTGAAATATCTCTCACATTGAAATATGGTAATGTACTAAGTTAGTAATGCTCCTAAATAGTCTTAGCTTATTAACTACATTTTAAATACTTCAAAATAATTAATCTTTATTGTTATTGGATATGTCTTTCTTGAATTTGAACATTTACTCTTTGTTCAAGACAGAGTTTCACCATGTAGCCCAGGCTGTTTGTGAACTCAAAATCATACCTTAGTCTCTAAGCCCTGGAATTTCAGCATATGACTGGTGGCAGTGTCATCTGTTAATATACACCTACTTACGCACAATTGCTCTTTGGAGTATCTGTGAGACTAAGCCTCAGCCTCCCAAGTACCTAGTTCTCTGGAAAAGCAGCAAGGGTTCTTAACCACTGAGCTGTTCCTTCATTCTGACAATCAAGCCAAGCACTCTTAACTTAGGATCCCAAGGGGCTTGTAAATTATGTACAGATTTTGTAGGTGTCCTTTCCAAAGGAAACAGACTGTAAATTTTATGAAATAGGTTATATAGAGAAATGATTACTAGAAAAGATTTGTCATCCTGAATTAAACACTGGTTCCAAAAAATACTAAATAGAAGGGATACTAAGTATTTGTATTTGACTTTACTGTATCTTATCAAATCACAGTTTTATATAATGTATACTGCCCTCCCCACACCCTGTGTCCTCACTGCTTCTTCCTCCATAATTGTAAAGAACAGAGTGAGATAAATAAGAACAGGAGGCAAGCAAAGAAAAACAAAGAAGACAATCAAGAGCAAATAAATGTAAGCGAAGGGAAAAACAAAGAGTGGAATGGAGGGGAAATTAAAGGGTTTTTAAAAAAAGGGGAAAAGATTTGATTGCAAATCAAGTCAAAGCAAACTTTTAAAAATGTAAGAGAAAATAAAGACTAAAAATACTAAGTCTTATTTTAAAACACAGTAAAGTCATAATACAAAATATGATAGAAAGGAAACAAGGCAAAAAAGTTATTTTATTATATATATGCATGCAAGGAAGAGTTATTTAACCTGAAGGATGAGATAGAGGGCAGGGAGAAGGCACTTCAGTAAGTACAGGTACTTTCAAGAAAATAAAGAGGTCAAGTGACTAAATCATTGCCAATCAAGCTATAAACACAAAGAGTAATAAAGAACCAGAATCTAAAACTTGTGTTTTAACCTAGAAATATTAGAACAGAGATGGTGGGCTGGAGAGATGGCTCAGTGGTTAGGAGCACTGATTGCTCTTCTGAAGGTCCTGAGTTCAAATCCCAGCAACCACATGGTGGCTCACAACCATCCGTATCAAGAACTGACGCCTTCTGGAGTGTCGGAAGACAGCATACATATAATAAATCTTAAAAAAAAAAAAAAGAGATGGATGAATTACCTAAAATATAGGGAATCCCATGACTATCTTTGAAGAATTCCAGTGCTTAAAAATGGGTTGAGAAAAAAAGCTTATAAGCAAAAACCAGAATATAGGATGAAAGGTATACGCCAGGCTGTGGTGGCATGTGCCTTTAATCCCAGCATTTGGGAGGCAGAGGCAGGCAGATTTCTGAGTTCGAGGTCAGCTTGGTCTACAGAGTGAGTTCCAGGACAGCCAGGGCTATACAGAGAAAGTCTGTCTCAAAAAAATGCTATTCCACAAGGGTTTCCAAAGTGAGTAAGCACTGGACACGTACTATGGAGATTACATCTCTATGGAGATTACAATTATATCTGCTAAACCAGGTTTATAGTGCCCACTATCAGAGCTGTAGGAGCTAGAGTGGACATGTGTGGCTATGGAAACAGCCCAGAGACAACTGAAAGTTGATGATGAGGAAAGAGGGGGCAGTAGCTGGGGAGGATGTGGGATCCAGGAAGGGAATGTTTTCTCAAATGTAAAGACTAAAGTACTTATGATAAACAGTAAACTAATGGCAGTGCAGTCAACAGGCAGGATGGCACTGGAAGGCAGCCTGGTGCTAAGTGTGGGAGATGAGGACTCTAACACTGAGCATGTAAAGAGTGGGCTCAAGAACCTGGTGGGGTAACACATACTGAAGATCACTTTATATTCAAAATACATTCAAATCAGCTACGTGATAATCCCCACCTTTAATTACAGCACTCAGAGGTAGAGGCAAGCAGGCCAAGATTATTCAAATAAAGGGCTACCAAAAAAAAACTTAAATGATGAAACTCAATATTCAGTAGTTAGCTTTTAAATCCTTATTTTGTTGAAATGTACCTCCATTTTTAAAGTCTCGTTTATACTCTATTTTGTTCATTTAGGGGCCACTGCATTTTGTGTTGCTCCCAATGCAGTATTTCCATTTGAACTGTATAATGAAGAATATTTAGAGCAAAGAGATCTCTACCTGACTCAGTGCCAACAGCAGCTCCAACAGTTTATTGCCACATGTGGACCTGGGACAGCTGTCTTTTCTAGTGATGAATAAGCAATTTGAAGAATTACCTTTCATGCCTCCATAAGTCTTGGTAAATATGATTTTGGAGTAATAATTCAGATATGTATCATTTCAAGGTTATTTGTTAGAATGCCATTGAGTATGAAATGTGTCCCCTTCATAATTACAAACATGCAAATAATCCAACATCTAAACCAAGAACAGAAATTTTATATTTAAATGTTACCAAGGAGCTTCACAATAACAGCTTCCTGGTTACCCCAGTATAATTATGGACTCACACAGTAGAGAACATTGCAGTGTGAAAGGGTTTTCTTCATTCCACCCATCAGACAGCAACACCCTCCCTACCAACAAGATTAAGCTTAATTTACTCAAACCACTGCAACTTAATGGCCCAAAGTGCCTACGTGAGGCCTTTCTTAAACATGTGCATTATGGGTATATTGCTTTATAAAGCTAAATGTGGACGTATAAAGCTGTGGGAATCTTATCTACACCTCCTGCTATATACAACCAAAGTGACACTTAGAAGACAACTGGGGCGAGCAGTCTTCCTGCCAGGAGGTGGCGTTACAGGGTCATGTAGCACTTGGTAATGCCACATACAGATCAAGACTTGTTTTGTGTCTTTTCATATGATGTGGTTAAGTCTCAGTCTCTGGGGTATAAACAAACCAGCCAACACACCCGGAGAGTCTAACATTGGGGATTTCTATCGTGGGAGTCAAATCCAGAGCTCTGTGCCTTGTTAAGCCAGTTACAAAGGCCTGAGTCATGAGAATGTTGCTGATTTTTTAAGCTACTTACTAAACTTAGGGATTCTAGTGGTTTAAAGATTAAGCCTAGTCTTCACTCAAGGAAATCTAGTTGTCAAGTGATCTGAGACAGGCCACCTAGTCACTTTCTTTCCTACAGTTCATTGTTGGCTACTATACTAGCCATCAGGATTGCTTGTACTGACAAGAAGTCTGCAGCTCATGAAAGATGAGAAGTTTATTTTACTATGAGAAAGACATATAAAGTGCATGTTTTAAAGAAATTACTGCCCACAACAATTAAAATTAACTGTTTATTTCTACGTAACTTATTTATTAAGATCAAATTAAATACTAATTTTCACCATTTGCTTCTATTCATGGTTTCTTGACCAAGTCTTCATTTTACCTTCCAAAATGTATGCTGCACCTTCCAAAAAAAAAAAAAAAAGTCAGAGACCCAAAATCATTTTTCTTCCGTCTCAGAAACTAGGCCCAGGTGTTCACCCTAATGATCTTCAAGAGGAACTGGCTCCATCCCTTAGTGTTATCAAATACTATTCAATAAAGAGACATGACTGATCAAGTAAACTTACCCAAAACAATGAAGGGTTTTTCAACATCACAGCTCCCAAAGATGGACATTCACTACAGCCACCTACATGCTGGGAAGAACAACCAGTAACCCATTTTAACAATGGCGTGACATGTTAGCTATTTGCATCATCTATATATTGCTGGCATCTCAGTCTTTAAGATTCTCTCTTCAAAGAAACCCTCAGCTGGGTAAACGGCAAAAATTTAAGTCATCATTGTGCCAGCTATTAAGGCCTTGTGTTAATCAAACCACAAAGAAAAAAATAACACACAATTTGTACCTTGTTATTGGCAAATGTAGTCCTGGTAGCTTGTTTCAATCACGTTCCATGACAAGTTTTTGGAAAACATTTAAGTACTTTCAAAGGAGACAGGTTTTGTTGCACCTAAAAATTAAAATATTTGATCGTGAGTTCTCATTTTACATCCATGTTTTAGTACCTTGCATGAGTGTGCGCTGGCTACTTTTATGTCAGCCTGACACAAGCTAGTCGCTGGCATAGGAAGCTACAATTGTGAAAATGCCTGCTTAAGATAGGGCTGTAGGCAACCCTGTAAGCCACTTTCATAATCAGTGACTGGGGTAAGGGGGCAGGCCCTTGTGGGTGGTGCCACCACCCCTGGGTTGGAGGTCCTGTGTTGTATAAGAACCAAAGAGTAAGCTAATAAGCATCATTCCTCCATGGCATTTGCTAACTCCAGGTTCCTACACTGCTTGAGTTACTGTCCCATCATCCGTCCATCACAGTCAGAAAATTATTGTATTCAAGACCTTCACTGGCAGTACTGACTTAGAGGATTGAGTGTCAAACCTTTGCTCTTATCAGTCTCAGGACTTGCAGCGAAGTTAAGAGGCATATATACAATTGTGCAGACCAACACCTGCACATTACAACAGGAATCCGCATGGCCAGGGTCACAGATCATGTCCTACAAAACTCTAGATAATTTATGATTGAACCAATTACTGGAGATGACATGACTTACAAAATTCGCCGAGAAACCTTTAATCGTCTTCATATTTGAAATGCTGAGTTTACAGAAATCCAAAGTACCCAACCTGGTTTATAAATGCTAACAGAAAAGTATAATATACAGTTCTGAAATGGTGTTCTTTTGTATCCAGATGCTTCAGTCTTTTGCCAGCATCCCCACCCTGTGTGGCTTTCAAGACGTTCGAAAATTTTGCTCCAACTTCAAAGTCTCTTTTAGATCGTACTTACAGGGTTGATTCAGGAATAAAAGCTTTTTAGAGTGCTGCCTATACTTCAATCTTTAAAAAAAAAAGACCGCCAAACATTGACGGTCTTAATATCTAAGAAGTTATATTTTCCGCCTCTGTAAAGCTTCCGATGGAAAAACTGATTACTCACTTAGGAAGCCTGATACAGGGTGCACGGTGACTTTTCTTGGGGACACAAAGGGACTCTAGCCACCGTGTAGGCCCAGATCAAAGCTGCCGCCAGAAACGGCCGCTTCTCCCTGCATTTCGAAGCGTCCAGAAAAGCAGACCTTATAACTAAGAGCTTTGTTAAGACTTGGATACTATTTCAAAAATAGAGCGCGCGGGAACGCGCCCCGCCGCTCACACCGCCATGGGCTACATCGTACCCGTGAGCCATGAGGCCAACCGTACCCGGCTAGTGACCGGCGCCGCCAGCAAGGAACCCCTCTCCGCACCCACGGGGTTAAGCAGACAGCAGGATTCCCACCTGGAAGAGTCTGAGGCCACGCAGGGTCCCGCCGCCCCCGGCCTGCGCTGCCCGCCATGCAGCACAAACTGCTCGCGCTCTACAGCGCTGCCAGGAAAGGAAGTAGCCCAGCGTGCGCAACCCAAAGGCGCTCCGGTAGGCTCCGCCTCTTCCTGCCAGCCCTCTTCCGAGTTCCAGCCTTCACCCCCTCCTCTTCCCGCTCTGTGTTTCTATTGGGGCGGAGCGAGCAGGGTGAGGAAAACAGAATATGTCCGCTAGAGTATTTAATTAATTTTGCAAGTAATGAATAATGTCTTAAAATAGCACAATCTCCCAGTCCTGGTCCTTATGTTTGCTGTGTCTTCTACATCCTCACCTACTTAAAGTCCATTGGTATTAGCAACTCCATTTAATTTTTTTTTTTTAAAGATTTATATGTATGGGTGTTTGGCCTGCACGCGAGTCATGTGTGCATCCCCTACGACCTGGTACCGACAGAGTTCAGTAGAGAGTGTCAGATGCCCTGGAAATGGAGTTATATGATAGACAGGAGCCAACTTACAATGTGGGTGCTGGGAATCTAACCCTGGATCCTCTGGATGAACAGTCAGTGTTCTTAACTGCTAAGACACCTCCAGCCCACAGCAGCTCCATTAGAGTTAGTGTTCTGGAATCAGCAAGCACATGGACACACACAGAAAGAGAGATAAAAATTGGTTGTCAGAAAAAAAAGGAGAAGCTGTTAATTAGTTTGACTTGTAATAGTTATAGTGTTTTTCTTAGTCACCTACTGGGTTAGAGTTATTATTGTTGAACTTGATTGTCATGATGAATACCACAACCAAAAGCAAAGTTGGGGAGAGAAAGGGCTTATTTGATTTAGCATTCTATATAACTGTTCATCACCGAAGGAAATCAAAATAGGCACTCAAGCAGTGCAGAAACCAATGCAGAGGCCATAGAGGAGTGCGACTTAATGGCTTATCTCAAGCATTCTCAGCTTGCATCCCAGGACCCTTGGTTTAGGGGCACCCTCACCTACAAAGAGCTGGCATCTCTCTCAGCCTCTGACTTTGTACTCTGCTTGGCCTCGAACTAACTCTGGCAATCTGTTCTCATCTTCTGGCTCCTTCTCATTCTCTGGTTCATTCTGTACCTCCCTCATCAATCACTAATTTAAAAAATGCTGGCCGGACAGTGATGGCGCACGCCTTTAATCCCAGCACTTGGGAGGCAGAGGCAGGTCAATTTCTGAATTCAAGGCCAGCCTGGTCTACAGAGTGAGTTTCAGGACAGCCAGGGCTATACAGAGAAACCCTGTCTTGAAAAACCAACAAACAAACAAACAAACAAACAAAAAAACCCTACAGGCTTGCATAGAGCTTGATCTTATGTTAGCAGTTTCTCAATTGAGGGGTCCTCCTCTATAGCATGTGTCAAATTGACATCAAACTACCCACCAAAATTACCTTGTTTATGAATGTTATGATTGTTATTGATTTTCTAGTTTTGAATTTTTTATTGGTAGTGCATTGCAGGATATTTGACCATACTGTGAACTCCAAGATTGTGTTATTTAGTTTAAAAAAAAAAACAACCTGTTTTTAGTTGTAGTGTGGCTCAGCCCTTTGCATATACCTTTACTTCCTCTGGCCGGAATACAGTTATACCCTTAGTACACACCTTGAATCCCAAATAAGGAAGGTAAAATTAATTTGTAGAAGGAAGCACCCACGTTTGAAAGTGATGTCTAATTGAGTGGCAGACAAAGTGATGAATCAGAGAAAGATTTTATAGAATAGGATACAAGGAAGCTATTTGGGGCGGGGGAGCAGGCAGAGACTGCATGAGAGATTTTTTTAAGAGATTTATGTATTATGAATACGCTGTAGCTGTACAGATGGTTGTGAGCCATCATGTGGTTGCTGGGAATTGAACTCAGCTCGATCCTGCCCAAAGATTTATTTATTTATTATATGTAAGTGCACTGTAGCTGTCTTCAGACACACCAGAAGAGGGCGTCAGATCTCATTACAGATGGTTGTGAGCCACCATGTGGTTTCTGGGATTTGAACTCAGGACCTCTGGAAGAGCAGTCAGTGCTCATAACCACTGAGCTCCCTCATGAGAGATTTATTGAGGAGGGATTATGCCTTTGCGCTGGGATGGAAAAGGGAAAGGGCAGGCTATGAAGATGAGGCTTTATAAAGGATGTGTAGCATGCTCATAGGGAAAATACATGACCTGTGGCAACAGTGAATACTTGTTACATTGATGCTGAGACATTTCAGGTAGGGTGGGGAATAGGGGCATCTGTTTCTGGAATGTGGGTGGTTTTCAGTTTTCCAACATTAGGAGATACATCTCAGGGTGCCTTTGAGAGAGTTTCCAGAGAGGAGAGAAGCCCCACCCTGAATATTGGTGTCTGATCCCCTGAGAAAGGTCCCCCCCACCACGACCATGTTGGGTATTTAGACAAAGGCCCCTATTCCCCTCAGGGCTTGAAGAAAGTTCCAGCTTGATTAAAAAAAAAAAAGAGTCATTCTCCTTATCTCTGGCAAGAGAAACGTGTGGCTATTAACATATGACTGTGGTGGAGCTGGAGAGGTGGCTGAGCTCGTAAGAGCACTAGCCACTCTTCCAGAGGTCATGAGGTCAACCATATGCTGGCCCACAAGCATCTGTGCTAGTATTCAAAGCCCTCTTCTGGTGTGTCAGTGACAGCATACTCATATAAATAAAATAAACAAACCTTTAAAAAAAAAAACCCTATGATTGTGGTGCCTACTAACTTGTCAAAGTCATTGTTGGCCTCTAGGCTCCCTCAGTCCCTGCTCACAAGCCCCACTTCAGTTCACAAGCCCACTTTCTCCTGGTCCCATTTAATTCTGAAAATCTTTCCCCTGTCACTTCTTGCTTTCTCAGGAGACAGCCTCTGACAGTTTGGAATAATGTTTTCCTTTTTTTTTCATCCAAGGAGTGGCTATTTTGGTTTCTTTACCTTCCCTTGGGTTGGGTTGCAGACTGCATAAGACAGAGGGAGTCAGCTGAATGCCAGCATCATCTCCAGCTAACTGTCTGCAGCTGCAATCTCAGGGCCCCTCTACCACACCTTCCCATCCTGAAGGACAGTACCCCTTCTTATGCCACGAGTCCAAATGAATCCCTTCTTCTCCTAAGTTGCTTCTGTGAAACAATGAAAAAAGGAACTTCTGACAACAACTTTGAACTCTATATCTCACCTACGGATATCCCTGATTTTTCAAAAGGCTGCCAAAGACATTCAGTGGGAGAAAGTACACATTTTCCAACTAATGGTGCTGTGGAAACAGGATGGCCATATGCCCCCCCAAAAAAAAAACGCAGTTGATGCACTTGTGTCCTTAAATTACATCATAGACAAAAATTGACCTAAAATGCATCAAAAATCTTCTTTAAAATTAGTTAGTTTTGTACCCTCAAAGTACACGAATGGAAAAAAGCTGTGTCCGCACATACAGAGTGATTAGAACCTCAGTGCTGTGGAGAAACTGGAATGTTGCAAGTCCAGAGGCTAGTTCCTCTGAAACAGCCATTCCTTGCCCAGGTCTCTGTCTGAACTAACATCTTGTAAGTACTAGATAAAAACCCTTTTGTAATCTACTATCTTAGCAGACCATTGGCTGACACCAACCCAAAAGCTAATAATGTCATCAGATAGCATCTGAGGCCTGTAGGAAATTCTCTACCTTCTGTTAATTCCACTGGGAAGGAATAAGTCCACTATCACAATTTTTTAGCTAAATATGAAGCAAACTTTAAATACTGGCCAGGAAAATAGACACGGGCCAGGCCCATACCCAAGAGTCCCAGAGAACAGCGCAGAAGTTCATTAGTCCTGAGTTTATAAAGGCAAAACCCACAAGGCTACGTACTTCCTGCCTTTGTCCAATTGGGTGCAAGCATACATTCTGACGTACTTCCTGCCTTTGTTTCTCCTGCCTATGTGTGATTAAGCATATCCTGTGCAGTTGGGGCAACTAAACTTTATAGAATTGAAAACGTGGCTTGTTACCGTACATGAATACATAAATACATGAATACATGGAATGACCCAGCATTCCATGAAGTTATTTGTTTTTGGACAAGTGGGGCTTACGGGTTAGAGGTGGTTTTGTTTTATAGATCTCTCTCTCTTTTTTTTTTTTTTTGGTTTTTCGAGACACGGTTTCTCTGTATAGCTCTGGCTGTCCTGGAACTCACTCTGTAGACCAGGCTGGCCTCGAACTCAGAAATCCACCTGCCTCTGCCTCCCAAGTGCTGGGATTAAAGGCGTGCGCCACCACTGCCCAGCATTTTATAGATCTCTTAAGAACAGTAACTTAAAACATGAGTTTAAGCCATCACACCTGGCATCATGGACTGGATCCAGCATTCTCCAGCAGTGAGCAGATCTGTGGGAGGTTCTGGCCCCTACACCAATGAATGCTGCCATCTGCAAATGGACAAAAAACCTTCATGATTTAAATACAATAGAACTAAACAACAACTATCCATTGATAATAGAACCAGAATTACTTTTAAAAGTTTAGTATTTTTGCTGGGTGTAGTGGTGCATTTTAAAAAATTAATTAATTAATTTTATGTGTATGAGTACACTGTAGCTGTCTTCAGACACACCAGAAGAGGGCATCAGGGCATCGAATCTCATTACAGACGGTGGGTGCTGGGAATTGAACTCCGGACCTCTGGAAGAGCAGTCACTGCTCTTAATTGCTGAACCATCTCTTCAGCCCCCATGATGGTGCATGTCTTTAATTCCATCACTCTGGAGGCAGAGACAGGAGTATCTCTGTGAGTTTGAGAATAGCCTGGTCCACACGATGAGTTACAGGACTAAATACAGAGACTCTGTCTCAAAAAGTTATTATTTCTAGAAATACATGTGGATAATATTTTTCTCCAGGTGGCCATACTCTGAAATTGTTACTTCCACATGTAACTCCCATTAGTAAATTAATCCCTTTAGCCATCAGTCCTTGCTTATAGTAGAGAGTGACTTGAAGACCTCCTCGGTGTTCTACCAGAACACTGGTGGGAACTGGTAGGAACTGGTGGTAATAACCACATCCTTGTGCGCTGGAGCTCAGTAGTAAGCACGTCAAAATAGAGTTAATGCAAGAGAAACATAAATGACCCAAGTCAGAAATGCATGACTTTCCTATATAAAAGCCTTTCACCCTCTGGCAAGATTATTTTTAAACATAATATTGACATTGAGATAATCATAGCATTTATATATTTTGTCCAATTTAAAATTCCAAATCTGCAGAAAAATACATTAAATTGTCAGAAAATAGGGCATTGATCTGGATGAAATTTGATGCTTAAATACTTAAAGCACATGAACTTTACTGAGATAATTTTGTTGAAAATTACCTAAATTACTTATGATTTCTGTCTGGATCTAAAACAGCCATGCAGCTTAATTGTCAATGTGAAACACTAGGATTTCCCTTCTCCATTTAACTTAACTTCGGAGTTAATAAGCTTTGAAAACAACTACTTAAATCCCATCATGAGAAATTCTCAACCTAAGAGGATGTTTTAAAATTGTTCCAACTGTCCAATGGGACTTGAAGAGAAGTCCCTAGGAGACTTTGGGGAACATTTTCTTTTTGATGAATAGATACATGTGGGAAGAAGTAGATCCTCTTCCTCTGAATGTCCTCATCTGTGTAAGAATGCCCAGAGTTTCTGCCTGGAGCCTCTGCAAGGAGGAAAATTGACCTCAGAGAACAAAGCAACCTTGCTAAGTTGCTAAATGAACTAGATTTCACTAACCATGAAGCCACCAGCTTCGGCTTCCTGTTATGTGAAATAATACAGCTTTTCTCACTGCTTAAAAAAATTATTCAAGAATGTAAGTAGCTGAAAATTTTAAACTAAGGTTAAAGTAAGGTTACTTATACCTCAATCATAGTCTAATATAAATTATGTCCTGCAATTAACATCCCATTAAGCCTCCAGCGAGTTACAATAAGGAATTAATGACTCTTTTCTCAGATGTTGCCAGTTTCCTTCTTAAAGGACAATAAGCATGCTGTTCTCAGGAGCCTCTAAGGGAAAATAGAATGATTGACAAGGAGTAAGTTAACTGAAGGAACAGTTAACTGGAGGGCATAAAACTGTAATTACAGCTACATGGAAAATGAATTTAAATATCCTCTGTGTGTATATTATGCATATGTGCCAGAGACCCTTGTGCCCACCTCCTAGAGGGCGTCATGCCTTGTGAGCACGCTCTCCCAAGAAACTGGAAAACTTGCTTCACTGAGGAGGAATATGCAGACAGACGCACCCTGCCCGTCTGCTTTCAAATTACAAGCAAAGCAGACAATGGGGCTGGGAGAGATTGCTCAGGCAGTAAAGGTGATTGTCCGGTAAAGGTGCTTGCACTGCACGCCTGGCAACCTGAGTTCAACTCCTGAATCCACATAAAAGTGGAAAGAGAGAACCATCAACTCCTTCAATACATTTAAAAATGCAAAGAGTCATATATCGAGAATGATTTATGAATCTTGCTGTTTTTCGTTTAAACAGCATTTCACATGTAGGTTCCTTTAGCTCTCTCTCTCTCTGATGCACCTTAACCATTTCTCTGTGAATTCCTATTCAGCTTTCAAAACTCAACCTAACCCTAACCCTAACCCTGGCCGGCAAATTCTTCTGCTTCTTTTCTTATATTGGGCTTATTAGATCTAAGTTGATTCCCTTCTCCCTGTATACGAATATTATGACTAGTAAGCGAGACAAGTTGTAAATTCGAGGACCTGGCAGAAGCTGATGAGCTGAGGGCCACATTCAGACTGTGGCTTCCTCCTCTCCTCTCATTCTTCCTCCTTTTCCTCTCTAGTCTCTTCTTCTCTCTTTTCTTCACTCCCAACCAAGTAACTCAAAACCTACCTGCCTCTGGTCCCTCGTAATTGGATGTAGCCAATTTTATTGAACCAAAAGTTTCAAATCAAGGAACAAGGTTTTGTACAACAAAAGCCTGTAAACATGCGAATTCACTCTTAAGCCTAGACCTTCTGTACAGAATTAGCCTTACGATACATGGTAACAGACCACAACCTGGTGATTTTTTTTGCTGTCCTTGGCAGTTGACCTCATCCAAAATGTTTATCCCAGACTCTCTCCTCCTCTAGATGTTATCTTTAGGTCCAGGTCAATAGAGCCCATTCTTAGGGGGTTGTCACGTGTACTTCATAGCCTGCTGACCTCAATCTTAGAGAGCACATCAGATCCTAGGCCCTTTAGCTGTAGACCCTATAGCCAAGACACCTGCCTACTGTGTGAAACCAGCCTTTTGATGGCTCCATCTATGTATTTAAGAAGTATGCTGTTTATAAATTTATTTGTTACTATAAATTTATTTCTGTTACTGTGAAAACTTCATGAACCATTGCTTTCTTAAGACATGTTATTTGAGGTAACCCAAATCTGGTTTCCTGAGTCATGTTTGCCTCCAGAATAAACTGTTGCTTAATCTTTTTGACCTGTGAGCAATGGCATCTTATTGACTTCCTGTTAGTCTGGAATCTCCCCTTCTCCCTCCCTCCCTCCCTCCCTTCTTCCCTCCCTCCTTTCCTCCCTCCCTCTTTTTTTCCTTCCGTGTGTATTGCATATGTGCACATGAATACATATGTGTTTTTGAGTGCAGGCATGTATGAGGGTACCAGAAGACACTCTTAAAGGTCAGGTCTCACCTTCCATCTTGAGAAGGGAGTCTCTGTTTTGGTTGGTTTAATGTCACCTTGCCACAAAATAGAACTATTTTACTCTTTAGAATTATCAGCAGTGGGCCTCAACTAAAGAACTGTGGCAGATTGCTTGCTGTTTGTTCTCTGGTCCTTCCCTCATGCCCCAGAGTTAATTCACCCTGCTGTGGTGAGGCTTCCTTCACCGATATCAGGACCTGCATCTTTCATCATGGACTAAGGATAAACAACTCTCTAGGAAACTTCCGAACAGAACTGCTGAGGCCCCCACCTTATAGACTGAGCAACTACCTATTTTTCAGACTTTCTGGTGTGAGACCTAACTATTGTTGCAATTTTAATGTAAGTTGACTTAATAAATTTTTTAGTTTTAATTTTAACTGCATTTTATATGTATGAATGTTTTGCCTGCATGCATGTCTGTGTAACGTGTGTATGTATGGTGCCTGCAGTAGCCAGAAGAGGGTGGCAGGTTATCTGAAACTGGAGTTACAAATGGTTGTGAACTACCATGTGGGTGCCAGGAATCAAACTCTGGTCTTTGGAAGAGCAGCCAATGAGCCTCACTGGTGAGCTAGCTTTCCAGTTCATTAATTCATATATATATGAATGTATTCATCCCAATGGCTCTGTTCTTTAGGGAACCCTAATACAGGATTCCTAAATGCTCATCAGTGTGCATGCCCACCACATTCCAGAGGTTCTCCCATTTCAGCTTGCCACCATGCTCTAAGTGGATTCCAGGCATGTGCTTCTGTGCCTGGTTTTTATGTGTCTTGAATTCAGTCTCAGAACCCCATACATCTCGGCCCTTATACATATGACCAAGACAGCTCAGTCAGTCAACAGGTTCTCCAGCACAGGAGTGAGGACTAAAAAGAGAAAAGGTCAATTAGGCAACATTTTAGCATGACCCCAGTCAATTCTCAGACTGAAGGCAGGTTTATTTTTTCCAATCCGCTTATATACCAACTTAATTATATGCAAGTATTAAGGGCAAAAATAGTACAATGAGGAACAAGCAAGATGATAAACAAATAGTCAAGGAACAAGCAAGGCAATAAGCAAAGTCCTGTGATTATTCCCGTGACAGTTGTTCCCAAGGGATTGTCAGAATGACTAAAATACCTGAGCCTACTTCCTTGTCCAAGCCCAAAATTCTTCTTGCCTGAAGCCTGCTTCTTTTGTTCCACCCTAAGATTAAAATTCCTGCCTGAGCCTACTTCCCTATTATAGCCTAAAATTAGATTCCTGCCTGAACTTACTTCCTTGTCATGGCAGAAAACTTGTCTGTCAGGAAACTGTCCGATTCCGGCCTGAAGCCCATCTCCTTGTCCTTGGCCACTGTCAGACTCCTGCCAAGCAGCACCCCAAAAGTCTCTCCACATACACAGAAGGCAGCTTAGGGAACTTGGAGGTCCATGCACTCCTTACTTAAGTTTATTATCTTGTTCAGTTTGCATTTTCTTACTTTTTTTGAGAGAAGCTCCCTCTTTGTAGCTCTAGGTTCTAGTACTTCTTTTGTAGACCAGGCTGACTTCAAACTCAGAGATTCATCTGTTTCTGCCTCCCAAGTGTTGGGATCAAAGGTGTGGGCCACCACGGCCAGCTTGAAGTTTGCATTTTCAAGGTATGCATGATTTTATTCTTGGAGGAATCTGCCCTAAGATGCCTTCAATTCAGAGGCAGGTAAGTTAAAAGCCAAGTCAAACAATTAGAAATAAGCACTCCCCTCCAGAGCAAACTGCTGTCTTCCTCAGACTTATCTACTCACTGATGCTCTCCAGCTCACCTATGAAGTGGGATCTAGATCCTTTTCTAGAATCAATTTTGCCTTTCATGTTTCTTTTTCTTAAGTTGACTAGACCTGGATCCTGTGTGATAGCTCCAGTCACTGAAAGGTTCTGCCCACAGCTTACTTAGAATAGGGTCCTGTCTTCCTCCTGCAGTAGTGGTGAGCCATCTCTCCAGCCCACAGTTAAACATTCTTGAAACTGCAGTCAGGTTGTTCTGGTTACGTCGGAAACGGAGACACTTGGGCCCTTTCTCACATGTGTACTGATGAAGTAAAGGGATCTTCAGAGGACTCTGAGAAGACAGACTGGCAAACCACGCAGGGAAACAAAAAGCAGACTGAATGTTTTGAGCATCATAGCGCCACCTGCAGTATAACTTTTAATCTTAGGGTGGAACAAAAGAAGCAGGCTTCAGGCAAGAAGAATTTTGGGCTTGGACAAGGAAGTAGGCTCAGGTATTTTAGTCATTCTGACAATCCCTTGGGAACAACTGTCACGGGAATAATCACAGGACTTTCACATGCTTGTTCCTTGACTATTTGTGTTTATCATCTTGCTTGTTCCTCATTGTACTAGTTTTGCCCTTAATACTTGCATATAATTAAGTTGGTATAAAAGCGGATTGGAAAAAATAAACCTGCCTTCAGTCTGAGAATTGACTGGGGTCATGCTAAAATGTTGTCTAATTGACTTTTTCTTTTTAGTCCTCACTCCTGTGCTGGAGAACTTGTTGACTGACTGAGCTGTCTTGGTCATAGGTATAAGGGCCAAGATGTATGGGGTTCTGAGACTGAATCCAAGAGAGGTCTGGGAGGTTATGGGAAGAGGAGAGAGCGTTGTTTACTGAATCAGGTCTGTGTTATGTTAAGGTATTTCCACTACCATTCTCACTCACTCTAGACTCTGGATGGAGAGGAAACAGAACCTAGTGTCACTGGATGCTGCTGCTTTCTGGCCAGGTGTGACCTGGCATCATCATTGTACAGCCTAGTTTTGGTCTGCCTCTTCAAGGGAGCTTCTTGTGTGTTCCCCCTCCTCCCAGACCCTCCCCCCCGAGCCCCCAAAATGCAATCACACCTGTAGCCTGGTTGGTTTCTCTCCTCTTTCCCTGGAAGGAGGATCTGCAGTTCCCCACCATTTACCTTCCCTCAACACTCCTGTACCTAGTGTTGTGGGTCGATTTTCACTTAGCTGTTAGCTGGTGTCACATGACTCCAGCAGTTGGTTGACAGCAGTGAAGTTACAGATATACAGAGCGTAAAGAATTTTTACCAGCTGTCCTGGAACTCGCTCGGTAGATCAGGCTGACCTATGAAATCATAGAGATCTGCCTGCCTCTGCCTCCCAAGTGCTGGAAACAAAGGTGTGTGCCACCACCTTCTGGCTCTATATCAGTTTGGCAATTTTAATGTCAAGAAGTTTTTTTGTTCCATACGATATATGTATTCATCTACCTAGAGAACTGAGATGGCTTATAGTAAAATATACTTTAAAAATTAAATCAAACTTCAGTGTTTATTTGAAAGTTCTAATGTTTGCAATCAAGTTTCATGGAGTTCTCACTGTTTGAAATGTCCATCTACATCTAAGGAAGTAGGTATGACCCATCCCTTCAATGGGCTTGGCTCCAGAGGGTAGATGTGGATGTGAGGTTTCTCAGTTACATCCATATGCACAGGAAATGACTACTGACATAATCTTTAAGCATAATATTCAAGACTATTCTCCAGGTTATGATCTAAAAGCTTCTGAGAGTTAAGTGCTACGGCATAGTTGATTATGGAGCATTTGAGTGACTGATGTGCATTTCAGTGAACTGGTTTCTCTGAGTTGAAACTAAGACTTGTGTAAACAGGAATGGAAATCCTTCTGGGTTTATGTAGTTAGGCAAGAATATTCCCAACCGTGCTGCCTTCCCATCTGTGTGCCGCTCCCAGCCTGCCGGAAGCAGCGCTACAGGATTTCAGAATTTTACAGGATTTTCCAGTACAACAGCCACATGTAAGACTACCAGCTACCACTATACAAGTATACAATCATTTCTCTGAGATACACACCTTATATTTCTCTTGGGTTCTTTCAAAACGTTGGAACCTTAGTTGTTGGGTATTTTTTAAGTTACAGGAACAAAGGAAAAAATGAAAACTCCCAAGTGTGCTGCCTGGAGGGAAGACAGCAACGTCACACCACTATTACCCAGAAGGCTGTTGGACACCCACCAGCAATGATTTTAAGAAAACATGAATTATTACCAGATTAGAGCAAAATCTACTTTTTCAAATAAAGTATATAACTGATATGATTTGGGGTAACACGTAGAAAAGAGCATTTTGATGAAGCTATCTCCTCAAAAGCTAATATGTAACTTTAGATCAGAGGAATCTGATTTATAGCTTTTGCCAGCAGAACAGAACAAAACTGTTTTATGTATAACATAAACAACAACCTGGCTTATTGAAATGACAAATAAAATTGGTAAGTGGTTCATGCGGCCACTGCGGAGTCATTTTATCTGCAAAGATTTCCTCAGAAAGACACTGAGACACAGGGGCCTATGGAAAAAACGATTAACATTAACTGCCTGTCTGCCCCTTAAAAAATGAACTTCTAGTGCCTGAATACTGTCTCTTTAAATGAAAATCAGTGGTTCCCTTCATGAATATAAAACGAGGCCCTTTGAGGGAGAGAAATTATTGAATTCAAAATAAGAGAAAATTTCAACCAAAATAATCAGCTGTACATTTCAATAGGGTCAATCAGAAGTAATTTTTCTTTTGCAGTTTCTTTCTTCCTTTTTTTTTTCTTCTGAGCAGCCCAAGGTCTCACTATATAACTCTGGCTGTCCTGGAATTCACTATGTAGATCATATGGGCCTCAACCTCTGACTCCTCAGTGCTGGGATTAAAGGCATGTGCCACTATGCCTGACTCTTTTACAGTTTCTTCTAAGTTAAAAAAATAAGTGTCCATAAACCACTAAGAAATTCACTGTTGGGTTGGAGAGATGGCTCAGTGGTTAGAAGAACCAACTGCTCTTCCAGAGGACCTGAGTTCAATTCCCAGCAACCACATGGTGGCTCACAACCATCTGTAATGGGATCCGATGACCTCTTCTGGTGTGTCTGAAGAGAGCAACAGTGTACTCACATACATAAAATAAATAAATCTTTTAAAAAAAGAAAGTCACTGTTCACATTAACACTAACCGCTGATTGCTATGTCTAGTTTTGTTATTGTTTTAATTTCAGTGTTGTAAAAACGCAAAGCCACTCTTCATTAGCAAGCACTATGAACCAGAGAGGAGCCCCTTTCTTCTCTCTTCACCTCCATAATTGGACTTCCCTTTCTACTTCTTCCTTCTGTAACTTTGTAGACAAGTGTCCATAGATACTGTTCTAACTGGAATGTAAAACATACCATATGGGCATGCTCCTGTGTTTGAAGATCAGGTCCTCAGCAGGAGGTGCTGTTTTGGAAGGTTGTGGAATCTTTGGGGTGTAGGGTTTAGTTGGCCATTAAGGGTGGGCTTTGAGGGTTACAACGTGGTTGCTTCCAGTCTAAGATTTTTGTTTGAAGACTTGGTGTGACAAACTGCCTCATGTTCCAGCTTGCATGACCAGGAACCAGGTCAGTTTCACGCATTCCCTGAAACCATGAACCAAAAGAAATGCTTCCTTTCCTAAGCTGCTCCAGTCTGATAGCTGGTCACAGAGATGGGAACATTAACAGACCCATATGCTTTTTAGTGTAGTTTTATTGATGAGTAGTTCACATAACAACAAGCTGTAATGTACATATTTTTTTATGGTCAGGAAAAAATACAAATAGTTTTCTTTCTAAAATGGCATTTTTCTGCCTCCCAATGATCATTACAAATAAATTTTAAATGGGAAATTCCAGTGGGAGAGCTGCATGAAGTGAAAGAGTTAACTGAGGATTTCTTGTGTAGATTATGTGACCCAAATATACCAGTCATCATCTTCCACACTCTGCCGAGTACATCATGGTGAGGGACACTGAGTCAGTGTCTTCCCTCAGCACTATTTCTAGAAAAATCTAGAAAGATTTTTTTTGCCTACCATGTTCAAGTTATACAAAGAGACAAGTGTACATTTAATAGACTAGTTCTCAAATTGGTATTTTATCTTAGCAATACCTGTTAGTCTGCGTCATGAATTAAAGCAACCTGCTCTTTGGAACGTGTAGTTGACAAGACGCAACTTCTTTGGGATTTTCAATCTTCTTAAAGCTGCTAGTATATTTATCAATTTGTAGAGTGTTATAAACTATACTTCTTGGGCATGGAAGCATTTCTAAGTGGGTAAATGGAAATTAGTCACAACATCAAAGGCAACAAAGTAATAACTCAACAAAAGTTCTATCAGTCCCCACCCCACAAGTGCTATAAAATTATGGCCAAACTAACAGGTTAGCATAATTACCAAAAAAAAAATCATTTGATAAAATTTTTGCTACAATAGTGTTTGCAGGCCTATTTAAGGTAACTTTAAAGAAAGTTTGACAGTTTCATGTCTGGCCTGACCACATCTGTGCTAATAGAATTTTGGTAGGCATGGTCGACATTCCTAAATCTCTCCAGTCTTTCTTCAAGTAACCTGGCAAGGACCAGCCCCACCAACTACACAGTACAAGGGCAAAGATTCTCCTAGCACCCAGGGCAGGTAACAGCCATGGTGAGCAAACTATACCTACTGCAGAGAGTTAAAATTATGAAGAAGATTGTGCTGAGGGTTTAATGAATGGGCTGGACTGCAGATCTAAGAGAATACTGACTGGGAGGAGGCTGGAGCCCTGTGTACTAGAGGGAGTAAGAGAAAGGGACAAATGATCCAGTTAGTCCGAAGCCACTTTTGTTATGAAGACAATAAGCCATGAGGTTATTATTTACTTCAAGCAAAAAAATTTAATTCCAATCCTTATGATAAAAACTATGGTACTCCCACCTGTACAAATGAAGTTAACAGTGAATGGTTGAGTCCAAATCAGATTTTACTTTTTCTTTAATATTAAATGAGTGGATGAATGTATTCATAGAAATTTAAGTGCACACACAACTGTGTTCTATGCTAATGTGTAGAAAGCAAATGACCTGTAGAAAGACTTCATCAGTCACATGTAAAAGAAAATAGTCACATTAAAATAAATAAAACTTACAAACTATCAGATATAAACGAACATGGCCACAGGTTGAATGTCAGAACAGCAGGCTTGGCCGTCACCTGATCTTTAATTTCATTGTCGCAGGCTATTGGAAAACTGAAATGCAAGAGAATGGGGTTTTTTGACTGTTACATAAATTCAGCCAAGTTCACTAATACATCTTTTTCCTTGCCAATCTTAAATTGAGTTCAGCAACGTCAAAACTGGGTTCTCAAGAAATGAATAAACTTCACAGCTAGAAGAGGGAATCAAAAAGCTAGAAGAGGTAAAGGGGACATGTTAGCAAAGGAATGGGGTTAAGGTCTCATCTCTGTATATTCCATTTTAGGGGTTCAGTAATGTCCCCCCCCAAAAACCTGCATACTGATAGTTCTGGCCATATGGGGCTTCTGAGATTTTCTAACTTCGTAAAATCAGTAAAATCTGTTAGCATATTCAACAACTTAATTAAATGTCAGAAAAAATCTATCTTATGTGTTTGTGAACCTTTGTAGCGACAGGAAGTTAAAGCTGGTATCATCAACGTCAGAGCTCTGCTAACACTTTTGCTGGGTTTTCTTCCTTTATTACATTTATTTGTCTTCTGCATTCTGGGGTGTCCACACCATCAAGTGGGGGTCAGAGGACAACATTGGGAGTCAGTTCTCTCTTTCCACTGTGTAGGCTGTGGGGCTGAACTCTTGATGTCAGACTTGGTGGCAAACACCTGTACCCACTAAGCCAGCCCAAACTGACTTTCCAGTGACTCTTGCTAAACACAAACCGTTGGTTTATAGTCAGAAGAGAAGGTGAGCTCTGGGCCTGTGGTGGTGTGTAATGCACCAAGAAAGGTCAGCTGGTTCACCAAGGGGCAGACTCAAGACTGAGTTTATCTGTGTCTGTAGGCTCTCATGGTTCAGATCACAGGCAGAACTCCCAAATCAGTGCTGAAAATGCCACTTCCCAGGCTGCCTAACTATGTAGGTTGGGAAAGGAGGCGGGATGAATATGGTGTTTCCAGGACAAAGAGTGAAGAACCCAGCCAGCTAGTGACTCCTGAGCCCCTGCTCATACTGGCCTGTATTGTTAGATCTTAATATCTTAATATTGACTAACCTCTTGAAAGGTGATCATACCATGTTTCATAAAGAAAAACATTTCTAACATTCCATATATATTTTCTATCTGAAAAAAATAACTACAGATGAAAGTTACTGCAACAATTTTCACACACACACACACACACACACACACGCTGAATGATCTTATGTCTTCTAACTGAAATGGCCAACTCAAAGTACATTCTGGCTTTCACAAAAAGTGAATACTAGTATAAACACACTTTATTATTTTTTGAGACAGGGTCTCACTGTGTAGCCCTGACTGGCCCCAAACTCTTTATGTAGAGCAGGCTGGCCTTGAATTCATAGAGATCTGCCTGTCTCTGCATCTTGGAATGTTAGCATTAGAGACACACCACCATTCCTGCTCCACATTTTATCTCCTAAAACTAAAAGGGCTGTATTCACATCAGCTGTAACAGATACACTACAGACAACATATGCATTGTTTGGGGATGTACAACTCTATGCTTGTGTGTGTGTGTGGTTTTTTTGTTTGTTTGTTTGTTTGTTTTGGTTTTTCGAGACAGGGTTTCTCTGTGTAGCCCTGGCTGTCCTGGAACTCATTCAGTAGACCAGGCTGGCCTCGAACTCAGAAATCTGTCTGCCTCTGCCTCCCAAGTGCTAGGATTAAAGGCGTGTGCCACCACTGCCTGGCTCATGTGTGTGTCTTTCATTTCTTCGAATAGCTTCTCTTTACTATGTAGTATTGACACAATGACTAAATAAGCTATATATTTTTATATAGGGCTGATTATTCTATTACACATTTCTTTATACAGATTTTGATATCCAACTACAGGTTTCAATGTAAACTTTCAGAAACAGTGTTTGTTAGGTCCAATAAATACAATTATTTCAGAGTCTTTAAACCTAATAGCCACCGCTCTGCCAGGCCTACGGCTGTGACGCTGTTGGAGTGTTGCTCTGGCTGGTCTTTTCTCCAGAGACAGAGTGCTTCAGAAACTGACCAGTTGCACCGATATACAGTCTTGATCGCATGGGCCACTTCTGAAAAGAGAGTACTTAAGTAAGAGTCTGGAAGTTAGTACCTATGACAGACAGTGAGTATACAATATTTAAACTTTAGGACACATTAATGCTAATGAGATTTATTTAGCTAGTAAGGATTAAAATTACAAAGTCTATGGGACAACATGAAGACTATTTAGCAATACTAGTGATATGAGTGAAGACTCTGAATTATAATTGTAGAAATAACATACTTGAGTGTTTAACAAGAACTGCAAGAAGTTAAGGAGATTGACTATCTGAAATGGAGAAAGTCTACAACTATATTTTAATTCCAAGCTAATCCTAAAATAAAATTAAGTTTACAACACTAGTTCTGAAGAAGCAGTGCTCAGCCTGTTTTATACAATGTAGATATCTGCTAAAAATGGCATTAGAAAGGAGGACTAGGCAGGATGGCAGGCGACTTCACAAAGCAGCCTGCACTTTGGAGTTTGGGTTTTCTGTCTCGTGGTAGGTGACTATAGATAATGATAATGTACTTAGTGTTTTCTAATGTGCATGAATAAATGATTTTGAACATTTATAGCACAATGGCCAATGTCTGCAGAGACAGACATAATCACTCTGGAGTGTGGCTGCAATTGTTCAGGGCAGTATCATTTGCTGTGCGCACACTGAAGCACAGCATTGTATCTCACAAATGGGGGAAATGTTCATAGGTCCAATGAAAACTGAAGAAATAATAAAAACGTTAGTAAGTGGGTGTGTGATATCCCCTGGAAAGTCACTTTTTGTGGCAGCCAACAAAAGCCGTACTTTAATGTTCCAGATGTGATCGGGGAGTACAGCCCTGACTCTTCCTCTCCACTAAGGCTTGCTTGTTCTATTTCTGGCTTGTTTTAAATCATATGTATTACAAATTCTTAGGTTTGCATAAACAAACTTTATGGCATCTTCATGTGCACATATGCATCATTATGCTTTTTGTTCTCTAGTTTAAGAAATACTTAAAATGATGTCGTTTTGTTTAAATGTATAAAAATATGGCAGTTAACCAGAACTGAGCCCAAATTGAAGAGCTTTAAAAATGCTCTCTTATTCCAATTAACTGACCCCCAAACAAAAAGATCCCCCTGTTTTTAAATTCTTTCTTATCATCATTATGGACAATGACTCTCATGGGGTTTCATAATTAAGAGAGTCATCTGTACTATTTGGGCCCCTAGTGCTGACTGAAACTGCCAATTTCCCAAGTTAAAAAAAAAATGGGTTCAGGCCACACTTCAGAAGCTCAGTTCTTAAATCCATCTTCCAGTTAAATGTGCAGAAACCAAGGCCTTACAAACTTCCTCCACATCTGTGATATTCTGAAGTCCCCAATCATTCTAATATGCTCATAATACTGGTAAGAAGGCCTGACATTTCAAACTGGACAGAACTAAAATATTTGTTAAAATATTGTTAGTAATTTGTGTAGCACTTAGTAACACTGTTGTATTATAGGAATAATAACTTTAAAACCGTAAGGGCTATCTATGGAAGTTTATAATGAGGCTTTACTTACTCAAAGCAAAATGATCAGAATATTTTTATTATTATTGTATTAAGGATTAGACTTACCTTTTAAACATTTTGACTGTTCATAAAATGTAGGCAGGCAATTTCAACCAAGTGTGTAAAGTTTCTGTTTTCTGAAACTCCACAGCTGGTGATTTTGACTGTTTTTCTTAATCAATATAATGTTCTTCTTTGCAGTACTCTATTATAATTTATATTCTTGTTTTAAGCTCCATATTGCATTCATTTAGGGAAGGGATTGAGTCTTACAGTTGTATTCCCTGTCCTAAAGCAAAGATTTGTACATAGTATTAAATCAAATGTTTGATTTTAGATCAGCCATTTGCTAACTATTGTCAATTTCATCTTTTATGAGACAATCGTCGGCCTTCTATAATTATCTCTAGGTTTAGAAATCTGGATATTATGGGCACCGTCTCTTAAAATCAGACAAAATTAGATTGATTTTTCCTTAAAACAGTCCTGATGATCAGAACATTTGCCATTCGAGTCAGGCGCAGTGCTGGCTTGTTTGCCTGTTTCTTTTTAACCCCAATGTCTCTAGCAGTTCACAATCAAGAAAGCCTTGTCTGACAGCGAAGTGAAAGACTTGACCTCCTTCTAAATTTTATCAAATATGAGGGAGGCATTTAGCTTCTACTTATGGTATTGAAATCTTGACGTTCAAATAGACATTCTTGGACTATATGACAAATATCAAGTCAAAGATAACTATTAGTGAGATATCTGGATCCCATTAATTTAATGCTCACTGTAATACAAAACTCTTAATTGTAATGAGTGACTTTTCAGCTATTACATTATAAAACTCGGGGATGGAATGAGTTCTACTATTATTATAAATAATTTTTCAGGTTTTCACATTTAACATTTGAACTGTTTTAAGTCTACCACCATGTTAACAGTATTTTCAAAGTAAGTTTTGTTAAAATGAGCTCTAAAATTTTAAGTACAAATAAAATTAGAGGATTGTTTTATTACATTTCAACAAAATGTAATTCCTCATTTTTGTTAACTCATAATCTATTCAACCCTTAGATACTTAAGATTAAGTTCTAATTATGTGTATTTGTGTTCAAATACTTCAGAACAGGGCGGCACAAATATGAACACTTAAATTTTGAAAATACAGAAATTCTTCATTTTGAAGAGAAAGATCAATGGAAGTTTTCAAAAGAAATCTAGAAGATGATGCAGAGACCACTGCACTATAGGTAAAAACGCAAGTCACGAGTCACACTCATGACCACTTCATATATATGTGAAGAAATCGTGCAAAATGGTTTCTCTTGGCTAATTTGAATACAGACCAATTCACTCAACATACATGCCAATCTAATATGACAGTTAAAGGAAACATTATGGGTCTTTTCAAACATTCTAGGTAGCTGTATAATCCACAAGATTTAACTGTGATTGAAATTTTACTCTATGGGGATGCAGAATGTTCTCATCGCTCAGGCGGTGACAGTGTGACTCGAGGGCTCCCAGCCCAGAAATGTTGCCTACCTTAACTGGGTGCAGATAGCCGTCGCCTCGCAAAGCGCCCAAACTGGGGTCTCCCGGCGCGTCGGTGTCTTCCTGCAGGCTGCGGGTGAGGTGGGCGATGTAGGTGGTGGCCAACAGCAGCACGTCCAGCTTAGACAGCTTAGTGTCCGGCGGCACCGACGGCAGCGTGCGCTGCAGCTCCAGGAAGGCGTGCCGCAGGGTCTGAACGCGGCTGCGCTCCCGCGCGGCGTTCGCAGCGGCTGGACGGCCTCCCCCGGAGCGTGCGGCGACCCCGCTGGAGCCTGTCGGCCCGGCCCCGCTCCGTCCTGGGCTCGAGTCACGGGCGGTGGCGGCGGCGGCCGGCGGTGCGGATTCCACGCTGCGTGGGCTGCTAGCGGGACGGCCGCGCTCCATGGCGGCTCCGGCTCCGGCTCCGGTTTCCCCGGCGTGCACTGCAAAGGAGCGGGCAGCCGTGAGACCGTGCACCGCGGGCTCGCCTTCGAGTCCCCAGGTGCTGGGCTGCTCCTGAAGGCGCCCAGGGCTCAGCCTCCACTGACACCCCGCCCGCCCGCCCGCCCGGGGCAACGGGGCTGCAGGACCCCGCCTCACTTCGGACTTGCATCACCTCACCTTTCCTCCGCAGCGGCCGTGCGGGGTTCGGCTGAGCAGAACTAGGCGGCCAGGGGCGTCGAGCGGGTCACTCCATCCTCGTCCCGCCTCTGCGCCGCCTTTTATGTGGGTGTCCGAAGCCAGCAAGTGGGAGCTAGCAAAGCCACGTCGGGCCGAGAGGATCGCCCACCCGAGTCCTTGGGTTAAGGGCAGCGGTGTCCCGGGGCCGCCCCCTCGGCGGACAGACTCATCAATCAAACAGCTCGGGGGTGGGGCGGACTCCCGGCCCCGCCCCCTCTGGCTGGAAGGTTGAGTTTAGTTCACTGTGGCCAGGCTGGGCGGCGTCCCGCCGTTTAGTACAGCTGCATTTTGGAAGCAGAGCCGTCGAGTGTGCGTCCCCGCCCGCCTTTAATTCTACCAGGTAAAGACTCTTGCAGAACAACCCTTTCCTTAGTACGCCGTGACCTGGAGACCCGCCACCGCCACGGCCGCCTTCCCTCCTCGGCAGCCGGCAGCCGCTCGAGCTGCTCAAGCCGGCCCGGGCGCCCGCGGGACTCAGCGCTGCAGCCCGCGCCGGCCTTCCCCGTGGCGGACGCGGTCCTCGCCGCAGCCCAGCCAGACTCTCTGAACCGGGATAGGAATCAGCACGGTTTCCTCTTGGAAGGCTCTGAGTATCAGACATAAAATGTAACAGAGGACACGGCTCGTTTATAGATTCTCGAACATTTCGCTGCAGATTTCTATAATTTTCCACGTCGGGAATACCAAGCAGTAAGAGCAACGCAGGACTTCTTATACCACGATGAACCAGAACGTAGACTTGTTAGTGAATCAGGGTGATTCTAAGACTGTAATGGGCTTTAGACTTTAGAAAGCACACTCATATTTCCTTGATTCAAGAAGGACTCGTATTGAATAAGAAACCACATTTTATTTCCTGGTAAATTTTATTTAACAGCTAATAAAGTGAATAGATCCCAGAATTCACACACGTAAAGCAAAGTCTCAGATTCTATAAAGAAACAAATCAAACAACTTACACACCGAGATAAATGAAGTCTACAAACCCTCAAAACATGCTGTTGCCTAGTTCTATGAAGAAATCAAATCACTCGAGGATGAATTTACTCCTTTTTCTCAGACAATTTTTCCTTTACTTTTGGGTTTTGGAGAAGATGAAGTTCATGGATATCTTTTTTTGTTAGCAAGCTTTCAGATTCCTTCAAGGACAGATTCCTGTATTTACAAACAAAAACAACACACCAGCACTTAATTGACATGCAAAAAAGATGATAAAGAACCCAGGACCCACCAAAGGTGGAAAGGCTCATAGCTAGCCAGGCTTCCTGGCCTGAGAGGCACACAGACAGAAATAAGGAGGCTAGGTGGGCTGTGGCTGTGCTGAGGTGGTTGGAGTTCCTTCCGTTTTTGCCTGGACACATCACTCTAGTTCGCCTGCTGCTCTCCTGCTGCCTGCATGTGCCCTGGCTGGCAGCAGACCTTGTGTTGCCCAACAGTATGTGAGAAGAAAAGACTGGCATTCACAGAACAGACCACTTAGTCTCTCCTTTTTTTGTCCTATCTTTACCATTCTAGGCAGACTGATTCTAAGTCCAAATTCTTGAGAGAGACTTTTATAGTTAAATTTCAGTCACTTCAAATATAGGTAATTCTAAAACTCCTCTATTTCATAATTAACTATTTCATAAGTAACAGGTGTCATATGGCACTTTTCATGTGCTGAGTACTTTATGGGTATATTCTCATTTTGCCTTTACCAAAACTGAGGATGGGGTTCCCAGGGACTGGGCAACTTGTCCAGTGTAGCATACCTAGTAAATGGCTAAGGCAGAGATCAAACAAAGTAGATTGTCTCTAATGCTTATAATCTTTGCCATACTATTGAGTATTTGTATTTTGCAAAAGTTTTTGTCTATTATTAAGAGGAGTTCTTTAGATTGAGTGACATATTATCAGCAATCCAAATATATGTTCATCATGTATCTTGCTTTGAAGTTTTTAGTTGTCTGGTTTTCAAAAAGTATACCATTAGAATGCTGTAGATTTTATTCATTGAGTGTGGTGTAAGTAAGAAGTATTAAGTCTTCTAAGTATGTTAAATTATAATGTTAAGATCGACTTTATGATTAAAGCTAAAAAGCAAATATCATAGCTTAGAATAAAATGTTTAAACATTTTATACTATACATATACTTTGTATACATTTAACAATAAATTGGTTTAAACTATTTGTTGTTTAAATTAAGGAATAACTCATTGTTTAAATTAAGGAATAACTTTTAGTGGCATGGTGACACACATCTTTAATACCAGCTCTTGGTAGGCAGGGACAGGCAGATCTCTGTGAGTTCCAGGCCAGCCTAAGTCTACATATCAAGTTCCAGGATAGCCAGAGCAAAAAAGAGGTCCTGTCTCAAAACAAACATACAAACAAAACAAAAAATAACCTTTGTAGTTAAAATTTATCCTTTTGAGTGAATAGTTCAAGTTTGAGAAGATGTATATACAGTACTATAAGTACCACGAGAATAAGGAAACAGAACACCTCCGTTACCTGACATAATTCCCATTTTGAAGTTAACCCACCTCCAGTTCCTGGTGAGTCCCAATCTAGTTTCTGTCACTATGGCCCTTTTGCCAAAATATTATACAAATAGAAGCACATAGTAGGTTTCTTTTAAAGTCTAGCTAATTTCACTTAATGCTTTTGAGTCCTGTTCATGTTTAGTATATCAATGGCTCATTTCTTCTCATTGCAGAATAGCATTCTTAATATGCATATGTGTGGGTGTATGTATATAATACATATGTTACAGGGGTTGTTTATCCATATCCCAACTGAGATATATGTAGTTGCCTTAAGTATTTAGTGATTATAATTACCACATTATAAACACCCAGGTAAAGCTTCTCTTGGGTGTAGACTTTCATTTAACCTTGGAAATTTTCTGTGCATGGATTGGACAATGTATTTAACTTTATAATGCATCAAACTATTGTGCTACGAGGCCTCATTTTTCAGTTCCTGTTTTAGTGTATGAGTTCTAGGAACTCCATATCTAATCAGTATTTGGAGACATTTTTATTTCTTATCCATTCTGTTATTGTTTTCCTCTGTGTGTGAGGCAGGGTGGGCATGTGTGTACCTGTGGAGGCTAGAGGTTGATTTTTGGTGTCCATGTCTGTCAGTTTCTCTGCACCTTTTGTGTTTGTGTTTGTTTTTGCAATGTTTTGGTTTGGGTTTTGGTTTGTTTAGGAGTTTTTGAGCCAGGGTTTCTCACTGAAGCTAGATCTCATCCATTTGCCTAGGCTGGCTGATGGTGAGCTTCAGGGATGCACCCATCCCGCCCCCTAAGCTGTAGTGGGATTCCAGGCCTGTGCTGCTTAGGTGCTGGAGATTCGAATGCAGGACCTCATGCGCTTTGCTGACTGAGCCATCTCTCCACTTGCTCTAATGTGTTACTGTTAAAGACAAAGACTGAACCAATATTTACTTAAGTCATTTATAGCCTGGAGCTCTTGCTTGCCAGAAGCTCTGATCTCCCGAGCCCATGTATACCTGCCCACACATCTGGGCACACGGATGTGCATGGCCATTCATCTTAGTCACTTCCTCACTTGCGTGACCTTCCTGGACCTGGGAAAATTCTTAGTGGAGTCATTGAGAGCTTCGCAATTGGAGTCAGAATATTCTTTTTTAAAAGAAGTCTAGTATTTAAAAATTGTTTGAAAAATAAGATTTACATTTCAAAATATAAGCCTTTCAAAATGGAAAGTAAGAGTTATGTTAAATTATTAGGCTTCTATTGAGAGCATTGAAGCTAGACTTCCCAAATACTAGCTTAGCTTGTTAGAAGGGAAATCTTTATGTTGCTTTCCTCTATTGCTCTTGGGGATGTCTCTTACTCTCAGACTTGAGAACTGCAAATCAAAATGTTAGCATTCTATCTGCCTATATATATGATGCTTATTTTGCATGTGAAATTAAGTGTACTGAAGGAAAGATTAGCAAAACAAAACTAAATGCATTTTGATTTTGCATTTAAGTTTATGTAAAAGCATCCTAGAGTTTTATGCCTAAAAATATTACCACAGTTCTTAAAATTCTTTTTGAAGCACATAGATCTGTTATTACAACTGTTTAAACTCAACGTCACCAGTCGTGAAAGCCAGTTATTTTAACTATTAGAATCCACAGTTAAAAAGATCTATTTAAGCCGGGCGGTGGTGGCGCACGCCTTTAATCCCAGCACTTGGGAGGCAGAGGCAGGTGGATTTCTGAGTTCGAGGCCAGCCTGGTCTACAAAGTGAGTTCCAGGACAGCCAGGGCTACACAGAGAAACCCTGTCTCGAAAAACCAAAAAAAAAAAAAAAAAAAAGATCTATTTATATATGTAGGTGCTCTATCTGCATGCACATGTGCACAGCAGAAGAGGGTAGTAGGTCGATGGGACTACCCTTATAGACAGCTGTGAACTGCCATGTGGGTGCCAGGAATGGAACTCAGGACCTCTGGAAGAGCAGCCGAGTGCTCTCAACTGCTAAGCCATCTTCTCTCCAGCTCTAGAATCCACCTTTAATTCAAAGAAAGTTCCTCCCACAGCTTAGCAAATACCTTAACTAGGTATTTCATAGTTAACCATAGTTAACTAGCATGGAGGGAACATGTTCCTGTGAATTACGAGTCCCAAAGATTCATGTTCTTAAGGGTATCTAAAACCCAGCATACCCTAACCCTTTGCAAATGTATTTTTAATGAGCAAAATACATGGGTCTGTGTTTATCAGCAAGGCTTGGACTTGGGAGATAGTTGAGTAACCATAGTATAGTGCTGTACAATCCTGTTCTCGGTGGATCTTATGAGCAGCAGCTATGGATTTAATGTCTTTTTTTTTTTTAAATCGCTAAGGTTCAAGCACTCCCCTAGCATATTTGAAGAGAGGAAACATCTGTCAGAAGTGCTCACTGTGACAAATACAGAGGGAAGTGTGCTGCTTTTGCTTATTTAATACCATACATAATTTTTAATTGAACAGTGAAGGCATTTGTTCAGAACCAGCCTTTAAATAAAAAATAGTTTAGACCTAATCTTTAATTAAAGCGTACTTTGATAGTATCAAGTTCAGTTTGAGGGTCAAAAACAACGTCAATAAGTCTGACTTTTTCCTCCCTGCAGGGAAAGCAGGCTTGTGTAAATATACACGTGTAGACTGCATGCCTTTATAAGAGACAGGGAAAACATTCCCCCGTCTTCAGACAGCTGTTGCTATGCGGCGCTCCAATTTGTGTGCAGGCACAACTCCCAGTGTGCAGAGCCACAAGGAAGTGTGCACAGATTGTTGCTTTTGGAACACACACTGCTTTCAACTCTGCATGCTCCTCCCCCTGAATGTTAACTATAGCTTGTAAAAATAGATTGTGGATGCCACCTCATTTTCACCTTCGAAATAGTTAAGGGAAAGAGTTGCTTCAATAGATTTTCTTAGAAACTGAAAATAATCTGATCTTTGTGTTTGTGTTCAGATGGTGTGTGTGTGTGTGTGTGTGTGCGTATGTTGTGTTCGGATGGTGTGTGTGTTTTTAGATGGTGTGTGTTTGTGTTTAGATGGTGTGTGCTTGTATTTAGATGGTGTGTGTTTGTGTTTAGATGGTGTATGTTTGTGTTCAGATGGTGTGTGTATGTGTGTGTGTGCACATGCATTGTGTATTGGGTCTTGAACACATGATACTAGGTAAATATGCTCTACTATTGATCAATACTCCAGGGCAAATTTTTTTTCTGGGGGGCATTTTATAAAAACAAAAAATATATTTCCTTTCCTTCTTTTCTTTTTAGTGATTTACTTAAACTTTTTTTTTTTTGTGAGACAGGGTTTCTCTGTATAGCCCTGACTGTCCTGGAACTCACTCTGTAGACCAGGCTGGCCTCGAACTCAGAAATCCACCTGCCTCTGCCTCCCAAGTGCTGGGATTAAAGGCATGCGCCACCACTGCTTGGCATACTTATTTTAACTTATTTTATGTGCATTGATGTTTTGCCTGCATGTGTCTGTGCAAAGGTGTTGGATCCCCTTAGAGCTGGAACCACAGACAGCTCTTGAGCTGCCGTGTGAGTGCTGGGAATTGAACTCAGGACTTTGGAAGGTGACAATGCTCTTAACTGCTGAGCCATCTCTCCAACCCCTCTAGAACAAATCATTAACATGCTGTCTTTTGTACCTTACCAATATTCCAATTTTAATCTCACTGTACTTTAGGAATTTTGTTTTGCATTGACATTAACTTACTAAAGGCTGCATGGCTGCATTCATAGATGAAAGTGCTGAGCCACACATCAGCCTTCTGCCTTGTATGTGTGGTATATTTCAATTGAAAATGGAAATTACAAGCATGATTTGTGATACAGAAACAAAAATGGAAACTAACTTATGCAAGCAAGTAAGATTCCCTCTCCAAATTACTAAAATGCATCAGGCACACCCCATAAAACTTTGGTCAAAGTTCTATAATTTATTTGGTCACCTTTTATTAAAAAGAGACAAACTAATGTTGCCATCCAATCAGACTTAAACCAAAACAATATTTGGCATGCTTTCAGAGAAAAGGTTTCCTGAGGAAATAATAAACATTTAAAGAGAGCTCTGCCTAACATTTTTTTTCCACAGCTAAAACTGAAAACTCTGAATTGACCACACTCAGTTTCCCATGGTGTGGGAGTGCCTCACAAACCTCCTGTTCTGCTAGCCTGTTTAGAGCAGTTCATACTTGCAACAGAGATGGTTTCTACTTTAAAAGATGCCCTTCGCTCCGCGGTCGGTTAGGATGGAGAGGAGAGCAATCCCCGCTGTCTCTTTAGTGTACATCTAACGATGTAGACCTTGCACATGGATGCATTATGTGTGCTGTGTCACAGCTCGCTGTGTATCCTGTCACTGCGTGGTAATGTATAAAGTTCACCAACTTCGTTTCCTGAGGCCATGTTTATTTTCCTTGTTTGTTGTTTAATCCACCTTGTGACATGCAAGCAGTACCTGTGGAAGCCCTTGGCAAAGAAACAAAATCTTAAAAAAAAAACCAAAACAACAACCACAACAAATGGAACTGTGGAGTTTATAGGGCATTGTCTGTCCTTAAGAGACTGTCAGGGTGGTGTGGGAGGCTCTCACACAGCTCCCATGTTACTGTGAATGGAGAAGAGGCAAAAACTAAAACTTGGATTCCTTTTGCAGTCTTCCTCTCTTCCCTCCATCAAGCATTTCGCAGACCTACAGACTCTAGGTCTGCACTCCATCAGCTGAGCTGCTCTGTGGCAGGCAGGGGTAGGACTGGGCCCCCTGGCTTCTGCTAGGCTTGGCTAGAGATTGTCAAGTCATGGCTGATAGACAGGACCCCAAAATGAGCATCACTGACAGACCTATCTGCCTGCCCTTTAGCAGGCCGTTCCGGAAAGATCAATACAATTGCGAAGTACATCCACTAACTCTGCTTACTTTCTCAATGAAACATGTATTACTCTTCATTATAGTAGTGAGCTCTACTGTGAGACTGGGAGGTCAGCAGAGCAAGCATTGGATTGCTGTAAGTGCAAAGGAAGGGCTTGGCTGTAGCTCAGTGGTAGAATGCTTGTCTTGCATGACTGAGAACCTTGGTTCAATCTCAGTACTACTCGGGACAGGGAAGGGAGAGAGATTAAACAAATAAAAGGGAAACTGTACATACATGGGAAAAAGGTTGAAATAAAATGTATAGAACGTGTTAACATCGATCTGGCTAACAATGCCCTTAGCATTGCCAACATTCTACATCAATTGTGGCAGATCTGGCTCCCCATCTAGCTTGTAAATTACTTGAGATTAGGATTGTTTTAGTTGGTTTTTTAAAGGATAGAACCTCTTTTGGCTCAGAGTGGCCTTGAACTTGTTGTTTAGCTGGTGACAACCGTGAACTCCTAATCATCCTGCTTTACCTCCAGAGATCTGGGGTTTTAGCTGGCCGTATTCCAGCCACTTCTTGTTTGTATTTCTATGTTGTATTGTTTAATGCATGGGAAATATGTATTTTAGAATATATGAGGTTATTTCTTGGAATGGTGTATGTTTGTATAGAAGCAATGTAATTTACAAAAAAAAACCCAACTGTTTTCTCATTAGGAAATTTATAACACATAAACTTATTTGGGTTTATACCCAAATATAACATCACAGACTTTTATAATAAAAACCACACAGATTTATATAGAGCTGAAATGAGTTTAGAATCAAAGTTAGACTGGAGACTCAAACTCTTTTTTGGATCATAAACCCCTTTGGGAGTGAATGAAGCTTCCAGTGTCTCCAAAGATAGCAGGCTCAGAACTTTTGGCTTGGAGCAAAGGAGAGAGTAGTCTACATTCTCCCTGCACTCCTCCTTTCTGCTACCATTTGTCACACCCTCTTTCTTCCACACTCCCCTCACCCTGTCACTAGAGCCCATCACCCACTGAGGCCTCACCTTCTTTTGAGATGATTCCTTTCCCCTCAATATTCAGACATCTTTATCCACATCTTTAGGGACTTTCCTGCCCCTACCTTTCCCTCCTTGAGTGCATCTAGTCAAACTCCTAAGATTTCCAGAACCATCCTACCTCCGCAGTTTTATGAATGTTTGTGGTGACCAACACGTGTGTGTGTGTGTGTGTGTGTGTGTGTGTGTGTGTGTGTGTGTGTGTGTGTAAAAAGGACAGAGAGCAGATATCTAGGAGGACCTCTCTTCATCTGTGTTGACAGTAAGGCTATCCCACTCCCCTGAAAAAGACAAACTATACATTTGAAGGGACCTACCCTATGTCTTCAGTAATTGTAGTTTTATCTTCTTGGGAACATTTTGAAGATACATTTCCATGTACACGATATCTCTGTACATCAGAGAAAAAGACTACTTTTGGCTTACCCACCTGTGGGTAATAAACAGGAACTATGTGATGTATTGTTTCAAAATTACCTGTAGCATACAAAGAATTAAAAGCGTCCTGCTTTGAAACTAATTATTAGATTATCAAATGGTATATATTAGTATCTTAAATTATATGTTATGGAATGGAATTAAACAAAGACAAATCCACAGTAAAATCAATAATAAACCAATACCCAAATAAAACATCACAGACTTTTATAATAAAAACCACACAAGAAAATTCATAGTTAATTCTTATAGAGAAAAATGAACATACTAGCATTAATATAAACATAATTGACTTAAATTTCTCTCTTCTAAATTTATTTTCAAAGTAACATTTAGGGTATGAACTAGTCATGTATAGTTGTTGGGATACCTTTACTTGAGCAATTATCATTCTGTATCATTTATGGTTTCCAGCTTTGATGTCCCTTTTAGTGAGGAAGGCCTTGCTTACCTCTAAGCCCTGTAAAAGTAATTTTTTTTTTTTGGTTTTTTTCGAGACAGGGTTTCTCTGTGTAGCCCTGGCTGTCCTGGAACTCACTTTGTAGACCAGGCTGGCCTCGAACTCAGAAATCCTCCTGCCTCTGCCTCCCAAGTGCTGGGATTAAAGGCGTGCGCCACCACTGCCCGGCGTAAAAGTAATTTTTATTCGCCTGACATAACTGTTATCTCAGAAGCTTACTACTGAATAAGCTCACCCTTTCTAGCTCTTTCTGAACTCTGTCTGTCTAGCTCAACTCAGCTGTTCTGACTCAAATTCCTCTCCAAGCTGACTAATTCAAACTGGCTTCTCTTGGCTTCTGACTGAATTGCTCTGCTTGGCCTCAAACTAACTCTGGCAATCTGTTCTAATCTTCTGGCTCCTTCTCATTCTCTGGCTCCTTCTGTCTTCACCCGCAACCTGTCTCTGTATAACTGTCCTGGTAAAACTGCCTCTCTCTCTCTTTCTCTCTTAAATCGACTTTCTTTCCTGTGTGTTCTCCTGGGAATTGGACTTATCCTATCTCTGACTCATTCTTCAAATCTTTTTCTGATTTGTCACTCTTTCTGCCCCTCAGTTAGATGTCACTTTCAAGCATGCCTATTTCCTTCTATAAACCAATCTTACCTACGTTGTTTGGGATTATAGATGTGTACTAAGGACTTGTCTATATTCTAGCCAGAGGGATTAAAGGTGTGTGGCATGTCTGTATTCCAGGAGGATCACACAGACCTAGAAGGTCTTCGGATGTGATCCCTGCCAGAGTAGCCATGTTGCTGGATCAAAATTTCTCACAAAGTCCCACTGCCTGCAATAGCCTGACATCCAACATGCTTAATTATTTTTCCTGAGTATTAAGATTAAACTCAGTGCCTCATCCTGAGCTACCCTGAAAATATTTATTCAATCAATATATTAATCTTCCATGTGTTGTAAAAAACAAATACTTTTTAAAACATGGAATCATTTTGGATCTTATTGAAGTATTTGACTATATTTCCAGCTTTGATTTACATGACTATAAAGCTGCAAATTTAGAAGGCTTTCAAATATATATAAAAAGTATGTTAAAACATGTTAAAAATTACAATGTATAACAGTTGCTTCTTTGTTTTCAAAATTAGCTGGCTGATTTTTGATTGTCAAATGGTTTGGTGAACAGGGGTGACAGAGATGTCTATACTTGCTCCTTGACCTTGAAGAGTAGCATTTGAATCACAGGATCTACACTGGGCAACTTACAAATGTCTGTAACTCAATCTGACTCTTTTCTGGACTCCACAGGAATCTGCATGCATACAGATGCAGACACACAAATGTTAAAAAAAGAAATGGCTAGAGGACGTGAGAAGCACACATCTGTGAGGGTGCTTACAGGGACAATTAGATGCTGAGGTCTCTGGCCTAATGACAAGTGGATTTGTAATCTGACAGCACTGGGGGAAGATGGTAAGGAAAAGGAAGCAGGTCACTGGGGAAATGTCCTCAGTGACTCTAACTTGCCCTGCGTCCTTCCTTTGTTTCCTTTTCTTGACCTCTTGTTTACCAAGAAGTGAAAAGTCTCCTCCATCAAATGCACTACTTGCATGGTTTGCTTTATACATGGGTGGAGCAATTATGGGCTCAACAATTTGGCATTATGAGCTTATATTTGATATTATAAATTCTCCTCCCTTATTCCTGATCCCAGAAATAAGAAAGTAACTCTCATGTTCTCCATCTTTGCTAATCCCTGAGGCTTTTGTTTTGAGACAAGGTTTCATGTAGTCAAGACTGGTCTTGAACTCTTGATTCTCTCATCTTGCCTTCACATGCAATTTTTAAAAAAAAGATTTATTTATTTTTTATTTTATGTGTATGTGTTTTGCCTGCATGTGGGTGTTTTCACATAACTTTAAGTTTTATAAAGAGATTAATAAGGGTTCCTTTGAGAAAATTAAATGGTTAACTTCAAACATTGCAGGCTTTAGTTGTCTGTGAATTATCAAAACAAAAATCAAAAAACAAAAAGAAAAAAATCCCCACATATTTGAAATCTATGAAGATGAAAGAAATATGATTTTTAGTGTAAGCTTAGTTTTTGTGTTTAATTCTATAAGGTGCTTTGATGTGATACTGAAAGCCATAAAATGCTGAAGAGAGAGAAAGAGAGGGGGGAAGGGAGGAGAGAGAGAGAGATTGAAGCTAGAGCTCCACTCACAGTGCTCTACAACTGAGGTGGCATGCCCATCCCTTCCCTATTTTGAGGCAGGAAAAGTTGCCTGGAGCAGCTTCAAACTTGAACTCTCCCTGCCTTAGCCTTCTAAATATCTAGGAGTACAAATGTGTACTACCAGCACGCAGGGCTACAAGGTTACAATGCAGCCAGGAGGAAAACAGAAGAAATGCCTCCTGTGTGCTTTACAAGTTTCAGAGATGTGCATTGCTAGCACACTGTCAACCATTGACATACTGTCATCTAACCAAGTCCCAAACTCTCCTAAATGCTTTTCAGTGGTCCCTGTTCAGTAGCATGATATGGCAAGATCACAGACCCCATGTCTCTCTACTCCACCTTCCCCACCTCAATCTTCACCTAGAGTGACAGACCTCTTTGCGGTCTCTGCTACTATCCTGCCTAGGGTCCAATTCCTAATAGTTGCCTTGGAATGCTTCCAGCCCCTGCAGCCAAAGGTGCCAAGAAGAGTTAGTTGTAGAGCAAAATGCTGAGATTCAATGACTGTTGTGGGTACAAGAGGCTTATTCCACTAAAGACTGTTGGGTCAGTTCTGGTAGGCTTCCTCATATGGTCAAGATAACTGTTACATTACTCTTATTTTTAGTTGCATTAATTAGGCAAAGGTTAGTATGTCCTTTCTAACACAACCAGACATATCACAATCCAAGCATTTAGGCTTTAGCATGTGCACAAGATGTAGATTGACCACAGAATCCAGGTCAGATGGTTGACTTATATTTAATTTTAATATTTGTTTGTTTGTTGATTTGATTGTATCTCACTCCATTGCCCAGACTGTCTTGGGATTCATCATGTAACTCAGGTTGACCTCAAACTGATTGCGATCCTCCTGTCTCAGCGTCCTGAGTGCTGGTTATGGATGTGAGCAACCATGTGTACAAATTTTTATCTTAATAAAAAAGTGGATTGTTTTGCACTGATGTTATAGTGACTTAGGTTTCACGGTTCATAATTTGACTGTTTTAACATTTATGCAAATGACATATATATTTGCTGGAATAAAACCTCACGCTTTCCCCACACTCAGCATGACCCTGTATGTGGCTGACATGGGCTCAGCCAGTGTGAACCCAGTGCAGGTAACATTTCTATTGTTACCGTCATTGACAACTAGGTAAACGAACACACCTTCAAGCCTGAAATCACCAGCACAGCAAACCATTACCACTTCCCACTTGGTTTTTGTAGCTTTTGTTACACTGTTCCCTTTGTTGGAAGTGGTGCCTAATGACTTACTGATGTAGGAGTTGCTTGCGTCCTCACTTCTGCTCCTCCTTTTCTTGTTGATTTTCTTGGCATCTTTGGATGCTTTCCAATTCATTAGGAATTGTCTTTCCAGATCTTTTATTTCTTTTCCATCAAGAAATTCTGGAGAAGAATATGTATGTTAAAAATACAGTGTGTGTGTGTGTGTGTGTGTATGAAAATAAAATAAAAAGATATACTTCTGGCTTATAACACATATTACCTCATAACCTAAAATAAAGTCCTTTTAAAAATACCTTAGTTATGTTAGCAAATCCTGTCATTCAGGAAGTTGAGGCAGGAGGATTACCATGTGTTTGAGAATAGCCTGGATGGCTACATAATGAATTCTAGGCCAGCCTGGGCTACAGATTGAGATCTTGTCTCAAAAAACAACAAAAGAAATACTAGTGCCAGGGATGGGTTAATCTTCTTGATTTGTTGCTAAAGGCAATACCATGGAAATGCCCAAATATTCCAGGTTATTGGTTGCTCTTCACAAACTGATGGTGAGGCCCTATTGCTGAAGGCAGCACTTAACATCACTCATCAAACATGGAGAAGCTGAGCTGGTGCCTGACTAGAGGTTTCACCCCCACTGATTAACTTTCATAGTACTGAAAGATGCTTTGCAAGCTACCAAAGGAGAAATGTAATTATCATTCCAGCTACAAAACCCTGGTTCAAGGTCAATGGTGACCTACCTTCAGGATCTGCTGGAGTAACAGAGCCATGCATTTTGGGAGTGACCAGCTACTCTGATGGCTACCATGCTTGACCTTATGGCCAAGAGCCTGAAAGTGGATAGGCAATGAGGACAGGGGGAAAGTCCTATTGTTCTGCTAAAGAAACACCAATGAAATGCTCTTAATGACATTCGGTGCACTCAAATGTCAGTGCCTTGTTCAGCCGTTGTTAGAGAAGCTTCTTGTAGTAGATGGGAACTAATACCAAGACCCACAACTGGACACTGTACAAAGAGTGAGAGACAGAGCTCTCGGTCATAAATGGGATATCTTCACTTAAGCCGCCACCCAGGGCTCAGAGATATATGCTGAAGAGGAGGCAGAATGATAAAACCAGAGGTGATGGATGACTGCAAAGAAGCAGGGACTTCCAAACAGATCAGTGGTACACATGTGAACGCACAGGGACCATACAAATTCTATATAGCATGTCCAGGACCTGCACAGATAAATGGGGGCCCATCACTGAGATGTGGAAGTGGACATGGGCTCCCAACCCTACTAAGAAGCTATCTGCAAGCAATACCTCCTGGGAACTGAGAGCTCAGCTTCCTCCTAATCGCTCTCTCTGGGCATATTAACTATACTCAGGATAGGCCCCATGTCCAGGAGTAGTTGGCCAACAAATACAAACTTAGTGGTATTTGTTTTTGAGTTTTTGTGGTGGTTTTTGTTTTTGTTTTGTATGTGTTTCTTCTTTTTTTTTTTTTTTAAAGAGAAAGAAAGGGCATGGCATTGTGTGGGGGAAGGGGGAAGGCAAGGAGGATCTGGGAGGTGTTAGGGGTCAAAATATAGTATATACTTTTTTTATTAAAAAATAATTTAGGGGCTGGAGAGATGGCTCAGTGGTTAAGAACACTGGCTGCTCTACCAAAGGTCATGAGTTCAATTCCCAGAAACCTCATGGCAATTCACAACTATCTGTAATGGGATCCGATGCCCTCTTCTGGTGTGTCTGAAGAGAGTAACAGTGTACTCATATATACATAAAATAAATAAATAAATCTTTAAAAAATAATTTGAGAAAAATCCTTATTTATTTTTAATTTCATGGTATGGTTTGTGCATATGTATGCGTTCCTGTGTGTGTTTGTGTGTATGTGTAGTCCACAGACCCATGTCTATTTTTTTTGGTTTTTTGAGACAGGGTTTCTCTGTGTAGCCCTGGCTGTCCTGGAACTCACTCTCTAGACCAGGCTAGCCTCTAACTCAGAAATCCGTCTGCCTCTGCCTCCCAAGTGCTGGGATTAAAGGCGTGCGCCACCACTGCCCGGCCCCTAGACCCATGTCAAGGGGGTCTAGCTTTATCTGTCTTTACTTTAATCTTGGAGATAGAGTCTTTCATTGAAACTGGAGCTCACCAGTTTGGAAGGACTAGGTACTTACTGAGTTCCAGAGATTTTCTCCTCAGTGCTAGAATCATGGGCATGAGTCAATATGCCTGGCTTTTGATGTGGCCCTTCATTTATGGCAAACACTGTACTGACAGCATTACCCACCTGGCCATGACACTTAAACTTGTTGAGTTTTTCTTTATTTTTAGTTTCCTGACTTAAAAAAATGCACTTATTATAAACAACTGAGACAATGAAAGAAGAGAAAAAGAATCTTTTGTTACTCATACCCTGCCTTCCCCTGCTGAAGGTGCTCACTGAGAACAGTTTGGACCCAATCCACTTCCAAGATCATGTTGGTTTTCAAAGTAGAAATGTTGTTACAATGCAAGTAAAATGATATTTTATAAACTTAATTATTGGTCTTAGAACAAAATAATATAAAAGTCAGGCATAGTGGTACACACCACTGAGAACTCAGGAGGCAGAGGCAGGCAAATCTCTGGTCTATATAGAGAGTTCTAAGATACCCGGGGCTACACAAAGAAACCCTGTCTCAAAGTTTTATATATATCTCATACACACACACATATATGTATATATGTACGCACCTAAATATATAAATATATGTGTGCATATATACATATATATGTATGTACTTATACCTATCTATATGCATATACATATATGCATATATACTATGTATAAATGTATATATAGTAAGCATTCTAGTATGTCCTTAAACACAATTTCTAATAGGTGACAATTTATTATATATGGATAGTCTATAAAATACTAAACAAGTCCCTTATTTTATTTTACCTATATATTTGTATCACATAAATAAAGTGATTGATGTGGCTTTTATTTAATAAAGAGACTATCTTTTCTAACAATGTATCTTTCTAATTCTTAAACTGTCTTTCATCATCTGAGTAAGGTCTTCCACTGAGTCCCAGACTGTAGTAAAGGATACAGTAAAAGTTTTTTGGCCATGTTCTTTCAGGGTGCCTGAACTACTCTAAAAAAGTTGATTCTACTGCTGAAAGATTTAATGCTGCCACTTAAATACCCATAATATTGTATTTAAAGTATTGTTTTTAAAACAATGTTGTTTTAAAATAATGTTGTATTTAAAGTATAAAGTAGAGTGATATACAGAGTATAGTGGTCTGTTCCCCACCCACAGGTGTCGGACTCCAGCACACAGGAGACTGCAGGCAGCAGGCAGTGTGCTAGCCCAGAAGCACCACGTTCACCTTGGTCAGGCACGGCTATGGTAATGTTTAACTCAGGCAAAGAGATTAATAGCTACCAGTCGGGCAGCCCTAACACTGTGGCGTTATGTATGTGAGGTAAACAAGCTTTCTCCAGATACCTGACTACGGCATCATGTAGTTCCTAACTGTGGCTGGCCGTGGACACTAGAGGCCTTGTCTCCAGAGGCGTGATCACTTTACAGTTTCTGCACCTTTCTTACCTGAACGAAAAGCACTTTCCAAACTATAGTTCCAGGAGTTGGCAAGATGTTTTGCCATCAAGCTTTTTTGGCCTTATAACCACATCAGCCACTTTATGCTCAGTTTCTCACGTTTGTCTCTATTGATGCCTTCACATATTTGCTTCTGTTAGTAATTATATAACTTGCTACTATATTTTGGGTGATTACACACACACACACACACACACACACAGAGTCTTGAATAATCTGATTCCATGTCACTTTTAGCACATAATCTTGCCTAAGACTCTTGTGTATGGAAGTGATTTTGGAGAGAAAGCAGGTAACTGACATAGGTAGTGAGATTTTTTTCAGTTATTTGTTCTCAACATGAAATGCACTTCTACCCATGTTATGTAAACCAAATTATGTAGGGTTTGCTTCATTTATTGAGGACTGGGTAAATTGCAAACCATAAAATGGTCCCTCATAGTCTTTTAACTTTTTGTTTTGTTTTGTTTTGTTTGTTTGTTTGTTTGTTTGTTTTTCGAGACAGGGTTTCTCTGTGTAGCCCTGGCTGTCCTGGAACTTACTCTGTAGACCAGGCTGGCCTCGAACTCAGAAATCCTCCTGCCTCTGCCTCCCAAGTGCTGGGATTAAAGGCGTGCACCACCACCACCCGGCTGTCTTTTAACTTTTATTGTTGTTGTTGTGATCATTGTTGTTATCTGGTCTTAAATGTGGTAAAAAAGAAGATAAATTAGAATAACCAAATCAAAATTCAAATGATTTGTTATATGTATATGTGCATAGACTTGAAAGACATACACCAAAGTTTTTAACAGTAGATTTATGGTGGGATTAGGAGGGATTTTTTTTCTTCTCTGCATGCTTCCCTGTAGTACTAGTGATAGAATTTAGGGCTTGTGCATACTGGGTGAGCATTCTGCCGCTGCACTCTGTGCTGTTTTGATTTCTCTGTGTAACAGTCCTGGCTGTCCTGGAACTCACTTTGTAGATCAGGCTGGCCTTGAACTCACAGAGATTTGCCTGCATCTGCCTCCCAAGTGCTGGGATTAAAGGCGTGCACCACTACCACCTGACTTTTTTCTTTAAAGTATCAATTTTGTAATCATAAAGTATGTTATAGAAGGAATAATTATGTAAGAGAAGGTTTGAATAATTTTTGCTTTAGAGATTTTATAGAGCTAAGGATTAAGCTCAGGGCCTAATGAGTCAATGAACCCCACTGCGGCCCATATTGAGTTTTTGTTTTTGAGTCAGGGTCTCACAATATGGCTCTGGCTGTCCTGACACTCGATATACCGATTAAGCTGTCCTTGAACTCAAGCCTCTGCCTTCCACATGTACGCTTAAAGGCATGTGGCACAGACCTGCTTCATATTAGAATATTCTTTTTTTTTTTTTTGGTTTTTCGAGACAGGGTTTCTCTGTATAGCCCTGGCTGTCCTGGAACTCACTTTGTAGACCAGGCTGGCCTCGAACTCAGAAATCCGCCTGCCTCTGCCTCCCAAGTGCTGGGATTAAAGGCGTGCGCCACCACTGCCCGGCTAGAATATTCTTAATCATTAAACATTAATTGTATTTACTTTTCCTCTGGCTGAGGGAAGCAGACTCATGCAGCTGTGTGTGGTGACAGAGAGATCAAGGGTAGCAGCTGCACAGCAGAACAGCCTGCAGAACTTTGAGAACATGCCGTCATGATTCTCTGTGTGTCATTTGTTTTCTACCTTTGTGGGCTGTGTATAGATAACTCCTGCAATCCACTTTAAGAAAAAAATGCTTTCCGTTATTTGATTTGCTTTTCTCCAGGCCAGAGAATCACTGCACTAGCATTACGATGAACCAGCCATGAGTTCTGAGGATGTCTTATCATATTTTAGCTCTTTATTAATTCTTATGCCTGAGCATACCATGCCCCGGAGTTTGGCTGCAGAACACTCTCTCACAAGGCTCCTTTGTAACATGGCACTGCCTGTTCCTCTGATGCTATGTAATTTTGACGATACCATCCAAGTGCTTCGGCCCATTTCCTCCAGTGTAGGGAGACTTAGGAATGTTGCTATTTGTAAGGATTTGTAAGGGCCCCAGTCCCCTTTCAAATGATAGGTGAGCAAACCTTAATCAGTTGTAGATGCAGAACAAGAACTAAGGAGTCTGAGGCCCTGCCAAGGATTCGCACCAAGCTAAGTTTAGCATATCTATGGCTAACCAGTTTTGTAGGTAGTAGCCAGTTTCTATTAAAAGTCTGCCTGGTGTTTATTTATGAATAGAAGAATTTTTTTCATGTGTTACTTATTACTCTTAACTTTGTTATTATTCAAACATTTAAATTTAAATTGACCAATTCCTAGAGCCAGATGGTATATTTATATTTCTGAAAGCCTGGTGATAAATTAACTTAAAAGTTAAACAAGTGCTTTAAATTGGGTTAATGTGAAACACTCACCCAGTGACTTGGACATCAGTATCAGTTTGTCCCTGTATTTTGGCTTAAGACAAACAGGATTTCCATTTAGATCCATTTTCCACAGCTTCATCAGTTTTTTCAGTAAAAACTCCAAGTCCTGTAGTGGGGAGAGAAAAGGGAAAGTATGGGAATTTTATGATTATTAGCGCACCTCGTGTGCAGCTTTTCAAGGTGGTTAATGATCTCTACGGCATCCTAGCTCCCCAGGCAGAATTCATACAACCACCAGCTTTGTCTATACTAGTCCTGAGGGAGCTAGAGAAGGCAAAATGGGGATCACAGTGCTGCGCTTGATCATGTTGTCCCTAAGTCGACTCAATCTGTAGTTAGGAAAACACTTCCTGCTTATAGAAGATACCCTATTCTCTGGGGAATCCATACAAGTTTACAATTGAAGGCGATTGAAGAGTATCTAGTAAATATGTCGTCATCAGACATTGCTGAGGAGTTGTCTGGAAGGAGCAGGGAGAGGGGCTCAGAGCATCCGAGTCACCGGGAAAGGATACTCCCCAGCCTGTCCAGCTGCCTGGCGCACATTTGCTGCCTGTAGCCCGCGCAGTGTGCGCCGGGCTCCCAGCGCGGTGTGCTCCGGGCTCCCAGCGCGGTGTGCGCCAGGCTCCCAGCGCGGTGCGCGCCAGGCTCCCAGCTTTCAGGAGCGTCACCCATGCTGGAGAAGGTTTTTGGTGATGCAGCTGTCCGAATCATTTCTGCTCTAAGTAACCCCTCACTCATCTTCCTGTAAATAACCCCAATAAAACCCTTTGGTTCATCAAATTAAACAGCACAGTCTGCCAGCACTGCAGGCAATATATATTGTTGCCTATTTTTTAAATGAAGAATGTGGGAAAATCCTGTCAAACTGCAAAACAGAAAAAAAAATTACTTGCCTGGGCATCACCCGGAGACTACATGAACACAATTATGCCTGGCTCTTTTTGGGGCCTAGGGACTTCTTTTGAAATTATAATCTTACTGGGGTTGCAATTTTCTTTTACTTATTTTGCTGTTGTTGCTGTGTTTCTGTTTGTTTATTTTGTTTGTATTTATTTATTTTTTGGTTTGGTTTTGGTTTTGACAGGGTCTCACTGGTCTGGCCCTTACTGTGTAGACCAGGCTGGCCTTGAACTCACAGAGATCCACCTGCCTCTGCCTACAGAGTACTGGAATTAAAAGTGTACGCATCACATTCTGCTTTGTTTTATATTTCTTGATAACTATTTGCCTGCTTTTATAGCTTACCAGAAATGGCATGTTAATATTTAGAGAGTAATCCATGGTCCACAGGTCCCATGGCGGTGAAGTAGGCCAATGAGAGGCATTCGGAAGCAGCCTTCCAGTCTCCCTGCCTCATCTCCTCTCTCCCTATTGCATTTCTTTCCTCAGCCAGTGTCAACCCCTCCCACTCCCCCCAAAGACTTTGTCTTCTGCCATGCCATTCCTTTTTTGCTTTCTCCCTCTCCTCTTTAAAAATAAATATTCCTTTAACTACTATTTGATGAAAGCATATATGCTTAGAGTGTTTCTTATATATGCCCAAAGAGTCTGTTTTTAAATGAAATAAAGGGTTGGGCGGCAGTAGTAAATGCTTTTATTGTACATACATAAAATGCATAAGCAATCCCAGCACTTGGGAAGCAGAGGCAGGCAGATCTTTGTGAGTTCAAGGCCAACCTGGTCTACAGAGTAAGTTTCAGAACAGCCAAGGCTACACAAAGAAAGCCTGTCTTGAAATATAAAACCGGGGCTGGAGAAGTGGCTCAGCGTTTAAGAGCACTGGCTGCTCTTCCAAAGGTCCTGAGTTCAAGTCCCAGCAACCACATGGTGGCTCACAACCATCCGTAATGAGTTCTGATGCCCTCTTCTGGAGTGTCTGAAAACAGTTACAGTGTACTATATTTAAAAAACATATATTTAATATATGTTTTATTTATATATCTATATAAATAAATTTATGTTTAATATAATATATTGTACACATATTTAAAAAAAAGAAAAACAAAAACAACAAAAAATAATGCATTGCACTTTAGTTGTGTCTACAGCTTAATTATTAAAAAAAAAAATAGCACAACAAACACCTAGGTGTGTGCCGGGTGTTGGTGGCACACACCTTTAATCCCAGCACTTGGAAGTAAAGGCAGGCAGATAGATCTCTGAGTTCTAGGCCAACCTGGTCTACAAGCAAGTTCCAGGACAGAGATACACAAAGAAACCCTGTCTCAAAAAACTGGAAAAAAAAACCACAGATATCTTTTCAAAATCGTGACTTTCTGAAGGTATATATGTACCTCTAGAGTTTAGTCTATGATTGACTTGGAGGGCTCAAAACAAGTAACTTGGGAAAACAGGAATTATCTTCTCAGAAGCAACCCTCTGGCTCCCCGGGCTTTTGCTTACTGTTATCTTCATCATCATCATCATCATCATGATTATGGTTATTATTATTATTATTATTATTACTATTTGGTTTTCAACACAGGGTTTCTCTGTGTAGTCCTGGCTGCTCTGGAACTCTCACTTTGTAGATAAGTCTGTACTTGAACTCAGAGATCTACTCGCCTCTGCCTCCTGAGTGCTGGAATTAAAGGTGTGTGCTTCCAGTGCCTGGTTTCCTGTCTTTATGTATAAGTGCTTGCACAGAATTAATCATCATGGCATATAAAGTTCAGGGAACCAAACACATAAGCCCATAGGTCTTTTCCTGTCCCGCTGTTCTTCAGTTAAATCCCTTTCTCTTAATTTTGATTAACAGAGCAAAATTTAAAGATGAAGCTTCTGACCCATTGACCAACAAGTAGTTACCTTCGCATAAGAAAGCTGTCTTCAAGACTATACCTTCAGCCCTCAGTCTCGGACCTTAGAGTTTGCTCTTTCTGAAACCTTTGTTCTAGGTTTAACACAGCCACAGTTATTTTATCCTCTTACTCTAAGGGACTGTGTGTTGTATGCTTCATACTGTTGAATATGTTGCCCATAATAACAAGAGAACTTTTCACTGATACAGATAAAAAGTGCTTGGAGTTTTGTTAATTATTCCTCACTTGATAAATGACCCTGGACATACTCCCTCCAGCGTGTGTTTACTTAAGGCTAAACCAGCCCTTTCTGAAACACGATTACCCTCTGGATACGCTCTGCTTGTTCAATGCCTTCCTGTCCTTAATAAAATCCTTTCACTCTCCTGCCCTTCAATACATTACTCAAAGAACCAGACACTTTTCTGGACAGTCTCTGTTTGATAAATGATCATGTCATGGTATCGCTTAGAGGCACACTGCAAAATTCTGAGTGTCCAATTGCCTTTCCCCTGCAGGCCGGTCCCCGCTCCTGCCTGGGTGTCTGCAGCAGGCAGTCACAGCTTTAATGATGGCTGTGATGAACCTGTATTTGACCAGCACGCTCCAATCTTTATCGGAAATGCCTGGCCCAACTGTCCTTACTAAATCTAAAGACAGCCATTTGTCATCCCTCTGACTGCCTGTCATCATCTGCCTGGGAAAATCTATACTTTTTGGCTTGTTCCTGACTAAAGTGTGGAATGAATAAATTTATCTTTGGGCCACGCTGCTTGCCAGGATCAATAATGAGCAGAGGTTGAATAAATTAGAAACTAAGAAAATATGACAGGCTGTAGTGCTTTATTCATTTGTGTATTATAAATCAAATATTTAGTTTATATAAGAGGCAAGCATGTCACGTTTTTTACTTTTCCCATTCATTCTGAGAATTCTATACCTCATGATAAATGGTCACTAGAAAACCAATGAAGTAAATCACTAATGAATCTGACTGTGAGATGAACTCAGGTCATTTTATTGATTTGGCAAACTTTGCAGACATAAAAACTATAGGCTAAGATTAAGGATTTTTTGTTGTTGTTCTTTCAAGTTTTTTTTGTTTTGTTTTGTTTTTTGTTTTGCATATGCATTTGACTTTGTATAGCTTTGGTAATTTGAATAATGTTTGTCTAGTAAAGCTCGTGGCTCGACTTGTATCCACAAACAACTTTTATAAATTTAAGTTGAACTTAAATCATAAAACTATTTGGTGTTTTTATATATTGATACATTCCTGCTTAAAGAGGTTACAGGAAAGAAATACAAAACAGTTGTGAAATGATATTTAAAGTAGAGCTCCATGAGTCAAAGAAGTTACTACCATCATCATCATCTAGCTTAAAGCTTCTCTCTCCTCCTCAGTACCTGACCTTGGGACCTACCTTACTGGAGAAGTAGGTCAGTAGGTCATCTTTGGCTAATAGTTCCTCAGTATTCTGCCTGTGATCTCACATCTCCTTTCCCTTCTACTCAGCTTTTTGGATCCTGGCCATCTCCTATTGGGTCCTCTCATACATCCTCACTTCCAGTTTTCCTTCTCTGGCTGCTATCCTTTCCTTTATCCACCATCACCAGACCTGCTGAGTCATGCTTCTCAAAGTTTTATGTGCATTAAGAATCACCAGGGGGAGCCTGTGGGGTGGCTCAGCAGGTAAAGTGCTTGTCACCAAGTCTGAGACTACCTGAGTTCAGACCTGGGGTGCCATGTGGGTAAAGTTGAAAACTAAGTCTCACAAGCTGTCCACTGCTTAATACACACACACACACACACACACACACACACACAAAATAATAAAATGTAATTTTAAAATTTAAAAAAAGAATCACAAAGGACCCTGTTTAAATGCAGGTTCTGAGCATCGGGTCTGGTGAAGAGGTTGTTATGGTGCCTGCTGCTGCCGCCGCCGCTGCCGCTGCTGCTACCGTAAGTTCTCTGACTCCATGTGAAGCTATGAGGCTGTAGAACAATTCTTCTGTTTTCTCAACCATTGGGCACTTCCACAGGCTGGAAAGGCCCTGAACCAAATGTTAGCAATCATGGAACTTGTAAGCCTCAGTTCTTTGGAGCATGACAATTTGTGAACCATTCCCTTATGCCTTAGTGATTCTGCATTCCAGGAATCTGTGGTTCCGTAAGTAACCAAGCGCTGGCCTCAGACATCTCAAATATATGACTGCACTATTTTATAACAGTTTTTTATGAGATATGAGAGCACATCTCATAGAAGACAACAGTGTACAAGGCGAACCGTTACCTGGATTAGTCCATGAGAAGAGCACACTGAACTGAGAGAGCTTGAAAAGAATGTGTGGTGACAGTGCTGTAAACTGTCCTCAGAGCACCAGTGTCTTCCAGAGCTGACTGTGCCCACAGAGACAGTGGAAGATGCTAACCCATCAGGAACTCCTTCCCTTTCTATACTTGACATCTATTCCTTCAAAAACAATGTTTCTTTCCATACCCTGGCTCACAGAAGAGGGCCCATTCACAGTTAGAAACAAGCCTTCCTCCCGTAGCCCATCACCGTGTCCACAGTACTTAAACCTGGCACGATACCTCCTTGCATATCTGCAGCAGCGATGCTGCCTTCATTGCCCACCAGTATGCTGAAGAGTGAGTCAGTCCTACACTTATCTGACCTCGGCGCTGTAGGTAGCCTCACACATCCAACTGTTAATTTGGTGTTTTTCTGGAATGTTTCAAAGACACTACAACTCTGCTTGACCAAAATGATCTTGTTCCCCAAACCTGTCACTGGAGCTCTCCGTATTCCATTTTCCTCTGCTCTGTATTCCCGATATCCAACTCAGAACCAAGTCGTGCCTGGTTTGATTTCCAAACGGTTGGTTCTCTGGTTTGTTCATTCCTTTCCCACCCCCACTGTTGTGGTTTCTACCACTCCTCAGTTCTTAGTCTGGGCTCTTCCAATCTGTTCCTCACACCCTACTTTTAAGCGGGATCCTTTTCAAAATGCTACCATCTAATTATATCACACCTTCAATGCCTCCCAGTGCTCTCAGAATAAACACAAGACTGTAACAGCTCCTCTATGGACTGTCTGACACCTTCACTCGCTCAGCTTCCCATCCATCCGGTTTGAAATGCATGTGATTGCCTTAGCGAGTCACGTCCTTGCCTGTCCCCCTTCTCTAGGAGCTCGCTTCAGCTGTGCCTTCTCCGGGACGTCTGGCGCCCTCACCGACTGATGCAAGCCGTCCGTTGTAAGCTTTCCGCACCGCCCACTTCCCTTGTGCACCATTTGCTTTACTTTCTCCTGGTGAGCACGTGCTGAGCGGTTTCCTTCCCCTTTGCACCGAGATTTCCCAGGTCAGGGATTGTCTGTTTCATGCTGACTGTTGTCTCCTCCATTGCCTGGCTAGCACTGCCACAGAGTAGGTATGGACAGGAGAATGTCACTGAATGGACAGAAGATGAAGGATAACCGGCCAGAGGGTCTGATGTTCTCTACCCAAGGAGCTACCGACATGGGAAGAGAGGAAAGCAGGTTTATACCTTCCATTTTATCTGGACAATTTTCCATGAAATAGTTTTAACATGTTCTTCTATATATTTCTTGAATTTTTTCAGAAATATTTTCCTTGTAGATCTTCAATTTTATCAGAAAATGTTTATAATTCCACTTTCAAAAACCGTAGGAATATTTTTATGCCTACCATTTTAATCTGTATAATTTTTTCATGAAATACTCAATCTTAACGTGTTTTTTAGTATATTTCTTCAATTTTATCAGAGATATTTTCCATGTAAATCTTCAATTTTATCAGAAAATGTTTATAATTTCACTTTCAATCAATTTAGAAATATTTTTATTCCTACCATTTTATCTGTATAATTGTCCATGATAATCTTCAATTTTAATATTTTTCCATATTTTTTTTCAATTTTATCAGAAATATTTTCAATGTAAATCTTCAATTTTATCAGAAAATGTTTATAATTCTACTTTCAATCAACTTAGGAATATTTTTATGCCCACCATTTTATCTGTATAATTTTTCCATGAAATAGTCAATCTTAACGTGTTTTTCTATATATTTCTTCAATTTTATCAGAGATATTTTCCATGTATATTTACACAGTGGAATACTACCCAGCAATTAAAAACAATGAATTCATGAACTTCTTAGGCAAATGGGGAACAGGGTGAGAGAAGAGGGCTCATGGGACTTTCGGGGAGGGGGGAACCAGGAAAGGGGAAATCATTTGGAATGTAAATAAAGAATATAGAAAATAAAAGTAAAAAAGATTTATTTATTTATTTATTTATTTAATGTAAGTACACTGTAACTGTCTTCAGACACTCCAGAAGAGGGTGTCAGATCTCACTACGGATGGTTGTGAGCCACCATGTGGTTGCTGGGATTTGAACTCAGGACCTTCAGAAGAGCAGTCACTGCTCTTAACTGCTGAGCTATCTCACCAGCCCTAAATTCTTTTTTTTAAAAAATGATTTTCCATGCCAAAATATTATTGTTTCTATTTTGTAATACTACATAAAAATCCATGGACAAGGGCTGGAGAGATGGTGCCAGAGCTAAGATCACTGCTGCTCTTCCAGAGGACCTAGGTTCAATTCCTGTCACCCACATGGAAGCCCTGTAACTGCAGGTCTAGGGGATCTGACACCCTCAGACACACATACAGGCGAAACACCAAGGCACATAAAATAAGTAAATAAATAAATCTTTTTTAAAAATCCGAAGATGAGAATAACAAGATTTCTCATTGTACTGGGTAATCTATTATAATTATGATTATTTATTAAGATGAGTGACTATAGAGTCCATTTGTAACTATATATTTGAATTTAAATTCCAAATTTTTCTTTTCCGAGATAATGTCAGTCATCAGCTGAAGCTATCATTTTAACATTATGCTTTCCGGCGTAATAACTGCATTCAGTTGTTCTTATGTGTTCTCTGTGGACTCATTTGTGGAACCTAGTGGTGTCCATCCAGGGGCAGCTGCTCTCTAAGTGCTGAGCACCTCAGGTCATTATCGTGGTGCTGGTCGCTCTCTCTAACAACGGCTGACTTTTCCCCACGGCACAAAGCTGTCTGTAGCTGACAACCTTTTCAATGGAAGTCACTGACCTTATGCATGGCATTAGAGATTTCTTCCCCAGGGCATAGGCTTTACTACCAGTAGGGTAAGGCAAAAAGAATGGAAAACTTGAAGCCATAACACAGAGATCTTGGATTCAGAATACATACAAAAAAAAGAAGTTAAGGGGCTGGAGAGATGGCTCAGTGGTTAAGAGAACTGGCTGCTCTTCCAGAGGTCCTGAGTTCAAATCCCAGAAACCACATGGTGGCTTACAACCATCTGTATTGAGATCTGATGCCCTCTTCTGGTGTGTCTGAAGACAGCTATAGTGTACTTATATATAGCAAAAAATAAATAAATAAAGACATTAATATTCAGATGCTGGGCTCTGTCCTTTGACTAAGCCTTCAGAAGAATATTTAAATCATATAAGCACGTTCAGATGTATCCTGGGCACTATACTCAGATTCCAATAAACTGAGTCCATGCATTTTTTTTGCACATTTTTCTAATAGGTTTGAATTTTTTAAGCAACTTGCATTTTTCTGGCAGATTTCAGCATTTGTACTTTGTTCTGTACTTTTGACATTTTAACTATACTACAATATTGAGGAGTCATGTTTCTTGTCCTGCCTTTTTGGATTTGGAATTCTTTTGCTGCCAGATAGTGGTGGCACTCACCTTTAATCCTACCCAGCACTTGGGAGGCAGAGGCAGGTGGATTTCTGACTTCAAGGCTACCCTGGTCTACAGAGTGAGTTCCAGAACAGCCAGGGCTACAGAGAGAAACCCTGTCTCGAAAAACCAGAAAACCAACCAAACAAACAAATGGAATTCTTTTGCTAGATTTGGGGAAATTTCTGCTATAATATCATTGAATACGTTTCTCCATGTCTTTAGTCTTTTAACTAGGATAGAGTGCTTACTATTTTATTCCTGCAGCCCAAACATTCTATAGGTTCTATCTAAAAATACACCCAATACACCCACTCCTCATCTCCAAGCAACCGTCTTTTCCTTTTTTCAAACACATTATCTTACTTCTTGTCTTATAGCTTCCCAACTCATATTTTTGCCTTTATTACTGAAACTCATTCTTCATTCAACAGGCAGAGAAATGCTTTTGAAAAATACAATCCGTCCAATGACTGTCTCTGCACTTAGAATTAAGTCATGATTATGTCCTTTGAGGACCTTGTCATCTGGCTCTGGTGCCTTTCTTTCTAATCCTGTATTGTAGTGTTGCTTCTGCGTTACTGAACTTTGTGGGCACCAGCAATGTATTGGAAATAAATGCTAGCCCTGGGATTCGACCATAGTGAACTGACTTCTTTTCTTTGGACATTCCAAATTGTCCCAGAAAGGCAGATCTGATATCCCTTATGCCTGGCATGCTCATCCTCTAGACTTTCCTTCCTTCCTTCCTTCCTTTCTTTTCTGGCACTCTTTCTATGTACACCAGACTTGCCTTCAACTTTTAGCAATCATACTACCTTTGTCTTCCAAGTGTTGAGTTTATGGATATGTGTCACTATGCTCAGTTTGTACATTCTTGAGGCCTGGAACTGAATCCTTTATTCCTACAGAAGCTCCCAACACATAGCTGAATAAATGACCAATGTAATGACATGGTATATAGTACAATATAATAGGGCATGCACTTAATATTGCAAATTAGAATAGGGTGTTTTCTCTGTGCTTCTCCACACAGCATCAAGGGACAGCGTGGAGTGGTTCCCAGAAACGCATTCATTGGGAGAATAAAGTTAAAGAAGAAGAAACTTTGTCTCTAGAAAAAAAAAGTTTGATGAACAAATAATGTAGATATGGAAAAGCATATAGCCCCCATTCGGTTAGTGACGTATGGAGACTTTGGGTATAGAGGAGAAACGAGGTAAGAAGATACAATAATTATATTAAGATGTAGAGATTCAGAAGATTCTTCTAGAATAAATACTGAATAGTTTTTTTGGTGACACGTTTTACAATATGTCAAAGTATATTGCAAAGCCACATTCCCCAGTAAATACTTCACGCTAGCTTCACACTACCTTCACGTGCATCAGCTGGTTGTCAACTGCAATCAGGTGATTAAGATTCTCCAGCGTCTCTAAATCTTTTATGTCATCAATGTTGTTGTTGCTGATATTCAAAGTAGAGAGGGATTTCTGGAAGAAAAATCACTAAGTTAGCATTAGCTAGTCATTAATTATTATATGTGGGACTCAGGTCTCAGGTCTTTAAAGGCTTCAGAGCATCAGCTCAGACTTCTCTCAGGCAGGAAACAACAGCCATGAGACCTTGTTCCACTGTCTTTTTTCATATGGCACTTTTAGAACTCTGATGTGTGATATAGTGGACTTTTGCCTCTTGTTTCCTCCACAAACCCATGTTCCTCTTCTAGAATATGATATGAATTTACAAGGTAAGGAAGCTACAAATTAAAAAGGAAAAAATACAACCAGTAAAAGGAACTGCTTATTGTGGACAAAAAGGCTTACTGCAGTTTAAGCACATGACTGTTCTGTGCTGTCACACAGTGAAAAAGTCACATGACCTGACATGAAATTATTACTGACTGTTTTTTTTATCTTTCCCTCTTTAGTTTTCTCTTGATGATTCATTTGTTCAGAAGGCACTTGAAATAATAATTTCAGTGTTAGCTATTAAAATGAGAACATACGCCGGGCGGTGGTGGCGCACGCCTTTAATCCTAGCACTTGGGAGGCAGAGGCAGGCGGATTTCTGAGTTCGAGGCCAACCTGGTCTACAGAGCGACTTCCAGGACAGCCAGGGCTATACAGAGAAACCCTGTCTCGAAAAACCAAAAAAAAAAAAAAAAAAAAAATGAGAACATAGGGCTGGAGAGATGACTCAGTTAAGAGCGCTGACTGCTCTTCTGAAGTTTAAATCCCAGCAACCACATGGTGGCTCACAACCATCCTTAATGAGATCTGATGCCCTCTTCTGGGGTGTCTGAGGACAGCTACAGTGAGCAAGTAGGACTGGAGCGAGAAGAAACAGTGTCTGAAGACAGCTACAGTATACTTACATATAATAAATAAATAAATCTTTTAAAAAATGAGAACATAAATATACTATATGGTAATACTAAATGAGGAACTTTAACATCTAAGACTTTGGGAATCTGCCAAATTTACACGCCAAGACAGCCATGCAAAATCAACCTTGAGAAAAATGTCCTGACATTTGAACTTATGATTTGTCTCTATTATTTGTACAAAGGAATAATCACATTATGACATTTCTGTGTATGATATAATGGATTTACTTGTATTCACCCATCCAATGCCCTTTTCAGACCCAGCCACTAATACTTCTATTATTTAGATTTCAGAATCTGCTTGAATCTATGCAGAAGCTAAACTAGCAAAATGTTTTCAGTGGTGTTCTGTGATGAAATGGAGACAAAAAATGACGATGTGCCTCTCAGAGCCCACGTTAAGTGCTGCGGAAATGTACCATCATTAGTGTTAACATGCTTTTACACATCTAACGAGAAGCATTCTTTCTGATGTTTGTCTTCCTGTAAATAAGCAGAAAACGTTGGGAGGGTGGGGTGGGGGAGATGGTGTACTTTGACTTCTGACGGGTGCCGCTGGCCTTTTCTTGTACTTGTTGCCTGACTACCTTTAGCAAAAGGAGTGAGTGCCTACCAACCACATAGCCAAGATCAACTACTTTGAGCGCTCATGGAATTCTTGAGAGAACTACACAATGATGACTGCTAATTGTTGCACTCCTGGGGATGCAGGATTGTTTCAAATAGTTTATACCAGACATTTTGCTATAATAAGCCTCTGTGAACTGTAGACCTACATTTCCACATAGGCAAGAGAGGAAGTACTTTCTCCTTCTGGCCCAGTGGAGGGCCACTGCCACTAATGATAAACAGGCAAAACAATGATTGATACAAACCCATGACTCCATTTCTAGGCAGTGGAAGACCTTCATTTGCATTCGAAGTGTGCCTGGAGATTGGTCTAAGCATCTGTGAGAAGCCTCTCAGAAACAGCAGGCCAGCCCCCCTCAGGGGGAAGCTAACCAGGGAAGTGACTCAGCAAAAGAAAGAGACAAAGCCAGGAAATACCACGAATACCACAAGGTGGGCCGGGCAGGGCTGAATGGCAGAGACGACCTCCCCATTAGAGTTGACCAATAATTTTAAATGTTGTTCAGGGTAGCCAATCACAGTCGTCCAGCTCAGGTGATTGCTGAACTCCCCGCCAAAATGTTTATAAAAAGTATATGCCTGGTGAACTGGGCGGCTCCTCTAGCCTGCGTGCTGGAACATTAAACCTCTTGCGGATTGCAGCAATTCTGGTCTCTGTGGTCTTATTGAGTGGGAGTCTTCCAACGGACTCTAACACATCCCTTTGTGGTCATGTAAACTGGCTCACTCACTGAGCCAGCCGTGAGATGCCCTGCTATGCTCCTTTCTCTGCTATTGCCACACTAGGTTCCCTTTTCCAGCCTATTGGTAGTAAATGCAAGAAGGAAGCCCAGCACCTGAATTGCTGAGCAGTCAGCAAGTGGAGCTGCTATCTGCATGCTGACAACTGCAGAGGCAGTGGGGAACTTTGAGAGTGGCCAGTACAGGGACAAAGGGGATGGGGAGTGTGTGGCAGACTGAGAGAGGGGATAGGATGCTGAAGCTGTACAGAGCTACAGAGGAGAGACTGCAAGACCTGAGCACTGGAAGAGTTCTCCAGAACTGCCAAACCTTTAGGGACAAAGATCTCAGACATCCAGACCCTTAGGTCTGTAACACTGTAGCTGTTAGCTGTAACACTGGCCATAGTCAAGGGTCGAGGAACCCTGACACCCAGACCTTTGCAGAAGCTGCCACATCAGTTACTCTAAGGACTACATACAGAACCACAACTTCATAGGTAGGCCTCTGTGAGAGTGCTAACACTTAGAGTTTTAAGGGTCCCCAAATCCAAAGCTTACCGCTGTCCAAGATGGTGAGCCTATAATCTCCATCACTTGGAGGCTGAGGCAGAAGGACCTCAAGTTCTAGGCCTACTTATGCTAGACGCAGTCAAGGCCAACCCTGGGCAACTTAGTGAGAGCTTATCTCAAAATAAAAAGTAAAAAGAGACTATGAATACTGAAGCAGTGGAAGAACTCCTACTAAGCATGCACAAAGTCCTCGCCCAGTCCCTAGAGCTGGGATCAACAAAGCAGAATGCTCGCCAGAGACCACAGAGCCTGCAGAACTCCTTGTTTTCTACCCTAGTGAGCTGACCGGTAACACACCTAGCTGTCCCTATGGTGGTGTTGGGCTAGCTGTCATGGTTGCGGTTGAGGTTGAGATGTGTCTGTTGACAACACAGCGGAGTCCATGAGGAGTAGGTGGCTTAGTAACCCAGTCACTTCTTTTCTAACTTAAAGGACTACTTATCAGTTGTCTAAGGAACCATCTTATTCCTGCCTTTCCTGGGTCCTCTATATCAAAACCGGTGAAATCTGTACTACTGTGTCACATTTATAAATCTCCCACTCCAGAAATGAAGATGGAGTGACAAAGACACATGAAGTTTTTAGGACTAGCAGTGAATCCTGCATGTCAGCTTAAGACTGACTGTGAAGTCACACAGAGGTATCCCCAAAGCTGGTTAGTGCACATGCCATGATCCTAACATTTGGGAGGCTGATGCCTGAGGTTGTATTTCAGAAAAACTCAAATCAATGAAAGCTTGTCAAATAATTGTACACTCCCTTTTCCTTAAGGTTTCTCCCAGATTTAAAACCATGGGCCATGACAATCAGCAGTGCACACATATACAGGCCTGGGTTCACATAGCTTGAACACTTCCTTCTTTCAGCACTGGCTCTCTCTAGGCGGTGGGCAACACTGCCCTGTTTGAAAACTAGCATGAAGATGCTCGACAGAAACTGCTTCAGCCTGCAGCTCTCAGTGGGCAGAGAAGTGGATTATATACACCCCGAGTAAACCCTTGGACCGCCTGCTCCACCCTCCCTGAGTAAACCCTCAGACTGCCTGCTCCACCCTGACTTATTCCTTACTGCACTCCCGTCCCAACATTTGAATATGACCTTACTGCTAGAGAACGAAGAGTCCTTGGGTCAAACAGAAGTTTTTCTCCCAGAGGGAGCCTCTGACTTTCAACATGAAGCTCTCTCAGCTCTTCTAATCCTTCCAAGCCTTCTACGACCGCAATGTAATTGCCTCCCAGATACCTGCAAAACAGACATGGCTTCAAATCGATTTTCTGAGAATGATGTGGACTTTAAGGATGTTAAATATACAACAAGGAGGGCAGGGGAGATGGTCACTGGATAAACCACTTTCTTGGCAAGCAGGAGGCCCTTAGTCTGAATCCCCAGACCTACATAAAGCTGTTCTTGTTAGTGAGCATAGGTGAGATGGGGAGGTGGAGCTTCCCCAGAAACTTGTGGAGCACAAAGATTGTCTCAAACAAGGTGGAAGTGAGGTAACATTGGAGGTTGTTTTCTGATCACCACATGTTTAAACCTGCATTCACACACAAGAACGTATGCAAACACTGGAGATGGTCGCCTGCATAGTGTATGGACAAGAATTTTTTAAAAATCAGTTAACAGGATTAAAAAATAAATGCACTTACAGTTTTTCCAGTTTCTTTAGTGAACTGAGGTTTTCGATGCAGGAAATGCAATTGTTCTGTAGGTACAAGTGGGTAAGATTTGTGGCGTAATTCAGGTTAGCGACATGACTAATGCGATTGTCATATAAATATAAAACACTCAGGTTTTTGCAAAGAGAGAGATCATCCTGAAAAGAAAACAAAACAGGTCCTGTTTATTTACACCTGCAAGCTTACACATTGGATTTTAAGAAAAATCTTTCACTTGGGCATTTCTACAAATCTCCCTAACGCTCTTACAAAGTAACATTTCTTGCCCTTAGAACAGTCAAAATAAGACTTGTAATGATCACAAAATAATATGGGGGTTTAGATTTCGGTAACTGTACCAGTAAAATTGCATGTCTTAAGACTCTACTAAGCAATTTTCCTAGGAAGCAATTAGAGACTCTCCTGAAAGTTGAAACAATGAACAAATTCTTCTCCAAACGTCATTCTAAAGCAGGGCTTCATCTCTCTGTAGGATTGAAAGCAAACAGTTACAGTTTATGATACTGAAAACTAGAATCCATCCAACAGTCAAGAGGAATGGACAGCTGGGTGTGGTGCTACACACTTCCAGCACTCAAGAAGCTGAAGCAGGTGGATCTCTGTAAGTTCAAGACCAGCCTGGTCTACATGGTGCACTCCAAGCCAGCCAGGACAAGAAAGTGAGACTGTGTCTCAAGGAAAAAAAAAAAGATTAAAAAACTCTAATAATGCTATTGATCTGAATACTGTAAAGCAAACTTTTATTTCTTTGCAGACTTCATCAGAGCGAAAGCAGTGCTTCGTTCTTACCCACTATTATAATTATCTGAGTAGCTAGGCAGGCAAAACACACTCCCAGCACCTGGGTGGCAGGAAGATGGAGGCAGAGCTCTGTGAGTTCAAGGCCAGTCTGGTCTACACATGGAGTTTCAGGACAGCCAAGACTACATGGAGAGACAAAAACCAAACCAAACCAAACAAACAAAACCAAAACCAAACAAAACTATCTGAGTACATGCTGGGTTTCAGTGTCTTGTTAAAATGGTTGTCTTTGAGGAGATTTAAATCTTAAAAATGAATGGTGTGCTTTAAAGGTTAATGCTTTCTTCTCTGTGAAGCAGCCCACAGTAGTTATACTCAAGTAGGACAGAAGTTCTACCAGACCTTTGAACTGTCATTAAGAGCACATTTGGGAATTTTAAGTCTCCAAGTTATTCTCATTTCAGTGTAGACTATTTTAACTGGTTTGTTTTCCTCTTAACAAAGAATTTGACAGTACAGGAGTAGTGATTGCTCTGTGGTTAAAAAAAACCATTAAAACAATTTTAGATTTATTTTATGTGCATGAGAGTTTTGCCTGCTGCATGCATCTATGTGCCTGGTGCCTTCAGAGACCAGAGGAAGCCTTCAAAACCCCTGAAACTGGAGTTTCTGATGGTTGTGAGCCATCTGTGGATGCTAGGAATGGAACCCTGGTCCTCTGCAAGAGCTACTAAACTGCTGAACCATCTCTTTCTCTCAAAAAACAAACAAATAAACAACCAAACAAATAAATAAGGCCAGGCAGTGGTGAGGCATGCCTTTAATCCCAGTAGGACAGCCAGAGTTACACAGAAAAACCCTGTCTCAAAGCTGACAGGAGTCGAGCATGGCTGTCCTCTGAGAAGTTCCACCCAGCAGCTGACTCAGACAGATGCAGACACCCATAGCCAAACAATGGATGGAACTTGGAAACTCTTATGGAAGAATAAGAGGAAGGATTGGAGACCCTAAAGAGATAGAAAACTCCACAGGAAGACCAACAGAGTCAACTAACCTGGACCCTTGGGGCTCTCAGAGACTGAACCACCAACCAAAGAACATACACGGCTGGACCTAGGCCTCCCTGCTCATATGTAGCAGATGCGTGGCTTGGCCTCCATGTGCGTCCTGGAAAACCGGAACAGTGGCTATCCCCAAAGCTGTTGCCTGAACGTAGGGTATGTTCTAGTAGCTGGGCTGCCTTGTCTGGCCTTAGTGGGAGAGGAAGCACCTAGACTCGCAGAGACTTGATGTGCCAGGGTTGGGGGATGGGGGGGCACCCGCTAAGAGGAGAAGGGGAGGGGAGATGGGGGAAAGACTGTGGGAGGGGAGCAGGGAGCAGGATGTAAAGTGAATAATAATAATAATACATTTTAGAAAACAAAAAATTGAAAGCTTTCGATGTGGGCTGCTGGGGCTTCTGGGGAAAGCCTATGCATGATGACAGAATGCTTTGAGCAACAAGAGAGGAACAAGAGGCTGTGCAACTGAATTCCTGGGGAAGGGGGCCATCAGGATTGGTATAGAGGCTGCGTGTGGTGGCACTAGCCTGTAATCCTAGCACTTGGGAAGCAGAGACTGACCTGGTCTGCAGAGTAAGTTCTGGGACAGCCAGCACTACACATAATTAAATTTCACATAATTAAATCATATGCAAAAACTTTACCTTTGAACTTGAATTGGAGAAAAGAGGTGACTGGGGTGAACATAGGACCTTGGATAAGCTGAGTGCATATTGCCCCTGGGTGTATTCTCCCCACCACTGTCAAAATTTTGAATTCTTAATTTTTTTTTTTTTGAGACAGGTTTCACTGTATAACTCAGCCTGGTTTTGAAAATGAAATCCTCCTGTCTTAGCCTTAGAGTGCTGGAGTTATAAGTAAGCAACTATCTTATTATTTATTTATTTATTTATTTATTTTTTGAGACAGGGTTTCTCTGTGTAGCCCTAGCTGTCCTGGAACTCACTCTGTAGACCAGGCTGACCTCGAATTCAGAAATCTGCCTGCCTCTGCCTCCCAAGTGCTGGGATTACAGGCATGCACCACCACTGCCTGGCAACTATCTTATTTCTTAACATTTTGATATTTAAAAAGTATTCCAAGGCTCTGGAATGACACAAAAGCAATAGTTTTCCAAATCCTGTTTGTAGTGCAGATACAGGAGTATTTTAGGGAAACAGGAAAATCTATTTAACAGATACTTGTAAAACACAATGCTATATTTTACAAACTTAATATGCTAAGTATTAAACAAAGGAAATTAAAATAGAACATAATATAAAGCCTCTAGTAAAGATGTAGTTAACAAGTTTAATCAAAATACAATTATTATACTGGGCATGCCCTTTAACCAATAAAAATTATATTGCTAACTGTACAAGACCAAAATAATTTAAAGTTCTTACAATCGAATCTATATTTCTGTCTGAAAAATTTATGTGTGTTATTTTCTTCAGGCATTGTGCAAGGGTTTCTTCTTTTCTGGGTTTCAGATTGCTGTTTTTGGCAATTAAATCCACCGTCAGTCGAACCATGGTTTCTGCATACGTCAAACTCTCATCGAAAACTCCACTCTGACAGCATGTCCAGAAGCAGGCTTAGGTATTACTTCCACTTTCTAAAAACTGAAGGGAACAAGGAGGATTGTGATACAGAGGTCGGGAACGGATAACTGTTGGTAAGCTAGGCTGCGGCATTTATGCCTTCTGGTATTTTTTACCTTTACAGTCAACTCTTTTCATGAAAATGTTTAAAACCAAGGGTGACTGTGGTGGCACACAGTCCTAGCACTTGGGACGCAGAGGCAGGTGGATCTCTAGTTCAAGGCCAGCCAAGGCTACATAGTTAGATTGTGTCTTGTCTCAAAACAAAACAACCCAAAGAAACAACCAACAAAACATTTAAGCACAAAAATGAGTTACTTCCTTTATGCACATTACTTATTTGCATCTTGTTTGTGTTTTGGAATCGGATCTGGCTGTGCAGCCCTGGGCTGGCCTGGAATTTGCTGCTGTTTCTTCCTGATCCCTGCGATTAGAGACCTATGAATGCCAACACAGAGCAGTGGCAGTCCCGGCCTCCTCCCCATCCTCTTGATTTTTATTTTTTAGAGGGTCTTCCTCTTGATTTTTATTTTTTAGAGGGTCTCACATGTATTGCCCAGCCTAGTCTCCAATTTGAGATCTTTCTGCCTGGCCTCTCATACTGGGATTAAATTCTAAAGTGAAAGAAATACCTTAATTTCACTTGTGAATATTTTCTACCCCAGAGCAATAATGAATTGTTGTTGTGGGTACCCCCTGTTCCTCCCTTTTCATTTTTTTCTAGTGGTGTAATAAAATCCAGGGGGTCACTGCATGCTAGGCAATCACTTTACCATTAAGCTACATCCCATGTCCTAAGATGAACCTCTTTTAAAATGATTATTTGTCCTCTTTGAGTAAAAAGGAAAGTTGTCCAATTCTCTTATTTCATAGGCGGAGAAATTATAAATTGCGGAGAGTTAACCCAGGCTCTTCAGTGTCAGATGAAGTGAGTGTCTCTCACTCCTCACAGTGTGTGTGTGTGTGTGTGTGTGTGCGCGCGCGCGCATGTGTGCAGTTAACAGCAGATGGGGGGGCGGGGGGGCGGGGGGGCGGGGGGACGGGGGGAGGGGACTCATGAGGTTCCACCTTTCTCTGAGGATCTATGGGCAGTTAATGGTGTCAGGAATTAGGGGAGACTTTTCTTCTCCAGTGGTAGTGCCCGTGCCCCTGTAAATAACCCCTCTCCTATGCCCTGTAATCAAGTGGAACAAATGTGTTGGTCCAGGAAAACAAGAAGACACAAAAGTAGAAGAGGGATTGACTAGCTGGGAAGAGAAAGGGGCAAAGGGGAGTGGGAGGGATGAGAGAGAGCAGGGAGGGGCGGGGATGTGCCCAAATTACATTATGTGCCTTCATGACAATATTATAGGGAAACACATTATTATGTAGAATATATGATGCTAAAAAACCTTAAAAATAAAATAAGTGACTTTCACTAGTGATACCACTTTCACTAGTGATACCCTCTTGGGAGGCTGAGGCAGGAGGATTGCTGGGGTCCAGGTGTTTGAGGGCAGGTAGGTGACTATGTGAAGACCTGTCTTAACTACCTAAGACAAAGACAGTCCTTCTAGTTCAAAGGGACCATGTGTGAATGCATGCAGGATGTCACCCTGTGGTGTGCAGGCTGCGTGCTCCCAGGGCAGCTGGGAATATGGAGGAACACAAACTGGCGGACTTACTTAACACAGTTTCAAGTTTTTTAATTTTTGTAATTTAACTGTGTGGTTCTCAAGTGTCAGCTTTGTAGAGCACAATACCATGATGCAATATTAAACGTTTGGCCATGTAGGTGAATGTTCTGGAGTGTCTGACAAAGGTCAAAATATTTGTTGCAGTCATCACTATGAGTCTATTGCTGTTTTATTCACAGAGACTTCACTCTTTGATCCTGAAAGCATCAGGACTATTAAATAGGGTACATGTTATCAAATATAATTACTTTGTAGTTATATAATTACTTTATTAGTTATTATATGTTCTCCATAAGCATATGGTAACCGTTTTTTCCTGTCACCCTAAAAACACAGATATTTAATTGACAACTATCCTTGTCTTCCAAATTGTGCTTCATATTTTTGAACTAAAGAGGTAATTAAAAGTCCAATTTTAGAATGCATTATCTATTGTTTCACTGTATCTAGAATTATACCAAATAAATATTTCAATTTACATAATGTTCTATGCATATGAGTTTAGTGCTTAGAAGGAAAATGAATTTGATCCATGGTAAATGTGTCCTTATACATAAGCATACTGCCTATTACCCAGACAGTATAAATTGCTCATAATATGCAAACTTGAAGGGACAGGGTGCTCTTCAGTCTTCAGAATGTAAACTACAGACCCTTCAGAACAAAAGGGCATCTTGTATTTCGGCTACATAGATTTCTGAAATTTGCTTATACTTTCATTATTTTGTAACAAAATTTGGCCGGGCGGTGGTGGCACACGCCTTTAATCCCAGCACTTGGGAGGCAGAGGCAGGAGGATTTCTGAGTTCAAGGCCAGCCTGGTCTATAAAGTGAGTTCCAGGACAGCCAGGGCTACACGGAGAAACCCTGTCTCGAAAAAACCAAAAAAAAAAAAAAACAAAAAACAAAATTTGAAGTTGTTTTTTTCATAATACTATAGATCCATACATAAACTTAAAAAACAGTAAAAGTAGATTTAAGCTTATCATGATGGATAATAGACCTAGTATCTGTGAGGTGGATGCAGGAAAATTCCATAGCTCAAGGTCAACCACAGCTACATAGGAATTTTAGGCCAGTCTGAGATACATGAAACTCTGCTTCAAAAAACCAAAGAAGCTCTCTCTCTCTCTCTCTCTCTCTCTCTCTCTCTCTCTCTCTCTCTCTCTCTCTCTCTCTCTCTCTCTCTGTGTGTGTGTGTGTGTGTGTGTGTGTGTGTGTGTGTGTGTGTGTATTGTGGCTCAGTGGTGTCTAGCATTCACAAGGCCCTGGATTCATCCTAGTACTGGGGGAAAAAAAAAACAGACCAATCACATAAAACCCCCCAAAAGGTCTACCTCCCTTTTTCTACATTGACTTTAGTTTGGACACTGCTGTGGATGTATTCATGGTTTTGTTACAAATGTTCATACACCTAAAAAGTACAGTTCTTTTTTTCTCCCAGTTTTGCATGTCATCAGAGTCAGTGTTTTGTCTTTAGAATTTTTTCTGCTTACCCTTTTGTTTTAGAGAGTCATCTGGTTTACCATACACAGTTCTAGAGTGTTGTACTGCTGTGACTTATTTTTCCTGATGGACCTCTGGGTCTTTCTGTATTTTGCTTTTATAATGCTGCTTTTATGCTTCTTGTCTGTGTTGTTTTTAGAACAAGGTTTAATCTAGGAGTGGCCATTCCTGGACTGCACATTTTAGTGTCACTGTAAGCAACCAAATTGTTCTTCCGTGGGGCTTTGACATTTATTGGTGGTGGCAGTGGCAGAGTCCCCACAGATACAGCTAAAGCTCTGATATCAGCAGTTGTTTTGTTTTTTGTTTTTTTAAGATTTAATTTATTATGTATACAGTGTTCTGCCTGCATATATGCCTACATGCCAGAAGAGGGCATCGGATCCCATTACAGAAGGTTGTGAGCCACCATGTGGTTGCCAGGATTGAACTCAGGACCTGTGAAAGAGCAGTCTGTGTTCTTACTCTCCAGCCCAATATACACATTTTCTAATTGTATAATAGTTTTATTTTTTCATTTACTGTTTTTACATGGTATGCACAAATATTTATCTGAGTAAAAATAGAAAAATAACTGTTTTATGTAAAGCTACAAAAAAAACAAAGAAATATAATTATTATGATAGTATAAGTGTCTTTATTTAAAGAGTAAAAATGTATGCAAAAATTCTCCTCCCTTCTACAAAAGACTGAGAGTATTTTTTCTTGGGAGTAAGTGAAATATTGAAATAGCATCATTTTTTATAGCCTTTAGATCTGAAGACATTAAGTCAGTCACCGGTTTGTTTTGCAATTATAAATTTTAAAACATTTTTGTGCTATTTCAAGGATATACTAGTTCTTTATAAAAGGCAGTAGCATAATTTCTAGCCCAATATTTTTAAGTTGGGTTTTAACTCTTGACTCCCTAGAGAGAGAAGCATTTCCTCAGCGGCCTTTCAGAATTCCTTTTAGGTGCTGATTGCTCTTTCTGTATCTTTATTCATTATTTCTACTGGGTTGTGATTTGATAGGGAAGTTTTAGAACTTATGCACATTCCTATTAGATAATAACTTCTGTCATTGATTGTGTGTGCTATCTTTCTCCAGCCCCGGGCTTGTCTTTGCTATTTTCTTGTTTCACTTGTTTTTAACAGCGAAAATGTTGGGGTTTTTTTTGTTGTTGTTGTTTTGTTTTGTTTTTTTCCTTGAATAAGAAAGGGCTTTTCACAAGAGAAGCAGTGAGGCAGACAGGCAGGTAGGCCGGCCAGAGGGTGGGCAGGCGGTCTCGCACCTGCTGTGATTTCAAGTGTCTTTAACTGAAAATAGTCAATGTGCCAGAGCAGCATATTTGAGAGTGGTATATTCTTAATTCTTTCACCACACATGAGCTCTGTATAAAAACTGGTGCCTCTGGAAATTAATCAGATTTGAAAAGAAAGAAGGCAGCTGAGCTGGTGGCACTCATATAATCCCAGAATTTAGGAGGCAGAAGAAGGAAGTTCGAGGGCAGGTTTGGTTTCAAGTGAGTGCTAGGGTATCTTGGACTATATGAGACTTTTTGGAAAAGAAGAAACAAGCTTAAAATATTTTTAAATCAAGGGAAGGCCAATGAATGTAATCAATAAGCTATAGGAAAAATGTGCTTGAATGTGGAAAGGGAGAGACTCACCATAACCCACAACATAAAATACTAAATAATAAACTGCTTGGGAGCAGTTCATGAAAATCGTTTTGTCAAAACACCACCATTCTTTTCATCAAGAAAGCATCAACTCTAACTTTACCGTAGTGCAGTTTCGTTGTTTTAGAGAAATAATAAGTCCCTTATTAAGGGCTTAAACTGCACTTAGTTGAACTTGTGGACATTTAGAACATTATAATAAAAGCAATAAGGTCAACACTTGGAGTATCCTTGATTTTCTCTGAAAAAAAGTCATTTTCCATAATATCTCCCATTGGATACAACTGCTGGGACTCATCTTCCCAGAAGCCAAAGGGAAAGGCTACGGGGTGCTCTGGGAATGCATCTTGATAGATCTGCTCACAATCACCCCTAGGCTCCTTGCAGACTGGGTAGAATGGACGGTTTTGAAGTTTGGTTTCGTCTTAGGGAGCGGCTGAGCTCAGTGGCTTCTAGATTCTTTAAATGGGACTTCAGCCCTCCAAACTTTTCAAAGCCTGCTCCCTCGCCCCCTCCACCCTTCAGCTTCTAGAGAGCTTCCAGCCTTGTCTGCTGATCCAAACTAGTCTTCCAAAGTGTGTCTGCTATTCTAGCTGTTTAGGGACAGGGCTCAGGGATTTTAACCGGTATTGAGAGTCTGCGTGCACGAACGTTCCTGGCTAGGGTTTCCGGGGGTGTCTCACCGCTCTGTCCAGTTGGGTCTGTAACTGGTTTGGTCAGTGTCCTTGTGCCAGGCTCCTCCAAAGTCAGCGGCGGTTGCCAGGCGACCAAATGCTCGAAACGCCCGGCAGAGGAAGCCTCGTGACGTCCGGGAAGCTGGCAAGGCCCGCCCAGAGTCTGGCTCTTTGTGACAGGGGACACCAGAAGAGTTGGTGTTGTGCATTGGTGGTCCCGAAAAAGACCAGTTAGTATGGACAGAATAAGATTTACAGGCTATCATTTCCCTCTCCATCACCTTTGATTATTTTAGTGTCCGGTAACCACACCTGCCCTTGTATAGACCCAAAAGGAATTGCCTGTAGGTACAGTCAGTACTCTACCTTACTAGGATAAAACCCAAACGTGGGTTGATATTCAAGGGCATTTATCTGGACAGCCCTCACAGCGTGCCGCTTCCTGTCCTCAGGTCAGGATTCTCTGGCTCGGGTATGCTCTGTTCCATTCTCCAGCTTTTGGGGTAGTAATAACACATTTTCTTTTCTCTTTTGTTTTGTTTTTGTTTTGTTGTTGTTGTCTTTTGAGACAGGGTTTTTCTGTGTAGCCCTGTCTGTCCTGGAATTCGCTCTGCAGATCATCAGACTGACCTCGAACTCTCAGATCATTCCTCTACCTCTGCTGGGATGAAAGGCACCAGTCACTGCCATCTGGCCTCTTTTTTTTTTTTTTAATTTATTCACTTTGCATCCCACTCACCACTACCACCATCACCCACCCCGCACACTCTCAGTCACAAAAATATGGAATGCTTCACAAATTTGTGTGTCATCCTTGCGTAAGGGGCCCTGCAAATCTCTGCATTGTCCCAGTTTTAGTATATTTGCTGCTTCTCACATTTTATTCCCTCTTTATCTCAGCTTAAATGAGGGCAAACTTTCAGAAAGCCTTAAGGTTGTATTTTGTTAGTTTCTGTTTTCCTCATCAACTAGTATGAAGTTCTTTAGCATAACAAGGATCTGCCTTTGTAAAAGAAAATAAAGAAAGAAAGAAAAGAAACTGAGGACAGCATTCTTTCGTGTCACCATTGTCAGTGGGTAGGTAAATGCAGAGTATACCTAGTGCTGTGTATACCAGTACCCACTTGACAAATGTTTGTAAAATGAATAACATGAATGAAAGACAAGAAGAAGGACAACATTTAGCACAAGAAACCATCTCTCACAGTGGAAAGGACTCACAAGATATAGCGCACACTTTTAATCTTAGCACTATGGAGGCAGAGGCAGGTGGATCTTTGTGAGTCTATAAACAGCCAGGGCTGAGCCTGACCTTGAAAAACCATTTAAAAAACAAAACAAAACAAAACCCCAACTCACTGTTGAAACCAATTGTGCTGAGGGAAGGAGGAAAGAGAAACACTAAGAGAAGCCAGCTGTAGACTCATCAGCAACAACGACAAAAAATTACTGATTCAGTAGTAGTCCAGGCCTGGAAATGGAATTCAGTCACACTGGAGAATGGCTCGTGTACAAGGGTTGCCTCCCAGGAGGAAAAGCTGTAGGACAGGAAGTGAGAGAAGAATTAAATCAGACGCCTGTCTTATGAGTTTTATGGATCATTCTGTTGGAGACAACAGCTTTAACAAGGCGTTGAGAGCTGACTTCTTTCTCTGTATAGCACTTAGTCTGTGGCTAACACTGTTAGAGGCCTTGCTTCTAACATGAGGTTGAAAATCACTTTGTGATTATTTGTGTTTAAGATGGTTGAGTTACTAATAAATATGAGTGTGTGTGGGGGGTGTTTATGTATGTTCATGTTTGTGCGGGTATGGATGTGTGTGTATTTGTGTGTGTGTGTGAGTGTGTGAGTGTGTGTGTGTGTGTGTGTGCCTGAAGAAGTCAGAAGAGGGCATCTAATTTCCTTGAGCTGCAGTTACAGGCAGCTCCTAACAGCCCCATGTAAGGATTGGAACTCAGGTCCCCTAGAAGAGCGGGAGGTGCTCTTAATTGCTTAGCCAGCTCTGCAGTCCTCCACATCTTAATTTCTCAGACAAATTCTCCTGCTGAATTTGGAGCTCATCCCCTGGGCCAGGCTGGCTCTTCAATAAGTAGGGATCTGCTTGTCTATGGAGTAGAGATGTACACTGCAACACCCTGCTTTATACACGGGTGTTGAAGATCTAAGCCCAAGACCTTGTGTTTGCCCACAGACACTTCACCAGGCCATCTCTCCAAACCCACTAATTAATTTTAAAATGAATTAGTTAGCTTGAGACAATATATTCTCTTATAAAGATGTGACATATAACCCCTGCCTAGTGGCACACTGTGAAACAATCACACTTTTTTCCACTGAGGCAGAAATTTGGCAGGCTACAAGAAATTCTTGTCTTTAGTATTATTACATGTGTAAGTCAAACACAAAATACTCTGAGGTTGAGACTGGGCAGATGTTGGGGAAATTTGTATTTGCGCAAAGAAATGAATCTTGAGAATAACTTTTGAAGCACAGTGCTAAAATCATACCTTAAAAAGCCTCCACTTGAGTTTCCAAGTAACTCTAGACAGAAACAGACTTTAGGGTCCATATGCTGTTCTATCTTTGTCAGTCAACATTTGCTGAGCTCATACCACACAGAACTATTGAAAGGCACTAAGTAAACATTGATGATTAAGTTCCTTTCACTGAGAAACCAAGAAATTAAAAGGCCCAGAGAGGTCCATCATTATCACATAACTCCACATAGAAAAATGCACATTCGTTAGGATTTCTACTTCCTTTTGTTTTCATTTATAATACTGATCAATCTTAGTGGTCTGGTAGGTGGGCATCTAACAACAGCCTCTGTATCTATGGTATCCATGGTATCCATCCCTGTCCTTGAGTGATCGTCTCACTGGAGTGTGGACTGGACTTAGTGAGTTGATCTAACCAAGAGCATAAAGGAAAACTTGTGCATGTCATTCCCATGATTATGTTACAGAGGACTGTGGCTTCTGTTTTGGTAGCTAATTCCTCATAGCATTTGTGAGTTGCACTCTTTGATAAACCAAGCTATAATTTAGGAAAACTCATTGGCAAGAAAGGACCTGAGGAAAGATTCAAGCCTATAGTTAGTGAAAACTTCGGACATTTGGTTCAATAAGAAAAAGCCCAAATCCCCTGTTTGAGCTGTAAAGTTAATCCTTTCCCATTTGAACCTCACCTCTGGTAAACACTTGATTATAGTCTTGTGAGAGAGCCCAAAGCCAAGGGCCAAGATTTGTAGTTCATGAAATTATTACAATGAAAAAAATGTGTTGATTTAATCCTCTAGGTTTTGGGGTGATTTGGAGATAATAGGAAATGTTTTTAGGGAGAGAAAGTGTTGGGTTTTGATTATCCTTTTACAGGACATTGTGAATGCATGTTTGTTTGTTTGTTTGTTTTTCGAGACAGGGTTTCTCTGTGTAGCCCTGACTGTCCTGGAACCCGCTCTGTAGACCAGGCTGACCTCGAACTCAGAAATCCGCCTGCCTCTGCCTCCCAAGTGCTAGGATTAAAGGCGTGCGCCACCACCGCCCGGCAGTGAATGCATGTTTAGAGAAGAGAAATACAACTGACTACAGGAGGTGGTAGCTTACTCAGAAAAAAGATTTCCCAATGAACTATTTATAAATGCTGGAAGCTACAGTCCTTCTGGTTATGGAAGATACTGTTTTTATTTTTGATCTCTGTAACCCAGAGATGATCATGTATTTAAGAGTCTCTGCAGCCGGGCGGTGGTGGCGCACGCCTTTAATCCCAGCACTTGGGAGGCAGAGGCAGGCGGATTTCTGAGTTCGAGGCCAGCCTGGTCTACAGAGCGAGTTCCAGGACAGCCAGGGCTACACAGAGAAACCCTGTCTCGAAAAAAAAAAAAAAAAGAGTCTCTGCAGAAGCCAGGCATCTTCTATTGGCATCATGTACAAGACATGGGCCCCAGTAACAACTGACTTATAAGAACTTGGACTTTGTAACTGATTTACAACTGATGTCATAATGCAATCTATAAACAACAAATATATATGTCAATATATAAAATAACCCACAGTATTTTGACTGTGTTTCAGACCTATGCATCCAATTGGCTTCTAAACTGTCAACCCACCTGGGTATGCATGTCATAGAAGCATTGACAATCCAGCTTCTCAAAAATGGATTAAAGGTGTGAGCCATCCCTGCCTGGTCATGTTCTGCTGTTTTAAAGTTGTGTTACTTTGAATTCATAAAGATTTTTCTGAAGGCCTTTTATGTCTAATATACTAGATTCTTTTCTATGCTATTTCCCTTTCCTCCTGAGTCAAGCAGTATTAAAAACATGTATTTAATAGCACCAGTGTCAACAAAGATACATTCGTGGATTTTATAGGAAAGACTTAACGAAAGAAAAAGAACTTCTAATGGAAGAAAAGGTTTAGGTTTTTACAATGAGAATAACATTAGGTCAAGTTTCCAGAACAGACTTTTGCTTGTGTTTTGTTTTATTTTATTTTATTTTGCTTGTATCTTAAGAATGGAAACCAGAAAGTCTTTTGCACCAGAGATGGAGAATGACTGTCTTCTAGTAGAGAAGCAAAGCATTGCTTGAATTTCTCAAGCCAACAAATTCAGCAAACATTTAATTCGTTGTTGATGGATGGAAGCTAAGCTGGAAACTTAGCACTGTGATGTGCTTTATCCTCACCTATTTCAAAAAGAATTTGTCAAAGTGAAAACATATCTGTGCACTGCTATTTTACTTCTGCCTTTCTGTCTTCTTTTGGTCTGTTTTCTTAAAAAGAGTTACATTCTGTCAAGCTTGATTTTGAAAATCATTGCTGTTTTTTATTAGTGTGAAACCTTTTGCATATTTAATAGTAATATTATTGAAAAATAATTTCATTCCTATAAAGTTTTGGGAGAACACATCATTTTATAGTGTGACAAAACTCATATTTCCACAAAAGGGATGAATATACATAACTTCATCTTGAAAACACTTTACACTTTTGATGTTTCTTTAAAGCAAATTGAAAATATCTAGTGAAATTGTTTTCTCACTGGACAAATATTTATCAAGTGCCTGCTATGTGAGTACTTACTATTCAGAGGATGCAAGAGGGAGGAGTTACGTGGACTCCTGCCCTCCATGGAGACAACTGCCTCTATTAAAAGAGGCAGTGAACTAGTAAACAAACCGTGACCAGGACAGTTTCAACAAAGGCAAATCCTGGGCATGTGTGGGAACCAGTAGGGTGCAATGAGCATGTGACTAGAGAGTAGTAGTGGGGAGGAGAGAGGCCAGAAAGAGGGAAAGGGAAGATGGCGAGGTAAGGTGGCAAGTAAGAACACAGTATAATGCTGTGTATGTATGAAAGCATCATTTCAAAACATTTCTTTGAATACAAACTAAACTTGGGGGCAGGCAGCATGGAGGGCGGGGAGAAGTCACTGAAGACAGGACTCTGAAACGTTCATTTATTTGTTATTGGGTGAAAACCGAAGGCCTTGGGCGCATTAGGCAAGTGTTCTATCACTGAGGATTATATTCTGAATCCTTTACATTTTTAAAGAAAATCTTGAGTCATGCCTTGATAATTTGAGGCTAGCCTTCTGAGTAGCTGGTCTTTGAACTGTGATCCAGGCCCAGACAGAAAGACAGTTTTACAGTAGTGCTTACCTTATAAAGGAGAATACAAGCTTCTCCTCTGTTAGGAGAAAACACAAAATTGTATTTAGAGCATGGAGGGGGTTGTGTTATTGTAACAGTTATTGTAAGTTGAAATTCAGAGTACTGACAGTCATTTTTTTACAGTGTACTATTTATGCAATGAATAGTACTGATGATGTCCTTAGCAATCTGATGATGCCCCTGAGAATTAAAAAAAAATCATTTTAATTTTTATTCTAAATTCTTATATTCAATATAGTCTTTCTCTTTAGTGAAATAGGCTAGGCACATACTAGTTTTAAATTTTGAGACAAATTAAAGTGTTGAGGTTCACAGTGTTAATGAATTTTCATATCAATAATTCTTAGTTTCTTACTTTTAAGTTCTGTGGTGTCTCATTTTCTTCTTTTAATTACTTTTTATTGATTATTTAGGAATTTTGCATCATGTTCCAAATCACACTCACCTTCCAGTCTTCCCATGTCTGCCTCTCTTCCCCTGTGACACTTCCTCCCCACCACCCAAAACCCCCCAAACCCAAGTCCATTTCCTGTGGTCCATACATTCATTGGAGCATGGTCAAATTCCTAGTGGTCAGCCTCCAAGGAAGGATGAGTCTTTTTCTACCTCCACCCACACTAGAAGCCATCAGCTGAGGACAGCGATGCAGTCAGTGGTCATTGTCCTATGCCCATATCACTGCTTAGTGCTGTGGGCTGGTGTGTGGTGGGATCAGCTCTCCCTTGCCCACAGACATGAACATGGCTTCAGGCAGCAGTCCTGACTATGTACATCAAAATGGGCATTGGTGGTAACATGGGCTTCAGACATCAACATGGCCCTTGGCTGTATCAGGACCACTGAAACACTTATGGTCCTCAGTGACTGTGAGACCATGCCTCAAAATGACCTCAGGTGGGTTACACCTGCCTCTCTCATCAGCATGGCTCTCAGGAATAAAGCCTAATGACATCACTGAGGCATCAGGCAGCAGAACAGACTACGCATGTTCACATGGATCTCAGGCTTTGTCTCAACCTAGGGCAGCAGCATGTACCATAGACACCAACATGCCTCCAGTGGATCTCGTCTTGGATCTTCATCTGGGATCTCCATTGTTGCCTAGAGCCAGGGGATTCCTGAGGCAGGTGGGTCGGTTCGGGGGCTGAGTCAGTATCTGCATAAGCTGCTGTACATCATCCCACGTACTCTACTGGACAATGACAGCAAGTAGACCTCAGTTCTCTCTCACATCACCACCATCATGTCTCCAGTTCCACCTCTATCCCTGGAGCACACACTGCTTTCTTTCCTCCTCTTCATCACATATTTGTAGTGGCACATAGAGTGGTGCTTGGTGTTTTCTGGGCACCTGGGACTGCTGTCTAATTTTTTTTTCATGTAACTCAGGCTGACTACAAACTCCCCATGTAGTTAAGGATGACCTTGATCTGATCCTCCCATTGGGAGGATTACAGGTATGTATGCCATAGCAAGATTATATGTTGGATGCAACCTGTAGCTTTTTTGTACCCTACCAACTGGGCCATACCTCTTTCCCTTTTTGTTATTGCTACATGTTTCTCCCCCTTTGGGGATGTGTATGCCTCATACATTATGTAGTCAAGTTTTAAACTCCAAATCCTCTTGCCTCCAGCTCCTAAGTAGTGTTCACTGTAGTTCCAACATCATTTGCATACCAAGTGAACTTCCCTGATGCTATAGAACATTCGAGATGGTTGTAGTTACATTAGATTGTGTGTACTCATATATAAACTCATAGAGTAATTAGTTTTCTAGTCAATTTTATGTTGCTGCAAGTCCAGAAACCCAGTTATTTTAATCATGCTAAAAAGTCATACAAGAAATGATAGATGAATTTCATAAAGGGTGAAGTAAAAAAAATAAAAATAACATATATCTGTTTAATGGACACATTTAGCATCTTACTACAAATAACAAATTGAACTGAACATGAGGAGGTGTTATGAAGCATCAAGTCACAGGGTAAAAGTAGCCAGACATTAAATATTTACTTTGAGATGATTTTTATGTCTATTACTTAATAAATAGATGTATTATCAATGGTAAACATTTTTAGAGTTTCAGATAGATATTTGTAATACTCTAAAATCCAATATAAAAGTCAAATACTAGACAATATGCTTCTTTACGCATATGCTTTTTAGATTTTGAAGGCACAACTGTAGTTCATCAAAATGTGCCCCAAGGCACAATACCATTTTACTCAGTCATTAGAAAGTAGAGCATAATTGCCAAGTGGAATCCAAAGAAAATAGGAGTGCTGACATCAGGGACTCTCCAATTTGTTAGACAATTGTTCCACAGTTTTTGGCACCAGAATAATCCACATGTTGAAAAAGCAATTAATCACTAGTGTTAGTTATCAGGCTGTGACTTTAGCTGTTTCCTCTCAAATCTGGCCTAAATAACAGGGTACCTGATTCATTCAACCATCCATCCGTCCATCTGCCCATCCATCCATCATTCAACCATCTGTCCGTCTATCCATCCATCCATCATTCAACTAACTGTCTGTCTGTCTGTCTGTCTATCTAATTTATCTATTTATTTGTTGAAACAGAGTATCACTCTGTAGCTTTGGCTGTCCTGGAATTTGCTCTGGTAGACCAGGCTAACCTTGAACTCACAGAGATCCATGAAAGTGCTGGTATCTAAGGCTTATGCTACCACTGTCCAGCTCTATATTTTTTTAATAATCTGATTTCTGAGATCAAAAATTTATATTCCAGTTGTGTAAAAGTTGGCTTGAATATCATATTTGTTTTCTAAACTAAGACTCTCAAGTTTCTGTTTACAAAAATGAATGCCATATTTGCTGTTAGTTTTTGGATAAAGATGCAGTAACCTTTAGGGACTTCTAAATTTCCTCAGAAGGTACCTGGGTCCTTAAACTTGCACTGTGGTCCAGAAGAAGGTACATGTATTTGCTGTTGGAACTTACACTGAAAATAGGCCAAAATGAAAGAATACCTAACTGGATTTCTAATTTCCTAACTATTGAATGATTATCTGATGTTTACATCCCAAGGATAAGGATAAGAGCCATCATTCTCTGTAGTAAATTTTCCTGTTTTTAAAATCAATAAACAACCGTATTTCTCACCAATACATGACTTAGTTTATAATGAAAACATTCCATAAATACAGAAGAGATCTTGAAAACTCAACAGTCTGTGTTCAGTTGAGTTTATTCAGCTATACATGGATACAGTACAGACTTAGGAATATAAACCAACCCTTCTCTGAATGCCTAACTCCTGTGCCTGTACCTCGTCACTGCAGAAATATTCTGGAAATGTCCAAACTCAATAACTTGCAATCCTCCAACTTCTAAACAGTTTCTCTGACTCATGTACAATTACTTATATACTGTGTTTATTTTCAAGTGGCTCTTCCACTGGGCAGTTTATTTTTCTATTGTGCCACGCAGTGATTTTCTCGAAGTCCTGAGCATCAGGTAGTCACACTAATCTTTGTCAACTGTATTCAGACTGGATCTCTCAGAAGCAGTGAGGGATGCCTGGGCCCAGAGCTCCTTTTTAAAAATTAGAAACAATGGAGCATACACAGTTTCTCTCTTACTTACTGACTCATATGTTCCTGTGGCTACTGTTCATTTCACCAGCTTGCATGGTGTTCTATTGTTAACAAAGAAACACCAGTATCCAAGTACAGTGTCACATGAAAATAGTTTTAAGTGCCTAAACTCTTAGCTACACATGCACGCACACAAGACACTTGTGTGTGTGCTTGTTTGTTCTTGGTTTAGAGGTTGGATATTGAACCTTTCAAACAATCTGGGAACTTGAAACAGCCCCAACTCTGAGATCTTGCTGAGTCCTATTGGCTCCAGCCCCTCCTCCCTATCCGCCGAACTCTCTCCCCTGCTCCTCTTCTCATCTGACTCGGTCTATTACTTGGACATCAGGATTAAATTTTTGTGAAGACTGACATTTCCTGTATATCATCACTAAAGAGTTAGAGAAATTATCTCTGAAAACTGTGTCACTGTACAAGACCCAGACTCCTCTTAGGAAAAAGGCTCTTTCAGCCCCTCAGTAGTCTATGGCTGGAAGACCAGACTTTGCAGGAAACAGCAAAAACTCCCATCTCATGGCTTAGTTCATGAACAATGCCTGCAAATTGAGTCTGGGTTTCTAAAAGCCGTTATAAATAGAAACTCTTATGTAAGAAATGTGATCATGCCGGGCGGTGGTGGCGCACGCCTTTAATCCCAGCACTTGGGAGGCAGAGGCAGGTGGATTTCTGAGTTCGAGGTCAGCCTGGTCTACAGAGTGAGTTCCAGGATAGCCAGGGCTACGCAGAGAAACCCTGTCTTGAAAAACCAAAAAAAAAAAAAAAAAAAAAAGAAATGTGATCATGAAAACACATTAAAACCTATAGATATGAAAAAAACAAAACAAAACAAAAAACCCTGGGCTGGAGAGATGGCTCAGTGGTTAAGAGCACTGACTGCTCTTCCAGAGGTCCTAAGTTCAATTCCCAGCAACCACATGGTGGCTCACCACCATCTGTAATGGGATCTGATGCCCTCTTCTAGTGTGAGTCTGAAGACAGCTACAGTGTACTTATATAAATAAAAATAAATAAATCTTTAAAGAAAAAAAAAGAAAGAAAGAAAAACCCTTACATATATGGACATGATGGTACATGTTGGTAATGCAAATATTTCCATGGCTAGGTAGGTATGAGGTTTTTTTTTTTTTTGGTTTTTCGAGACAGGGTTTCTCTGTATAGCCCTGGCTGTCCTGGAACTCACTTTGTAGACCAGGCTGGCCTCGAACTCAGAAATCCGCCTGCCTCTGCCTCCCAAGTGCTGGGATTAAAGGCGTGCGCCACCACTGCCCGGTGGTATGAGTTTTAAAATAGCCTGGGCTTCAAAGTACAAACCTATCTCAAAAAACAAAGACAAATACCAACCAAAGAAAACGCAGTTCACCCCCACCAAAGCCTAATCAAACCAAACCAAAATAACAAACACCAAAACCAATCAAACCAAACCAAACCAAACCAAAAATAGAAAACAACCACCACCAATAACCAAAAAATCCCACTAACAACAAAGTCCAGAAAGCCTTAGAGATAGGCTTCAAAACATGGCTGATGGAAGCAATCAGAGTCAAGTCAGCAACTTATATTGACTCTGATGAATGACTCCTCCACACCCAGTGGTAACATAAATAGGTTGCAAGTTTTGGGGAAACTAATTTGAGGTTTAGGTCAACATGTGGAGGACAGAGCTGAGAATCCTGCCAGGAAGTCTAATGTAACCCTATCTAAGCCAATAGTATTCTGCACGCTGGAGTTTGGTGAACCAAACACATTCTTTTTATTTAAACAAGTTATTTCTGTTTTCTTTTTGTTACAAGGCAAGGTCTAGTTATTGCTACACTGAAGCCTCTTGTTTTTTATTAGATATTTTCTTTATTTACATTTCAAATGCTGTCTCCTTTCCTCCTTTCCCCTCCGAAAACCCCCATCCCATCCCCCTTACCCCTGCTCACTAACCCACCCACTCCCACATCCCTGTCTTGGTTATTTCCCTACACTGGGGCAACAAGCCTTCACAGGACCAAGTGTCTCTCCTCTCACTGATGTCCAACAAGACCATCCTCTGCCACATATGCGGCTGGAGTCATGTGTACTCTTTGGTTGGTGGTTTAGTCCCTGGTAGTTCTGGGGGTACTGGTTGGTTCATATTGTTGTTCCTCCTATGGGACTGCAAACCCCTTCAGCTCCTTGGGTCCTTTCTCTAGTTCCTCCCTTGGAGACCCTGTGCTCAGTCCAATGATTGACTGAGAGCATCCACCTGTGTATTTGTCAGTCACTGGCAGAGCCTCTCAGGAGACAGCTATATTAGGCTCCTGTCAGCAAACACTTGTTGGCATCCACAGTAGTGTCTGGGTTTGGTAACTGTTTATGGGATGGATCCCCAGGTGGGGCAGTCTCTTGAAGGCCTTTCCTTCAGTCTCCGCTCCACACTTTGTCTCTGTATCTCTTCCCATGGGTATTTTGCTCCCCCTTCTAAGAAGGACCGAAGTATCCACACTTTGTTCTTCCTTTTTCTTGAGCTTCATGTGGTCTGTGAATTGTATCTTGGGTAGTCTGAGCTTCTGGGCTAATATTCACTTATCAGTGTGTTCTTTTGTGTTTGGGTTGCCTTACTCAGGATGATATTTTCTGATTCCATCCATTTACCTAAGAATTTCATGAATTCATTGTTTTTAATAGCTGAATATTACTCCATTGTGTAAATGTATCACATTTTCTGTATCCATTCCTTTGTTGAGGGACATCTGGGCTCTTTCCAGCTTCTGGCTATTGTAAATAGACTGCTATGAACATAGTGGAGCATGTTTCCTTACTACATGTTGGAGTATCTTCTGGGTATATGCCCAGGGGTGGTATAGTTGGGTTCTCAGGTATGTCCAATTTTCTGAAGATTCGTCAAACTGGTTTCCAGAGTAGTTGTACCAGCTTGCAGTCCCACCAGCAATGGAGGAGTGTTCCTCTTTCTCCACATCCTCACCAGCATCTGCTGTCACCTGAGTTTTTGATCTTAGCCATTCTGACTGGTGTGAGGTGGAATCTCAGGGTTCTTTTGATTTACATTTCCCTGATGACTAAGGATGTTGAACATTTCTTTAGGTGCTTCTCAGCCATTCGATATTCCTCAGTTGAGAATTCTTTGTTTAGCTCTGTACCCCATTTTTAATAGGGTTATTTGGTTCTCTGGAGTCCAACTTCTTGAGTTATTTGTATATATTGGATATTAGTCCTCTATCAGATGTTTTCCCAATCTGTTGGTTGCTGTTTTGTCCTATTGACAGTGTTCTTTGCCTTACAGAAGCTTTGCAATTTTATGAGGTCCCATTTGTCAATACTTGATCTTAGAGCATAAGCTATTGGTGTTCTGTTCAGGAAATTTTCCCCTGTGCCCATGTGTTCGAGGCTCTTCCCCACTTTCTTTTCTATTAGTTTCAGTGTATCTGGTTTTATGTGGAGGTCCTTGATACACTTGGACTTGACCTTTGTACAAGGAGATAAGAATGGATCGATTTAGCTGGGCGGTGGTGGCGCACGCCTTTAATCCCAGCACTTGGGAGGCAGAGGCAGGTGGATTTCTGAGTTCGAGGCCAGCCTGGTCTACAGAGCGAGTTCCAGGACAGCCAGGGCTATACAGAGAAACCCTGTCTCGAAAAACCAAAAAAAAAAAAAAAAGAATGGATCGATTTGCATTCTTCTACACGCTAACCACCTGTTGAATCAGCGCCATTTGTTGAAAATTCTGTCTTTTTCCACTGGATGGTTTTAGCTCCTTTGTCAAAGATCATGTGTCCATAGGTGTATGGGTTCATTTCTGGGTCTTCAGTTCTATTTCATTGATCTACCTACCTGTCACTGTACCAATACCATGCAGTTTTTTTTTGTTTTTTTTTATCATCACAATAGCTCTGTAGTACAGCTTGAGGTCAGGGAGGGTGATTCTGCCAGAAGTTCTTTTATTGTTGAGAATAGTTTCGCTATCTTGAATTTTTTGTTAATCCAGATGAATCTGCAAATCGCTCTTTCTGACTTAATGAAGAATTGAGTTGGAATTTTGATGAGGATTGCATTGAATCTGTAGATCGCTTTCAGCAAGATGGCCATTTTTACTATATTAATCCTGCCAATCTATGAGCATGGGAGATCTTTCCATCTTCTGAGATCTTCAATTCCTTTCTTCAGACACTTGAAGTCCTTGTCATACAGATCTTTCACTTGCTTAGTTAGAGTCACACCAAGGTATTTTATATTATTTGTGACTATTGTGAAGGGTGTTGTTTCCCAATTTCTTTCTCAGCCTGTTTATCCTTTGAGTAGAGGAAAACCACTGATTTGTTTGAGTTAATTTTATATCCAGCCATATTGCTGAAATTGTTTATCAGCTTTTGGAGTTCTCTGGTGGAATTTTTGGGTATACTATCATACCATCTGCAAATAGTGATATTTTGACTTCTTCCCTTCCAATTTGTATCCCTTTGACCTCCTTTTGTTGTCTAATTGCTCTGGCTAGGACTTCGAGTGCTATATTGAATAGGTATGGAGAGAGTGGGCAGCCTTGTATAGACCCTGATTTTAGTGGATTGTTTTGAGTTTCTCTCTGTTTAGTTTGATGTTGGCTACTGCTTTGCTGTATATTGCTTTTACTATGTTTAGTTATGGGCCTTGAATTCCTGATCTCTGCAAGACTTTTATCATGAAGGGGTCTTGGATTTTGTCAAATGCTTTCTCAACAGCTAATGAAATGATCATGTAGTTTTTTTCTTTAAGTTTGTTTATATCGTGGATTACATTGATGGATTTCCATATATTGAACCATTCCTGCATCCCTGGGATGAAGCCTACTTGATCATGATGGATGATATTTTTGATGTGTTCTTGGATTCAGTTTGCAAGAATTTTGTTGAGTATTTTTGTATCAATATTCATAAAGGAAATTGGTCTAAAGTTCTCCTTCTTTTTTGGGTCTTTATGTACCTTAGGTATCAGAGTAAATGTGACTTCATTGAACGAATTGGGTAGTGTTTCTTCTGTTTCTATTTTGTGGGATAGTTTGAAGAATATTGGTATTAGGTTTTCTTTGAATGTCTGACAGAACTCTGCATTAAACCCATCTGGTCCTGGGATTTTTTGGTTGGGAGACTATTAATGACTGCTTCTATTTCTTTAGGGGTTATGGAAATGTTTAGATTGTTTATCTGATCCTGATTTAACTTTGGTACCTGGTATCTGTCTAGAAAATTACCCATTTTATTCAGATATTCCAGTTTTGTTGAGTATAGGCTTTTGTAGTAGGATCTGATGATTTTTTGGGTTTCTACCGTTTCTGTTGTTATGTCTCTCTTTTCATTTCTGATTTTGTCAATTTGGATATTGTCTCTGTGCCCCCTGGTCAGTCTGGCTAACGGTTTATCCATCTTGTTGATTTTCTCAAAGAACCAGCTCCTGGTTTGGTTGATTCTTTGTATAGTTCTTTTTGTTTCTACTTGGTTGATTTCAGCCCTGAGTTTGATACTTTCCTGTTTTCTACTCCTCTTGGGTGTATTTGCTTCTTTTTGTTCTAGAGCTTTCAGATGTGCTGTCAAGCTACTGGTGTATGCTCTCTCCAGTTTCTTTTTGGAAGCACTCAGAGCTTTCCTCTTAGCACTGCTTTCATTGTGTCCCATACGTTTGGGTATGCTGTGACTTCATTTTCATTAAATTCTAAAAAGTCTTTAATTTCTTTATTTCTTCCTTGGCCAATTTATCATTGAATAGAGTGTTGTTTAGCTTCCACGTGTATGTGGGCTATTGTTTTTGTTGCTATTGAAGACCAGCCTTATTCCATAGTGATCTGATAGGATGCGTGGATTATTTCAATCTTCTTATATCTGTTGAGGCCTGTTTCATGACTGAGTATATGGTCAGTTTTGGAGAAGGTACCATGAGGTGCTGAGAAGAAGGTATATTTTTTTGTTTTAGGATGAAATGTTCTGTAGATATCTGTTAAATCCATTTGGTTCATAATTTCTGTTAGTTTCACTGTCTCTGTTTAGTTTCTGTTTCCATGATCTGTCCATTGGTGAGAGTAGGGTGTTGAAGTCTCCCACTGTTATTATGTGAGGTGCAATCTGTGCCTTGAGATTTAGTAGAGTTTTTTTTTCTTTTCTTTTTTTTTTAAATAGTTATTTTTTATTATATATAAGTACACTGTAGCTGTCTTCAGATACTCAAGAAGAGGACATCAGATCTAGTTATGGATGGCTGTGAGCCACCATGTGGTTGCTGGGATTTGAACTCAGTACCTTCAGAAGAGCAATCAGTGCTCTTAACCACTGAGCCATCTCACCAGCCCAGTAGAGTTTCTTTTATGAATGTGGGTGCTCTTGCATTTAGAGCAAAAATGTTCAGCATTGAGATTTTATCTTGGTAGATTTTTCCTTTGATGAGTATGAAGTGTCCTTCCTTATCTTTTAGATACCTTTTGGTTGAAAGTCGATATTATTTGATATTAGAGTGACTACTCCAGATTGTTTCTTGGGACCATTTGCTTGGAAAATTGTTTTACAGCCCTTTGCTTTGTCTTTGACACTGGGGTGCATTTCTTGTATGCAGTAAAAATGTTGCATCCTGTTTTAGTATCCAGTCTGGTAGTCTATGTCTTTTTATTGGGGCATTGAGTCCGTTGACATTAAGAGATATTAAGGAAAAGTGATTGTTGCTTCCTGTTATTTTTGTTGTTAGAGGTGGAATTATGTTTATATGACTATCTTCTTTTTGGTTTGTTAAAAGAAGATTGTTTTCTAGCTTTTTCTATGGTATAGTTCCCCTCCTTTTGTTGGTGTTTTCCATTCATTATTCTTTGAAGGCCTGGATTTGTGAAAAGAATTTGTATAAATTTGTTTTTGTCATGGATGTTCCTCCATCTATTTTAGTTGAGTATACAATAGTAGCCTGGGTTGGCATTTGTTTTCCCTTAGGGTATGTGTGATATCTTCTCAGGATCTTCTGGCTTTTATAGTCTGTCGAGAAGTCTGGTGTAATTCTGATAGGTCTGCCTTTATATGTTACTTGACCCTTTTCCCTTATGTTTTTAATATTCTTTCTTTGTTTTGTGCATTTTGGTGTTTTGATTATCATGTGAAAGGAAGAATTTCCTTTCTGGTCCAATCTATTTGGAGTTCTGAATGCTTCTTGTATGTTCATGGGTTTCTCTTTCTTTAAGTTAGGGAAGCTTTCTTCTATAATTTTGTTGAAGATATTTACTGATCCTTTAAGTTGGGAATCTTCGCTCTCTTCTATACCTATTATCCTTAGGTTTGGTCTTCTCATTCTGTCCTGGATTTCATGAATGTTTTGGGTTAGGAGCTTTTTTCATTTTGCATTTTCTTTCACTGTTGTGTCAATGTTTTCTATGGTATCTTCTGTACCTGAGATTCTGTCATCTATCTCTTGAATTTTGTTGGTGATGCTTGCATCTATGACTCCTGATCTCTTTCCTAGGTTTTCTATATCCAGAGTTGTCTCCCTTTATGATTTCTTTATTGTTTCTATTTCCATTTTTAGATCCTGGATGGTTTTGTTCAATTCCTTCACCTGTTTGGTTGTGTTTCCCTGTAATTCTTTTTTTTTTGGTTTTTCGAGACAGGGTTTCTCTGTGTAGCCCTGGCTGTCCTGGAACTCACTCTGTAGACCAGGTTAGCCTCGAACTCAGAAATCCGCCTGCCTCTGCCTCCCAAGCGCTAGGATTAAAGGCGTGCGCCACCACCACCCGGCTCCCTGTAATTCTTTAAGGGATTTTTGTGTTTCCTCTTTAAGGGCTTCTAGCTATTTACCTGTGTTCTGTATTTTCTTTAAGGGAGTTATTTGTGTCCTTTTTTTTTTTTTCGAGACAGGGTTTCTCTGTGTAGCCCTGGCCTGTCCTGGAACTCACTCTGTAGGCCAGGCTGACCTCGAACTCAGAAATCTGCCTGCCTCTGTCTCCCAAGTGCTGGAATTAAAGGTGTGTGCCACCACTTCCTGGCAACTATTTATGTCCTTCTTAAAAGTCCTCTATCAGCATCATGAGATGTAATTTTAAATCCAAATCTTGCTTTTCCAATGTGTTGGGGTATCCAGGACTTGCTGTGGTGGTTGTACTGAGTTCTGATGATGCCAAGTAGCCTTGGTGTCTGTTGGTAAGGTCTTTCACTGGCCATTAGCCATCTGATTATCTCTGGTGTTAGTTGGTCTTGCTGTCTCTGGCTGGAGCTTGTCCCTCCTGTGGGCCTGTAAGCCTGTGTCAGCACTCCTGGGAGACCAGCTCTCTTCTGGCAGAACCTGTGTACAGAGGGTTGTGGAACAGCCCCAGCTCCCTGGTGCAGATGGTGACTGGAAGCATCCTGTCCTAGCTGTCCCACTGTTCCTGTTCCCTGTGTGCTCCTGCCCAGTCCTGCTCTGGACATTAGAGAGAAAGTAGAGATCTCACCTTCTGGGAGTGAGAGCTCTCCTGGGAGACCAGCTTTCTCCTGGTGGGACCCGTGCACAGAGAACTGTAAACAGCCCCAGCTCCAGGGTGTAGATTGAAACCTCTTTTCAAAAAAAATCCAGTAAGGTTATTTTTGGAAAGTTTCCTTTTCTTGGTACTGTTTATAGACATTTTTAATGTTATAGCTATCCTCATTGAGTAGGTTACCAGTGTAAAGCTAAGTGTCAAAATTATATTTAAGTCTTTGCATGTAAATTGTTTTTAAAGTATCTTATTTTTAGTATATATCTGTTGTACACTGAAAGATTTCATTGAATATAACACACGTTGACCATGATTACTACTTCCCTTCTTTTAGGTCCTTCTCCTTTCTAAACTTTAACTTTCATGCCATAACTGATATCTATATAGTTAGATATTCGTAGATGTAACTAGATGTACATGAGAAACCTTGTCGTAGTTATCTTTGAGTCATGGTAATGTCAACTCCTTGCTCTTTTGAATTAAAATGTTAAGGAAAAATTTGTTATACTTATTTGTGTGTGTCTACTGTCAAGGTGTGTGTGTATGGTGTGTTTGTATATGCGTGTGTGCATAGGTAAGTAGACACCACTCAGGAATGGGTTCTCTACATCCATCATGTGTGGTCCTGTGGCTTGAACTCAGGTCAGAAAACTTGACAGCAAACTCTGTTATAGATGAGTCATCTCACTGACTATTGTGTCGAAATCCTAAGTGTTCAATCATGTCTGAGAAACCTTAAGCAGCTCGTCAGTGTTCTCAGCAGGATCACTCAACATAGTACCCATGGGGCTGAAGTTCTTACTAAATACAAATTTTTGATGTATAATATTGAAGTTAGGTGCTGGTTCTTCCTCCCAGCCTCATACTCCCAGAACTAAGACTTGGACTCAAAATATATTTACAAATCCCTTGGCCATATGGCTAGGCTCTGCTCTGACTAGATATAACTTAAAATATCCCATTTATTCTAGCCTACATTCTGCCACATGACTCAGGTACTACCTGTGCTCAGGTACCATGCTTACATCTGGTCACATCTTTCAGGCAAATCTCCTCGTACCTGGCTGTATCCCAGAATCCTTTCTGCTGCCTGGATGTCCCACCTCTATTTTCTGCCTAAGCCATAGGCCAGAGGCTTTTTTGACAGGCGATTCATCCATACAACACAGAAGGTATTCTCTCTAACAGTATAAAAATTTCAATGACATAAAAATGGAGGCAAGAAACTGGGCATGGTGGCACATGCTTTTAATTCCAACAGTTGTGGGGCAAAGGCAGATGGATCTCTGAGTTGGAGGTTAGCCTGATATATGGTGAGTTTTAGGACTGCCAGTCCTTAACAGAGAAGCCCTGCCTCAAAAAGCCAAGTGAATATGGTTAATCAAACACTACCTCACTGTTATGGGAACCAGAGAATTTCTATGCTTTGCTTCCTCCAACCTCTTACAGCAAATGAAGTTGGTTTTAAAATTTTATCTTTTTATTATTCTGTGTGTGGATGTTTGGAATGACATGAGTGCCACAGTGTAATTGTAGTCTGTGGTGGTTTAAGAATGGGCCCGTTGGCTCAATGGTTGAATTCTTGGTCCAGTTTAGGAAGGATTTGGAGCTTTGACTTCCTTGGAGAAGGTGCGGCACTGAGGCTTTGAGATTTCAATAGACTGGTGCCCCTACCAGTGTCTTTCTCCCCGCCCTCTGCCTCCTAGCTGCAGATCAAGATGTAAACTCTCTACAATCAGCAGAACCACAGAGCATAGGTATAGAGGAAGGGAACAGGAGGGTCAAGTGGGAAGGTTAAGGGAGGGACTGTGGGGAAAGACAGCTAAAATTAAGGGACATTTGGAGGGGACTATGGAAACCTAATACAATAGAAACTAAAATATATACATACATGAAGGCAATCTAAGTAAAACACCAAGTAATGGGTTCCAAAATGGCCATCTCTTGTCACCAACTGAAGCTTCCAGTACTGGTTCTGAGTTATATTCCATTTGAGTTGTTAGCTAATGGGTCCCATGGAAATCCCTAACAACCCAGGCTTTTGCCAAGACAATAGATTGCTTTCCTTAAACTGACAGCACAGCCCCATTGCTGAAGACAACACCTATACAAGCCACTGAACATGGAGAGGTCAGGCTGGTGCCTGCAGAGCCTTTGCCCCTGTGTCCTAGTGTCTTTGGTACAGGAAGGTGCTCTGAAGGTTACCAAGAAAACCATAAACATCAAGGCAGTCACAAACTCTTAGACTGATAAATATGTCCTGCCTGCAAGATATGCTAGGGCAATGGTGGCACAAAGCTTGTGGGAGTAACCACCTAATAACTGATTTAAGGCCCACTTCACAAGACAGAACCCATACATGATATTGCTTGTGTGACCAAGAACTAGAGACTAGATAGTCCAGGGACCTGTGGTAAAACCAAATGCTACTGGTCCAAAAACAAAACAAAACAAAAAGCAAAAAAAACCCAACAACAATGTAGTGACAAAATGATTCCTAATGCTATTCTGCTACATTCATAGATCAGTGCCTTGTTCAGCCATCATTAGAGAAGCTTCCTCCTACAGCAGATGGGAAAAAATAGAGACCCACCGCCAGGCATTATGCAGAGAGGGACCTTGGAACACATAGCTCTAAATAGGATGTCAAATCCTTGTCCTCAGAGCACAGGGAATCTTGAGTAAGAATAGATGGGAATATGGGAACCAGAAGGGATAGAGGACACCAGGAGAACAAGGCCTTCTAATTCAACCAAAGCTCATATGAGCTCAGAGACTGAGGCAGCAAGCACGGTCTGCACGGGTCCTCTGTGTATATATTATGGCTTCCTGTTTAGTGTTTCCATAGGTCTCTGATTCTTATACCTTCTCTTGGGCTCTTGTTTGTGTTGTCCAACTTCAATGTGATTTTTAAAAGAAATCTTATACTTTGTCATGTTTGGTTATCTCTTAGAAGCCTGTTCTTTTCTAATGAGAGACAGAGAGGGAGTGGATCTGGATGTTAAAGGAGGTAGGGAGGAATTGAAAGGAGTAAGGGAAGGGGAAACCATAATCAGTATGTGAGAAAAGAATGTATTTTTCCATATAAGGGTGTAAAACAATAAAAAAGGTCTTGCAGGCTCTGTGTGGTTCCCTGCTGCCATCATGGACTCTGGCTCTCTTAAACCATAAGCCAATTGCCTTGGTCATGGTGTTTTGTTGGTACAAAACGGTCGGAGGACAATTTGTGATGTTGTTTCTTCCTCACTGCCTTATGTGGGTTCCACTGACCCATCTCAGGTGGCCAGACCTTTACCCAGTCAGACATCTCACTGGCCTCTTAAGTCCCTTTGAAAGGTTTCCTTTTACAGTTTGTTTTTTTCAAACACTTCTGTGTCTGCAGTCTCATTCTCTTGCCTATTTAAAACCACATGGTTCTACTCTCTTTCTTCTCCATGGCTTCTCATGTAGCCTTTACCGGTCTCTACAGTGCTCTTAAGAGAAAACAACGCTGTACATTTCTGCTGTTTGGACTTCATGGGGCCCTGAAGCAGCTGTTCTTGTCCTACCTCTTGCGTCACCCTTGGTACTTTCCAAGTGCAACTGGACAATCTGAGGTCTGACAGAAACACATTTCATTGTGGCACTCCTTTGTAGAGGGAGTGACCACCTTCCTAGTCCCTCTTTTCTGGCTAGTGGACCTTCTGCAAGTCTACCTTACTAACCCTCTGGAACAAGCGTTCCTCCCTGAGTTCCCTGCTACACAATCTCTTGCTTTTAGCCTTCACTAAGCTCTGACCAGATGCTGACATGCCTAGTTTGCTAACCGAGCTCTAGAAAGTGCTCCTGCCCTCAGTCAGGGAAAGGCACTCAGTGAATCTCTGAATTGCTAGATACCACATGCTTGGCTATTTCTAGTAAGTTTTTGGGTTTTCAGGAAAATAAAGCATGATAGGTCTTAGTGTTATTTCATAGGGATATAAAAATGTTAATCCAGTAGTGCTGTCGTGAGCCGTGAATTTGAGGCCAACCTGGGCTACATAGTGAGACTCAGGCCAGTCAGGGCTCTGTAGTCAGATGCTATTTTATTTTAAGTTAAAAATTACATTTTTACTAATAGTCTGTCAAGAGAAGGCACAAGAAAAACTGAAAAGTTGGTGACCATGGTGTGATTAAATGCTAAGATTCTTTGATTACTTTGATAGGCAAGATTTGAAACACAATAGGTCTAGTAAGTCTTTTTCCTCCCATAAACAAGAGCACCAAAAACAACCCCACCCATAAAACCACAGAAGGACAATATCATGTGATAGTTTTATTACAGTGCTAATACTCAGGACACCACACAGCACCTTAGTCTTCTAATCTGAGTTTTGGTAACTGGGTTCAAAGTGTTACTTGAGTTTCTTTTCCTTCCACATACCAGCTTTGAGGAAAAGTACTCAGTGGTAACTAAGCAACGTTAATTTGATTAAACAGTTTATCCTTAATAACCTGAGACATCAGTCCATGGATGGCTTCTATGGTGGTTTTACAGCTGGAAAGAAGAAACACATAAAGTTACAAACTGATAGCTGCTTCCAGCATCACTCCTCCCCTCATGCTCACCCCAGAATGCCTGAGGGACTCTTCCAGTCACACTCTTCAAATCACACCAATTTTTTCCTTGATTTTTTTTGATGTTCTGCTTTGCCTGTTAAGTGTTTTATTAAACTAGAACCTTCATAAAAGAATAACTATGTTAATATTAATAAAATTCATAAATTAATTTTACTACTCTGACTATGGGAAAAATTCTGTTTTGAGGGCAACTAAAACTATACATTCATTATGGATCTGTATAGTACTACTCAATAATTACATATTGATTCCTAAAGTATCTGTAGTATGTTAAAAACTATTATTTCTGGGGCTGGCAAGATGGCTCAGTTGGGCAAAGGTTCTTGCTACTTGAGCTCGATCCATGAGGTGGAAGGAGAACAGATCCCACAAGCTGTCTTGTGAACTCTATATGCATAGCTGCGAAGTGTATACACAGACACACACACAGCACATATAAATGTAAAAGAATTTTTAAATTCTGCTATTCCTCAGAATAACCTAAAAAAAAAAAAGTAAAGGATTCTGTTTTTTGAAATAACTATAAATATCCTCTAGAGAGTTGAAAGTCAGGTCATTGGTGAAGGACTTGAGATTTCAGAAATGATAAAAAAGTGACAAAGCGCCATCAATATTGAGAAGAGTTAAGTTTTTATTACAGTAATTCACAGGAAGAAGTTTTCCGTTTTTATTACTACCCTTCATTGCCCTACCTTTTTTTTTTAAATACCTTTTTTAAATAAAAGTGAAGAAATCCTCTGAGGAAAAAGAAAACAATAAAATGAACAAAAACCAAAACATGTGCCATGCTCACCACTAAAAAATGAATATAGATAAAACATCAATTCTAGTCATAAAGATAGGTCAGGCAAACATGACTCTCTTGGGCCATTCTACCTACCGAAAGCCAATGAGAAGTTTCTTGTTTTGGTATGTGGTGCTAGTGATGGAACAAGAGCCCTGTGCATGGCAGCATCGCACCCCCAGAAGTATTTCTACCAGAAGATGACTCCAGCTGTCAAGATACACTTTATCATTCCTCTACCCTTCTTCCTATGGAATAATTTTTTTCCCCCTTTTTAAAAAAATGCTCAAGCCAGGCGGTGGTGGCGGACACCTTTAATCCCAGCACTTGGGAGGCAGAGGCAGGAGGATTTCTGAGTTCGAGGCCAGCCTGGTCTACAAAGTGAGTTCCAGGACAGCCAGGGCTACAAAGAGAAATCCTGTCTCAAAACACAAAAAACAAACAAACAAAAAAATGCTCAAAGACAATTTTATTGGAGTTTAAGAGAAAAACATAATATAGGTGGAAATCCTGGCAGGCGTCAAGAGGAGATGGAGGAAAGTCATGAGTGGAAATGGGCTAGTGGGTCAAAGAAAGCCCTAAAGTTGTACAGAACAATGAGGAAGTAGACAGGATTGAACCAGCTCTCAGCTGTCCAAATGTTCTCTCTTCCTCTGCCTATATCATATTGAAACTCAAGTTTTTGTAGCAGTAAATCTTCGTTTTTAAACCCTGATCGGTATATGCATCAGAAGGCCACATCTAAGTTATCAGAGACCACATCCCAAGGAAATATTTAGGAAGTAAAACATGGGATAATAAAATACTGCAGAAAGAATAATTGTAGCCCAAGGAGTTAAGAGAGAAAATCTGTTCCATGATACTCTGGAATCTGAAATTTGGTAAATTAAAGAAATCTTAATTTAATCTTAATCCTTTAGCCTTTGCAAGCCTCCCCCATTCCCATCCCTGCTAAAAAGATCTAGTAAGAGACCAACTTTCTATGTACATCTGTGGCTAAACCTATAAACGGTGATGTGGCATTTTCTATGATATTCCTAGATCTGTAGTTGAACTTTATCTTTTGCCTAATGTCCCCTAAAATTTCAAAGCGTGAATTTAAAATTTACATATGACTCTTTAAAAGGGCTAAGCAAATAATATTCAGACATCATCCTAATGTGTACTAAAGTAAAGCATAAGCAATCAGAATCTACTATTGGTAAATTCTGAGAGAGAGTCAGGGCAGGAGCCCTGCACACATGTCCTTACCTGTCTCTAGTAGCTTTGGCAAGTTTGTCTTCTGACTTGCGGTCATGTGTTTCTAAACCCAACATGAAACTGCCCCGTCCCAGCTGGGCTTCCGACTGCTCTAACTTCTCAGACAAATCAAACACCTGGCCCGTGGTATAGTCTGCATTCTGTGGAGAAAGTAGGACTGTGTCATTGTACTACACAAGGTTACCATAAAAATAAAAATTTGGTTTTCTTCCACAGTTAAGACTGATTTCAGGGACCATGTACATATAAAACAAGTACTCCACTACAGTTATGTTTTGAGATAGGATCTTGCTAGTTTCCCAACTTGGTCTTACTCTCCTGCACAGCTGGAACTACAGGTATACATCCATTCTGTACACATATGCGCGCACACACACACACTTTTTTGAGACAGGGTCTTACTATGTAGTACTAGTTGGCCCGGAGCTCGCTATATAGGTCAGACTGGCCTTGAACTCAGAGAGATCTGCCTGTCACTTGCCTTCTGAGTGCTGGGAATAAAGGCATGTGCTATCATGTCTGGCTAAAAATGCACGATTTTTATGTAAATTAACATTTTATTTATAACTAATACCAATGTACAGATGGAATGGATAGAGAGTGAAGAAGTTAGGTCACAGCTGTAAAAACTGTTCCTAAATATATTAATTCAATTGTAGATTTTTAAAAAGTAATTTCAAGATTGAATGTGGAATTCTCTCCTTTGTTTAAATTAAGTATTTGCTATCATGAAGGCTTTGAGGAGTGCCCATGCAAGTGAAGGTTCTGGCCCTGCTGCAGGTAAGCTGGGAAGCCTGAACTACACCTCCTGGACCTCTTCTGAAAACAGAAGAAGGCAGCAGCAGTCATTTCCACCTTAGAGCTATTCTGAAAATGGAATAAACATTCATCTAAAGTTCTTAGGACTGTCCAGGACACCTTATAAAGGCTTAATAATTACCTAGTTTTGTGACAGTACTTATTAGAGTACTATTTTATGCCCTTGTTTGTACCTACATTTGAGAAATCTATTATGCATACACTTTTCTTGAATATTACATAGATATTCTACAAACTGAAAAAATACTAAAGGTTTCATACATACGTTTAACAGCCTATCTCCCTATATATCTGTGTAAAGTGTGGTGTTAGGGCTTGAATCTATAGTCTTGTACAAGCACATTCTATCACCAAAATGAATCCCCAGGCTTAACTATTCTTTTTTTTTTTTTTTGGTTTTTCGAGACAGGGTTTCTCTGTAGAGCTCTGGCTGACCTGGAACTCACTCTGTAGACCAGGTTGGCCTTGAACTCAGAAATCCGCCTGCCTCTGCCTCCCAAGTGCTGGGATTAAAGGCGTGCGCCATCACTGCCCGGCAGGCTTAACTATTCTTATTTTATTTGTTTTGAGACAAAGTATCAAATAGCTTAGACTCTAACTCACTAAGTAGCTATAACAGATTACAAATGTATACTCCCATGCCTTGCTAATTGTAGTAATTTAAAAAGGTTGTTTTCCAGTTTTAGTCTAAAAAAACAAAACAACAACAACAACAACAAAAACCAACTATGTATAGGTGGTATAGGCCTATAATCTTTGAAATGCAGACACAAGAAGATAAGTTGTGATCTTAAACATTTCTTTTGAGACAGGGTTTTTTTTTGTGTAGCCTCTGCTGTCCTAGAACTTGATCTGGTATCCTGTCATTTCTAAGTAGACCGGTGGTTCTCAGCTTGCTTGATACCGTGAGCCTTTAATACAGGTCTTCATGTTGTGGTGACACCCCCACCCCCATTAATTATTTCATTGCTACTTCATAACTGTAATGTTGCTATTGTCATGAATTGTAATGTAAATATCGGATATGATTCCTGTGAGGGTCTCGACCCACTGGGCTAGAGTATCATGTGCCAGAGACAAAAAAACAGTATTTTTGTTTCTTCCTCTATGAACCTCTTTAAAGCATCTCTCCCCCCATTTGGACTGCCTAGCATCCTCATCTAGCTCGGGACAGAACCCTGCTCCAGCCTTGAAATTATGCCTTTCTGTGAAATGAGTTTCAAATACAAGACAGTTTTTGTAGCTTGGCTACAAATGAAATTAGTAAGGTGTGATAGCACTTGTCTGTGCTCCCAACACTCAAGCCCCAGAAGCCAGGGGCTGGTAAGATGGCTCACTGTGTGTGAAGGAGCTTGCTGCTAAGCCTGACAACCTGAGTTTGATCACTGGGGCCTATACACAAGGAGAAAACTGACACAGCTGGGTTGGCCTTTAGACTTCAATGTTTGAGTTGACCATGCACCAACATGGGCTTCAGAGTAAAACAAAATTCAAATGAAACAAATCCAGTACTTACAGTAAGCAAGCTGGAGGAACTCAGGGTATTCACCCAGTATTTATTCCACAAAAGCTCAAGTAGTTTACGATCCAAAGAAGACTTAAAATATGAGACTTCTAAGGCATAGTATCTACAAAACAAGAGTACACATTTGGCAGGTGAAAAAAACCGCAGTTATATTGGATAGAAGTTTTCCCTACACTTAAGCAAAATTATATTTTATAGTCATATAGTTGAACAACAGCTAAATATAGTTTCTTTTATCTTCAAGTGGTACGGCTCTAAATCTGTCTACTGGTCTTTCTTGCTTTATATACACATATTTTTCCTTTTGTAGTGTCCCAAAATTTCTAAGAAGCTAGTAGCAATTGGAATTCCTAAGTGACATGTTGATTATTGAGTTGTGTTACTAAGCTCACCAATTCTCTCTAACAACAGGCTGAGCTAAATGGGCTGCCCTAGGCAGCTCTAGGTTTTTCAGCCTTTGTGAAAATTCTAGAAATGACACACAGATCTCCCACTTCTTCCTTTTTCTAGTGAGGCCAGTGTGCTTTTTAAAAAGCACACCTTAAAGTAGTTCTGAAGGGGACTAGAAGAATTCCTACTGCTTTGAAAGGTAGTAATTTAGCTAAACATCTGAAAAACCTATTATTACTATTGAAAGACAGTCCTGGCTGGCCTGGAACTCACTGCATAGACCAGGCTGGCCTCGAATATACAGAGATCCCCTCCTACTTCTGTCTCCCAAATTCTGGGATTAAAGGTGTGTGTGACCTTGACAGACCTTGACTCTGTGGCTCAAGTGTTCAACACATGGCCTTTGGAGGACACCAGATCCACAGAGCAGCGCTCATTAGACCTCTGATTCGGCTTCCTTGTCCATTGAACACACAATAAGTCAGAACACAGGTAAAGCACTAAAGATAAAGACAATGCTTAAAGAAATGCCCTTCTTGTCCTCACCTGTGTCTTTTCTACTTTTTTTGAGACAGGGTTTCTTTGTAGTCCTGTCTGTCCTGGACCACGCTCTGTAGACGAGGGAGGCCTCATCCTCAGAGATCCATCATCTGCCTGCTTCTGCCTCCCAGGTGCTGGGATTAAAGGCATGAGCCACCACCAATGGAGGTGGATGAAACTTTAGGCAGTGGGACCCAGTGGAAGGAAGTGAGGTGATTACGCACACCAGCTTCCTTAAAGCTTCCTTCAATGGCTCCACTTCCCAGCAACCGTGAAGTGAGAGCCTTTCACTTTAAAATGCTCTTACCATGACGTAGAATTAGAAACAACTGGACCAAAACTGACAGAAGAATGAAACCTGAAACTGAGGAAATAAAACTTTCCTTCTTGGAAATGACCCCAGGTATGCTATGGTTATTACTCAATCCTCAGTATTTATTATTACACACAAAGCAGACATTCAGGAAGGTATGTATGAGATGGGGCTCTAGGACCTGAAGTGAAAAGGTTAGCTTTAGAAGTGAAAGGTTAATGCAGCTAGTGAGCGAGATTTTAAAGTTCCGACATCAAAGAAATCATGCTTCTACTTTGTTAGTGATTTTGTTTATACAGAATTCTGTTGGAACACATTTTTATTACGCATGAAGGCCTGACTGTGCTACAAGTTTATTTCACATAACCTGAGTATTAATAAAGCTAAGACTCATAAATAAGGAGCTGTGTGTGGCAGCACTCAGAAGGTAGAAAAATCAGTTTAAGACCAGCCCCGCTATATGAAAACCTGTCTTAAGACAACAATAGGCGGGTATGTGGGTGTGGTGGCACGCCCCTTTAACTCTAGCACTCAGGAGGCAGAGACAGACAGATCTCTGGGAGTTAGAGCCAGCATGGTCTACAGAGTGAGTTCCAGGCCTAGAGAGACCCTGTCTCAAAAAAACTAAAGCCAAACCAAACCAACCCTGGAAGGTAAGGGGATTAAGGTTAGTATTGGGGTGCCACAGCATGCACAAGGTTCTGGGTTCAAAGTCTGGCACTCACTACAAGGTCAAACAAAACAAAACATCTGTATTTTACTTTTATCTATGTCTAACTACTTAACACATCAAAGATCCTACTGCTGAAGACCTCACATGGTTGGTCACAGGATCCAGTGGTTTGAGTTAGAATGGCCCCATAGGTTCAAATATTTGATTAATTAGTCCCTAGTTGGTGGACCAGCTTGGAAAGGATTAGAAGGTGTGGCATTGTTGGAGAAGGTGTGTCACTGAGAGTGGGCTTTAGGTTCCAAAAGTCCCCACCATTCAGCTAATCCTCTCTCTTTCCCTCTGCCTCTGTCTTGTGGAGCAGACATAAGCTCTCAGCTACTGCTCTAGCCCCATGTCTGCTCTGCTCTCCCCACCTTGATCATCAGGGACTAATTCTCTGGAACCATGAGCCACAGATGAAATGCTTCCTCTTAACTGAGTTATGGTGTTCTGTCACGGCAATAGAAAAGTAACTAAATCTTATGCTACTTGGGAATGGCAGGCAAGTAAACACGCTGTTGACGTGGAAGGTTGAGTCTGCATCCCTTGACATTTCCAAAACCTTCCACTTCACTCTGCTGGAGGCTTGACAACTGTTCAATTACTCACTGTTTGCAGTGCACACCAAAATCTTCTATTTTATTAAGTGGGATAGTCTGGTACTCAGAAGGTCCTTCATCAGGAGGTTTGTAGCCCTAAACCAAAACAAAGAAAACAGAAAACTAAAATAACAAAAAGCAAAGTTTTCTCTGCAGCTTCTTATGTATGGGACCAAATTCAGGAGGCCCGAATAGTAAGCATCAATATTTTAGTAACAGCTAGGCCTGATGCTTTACACGTTATTTTCAGTACTAGGGAGGCAGAGACAAAAGGGACTGCCAGTGCTGGGTATCCGTGCTAATATCCATTGCTGACTACAGGTTCCTCTCAGGAAAGGAAATGAATTTAGCTTGTTTCTCTAATACTTGTCAAGTTGCCACAGGCACACAAATGTTTCTTGGTAATCGTTTGATATCAGCTATAGCAGTTTGCGATTTTGTATTTGAAAATTCTTCTACACTAAAAAAGATATTACACAGGTATAGCTTAGGGGTAGAGTACTTGCCTAGTACTGCTGGCACTGAAAAAAATTAAAGAAAGAAAAAAAAAAGAATAAAAAGAAAAAAAAAAAGCTTGTATATAAATGTGAGAAGCTAAATTTAGATCCCAGAACCCACACAACACAGGTCTGGTTAGTATACAACTGCACTTCAAGCTGTCTATGGTCAGATGAGAAGTGGAGATAGAATCCACAGAAGCCAGTTATACAAGTCAGCTAGCTTATACTCAGTGCAAAGTAAAAGATCCTGTCTCAAACAAGGTGGCAGGAGAGGACCAACTCCCACGGGTCTCTTCTGACCTGTAGACCAGTGCCTGTACTCATAAACGAATCACCCTTGAGATGACACACATTTGTGATCCTAGTACTTCAGACTTAAGTAAATTCAAGGCTAATCTCAACTACGTAAGACTGCCCCTTCTCAACCCCTCCATCTAAATTACCTTTGGATATGTCCTAAAGGCGCCAAGATTCACTTTTCCTGCAGATATTGTTCTGGTTGGGTCAATCTACAAGAGATAAAGGGTCAACATAAGCCATATGTTTCACTGAGTCAACATCAGAAACCGAAAACAAATATAGCACTACATACATGTACACTGATCTAGCAAACTATCTGAAGATAACCAAAATAATTGAGAAATAGGAATACTTCAGTTAAATTATTGATTAGAATTAAGTTATATCACCAAAGAATATTTGTTTAGTATTATTTAAGCTGTGCAGGCTATTTGGCAAGACCATGTCTTTAAAACAAACAAATGAATTAACCAAGAAACTACCCTCCTATACCCACCCCCTTTAATAGATGAACAACTGTTTGTTTCCTCCTAAAAATTCCAGATTGCATTTAAAACACACTGTGATATAAAAATCCCAGATTGCATTTAAATCACACTGTGATATAAAAGAAGACAGGTTCCAGCCATTTCTGCTTCTCCAACTCAGTCACTCCTGATAAAATGCCTATGGGATAGAGTGCGGGGTACAGCGAGGTTAAGACTCCCTAAGAAGAATAGCACCAGAGCTTCATTTTTACCATGCTGTTTTAGTTTTCCAGTATTCTTTCTTTAGCAAATCTTCTTAAAGAACTTAAAAATAGCACCTATATAAGAATCTATGCATAGATATGCATGTCTGTAACCTTAGCATTGTATGGAAGGAAAGCAAAGAGGAAGGTCTGTAGCTGGTCAGCCAGTCTAGTGAAAATAATAAGTCTCCAGTTAGTACTTACCACCACCGCTACAAATGGTTCTTGAAACTGCTGGTTTAGCATCTGTGTACTAACATCAATGCCGGAGAGCCAGCAGCCGTAACCAGGGTGGCTATGATACCAACCAATTGCATTCTCAAGGCGGCCAACCTAAGCCATCAAAGAAAAAAAGCTTGCTTGAGGTATGGTTTAATCTCAGATACTGTCATTTACAGGTTTTATGTAGGACTGTGGTCCAATAACAGTGTGCAACATATGCTGCTTTGAAGTTAAGCCAGCCTACATAGTTCATTATAGTCCATTAATAGATACATTCTACTCAGGAATAGTTAATCCTACATCTGTTGTTGTTCTTGTTTGCTTTCTTTCTTTCTTACTTTCTTTCAAAGATTATTTATTATTATATGTGAGTACACTGTAGCTGTCTTCAGACACTCCAGAAGAAGGTGTCAGATCTCATTATGGATGGTTGTGAGCCACCATGTGGTTGCTGGGATTTGAACTCAGGACCTTTGGAAGAGCAGTCAGTGCTCTTAACCACTGAGCCACCTCTCCAACCCTCTTGTTTGTTTTCTTTCTCTGGGGGGTACTGGAGATATTGAACTCAGGGCTTATGAGTGCCAAGCACGTACTCTACCACCAACTTACATCTCCAGCCTACATTTTTTTTTTTAAACACAACTGACAGTGAAAATGAAAATGTATCTTGGAAGGACCCCCTCCCCCAACCTAATATAAATCTCACAAGACTTTTAAAATTTCACATAACAACTATTCCATTTAAAATATGGAATTTAATGTGAAAAGGACAGTTTTAAGTTTAGAAACCCAGATGTCATCTTGAGACTCTTAGAGGTTTTTAAGTTTAAGAAAGAGCATTTTTACCTGTTTGGCATTTTCTATGTATGCAGCCATATACTCATATGCAGCAGCCTGAGCATTTACTCGGGTTTCGGTGCCCTCTACAGGCAAAGCGAAACTGTCCATGATGATCATGGTCTCGCCATCGACTTTCCCGAGCATCAAACCCATCACTTCCAAGTTGCCTCCTGATCTGGCATGCATCACCATTTTCAGTAGAGCCAGTGCTGAGATTTTGCAGTATTTAAAGTAGTGGTGACTACAAAACAAAATCACACTGTGATTAAAGTCATTATTTAATGTACAATTTCAGAAGACAGTTTCTGTGAAAATAAGTAAGTTCTGAAGGGACTGATAGTGATGGAAGGGGAGCATGGAACGTGGGAGGAAAAAGAAGGTAGCAAGCACGAGGTGCTTGGAAATAACATGTCACAGGTCATCGGTTCAGCCACTTGGGTAAAATAAAGAGTCTGAAGTAAATTTTAATATACTGTTGAAGTGAAGGAATAATGATCAACTCCATGGATCTTTTTTCTCAACCAACATGGAATTATTATACCTGATTACCTTCTTAGGCCTAACTTTCTGACCTTAATTTATTGAGTTATTAATTAAATTATTTATTATCTGTGGTACATGTTCATTAGGGTGCCACCAGAAGGTACGTGGAGATAACAGGGGCGGTCAGGGGTCTTTCTTTATCTTTTGTCTTGTTTTAGGACTGGGTTTTTCTATATAGCCCTGACTGTTCAGTAGACCAAGCTGTCCTTGGAACTTGGTCACCCACCTCTGCTGAGATTAAATGTGGGTGTCACCATGCCCAGCTCATTTTCCTCTACATTATTACTTCATTCCCTCGAGACAGAGCCTCTTACTGAAAGCTTACTGTTTTGGCGAGGCTAGATGACCAGTTTACAGACCTTCTTTTCTCTGCTTTCCTTCCATACAATGCTAAAAGATTACAGACACACATATCCACACATGGATTTTTACATAGATGCTGGGGATTTGAACTCAGGTCTGCATGCTTGATAGCAAGTGTTCTTACCCACTGAGCCAGAGGACTTCATTTCTACAACTGTGGCCTCTGAAATTGACCTGTTTAGGTCTACATCTTACACTGACACTCCCTAACTGAGAGCATAGGGCCACTTATTGTCTATGCCAGGTCACGTATCTATAAATAGGTATTTCTCCTATTAGTGTGGGAAGTATACAGTATACAGCTTAGCTTAAGAGCCACTATAATCTAAGGTACTATTACCAGCCTTATATAACCTTCTTTTTATAAGATATTCTCAAAAAAAGTGTGTTAGCTTGTGGCTTCCTTCTGATAGCATCTTGAAAGTAAATCTAGTATCCTTAATTCTGTGACTAACCATCATATGTGATTAAACTCTTGAACAACATTTTAAAATCCCTGATGTACCCTGCATGTTAGAATAAACATTAAGTATAGCCATAGATGGTGAAGAAGTCATGAATTTACATCCATCTAAAATGTGCAGCTTGCTTTAGAAACAGCCAAGTAATCTGTGCAGGTCACTCAGCGTTGCCATGGCCTGTTGGATGCAAGCAACCAAGTATAGCTTCCAGTTTTTGTTAGATTTCAACCACAAGCTCAAAGTTACTTGGAAATCAAGATATAAATTTAAAAACTTGCTCCTCCATCTACTTGGGAAAAAGAGAAACAACCATTACTATGTTCTTATTGCATATGGTTCATCCAGAACTTTTAAATAAATTACTCTATCTAATCTTCATGACATCATTAATAGCTACGTTTAACCTTTATCTTATAGATGGATTCAGATACTTTAGTTTTCTAATGCCAGTCAACAGTTTAAGTGTCAGTTATGAGAACTGATTTTCATTGCTATAGTAAGATCATGAGTGTGTTTCTAAATGAATTTGGTTATTTTCCTATTTACAGAAAGGGAAAGAAAGTACAGTGCTGGACTGTCATGATTATTAAATGACACGAACATGTTCAGGCCAGTGCCAGGCCCACAGTAAGAACTCAATAAACCCTGAAAATATAATACTGACAGTTAAAGCCAGCTTTGCTAACAAAACACCTGGAAACAGCAAGGCAGTTTACACAGCAATCTTTTGTAATTTTTTTCTTCACTCTCCTTAACACAATTTGCTCTAAAGAATCTTTTGACTTGTCCTCAATCCCAAAGACACATGGATTTGGCTAGGGTACAAATAGCCTCTAAGCTCTATTTTATAATTCCTGGCTTGCGTGAATTGTTGTAGTCATATTTAGGGAGCAGGTAAGAGGATTTAGTACGTCTCTAAAATATTAGTTACAGGAGGAAAAAGTGCTAAAAAAAAAATCATCCCAAGAGCTCATGGATTTTTTTTTAAAGATCAATGCCATGCTCATTCGATTTCTGAAAACAGCCACGCTCTTCAGTTTGGGATCTACTGAAGGTTACAACAAACTGCATGTAGCCACCAGGTTCAAGGAGTGTGTGAGATTTACGAAAATAATCTTGTTGATAAAGTCGCACCCTAAGTCAGCCTTTTACACCCCCTGGGGGCAAGAAACTTTTTAAAAGGGGAATCGAAGCAGGCCCTGGAAGACAGTTAAGGCTCTGCTGATTAGGCAGACTAAAACCACTGTGGCCAGTATTCTGTCGACGCCCTTCAGAAAGCCAAGCTCTCCACACCCTCGTCTCCCACCCTTCGAGGGTCTCTCATAGTCCCGCCATCCCTTCCCTCCCCTGCATCTCGCCAGGGACCTCCTCACTCCTTAGTCCAGGGTTTCGCCGCCAGGATTTCTTGTTGTTGTTTTTTGTCATATTTGTAGATTTCATCGATACTTTGCGCTTCCTGCATGTTGTTGGCCAATTCCCAGGTTTTCTGGGCCATGCCACTCCCGGAAGCTGCCATGGCCGAGGGACCGGAGAAGCTGTCGTCTCCACAACCAAGATGCAACTTTATTCTACTGGGCCTCTGCGTGCGGGCTTTGCACCTTCCCCACCACGGGTGCACACTCACTAGACTCTCAAGGCAGCCATGACACTTGAGACCGGAGGTGACGTTGGTCCAGACCATTCGCGCGTCGGGGCGCGGCGGCGGCGCAGCGACATAGAAAACACTTCCTTAGGGTCGGCTCGGCTCGGCTAAGAATAGTCTTGCGGATGAAACGAGAACATGTTGGCTCGGAAATCCGTACGTGTGAATGGGGAGGGACGCAAAGTCTCGGTGTGGGAATGGTACAGCCTTTCGCGCCGGAAGGCGGGCTTGTTGACCTGGAGTCGGCTCGTACTGCGCAGACTCGGATTCCGCCATATTGTGTGTAGGAGGAAACTTGGGTTTGGGGGACTGTGTTGATGAAAGTGTATGTGCTTCAAATGAAATAAATTGTTTGGAATACTAAATATCTCTAGAGAAACAGAGGTGTAAGTATCTCTGATTCTTGGTTTTGGAGGGGGAAGATCACGTGACAGACTCTTAAGCTAATTCGCGGAGTGTAAAGCCTCCGGGGTTTGTGGTTGGCGTTTCGCTGTTGTGTTTTCGCTACTGTTGCGAGGTTGCAAGCAAGACTCACCGGTTGCTGAGTTCAACTTTTTGAGGAGTTTATAGGGTAACATTTTACACAAGTGTTAGGAGCTGTGAGTACCCTAGGCGCTACTTTTTAAAAAAAAAGGTTTGTCTCAGTGCAGAATTAATCTTGGCAATCTGTGCCTTACAGTAGTTAATGTGAAATTTGTTTCAGACGTATTTTTAGGTTTTCTTCCCTCACATTCTCATCCCCAAATGCCCACTAGACTGTAAGTTGAAGGCATGCATGAAATTTGTGTTTGCTTTATTTAATTCTAATATATATGTGTTATATACAATAATATATATGTATATATAATTATATAAATATTGTTGTAACACGGTTCTTACAGACTTCCCTAGCTTCATCTTCTTTTAGCTCCCCCGACCCAGCTTTTCATTCTATTAGAACTTTTTTCCTTGGCTTAGTAATATCTAATATATTACTAAGTTGTTACTTAGTAATTACTTAGTTGTTAAGCATTGCTTGAAATGCACTTCCTGACATTTCTGCTTTAGAGCACACAGTATTTAAAAAGCACAGCTCCGAGATGCCTTCCTTTGACAGTAACTGCCCCTTCCACAGGATCTCGAAGGCTCTGTAGCTGCTTCACATGGACGTTTTGCTTTTCCTAGTAAGCTTTGTATTCTGGAACTCGCTATGTAGTCCAGGCTGGCCTCAAACTCAAGGGATCCGCCTGCTTCTTGAGCGCTGAGATTAAAGGCGTGCACCACTACTGCCCGGCTGTATCCTCTTCTAATGCAGGTGCTTAGCAAACAAATTAGCTAAAAAGAATGGTTAACTCTTCACCACAGCTGTTGGTTTTGATTTTGGATTCAGAAGTTGGAGGAAATTGGAGTGTGGTGACACCTTCTTCTAACCCACCAGTTGAGAAGTTGGGGCAGGAGGATTAGTTACAGGAAAGCCTTTCAAAAACAGCGATTTGAAGAGTTAGCCTGGGCTACAGGAGACCCTCTCTTAAAAAGTCAAGGAGCGGGGGCAAACAAAACAGAGCAAGGACCAAACAAACAAGGACTTTGCTACGTTCTTCTAATTCCAGTACTTGGGAGGTGGAGAATGGAGAATCAAGAGCTTGAATCCGGCTTTCTCTCCGGACTATTTAAGACCTTGTCAAAAGAACGAAACCAAAAATAAAATAGAACCTTCTTACAGTATGACTTTGGGCACACTAGGGACATTAGAGTACATTAGTGTCTTTAGTTCTTTCTGAGAAGCTTTTCCAGTGGTAGCAATACACAGCCAGCCAGTCGGAACATACAGAGAATAACATGTTGAAATGGTAATGAAAGCCCAGGACAGAGAGTTGACCAGACTGCTTGTGCCAATATTCCTTCTCTCACAGCCACACTTCGTGACTGGAGACCTTCGTGGGCTTGGACGGCAGGGATTTAGCCTGGGAATGGCCTCCCGGGCTGCAGGGGGCGCCCTCGGCCGCGCGGCCTCTGCCAGCAGCCCTCGGGGGCGGGGCCGCGTCTGGCGGTTGGTGGAGGGCGGGCGGGAGGCTGGGCCTGGGAGGCGGAGCCCTGAGTGGGCGACCGTTTTTTTCGGTCCGCGCCCGGGTCGCCGGAGCCTCCGCCTGTGTAGCCCGCTGGGAGCTGGGTGTAAGTCCGTGGGTGGCGGGTGTAGAAAGCTGCGCGAAGAGTCGGCACCCGGACGCTGGAGGTCGGGCCCGGGTCAGTGTAGCAGGGCGGGGGTTCGAGCCTGCGGGACAGAGCCGGGAAGCTCCGGGGTGATGTAGGGGCAGAGTTTGAGGCGCGGGTCGCGAGGCGGTGGCCCGGCTTGGTCCCGGGTGCTGATCTCGAGCCTCCCGGGCTGGGGGCGGTGCCCTGCACGCGCGCTGCAGTCTCCCGGGCGGCCTGTGGGCCCGCCGGTTGCCTGACAACGCGTTGACGCTTTCAGAGGCATCTGCCACCCACCGTGTCTCTGGAGACATTCATGGCTTTCCTGCGCCTTCTCGTCTACAGGCGCATCGCGGCTGCTAAGCCTCACAGAGTGCTTGCACCTTGGAGGGTTGGTTAATGTTTTACACGTTGCAAGTTAAACTTAATCTTCTCCATATCCCTATGAAATCTGCTGCTTTTTTCTCACTGTGGTTGCTTGATGAGAGAACCCCTCTCTGCCTTGATAATTAGTATCTTTGTATGGAATTTGAATCTCATTTGAAAGAAATATGTCCTGTGTGCATATGTGTATGTGTGTATTTTAGTTCTCTCTCCTCGTACAGAATCCCGGCTGTCAAACTCGGTCATCAGGCATTGCTGCAAGTGTCTTTACATTTTGAGTCAGTTTTTTCCAGGCCCTGAATCAAATTTTCATTAAATGTTAGCAATGCGACTCATCTTCTGAGATACAGCTGGCTCTGAAGATAATAGGATTAAGAAGCTAAAGTAGAAGTTTTGATAAGACCTAGTCTTCAGTTTGTACAGTGTAAGGCCCTAAAAGCAATCAATACAATTTTATAGCTGGGTGTGGTGGCACATGCTTTTAATCCTACCACTTTAGAGACAAAGGTAAGCAAATCTCTGAGTTCTAGGCCAACCAAAGCTACAGAGTGAGACCTTGTTTGGGGGGTGGGGTGTGGGAAGAAAATTAAATAAAAAGGCCTTATAGAAAGCCAGTCATTCTAAGAAGCTAAGTTTTATGTGGAAGAATGGCTTGTCATGTTGATAAGGAAAAAAGAGCCCCAAGGAAAGTAGGGAAACACTTTTTTTTTTTGGGTGAACTTTCTGGTGTGAAGTATTTGCTGATGTGCTCCCATAGAGAGGATCTTTTAGATCTCCAGCCCAAGGATGGTCTGGGAGGGGAACAGATAGGTTTAGATAAGGCAAACAGGAAAAGATGCTTTCAGGACACCTTTTCTAAAATGTGGTTTTCGGAAAAGCATGGCTTAACTATTACAAACTTAAGCAAATTCCATCTTTTGGGTTGTAAGCCTAGCCTTTAATGCCTGAGCCATCACTAACCCTCCACACTATTTTTTCAACATCATCCTGAATGTGCTGCGCTGTGCCTCTTGAGAGAAGTGTTGGAGCAAGTGTATTAGCAATTTTGCATAGCCAGAGCTACTACATAAACGCCCGATGTTGCTGTTACTGATGTATTGGTGATAGCTGCTCAGGCTTTAAATGCTTTTGTTTATTTGCTCCCAGTTTTGTATCCAGTTCTCCAACCTCATGCTCTTCCTTCAGTAACAGCATATGCTTCTTTAGCAAAATTCAGAGTGCTTTGTCCAAATTTGGATGTACCCATAGTCAAAGCTCATGTAAATGTCTCCTGCTTAGGAGAAGAAGACTGAGACCCTTTCTGGGTAGATTGATGAGAAACTTAATCTTTCCCTCTGTCTTTTATGTCTGCCCTTGCTCCCTGTCTACATCTTATTTCTCCCTGAGCATCTGTCCCTAGTTTTTTTTTCTTGTAGTAGAGTCTTTTTTTTTTTTTTGCAGGCAGCCGCCTCCTATATTTTTAATATTTTGTGGGTATGATATTTGTGAGATGGGGTCTCCACGTGTAGCCTAAACTAACTCGGATGCCTCACTCTTCCAAGTCCTGGAAGTATGAGCCACATATCAAACAAAATCTGCATCTCCCCCCAATCAGGTGTTTGGGATTGGGTGATAGTGATCTACTAAGCTACAGCCTCAAACCAATAACAAATAAACATACATACAAATCCAGTGTTAACAGAAATACTAATATTGCTATTTTTTTTAATTGAAGTTTTTTTTTTTAAGAATTATTTATTTTATGTGAATACTCTGTATCTGTCTTAAGGCACACCAGAAGAGGGCATCAGATCTGATTACAGATGATTCTGAGCCACCATGTGGTTGCTGGTCTTTGAACTCAGGACCTCTGGAAGAGCAGTCAGCGCTCTTAACTGCTGAGCCATCTCTCCAGCCCCAATATTGCTATTTTTTTTGAGACTATGTATGCTATATAATATGCTCAAGCTGTCCTGGAACTCACTATATATTTGATGAAAGTTCTAGACATTTTAATTATTGGTATCTTTACTGAATCCTTCAATGCTATCTCATATTTGCTGCCCAAATCCTAGACTGACTAGACTGTCATTATGGCAGGGGATATGATCTAAATATTAGTGCAAGAATCATGTGTGTACTGGCTGGTTTTGTGTGTCAACTTGACACAGGCTGGAGTTATCACAGAGAAAGGAGCTTTAGTTGAGGAAGTGCCTCCATGAGATCCAGCTGTAAGGCATTTTCTCAATTAGTGATCAAGGGGGAAGGGCCCATTTTGGGTGGTACCATCTCTGGACTGGTGGTCTTGGGTTCTATAAGAAAGCAAGCTGAACAAACTAGGGGAAGCAAGCCAGTAAGAAACATCCCTCCATGGCCTCTGCATCAGCTCCTGCTTCCTGACCTGCTTAAGCTCCAGTCCTAACTTCTTTTGGTGATGAACAGCAATGTGGAAAGTGTAAGCTGAATAAACCCTTTCCTCCCCAACTTGCTTCTTGGTCATGATGTTTTGTGCATCAGTAATAGTGTCAGGCCTTAGACTCCTCTTAAGACTGATCTCAAGTTGGGTCCATCACTGGATCACCTTTCCTTCAGCCTCTTCTCCTTTTTTGTCTCTGCAAAATGGAGAGGAACAATTCTGGGTCAGAATTTTTGGCTGTGGGATGGCAGCCTTATCCCTCTACTTGATGACCTGTCTTTCTACTGGAGTTGGACTCTACAAGTTCCCTTTCCCTAGTGTTGGGCATTTCATCTAAGGTCCTTCCTTTTGAGCCCTGAGAGTGTTTCCAGTACCAGGTCTCTGATACTTTCTGGGGCGTCCCCCTGACTCCTACCTCCCAAGGTTGTCTGTTTCCGTTCTTTCTGCTGGCCCTCAGGGCCTCACTCCTGGCCCCGTCCCACATACCTGATGGTGTTCTCCTTTTCCCCTCCCTCTCCCCTCTCTCACCCAAGTCTCTCCCACTGCCTCCTGTGATTGTTTTCTTTTCCCTTCCAGGTGGGGTTAAGACATCATCACTTGGACCCTTCTGCTTGCTAACTTCTTGAGTTCTGTGGATTGTATCCTAGGTATTTTGTACCTTTTGGGCTAATGTTAACTTACTAGTGAGTACATAGCATGCATGTCCTTTTGGGTCTGAGTTACCTCACTCAGGATATTTTCTAGTTCCATCCATTTGCCTGCAGATTTCATGATGTCCTCTCTCTTAATAGCTGAATAGTATTCCATTGTGTAAATGAACCACATTTTCTGTATCCATTCTTCTGTTGTGGGACTTCTGGGTTGTTTCCAGCTTTTGATTATCATAGATAAGGCAGCTATGAAGAGTGGAGCACATACATGCCCCTGGGGTATGGTGGGGCATCTTTTGGGTATATGCCCAACAATCTTCAGGTAGATCTATTTCCAGTTTTCTGAGGAACCTCCAGATTGATTTCCAGAGTGGTTGTACCAGTTTGCAATCCCACCAGCAATGGAGGAGTGTTCCTCTTTCTACACATCCTTTCCAGCATCTGCTGTCACCTGAGTTTTTGATCTTAGCCATTCTGATTGGTGTAAGGTGGAATCTCAGAGTCGTTTTGATTTGCATTTCCCTGATGACTAAGGACTTTGAACATTTCTTTAAGTGCTTCTTGACCATCCTTCACAGACATGGAAAGAGCAGTTCTCAATTTCATATGAAAAAAACAAACCCAGGATAGTGAAAACAATTCTTAACAATAAAAGAACTTCTGAGAGAATCATCATCCCTGACCTCAAGCTATACTACAGAGCAATAGTGATTAAAAACTGCATGGTATTGGTACAGAGACAGACAGGTCGATGAATGGAATAGAATTGAAAACCCAGAAATAAACTCACACACTTAATAGACACTTGATCTTTGACAAAGAAGCCAAAAATATACAATGGAAAAAAGAAAGCATCTTCAATAAATGGTGCTGGTCTAACTGGCAGTCTGTATGTAGCAAAATGAAAATAGATTCATATTTGTCACCTTGCAAAACTCTCAAGTCCAAGTGGATCAAGGACCTCAACACAAAACCAGATACACTGAATCTAATAGAAGAGAAAGAGCCTCGATCGAACTCAGTGGCACGGGGTGTGGGGGTGGGGAAATTTCCTAAACAGAACTCCAGTGGCTCAGGCTCTAAGATCAAGAATTGATAAATGGGCCCTCATGAAGTTGAAAAGCTTTTGTAAGGCAAAGGGCATAGTCAATAGGACAAATCAGCAACCTACAGATTGGGAAAAACATCTTCACTAGCCCCACATACGATAGAGGACTAATATCCAAAATATATAAAGAACTCAAGGAATTAACCTCCAAAAAACCAAACAACTCAATAAAAAATGGGGTATAGAGCTAAACAGAATTCACAACAGAGGAAACTGTTTTCTTGAAAACTATTTCTCATCTATGTTTGTAGCTACTGGAGAAATTTACCTGATAATAACACCATGGAAAATGTACATTTTTGTAGAGTGTCTGGACAGTGCAGAATTCCATTTAGCTTTTTTTTTTCCACAGCAGATTTTGGATGGAGCAATTTAATCCTTAAATTATAAACATTCTTAGTATATTCTGTTTCTTGGCCTTGCCTATCAGTCCAGTCTCCAATATCCACTAAATAACTTGTGCATAATTTAATGGAATGCTCTTATGTAAATTGTTGCACTCTCTTAGGAATACAGAGACAAACAGCCATGATAGCTATAAGTATTTCATCATTTATGCCTTTGTGTCCTGTTGATATAAAATATTGTAAAGAATATCAGCATCTAGCCGGGCAGTGGTTGTGCACGCCTTTAATCCTAGCACTTAGGAGGCAGAGGTAGGTGGATTTCTGAGTTCGAGTACAGCCTGGTCTACAGAGCGAGTTCCAGAACAGTCAGGGCTATACAGAGAAACCCTGTCTTGAAAACCCCCCCCCAAAAAAAAAAAAAAAAAAGGAATACCAGCATCAGATAACCTATTTATTCGCCTAACAAAACCACGCCATGCAGAAACAGACCCTCAAGATCGGAATAACCAATGCTTCTGTACCAGGTTCATTTTAACCTCATACTATAGTTAAGACTTATTTGTTTTTGTTTTTTGAGACAGGGTTTCTCTGTATAGCCCTGGCTGTCCTGGACCTCACTGTGTAGACCAGGCTGGCCTCGAACTCAGAAATCCTCCTGCCTCTGCCTTCCAAGTGCTGGGATTAAAGGCGTGCGCCACCACCGCCCGGCTAGTTAAGACTTATTAAGATGTCCAGTCATAGAATTTTTCTAGCTTCCTGATGGCAAAGTTCTGTTCTCTTACACTTTTTCTGAAGTCACCTGCCCAGTTCATATAATTCTTTCCCAGCACCCTCTTACTAAGAAACTTGGGTTGCCATTGGTGTGTGTTCTTGATCCATCCATACATCAGTGCAGTAGTAGTTCATGTAACTTGTTTAACTACAGTTAACTTAATAGTCTTTGCAAGAGGTCATTACTAGGAAAAAGGTTATATATACTTTATTGTAATTACTGTTACCTAAAATGAACTTCAGAAGTTGTAGTAATTGGTGCTTCGTTACTGTTAGGAGGGAATTCTTGACATTTTTATCCAGCTTCAGTTCTTCCCCATTCATTCCCATGAACACTGCCCAGCATTTATTTGTGGATTATCCCTACCTGTGTTCATTTACTCTGTGGTTGACCTTGTGTCTTAAAATAGTTTTCTTCTGTTTTGATGGAGTATATTGAAGATTGAATGCTTTAAGCTTGGGATCTTTTCTGCCTGCCTTAGTCCTGAGTAGGAGTAACTGGGATGGCAAGTGTTTATCATTTGTATTTGTTGAAAATGCTTAACTCTTAAGTAAACATCTTTGATGTGGTTCAAGTTTGATTCTTGAATTTTAACCATATTTGGAAATTTTTGTTAGCATGTCTTACTAGCTTCAACTTAAATGTCTGTGAACTAAGCTCTTTCAACCCAGACAACTTGCTCGGATTTGTGTTTTTAGGGTTCTGTATCTCCGGGCCTTATGCCATTAGTGACTAGTAGCTCCTCCTTGTCCCGTATTTTGTTACTGAATTTGATATGTTTTTAGAAGAAAACTAATTTTTTCCCCTAGAAACTAGAAACATTCCAGTTTCTGTCCAGTGTGGTGATGCATACCTTTTAATCTCAGCACTCTGGCTGGAGAGATAAGTGGGTATCTTTGAGTGGAAGGCCAGCCTGATCTACATAGTGAATTTCAGGTTAGTCAGGACTACATAGAGGGATCTTGTCTTAATAACAAGAACAATAACAAAACTAGTTTTGGTGAAGAAAGTAATCTTTTTAAAAAATTGTAAATAATATGCACTGAAGCACATAGGTCTTGCAGCTGTTGTGAGTTCATGAGAGCAACAGCCGTGTCATACCGAGACCTCAGCAGTTCACAGCAGCACTTCCCATCTTCCAGCTCCTACACTCTTTCACTCCCTTTTCCATGATGCTCCCAAGTCCTGGGTGTGTGAACATAGATGTTCTTTTTGGGTTCACAGACTCACAGTCACGTATTCTCAACACAACTTTTCATGGACATGTTAGGAACAGTCCCCTGCAGAGAGAGAAGTGTCTCTGACTAACGTGCATAGGTAGTCACACAGATCTCTGTGTGTGTGAATGCCCATATTTGGCGGACAGTTTGACAGCATATCTGTTTAGCACAATAACCATAGTATGTTCCCTCCTAGGACCCTTGACTTGCCTTAGCTGTGGCCTCTTGACCAGCTTTACAGTTCTAGGCATTGATTCAGTCTGTTCAACAGGCCTCAGATCCAAGCAGAAAGTGGTTGGCTATCCCTTCATAGCAGTCCTGCTACTAATTGCCACAGTGGGCATAGCTTGCCTATCAGGGTCTGGTGCTGGGTAGGACCATTGATGGCTACCCTGTTCCTAGTGGTCTGTATAACATCTTCTAAGCTAATTACAAAGTGGATTTTTTTTAGAAAAAGGAGTTTGGATAGGTGGTTCATTGAATGGGTGGGCTGTTGTGCTTCCAGAGACATAAATTATTAAGTGAAAATCTCGGTGCTAGACATTGGTGTACCCATGAGTTTGTGCTCATGAAGGTTCTGGAGGTTTCCCAGAAAGCACAGTTACTGTCTTTTTCCCTTGGTTGCCGACTACTACTAGGTGGTAACACTCTTGCTGAGGACACCATACGCTTGGCTTGCAGAACAGAGAGAGACCAATCTTGAACTGGCTAGGAAACTTTCCTGTGTAGTTTATATATAATCCATTTATATGAAATTTCCAAGTTAAAGAATGATAGCAATAGATAAGACATGATTAGTTCAGGGGAGGTGTGACAGTAGAGGGAAAAACTCCTGTGTGTTGCTGACCCTGTGGTTTCTTACCCTGTCAGGAGAGTTGGACAGAGACATTGTGTCTCAGAACAAGGCTTGTTTTAAAAGTTAAACACAAGGGAAGCAGCCTGTGGGCAAACTCTTAGTCCGGTGCCAAGCCCAGGAAAAAGATGCACAGCTTTTTAGCATCTGTGGGGTCCTGCACTTGCTGTTCTCATCACGCTAGAGATGAGTTAGGTTACCCATGGGCTCTCCTGATCATGACACTTGGTTCTCTTTTTCTGTTGTTTTTTTGGGGGGATTGGGGAAGCCTTACCATGTAGCCTTGGTTAGCCTGGATCACTGTGTAGAACAGGCTGCCTGGTCGAACTTACAGAGATACACTTGCCTCTGCCTCCAAGTACTAGGATTCAAATGCTGGGTGAGTACTACCACTCTCAGCCTTCATCACAATTGGTTTTTCCAGCATGTCATTATTATCATTTTAGGTCTATAGCCTGGCATGTGACTTTTACTATTTGAATAAGGCAACTTATCCTATGCATATTTTATGCACATATGTGCCCTTACTATCTGGGAAATCCTTGTTTAGGACAAGCTCAGCTACTCAGTTTTAGGCTCTAAAAAAAGGTTATAATATTATTCTTTATTAATATATAATTATAATATACATATATATAATTATAATATACATATATATAATTATAATATACACAGTACTTTTTTTTTTGGAGACAGGAATTCTCTGGCCTTGAACTCAGACATCTGCCTGCTCCTGCCTCTGAGTGCTAGGATTAGAGGTGTGCCCCACCACTGCCTGACTTACAATTAATTTCAAATAGTTTTTTAGGGAAAAGTATTTTAAAGATTTAAGCTTTTTATTTCCTTTTGTTCTTTGATTATGTGACTATGGATTGTGGTAGTGGCTGCTGATCTCATTTGTTACTACTTTTTTTTTTTAGTTATCATATAATTGTGTAGAATGTTTCATTGTGAAGTTTCCATGCATGCATATAAAGTACTTTGATCATATTTCCTTTTCTGTACTTTAACCTGCCTTGCAGCCTATTCTGAGACATTGAAGAGGAAGAGACAGATGGTATTTATGTTCATGCTTAAGTATGAAGTTCACAATATGATACTAAATGTGGACTAAGACCTTGTCTTCTTAATGTTTAGCTAAAACCACTATGGTATTGTGTTCACTGAAGACTTTTTTTCTTTTCAGAATCTACAAAATGGCAGATAGCTTGGATGAATTTATTGAAGAGCAAAAAGCAAAACTGGCCAAAGACAAAGCAGAATTGGAAAGTGATCCACCTTACATGGAGATGAAGGCAAGATTAGTAATTGTCTTTCAGCGTGCTTCATTAAATTGGATTTAGTGGTATCCCTTTAATCCCAGCACTTGGGAGGCAGAGGCCTTTGAATTACTTTAGTTTGAGGCCAGCCTAATCTATATAGTCAGAGCTACATAATGACACCCTGCCTCAATAGCAGACAAACAAACAAAACCAGTCCCCTGCCCCAAAACTCAACCAACAGTGATAAAAATCCAACTGAACATGTTTCATTGAGACTGTTTCTGAGGATTACACCAGTGAGGACTTTGTATTTTGTTTCATACTTAATTTTGATTGGGACACCATTGTTTTGCTTTTGAGACTGACTCTAGGTATCAGGTGAGAGATTTTTGAGTGAAGTTTTTGGTGGGGTTTTATATCTCAATATTCTGTTTTGTTAGAGTTCTAATACTTGATTATGTGTTTAACAAGCTGAATAAAGGACCGAGGTTAAACCTCAGATTTTTATGAGAACAATAGTATTAAATGAATAATAAACATTTTGAAATACGTATTAGTAAATTTACTAGGGTAATTGATTCATACTATTTGCTTTTTAGAACAAGTATGTTATCATAGTGGTTTCTGAAAAGCAATGTCTGGAATGTTTTCTTAAATTGTTTTTATTTTGACATAAGAGTTGTTCTGTTTAGCAGATACTGAGATTGTGCTAGGAGCCATGCTGGGCTCTGGGAACCCTGCACTGACGTAGACAGATGCTGTCTCTCACTGGCTCAGTGCGTGTTAACAAGACCGGCTCTGCCATAGGTTCTGTTGTCATGAGCTTATCTGTATAGAATGGCTTGTGTAAGTCACTTCTGATTTACCTGTTTCCCACTGACTCATTTGGTTTTGCATCTGTTCCACACAACCAAATTAAGATGATAATCATAACAACTGTATATTTTATTATATAAGTTAACATATGATAGTACGCATATGGCTAGGGCACAGCTTTTAAAAGTTATATTTCAGTGCAGTATTTGAAGTAAGTGTCTATTATAATTTTCCATGCAAATAAAATGAGGCATTGGGAAGCTGAATAATGAGACTGAGATGCTGGGTTGGTAGAACAGACTTTGATTCCTGACATTGACTAAGTGCTTGTCCTTTTAAACACTGGCCATGGTTGTCTTCCTTCTAAACCGTCTACTTTGTAAAAGGAGTTAAAGCAAAGGCTTTGTGTGTAGCATTTTCTCTAGTCAGGACATCTTTATGAAGTAGGGGTGTTTTGTTTTTTGTTTCGGAGATCAAGAGAATGAGGCCAAAGGAATTAAGTGATTTGTTCAAGTTGACAAAGGGATGGGTTTAAATTGCTACCCTCATCTAGTGGCAGGGCATTCGCACAGGTACTTGACAGATGTGGAGGAGAGTGTGCATGTTTAAGCGTATTACTGTACAGCTTTACTCAGTCTTTATATACCAGTTCACGAGCCACTGTTTGCTGAGGTCTGTGGTCCCCCCGCCCCCAGCATCTCTGGGTCGTTTAATCTTGCTCTTTCTTGTCTTTATAGTCCCTCCCTATAAGCGTGTATATGTATGTGAGTGTCTGTTGTATATGTTCATATGGGTGTGCCCACACATGCATGTGCTTTGAGTATGCTTGGAAGGAAGCCTGATATCCACAATAGATGTCATCCTAGATTGCTGCCACCTTCTTTTTGAGATGGAGGCCTTTCACTCAACCCGGAGTTTCTAGAGTTTACCGTGCTACCTGGCTGATGAACTTCAAGATCTCTCTGTCCCTGTACCTTGAGAGCTTGGGTTATAGACACACTGCTGGGCCTGGCTTTTTCATGGGTGTTGGGAATACAAGCTCAGGCCCTCAGACTTGCACAAAGGGCCCTTCACTGATTGAGCCATCTCCTGATCCCCACTCTTTACATATCATGCATGTGTAAATATTACGTGTAAGCACAACATTACATAACGAAGAACTACATTTGTTTTGTATCTCCAGCCCACACCTAGCCTCCTGGCCCAACAGCAGATGCTTCCTAATTTTGTTTTTCACTCTTAGTGTCTAATGTCTGGCCCAATTCGCTTAATAGTGATTCATTTCTAAGAGGATGAATTAGGTATCAAAACAGTTGTTATAGTATGTAAATAATTTTGGTTCATTTCTCAAGCTTTACACTTCAATCTCTGTTCTGTGTAATTTTTTCTAAGTTATTTAGTATGTCGAATACATTGAATTGTACATTTTGTGGAGTTCTCCTCTTTGATTTGTAAATATCATGTCTTTTCCAGGGAAAGGCATCAGAGAAACTATCTGAAAACAGTAAAATATTAATCTCTATGGCTAAGGAGAACATACCACCTAACAGCCAACAGCCCAAGGGATCCTTAGGTATGGTACTCTATGTGTGGAACTAATTTTAAGATATCCTTTCTTTGTAGGGCATTGTGAAAGAGGTTTGTTTCTTCAGGAAAAAAGATTTCTTTGGAACTTTATTTTTGAATCTTACATATGACAACATGGTTTGTGTATGAAATGTAACTCAGAGAACTTTACCTATTTCATTGATGTTGCCTAATTGTAATTGGTAGAAATGATATTAGAAACTGTGTGTGATGTAACTAAAAATTAGTAATAAAATTTTTGAGTGTGTTTATGTATATGTATGCGAGAGAGAGCCTGTATTGTTTTAAATTCAAAGAAGGGTCTAGTAGATGGCTCAGCTAGTAAAGATGCTTGCTATCATGCCTCAGGACGTGAGTTTGCTCCTCAGGACCCACGTGGTGTGCACATACATATACAGGTAAATCGCTTTACTAAGACAGGTCAAGGAAGTATAAAGTATATGAAAAGTTATTTTGTTAGGGACCATTTTTTGTGTGTATGTGTTTGTACATGTGAATGTGTGCATGAGTGTGTAGTGGCCAGAGGCCATCCTTGGATTATAGTTCCTCAGAGGAGGTCTACTTTTGAGACAGGGTCGTTCGCTGGAAATTGAGTTTGCCAATTAGACTATACTTGCTGGCCATCCTCCAGATTGGGTTCCACTGGTTTCTTCTTGGATTTCAAGCATATACCACCACACCCAGTTTTCTACATAGATGCTAGGGATTGAACTCAGGGCCTCTTTCTTACATGGCAAGCTCTTTTACCTATTAAGCTATCTCCCCAGCTCAAGGACTAGCCTCTTGTTGATGACCATATTGGAACTATAAAGTTAATATTGCAGCCATACTGATTTTTAAAAATTTGTCTTAGTATGAAGTATTTGGAAACCCTTTTTTAAAAGTACATATTGGCTTATTGATACATTTTTACTTTAAAACACATAGTATTGTTAATAATACATATCTTGTGTGATTCACTGGTGACTGAAACATTTTCACAAAAAGCAAGTCAAATATAATGGATCCTTTTGACTCAGTCATTGTTTTCACGGGACTAGCTCATGATCACAGGGGTGTGTTCTTTGTTACTGCTTTGGTTTTAGTATGCCACTGGATAGGAAGGGAGTCTGGTTGAGAGACAGTAAAATGGGCTTTGTACGTCTTTATTAGAAAAGACAACTCAAAGTTATTGCCCTACTATCAGTATGAGATATAAAGGTAACTCAGTTTTGATTCTTGCAAATTATTAGTTAATATGCAACTTTAGAGAAATGAGATGTTATCTTTTAGTAAAGTTTCATAAATCTTTAAACTCATTAGTTTCTTTAACTATAAAATAAATTGGATAACACTAGGGGCTGGAGAGATGGTGCAGCAGTTAAGAGCACTGGCTGCTCTTGCAGAGGTCCTGGGTTCGATTCCCAGGACCCATACAGCAGCTTATAGCTGCCTGTCTGTAATTCCTGTTTCAGGGGATCTGACATCCTCTTCTGACATCCACAGGGACCAGGCACACATGTGGTGAACAGTCATATATGCAGGCAAAATATTCATATAATAAAGATAAAGATGTAAAAATAAAAATTTTTTATTTGAAATTATATGAATTGAAGTTAATTCTAAGGGATAATTTAAAAATTTAACAGTAGATTCTTTTAGATACTGAGTTATTAAGTTTAGGCAAAATCACCGAAATTCTATGATTACAGTTTGGCTTTGGGTTGCTATGCCTTTGTGATGTGGCATGTTTGTTTTAAGGTTATTTCCTTATAGTATGAACATTTGTCTCCCAGGGTTGCTATGAGTAGTAATTGAGTATGTATGAAGAGACAGTTGACATGTAGTTGGGCCATAAATAATAATGCTTCCTCATGTTTGATGTCTTCTGCTAGGGAGTTGTTCTGTGACTTGTATGTGCGAATGATAGTCTAAAGGTCAATGTGCAACAGCCTTTGTCTGACCTAGAATCAAGAGTGACCTTGACTTCTGACCTCGTCTGTTCTTTGGTTCAGGAATTCTGCAGATAACCGTATCCATTCATAGGATTCCCCCGCCCCTTTTTAAAAATACAAGCAGTATAAATCTGATTTGAAAATTTGTACTAAAATCCTATTTTCTGCTGAATCTTATTTCCACCCCAATTTCTTTTATGACTGTCTTACTTCCTACTGGATGCTTCTGTGTAGATATCATGGGCTTTCAAGTTTTCTGGTTCTTGCCACCTTAGCAAGCTGCTTCCTCATTCTTGACTCCTTTTTTTTCTTTGCTTATCACATCAGATAACTAGGGAGGGCCAGTTGACTTTAATAGAATGGAATTCCTAATGTCAAGCAAGTTCATGTTTCTTTAATCCCACTGATATTCTTGTCTGCAGGTTTCCATTCACTGAGATTGTTTTGATAACCTCCTGATGTTTTCTTTGTGCAATACTTTTATGTCTCTGCATGCTTTTTGATATCTTTTCAAGAAATTAATCTGATATACTAGTCTATATTTCCTTCAAATAGCTTCTCTTCTCCTTGTGCAATTTTAGCTGGATCGCTGTGGCCAATTCTGCTATGCATTGCATTTCTGCTAGATGGCACAGTGGTTGGCAATTGTTTGTTGGAAAAGATATTTTGAATGAATGAATATTCTCATTCAAAAAATAAAGTCAGTTTTCTTGGGAATATAGAGTTTAACTTTCATGGGAGCTCTTAAAAATTTTCAACTAAAATAACTATATTTGAAGCACATTGACTATAAAGAATGCTATACAAATTTGTCTTAGTTAGGGTTACTATTACTTTTATGAAACACAATGACCAACTTGGGGAGGAATGGGTTTATTTGGCTTACAGGTCCTGAATCAGTCTATTGAGGGAAGCCAAGGTAGGAACTCAAACAGATCTGAACATGGAGGTGGAGGCAGGAGCTGATGCAGAGGCTGTGGAGGAGTGCTGCTTACTGGCTTGCTCAGCCTCCTGTCTTGCAGAACTCAGAACTACCAGCCTAGGGGTGGACCCACCCACAATGGGCTATGCTCTTCCCCATTAATTTAAAAAAAAAATGCTCTGGGGCTAGAGAGATGGCTCAGCAGTTAAAAGCACTGACTGGTCTTCCAGAGGACCCAGGTTCAATTCCCAGCACCACATGGCAGTTCACAACTATCTGTAACTAGCCAGCACATATTTATTTTATTTTATTTTAAAGCTTCAAACTGGAGTACTTGTATTATTAAAATAAGTCAAATATGGGGAGATGGCTCTGTGAGTACAGAACTTGCCATGCAAGGACCTAATTTGGGACTCAAAAAGCCCAGGTGAAGTTGGCATGATAGCTCACATGTGTGATGTCAGGGCTCCTAGGGTTACATAGTTGGCTGGGACAGGATGCTTGGAAGCTTGCTGGACACAAGTTGGCTATTTGTGGTGGTGTACAGTGAAGAGATTCTTTCTCAAACAGTGCTTCACCTGTATAGGGTGATCTTAAATTCTCATCTAATACAGGTCAGTTTGGAAATGATGGATCAACTTCCAGTCTGTGACATCATAGTTAAATATAGTGGTAATGATCAGTAATAAATACATAAACCGCAAATACTCATTTTCACTAATGAGAACTATGGATGATTTAAAGTGTAAATAAATACCAAGCAACACTAAATTTTAAGGTTTTTAAAAATTCATTTCTTTATGGTAATGATGATATACATAGATAATATTGTTAAGTTCTGTTTTACATCCCATAAAAGGATTTAAGGTAGTATTATAATGACTTCTGAAACCAACTACCTAGATTTGAACTAGATAAACTTCAATGTTCAGGAGGCAAGTTTGTCACAAGAGTATCAATCCTCCATAAGGGTCTGGGGATTTAACTCACAGATGGGGCTCTCATCACACTCTTATCTAATAATATTCTCATTCTCTCTCTCTCTCTCTCTCTCTCTCTCTCTCTCTCTCTCTCTCTCTCTCTCTCTCTCTCCCCCCTTCTCTCTTCATCCCTTTCCTTCTCTCCCTCCCTCCCCATCTCCCTCTTCCTCCCACTCACAAAGCCAAAAAGAAGAGCCAGGCAGGTATGGTGGTATATACTGTCTTGGGAGGCAGAAGCAGGAGGTTTGAAAGTTTGCCTGACATTGGATACCAGGTTTAGGTTCAGAAGTTCTCAGACTACTCTCTTTTCTTCCCAGCTGACTACATTTTTTTTGGGGGGGGGGACTATTGCCTCCTAACATTTGATAATTCTCAAGAGTGATTTAGACAAGTCAGAATAAAAACTAACTTTATTTGCAGGTAGCTTTATTATTTCTTTCCTTTTCCTTTCCCTTTTTCCTTTCCTTTCCTTTCCTTTCCTTTCCTTTCCTTTCCTTTCCTTTCTGTCGTGTGTGTAGAAAATTTTGAGGGATCTACAAACATTGCTAGAACAATAAATGCATTTGTCAAGTTTAGAGGCAATAAGACAAAAGGTACAAAAATGAATTGTATTTCAGTAATGATCTGAAATATCAAGTAAATGATTTTACTCAGAAAAACCATCAAACATCAAAATATTTAAGATTTATACAAAAGAGACTTTAAATTTCATGGCTTACTGAAATTAAAGATTTTTTTTTTTTTTGATTTTTTTTTTCGAGACAGGGTTTCTCTGTGTAGCCCTGGCTGTCCTGGAACTCACTCTGTAGACCAGGCTGGCCTCGAACTCAGAAATCCTCCTGCCTCTGCCTCCCAAGTGCTGGGATTAAAGGCGTGCGCCACCACCGCCCGGCGAAATTAAAGATTTTTAAAGTAAGTAGAAAGCCATGGATTTAGCTGGAGCAGAAAAAGATATACATAATTTATTAGAAAGTACATAATGAGAAGGCAAAAAATATTCAAATTACTTTAAAAAAATTTTTTTTTGAGGTAGAGTTTCACGTATCTAAGAAGCCCTTGACCTCCTGACCTATCTGTCTTTACCTGTGAAGTGCTGGGATTATAGGCATTCACCCAGTGACTCAAATTTTGATGATTTCTTTTGTTTTTCTAAGGATGAAAACATTTTTATTCTTGTTTTAGTTTTAAATTTTAGTGTAATATTACTAAATAGTTACTAGTTTTCCTTTTATTTTGGTTTTGGAACCAGTGTTTCACTGTGTAGCCCAGGCTAATGTAGAACTCGTTGAGCAACCTGAAATGGCTTCACACTAGGGACATTTTTGAGAATTCTGGGATTTTTTTTTTAAAAAAAGCAACAGAGAAATATTATAAAAATGTGTAGGTATAGGGATGTGTGGCTGCCTCTGGACTGTCTGTAGCAGCTGACTATGATTTGCCTCATGCTCTAGCAGAAACCTGGTTTGGCCTGATGCAGATATTTTCTGTGATTATGTGACGTTTGGAATTCTGAGGACTTTCAGAGGACATAAAAATGCTAGAGCTGTAAGAGGCATTGTTGCTGGTTGTTGGTCATGTAGCGTGGTTGGTTGCAGTTTATTAATAGCCATGGTCAAAGAAGAAACAAAAGGAAAGAAATTACATTCAGGGATCTCTCCCCCCTCTGTTCTTCTCTTTCTCTTATTGAGTATTAGGAGTTGAAATGGGAATGGGGATAAGGAGTGGGAAAAAGAATATCCCACAAAGTGGGAAAGACCAGCTACATCAAATACATGCTTCTGCTTCTGGAACACTAGGCTTAGAGATGCGAGCCATCACAACTGACTAGTTTGACTCTGATTTTTGTTGTTTGTGGTCATAATCATGTGGGCTTTCATGTAATCCATATGGTCTTTGGGTTCACTGAGGTTTACATAGAGCCCTCCCATTGTAGTTATTATTCTGGGGGTTACTATACTCCTTGTTGTATTTAAATATTTACTAAGGGTTCTCCATTTTAGACCATATTGCTCCCAGATACAAGACACAGAAACCTTTAGATTTATAGTAAGCTTTTTTTTTTTAAAAAAGATTTATTTATTTTATGTAAGTACACTGTAGCTGTCTTCAGACACTCCAGAAGAGGGTGTCAGATCTCATTATGGATGGTTGTGAGCCACCATGTGGTTGCTGGGATTTGAACTCAGGACCTTCGGAAGAGCAGTCAGTGCTCATAACCGCTGAGCCATCTCTCCAGCCCTATAGTAAACTTAAAAGCACTACAGCTGGGCAGATATCAATCCTCTATGGCATTTTGTCTGCTTCCCAGTGGTGATCCCTGAGATATATCACTTGCTGTGTTCTGACTGGGCTGACTGGGCTTCTCCTACTCCATCAGGCCAGCCTCATGGCCATGTGCTCATGATCCTCCTACCCTATGGCGACCTCCTTCCTTCGTCTTTTCTTCTCTCTCTCCCTCATGGTTCCTACGATAGACTAAGCCCAGGAACCTTTGCTCTGCTCCTTCTCTTCTGCCCAGCCCAGACTGTAGGCATCTTTATTAATCAATCAGGAATAACTTGGGGGGCAAGCTTTAAGGATGTACATGAGGATCTCCTCGTCTTGGGCAACCAGATCTCGGGGACCATTATTTGGCATCTGAATACATAGCAGCAGCAGACTACCCTACTTTCACCTGAGTGCAGCATCATGTCTCGTCTATGTGGTGCTCTGGGGATTGATTTCAGGGCTTCATGCAGGAAAGGCAAATATTCTACCAGCTAAGCTACCTCTCTAGTCTGTAGTTGTGCTGTTTTGAAGTTACCCTGTTATTTTGTGCATTTATAACTGACAATAGGAGTTATTAAAATTTTGATTAAATTTCGTGAAGGGCACAACAGTAGTTTTCACATAAATTTCTTTTTTAAAAAAATTCATTATTACATTAATATACAAAGTAATGATTTTTATTATGAAATCTTTATATATGTATATATGTCATTATACTTTGTTTTTATTTGCTCTCCCACTCTATTGCCCTTCCCTGTGCTCCCTTAACCTTATGCTGAGCACATTAAAAAACAAAACAAAACAAAACATATTTATTTATGACATGGGGGTGGCAGTCCTGTGGTGGTCAGAGAGCATCCGGTGGAGGTCAGTTCTCTCAGTTCATTGCGTGGAGGTGAGCTGAGCTGTCAGGTGGACCTCTTTCCCCACTGCGCCATCTCACTGCCCCTAAACACAACTTTCTTATTTTTAAACTATGTTTATTATTGTGTGTATATATGAAATGTGGACATGAGAATCTAGGCACATGTGTGAAGATGAGGGGAAAGTTTTCAAGAGATGAAATTGTCCTTCCCATGGGATCCAAGAATGGAAATCAGGGTGCCAGGCATTCTGGGCAGGGGTTTTACATGCTGAACCAAGTATCTATTGGGTGCTTTCATTACTTCTTTTGAGAATTCTCTTTTCAGTTTATTAGCCCATTTACTGATTGGGTGATTTGCTTGTTTGACAAGTTTTAGGGCTCTGTGTTGTTCCAGTATCTTAGATATTAATCCTTTAGTGTGTGGTTGGCAAAGGGTTTTTTCCCTTCTGTAGGCTGTCTCCACTTAGGTGATTGCTTCCTTTCCTGTGCAGGAGTGTAATGGTTCCATTTCATCCTGTTTGCCAGTTCTTGAATTATTTCCTGAGTAGTTGGCATAGTTATGTTCAGAAAACTGTTGCCTGTGCTATATCTTTGTCTTAGTTAGGATTTTATTGCTGCGATGACCAAAAAGCAAGTTGGGAAGGAAAGGGTTTATTCAGCTTACACTTCTTATTGCTGTTCATTATTGAAGGAAGTCAGCACAGGAACTCAAGCAGGGCAGGATCCTAGAGGCAGGAACTGATGCAGAGGCCATGGAGGGGTGCTGCTTACTGGCTTACTCCTCAAGGTCTGCTCAGCTTTCTTTCTTACAGAACAACCAGCCCAGAGATGGCACCACCCATAATGGGCTAGGCTATCACCCGATGACCACTAGTTGAGAAAATGCCATATAGCTGAATCTTATGGAGGCATTTCCTCAACTGAGGCTTCTTTTTCTCTGATTCTAGCCTGTGTCAACTTGACATAAAAATAGACAGTACATTCTTGAAGTGTAGACTTTCATATTATCATGTCTTATTATGTCTTTGATCTTATTTATTTGATTTTTTGTGCAGGGTAAGAGATACGGCTCTAGTTTCATTTTTCTACATGTGGAAATCTGTTGGGTCAGCACCAGTTGTTAAAGAGACTACCCCCCTTCTTTTTAATAGCTTTGTCCAAAAATTAGGTGGTTGTAAGTATATGGATTTGTTTTTGGATCATCTGTTTATTCTGTTTCACTGGCATTATGCTGCACAGCCCCCACCCCCATGTGTGTGCCTCTGCATGCATTGCTGCATTGTATCATTCTTTACTTTTTTTTTCAAGACAGCCTCTCACAGTATAGCTCCAACTGGCCTACAACTCACAAAGATACACCTGTCTTTGTCTTTGGAGTGCTGTGATTAAAGGTATATACTACCACACTTTGTGAATAATCTCACAAAATTTGATTTTTAAATTTTATGTCTATATGCATGCTGTGTGCAGATGCCTGCGGAGGCCAGAAGAGTGGGTCAGTTCCCCTCAAGCTCACAAGCTTAAGGCAGTTGCGAGCTGTTGATGTGGGTGCTAGGAACTAAACTTGGGTTCTCTGGACGAGCAGCAAGCACTTTTAATTATACTGAACCACCTCTCTATTCCTCTCTATCGTATTTCTACTAAGATGGCGGCTGTTACTGAATCTGGAACTTGCTGATTTGAATAATGGCTGGCTAGCAAGCCTGAGGGATTCTTCTTTCTCTTCTCTCTTGTGTTGTTGGATATCACGTACTTATCGCTATGTCCTCCCCTTTTCCCCCTGGGCTTGAAAGGCAGGTTCTTTATTTATTGTCTGAGCTATCTTCTCAGCTCTTGTATGTCTGTTTCTGTGCTAGTATCATGGTGTACTGGCTGGTTTTGTGTGTCAACTTGACACAGGCTGGAGTTATCACAGAGAAAGGAGCTTCAGTTGGGGAAGTGCCTCCATGAGATCCAACTGTGGGGCATTTTCTCAATTAGTGATCAAGTGGGGAGGGCCCACTGTGGGTGGTACCATCCCTGGGTTGGTTGGTAGTCTTGGGTTCTATAAGAGAGCAGGCTGATGAGCAAGCCAGGGGAAGCAAGCCAGTAAGAAACATCCCTCCATGGCCTCTGGATCAGCTCCTACTTCCTGACCTGCTTGAGTTCCAGTCCTGACTTCCTTTAAGTGATGAACAGCAATGTGGAAATGTAAGCTGAATAAGCCCTTTCCTCCCCACTTGCTTCTTGATCATGATGTTTGTGCAGGAATAGAAACCCTAAGACACATGGTATTTTTATGATATGGCTCAGTAATATAATTTAAGATCAGGTTTTCTGTTCTTCCAGTATGGCTTTTTCTACTAAGGTTTGCTTTAGTTATTCAGGACTTTTTCCTTTTAATATGAATTTAGCCTTTTACCCTGTGGAGTGTCCTTGAGATTTGGTATGGATGGCATTGGTTCTGTAGACTGACTTGGTGTAATACAGCCGATTCTATTGTCTTCTACTGTTATCTTCATTTTCTTTCTTCAGTGTTTTAAAGTTTGTGTCTTAAAGTTTTATTATGTTGAGACATTTTCTTTCTATTCCTAATTTCTTCAGGGCTTTTTATTACCAAGGGATGTTAACCTTGTAAAAATCTACATTTATTGAAATGATTATATACTTTCTGTTTTTAAGTCAACTAATGTAATGAATTGTGGTTATGGATTTGTGTATGTTGAAACAACCTTGCATCCCTGAAATGAAATCAGATTGGTCATTGTCTTAGTTTGCCTTTTCTTGCTGTGGTGAAGAAACCTGGGGAGGAAAGGGATTTTTCAGTTTATAGCTTATTATAGTCCACCCTGAAGGGAAGTCACAGCAAGAACTGGAGGCAGAAACTGAAACAGAACCCTGTGGAAGTACTACTTACTGGCTTCCCCTCTATGGCTTCATCACCTGGTTTCTTAACCCAGGACTACTTGCCAGGGGAAGCCCTTCCACAGTGGGCTTAGACTTCCCACATCAATCATTAATCAAGTGATTGTCAGTCTGATGGAGACGTTTTTTCCATTTAGCTACATAACAGATGACTCTAGTTTATGTCAAGTTGATGAAAAACTAGCCAGCACAGCCATGGAGTATGATCTTAATCTGTTCTTGAGTTTTACTTGCAACAATTTTGGTATTCATGTTCACCAGGAAAGTTGGTCTATAGTTTTCTTTCTTTTGTGTTCTTATCTGATTTTGGCCTCAGGGTAATGCTGCCTTGAAAGAATGGGTTTCACATACTGTTCCTTCTCTTTTTATTTTATGGGACAATTTGAGAGATATTGGTGTCAGCTTGGTAAAGTTAACTAGTTGTGGATTCTTCTTTGTTGGAGGCTTTGTGGCTGTCTCAGTCTCTTGGATTATTATGGATCTAACTAAGTTGTAGCTTGATTTAGGTTCGGCAGGTTGTGGGTTGGAATTTATAACATAGATTTATATATGCAGATGTTTTTTCAGCTTTTTGTGAAAAAATTCTTTCAAAGTACAGTCTGATGACAGTTTCATTGGAATCCACAGTAGCCTCTACTTTATCATGTTTAATTTTATTAATTTTCCGTTAATTTGGCTAGGGAGTTGGCAGTTTTGCTTGTTTATTTTAATTTTTTTTTCAGGCTTTATTTCACTAATTTACACCCTGATTTCTTGCAGTCTGCTGTTTTTCAGTTTGGATTGTTCTCATTTTTCTAAGACCTTGAGGCATTTCAATGGATAATTTGAGATTTTTTTTTATTTGAAAAAAATTATTTGTATATGTGTCTATCTGTGATGGCATGAATTAACTGGAAAAACTGGCAATATCCGTAAAACTTCATGACCTTATTTGGTAGCCTAAAGTTCTTCCTATGGCTAGGTGAGAAGATGAGAGCATCACAGGAGTGAATCTGCAAAGAGCGGCTCAGCTGTGCAAGTAGAGATTTGTTAATAGTACTTCACAGCAAGCAGAAGGAAACTTACGTTTGACATTCTGACCAAAACAACTTAATTCTTTGATCCATTATTTATTCCCTTTCATGATTTCATCTTGCTTCACTTACATATTTGGCAAAATCTCTTGTAGTGAAATCCAACTCTGTGTATTTTGTGTATGGCACCTTTATAGCTGAGTTTTGGTGAATAAAACATAGCAATCATGGAATTATTAAAAAATTAAATTCATTTTTATTGTCTGATAATTTTGTATATGTGTATAATGTTTTGATCGAGTAAACTCTCCTTCTTCCTCCATTTCCTTCCTATCACCTTCAGCACTTTTCCCTCCCAACTTGATGCGCTCTTTTTAAAACCCACTGAGTCCACGTAGTGCTGCTGGGTGTACATGGGCATGCTGTAGCCTCTGAGGGGTCACATGCAAGAGGAAAGAAACTAGTGCACCATCCTCTAGCACCTGTCAGTTGCCAACAACCCCTCAGCTAGGGTGGATTTCCATAAGGTCCTCCCCATTTATTTTGGTGTTTGACTCTTGGTTTTGTGCACGCAGTCATAGCCACTGTGAGTCTGCATGCGTGATGGTGCTGCTGTGTCCAGCAAGCACTATTTTGCTGCAGTTGTCTATCTCTGTGGATAAGGTTGAAGCATATTCCCTGTTTTGTCCTCTAACAGGGAAGGTATCAGAGCTTCTGCTGAGGTCCATAATCCATTTGGAGTTGAAGTTCCTTTCAGCAGAACTTTTAAGGAATTGTCTATGTTTTCTTTCTCTAATTCCTCACTCTTCAACTTGAATCAGGCTTTCTCTTTGACTGCTTACTCACAGAGTTCAAGGTTGCTAATAACCCAAGCACAGGTAATTATCTTATATAATTTTCTTACTTATTTCATGATCTGTTGGCTTGGCAGGCTCACTTTTGGTTTTCCTCTTTTGTTCCTAGTCCTTCCTTGTGCAGAAAACTGTTGACAGTTGGCTTTGAGCTGCTTGGCTTTAGAACAAGGTTTTTTGTTAGGTTGGCCTGTGCTTGGAACTTACTGTAAGTGGTTCCTGAACTGATGTAAAACTAAGTGATGAGAGTGGCTCACTGTGCCCCAGTCTGTGTAGAGCACCCAGCTGCTGACCACTTACTTTCTCCTGGGAAGCCTAGAACTTTGGTCATTTTGTATAAAGCCTCAGGTACTGATTCTCTGACAACTTCCTGCGAGGGAGCACTGCTTGCGTGTTGTCATAGCTGAGCAGTTGAAGGCATGACTGGGTTTTGTGTGGCTCCAGTAAGGAAGAACTTTTTCTAGCCTGTGCCTGTTTTTTTTTTTTTCTGGATTTTACTGCATGTGCCTGTTCCTATTGCTAACTTTGGTTTTCATAAGCTGTGAGTACAGTGATTTCTGAGTTACTATGACCTCCACTTGGTCATCATCCTGGGGGTGATCTTAGGAGAATATCAAGGATCTTTCTTTGTTCTTTTTTTGGTTCTTTTCTGTTCTTTTATCCCTGAGCAGGGATGCATTCTGTATCTGAAGTCCAGATAACATTTCTAGAAGTCATCTCTGATTCTTAAATAAAAATGCTACCAATCACCCCCTCAGGTTCCAAAATAGACTACTTTTTGTGCTCTGAAGTCACAGTTTGTAAATCTGCAAAGCAAAAAAGACTTCAGTATACCAAATAAGGTGAAGTGATTCTTCATAGAACCTGCATGGTTTGATTATTTTCTTTTAATGTTTTGAGGCTCTTACTCTGTTGCTCATGGCCTTGAACTTGTGATTGTCTTCCTTCAGCTTCCATGTACTGGGACCATTGATGTGCTTCACTGTGCTTTGTAAATGTGTCTTTTATTTTCCTGAAGTAATTATCTCAGTGAACTAACCTAGGTCTAGTCCTGGAAGCTTCTAGTTTCTATCCTCTCTCTGTACAATCTAATCTAGGTCTAGAATGTTTTCATCCTCTGAAACTTATTGTTGAATAAACTCGACCTTTCTAGTTCTTTCTGAACTCTGAATGGCTGGCTCAAACTCCTCTCCAAGCTGACTAATTCACCCTGGCTTCGCTCTCTCTTGGCCTCTCCTGAATTGCTGTGCTTGGCCTCTAATTAACTCTGGCAGTCTGTTCTAATTTTCTGGCTCCTTCTCATTCTCTGGCTCCTTCTGTCTTTATCTGTGTCTAGCTTTTTCTGTAAATCTCTCCTGGTAAAACTGCCTCCTCCTTCTCTTTCCCTTTGCACTGCTCTCTTGAAATAGCTTCCATTTCCTCTCTCTTCTCATGAGAGTTGGGCAGATCCTATTCTCTACCACTGTTAGACATCACTTTTAAGCATTGAAGCTTCTATCTACAAACTAACTTTACCTTCATTGTTTGGGATTACAGTTGTGTACTAAAGGCATCTGTATTCCAGCCAGAGGGATTAAAGGTGTGTGCTAAGGCTGAGGCGCACCACAACTAGAAACAGGTGTTTTCAGTAAATAACACAATCAGGGTTCACAGTGTGATCAATTATCCTGCAGTAATGCTTGGCTGATTTCAACATGGCTGATTGATTTTTAACAAATTTCAAAATAATTTTATGGAAATTTGGCTAAGATTATCCAAAAGATAAAGTACATGTTTTGTCATTTAAAAAGAATACAAGACAAGAGTAGCAGAAGAATTTTGTATTGCTCTAAAATTTAGGTTATGGCAAAATGAGGGAGTGTAAAGATTCAGATTAACAAAGAGGTTATTGATGCCAGAAGCGTTCAGTTATTTCTTGTGGCATGCTTATTGTTTGGTTTACCTCACTGCATCTTGCACTGAGTTCAGTGAGTCTTTGCAGTAACAATTCATAAGCAATAATGCAGAGGCTTGTAATTACTTCCTGTAATCTATCTTGGTCATTTGTTACATAGCACTTTCTCATGGGAGTATATTATGAAAGGAAGTAAATGCTTTATAGGAATTTGTTTCATATAGTTTATTGTGAGTCCATTCTTAGGAGGCAAATCAAAAGAATGATTATATGCTTTAGGTTTAAATATATTTTTATCCCACAATCTTTACAGAAGTCTAAAACTTCTTGACTGTTGGTCCTGAAACATAATGTTAACTGTCAGTGTCAGTGATGCTTATTTGAAGTGACATCACTTTAAGTGACCTTAAAATGATACTAGTATTTTTCTTGCCCCTAGAATCATCAGGAACAGCAGCCACGTAAGCCTCACTGTATCTTAGCTCAGGGTTAGGGGTCACTGTTACTACTTTATAGAGATTAATGTTTATGTTGTTTTGTACGGTCAATTTTATTCATTTAAATTTTACTTTATTACGATCATTACATGTATGACCTATGTGAATGTGGGATGCAGAACTGTTGAAAGCTTGGATGTCAGAAAACTTACTGGAGTTGGTTCTCTCCTGTCAGTTCCAGAGATTGAACTCATGTCACCAGGCCCTTTTGTTTTTTATGACCCACTTCTAACAATATAAGGTTTTAGTACTAGATAACAAAATAATTAGATGGTATTTTATGTTGACTAAACCTAAAACTCATATGTACATATATATATTAATTTTTTTTTGAGTCTAAGTCTCACTATGTAGCTCCTCCTGACTTACAACTTGCTATATAGATCAGGCTGGCCTCAAACTTAGAGATCCACTGCCTCTGCCTCTTGAGTACTGGAATTAAAGGGGTGTGTCACCCTTCCTAGTTTATGATAGATTTACTAATAATACAGGACGCATTCTGCATGCTTGCTTACTAAGATAGTGTTACAAATAGTATTTGAATTAGCAGTGGAAACCAAATATATTTTCCTTTTTTTTGCATATTGGGGATTATATCAGGACTTTGTGCCTGCTAGGCCAGTGCTCTCTATTACTGAGTTACATTCTTAAACTTCTTTATTTCTGAGACAGAGTCTCATAAAGTTGCCCAGACTGGGCTCTGGTTCATTCTAGTACAGTCAAGCCTTAAACTTGCAGTTTTTAATTTGCTTCAGCTTTGGAGTAGTTGGCTTGTAAAGATGAAATGCTCTTAGTAAAATTGAACTTAATTTATAATGATCTTAATTTATAAATTTATAAATTTATAAATGAACTTAATTTATAAGTGATCATGTTTCAACTGTTCCCTCCAGTTCTTCCAGAGAGGCCACAGATAGAATTAAAAATTATAGTAAGACACACAGTGAGAAAGGCTTCCAGGAAGCAGCAGGCTGCCTATCTCCAGCTTGGGAAAGCTGGTCCCAGTGGAAGGTACCACTGTTCAGCACTGATGTCACTCTCTCCCTGACATCACAGAGCATCCATTGTGACCGTGTGCCACAAGACATGATGCTCTGCTTATTAGTCACTGCCTTCTCTGCAGTTGAACTGCTGAGTACCAGGAGAGGGTGACATTAATTAAACTAAAATTAAATGAAGCAAATTAATTACATTTCTTGCTTTAATTTCGCTGTCTTTAGAAAACAAGATAGCTGGGCTGGTGATGTAGCTCAGTTGGTAGAACGATTGCCTAGAATGCATAACTGCCTCAGTACCCTCAGCACCATTTAAACTGGGTCATCTTAGCACTTGGAAGATGGAGGGAGGAGAATCAGAAGTTCAAGTCCAGCTTGGGCTACATGAGGTTCAGTCCAGTCTCAAAACAACAGCAACAATAGCAACAACAAAAATACAAAGGAAAGAAGAAAAAACAAGATGCTAAATGATAATTTAAACAGGGGAAAATAATATACACTTGTACACATCCTTACATGTACAATAACCTAAAATTATTTTAATGTAGGTACATAAAAAACTCTGAAGGAGACACAAGAAACACAATGTTCTGGGCAGGGGAATGGGATGACTTGGGTTCACAAGTGGGAATAATACTCACCACTACATCTGTGTATCACCTACTGAAGCATTCAAAATAGGAAACCTGATTCCAGTCCTTATGTGCTTTATTATATGAGGGGGAACTTCATTGACATTGATTTGAAAAGGAATCTGTGACTTAAGCTGTTTTTTTTTTTGGTAAGGAATTAATTATGGCTTAAGTTTACCACTTGGAGAAGATTATGAACAGAAGAAACATAAATTAAAAGAAGAATTGAGGCAAGACTATAGACGCTATCTTACTCAGGTAAGTTGTTCTGTTAATGAGTTGTATTTTGTCTGTTTGAATTTATTTACTTTTGAGAAGTGTTGATCATGGATGATTATCTGGCCAACTAGTGAAAAACAGTTTTTGGTGGAAAAATGTGAAAACATGTGTTGTTGAATAATAGACTCTTCTTGGAGCAACAAGACCCTGGGTTTAGTCTCTAGCACAGGAGGGTGTTTTACTAGGGAAATGGATTTTAATATTAAAGGAGATTAACCGCTGTTAAACAATGGTTGTTTCTGTAAAGCTAAAGCTATCGTTGTCTAAAGAAGCATATCCACTGTTCCCCACAATGCATTAAAATGACCTGAAGGGTTTTAGATAGTAATTATTTTTTTCTTTTGATAAGTGTATACATTTTTTGTTAACAGTTTTATTAACTATTACGTTCAGTCATGTTTTTTTGATCACTGTGACAAAGTATCTGAGAAAAACAGTGTGAGAGAAAAGATTTTAGAGGTGCAGTCTGGGGTCAGCTGTGAGCCTGTGGCAGGAGCATGCTACAGAACAAATTAATATCATGGCAAGCAGCAAGGGCTGGAGATAAGAAACAGCCCCCAGTGATGTGCCTCCTTGCTCCAGTAAGCAGCAAGACTGGAGTAACCAGTTCCCAACACCTGCCAAAGTATCGCCCCTAGCTGGAGCTCTGCCTTCAGCAGGAGCCTTTTGGGACATGTCATATTCAGATCTTAACAGCACTCGCAGCTTTGCTTTATGACTTAATGTCTTATTTAGGAGAACCCTTTTACAGTTATCAAATTACCTAATAATTATAGGCTTATGAGTTTTACAATGTAGTTTCCTTTATAAGTTATAAAAATACTTTAAGCAGTTATGATTCTGGTCATGGCTTTTCCATTGCTTTATAAATACTTGTTTCAAATTGTCTTTAACTGACTTGAAATTGGAAAGAATAGACTTTACTGAATACATGTTATCAATGGTTTGTTTCTCTTGACTTTAGGGCATTACACACGCAAAAAGAAAGGTAGGGTTGCCTGCATAATGTTCTCTTTTAGTTTGTTTTTTAGAAGGTATAATAGCTTATAATCATTTGCACTTATGTGATTCAGATCAAGTAGAAAAATGGCTTCTTTTGTGTTTTGAGGCTTTTGAGTGGCACCTTTCTGTGTCTTGTGTCTGTGTTTGCCAAGATGACAGTCCACACATTACAGTTGTCTATTGGTTATGGCTTTGATTTCCACTTTGCATTGTTTTCATTGCTTTCTTTATAAATGTCCTGGAACTATTGTGTGCTTGTTTTAGCTTGTCAATTCTTGTTCCACAATTTATACTGGTGATAATATAAATAGTCAAGATACTATGTGTTATCATGATTTGGATTACTTGATATTTTTGTACCAAGTCAAGCTGATTTATGTGGGAAATCAGAGCACCAGTTAATAGTTTTACAAGCTATTTAAAAATAATTTCATACATTTGATCACTCAACTAATGTTTAAAAACCACCAGTAGTTAAATATAGTATAAATCATGTCTTCAAGGGGTTTAGGATTTAGCTGTGGATATATTTCATCAAGATCAGAAAATGTTAACTATAGCAAGATGTCCGGATATGTGTACGATTAGAAAAAGAAGGATGGGGGTGTGTGTGTGCTGGGCTTGTCTTGTAACAAACATGGTTTCAGCTTGTGAGACTTGGCTCCAGAAGGTGGACAGTGCTGAAAGGTGGAAGAATGAAAGGCAGATAGATGTAGGATTATGCAGAGTGTGATGTATCAGACACCGTGTCATGGCTCAGGCAACAGCAAGACAGAAGGGCTAGCCAAAGGTGGACCATGGCTAACCAGCCTTTCTCAAAAACAGCTGGCATTCCCAATATCAGATAAAAAGCAATCTGGGGGATAGGGATGTAGCTGTGTGGTACAGCACTTGTCTTGCATGTGTAAGTCCCAAGGTTGTAGCCCTAATACCAGAAAAAAAGAGAAATAGTCTGGGCAGTGGCTGACGGAACACTCTGCGTGTTTCTTTAACAGCTTTCCAGGCTTGAGATGATCACTGTGTTGGCAGTTCCACAGTGATGGTTATGATCACGTCAAGCTGGATGGATAGTCATGTGAGCAGGCATGAAGAGAAATTGTCTTTTTAAAAAGAAAAGTGAGCTGGGCAATGGTGGTGCACGCCTTTAATCCCAGCACTTGGGAGGCAGAGGCAGGCGGATTTCTGAGTTCGAGGCCAGCCTGGTCTACAGAGTGAGTTCCAGGACAGCCAGGGCTACACAGAGAAACCCTGTCGAGGAAGCACAAATCTTTACATTACCCCAAAGAAGTTGTTTTTGTGATGGGTTATTAAGAGTACAGCTGTAAAGTAGTGGTATTTTCTTAGAACCTTTGGGTCATGTCTGAGGAGGTAGGAGTTAAAAACAAGAAAAGTACCTGGGTATGGAGAGGAAGCTATGGTTTCTCTGGATCTTGGTGATAGATATGATTTCCAAGTCTGTTCTTGGGTCTCTTGTACTTTCAGACTGATAAATTGTGTGAATATAATAATAATAATAATAATAATAATAATAATAATGATCATGATAATTCTAATAATAAAAAAGCTAAGTATAAAGGCATAGGACTATAATTCCAGGGCTCAGGAGGTGCAGGTTGAGGATCAGGAATTCAAAGCCATCCTGGGATCCACTGCAATGCTGAGGCTAGCTTTAGCTGCATGAAACATTGCAAATAACAATAAAAACAAAAGAAGTGGGTGGGGGAAGGAAAGAACAAAAGAAAGAATAACACTGGGCATGGATATCTATACTTAAAAGCTTAGCACTAGAAAAACGGAGGCAGGAGGATTTCTGTAGGTTTGAGGTCAGCCTGAAGTGCAGAAGGAAACTGTCTCAAAACCAAACACAGCCTGCAGTGGTGGGGCACATCTTTAATCCCAGCACTCAGGAGGTAGAGGGAGTATGAGGCCAGCCTGGATTACACAGCAAGTTCTAGACAGCCAGGGCTACACAGAGAAACCCTGTCTTAACAAACAAGCAAGCAAGCAAACAAAGAAACAAACAAAAACAACGCAAAAGATCAATTTAACCTTTGCTAGGAAAAACCACTAAAGAACAAATACTTTTTTTTTTCCTAGTTTTTTGAATAAAGGATGCTTGGTGTTCTTATTGAGCAGATTGAACAATTTTTAAATTGAATCAGTAAATTAATTTCCTTTGTTCATAGCTCTTTCTTGAATCTTAAACTTTCTATCTGGCTGTTTACTTGGTGTTTTCACTTTGAAATAGTACTCATCTGTTGTGTGTTAAAAATATCATAGAACACATCCAAAAAGGAACTCATGAGCACCATTTTCATTCTTTTGCTATAGAAGCTTACACTTTCCATAGCTTGCCCTTTTTATTTATTTAGTAACTTATTTTGATTATAGCAATTATGACCTGATGGATGCCAAATAAATGAGTTATAGTCTTTACTGAATTCAAGTTTTTGTGGTCAGATATGGTCACACATTAATTGGGGTAGGGCCAGGGGTTAGAAGGCCAGGAAGACAGAGGGCTGGGGGGCAGGGGGCAGGGGGCAGGAACTTTTCTTTGAAATGATTAGGTGTATAAGGTACTTGGACATGGTGGTGAGCAAAGATAGGGTCCAATCAGTCCTTGTTAGTTTCTTTTAATAGAGAAGCTTATTAGAGTCCCATACCAACTTTCAAATTAGTTTTTGTAACTTTAGATTTATTGAGACTTCATCAGTGGCTTGATTTATTATATACAGTCCGTTTACTTTCCATAGACAGAGTCTGTTATCAAATATCCCATGTTTTTAATATAATGCTAACTAAGCAGATAGTGTATTATATTGCTGTTATTTGTTCTGTTGCTGAAAGATTAGAGGAAACATAAGCTTATTATTGTTTTCTTGATGCTTAATCTAGTAACAAGAAAGCATTAATTGGTCAATAATTGTTTAATGTTTCATGCATGCAGGAAATTAGGCCAACATATACTGATTTAGCTGATATTGCCCATTTTAGAGGTGAAAAAATTAAAGCAAAGAAGCTAAGTGGCTTATTTAGTGTTTTTTACTAAGTATTTTTTTTCATTTGCTTTATTTAAAGGGTTCAAAGAGACTTTATATTTTGTATCCTCTTTGATCCCTACCCTAACTTTGTGTGTAGGACAGGTGCCATTCTCACTTTATAGAAGAACGTGTGTCAGAGAAATTAACTGACTCTGTCAATGTTGTCTGACTCGTTTGTGTGATTGTTAGTTGTAGGAGCTTGAGTTCTAGTTTGGATGCCCAGGCTGATGCTCAGTAATGTTCACTAATGAGTGTTTAGTGGACAGGCATGGAGAACACACAAGCAACAGCATTCGAAGTTTAGTTTTGGGCTTCTGCGCATACATTTATTTAGATAACTACAACAAACATCAAAACAAAACACTATAGGCATTCATAAAGATATTGGTGAAGAAGTTAAAAAGAATGAAGAATACATAGTCAGAGGAATATAAATTAGAAAAATCAACCTTTTCCATGATTTAATCTCCTTGATCCAAGAGATAAGTATGTGTTGCAAACCTCAGTTAAAGCTCTTTTTCAGGGAGTTGATTGAAGAATCGTTTTCATCGTCTTTTTTGTGTGCTTTTTAGACTAGTCTCTGAATCCATCTCCATTCCATCCTGCTGTGCGTTATGGAGCGGGTTAGAATATAGAATGTAAAGAAGTTTTGAAACCTAGAAAATCAATTAGCTAATGTATGTTTTAATGTGCATATATACAGAAAAATTTCCTATCTACCGGTGAAACAGACCCATCCACTCTGGGAGTTTCTCTTCCTATTGATGAGCGATTGTCTGCCAAGGTAGGTGGATAGGAGTGAGAGTTTCCTGAGGCTACAAAATCATGAGAGAATATGCTTTTCATTACATCTTTCTCCCTACTTGATTATCATCTTTTAAAAAGTCTATGGAATTTCTAGTTGAGTCATTTGAAAACTTATTTTAAATTTTAATGATAGTGACATTAGTGATAGATTTCTTTAATGTGTTGATTCTTTTCTGTATTTTATTTACTTAAATATTCAGTTTATTATTTCAACATTGATACCTGAGCTACAAAGTTAGTGTGATACAGTTATCAGTGACATGGGTGGCTGTGAAAGGGTAATGTTGCTGGGCCAACTGTGTTTCTGTAACTCCACTGATTGTCAAAGAATGGTAGCAACATTAAATAGTATATAAGACACAATGGACAGTTACTAAGTTTCAAAAAACAGACCTAATTTGTACTCTTTTAGATTGTGTTGTTTCAATGACGTTGAACACATTAGGATTTAAGAAAATGTCCTAGTGCAATATATTTGAACAAAGTAGTTCTATCACAGTATTTTAATTTGTGTATATAATTTTTAACATTTTATGTTTAATAGCCTTTCTTTAACTTGGGGAATAAGATAGTACTAAGTATTTTGGTGGTCTGGGGATTACAGGAGGGATTGATACTGATAAGCACTGGGACAAAAAGAATCAAGATGGTTCATAACTGGAGTCGTTGCAGTCTGTTAGTGACTTCATGTGTGAATGAATCAAGCAGCATGTACTTATGTCTATGTGCATATGGCAGCAGTGACAGAGAGTTACAGTGTCGGTCAGCTCAGTGCCCTTCAGTGACTTCTTGTCCTTAAAATCATTAGGAAAGCTAAGAGTTATGATGTGTATGATTGTGCTTTCATAGAAAGGCTCCCCTCCTCCCTGAAGTTGAAGTTAACATTGTCTTTCAATTTTTCTTGTAAAGGAAAGGTTGAAACTTGAACGCAACCGAGAATACAATCAATTTCTCAGGGGTAAGGCAGAATCCACAAAAAAAGTCAGACAGCTAGAAAAGAATATTGAGGTATGTTTTACTTTTATAAAGTGATTTTTAATATTGCCTGCATGAATGGGCTGCTGGCAGGAGGGTGGTAGTGGTGGTGGTGACGTTTGCTCCACCCTCCTTTACTTTAAGTGGATTTTTAAATTTTAACAGTTTCTAGGCTACTTTTTTCATGTAATAGAATAACTGAAAGATGGAGTTCTTTTTAAAATTTTATTTTTTAAATTATTTAAAAAAATATATCATTTCCTCTCTCCTGTCTCCTCCCTTCAACTCTTTCCATGTTGTTCCCTATTCCCTTTCAAATATATGGCCTCCTTTTCTTCAATTGTTATTGTTACATATATTTATGATGCATAAATATATAAATATAAATCTGTAGAGTCCATTTAACGTTGCATATATATATATACACATATGATATGTATATACACATATATACGTGTGTGTGTATATATATATGATTTAAGGGCTGACCACTTGGTGTTGGTATCGAGTTAGGGACTCATTCTCATGAAGAGTATCTCCCTCCTCACCTGTCATTAGTTGTCTGTACACAACTAATGGCCTCAGCCTTGATTAAAGGCGCATGCTACTACACTTGGCTGACATAACATGATTTAACACACATACATGTAATATATTTTATATGTAATTTTAGGTAAATATAAATTAATGATTTCCTTTGGCCTTTTTAAAAAGATTCATTTATTTTTCTCTTACTTTAATGAATTTTTTGATTAATTATCAAAGTTGAGATTATATATTAATGTATTTTAAGGATAGTTATTAGACTTCTATGTAATAAAGACTTTAAATTTTATATGATAATGTCTCATTAAGCTTTATTTCTTTTTTAATTCAGCAGCCTAAGACTCAAAGAAATAAAAACCCTGTTAGTCAAGGTAAATCTGATCTACCTTCACAAATACAAACTTCATACACCCATTCAGAGGGACCTTCATATGAAGAACTTCTAAACCAAAGACGGCGAGAGGAAGGCCGATACCAACAACTAGATGATGAAATTGAATTAAGGAACAGAAGACTGCTTAAACAGACAAATGAAGAAATAGGCATTTCTGTTACAAAACATCAAAGCTTTTCCAGTAAGGCTGGTGTTCCAGAGAGAAGAACTCGCAGGTTTAATGAGGAGCGTATACTTGACAGACAATATTGTAGAGCTGACCGAGATCCACACATAAGTGAAGAAATGGACGAGAGGTTTAGATTTGAAAGTGATTTTGATAGAAGACTTTTGAGAGTATATACAAATGACAGGTATTTACATCTTCGTTTTTATTCTCTTTATTTACGTAATATTGCTGTTAGTTTTATAGTTACATTAGGGAAAAGCAGTTTTATTTGATTTACCATATTTAATTTAGTTATACGGTCTGTTTTGTGAAACACAATTATTTTATGTATCATTGAAGAAAACATTTAAAATGAGGGCCCTAGGTAAAGCTAGAAAATGGAAAGTGTATGCCCTTAATCTGAAAGTGAATGGAAACATTATCATAGAGGGGCTTTCTTGTCTGATCCTTAACCAAGTAGAATAAAAAAGAGCCAAAATCTTGCATGTGAATTTGAATTCTAAAGCAGCAATGGATTCAGATTCACAATCCGAATTCCTGTGGCCAGTGGCTTCCAGCGAAATCCCAAGGTAAGAACTCAGGTTGTTTTGGAATGCTTGACAGGGGTAAAGCCCACTTCTCTATGCAGTAAGTTAAAGCTAGGTTGATAGGCATCCCAATTTTACATGTTAAAATGTGTGCAGAAAAGGGACATTGTAGTACAGATGAAATGCAGTTTGTGCCTTTACTGTTTGTACATATTAAGTATCTTTATCAATGTATTTTAAATGGACTTTTATGTAATTGAAATGACATTAACTTTTCACAGTCAGATTTTTCAGTGCTTTTCACTTCCTTTAACTATTGATTTTGTGATGTTTGGAACTTCTTAACTATAGATCGTTATTTTTATTTACCATATTACATAACTTGGCATATGTTTTTCTAACTATTAGCTATAGAAATACTACAGAGCCTACATTTGTCATTGACCTGCTAACTTGAAAGATTACTTTTAAATTTTGGAACCTGTCTTGTTTAATAGTCTGAATATTTAATTTTTTAGTATTTTAGAAAATATCAGGAATTAATGCTGTATTGTTAGTATTTTGATTACTAATAACAATTCAAAGCTAACATCTGTCTTTATTCAGTATCTTAGTTTATATAATTTGAATTCAAATTTAATATCAAGAATTAAAAATGTGGATTGTGTACTGTAGTTTCTTTGAGCTGAATCTAATTGTTTGTACTTCAGAAAATGCTCCAAATCCTTTAATAATATCTTATATTTAAAGTTTATTAAAAGACCTCTCAGTTCTCAGTCTGGGAACCACTGGTACTCCTGGAATCTTGATGGTGTCTTCTCGGTATCTGAGAACTTTGTAGAACTTTTATTTCCTCTTTATGATATTTATCTCCAAAATATAACGAGAACATAACTTTAAGTTTGGAATTTTATGAGACTTATGGCAATTGATGCCTTGCTTTTCATATATTAAAACAAATCAATTCTATTCTAATTGAGAACTGCATCATTACCTCATATATCTCCTAAGTGGAATGACCTTTCTCTATCGACTTCCTTAAATCGTATTCAGACTACTTAGGGTTGAGTTCTTATGATCTCAATTCTGAACACTATTTCTTCAAACTAGAAGGCTACATTTTGTTAATATATCAGCTGCCATATCTCCATATGTTTGGCTATTTCTCATGTTTCTTGATAATACAGGTTATATATCTACCCCTTCTCATTGAAAAAAGAATTTCACATTAGTTATTCCATAGGTTATATTTAATGGATGTAGTTGTTAGTAAAAGAAATAACCCTATTTTCTGAGATTTCCCTGTTCCTGCATTTTTTGTTTTGGTTTTTTTTTTTTTGTGGTTTTTCGAGACAGGGTTTCTCTGTGTAGCCTTGGCTGTCCTGGAACTCACTCTGTAGACCAGGCTGGCCTCGAACTCAGAAATCCTCCTGCCTCTGCCTCCCAAGTGCTGGGATTAAAGGCGTGCGCCACCACTGCCCGGCTTGTTCCTGCATTTTTTAAAGTTAAGTTTTTGATCAATTCTACTTTTATAGTGATGCTTTATAATTTTGGTATCAGTTTCTTTCTAATTTATCTTACAACTTCCTAACATACCTGGTATATAATGAACGGTACATTTTTTATTATATTAAAGATAGGGCAGTGAAAACTCTCCAGGAAGTGTTTTTTTTTCCCCCTAAAGTCATACCATGTTAAATCATTAACAAAGTGGTTCTCATTGTGCCTAATGATTTGCACTCTGTGTGTTTGTGTGTATTGTTTATGTGTATAAACTAATGAGTAAAATTGATGTTTAGGAGCTTCCTGAAGTTGAATGTAAATAGGGTTTCTTACAATACTTTGAATTATAGATTCTTAAAATGTAGCCTGTGCTAGTATTTATTATTTATTAACTGAGTAGAAGTTAATATATTATCTTTTAATGTTTTACTTTAATATTAACTAGTCAAAGTAGTTTTCAGTATTGGAAATGCTGTTTTTCAACTTCTGTGTGATTAATGTGGTTAACATTTCCATTCAATTTAAATATAGCTGCGTATTTATAATTAATAGATATTTAGTAGAGTTATGAAATAGTTCTTTCTCTGAAGCTTGAATCTATATGTATTGCATAGATTAAGTGCCTAGTGTACTATGTTCCTTTAGATTTAATATGTAAGATACAAATGAGAAATGTCTAATTAGAAGCTATCCATTGGTGTAAACATTCATTTTTTAAAATTTTATGTGTATATATGTGCACACCTAAGTTTATGTGTACAATGTAAATGTACAAAATGGTGGAGGTCAGAGGATTTCAGATTCCCGGGTGCTGGAGTTTGAGGCCACTGTTAGCTATCTCATATGATTCTCGAAGCTGAACCAGAGCCTTTTGCAAGAGCATTATGTGCTCTGATTGCTGAACCATCTCTCTAGCCCCATTTAAATAGATTTTCTTTTCACATTAAAGATACTAGAAAAATACTAACTACAGAAATCAGAAGAGAACTGGAAATGCTGGGTTAATGTTGCTCCGAGGTAGTATCTCAGAAAGCCTCAGAGCAGAACTCAGTAGCCAGTTACAGCACTCACATGCATGGATGCATGGAAACTCACACAACTCAATAACAAGATATACCACTCACATTCTTGGATGCATGGAAACTCACATAGCTCAGTAGCAAGATAAATTTCTCACATGCTTGGATGTATAAAAACTCATACAATTCAGTACTGAGATACATGGAAATTCACGTACTTGGATACATGGAAACTTATACATCTTTTTTTTAATTGTTTAAAATGTTTTTGAGGAAGGCTCTTATTAGCACATGTTGACCCAAGACTAACTGTAGCCGACTGCCCTCTAACTCAGGACATTCATTTTGCCTCAGCTTCTGAAGTGCTGGGATTGCAGGTAGGACCTACCACACCCAAAGAAAGATATTCTTGATATGAAAGCAAACTGATGGAAGAACTACTCTTAAGACTTTGGTAGTTTCTTTTCTTTTTTAAAATTACATTTTTTATTTTTATTTTTTTTAAATTGGGAGTTCATTTAGTGCATTTGTAGAGGTCAGAGGTCAACCATTTACCAAGTTTCTTTCTTCTACCACATGGGAAATTGAACTCAGGTCATCAGGTCATTCTATATCATTTTAGAAGTTTCAGATGGTATTTTATTTATTTATTTATTTATTTTTTAATTTTGGATTTGCGAGGCAGGGTTTCTCTGTGTCGTCCTGGGAACTAATTCTTTAGACCAGGCTGGCTTTGAACTAAGAGATTTGCCTGCTTCTGCCTCTTGAGTGCCGTGATTAAAGACAGGTGCCAACCACTACCTGGCCTTATAGTTTATTTTTATAATTTGTTCTTTATAAGTCTAAACGTTTCAGATTCACTTCTGAGGTAGGATAGCTTAAGGAAAAAAGAAAAAAGTATTCATTATTAGTTAGGAGCTGTTCATTCATGTTGAAGATTGTACTTTTGAAGACTCCAGTTCTTTAAAACACATTGACTTCTGATGTGAACTTTGTTTCTTTGGGTATTATGATTTTTTAAAAGATTTATTTATTTATTATTATATATAAGTACACTGTAGCTGTCCTCAGACACCCCAGAAGAGGGCGTTAGATCTCATTATGGATGGTTGTGAGCCACCATGTGGTTGCTGGGATTTGAACTCAGGACCTTCAGAAGAGCAGGCAGTGCTCTTACCCGTTGAGCCATCTCTCCAGCCCCTGATTTTTTTTTTAAAGATTTATTTTTATTTTATATAAATGTGATATACATGTCTGTGAGTGTCTTTGGAGACCAGAAGAGTGTGTTGGATCCCTCTCGTTGTAAGTTCCTGATTAGCTGCTGGCAACTAAACCTGTGTCCACTGTAAGAGCAGCAAGTGTTCATGAAAAGAGAGAGAAGAAAGTTTTTCTTTTAGCATGCCTTTTCCCCTTCTGACAGTAGTATGATGAAAATTTGCAGTCTCTGAATCATATTTTGAATTGTATATGAGAAGAAGCAATTTTTTTTCTTTTATGAGGGCAATTTTTGACAAAAGGGTCTAAGCACTTACATTTCTTCAAAATGTAAATTAAGTTATAATTTCTATTTAAATGTACTAATTCATGTCTCTGAACATTAAGGGCAGTATTGATGGTTTGAGGTGTCATGTGTGAATCTGTGTATGTCATAACTACAGAGAGGTTTAACCCTTAGCACAGATCATTTCTAGGTCTTAAGAACAGTTTTCATTTGGCGTAGCTCTGATATAGCCAATCAGAGAGCCTCTCAGGCATTGTCTGGGTATTCTTAACATCAGTGCACTACTGTTGGTTACATGGAGGGCAGCTTAGGCTGAGAGGCTATGAGACAGCAGTGGTACTATTTGCTTCCAGAACAGTTCCTAAAAGTACTGTTAATCCACCCTAAAAGTTATCATTGTAAACTAAAGAGAGCTGAGAGTAAATATATCAAATGTTAAGGTAAAGCTTCTTAATTAACAAGAAAATTAGCAAATGAAGTAAATTCCATAAAAATAGTAGTTTTTTAAAAACAGAATCAGGTAGCTATGAAGTAGCATAATGATAGAGTGCTTGTTAGCTCAGTATTTTCTTTTTCAGATTTTAATAGGATCTCTCTGTGTAGCCTTGACTGTCCTCGAACTCACTCACTCTGTAGACCACTGGCCTGGCCTTGAACTCACAGAGATCCACCTGCCTCTGCCTTCAAATGCTGACATTAAACGTGGGCATCACCACTGTACAGCCTACCCAGTATTTCCTTTTTTTTTTTTTTTTTTGGTTTTTCGAGACAGGGTTTCTCTGTGTAGCCCTGGCTGTCCTGGAACTCACTCTGTAGACCAGGCTGGCCTCGAACTCAGAAATCCTCCTGCCTCTGTCTCCCAAGTGCTGGGATTAAAGGCGTGCACCACCACCGCCCGACTCCTACCCAGTATTTCCAAGTCCCCAAGTTTGATACCCATTCCTGCAGAAAGGTGAAATGTATGGAGAATCAATATGGCTATTGAATTTCCAGACCTAAATTTATTAAGGATAAAAAGTTGACTAAGATTCTAAACTTCATCTTGGTTTCATGGATCTCTATATCTGAAGTGTTTTAAAAGGTTTTGTGTTTTTCTGTGGGCTTTGTAGTTTATTTATTAGCAGCAACCTTGGTCTTAAGCTATTTAAGACAACATTAAACTTTGTAAGTTTAATATGGCTGGAAATAACCTTTTTGGAATATGATGCTTGTTGTTATGATCTGTGCATGTGCTGAAGAACCCAGGAGCTATATTTTTGTGTGGGTTCTTGGCTCTGACTATTACAATCAAGTATATTAAGGTTGTAAACACAAATATTGTTTTTAGACAAGTTAGCTGAAAATGCAGGAAGCTGTAGTTCTTTGGTAAATTTTAGAACACATTTCTATGTTTTTAATTGTTTTTTAATTCTGGAACCTAAAGTTATGCTTTAAAAAATGGTAAGTTTGTATTTCTCTGCCTTTTTTTTTTTAAAAAAGATGTATTTATTCTGTATGCAATATTCTGACTACATGCCAGAAGAGGGCACCAGATCTCATTATAGGTAATGATGAGCCACCATGTGCTTTCTGAGAGTTGAACTCAGGGCCCTCTGGAAGATCAGTGCTCTTAACCTCTGATCCATCTCTCCAGCCTGTCTTTCTCTGTATAACTATTAAATGTATTTGTGCTGAAGTAAATACCTCCTTACTACACCAGTGAATTTACTTTTGTGTGTCATGTCAGCTTCCTGCCAACATTTCTGAGCTTGATGATTCTTGAGAATGGCTCAGTTTTTGTGTAGAGTCATACTCACAGCTGTGGCTCTGTTTATTTTAGTTTTATTGAGATAGCATCTTGCTTTTTGCTTTATTTATTTTTTTGCCTTAGCCTTCTAAGTGGTAGGATTGCAGACATGCCAACACACTCAGCAGACAGTAGCAAATTATTATAGTTATAGGACAGAAAGGAAGACCAGCAAGGGGAAAAGGTGCATGGGGGAGAATCAGAGGAACCTCGTTTTGAAACTTCAGTAATGAGACACAGAAGGTACAATTCCACGGCACTGAATTGAGGCTCAGTGCCTAAAGTATTGAGCTCTGCTAATATATATAACCTGTCCTAGAGCAAACTAACATTTGGGCTTCCTATAGGAGAGCAAGTGTTTCTTTATAGCCTATATTGTTTGTGCACAATAGTTTAGGAACAGTGACACACTCATTAATTAGTTGTTAGACTGGTGAGAAACTCCTGAAACCTGTGTTGTAAGGTAACAACAAAGGGCTACCTGTGTAACAGCCCTTTCTTAATGTAGGCATTCTTAAGCCTGCTGCACTAGATTTTCTCCACATGTGTATTATATTATTGATGCAGTATAACTAAATATGAAGGGCATATTATTCCAGTTAATTAAAAACTTTAATTTGTGTTTGTATTTACCTTTGCTCTAAGTGGTAGAAATAGATTGATGTGTTACTTTAAAAGAGGTCTGAGCATCTGTGCTTCAGTTTAAATAATGATAGCTTTTTAAAAATGTTAAATTGAAGTAAATTTTAAAATGGTGTGGGGAGTACTATGCTAGATATTGGTAAAAACTGGAAGCAATTTCTGTTTTCATGGCAATGTCACTGTGTTATTAGGATTACTATATGAGCAGATTTCCTCCAGATCAGTGTGGTGTGACCTGTGGTGGACCAAGTGAGGACCATGGTAGTCAGGCTCATGGAGAATGCATTTGTTTCTTTTACAGCTGAAAATGGCCAGAATTCTTCATCTGATCAGTGACTTTATGTTAAATGGTATAGCTTTTCAACCATACTTTTCATCATCTTCAGAAGGAAAATATAATTTGTTAACAGCCACATAAAGAAATATGACTTGTGAAATGTTGTTTATCGTGGATGCTAATAAATGTTCATATAAAAATTTATGCTGGTTTCTCTGGCATAAGAAATTATACTCAAAAAAAACAAATCAGTGTTTGCCAAATGGAAAAAAATGATAGTTGAAAACATTTTCACTGTTTTAAATGTCTTTTACAGAAGAAAATAAATTCTAACTTTGCTTTTATTCTTTATGATCTTATAGGTGAAGGTTCTTCAGGTCCGCTCTGCATCAGATTGTTTTAAAATGTTTTCTGTTTTGCTTCTTCATTCTTTCATGGGGTTTACTGTGCCAATTTTTAATTTAAAAACCTTGGTTTTATGTATAATGAAATCATTCCCAGAATGTATGTGTCTTAATCAAAAAACAATTTTGTTTTTGAGATCTGCCTGTAAACTTCAGTGTGCACAGGGATGTTGTCTGCTCCATGTCCAGAATAAGGCTTGGCCTGCCGACAGTGCCTGTAATTACCATATTAACCGATTGATAAAAACCTGTTAGTGTGTTATATCTCTAGCTGGAGAGAGGCTCAGAGGTTAAGAACTCTTCCTGCTTTTCCAGAGGACCTGAGTTCAGTTCCCAGCACCCACACTTAATGACCTACAGTCTTTTCTAACTCAAGTTCTAGTTGATCTGACATCATCTGGCCTCCTCAGGCATCAGCAAAGACATGGCTTGTGTACACACATGAGGTTGTGTGTGCGCACTGCGTGTGCACGTACACACAGACAGACAGACACAGACACACACACAGACATAAAAATTAAAATATTTAAGTTTTTAAAATTAAAAAAGCATTAAATTAAATATTTAAATGTAATATTGAAGTCAAATATTCTAGAAGTTCTATAGAAATAGTTTACAATAATTTCAGTTAAAAAATGTGTATTAGGGTCTGGTGTTATAGCATTATACAGAACTTTCCTAGTATATTTTTAGACATGAAAACAACAGCAAACTTCTTACTATTTCTTGTTAACTAGCAGATCATATTTGAGGCAAATCTAATTTGAATTAGCTTTAGGATGCAGTTGCCGTAAACTGTCAGCACATTCTTTTGCTCACCTTAATGCTAACACATCAGACTGTAGAACCCTAGAGAGAAAAGATCTACTGTATGTGGGATGTGCTCTATAAGCTAATGTGTTTTTAAGGCCGCAAGGGAGCAGACGAGGGTGTGTGGAAGGGGATGATGGCACAGAAGAGCCAAGCACACAGATCTCATCTGCTGAAAGTAAAAGGTACGTGACAGCACCTCTCTCCTTAAGTCTTCACACCCTGAAACAGCACCTGCCTACATCAGGCTTTAGGAAAAAGAAAAGTATAGTGTATTAGCAACCATCCTTTACTGGTGAGAGGAAGTAGTTGGGAAGAAAGGTAATGTAATGGAAATGAGCACTTGGGCATTCTCTTTGTTCTCCCTCCTCCTTCTGTGCTATGGCTTGAACATGAATCATTGGGTGAGGCAAGCACTTTACCACGGAGCTACATCCCTAGGCCTACACCATTATTTTCAAGAATACTTTTTTTTTTAGTAAAGCTTGGCAGCGTATGCCTCTTTCATTATAAAGTATATAAAGTAATTAGTTTGAAAGAATGAAGGAGAAATAACATAATTGAATGGTGTTCTAATGAATTTGAAACGTCTTGGAATTGTGGCTACAGAGATAACGCAGTGGTTAAGAAGTTATACTGTTCTTGTAGAGGACTCAGGCTTGAGTCCCAGCAATATATCTGATGGCATAACAGCTGCCTATAATTCTAGTGCCAGAGGAATCTGATACCTCAACAGGCACATACACATTCTTAAAAGATTATCTTGAGGTCATGGTACTCCAGTTGGACTGAAAATGGATGGAAAATGTCCCTGCAGTGTGAGTTTTTAATTTTATTTTTTATTTATTTTTGCTTATTGATGGAATTTTAATGCTTACACTATAAAATTAGTATTCAAGTTTCTATTGATAACAAAGCAAATAACTTTATAGTTTTATTTTGGTGCTTTTCTGTGTTATCCATAAGTATGAATAGTTTTTTTTTTTTTTTTTTTAAAGAAAACACATAGGCCATCAAGATGCCTTAGTAGGTGAGGGTGCTTGCCACAGACCTGATGACCTGAGTTGATCCTTGGAATCCACATTATGTGGGAGAGAATCGCCAAGGTTGACTACTGACTTTCACACTTGAACCATGCCACATGTATTGTAAACACAAACAAAAATTTTAAAATTGATGAAATGTAAAGCAAAACCACATGAGCTCTGGGGATGTGCTCAGTGGTAGACTGGTCGTTCACATGTACAAAGCCCAAGAATTAACCCCCAGCATAGTCTAAACCTCACTAGGTGGAGCACACCTGTGACCCCAGCACTAAAGGTGGGAGGGTCAGAAAGAAGTTCAAAGTTATTCTAGACTTTAGAGGGAATTCAAGGTGAAGCTGGGGTGCATGAGACCTCTTCCCCTTCCCCCCAAAAGACGACTAGGATCAGGGACAGATCATGAGAGTGATGGGGAACTGAATATGATGGAAATACAGTATGTGTGTGTATGAAAAGATCTCAATGGAACTTGTACAGTTGGTGTATGCTGATCAGGAAGACAGAGTAAGTTGTCCTAAAATACAATAATATAATGAAGGTGATGTGCTGTGTTCTGAACAGTGTCCTTTCTTAGAGAAAACAAAGTAAATATCAGCCCTGGCTGTTAGAAAACTTTGTTCCAATTAAGTTATTGTTGAGAATCCGACTTTTTGTTTTGTTTTGTTTTTTTTCTTTCAAGAAAGTTTGTTTTTTAAATTCTTTGTAAAGATTGTTTTTTTAACCCTAAAGGGATAATCTTCTTTTCTAAATGGGAATATAGTTAGGAGGGGTGTGTGTTTGTGTGTGTGTGTGTGTGTTATTTCATATAAAAAAGATTTCTAATCTGTGGACCCTGTGAAGCAGGCTGAAGAATAAAGAAAGAAAATACCATAGTTTAACTAGCATTTTTAAAAGAAAGGATAATTCATATTCACTTTTTCTTCTTCAAGGGTACATGTATGTGTTTATGAAGGCTGGAGGTGAAGGTCTAGTGTCTTCCTCCATCCTGTATTCTCTGAGATAGGACTTTGCCTGAATCTGGAGCTGTTATGGCTGGCCAGCAAACCCCTAGGGGCGCTGTTGTAATCACATCCCTAGCTGTGGTATTATAGATAGGCACTGCTGAGTTAACTCTTGTCTGTGTGCTGAGGATTGAACACAGGTCCTCATGTTTTCCAAAGAATTTACTCACTGAGCCATCTCAATTCCTTATTTTTTGTTCTTCAAGATATGGGGTTTTTACATGTAATTGAATTTTACTGTGTAGCCCAGGCTGGCCTACAATCCTAACAATCCATTGCTTCAACCTCCCAAGTGCTGTCATTAATGGCATGCACCACTGTTCCCAGCCTTTATGTTGAATTTTGATTTTCTGAAAATATCTGGATTTTTTTAAATTTTATTTTCTATATTCTTTGTTCCTGGATTTTAATATTTGCTCTCATATTGTTTGTTTTAGTTTTCAAGATAAAGGATCACCCAAATCTGCTGATCTTGATATCACGAGTCCCTTTGCAGGCATGCTCTTTGGTATGTACAGCATTTTCAGTTGATTAGACCTTTGTAGAGTGTTGATTTAAATGTCCTTAGTGAGAACTCAGTGTTGTAAGTAATGATGCCTTTGTGAATGACAGCAGGCATTTATTGAGGCTTACTTTATGGTTGGTACCATACTAAGCATTTAGCATGCATTGTATAGAACTGTTGATACCTTAAAGCTAAATAACTTAATTATCTATATGAGTTATAGATGATAGTGGAAATCAGTTTGAGTAATAAGGTTTTATTTTTTATTTTTAGCTAGGATTTTGTTGTATTATGAATGTTTCTTTTTATTCTGTTTTATATGTAACTCTCGATTCTTTGCTTATTTCTTATATTTTATTTCACTTCTTTTCAACACTCCATTCTACTACTCTTGCTGCCTTAATCACTATTCTAGTGTGTGTGAGAGTGTGTGTGTGTATGTGAGTGTGTGTATGTGTGTGTGAATGTGTGTGTATGTGTGTGAGTGTGTATATGTGTGAGTGTGTGTGTGTGTTTGTGTGTGTGTGTGTGTGAGCGAGAGAGAGAGAGACAGAGAGACAGAGACCCAGACATAGATTTAGAGACCAACAGAGAGAAGTGAAAAAGAAACTGACTCTGAGAGACTGAGAAAGACTCTTGGTCTTTTCATGGGCTTTTAAAACCTAAAAGCCCACCCCCAGTGACACACTTCCACTAACAAGGTTGCCCTTCCTATCCTAGTCCTTCTAATCCTATCAAAGAGTTCCATCCCAATGACTAAACATTCAAAATGTTTGAGCTGATATTAAAACTACCATACCTGTTCTTTTTATATAGTTTCTGAATAAGTGAGTTTTTTTCCCCAAAATCATGACGACCCAAATTTTCTGTTTTTTTTTAAATCAAAGGTCATGGTTATTACTGAATATAGTCCTTTTGGTTTGCTATATTATGTTTGTCCTTATTTAATTTCAGAAATGATATGGTGAGCCTTGGTTTTTGCTTATAGCTTTGTATACAAAAGTTGTTCTTTGAATTGACACTTTGAAAGCTTAGCTATTTTGGCTTTAGTAAGGTACATGAGAAAATTGAATAGCATGTTAGGTTGATCCAACCTAAAAGTAAGTAAACTTTTTGTCTTTGAGATATAGTCACCTGGTATTTTTAGACATTTATTTCCTAGAAATGACTATTGTGAGAAAGATGGCTATGTTCACAAAAACTTAGTTCTTGTTGCCTATAAGGTTTGACCAAGTTTATCTTTTCAATCAGAGTAAAGGCACATGTTTAGGTTGTATTTTGAACATATGGTAAAAGGAGAAGTGGTAAGCTGAGAGTGGACTGAAAATTAATTTTATCAGCAAGAAGGTTACTCTACCATCTGCAGAGGAATGGACTGAGGTCACTGGTATGCAGTCAGGAGCTATGAGCGACACAGTAGTCGAGTGTTTGCAGTCAGTGACTTACATCATTCAGACTGATGATCATTTTGCATTTGAGGGTCTCTATCCCTGAGGAGCCTTGCACAGATAGGGAACTGATGTCTCTCTGAAGGTGGTGAATTTCATGTTACAACTGTACCGGTCATGAAAATACTCTTAACTCCACTTGTACTAACATTTATTTTCCTATTGTTTAGCTATAGATATTTCATTTTATTTATTATATTTTATTTAATTAAAAAACAAAACCAAGCTGAACATGGTAGTACACACCTTTAATCACAATACTTGGAGGTGAGGTACAGGCAAGCAGATCTCTGTGTATCTGGGGCCATCCTGATCTACATAATGAGTGCCAGGACAGCCAGGGCTACATAGACCAGTGGTTCTCAATCTGTTGGTCTCAACTCTCACAGGGGTTGCATATCAGATATCCTGCATATCCAATATTTATTTACATAATAGTTCATAACAGTAGCAAAATTGCAATCATGAAATACTAATGAAATAATTTTATAGTTGGGGTCATCACAGCATAAGGAATTCTATCTAAGGGTCACAGCATTAGGAAAGTTAAAAACCACTGATACATACCTTCCTCTGCAGGGTGGAGTTGGGGGGAGCGCATGAGCAAGTTTGGAGGGAAATAACAATGTACTGTGGCATTTAGAAGAGAACACGAATTACTTAGAAGTATATATTTGAATTTATACAATTGAAAGCTTTCCTTCAGTTTTGTATTTTCATTACTGCCTGCTTTCATCTCAGTCCTAGGGATTGAGTGGAGCACTGTTGTGCCTACCAGCTAAGAGTTATACTACAGAGCTACATTCTTTTTTTTTTTTTTTTTTTTTTTTGGTTTTTCGAGACAGGGTTTCTCTGTGTAGCCCTGGCTGTCCTGGAACTCACTTTGTAGACCAGGCTGGCCTCGAACTCAGAAATCCTCCTGCCTCTGCCTCCCAAGTGCTGGGATTAAAGGCGTGCGCCACCACCGCCCGGCCAGAGCTACATTCTTAACGTGTGTTGGTGTCTCTTGTAGTCTGGAAGCACAGTTCACAAAATATTATTTCAACTTTGTGAGGTTTATTAAACGATTTTAAAAACATTTACTTTTTTTGTTTAGAATATTTGAGACATAATCTCTTTGAGTAACTCAGGTTGGACTAGAACTTGCTTTATAGCTCAGGCTGACTGAATTCACAATTCTGTCTACCTTCTAAGTGCTGAAATTACATGTGTGTGCTTCTTCTTTTTCCTTTGTTTTCTGAGACACTGTTTCAAAAAATTGCTATAGTCCAGGTTGGACATCAACTTGAGATCTACTGAGCCACCATGCCTATATAAATAATCTTTTTAATGGCTTAGAAAATACAGTGTGTATTTAAAAGATTGTAATATGGTTTAGTTAATCATAATGGTTTGTAACTCAGTTAAATCAGGCTGGTCGATCTTAATGATTTGTTTTTTTCTGGTTTTGCCAATCATATAAAGAACTATTAATTATCTGACCTTCTTGCACATAGATGGGAGGTGCAGTGATTCCTTTAAGTAAACTTGTTCAGCAGGTCTCAGCAAGACCTTTGTGCACCTGAGGAAGAGGATAGATATTTGTTGCTGTTTGGTGGCGGACTGTCTGTGTCAGTTTCAGGAATGTGTTTTCTCAGCGTCCCTGTCTTTCCCCCAGAGTGGTGGCTTATGTTTGTGTAGGGCGTTCATCAGGGTTTCATGCAGCAGTGCCCTGGCCCTCACCAGATGGTGACAGCTATTGATTTATATCAGAGAAGTCTGGAAAGCAGGACATATGGCATGCCTAAGAGCCATGGAAGGCTCTCTTTCAGAACCTCTGTAATGCTTCTCTTTCTGGTGAGCCTCTGGCAGAGGCTAGCATATGATTAGAAATTCCTCTTGTTCTGGGACTTCTGGGACTCTGTATCTGACTCTAATGCACCATGACTTTTAAGAATCTGTTAAAGGATCAGCTGGTTTCTTTCATGCACTGTATGGTGGCTGCCCCTTACCATAGTCTGCTAGCATTATGATGCTTGGGTTCCCACTTCTGTATGGATTACTGATTCACTCCTTGATGTTCAGTTATATTTATTGACAACATTAGCTTTCTGATGAGCTTTAAAAAAAATTCACTATTTTGTAGATGACGGAACATCTTCCCAATGTAGTGTCAGAGTGATGCTTTTTTGTGGCTCTTTACCTTTTATATGGAATTCCTCCTTATGGGTTTTCCTTTTTGTAGTGGCTTCCATTTTCTTCTTCATTATGTTTACAGGAACACTAACTATTTTAACACTCATTTCTTCTACTTTTTGGCACGTGCATTGTGTGTGTGTGTGTGGGGGGGGTAGGTAGATAGATAGATCTATCTTCAGGGCCTTGCCCATAGTACACAATTGTTGGAACTCCATTATTGGGATCACGGGCACTTGTTAAATTTAAGAAGTTTATAGAAGCTATTAAGGTATCTTAGTTACTCTTCTGTTGCTCTGATGCTTGTGACAAAGGCAACTTAAAGAAGAGTTTATTTGGCATCTAGGGGCAGACAGTTAGACTCCATTATGGAGGGGACAGCAAGGAAGCAAGTGATAGACTGCATAGGAGGAGGAGAAAGCTGAAAGTTTACAACTTAAACTACAAACAGGAAGCAGAGAGAGCAAACTGGAAGAAAGGCAAGGCCTTAAGTTCTCAGCTCAAGGCCCCAGGCATACTTCCTTCGAAACAGTGTCACCAACTTGGACCAAGTGTCCAAAGCCCAGGACCTAGGAGGAACATTTTTCATTCAAACCACCATATAAGGTGTTGGGGAGTAGAGTCTTCTGTTATTCAGAGGAAAGTTAGGCAGTTACTAATACATGTCATGTTTGACCCATGATTAGAACACATAAATTAAGGAAGTTATTGGTGTATTGATGTGACTTTATTTATAAATATAGTAATCATTTAAACAATGAATTTCTTAAGCTTGAGTTTTAGTTGCATGTGATACATAAGAGTTAAGATTTTTTTTTCTTATCCAGGAGGTGAAGATCGAGAGCTTATCAAGAGAAGGAAAGAGAAATACAGGCAAGAACTACTGGAACAGATAGCTGAACAACAGAAGAAGAAGAGACGGTAATGAAAAGCTTGCATTCAGCAGAAAGCACTTGTGTGAAATGACAAGAATAAGTGACAGTTTTTTTCTACTGTAACTTGATTGTGAATCACCTTCCAGTGTCTGCTAGACTATTGCCCATATACAGACTCAAAAGTAGTTTACTTAGAAAATAAGAAATGTTAAGCATACACTCATGCAGTATAAAATGTAGTTAATCACAGTACTTCATTGTATTCAACCCTGTCTAGAACCTTTACTTTTGATTAATTTTCCTTTGACAGTTTCACAGATGTAACTAATCAATTTTAATCTTTCTTACCCTCTCACAATTTTCTTAATCTATGAAGCATTAAGAATAGGAATAAAAATATTGGTTCCAAAGAATTTGAAAGTTACCTTGTTATTTTTTCTCACAAAAGTAATATCTTAATATCTACTATTAAGCTATCTTTTAAAAAAAAAAATCATTAATTTTTGTAGTGCTGGCCTTCAAACCCAGAGCCTTGTGCTTGTTAGTTAAGCAAGTCCTCTACTATTGAGATTTTCTTTTCATATTATGTGTATGGGTGTTTTGCCTGTTTGCCTGCATGTAAAATATGTATGCTGTGTGTGCCTGGTTCCCTTGGAGGCCAGAAGAGGGCGCCTGGATCTATAGAACTGGGGTTTCAGGTGGTTGTGGGCTGCCACGTGGGCCCATATGAGCGCTGAGCACTGAGCCTGGGTCCTCTGCAAGAGCAGCAAGGGCTCTGAACTGCTGACCATCTCTCCAGTGTTATGGAGACTTTAAAAATCTTTATGGAAAGAATTTAACTTTTTGGCATGAAAATATACATAATGCTCTTTTTTTAAAGATTTATTTATTGTTATATGTAAGTACACTGTAGCTGTCTTCAGACACACCAGAAGAAGGCATCAGATCTCATTAAGGATGGTTGTGAGCCACCATGTGGTTGCTGGGATTTGAACTCAGGACCTCTGGAAGAGCAGTCAGTGCTCTTATCCACTGAGCCATCTCACCAGCCCCTACATAATGCTCTTAAAGAGGTTTTAATTTTTTTTTTTTTTTTTTTTTTTGGTTTTTCGAGACAGGGTTTCTCTGTGTAGCCCTGGCTGTCCTGGAACTCACTCTGTAGACCAGGCTGGCCTCGAACTCAGAAATCCACCTGCCTCTGCCTCCCAAGTGCTGGGATTAAAGGCGTGCGCCACCACCGCCCGGCTTAATTTTTTTTTAATAAAATACTTGTTTTTGTTTTTTATTCTGCGTATTCTTGCTTTTTTTTTTTTTTTTTTTTGTTTGGTTTTTCGAGACAGGGTTTCTCTGTGTAGCCTTGGCTGTCCTGGAACTCACTTTGTAGACCAGGCTGGCCTCGAACTCAGAAATCCTCCTGCCTCTGCCTCCCAAGTGCTGGGATTAAAGGCATGTGCCACCACCGCCCGGCTCGTATTCTTGTTTTTACTTTGTCTTTGGAATGTCTCCAGTATTCATTTTGAGATATGTATTCTAAGGCACTTGACATGTACATCACAGTTTCCTGTGTACTGTGATTAAATTTGACTTTAAGATTTTAAAGTTTTATTATGAAAGGACTTACTTGCATTTGGAAATGTATTATACAGCTTCATGTATAGAACTTTCTTTTATGACTACTATTTTGACAAAGTGTGTTTCCTACAATTTTTCAATTTATAAAATCTCAATTTTGTTTAGAGAAAAAGATTTAGCATTTGGAATTAGAACTTCTGGAGTACAAGACCCTGAAAAATCGGTAAGAGTTCTTGACATCTTTTAGTGTTTAATCCTTTATTCAAAGAAGCCTCAAGTGTGTTAGTAACAGGGAGGCTCAACATGTTAGGATACTGTAAAAAGCAGTTCATTTGGATTTTCATAAATGTCAATCATAACTACTATGAACTCTAGAAATGTTAACTGATCTTAAATATTACCCACTGTTAGTTTAAGATGATTTCCCTCTCATTTGTGTATCTGTTTTTAGAGTTTGTTTTGTCTTCTGTTTACATGTACCACATCCATGGGAAAGTTAAACCAGTGTAACTTAAACTTGATATTAATACTGTTTTTAAGTATGTCTTGACAGTTTATTTTTCTTTATGAAAATAAGTTTTTAAAAATGTGTAATTGTGTCTTTCATTTTGTTATTGTGAAACTAGAAGGATAATCATACTCTTTTTACTTGACTTTTGCAATTTTCAACATCATTAAGTGGAATGGCTCACACACATCATTGCAGTTAAGTAAGGAGGAGGTAACAATTTATTGCCCTTTGTTGTTGTTGGATATGTAGTGTTTATTTGCTGAAAGTTTTTGTTTCTTTTGCTAACGATGGTTAAGACCTCTAGTTTTAATAAAATCTTTAGTCTTTAAAATGGATCTAGCAAATCCTTAATGTTACTATTATCTTAATTATTATTCAGGTATAGACAACTTACTGATTTACTTAAGTATGTGTGCCTTGGGTTATCTGCTTTAAAATTTAGTGCTGGGGTGATTGTGTAGCTCAGTGGTTGGAATGGGCAACGTCTTGCTTCAGATACCGGAGGCTGCTGGCCCTAGTGTTTTATTCTGCTCCAGTATGCCCCTTTTTGTGTTTCTTACTATTCATATAATACACATTTTAACCTTAGAAATCAGTCCTGAACCAGGACTGATCATATTCTTTTTATATCTACTTGAGAAGCTGAGGTAAGTTTGAGTCCTCTGTGGGCTACAGAGTAAGTTTATAGTGAGTCTGGGCAACTTAATAAGACTCACAAATTAAAGTAAGAAACAAAATGAGAAAATTCAAAGGATCAGTACTGTATGTAGCTCAGTAGGAGAGCTGCTGTTTAGCGTGGGTGAGGCCTTAAGTTTAATTCCTGATTCCCAGTAACAGGGAGAAAAAAACCCTTTCTGAAAAAAAAAATAGGGTCCAAAGGTAATTCTTTTTTGTTTTTCATTAAATACCTTTAAAGTAGCCATTACAATAACAAATTAGCTTTTGGAAACTTGAGCTTTTTAGTATAATATATTGGCATGTTAAATTTTATAGTATATCATAGATCTTATTTATTCTGGAATTATATCACCCAAAGAGTGTCAAGTTGAATAAATATGTATTAGAGGGAATAAAGATTATTTAATAAATTTATTAAATTATGAATTATAGTTTTAGTAATTATACAATGATCTATATTAACAAATTCATACAATCATTATTTTATTAATTATAAATATATAAATTTATACAAATATTCATATAAATATATAAATTATATTCGTATAATTAAACAATACACGTTATAATAATTTTATATAATAATTATAAAATTTAAAATTGTAGATTAATAAATTTATAAATTACTATATTTTAAAGTCTGTGGTAGAGCTTATTTATTCTGGAATTGAATCACCTAAAGAGTGTCAAGTTGAATAAATATGTATTAGAGGGAATAGTTAAAGATTATTTAATATTTAAAAATGAGATAAAATGATATTCTTGAGTAAAGATTAGTAACCAGCCCCTGGCCTGCCCTGTTGTGGCTCTTTTTGTAAATACGTTATTGTGGCACAGCGTCCTTCTCTCTTCACATGTGGCCTGTGCGGCATTGGCGCCATGGCGGAGTCTGATGGTTGTAGGGAGACTGAGGCCTGCAAAGCCTTCCTCCGGTTGTCTCCCAAGTAGCAACTGAGGAGAGACGTGTGCTGCTGTTGTCTAACAGACCTGCCTGGGAAGTTCACGCTTGGCTGTAGTTGCTGTTTATTCATTTACTAATCATGAGCCTTTAGGTGATTTATGTGCTTCTCAGGGAGCCTCAATTACCTGCTTATAAAATAATAATCAGATATTTAAAGTCTTTTTTAGCCGTAAAATTCTGCTGTTCTGTGACTGTCTTAAGTACCTGCTGGGGTAGAGGGTCCTTGGAGGTCCTTGTCACCGTTAAACTTATGATTCTATGTAACAAACAGGTTTGTTTGTTTTTTTTTTGTCTTTTTCTTTATTTTAGCCTGATAGACTAAAGCAGTTTAGTTTGACACCAAGACACTTTGAAGAGATGATACCACCTGAGAGACCCAGAGTAGCTTTCCAGACACCTCCCCCTCCCTTCTCTGCCCCGTCTATCCCACCCGTCCCACCAGTTCATTCCGCCCCTTCTCACAATGAAGACTTGCACAGTGGACTCGGCAGCACCCTTGGTGAACTGGTGCATCCCAGGTGCTTGTTTACATGTTTGTATTTGGGAATTAGGGACAGCCTCATTGTGCTTAACGTTTACAAGGGCGTGCTGCCGCAGATGATGCTTTTGAGATATCATATCATTAGTACCTTTGCTGAGTAGTTTTCTCTTCTTCATTGTTATTGATACTTTTTTTTCCTCTGCTACTAGAAAAAGGAGAAATCTTTAATGTTTCTATCATTTAAGAGGCTTACTATTTTTAAAATGAATTAGTAACTACATGTTAGTATATTTTAGGTCATATTTTTAAAATCTTTTAAAAAGCATGGTTCAGTTATTTCCACTTGGCAATCATTGAATTGTTTCTTCAGCTTATTCAGAAAAATTTTCTAATCTGGTACATGTCTGTCTGGTTTAACAGTTCCCTCTGGGCTTACTCTAGGGCTGTTGGTTTGGATTTTAACCCTGGAATTCATATTGAACATGTCATTTCTATAGGGAGAACACGTTATACTAATCTATACATAAAGAAAACCCTGTGACATGAATATTTTCTGGCCTATACTCATTAACATACTAATTATAGGAATATCTTTACATTTGAAGATGTGTTTTTTTAACCTTTTAACACATTCTGAGATGTCTTTCCTTTCAGCAGGAGTTGGTCTTTTATTTGTTACTAACAAACTGTAGGGCTTTTCTTACAGCCTTTCTCAGGTACTTCCTTTATTTGCTTCGATGGCCTCCCTACTCCAAAGGCTGAGAGACTGGGATTAGAGAGCCACAGTGCTTTCTTTCTGTTGCGGGTTAGAGGCTGGAATAGTTGGTTTCACTGGACTTTATGGAAAAATTTCTCTGATTTGTAAAAGGTGATGGTAGTATGTGACATAGAGGACTGAGGTGAACATTGAGTTTTCCGTGTATAGATACAATTTAGAAGTTGCTGATAATAATATATTCTTTTCATAACAATTACTCAGGTTGTTTTTGCTGGCATCTGCACTGACGATGGTGAGGTTAGACTCACTGACTGACCAATAATGTTTGGAACTGGTGACTACTGAAGATACTTTGGTGCTACCTTAGCCCCCAGATCCTTTAAGGCAGAATATGTTAATGTTTGAGTAAAGAAATCTAGAAATGTCCCCTTTTTCTTTATTTATCTAAAGTTATTTGCCTTTGCCATTTCTATTGTTGAAGAATCCTGTGCTGGTAGAAACACACATTGCTCCTCAGTGAGGAAATGTGGAAGTACAAGTTTTTATACATTTTAAATTTATGAACTATTAAATATTATATCAGGACTGTATGGATTCTCAAGTAACCACATTGCGGTTTAACTTTCTGTGAAAAAGTAGTACGTTTTACATATAAAAAATATACCCTTTGAGTTGGGGAGATAGTCCAGTAAAATTGCTGGGTGTTGTGGGATGAATTTGTGGTCTTAGTGCTGGGAGGCAGAGACTGGGTACCTGAGGCCTGCTGGCCAGCCAGTGTAATTAGTGATTTCTTGGGCAGTGAGCAACCCTGTCTCAAAAACAAAGTGGACAGCTCCCCAGAACTGACATGCAAGGACGACTGCTAGCTTGTGCATATGTACATGCTCATGGGCACATCTTCTCCTACACACATGAGTTCCTTTACACATAATGGACATATGAGCACCATTGGATGTGTGTGCAGGTATGGACATGCATAAACATACTCACTCTATGCAGTGTCTTGTCCGCCCACACAGAACCATTTGTAATCCTGAGGTGGTGGAGCTCTTGGTTCTCTCTCTCTGGGATTCTTATCACATGACACTTCCTGTTTTGGGAATCTTCAAGCTTTCCTCCTGTCTCTTTATAGACTGAGTATCCCTGCTCTGTACTCCTGGCATTCTCTGTCACTTGCCCTATGGATGCTGCACTGTTGTAATTTTTCATTCTGTATTATTACTGAGGGCAAGGGAGCATACCTTTGTTTCATATACCACATAATGGCTATTAGATATTACTCAATTACTTTAATTTGTTTGCATCTTAACAAAATGTTTCTGAAGTTGTAAAATTTGTTGCTCTTTGCTTTTTTATTTCTAATTTTTCTTGAACAATTAGTACAAGGCTAATTTTTAATTTTGATAATCTTTTTTTGCAAAAGATTAAACTATCTTGATTAAAAGTAATAAACTATGAGGATAATGTTTTTTTTCTTTTGCCATAGGATTGTGCCTGTGCCTCTGAATCCCCCTCCCCCTCCACTCCTTGCCCCTCTAGCTCCTAACTATCGAACTCCTTATGATGATGCCTACTATTTTTATGGTGCCAGAAATACACTGGATCCCAATATAGCATACTGTGAGTTTTCTATATGTTCTATAAACATTTTTCTGGTGGTTTAGTAAGGATAATTGTTTTTATAGAAGCAACAGTATGTAAATGAAAAAGGTACAGCTTCATTTAATCCAAGTATTATATATTTATTGACAATAAAATCATCTCTAGTATCAAGTCCAGTTTTATTAGTTTAACATGATACTCGGTAAAGATATTTTATGAAGAGAAGAGATTTTAGAGACCTAATATGCCCAAATAACGTATGCAGAGCAGATGTTTTGTTTTTTCCCACTCCCCTTGTAAGTTCACGATTCATTCTGCGGCTTCCATTTCTACTCTGTTAAATTTGTTAGCATAAGATTTGAATTAAATTCCTGCATACATTTTGGAGGACAAACTGTAGCAATACCCATTTTAAAATGCAGTTATGGATGGAGGCAGGATCATGAGTTCAAGGCCCACTTGGAATACTGAGGAACTTCCTAGTCCCCTTGAGTCATAAAACAAGACCCAGTTTTAAAACCAAAATAAAACGAATTGTGTCTCATAGTTATTTCCTATAATTGTTTTATGTTTTCCTGTGTTCTTTTGCTAATTCTTAGCTTAGAACAATGTATGTATTGGTACTTAGGAAAACCTTTTGGTATACTTTTCTTTAGGGATAAAATGTTATTAATAGTAAGTAAATATTCTAAAATAAATGTCTTTTTTTTTCCCATTTCCCTTTAGGTAGTTCAGGAATGATTGGAGGACAGCCTGCCCCTTACGTCTCTGCCCCTGTCACTCACCAGGTAGCACCGCCAGCTGTGTAAGTCTTTAGTTAAAATAAAAGTGCTAAGATATGCACAATATAAGCTCTTGTAGCGTAACTGCTTTAAGAGCACTTGGTGTAGTATTTAGTGCATCTGTAATATTACATAACCATCTCCAGAATGCTTTTCACCTTAAAACGAGAACTCTATCCTGAGTTCAGTAATGGGCAACTCCTTTTTCTCCTGTGACATGCCCTGGCAGCCCCTGTTCTGTTGTCTGTCTGTGGCTCTGACTTCTGATACAGTCAGTGTTTTACTGTGGCTTGCTCATTTCACTTAGCACAGGGTCCTTAGCTGCTGATGGTCCTTGAAACTTATGTGAGGATTTTTCAAGGTTGAATAATAGTGCTTTGTGTGCCTACTTTTATTTAGTCACTGGTAGACACCAGAGTTCCTTTATTATCTTAGTTGTAAACATGCTGCTACTAGAATCATTGTATATATACAAAAGTAATTTTTTCCAATTTCTTTTGTATATATACTCAGAAATACAATTTTTGAGTCACATGATAATTGTTTTGGAACTATTTTGGAGGAACTGCCATATTACTTTCATAGTAGTATACTGTTTGCCTTCCCACTATGAGTGCACAAAGATTCTAGTTTCTCTGTATATTCCACAGCAGTTCTTATTTTCTGACCAGCTGCCTTTAGTGTGAGGTGATATTTCATCGTACATTCATGCATGTATGGAGGGCAGAGGTCGGCCTTGGGTATTGCTCCTCAGAATCTGCCTGCCTTGTTTCTGAGACAAGATTTCTTACTGGGGGGACCTGGCATTCACCTGGTCAGTGAGCCCCAGGAGTCTTTCTATCTCTGCCTCCCCCTGCTGGTATTACAGTTGTATTCCAACACATGAGCTTTTTATGTGTGTGCTGGCTATCTGACTCGACTCAGGTCCCCATGCTTATGTGGTGTCTTAGTTACTTTTCTTATGACTGAGATACATTGGCGAGAGCATCTTAAGGGAGAAAGGGTTTCTTTTGGCTTATAGTTCATTTTTCAACCTTCTATTTACCTTCTTTGTGCGTGTGTTTATATATGTGCTCAAATGTGCCACAGCATGCATGTTGAGGACAGAGGCCCACTTGCAGGAGCTGCTTCTAAATTGTTCCCCATAGTCCTGGGCACGGCACAACATTTGCCGTTCCTGTTGACCCATCTTGCTGGCCTTTGTTTTTCAAAGATGGTTTTATATGCCAGGCAAAGAATTGTTTTTGTTTTCTTCTAGAATTTGCTTGTTCTTATAATAAATTGATTCAAATTGATTATTTGCTATTAGGAATACTGTTGGGCAGAATGAACAGAAAGTTCTTAGTGATGGACTCAGGAATTCAGGACTGGTCTTTGAGGATAAGCCAAAACCTTCTACACAGTCGCTTCAATCTTACCAAGAAGCTTTGCAGGAGCAGGTGGGTATTCATTCATTCATTCATTCATTCATACATTCATACACTTATTCATTCACTATTGGCTGACTGACAGCACAGCTGTAGACTAAAGAGGTGAACAATAGCAGGCAATATGGTAAGCTTTGAAGTGGGTATGTTGGAATTGCTGGAGCAAACATTAGGCTTGTCTGGGACAGTTAGGGCTGGGTATGTAGTTAATTAGTTTCTAGACATTTCTAGTATATTTAGGGAGTTTTATTTATTTTTTTATTTCCCTGCGTTTTCTAAGAACTTGTGTATTTCTTTGGTGTGTGTCTGTGTGCATGTGAGTTTCCTTCCACCATATTTTTTTTGGGGGGGGGTCAAATTCAGGTAGTCAGTGTTGGTAGCAGGTTCTTTGCCTTCTGATCCCTCTTGCTGGCCCTAGAGAAACTTTTAGGCTCTGAACCATGTGAGGAGAAAGGGAGGACATCGGCAGACAGTTCTGATCTTTAAGGCACAGGGTACAAGTGAGAGGAAGAGAAAGAGCAGAGGGTTTAAACATGATTTGAGTGTCCCAATGTAAGGAGACCGAGGAGGCCACAGTCCAATAGGGAACACCTTAGTAGAGTGCTTACAGGAAACAGATTGACTTTATTTTGGTTAAAGAAAACTTAGGAATTTGTGACAGTTTTTTGGGGAGAGATTCAAGGTGTGGGTTCAAATCTAAATTGAGGACTTTTCTGGGGAATTGTATTTAGCTTTCTTTGTTGTTTTGTTTTCTTGAGATAGGGTTGCATCTGGATCAGGCTGCCCTTGAGCTCACTATGTGGTGAAGAAAGGATTACCTTGAAATTCTAGTCATCCTGCTTGCTTTTCCCTCCTGAGGGCTGGTAATACAGGTGCATACCAGAGTGCTCTGTTTTTGTGGTGCAGAGGATTAATCTGAGGACTTTCTAGGCAAGAGTTCCACATTCCTAGCTCCTTGCAGGTGTTTTGTGAATGTTTATTATTTTTAATTATGTGTTTGTGTGTCTTTGCCCACGAGTGCTCTGGCTGTAAGGAGTCAGATCCCCTTGGAACTAGAATCATAGGCAGCTGTGAGCTGATTTATGTGGGAATCAAACGAAGTCTTTACAGGATTTACTCCTGACTTTCAAAAGCTCCTTGGAAATATCTTTTTCTAGCTTTTACATGGGAAGACTTCTAGAAAGAATTACTGCCATTTTTTATGAATGTGAAAGTTCTACAGAAGAAAAATTGAATTTTGAAAATCAAAATCTGATTTTGAGTGAGGATATGTAAATGTTTCCAATAGAGTTAGATTTCCCAATTCAAGAAGTTAATCTTTTTCCCCTGTAGTGCTGGACCAGCACTCTACTGCTGAGTCATACTTATGTCTGGCCATAAGATTCTTACTTTATATACATAATGAGTGAACAAAATTGCCATGGATGGGCTGGAGAGGTGCCTCATGGGTAAGAGCACTTATTACCTTTGCAGTGGACCCAGAATAATCTATTGGGTATGTTCTTGAATTTGGTGTTCAAGTATTTTATTGAGATTTTTGTTTGTTTGGTTGGTTTTTGTTTTGTTTTTTTCTTGCATCTGTCTTAGTAATTGTTTTATTGCAATAAAGAGACACCATGACCAATGCAACTCTCATTACATTAATTGGGGGATTGCTTACAGTTTAGAGAGTTAGTCTATGATCATCCACAGCAAGGGCATGGAGGGAGCATGGCAACATTCATGATGGTGGAACAGTAGCTGAGAGCTATGTCCTGAACTGCAGTTTTGGGGGAGGGGGAAATAAACGAGGGAGAGAGAAAGGGGAGGAGGAAGGGAGGGAAGGAGGGAGGGGGGGAGGGAGAGAAAAGGAGGAGGAGGAGGAGGAGGAGGAGAAGACAGGAGAGAGAAGAGACAGAGGAGAGACAGAGGAGAGAGGGGAGAGAGGAGAGGAGAGGAGAGAGAGGGGCGAGAGGGAGGGGGAGCAAGAGAACGAGAGAAGGAGAACTGGGCCTGGCATTTGAAACTTCAAAGCCTGTAACACACTTCCTGTAACAAGGCCACACCTCCTAGTCCTCAAATAGTTCTACACTCTGGTGACTGAAAATTCAAATATATGAACCTATGGGAGCTATTCTTCAAACTATGCAGCATCTGTGGTCATCAGAGAGATTGATTTGTGGTTTTTCTTTTTTATGTTGGATCTTTGGTTTTGGTATCAGGATAGTACTGACTTTGTGAAAATAAATTTGTGAAACAAATTTGGAAATACTTATCCTTCTCTTTCTATTTCTAATATTTTGTTGGTAGCTATGGGCCTGTTTTAATAATTTATTTCATGTTTTTTCATTTATTTTTTTAAGAATTTTCATTTTAGTGGAATACTGGTTTTGTTTTGTTTTCTTTCTTTTTTTGGGGGGCGGGTACAGTCTTATTGTGTGTCTGTGACTGGCCTGGAATTCCCTTTGTTGACCAGGCTGGTCATCTGACCATGCTCACCAGAGATTCATCTACCTCTGCCTTCTGAGTGCTGGGATGCAGATTTTTACATTGTGTCTTAAGATTCTCTGAATTTCCTCAATGTAATGTTTCTGCTTTCATATCTGATTTTGAAAATTCAGACTTCCCTCTCTCTTTTCCTCTCAATTCCCCCTCTCCCCCCAATCTCTTCCCTCTTTCAGTTTGGCCTAAAGGTTTGCTAGTCTTGTTAATTTTGTCAAAAAACCCAACTTTTCATTCCATTGATTCTTTTGTTTGGTTTGTTTTTTTTTTTTTTAAATTTAATCCCTGACTTCTCTCTTCTGATAATTTAACCCCTCATTCTGTCTTCTTGTCTATTTTTCTGGGTGTTGTTTGTTTTTGTTTTTCAAGGTCTCCAAGTGCATTAATAAATTATTGATGAGCTCTTTGCAGCCATTCGTTGTAGGCACTTCATGCCATACACTTTCCTTTTAGAGCTGCCTTCGTTATGTCTATAGATTTTGGTATGTTGTGATTTTACTTTCATTAATTTTAGAAATTAAAAAAAAACTTCCTTCTTTCTTTTGCCTGAAAGACCCCTGGAGTGGGGAGACCCTCACTCAAGTCTCAGGATAACATGACTCCCCAAGAACTCACGAGAGACTGTTCTTGCTGTAATCACACGAGGTTTATTACCAGTGCACTGGGGCCGAGACTCATATCCCACGCAGGGGTAGAGGAGTTCGACCCCGAGTAGTGGGGAGAAGGGATATTTAAAGGAAAAGCCCACAATCCAAGGGAGGAGGGAGTGCGTCATAGGAAAAATACCGAAAATACCAAGGGAAATCAAAAGGGGAAACTCCCAGTTACTCATGATTGTTAACAAGGTTCTATTTTAACTTTTATGGTGGGCTAGTTCCTGGAACAAAGTCATCCTAACCTTGTGGCCATAAATTCTTTATGGTCAGCCAGTTCCTGGAATAGAAGAATAGAATTGCTTAACTGGCTGAACTACATTTTTGGCTCTACTCTACTTGCTAGGGGTCTTTTACTTCTCCTGCTAGGGGCCAGGGTCTTTCAGCCTTTCATCCAGTTTTCACTCTGTAGGGTACTATTTAATCTACATGAGAGTGTACTTTTCCCCATTTCTGTCAGCTTTACTTCATGTCAGAAAAAATACAGTGTGTTACTTCAGTTTATCTAAGTTTGTTGAGACTTGCTTTGTGTTCTTGTAACATCCTGGCGGTTACATATGGACGTGTTATTGGGTTCTCTGGATGGAGAGCTGGAGAAAGAAACGGGGTGACGAGGGAAACATGGACCAACACAATAATGCTGTTCAAAGTCTGTCGTTTATTGGGGGGCTGCCAATTTAAGGTTTGGGGGCGAGACCCTTCCCCCACGTTGAGAGTGCTCACCGGGGCTTCGGCTCCACTGCTCCTGCTCTGCTGCTCTTTGGGAAGGATGAGGTGTTTGTCAGAAGGATGCAGGCAGCTGGCTCCTCTCAGAACACTGCAAATCCTTGAAGAACAATGGGCTTCACCTTCCTCTTAGAGCTCCAGGAGGTGGGGGAGGCTGTGGCTCACGTAGGTCTGGAAATTCCCACTCAGAAAGCGGAGTTGGGGGAGGGCACATTTCTTCCCTTTTGATTTATTAAAAATTGACTGGACTCAGGCAAAAGATTTACTTATGCTCCATAGCCCATCTGGGAATTATGGTGGCTGGCGGCCCCGCCTGACTTAGGTCAGAATTCTAGACCTTCTCTTATCCATCTTTGGAAAACATGTGCATCTTGTTTGTGTTTATTTGCACAAACAGGGCTTTTAGCATTTATTATAAATAAATGTGGCCTATAGGCACAAGTTCCTGGCTTAGGTCGATGAAGATTCCATAGAATTCAGTTGCCTGTTTTTGGCTGACAGGCGTTCATAGCACACCTTTTTCCCAATACAGACCAAGCCACCAAAAGACCTACAATTATGCAGTCAGTCCATTTCTTCATAGCTAAGAAAAATTGTCTCAAACCCTGGCTTCCCACTGTGGGGGAAGTGGCTTTGAGAATCAACATGTTCTAATAGGTGGTTAGTTTTGGAGGAAGTCCTGTGGCTGCTGAAAAACATATTTTTAGTGTTTGGGTGGAATGTTCTACTTTAAGTGTCTGTTAGAGCCTCTTAATTTATGGTGTCTTAACTCTAGAGCTTCTCTATTTTGCTTTTGTCTAGATGACTTTTTTTTTTTTAATTGAGAGTAGAATGTTGAAGTTACTTTACCCACTATCAGAATGTCATGTTCAGTCTGATTTTAGATCTAGTACTGTTTCTTCTATGAACTTGGATATCTTTGACCTTAGTGTTTAGAATTCTAATATCCTCTTGGTGGATTTTTCTTCTATTGCATGTGAAATGTCCTTCTCTCTCTTCTAAGTTTGGTTTGGCAACAAATTAAAAAAACTAACCTGGACCCTTGAGACTTTCAGAGACTGAACCACCAACCAAACAGCATGCACGGGCTGGACTGAGGTCCCGCACATATGTAGCAGATGTGCAGCTCAGTCTCCATGTGGGTCCTGAACAACTGCAGCAGAGTTATCCATAAAGAAGTCGCCTGCCTGTGAAATCTGTTCTCCAACTGGGCTTGCCTCATCTGGCCTCACTGGGAGAGCACTTGCCTAGCCCTGAAGAGACTTGATGTGCCAGGGTGGTGGAACACACCCTGTCAGAAAAGAAAGAGAGGGAGTTTGGGGGAAGAACTCTGTGAGGGGAGATGTGGGGAATAGAGAACTGGATATAAAGTTAATAAGTAAATAAATTAATGAGAAAAAAACAAAAAAACCCTACATTTGCTTTGGAATTTATTATTTTGTTAGTTATTAGACTAACTAAACCTGCTTGTTTCTTTGGTCATTTATTTGGAACAATACATTTTTCTATATTTTCATCAATGGTGTCTATGGTTGATGGTAAGGTGTATTCTTATAACAAGCAAAGCAATCAATCCATTTTTCTTTTTAAAAATGTATTTATTTTATATTATTTGATACATGTGAGTTCATTGTTGCTGTCTTCAGTCAGACACACCAGAAGAGGGAGGGCATCCGATCCCATTACAGATGGTTGTGAGCCACTATATGGTTGCTGAGAATTGAACTCAGGACCTCTGGAAGAGCAGTCAGTGATCTTAACCACTGAGCCATCTCTCCAGCCCTCAATACAGTTTTCTAATCTAGTCTGTTAGTCTGTATCTTTATTGTTGGGGAACTGAGACATTTATTATTGGGAGTTTTGAGGGGCTTATTTTTGATGAAATATTTATGAAGACCTGTTTTTTTTGTTGTGTTGTTTTCTTAGACTTCTTATGCCCAGCTGTACTGGGATGATTTATTCCCTATTCTCTCCTGGGTGTGTATAATTATCTCTTCAGACTAAACTATTCCTTCTAGTATCCTCTGTAGAGGTGATGTCATAGGCATAAATTCTTTAAGTCATGAAATGTTTTTCTCCTTCAATTATGATTTACAGTTTTGCTGCTTATAGTAGTCTGGGTTGGCATCTGTAGTCTTTCAGAACTTTCTGTCCAGGGCCTTCTTGATTTCAAACTTTCCATTGAAATTTCAGATGTTATTCTGATAGGCCTGCCATCATATACGACTTGGACTTTTGCAGTTTCCGGTATCCTTTCTTTGTTCTTGAGGAATCTTTATGCCTCTCATCCCTTGATTTGCAAAATTTTCTTCTATGATTTTGTGGAATAGGTTTATTCTCCTATATCTATGGGTGGGGTTATATGTCTGGTCTTTTTATAGTGTTTTGTATGTTCTGTCTGTTTGTGTTGCTTTGTCTGTTTTATGAAACATTTACTTCTTCTACCTTGTGTTGAGATCTGATAGGCTTCCCTTCATCTGCTCTGTGAGGCTTTGCTCTGGTTTCTTTGTTGGACATGATGAGCTTTTCTTTTCTTCAGATTCTATCTCTATATTGTTGTATTTTCACATTGTGTGATTTGATTTAGAGCTTACTTGTACTCTGCAATCTTGGTCTCATTTTTTTTCCTCAGTAACCTCCTGGAGCTCCTCAAACACACTTATAACTACTGTTTTGAAATCATTGTCTTGTTCATCAGTCAAGTTGCTTTTTGTCAGGGACCATGATGGAGGGCTAGTTTCTGGAGGAGACATGCTGCTAGGTTGTTCATGTTTGTGTTTTTATGATGGGATCCAGGCATCTGGAGTTAGAAGGTTGATGGTGTTTTTGGGTATGGATATCTATTCTTACCTTTATTGGGTGTGTTTGGAACTTTGCTGTTTTTTGGAACATGTTAGATTATGGGCCAGCTGAATGGTGCTTTGTTTTCAGTCTGGGGGCCATGCTGTTTATATGCAAATGGAGCTGTCAGAAGTATTTTTGGTCTAGGGAGGGATAGGTGCAACTTTTGGGCTTTAGAGTAAACTTTCTGTAGGCTTAAGAGATTCTTGTTGCATATGGAGAGCTCTCTGGATTGTTCAGGTTGTTCTTAGGTGGCAGGGCTGAAGGAGTCACAGTGGTTGTGAGCAGTGCTATGTGGGGGTCTCCATGCTGAGCTGCTGTGAAAGTTGGGTTGACTGGTAGGCTTGGGAACTTGGTCCAGGCTGGCCAGAGTACTTGGATACATGTCTGACTGATAGTAGAGGGGATGACTGACAGGCAGGTTGGTTTTCAGACTGAGTCTGGATGCTTCTCTGTTAGGGGTTCTGGGTCAGTCTCTACTTGGATTTCTGGAGTTGGGTGTGGGGTTCTCCTTGAAGTTATAGGTCAGGTTCCTGCATTCACAAATCAGCATCCTTATTTGTGACTCTTAACTTTATGGTGAGAAGTGCACTTAAAAATATATGTCTATTTTTCTTACTAGAAAAATTAAGTAGTAGTAATGCTAGTGTCTTGTCTCAATCTCCTATAAATCATTATTTACTTAACGCATATCTTATGTTGTCAAGATCCGGGAAAGAGAAGCAAGAAGGAAGAAGGAACGCTTAGAAAAAGAAGAATATGAAGCTAAATTAGAAGCCGAAATGAGGATTTACAACCCCTGGGGGAAGGGCGGAGGTGGTGCTCCTCTCAGAGATGCCAAAGGAAATCTGATAAGTATGCTGTGTCTATAAACTTGCTTTTAAATGAATTATTTCCAACATTTTTAGAGTGGAGAGTGGGAAGAGGCAGGAATCAGACTGTGTAAGAAGGGTTTGTTTTATGATTTGATGAAAAGATGCTGCTCTGATTATGAATATAATGCATGTTAGAAAGCCTTTCTTCTGCAAAGTAGTACACTTCCCATCCTCTGATGACAGTCCCCAAACTGCAGAGACTAATTCATGTTAGCTGGGCTCATCCAGACTAGTACTTGGAGTATATTCTTGTTTTTTTTTTTTTTAACTGAAAGTGATACAACTTGTATTGGATAGAACAGTTCCCAAAACTTTTCAGGAGGCCTTAAGCAATATCATTCTGGAATAAGTTTGTAGTAAAGTGTGAATTCTTGAATTGTAAGATACTGATTTAGAATTGCATATCTGGGAAGAAATGAAGACATTGCCTCTGAGGTTTCCATTTTTTAGTAGTAATGTTCAGTTTGTTTACTTAATGTCGTCATCATCATATGAAACAGAGAAAGTGTAGTATTTTATCAAGGACAGTGGAACACCTTTAAAATACCATCTTCAGAGTAACCAGTCAGTATCTATAAAGCATCAAGTATTGTATGTGGGCTTGATATCTTAGAGATGGGGAGACATGATTAGTTTTACTCCATTAGATATTTAGGGACGTGCACTGTGATGACCGTGGCCCGCCCTCTATGGTTGTAGCTAACTGTAATCCTGCTGTTCGCTCCTGGGCTTCAGTCTTCCATCCTTCTGTTTACTTTATCTCGATAGACATATATGAAAACAAATATATGTTTACTGTCACCTTATGGAGAAAAACTAAAGAATATGAGTCTTCATCTCTCACTCTCTTACATCATTTTAAGGGAGATTACTTACTAATGAAGTAAGGCAGAACAAACTGTTTTAAAGTAGACACCTGTCTTAATTGTATCATTAAAAAATTCAGTGTTCTTTATTAATTAGAACTCTGTATTTAAAGTTAGAAAAGCCAAGATATTGTTAAATGTTTGCGTAGGTGAATGGATAAGCTTATTTATCGTGTGTGTGTGCTACTTAGCTGTACAAAGGAATGAATTGCTGATGCTCATAATTTGGAAGAGTCAAAAGTTTTATTAAGTAAAAGATCCATTCAGACAGTTACCTTTGTACATTTTTATTACATCACATTCTCAAAATAACAAAGAGTAAAGAACTGCCCGGGGATTGTAAACTGGGAATATGAGCCATTAGAGATAGAGATGGATCTATTTTGGTGGTGGAGCTTTGTAGAATTTAAGTGATTATAGTGGTGTTATTTGAGACTATATATGTTAAAATTTTAACAACTAATATAACAGTGTTCCTCAGCCTTCATAACACTGTGATCCTTTAATATAAAGCTCCTCATTATGTGGTGACCCCCAGCCATAAAATTATTTTGTTGGTTCTTCATAATTATAATTTTGCTACTGTTATAAATCATAATGTAAATATTTGGGGGGCAGGATATCTGATATGACCCCCAAAGTGGTCAAGATCCACAGGTTGAGAACTGCTGCTATCTACTAAAAGAAATATGTGGGTTAAACCCATAAAATTAGAAGTTTGGTCACCTGAAAATGACTGGCAATCTCTCACTGGCTTGGTGAGAGGTATGGCTAAACAGCCTTTCATATATATTTGAGCAAGTGCCACATTTAATGCATTGTCCTTACCTTAGATTTATATTTGTTTTTATATATGTTTATTGAGATAAAATTTGCATTTAATAAAGTTACTCTTTTAAAATTTAGTGGCAGCTATTGCTAAAATCATTTCTACCACACTCAAGATGTAGATCTTACTGCAGAACTGCTAACAGGACTGTCCCCTCTGTCCCCTTATGGACAGTCCTCTTACAGCCCTTACCCCTGTAAGCCTGTGATCTGTCTCCTGGGTACCAGTGTTGCCTTTTAATTTTGTAATATGCTTTCAGTATAATATTTGTGAGATTCTTTTCTTTCTGTTATTGAATGGCATTGCATTGTTTTGAGGTACCACCATTGTGTTTACACAATGTTTACAGTTGATAGACACTTGAGTTATTTCCAGTTTAATGTTAAGAATAGAAATGCTGTAAATGGTTTTCAACCTTTGTGTCATGAACCCTTTGGGGAGTCTAAGACCATCCAAAAACATATATTTACATTACAATTCACAACTGTAGCAAAATTACTGCTACAAAGTAGCAATGAAAATAATTTTATGGTCAGGATCACCACCACATGAGGAAATATATTAGAGGGTTGCAGCGCTAGGAAAGTCGAACACCACTATCAAAGTGCCCGTGGACGGGCCTCTGCGTGAATGTGTGCTGCTGTGTCTCTTGGGTAAATGCGTGGGAATAGGGTCAGGTGGCTGTACAGTGTTTTGTTTGCTTGCTTGTTGGTGTTTTTAACTTGGTTAGCTTGTCTTCCAAACTGTGCCTTTTTTCATTCTCACTAGAAAAGCACAAAATTTCTAATTACTCTGAATGCTTGTCAGCACTTGACTTTGTAGACCACAGTTTAGCAGCTAGTCTGTGGAATATATAGCTATTTCAGTTTTTATAAACCTATTATTGTGAAATAACTTTAATACACAAAAGAGTTGCAAAGATGCAGCAAGAGTAACTTTCAGTGTGTTTCCTTCACAATTGACATTTATGTAATCATGTATGAAAGCTAGAAATAACATCAATACTGTGCTGTTAATGAAATTATAGATAGTATCTAGATTTTCCCCCTACTGTCTTATTCCTATTTAAAATGCTGTAATACTTTTAGTTGCCTATCTTGTTTATTGGATTTATTTATTTATTATTGTTGTATATTTGTGCTTGATGTGTACGTGCGTCATGCTAGAGGTCAGACAACTTGGAGAGGTCAGTGGGCAACAGTCCTCTCCTTCCATCATGGTATCTGATAGGGAATCCAACTCCAAGGTGGAAGGCTTGTGTAGCACTTGCTTTTACCTGGTGACCCTCTTATAGGCCTGCCATGTGTTTAACCTGCAGTCTAACAGTTGTCTTTTACTTGCCTATTTAAATCTATGTATGTGTGTGTAAACTTTTATGCATATTAAAAAGTACATGATATAATGGATTTTTATTATTCAGAGTTATATCAAAAAACAGTCTATTTTAGAACACTTTCCACAATGAATTGTATTGGTACCACAGTGAAATACCAGTTAGCACTACATGTCTGACTTCATGGTAACATCATATACTTTACTAATTCTGTAGTAAGTGTTGAAATTTAGATGCTGGAGCCTTTTTTTTTCCTTTTGTTTTTTTGAGACATGGCTTCCCTGTGTAGTTCTGGATGATCTTGAGTTGTAGTCCACTATGCCAGCCTCCCGAGTGCTGGAGTTATGGGTGTTTGTCATGACCTCTCCTTGACCTTCCAACTTTGTTGGTTTTCTTTTTCAAGATTGCTTTGTCATTCCAGCTTCTTATTTTACTATTAGTTGGTTTTATCCAAAAAAATGGTACAATTCCCTTTAGAATTGTACTGACCTCACAGGTAACTTTGGTGTGGGCAACATCTTAACAATATTGAATCTTCTCATGCACTAGTGTATACTGCCTATCCACTAGTGCTTTTAGTTAATTTCTTTTATCAGTGTTTTATACTTTTATAAATCATATTTTGTACATATTTTGCCAATTGTATAACTATGTTTTTCATGTTTTGATGCTATTAAGATATTTTGAAAATTACCTTTTTTCATGTGCATATTGTGTGTGTGTGTGTGTATTAAGCATGCACTTGTGTGTCAAGAAGAAGTTGTTATTGGGGGTTTTCCATAATCACTCTCCACACTGTCACTGAGGCAAGGTTCCCCCAGTTGAACCCAGAGCTCACCAGGTCTCCATTGCCTACCAGCATTTTTGTGTGTTCTAAGGTATGAGTTCGAGGCCTCCCAGCTGCTCCTTGCTTTACAAGTGCCTTAGTCCCTGAGCACTCCACCCAGCCCTTCTCCTTTCCTTGGCATATTTGTATAAAGATGAGTTTGGTTGTAACATTTACTAACATGTGCATTATGTACTTGGATTATATTTAACTCCCCTTCTTACCTACCTGATAGAGGGTGGGTGTGCATGTGGGCACAGGTCAGAGGACAATTTGTGGGAGTTGATTTCTCTTTATGTGCATCCTGGGTATTGAACTGAGGCTTTACTTGCTGCCCCCATTTCTACTTTTTGCTTTTTAAAAAAGGTGTGTGTGTGTGTGTGTGTGTATCCATCTTTTTAAAAAAAAAGATTTAATTTTATGTACACTGATGTTTTGCCTGTATGAATGAATGTCTGTGCAATGGTGCCAGATCCTTTGGAGTTACTGACAGTTGTGAGCTGCCATGTGGATGCTGGGAATCGAACTTGGTCCTTTGGACGAGCAGCCAATGGTCTTAACCTCTGAGCCATCTCTCCAGCCCTATTTATGCACTTTTAAAACTTGAATTCTGTATAGGTCTGTTTCTGAGACTAGTGGTTTGACTTAGTTTGCACATGCTAGACAAATACTATCAACTGAGCTAGGCATTCTATATTTAATAGACACAGCAAGTCTATTGCTAGGTAATAAACCATCCCAAAAGTAGTGTTTTAAAATAAGGACTGTATACTACCTTGTGGTTCTTTAGTGATTTTTTGAGTGGTTTTCCTGGTTGTTTTGTGTATGATGCTTTAGCCGGAGATCAACCCCCAACCCCCACCCCCGCGCCCATGGCTTACATGTACAGATCAGGAGGCTTCAGTTTCTTATCTTCACATCTCTCCATAGCATCCCTTTTGGTGCCATGGTGATAGGCTATCCCTTCAGTGAGTCTAGTGATTGGAGAAAATGCAGCTCATGTCTTTTGTGAATCAGCCCCTGCAGTGTTCCACGCTGACATAAGTTGATACAGAGACCTTAGTAAGGTCCACAAAATGTGACTTAAGTTCCACATTTTGAGGAAGGATTGCTAAATAAAGAATTTCTGGATACATTTTAACACTCCATAGAAACATGCTTTTTTTTGTTGTTGTTTTTAGGACAGCTTATGGTTTGGGACAAATTTTCCTCTGACTTGAATTTAAGTTTGTTCTATACTAAGGAAATTCTGATTTCTGAATTGACAGTGGTTATATTAATATGACTTTTGATCAAATGTCAACCATTTATGTGTCCTTAACTTGTGTCCTAGTTTTGGGTTGATTTCATGGTCTCTTTGTAGCTTTAGTAAGGTTGCTTCAGAGCTGCAGCTGTCATCCAGCCGTTGCCGGCCTTTTCTTGTTTTCCCTGCTGATTTCCTATTTTAAAATGTATTGTTTAAGAGTAATTATAGAAATGTGTTTATTGAAATAAATGGATTGTTTTTCCCTCTCAGCTGATTTGAATAGGATGCACAGACAGAATATAGATGCCTACCATAACCCAGACGCAAGAACATATGAAGATAAAAGGGCTGTTGTATCTATAGACCAAAATTTAGCCACTTCAAATGCTGAGAACCTAGAAGATTCTGCAAATAAAAATTCAGGTTTTTAATCACATTCTATATTTAAAAGAACTAATTTCTAATGCTGTTCAGTAACATTTCTGTTCTTTGATAAAATAGTTACTGAGACTTTGGTTACATTAGGAAGCATAACATATTTTCTTTCTAAAGAGAATAGGGAAAGGTTGCTTCTAGCATAGCATGTTTCTTCCCCACCCTGTAGTCTGCTCTGTGTGTGTGCGCGTGTAGCCGCTGTTAATGTTCTTCTTTTGATACTTGGAGGGGCCTTTCGTTGCACATGTATACAGAACTGACTGCATCAGTGAGAAAGTATTTGGACTATTATCATAAATTATACAAGAAATTAATTTTTTGTTTAAGTGATCACTTGCACTTCACATTGTACAAAGAAGTAACTAGACATTTCGTGTCAGACTCACATCTGTGCGGATGAGTAAAGCTGACAGACATTAAGCAGTGTCCTTAAAGTTGCTGTGAGCTGAAATTACTCAGTACCTTACCACATATGTGTGAGTGTATTCTATACGTTTTAAAATCAAAGCACATGTAGCAAATATACGTTTTGCGCCATGTATTGGTGCTGATAAAAGACTTTACTATAAAATTCTGCTTTTGCTCATTTGCAGTTTTATTGTTGTTTTGAGTCTGCTTTTACATTTTCCTAGAAGTTCGGATTTTCCTAGAAGGGCTGTGATGGTGACCTCAGTGGTCCCTTCAGGCCAGCATTCTGAAGATAGTGGTTTGCTGCTTCTGTAGGCAGCCCTGTCCATTGTTCTTACTGTGCTGGAAGAACGGGACCACTGGGATCCACAGTAGACCTTATTTGCTTCTAGCTTCAATTTTGGGAACTCTAAAATTGGAACCTTTGATTTTGATGCAATTATTAATTTCTTAATCTGAAATAGTCCAGTGCACAGGAAGAACAACAGATACTTTTTCATGTGAATTGCTGCTCTCTGCTGCCACTGTTGTCTGCTGCTTCTGGGATCTCCATGCTGGTTTCTGCATATACAGTTGTGTTTGCTGTTCTTAGGAGGGTTAAGCCTTTCCTCCTTCTTGGGCATTTGCTTACAAGACACAGACACTGGGAGATAAACAACTACCATGACCACCCCCTTACCAAGAGAATAAGCCTGATTGAGCATGCCCAGCAGATTTGACCTGTCTACTTTTTCTGTAGTATGCGAGGCTTTCCTGTGCTGGGTGCTAAAGATAAACCTTAAAAATATCATAAAATGTCAGTATCCTCATTTTATATGAATTGAAATTTTCTAGACTTTCTTTCCCTAACCATTAAATAAACTAAATTTTGTCACTATAAGAAACTACCCAAGGCCATCTCATTTGTGCTATGCCATATATATTTGTCTGAGTAGTGAGAGGCCAAACCTACTTTTGGGACCAGACTCCATCTTAAAAGATAAAAATCCTGAGAAGTTGACCTGCAGCCTGAACCCAAGCTGTACCCAAGCACCAGGAAGGACCCCAGCTTGTCTCTGGCCCATACCCCAGAGTCACCCTCTAGCTACTTCCTAGCAACAGTCAATCAAAGATTAGTTTGATTTATTGTTTTTCAGATGTACTTTCAGACCATTGGTGATTGTTACTGGTTTTGCTTCAGAGTACCCACCTATTGGCCTACATTAGTCATACAACTAGATACTTGCCAGGCTAAAACCTCCTCACTTGCTCGCCATTTTCTATAAAGCCTTTTATGTTGAGAGCTGGGGACTCCCATTCTTCTGCATCAGAGACGGTGATGTGGCCCCAGCTGAAGCTTAGAGACCCTAGTGCAATTACATCAGAATTTGCTCCTTGGTGGTCTTTTGGGGTTCATGAACACTTCCTGGCACAACATACTTATGTGTGTGTATGAATGTGTACACTTATGTGTGCATGTGTACATGTACATGTACTGTTTAATATTTTTAAAAGGCTTTGGGAAACTTGAATATATCTCAACGTTTTCTTAATTTATGCTTCTAAGCTTCATCCTCATTTGATGTTTTGTCTTAATTTGGCTTTTTTCCTTTGTTATTTTTAGACAGTGTCTTATACTATGTAGTCCTGGTTGGTCTGGAACTCACTATGTCACTTGGCTAGTCTTAAACTTATAGAGCCCTCCCAGCCTCTGCCTCCCCAGTGCTAGGATCAAAGGTGTGGGCCTCAGCTCTCAGTCTCATTAGGCCTAGGTAAGCATTGTTTTTCTTTTGGTGAAAAGCTGAGACAGGTTCTCACTGTGAGACTGGGACTACAGCTGTGTACCTCCCTGCCTGGCTCATGCTGTTAGGTTTTTTTTTTTTTTTTTCTTTTACTTTACAGCGAACTGCCATGAAATCCAACACTAATTTGGCTTCAGTTGTTTTTGTGTGGTTACTATAGTATCTAGTTACAGGTCTATTTTCTAATAGTACTAGTTCCCTGTAGTTGTGAGAAAAGTTCTCCCCCCAAAGGATTTATTTCATCTGTATTTCTTTCCTTTAGTTGTCACAAAAATTCAAATTTTGAGGGAAATTAAGGTAAAAGACAGTACTCAGCATTGTACTCTGAATTTTCTACAGTGCTGAGATTTAAGAGAACCTCATAGGCTCAGTTTACATTTAGTAGAACAGTTTTCTAGGGGAAAAAGTTCTCATAATTTTCAAGTCTTGATGTGACTTTCCATGAATTCAGTCAACTAAACATTAGTGAATTTAAATACAAAGGCAGAGCAGAGCTGAACTGTAAAATATTGTCCTACATGAGATGACCCAAGCAGAGAATAGACATTCTAAGTTGATAAATGTTGTCCTACATGAGATGATCCAAGCAGAGGATAGACATTGTAAGTTGATCGGAGTAAGACTGAGTCAGCAGCTGGGTGTGGGGATGCAGGTCTCTAAGTCCAGCCCTTAGGAGACTGAGACAGGAGGATTGCTGCAGATTTAAGGCTAGCCTAATCTACATAGTGATTTCAGAGCAGCCATGGACACATAACATAGTAAGACCCTGTTTCAACAAACTAAACCAACCAACCGACCAATCAAACAACAAAAGGAATAAATCAATAATTTAAGAATCATATAAAAATCCATGTGAGATTTAAATTGTCATTTTTTTTCTTTCTGCATTGAAAGAGATTTCTAGGGAATGATTGTTTTTCAAATAGCCTTTTTTGAAACAATGTTTTTCCTTTGAGACTATGTAATGCTATTTATAAGGAACATACACTACAGCAAACTATTGCTACATGTATATCCCTTTAAAAAGTACTCTGTGTGTGCTACAGATAGAGCCTAAGACTTTGTGCATGCCAGTAAAGCACTAATTTCAGCAGTTTTTAAGAGTAAATCCTATTATTATAAATTAATATATTTATATTAATTAAATTAATATATTAATATATAATAAATTAATATAAATTAATATATTTATATTAATTAAAATATAAATCCTATTATATATTATTATAAATAGTTAGACTAATTTAAATTTTAAAACTTTTTCTTTCCCCCCCCTTTTCCCCCTTCAATTCTGGGGATTGAATCCAGAGCTTTCCATTACTAAGCAAATGCCCTGCCACTGAGCAACCCCTCAGAAATGTTCTTAAGTAGGGGATATTCATGCACATTTCTCCATCATGAACATTACTATGCAGCCTGTGCTGCGAGGCCATGTTCAGGCTGTTAGCTTGCACATGCCCTTGGTGTCTACGCTGCTCTGGACAGGATTTCCAGCCCCTCACTTTAGTCTAACTGACTGCTTTCTCCTGCTGCCCTCTGTGTCCCCTCACATTCTTATCTCACCTTCCGTTCTCATCTTAACCTCAGGACTGCTGTATGTAAAACTTCTTTTCATAATGTGGGTTTATTAGCAGATTGTTCCTTTCCTAACAGTATGTTTTTGCAAACTGTCTTTTGAAGGTCCTTTGCAAACACAAAGCTCTCCTTTTGCCCGGGGAAACACATTCGGTGAGCCGCTCAGTGAGCTTCAGATTAAACAGCAAGAATTATACAAGAATTTTCTTCGTTTTCAGGTGAAAGCCTTGTTTGGTTATAGTTCCAACTCTTAATGAATATAATAATAAACTAAACTTGCAAGACTTTTCATTGTGCACTAATTTCTAAAATGCTATGCAGTTAACCAAAATGTCTAGTTTCTATCAGGTACAGATGCTATAATCACATTGTTCAGTCATATCAGAATCTTTTCTCAACTTCATTAGAAGATCAATAGTTGGTAAAGCAATGAATGCTGAGATTTCTAAAATCCACTTCTGAGATATGGGGTGAATCTTTCTATATGCTTGTTAGAGATGTGATATCATTGGCTCAGTACAGATGATAAACAAACAGAAGTTATATTTCAGCTGAGTTTTGTGGTACAGGCATGTAATTTTATCACTGACTAAACAGGAGGATTGAGAATTCAAGGCCAGTCAGGGTCTCAGGAAACAAAACATTTACCTATAATTTAATGACATTTTGCAGTTATATGCTTCTTTTTGTATTAGGCGGGTTGCATTTCAAGAAGTGAAATATTCAAACTATTCCCAAAGAAGACACTTAAGCATCTAGTGTTTATTAAGTAATAGGCTTGAGGAATCCACAGTATTGACTTCACGCTGAATAGAAGATGGAGTCCAGATGACTGAGATGTCTGCTCATAAGGGACTCGGGTTTCTTTCTCTCCCTCTGTTCTCTCTCTACACCTACACATGTACATCACAAGGTGGCCTGAAAACATTTTCTCCTTTCGTATAAATTTTTTTTACTGGAGGACTGGGTACATCAAAAGCATGGGTGTATATCAGACTACTGTGATAAGAGTGAGTGTCTGTAGGGAAATGACTTACAGAGAACGTGATAGATACCAGAATCCCATAGATGTCAGACACTCAGGTCAGCAGGTTGAGTGTGGTACAGAATCAGCTGTGATGGTTCTGTTACCATGACAACAGCAACTCAAAATAGAAGTTATTTTTAAGTTTATTTATTTAACACATTTACCATGGGGTAAGGTACAATTATCAGATGTTAGTTTTTAAATCATTTTATTGTTCACAAAATACTTTTACATGTGTAGGATTGTTATTACATACATGTTAGATTCTCTAGAGACAATATCTCTATTTTAGGACCTGCAGCTAAATCACAGATGGCATTTCTAACTTACGAAGCCTGTCTTTGGTAGTGCAGTCTCATCTATGGGGTCACTAGGAAGTCTTTCCCTCTGGAAAGCCACTAACAGAGAGGAAGCTTTGACTGTTACTTTGATCCCTCAGCACTCCTTGAAAATCCTCTTAGTAGAGAACTCTGTTTTTGTTCTTTTTTGTTTGTTTGTTTGTTTTTTGGAAAAAGGGTTTCTCTGTGTAACAGCCCTGGTTTTTGTGGAACTCACTCTGTCTCCCGGGTTCTGGGATTAAAGGCATGTGCCACCACTGCCCTGCTGAATATATTATTATTATTATTATTTTTTTTTTTTTTTTGGTTTTTCGAGACAGGGTTTCTCTGTATAGCCTTGGCTATCCTGGAACTCACTCTGTAGACCAGGCTGGCCTCGAACTCAGAAATTCACCTGCCTCTGCCTCCCAAGTGCTGGGATTAAAGGCGTGCGCCACCACCGCCCGGTGAATATATTATTCTTAAATGGTGATTTTTCAATTTTCTTTTTAGTGGTCACAAAATCCTTTTTATCTTCAGTTTCAAATCACATAGAATTCTAAGCTGCTAAATGGTATTTATTGTTACTATTGGTAATTTCTTACAGAAAATATCTAAAGCTTAAGAATTGAAATAAATGTTTTAAAATGTGCAAATTTGTTCATAAATGTGAGAAAAGAAGATTTAGCCATGGATTTGCACAAATAACTAAGAGTCAACTTAATGCATCAGAAACCTTGCTACTATTCAAATTGAGTAAATAACATTTATGAGTGAATTTTAAGTATAGATTTAAAAATAAATTTAAAAAGTTTTACTAATTCACTGGAAAAAATAATTAAAAATTCAAACATATCATAAAGTACTTTTGTGTTATATAGTTTGAAAACTGACCTAGAAGATAATTTTCTTCTTTTTAAAAGCACTTAGCATTTCTGTTGGCCCTGGACTGTGTCTATTAGACAATGCTTACACTGGCGGTACTTGATTGAAAGCAGGTACCCTCTGTAATTTCGTTGTTTGCTCTTTCCTATGGAAGAAGAAGATAGCCCGGGTTTGGGCCTGACAGTGATGCAGCATCAGTGCTCTGTCTGGATTTGCTGAGTGTCCAGGTGTCTGTACATTGCTTGATACTGAATATCAGGCTACACATTTAGCTGTCATAATAAGTATCGGGAGAAGCTGTAGTTGGTAACTCATAGTTCATGTAGGAAGATTCAAGTTCTTATTATACAGAACATTGTCAACATGCAACCTTAAAGCTACAGGAAACTCAGATTGCATAAAAATACCTTCTGTAGTAAAAATGTAAAATCCAACATGACACAGTCTCACAAGAAACTCCCTGATCCTTTCCCTCTTACACTCACTCATCCTAGATGATCCCTGCATCAACATGGCTGCCTAAGCAAGACTTGAACAAGAACAGCACTAGTAGACATATTGACACAGAAGGGAAAAATATCAAGGGGGCCTCAATCCTAGACAGAATTATAGGCAACTAAGGAATGTTGAGAGCAGGAGAAATTATCTTCTTAGGGAGTAGCATGCCAGTTGCTTATCCAATACCAAGTACTCAGCCCTGAGATCATACACATATAAGCAGCATTATAGGGACTGAGTACGATTGTGTGTATATGTGTGTGTGTGTGTGTGTGTGTGTGTGTATACACATATATAATACATTCATGAATTTGAGAAAATAGGGTGTGGGAGGGAGGAAAGAGAAAATGGTGTAATTTCAAAAATAATAAATATTTGAACAAAAAAATCTATAAACAATGTTAATAATTAGAATCTGTAAGGATAGCCTTAAGCTGATCGTAAGTATCCAATAGCAGATGGGCCTGGTGGTGCACACCTGCAATCCTAGCACTTGAAAAGCTAAGGCAGGAGGATCACCCTAAGTTTGAGGCCATCCTGAGGTTACTTAGGGACTTCAAGGGCAATCTCAGAGTGAAGCTTTGTTTCAGAATACTTAATACTTCTAAGATTAGTAGTTTTAATTTTTTTAAACCCATTCTACCATTTTTCCTGCTTCATCCCTAGAGGACATTTTGTACTCTTTCTTGGGGCTGCCGCCTGTCTATGTGCCCTGCTTTAGAACATTCTCTCACTGTGTTCTCAGATCTCAGAGGGTTATTGGAGATAAGTAGAATTCTGGCATCCTCTGAGTCTGTCTCCATCCTCTGTGCGCACCTGGGAGGGAGCAGGGCCTTTGTGTTCTCAGTGCAGTCCTGCTCCTGAACTGCTTCCCAGCACTTGGGTTTTCAGTTCCTCTTTACCTGCCAGTGGGGAGAAAAGCACTGTGAGGAAAGACTCTTTGTAAAGAGGCTAACACCCTCAGCTAACTTGTGTGGGAATTCACTTCGCGCTCAAGCACATTGACATGCAGTGGGAATCACTGTAGAATAATCCAACCACAGAGATGTCCTCAGCACCTGTGTAGGAAGAACTAGTGTGCTCTTCTTACTAGGCCTTGAACGCTTCGGAGAGTGAACATTAATAACTTCTTACTAGGGGAGAAAATTGAGTCAAGTCCATTTCCCAAGTTCACACAGTCCGTATTAAGCAGAGATGAACTTGACTAGCAGCTTTTAAAAGTATCCTGTGTCCTTCCAAATAAAATACAAAAAAATCGAGAACTTGCAAATAGAAGGCATCCAAGAGAAAGTGATGCTCTAACTCATCAGTAGGTGAGCAGGATAATCACTAAGCCCAATTCTTTAGATTGAGGAAAAGAGACAAAGAGAAGAAGCGGAGCGTGAGAAGCTGAGAGTTGCTGAAGAGAAGGAAGAAAAGCGGCTCGCCGAGCAGAGGGCAAGGATTCAGCAAGAGTACGAGGAGGAGCAGGAGCGGAGGAGGGAGAAGGAGGAGGAGGTGTGTCTGTTTCTCTAGCTAAAGGGAAAGATTTATGTTGACTTGAGAAGTGAGCGGTAGTGTATGAGACAACTGCTATCTTGAAATCCATTTTTAAAGTGCCCTATTGTCTGCATTGTGTATTATTTTAATTTAAGAAAGAGACAAATTGTTTTTAACTCTAGGCTGATAAAAGATGTCTACTATTTTATAAAAATAGGTAGTATCCTCATTTTGTAGAAGACCATATCTTTTATGTATTCAATTTTACTTCTTTTAGACAAAGTAACACATTTGTAAATGTACTGCAAATGCATGCAAAAGGTGTGTCTTTTTTTTAACTTTTAAAGCAAAGGCTAAAAAATGAAGAACTTATTCGGTTAGCTGAAGAGAGGCGAAAGGAAGCAGAAAGAAAGAAGAAAGAAGAGGAAGAAAAGCATAACTTGCAACTTCAGCATTATTATGAGAGAGAAAATATTATTGGGGATGAAACAAAGGTATGTCTCAGACAGAGGTATGTCAGGCCTGGGGTTCCGGCCTGGCAGGACTGTGGGTAGTTAGAAAAGGAGAGAAAGGAGGGCTTCAACTGAGTATGGACACTGTTGACCGTCATTTGTGAGGTGTGCCACAGTTGGAATTTTTAACCTAATTAGTGGCCATTTTCAGTCTGTAGACCAGAACCATGTGGACGGTGGGCTCACAGCAGCTCTCCAGAGTGGCTGACTGGCAAATATACCAACAAAAATAATGCCTTTGAATTGTATTTACCTAGTAATTCATTTTTTTATGTATTATATTATAAATTAGATGTAATTTACCAAAAAGACTGCTGTTGGAGTCACTGTTTTTGGTGCACAGAGTTGGCGTTAAGAGTTGAGTACATGAATCAGGAGTTGCAATTATTAAGACAGGACTTGCTTCTCCAGAAATCTAATTTGATCTTAGACACGTGAAATAATTTGACTATTTTATAAGGAGTATTTTATTAAAAGCAAAAGTAATCTGAACTTCTTACATGGTTGTGACTAGTGCGTGTATAGTATATGTGTGTATATGTACATATGTGTGTGTGTGTGTATATGTGTGTGTACAGAAAGAATTTTTTTTTTCAGCACTTGAGACAGCCTTCTCCTGTAGTTCCTGCTCTTCAGAACAAAATTGCAAGCAAACTCCAAAGACCTCCTTCAGTCGACACCATCATAAGTTCCTTCATTCATGTATATACTTTTTTCTCAGTTAATCTTGAGTTATTTGGGATGGGTACTTTATGAGGTTTTCATTAGTTGCATGTTGCTAGAGTTGTGACTAATAGCACTTGGTGCCCTAAAGCTTAATTCTTAAGGAAGCCACAGTCCTTTAAAGCAAACGGCATGGTTTGTCTCAGCTCCATAAAAACATCAGTTTGTTGTTCTTGTCATTGATGTCATGTGTTTGTTTTGAGTCAGGGTCTCATTCTGTAGCCTTGGGTGTTCTGGAATTTGTTATATAGACTAAATTGGCCTCCAGCCCACAGACATCTCTGCTCAACTCGTGTCTGGCTAAGAAAGTCTTGGAAAAAGTATGTTCTAACTAGCTGTAGTTATACTTGTGGATTCCCTTATGTTTAGACCGATCTACAGTTATCAAAGGAAGCTAGGAAGGTCAGTCTTTGAGTATCTGCAAACTCAAAGGTGAGGCAAGCCATCTAAGGAACCTGTGGTTTGGTTTGGCATGGCCTGATGGTCTTTGTGCAGAGGCAGCTGGGAATGGAGATGCTATGCTGTGTTGGGGTGGAGAATGTTGTGCATTTGACATACCTCCACAGGCTTGTGGATTGCAAAGATGTGTACTACCAGGAGAAGCATAGAAGTGAACTCTGAACATTTCCTTGAATTCTACTTCTTTGCTCTGTGGTTGAAAAGTAGTGAAATATTCAAACTATTGCATTTCTGTGGCATGGGCACTTGAGTTCGAGGAATGGGCAGGGAGACTTAAACACTGGACAAGATGCTTTGTGGAAGTCCAGATGTGAGATTAAGGACTTACGTGTAAGAGGTCAGGGATACTTTTCAGGATTCTGGTGATAGTTACATAGAGTTGGAGTTGAAAATTGAGTTGTGGCTGAGGAAGACATTTTGGATTAGATTTGTAGCTTGGGAAGCAGTTAACATTGGTGCTTACTAAATTAATGTGACTGTACAGGGCACGCATGTAGAGGAGTGAAAAGGGCTGAGGAGGCTGGAGAGATGGCTCAGTGGTTAAGAACACTGGCTCTTCTTCCAGAGGACCTGAGTTCAATTCCCAGCAACCACCTGGTGGCTCACAACCTTCTGTAATGGGATCTAATGCCCTCCTCTGGTGTGTCCAAGGAGAAACACAGTGTACTCACATACATAAAAATAAATGAGGGGGGCGGCAAGGACAGAAATCTTAGGAAATAAACAGTGTTTGAATTGTAGAGGGGAGGAGCTACAGACAGAAAGTGTCAGCAGTGCTGGTTCTCACTCGCCAAGGAAATTCAGGATGAAATTGTCTACTGAATATGTGACTTGGAGAGACTTGAAAGGACCAGTATTGGCACAAGACTCGCCAAGACCAAGTTCTTAAGCAGGAAGAAGATTCATTTGCCCCAGAGGGACAAAGAGCAGAGAACAAGAGAGACAGAAGAGAGAGGATGAAGAAGAGGGGGAAGGGAACAAGGGAGAAGAAGGGGAAAGGGCTGTTTGTTCCAGAGTGGGAGTCAAAGGACTGCCTAAGGATAGAAGAGTCAGAAGTGGTCCATAGGCAAATAGTGGTTTATAAAGGTAAAAGGGGAAACCCGCGTTAGGATGAGGTGTTTAATTGTAATTGGGCACATTAATTAGGTGAGCCAAAGGAGGCTTTTGATTGCTGGACTTAAATACTTTGATAGCTGGACCTTGGTAGTCAGCCTCAGGAGGAAAAGTGGCCAAATAAGGTAATAGACCTTGGTGGCTAGCTTTAGGAATGTAATTTAGAGGTTTTTAGCAAGGCAGAGGGAATGGGGGAGTAGGACAAGGCCTGCCAGAGCCATGTTTGCTGTGCCTGGGGTGGCTAGAACCCCTCCTATCACTTTATTAGGTAAGTGCAGTCCCACTGACAATGAGTGTGGAGGCAGACGCTAGCTGTGTATTAGGGAGTGAATGGGAGTAAGGAAGTAGACCCCAGACATATGTTTTTATTGTTCTTTTCTCAAGAGAACAGTAAGTACACTTAATTGCTGAGCCATCTCTCCAACACTGCGAAGCCTAGTTGTAAAGGGAAGATGCTGATGGTGAAGAAGGGGAGGCTTTGTGCATGGGATGGGAGGAACACACTTACTTAGAAGAGGCTGTAAAAAATGAGAGTAGTAGGAGACATGAGACCCACACAGGGATTAGCATTGGCCAGAGGCAAGGAGCCTTCCATGTGGTTTACAGTGTAGGGTTTACTTTCCTTTTATACTTAGGAATAGGGAAGACATGCTGACTGTGTCTGTCCTGTTGGCCACAGGAAAGCGCCATGTCCCGGGCACAGTCTCCTCCCGTACCTGCAAGGAAGAGCCAGCTCCGTGCAGAAGGTGGGTAAGGTCTCTATAACTGAGAGGGTATTTACAGTCATTATAGAGCATTGGAGAGTTGCAAAAGTGATGGAAAGTACTGTGCTCCCACCCCCACGCCGTGCATTCGTGGTGGTGAGCCTTCTGCACACAGACTTTGAGCAGCTTTTCACAGTTCACGTTTTTGTGTTCTTACCCTGTGTGATTGATTGTACAACTACCAGGACATCAGCCTTCAAAGTGCAAACCACTCCTGTTATGCCCTCTGTAGACCCAGCAACATTTCCCTAACTCAGACTGTGGATCTTGACGATGCACATTATGATGTGTATGTGTGTAAACATACATATGTATTGTCCATAAACATTTCTCTGAGCATTTAAGCTTTATGAAAAACCAGATTGTGTTTGATAATTAATCTATTGTTCTTTCTTTTTTTTTTTTAACTTCTTAATGGGAATTTGCAGAGGAGAAAAAAAATGTGATTATGGAGTTATCAGAAATGAGGAAGCAGCTCCGGAGTGAGGAGAGGCGTTTGCAAGGGCGGCTGCTGCAGCTGGACAGTGACGACGAGATCCCAGTCAGGTGCTTCTGCGCCATCTTCCTGGAGTCAGATTGCTTCATTTCAGGGCCTCCTGCTCCCTCCTGTGTCCTCTAAAAGTCAGATGTAGAAATGTAGTTCCTTGAGTGAAATAATGACTGTGGTGGAAAACTCTAAGATTAGGATGATTACACTCAGAGTGGTTTATGATTACGGGGATTGTTTGTTGAATACCCATTTCCTAGCAAAACATAGCTGGTGTTTTTGTCAGGGATCTCAACTTCTCTAAAGCAGGACTCTTGTACTGTATGTAGCTCAGCCCTAGCAAGAGCAAAGACAGCTTGAGTTAGGTTAGAATTATGCTAACGTCACAAGCATCTGTTAAACACACATCTGATAGAATTTTAAATATGTATCATAGTGACATTGGTTATTAATTCTCATTTCATAGAACGGCTTCACAGAAAAAAATTCTCTTTCACGGCATTATCAAGCTCTCTGTGAGCTAGACCTGGAACAAATGATACAGACCACATGCAAATAGATCTAATAACCCAATTATAAAAAATTAACGTATTTACTTACTAGAATTATGGAAACTAGATAGGGCCCAATATAAAAGACTCCTAGAACTTGCTTTTGGTGATTATTTCAATGAGTTTTTGAAGATTTTTATTGCCATGCAAAAAGCAGAGCTCTCATCTTAAAGGGAATAAAGATCATTTATTCTAGAGCCATTTCTGAGTAACCATGGCCTGGGAGAACAGACTTAGGTTGCTCTGGCAATAAGTTTTTATGAACTTTTTATAGTTTTACAGAACAAAGAAAGCCATACATCAGCGTGAATGTAAAATGCATTTGTCTGTACATCAGGGAGGTAGGTGTGGCGGGGCGGGAAAACTTCTCTGTAGGCCCAAGATGCCATCTGACGGCATCCAAGATGCCATCTGACGGCATCCAAGATGCCATCTGACGGTATTGTTAGCTCTCGGGTTGCCAGAAGCTAGTGGCCTGCTAAGATAGTAGATTTCCAAAAGGCTTTTATTTTTTGTCCTAAGATGTTCCAACACAGAGGAGGTACAAGAATGGCTTTCCAGAGGGCCAGGACCTAGCCTAAGATAGGTACCTAGCCTCTGGACCTGCAGCATTCTAGTCTCTGCTGCTCTGAGAGGCTGGTGAGCCAGGCAGCCTCTGCAGACATGCTTCTTTCAGGGGCTTTTGTTCACGGCCAGAGGCGGCTGCTCTTCAGAAGTTTTCCTTCAAGCTGTCATTCTGGATGCAGGGTACAGATCTGTATCAGCCTTGACAGGGCATGCTGTGGCCCTTCTAGAAGTTCCCTGAGAAAAGGAAACCCCATGAGAGGAACCCAGGTGTTCCTCCTAACTGCGTTTGACTGTAGCTTAGATTACATACATTGTTTTAAAAAGAGGAGGGATGCTGGGTTTGGTGGCACACACCTTTAGTCTCAGCACGGGGAGGCAGAGGCAGATCTCTTATGAATTCAAGACCAACTTGGTCTACATAGTGAGTTCCAGGCCTGCCAGAAACTCAGAGACCCCATCTCACAGAGAGAGGGGGAACTTGGGGGTGGAGAGAAGGAGATAGGGGAAGGGAGAAGGAAGGAGAGGACAGAAGAGCAAGGGGGTCTGCACGGTGTAGACAGAAGCACTGATTGGTGTTTGTTTTTATTTTCAGAGCTAGAATTTCCATTCTTTGTCCATTTTCTTTGGGGGAAGTGGCAACAATCAACTATTAGCAGAAAGCTCCCTTCCAAAGCTACTTAGAATATTCATTACTTGGCTTCCAACAGAACAGAAGAGTGTTTAATTTAATATGAAGCTGTTGGGAACTTTTTGTAAAGTCATACACAGTTAGTTCCCTAGCACACCATTAACAGCATGTTGTGAGTATAATTTCTCCTTTGGGCTGAGAGAAAGGTAAGATTCACTGACACCTAATTTATGTCCTGTGCCTGGTACTTTACATTTCTTGTAATTCTCTTGCTCACAACATAATGAAATTGGATAGATTTTTATAATGACATTAAAGTCATTTCTAAAAAGTATTATGACTGTTTTTTTTTTTTTTGAGAGAGGTTCTCGTGTAGCTCAAGGTGACGTCAAATTAGTCAGCTGAGGCTGGCCTTGAGCTCATGAATGCTGGGATTGCAGTCTCTCCTTTTTAGCATAGGTGATTGAGAGAACACGGCAGGGCAGTTAGAATATATGTAGTAATTGGTCAGAGATGCCAAGTTGCTTTTACAGAGAACTGAATGTCAACTCGTTCCCTTTCATGCAGCACATTGACCATTATTTGTCATTTATAGGAAAAGAGAGAGGAACCCCATGGATATATTTGACATGGCTAGACATCGGGTACAAGCTCCTGTCAGAAGACCATCACCTAAGGGCTTAGATGCTACTACTTTTCAGAATATTCATGACTTTAATGAGCTGAGAGAGAGAGGTGAGATAAAGTTACAATTGCTCTCTAGGTGACATGTGGTAGAAGGGAGAAACCTGCAAGCAGTTGCTTGTTCTAGGGACTGCCTTGTAACTACTGTTTATGTGAAGCTTTTCATTAAAGAACATCAATTTAGTGTTCTTTAATTTCATGGCTTTGTAATATCTTTTGACTGAGGTTATGATTTGAAATTAAGGTTGTTACCTAATTTTTTTTTCTCAATGTGGGTAGTCAAACTCAGGGTCTTGTGAAGTGCTGTACCAACTGAGCTAAATCCCCAACAGAGCACAGAGAGTTTCCACATGCTCCCTGCCTTTGCGTAGGCACAGCCTTCTCTATTACATCTGCACCTCAGAGGTACGCAGTGGTAGAACTGATCTACTGAATGGGTATGCCATTATCTCTCAAAACTCATTTTTGATGTGCATTCTATCAACTTGTATAGAAGTATGATTACATATTCTCACCAGTATAGGATCGTACAGAAAAGTTTTACAGTCCTAAAAGTCCTGTTCACCCTCCCTTTCCTTTATCCCTTTAAGTTTGTACCATTTACCTCTTGCAGAGTGTTGTGGTTTGTAAAGTTGGAATCACACTAAATCTGCCTTCTCAGATTGGTGCCTGTCACTTAGCAACAAGCACTCAACTCTCCTCAGCACCTCTTCTTGACTTTTTCCCCCATATCTTTTCTGAGACAGAATTATACACAGTAGTCCATACTGGCCTAGAACTTACTATGTAGCCCAAGTGACCTTGAACTATTAGCAGTCCCCCAGAACTACAGGGAAAAGTCTGACTTAATTTCATTCATTAATTATACCACAGCTAGTCTATTCATTTAAGAACATGTTGGATGCTGACTTCCATATTTTAGTTACAAACATGTGTATACAGACGTTTTTCTAAAATCTCAGTTGAAAACAAGATTTAACTTAGTTATGTAATTTTTGTGCCAGATTCAGATACTCGATTGGATCTGAGATTAATGTACCCAGATCCTCCACGAGATCATCACACCTTGGAGATTCAGCAGCAGGCCCTGCTCCGAGAGCAGCAGAAGAGGCTAAATAGAATAAGGATGCGGAGAGATGCAGGAGGTAGGTGTAAGCCTGGCTGCTTCAGATGCAACTGTGGCCTCTTCCTTCTTCAGCCTTTAAGTTGTTGGTTTTGTTTGTATGTCTGTTTAGAAAGATTTATTTGTGATTTTACACACACACACACACACACACACACACACACACACTGCCCCTCAGAGGTCGGAAGAGAGTGTGGGATCCCTTGAAACTGATGTTAGAGGCAGTTGTGAGCCTCTAGGTGGGTGCCAGGAACCAAGCTCCTGTCCTATATGATCAGCCAGCGTTCTTACCTAGTCATCTCTCCAGCCTTTTTTCCCCATTAATTTATTCATTTTACATCCCTCCCCCTTTTCTCCCAGCTCCCCTCGCCCCCACAGAACCCCTTCCCTCATTCCTTCCTCCTCTTCTCCTCTGAGACGGGGAGAAGGGGCTGGGTACCCGTCCACCCTGGCCCATCAAGTCTGGCAGGACTAGGCACATCCTCTCCCACTGAGGCCAGACAAGGCTGCCCAGTTACAGGAACATGATCAGGCAAGAGTCAGGGACAGCCCCTGCCCGTTTTTTGTGGGACCTACATGAAGACCAGATTGCGTGTGCAGGTGGGGGGGGGGCTAGGTCCAGCCCGTGTATGTTCTTTGACTGGTGTTTCAGTCTCTGAGAGCCTCCGTGTGCCCAGGTTGACTCTCGTCTTCATGTGGAGTCCCTATCCCCTCAGGGTTCCTCAGCACACCACCACCCACTCTTCCACTCCCGCTTTGTATTTCATCCCAGGCAGGCCATTGCACTGGCAGCGTCATGCTCATGTGACTCTTTTGCCATATAGTTTTGGAAAGGAACACATTCCACAGAGGGCTCTGATTAGCCCTGCAGGGGCCATGTATCCATGCTTGGGAGTTCAGCTGTTCATTATTGTTGGAGGGGTGGGGCACTTTGTTCCTACTTGATGACTTTCACCCCAAGAACTACCAACAGAGGGCGCCCCCCCCCCCAAAAAAAATGCTCATTTGATTCTGGAGCACATTTCTTTTTCTGTGGGAGGTACGTTTTCTTCTTTAGTCGTGTGTGTGTGTGTTCTGTAATGTGTCAGATTTGTATGTATGTTTTTGTGTAATTATCTGGTCATGTGAATCTAAGCTAGTGCTATAAGCATGGTATAAGGGCACAGAGACTGATGTACACTATCAGGATGTGAGATGGTAGGCAGTAAAGCTAGGCTGCTGCTCTTAAGGGGCTGTTGATACTGTATAAGCCAAGTCAAATAAAGTGTCTAAGCCTACAGGAGCACGTAACTAGCAGGTATACAGTGTGAAGAGGGTGGAGTTACCTCAGCATCCATGGACCTGAGCCCCAGGTGAGGATTGTGACCATACCTGGATCCCATTTGCTTTGCCAGCCTACAGGCATGTGGGAAGGATGATCTTGTTAAGACCCTATTTTGGCAGGCTGCTATGGCTTGCAGAATGTGAGGAAGGTGTCTGGCCTTAGGAGGTCTAATAGTAATAAGTGATGTAACACTTATGCTGACCTTACAGATCAAGGCTTGGATAGGAGATATCTTCCCATCATATCAAATGGTGATCTGATCTTATGGGATCTTATCAGTCTAGGCACAACAAGACTGACAGCCCCCAGGTGGGTACAGGTCCTTCTCTAGGAGCCATCACTGACGGGTAATTATTAGTTCTGGTGTAACTATGGAAAGTCTCAAGGAAAGGATATGAGTCATCATTGCAGCTTCTTACTCCAAGAGAGTTCTGCCTTTGGAGAAACACGTGGGGACACTGCCAGGCTGCAGAAGGGACGGGGATACCTGACCTCTACGTAGCCCTGTTGTTGGCTACTTACAGTTTAACGTTTTCTAGTCCCTAGTTAACTCCACTGAGTGGTTTTGTTCAGAGACTACGAAGAGCAAGATTGAAGGTTTCTTTTAAGAAAAAAAATGCCTGTGTTAATTTTTTCTTAGATATCAAAGTTCACAAAGATTTTATTAATGATTCATTTAACCAGAATGGATACAGATTTAATGAGAAAGTAATATAGTTTCTAAGATTGTTCTGGTATGTGATAGTGAAAGTAATTTTCAGTAGAAGGTAATTTAGAAGATCTGAAATGTGTTTTTGTTAGCCTTCTCTAATCATTATTCTTTTATTCTGTTTACAGCTGATTTAGACACCATCTACACTGGTAATATACAAGGGCACAGAATGGTAAGCAACCAGTTCAAATTCTTTTTTTTTTTTTTTTTTTAGTTTTTTGAGACAGGGTTTCTCTGTGTAGCCCTGGCTGTCCTGGAACTCACTCTTTAGACCAGGCTGGCCTCAAACTTAGAAATCCACCTGCCTCTGCCTCCTGAGTGCTGGGATTAAAGGCATGCGCCACCACTGCCTGGCAAAGGAAGCGCCCAACATGGGGCTCGAACCCATGACCCTGAGATTAAGAGTCTCATGCTCTACTGACTGAGGTAGCCGGGCCCATTCAAATTCTTAAGTTAGAATTTGGGGCCTATGTTAAATGAGTATTCCAGATTTTGAATATGTCCATAATATTAGTATTTTAAAACATAATTTAAATTGTAAGTGTATAGAGATGGGTAGCTAAGATGTGTAGAGGGAATTGATTGTAATGGGGAAGAATAACATCTGAGTGGCTTGAGCTCTCTTTGGCTATGTCATTTGTGGGGGGAGGCAGGCAGAGTAATTTTTATGCTCCAGTTTCTCATTCAGCATTTACAGAATGAAGTTGATTACTTACTGCTGAGGACTACTACAAAGATCCAATTAATATTTGCAAGTTACAGATAGGTTTGGCATATATATATATTCTGCAACATTCTCCTAAATAAACATTCATGCAGGCATTGCTGTGAGGGTTATGTGAGATAATACATATAATTTAAAATCCTTAGAATAGAGCCTGGACATACTGATTGCAGTTGTTACTTGTCATTAAGATTTACCACAGACACTATAGTCATACGGGAGAGAAGCAACGATGGAACCTTACACTTATCCTGCAGTGACCAGAAGCCGCTCAGTGTGTTCAGGGTACAGTCGTCATCGAGAGTATTAAAGAATCCCTTTGTCCTGGAGGCTGGTGTTCTGAAAGGAGGGGACGCTGGGAGGGTTGGCATGGGGCTTGTGGTTTATAACAGAACATTGGTGGGGAGGTAACCATGGAAACCTTGACAACACACCAAGGAAATGAGGGGACGGAAGGGCGTCCACACTGCCTTGGAGTGGAGAAGTGACGCCTATCCTTACAGTCTGTGTGAGCGCTTCCACGTGTTGAGAATCTAGACACTGTGCTGGTGTAGGCTGAGGGTGAGGCAGCAGAAGTACTCGGAAATGGCAGGGTTTACTTCAGTAAGGTGATAGGTCTGGGGTCGAGAGGTGGAAAAGCAAGAAAAACTTGGGGTTTGGGAAGACAGGGCGTTGTTTGACCCAGCAAGATTGAATTGCATATCACACAGCTGAACTGGTGAGTACACAGTCCAGAGTCCTGGAGACAAATGGCGCTGGAGACTCTTAGATATTGCTAGCCTTTCCCCAGATGAAGCTCAGCCTGCTTTGTGTTTGCTCAGGGCTTCACCTAATGTTGCTGTTCTAGTTTCTCTAATCTCCCGTATTTTGCTAAATTTTAAAAAATACTCATTGGTAAATTACTCGCTTATTATCTTGCCCATAGTCTTAACATCTAACAAAGCAGGCCCGGCTCTGGACCCAGGTGGGCTCCAGACTGACCTGTACATGGTGCCTCTTTGGGAAGACTGCAGTCTGGTAGATGTTTCCATGTGTGATGGCTACTTTATTTCATGCAAAAGATCATGAAGTTTACTATCTGGGGTTTTGGTTAAAAATCTGGATTCCTAACATCCCATTTGGCTGAGAAACTCAATATAAACCAGGAGTTTTATCATGACTTAAAAAAGAAAAAGCAACCTGCCTTTCCTCGAAACTGAATTATATAGAAAAGCATATAGGTAGGGTGAGCAAGTTGTCATTAAGACTAGGTAGGCTCTGGCCATGCTCCAGTTATGGGAAGGACTATAATGCAGAAGTTAATCGGTATTTAGCAGGCTGATGACAATGGGCTCAGTTGGTATGACTATCATTATTTGGCTAGAATGAAAGTAGAATCAGCAGTATTCAAAGAGGAGCTAGAAATTCAACATATGGAAGAACTGAGTGCCCCAAAAATGTCAGTGGGAGCAAGATAATTCACTGCCTTAATTCGTTGTCAGTGTTGGAGCAAAGTGCAGAGATCATATGGAAGTTGTAGGCTCCTCCTAACACACAAAGTGGTTTTTATACAAATATAAATTTGAGTTATTTCCCACAAGGAAGCTGTGATAAGTCCAGTGCTGCAATTTTCCCTACAGTATGCCATGCCGTAACTGTGGTGTTACTGTGGAAGTTGCTGTGGTCAGGCCAGTGTGTATATAGTACCACTGCTTCCCTTCTTTCCATGGGGACTGTAGCCTGCAGAACATTATACCCCAGTTCTTAGCCCAGAAGAACGATGAAGCAGATTCACTGGAAAGGCAGGGACTCTGAGTGACGCTGCCTTCACTGCTTCATGCTCCTTTCGCCTTTATCAGCTGAAGAGGGTGCACAGGGCGGGCGGGGTGCAGTGAGGAAGTTAGGAGTAACTGTCAGGTGAAATCAGGCCTTGCTGTCCTGTGTCTTGGTGAAGCTAGCTGGATACTGGACTATAGTGAGGAGGGGCATCCTTATCCACCATCTTTTTTGTTTTGTTGGTGGGATTAGAGTAGATACCTATGCTGTTAGTATGATTTATTTTCCTACTCCAGACTAAAAATACAGACATTAACATACAATTGTTTGTTTGTTTTTTTATTTTAGCCCAAAGATGACACTAATGATTTTTTGAAAAATTCATTACTAGAATCTGATAGTGCTTTTATTGGTGAGTATATCTAATGTTAATTTTTAAGCTATCTGTATATCTATGACTATTTTAGATCTTTAAGATAGAATGTCACTTTGTAGCCCAAGTTTAACTGTAACTTACTAAGGCTTGGGATGACCTCAACTTTTGATCCTCCTGCCTCTTGAATTCTGGGATTATGGTTGTATCAGGCTGATTTAGCCACTTTTGAAAATAGTGTGGTAAGCTACACACAATGTTGGACAGTCACCATAACACCTGGCAGAAATTCCTAGTCTCTGCCCCAAAGAAATCATGCTCCCACAGAATATCCAAGTGGCATCATTCCAGTGCCACCAGCTAGCAGTAGTCACCAATGGCAAGTACAGATGCCAAGTGTGATGACTTATGACTCAGCACTGACATGATCCATGCTGGAACACAGGAAGTTGTTGTAGAATTCCACCTATATGGAGTGTCGGACTGGGCCTGCAGAGTAGTTGCCAGTGATCATATGGGAGCTATTTGAGGTACTGCATAATCTAGATAGTAATGACTATACAACTGTAAATTCACTAAAGAAATCACTGAACGTGTAACATTTCAATAAAGCAATTAAAACCATCAAGACTCTAAATTTTTAGTAAAATTGACACATTCTTTGTGTGGCCTGTTTAGGTGCTTATGGTGAGACATATCCTGTCATCGAAGAGGATGCCTTCCCTCCACCATCGCAGCTGCCCTCTGCAAGAGAACGCAGGAGGAACAAATTAAAAGGAGTAGATTTTGTATGTATGGTCTTCTCAGTTTAGAAGAGAGTTTGGCTTCAATTTATGTGGTCCAATTTAAGAAAAGAAACTGGGAGGAGGCTTGCTTTGAAAACCAAGTGTGTGTGGTCTAAATCTAAGTTCTTCTGTCAGTTATTTTGGTAACCTTATATAGCTCTTGGAATGGCATTATGTAGCTCTGTAAATGGCATGGATATCCTGTCCTATAAATGTTAAACTTACTGCTTCAGTCTTTACCTCACTCCCTATATAGTATACAGGCTTTGGAGAAGCCATAAAAAGCAACTGTTAGCATTTATCAAAAGCCCGTTATACCCTGATAATAACATGATATGGTAGTGACTCCATTTTGGTCAAGTGAATTAATTACCTAAGGTCACTAGGTAAGAGGACTAAGATTCAGACCCATGTTGTTTTCCATAGCTTCATAGTGTACTCAATAAGAGGCTTTGGAACCTTCAACAAAGCCTGTTCTGATGGTGCCCTTCCTCTTTGGACAGCTCCTTAAGCTTTTTATTCCCATTTATATGCCATGCGCTAATAATGCGCAGGAGCTCCTTACAAGTCACTAACTAGCATTGTCACTTGTCCAGCGTTCTCAGGCTGAAAGACTCTGTTGCTTTAGCTAACTCCTTATCTGTCTGCTTTGGTCTGTGTGAGGTTTGTCTTTCCTGCATATTTTCTTGTTCTTTCTCAAGGGCCATCCATCTTACAGCATGTGTCAATACCTGATTCCTTTTTATTATATGTAGATACTACAGTTTGCTTATTCGTTCAACAGCTTAATGGATATCACTCTCTTTGTATCATGACTAAGATTGCCGTTAGCATTCATGCACAGGTTCCATGTGGGTTTTGTTTTGCTCAACCTGTTTCTCTTGAGTATGTACCTAACAGAATTATTGGATTGTTTCCTCACTGTATGAGTTTAACATTTTGAAGGATTTTTGGGCTGTTTTCTAAAACAGGTTCACCATTTTATACCATTTTCAGTTTTACCTTTATAGTATTATATGAATTTCTACTTGTCCACACTGTGTCCAGTAGTGGTCGTCAGCCATGGTTTTGTCTGTACTAAAGTGTTCACGTCATAGAACATCCCATGGCTTCCTTCCTAACCAGCATGGATCTTCTCTGGAGATAACATCAGTTTAAACCCTTTGTCCGTTTTTAAACTGTGTGTTGTATTTTCACTGGTGAAGTTTAATTAAGATTTCTTTATATATTCTGTTAGATATTAGATTTGCAACTATTTTCTATTAAAAAGATTGTCCTTTTTATCTTGATAAGGTTTTAAAGCACAGAAGCCTTAACTTTTAAGGAGGTCCAAATTACCAGTTTTCTAATTTGTATTGTTGGGGTTTTAATATAAACATGTTTAGTGACACACTCGTGTTAGTTTTTGCATATAGTTTGAGAGACAAGGTTTGAACTCCCCTAGCATACAGAAACGGGTTCTCCAGCACCATTCACGGAAGACTGTTCATTCTCCCTGTTGCAGAGTTTGGTCTTTATGGAAACACTAGGACTAGTTTCTGGATTCTTTTCTCTGCTGTTGCTCTGTGCACCTGCCCCTCCAGTGACACACGGAGCTGCAGTTGCCAGTATTGGCCTCCTGTGCCCTTTGTCCTGAACCCCATGCCAGCCAGCAATCGTTTCACTGCCCTCAGAGACAGGGACAGGATCCACATTGCTCCTGGTCTGCTCTTCACAGTGTGTCGGTCCAATGTAGCCCCATGTTGGCTGACTGTTGGAGTGTTCCTAAATTCTCTCTTTTAACTATAGGATCATAGTCGGCTCCACACACCACAAGATGGTCTCTCTTTAAAATCTATCTCCAGTGTAAATGTCAATCAAGTTAGAATGAGAAATGAGGACAGAATGAGAAGACTGAATGAGCATCAGAAGAGACCTACTAACACAGGTAACTTATATACAAGATGTTCACTGGCTGAGTTTTACAAAAGGTCAAGGTTGTAAACTAGTGTGGAAATCCAGGGCTTGGAATTAATTCTGCAGCAGATTCTTCATAACAGGTGTTCTTTAAGAGCAGAATCTAAGCATTTACAGGAGGTCTTGTGCATGAAATATGTATGTCTAGGCTATTTTCAGCAGGAAAAATGCTGACTAGTAAGTATGTTAGGTAATCACTCACTGTTTTTCAAGTAATATTATTGTTTAAAGAAAAACTTACCTTGGCTTTTTGTAACATGCAGAAAAAAAGGTAGTTTTTCAGTTGATATTCTAAGCCAACAAGCCAAACTTCTCATGCAGCACAGGGCAGCTTCAGACCTTTCCTACTAGCCCTTTCCTCTCTTCCTTTTCTTTCTTTCTTTCTTTTTAAGTCAGGCTCTTAGTCCCTGGGATCATGGCCACAGTTGTTTTAGGAGAGATGCCTATTTACAGATGCATTGCAGGATTTTTGCTGTTGCAACTTTTTCTTAGTTTTTGACGGTACTTTTAAACTGAACTCATTTCATTTCTCTAGTCCAGGAGTGGTATGTTGTGATAGTAAATATGTTTCACCAAATATGAAAACACAAAAAATTAAGGGAATAATAGTACTTTTTATTTTATAATAGAGATGTCTTAAAAGGTATTTTCTCTTCATGTATACCTAGAATTGCCTTCTCTTTGTTTTAGAACCAATAAACTTGAATTAGTACCTAAGAAGGATATATTTGAGAGAAAATAGAAAAAACTAAGATTCTTTCAGGTTTTCAATGTCTAAAGTATTTTTGTTTTAATACTGTTCCTTCAAACAGGAGCCTTTGGTACGATGTGGATTGACTCATTAAACTGGTTGCACATCGCACCCTTTGCTGAGCCAATCCAGACCAAGAGATGTAATTTTTTTTTTTTTAGAAAAATAAGCTGACATCACAGGGTAGGAAGACAGATTTTTCCTACTTATTAAGTCAAATACAGACATGGATTTGAGTAAGATCAATTGTGATTAATTAACAAGTCACCTGTTAATGGTTCATCGTAGATTAGTGCAGTATGTCAGTAATTTCCTCAGAATGACTTTCAATGTACCTATCAGTGCTAGATTAAAGTCTTGTTCTATTGTTTTTCCTATGGTAACAGACACAATAAGACAGTCTGTATTTCTCCAGTCAGCTTTTAATTGTTGGGTAGAGCCTCCTTTGTAATGGTCAGTGCCGTGGCGTCCATGGATTTCTCTCCACCCCCATTGTAGTCCCTTTCTAGGCATGCTTTCCTATTCCTAAAGGGGGAAAGGCTTGTAATTCTGTGAAAAGATGCAGAGCTGTAATGGTCTGGCTTGTAGGTTCCATATGTATGTCGCCTGCTACCTGACTTGTATCTTTCGCCTTCTGTAGATGATGAGGGTTCACTGGTTGATCCTGATGACATCATGGGGCACTTGGGTGATGATGGACGCAACTCTGTGGCAACTGAGCCCTGGCTCCGCCCTGGCACTTCCGAAACTCTGAAACGGTTCATGGCAGAGCAGCTGAATGAGGAACAGCAGCCGGTTCCTGGGAAACCAGGCACTTTTACTTGGCAGGGCCTATCTGCTGCACATGCTTAAAATAAACCCTCTGTATCCAGCGGTGCCTTTTACAGTGGAAGGAACGTTCACAATCTGTGTCTTGAATACTAGGTCTGCTTGTGGCCCTATTCTAATATTAGTTATTTATGTTCTATATATAAAGTATATTTTTCCCATGATGATACGTTATATATGTACATAAAAGCCCCGATTATTGATTTCTAATATAATTGTATAGAATTATTTTTGCAATCTTGCTATGAGTGGTAATGAACTCTTGACTGAGCTACCATATGTGCGTTAAAATGTGCTTGCCATTAAGAGGTGAATTAAAGTGTAAACAGCACTGTGAAACAATACATTGTTACTAGCATACTCGCCACTGTTAGCATTGTGGAGAAACAGTTCATAGGGAATCTGCTGTAGCTGTGACTATGCCAGCTGCTAGGTAATGAAAGATTCAAACAAGCTGCTCATTTTCATATATGTAGTTACACATTCCATAGGAGAAAAGAGATCTGTGACCATCCTTGAACCATGATTAAATGTTACATTTTTCTGCCTCCATTTTATTTTTATGCAGATAGAAGCACAGACTCAGTTACTAATTTATCTGATTTCACTGTTTCTTGACACAAATAAAGTTATATTTTTATTAACTACCAGTGTCAGTTTCTTTACTCAAAGTGTTTCTAGGGGTTAAAAAGGTCCTGTCCCATCCAGACAGGCTAGAGGCAAGTGGTCTTCTGTCCCACCACCTGAGACCCTTGGCTACATGAACTTTTCTGCAAGTAAAGGTAAATTTCATAAAGACTCATTCAACTTCTAGAAAATAATTCTTACTTGGATTAGGGTCTTCAGTGTGTACCATGACGGCAGTTGAAGACAACCAGCCACTGCGTCTCTGTAATTTCCAGGGATAAAATCAACAGCTGAGGGTTGAAGAAATGGCTCAGCAGGTAAAAGCACTGACTGCTCTTCTGAAGGTCATGAGTTCAAATCCCAGCAACCACATGGTGGCTCACAACCATTCGGAAAGAGATCTGATGCCCTCTTCTGGTGTCTGAAGACAGCTACAGTGTACTTACATATAATCTTTAAAAAAAAAAAAAATCAACAGCCAATTTCCACACTGGAGTTTACCAAAAATAAGGCATTTCTGGTATTCTTTCCTGGTTTTGGCTACATCTTTTATGTTTAATTTTGCTCTGAGAATTTGTCATCATTTGAAAATAACAATTGTGTCCTCTTCGGAGAATGTATACTATAGCACTGAACAAGCAACTGTCAGTCATGGGAGGAAAGCCAGAAAACACTGAAGTAACTTAGTTCTAGCATTTAGCTTGGCTTGACTAGAGCTAGGTCTTGTCATAAATACTAACTTGCCATTATTTAAGGACATCATATTTCCTGTTTTGAAATTAACCACTACCGTTTTGTTTTTAATGGCTATGATTTGTAAAGTGCCACAGTATAAACTACCATAATGGCAGGGGAGTATTTTTTTAGTCTTAAAAATAGGATTTTCACTGAGTAATAAATATGCTTTTGGGTATCTTAGGATTAAGAAAGGAAGTTGAAGATTCCAATGTAGACTGCAAAGAAGTGTCTTTGTGGCTAAAAAAAAAAAAAATTCCCTTTCATGGTTTGACCTTTAAAAAAACAAACAATGAAAACGGGGCTGTGGGTTACACTGCACTGATGAAATAATTCAAAAACTTTATTGACCTATAACCTGATTAGATATGCCAGATGAGAATCAATATTGTACAGAAAGTTGTACAGAATTTTTTACATAGAAAACTTTACATCTGTACCATATATATATCCACCTGAAAAAATTTTCTACACCCACTGTTAATATGGAATGCTTGACAAGCTTTTCATTTTAACCATCAGAGCACAATTCACAGTATGAATACATTTCCAGTAAATCTAACCTCCCCAAACCATGCCAGATTTGTTATTTTAATATATTCAACATTAAATTCTGTACATAGAATAAAATCTACATCAAGCCCCGCCACCCAAAAGAAAAAGTGACAGCAACCTAGATTCATTTTGCAGTGATTCAAGTTTCAGTCTGTGAAAGGTCATCTATTTTAATGGCTCATCTTTAAAAGCCCTAAGAGTATGTGGCAGGTAGTTCTTGTAGGCAGGGATGTTTTCTACCTTGGTGGTTTGCCCCTCCTGCTGTGATCTTGACAAGCATTGGCCACAACAGATTCAGGGCAGAGCAAGCCCTCAAAATGACCACCACTCCCCCAAAGACTAAAAATTCAATCCAAATGTTTTAGTGCATTTGACAAAATATTATGGGTATTTAGCAAGTAGATAAGAAAATAAAGAAATAAAACAGTGCAGGAGAAACAATATGTTTAAGATTTTTATATTACAGACCTGCATCTCTGTACATTTTCACAGAAAGATGATGATTACCAGTATCTCAGATAGCCTGAGTGTGCAAAAATCTTCAGAGTAAGAATACCATAGTTGCTAAATATCTTTTACCATGAGCAATAATTTTTTTCTTCCTACCCCCCTCCCCCAATTATAAACATTTTATCCTTCAAAATACAGCTCTCCTGAGTTGTACTTCTTGCAGAAGCTCAGTCTTTACATCTATACTTCTTTGGGTAAGTTTCATTTCCGTACCTGCCAAAGTGTGGGCTCACCCTGCTCAGAGGACAGGGAAGGACCCTAAAGGTAGGCTGATGCTGTTTGAACAGCCTTTCTGCTCAACGTGAGCCCAGCACGAGACAGAAGCCACTGGATTACTAAAGGGACTGGATGGAGTGTTCCGACCTTGAGTTATAGGTGTACGAATCTTACCAGTAACTCTCAGACACTGCAATTCAGAGAAACATTTTTCAGGAAGGAAACCTCTGCTCCAGGGTCCTTTCACAGAGCAGAGGAGTGTAAACACCAACAGAAAAATATTCGGTTCTCCTCATTGCTTGTTTATCCCAAGTTCCTGTTCAGATGGTTGTGATATTTGAAATACTATTCCAATTCGCAGGAAAAATCTTCTAAGAACAGCACGCAGTTCAGGAATCAAGTCAAATTGCATAATTTCACACAAGAGAGGGTAGTAGAATGATGCATGGGCTTTAAACTGGGGGAAGAGAGAGAGATGTCATTGTTAGTACTGCTTCTGCTACACACCACAGAACTAACCTGACATTCCATGTTTCACAAAATTTAATAAATTAGCATGCTTTCCCTGCATAGAGCAAAAGAAGCAGAATAGGAAGGAGAGTTGAGTTTTATAATGTAAATTATTGAAGTTGCATCCTCTGATTATTAAATACAATTTTTAGATTTCAAGGGAAGATTCTACATAGCACTGGGGTAGAATGGTCTCATACCTGGACAAAACTCAAGCAACCGTGCACACCCACGAGGCATTTCAAAATGGATGGATCATCCGAAGTGAAAAGACTCATCTAATCTGGGCCAGGCCCATATGCCTTGTTGGACTCTCTGGACCACAGCCTGTAACCCAGTCTAGTCACACCCGCATGCACGCAGTCAGTCAGTCTGTCCGTCTCTGAGTTCTGTTTTTCTAGGACCCTGACTAACAGCAACTGCAACATGACATTCCACTTTTATAGCTCCAGTGATTTATGCTTTAGTTCCTTTGTCTCTCTCCTCTCCTTTGTGCTCTTCCACACTGCAGCAGACACAGGGAGGCAGAGGCAGTACAGCCCACTGTGGCCAGAGACAGATGAGGGAAGACAGGGACAGCACTGGGTGGCACTGCCTGGCCCATAGGCTCTCATCTGCTAGTCTAAAGCTTCAAGCGTCAAGCCACCTAACTGGGCATTCAGGGCCCATAGCAACTTACATGTAAATTCCTTTTCAAAAATTACTGTAAATTACTTATATTTATCTGTAAATTATTTCAAAAAATAAAAATGTACAATTTCAAAAATACTGTAATATATTCATTTATACATTTACACATAGATAATTTTTAACCTTGACAACTACTGGCCTAAGTTGTTCACTAGAGGCTCTAGTCACCTGGAGCTAGCTACCAAATACACTAAAGGCTGGATGCAGCCTGGAGCTCAGGCCCAAGAAGGAGAGCATGGTGCAGAGCTTGGGGCAAGATCACAGTGCATGGGCTGGATACGTGCTTTCAGTTGGGGAATTTAAATAACTCTAGGGGTCATAATGGGGATTTCACTGTTTAGGTACTTATCAAAGTATCCAATGGGATTCTAAGTCCTTTTCTAATTGAATTGCTGAAATTGTTAGAAAACAATGGTAAGTGAGAATTTGCATAGCCTAGGTTTAGAGTCCTATAGCCTAGGCTCTGAGTGACTCTGCCCTGACTTCAAAGGACAGAAGCTACATACTCACCCTGTTGTCACTGATCTTCAGAACTTTAGTGAGAAACAGTAACAGTAAGTTAGTCCAGGCTTCCCGGTGACTTTCAGATGTTAGAGTGAGGAAGTAACTCAGTGCTTCACTGCAGACACTGTAAAAGAGAAGGCTGCCTTTTACACACAAGCCTACTGGTATGCATTCACAGAGAATCCTCAAGACAAAGGGTAGTGAATAGTAGTTACCGCTGAACTGGCTAGATCTTATTTGTTTATATGAACTGGAGCACCAACACATGGTTTTCATTTCAAATTAGGAAGAAAACAAAACACTGAGGGAATCTCCTGGAACGGTTTAGGAAATCTGCACCTCCATTGTCTAAGTTTTACTTAGATGGAGTCCCTGTGAGAACAGGTATGCAGGTCTGATACTGAGACTTGTGGTGTTTTCCTTCACTGATACGAGACTCAGATTTTTCTGCACCTAATTAGGTTTATTCCTAAAATAGGTGATTGGAATAGTGATTTCTGAGATGTACTGAGCCACTGCTCTCAGGATAGGAACAAACAATGCACTAGCAACTTTCTTCCTAAATAACAATTCAGTCTCAGCACAAACTAAATTTAGTTATCATGAAGTAAAACAGAATGAAATGAATCCAACTAATCAAAATTCCAAATACTTTAAAAAATAAGAATACTAAAAATGGCAGCAGTAAAGCAATCTGTTCCTTCCCAGCTGCTGTAAGAAAGATCTATCTTACAGCATTGAAGAGCCTCACGAACTATCAAGTTTCTGAATGTTAGAGACTTCCTCTTTGTCCTCTATGTAAGACATGACTTACTCATTCACCTCAGCCTCAGGTGCTGCTGCCCTCCCAGACACCCAGGAAGTAAATGCAGGTGCTCAAGCCAGCTTGTGTGACACAGGTGAAATGCCAAGTATGCAGGGCAGAGGGCCTGAACACTCCCCAGAGGCTTGACTTAATTCTCACACTGATCTGTGAAATGGGGCTTCAGGTTCCACAGGTACAGCTACCTGCTTACTGCTGCTATTATACCTTTCCTATCTCACACAGCTACCGTCCCAGAGAACCTTACTTTAAAAGCCTCTGCTGGACTTCTTCCCAGGCACTGACTCTGCTCTCGTCCATGTACATCCGGAAGAGAATGCGCAGCCCACAGGCCAGGCTGCTTGTCTCCTGTTTTAGAAGATTGGGCTTGGACTTGCCTTTGAAGCCTACAGAAAGGGGAAGTTTCTGGAGTTAGACGAAAGGCACTTTATAGAAAGGTCAAACAGCCCATTGAGGGGGTATATTTTGCCTGTGTTCAGCTGTCAGTACTGGCTGTTTATAAAGCAGATCCTATAGGCTAGTGGATCTCACCTGTGGGTCATGAACCCTTGGTGGTTGCATATTAGATATTTACATTACGATTCCTAACAGTTACAAAATTACAGTTATCAAGTTACAATGAGGTAGTTTTATGGTTGGGGGGGGGTCACCAAAATATGAAGATCTGTATTAAAGAGCCCCAGCATTAGGAAGGTTGAGAATCACTGGGATAGGCCTTAGATGTAGAACAGACTGGGAAAGCAGAACACGCCTAGAGAAATTACACCTGGAGCCCTGCAGGCAAAGCAGCAGGTGCAATGCTCTGCCCACAGCAGGGCTCCAGAATGCAAGCCAGAGGAAGCCGGCCCTTCACGGGAATGCCCTAGCCAGAGGGGAGCAACAAGGGGAGGGGGAGAAGGCAAGCAGCAGTTCTGTTCCGGATGTTGGGTCACAAAGGGGAAAGGACAAACAAAGGCCATGCTAGAAGAAAATAATCAAGGTATAGGGGGTGGGGTGGGGCGGGGCGGGGCGGGGTGGCTAACCCTGTATTGGGTACAGAAGGTGATGCTAAACAGACACTAGCTCCTTCTTCTGTTGAAGCTCTGAGGACCCTCTTCTATGAGCAGGTACAGACATCTATTTCTTTCTTCTTCCTTTTATTTTTTTGAGGGGGAGGGGAGATTGAGACAGGGTTTCTGTGTGTCGCCTTGACTGACTTAGAACTCAGAGATCCCGACTGCCTTCCATTCACTAGACCTAAAGTGCTCCCTCAGGCAGTTTTGACAACAATCACAAAAGTGAGTTCTCAGTGACAGGATGAAACATGGACAGCTTACCTGCTTTCCACAGAGCAGTCCTCTGTTCATTGTTGGAATTAAATGCTTTTGCAAATCTATGTGACTCTAATAAGCAGTCCAGTAGCTTGAAGAGTTGTTGTGATGTTAAAAAGCGGTACATTCCTTGGTCTTGAGTATCAACTCGAACATCAAAGTCTACTGCATCTCTCTTTGGGAAACAAACGGCCACAGTCCACACTTAACCAGTTTTTGTAAACTTAACACTCAACACTCCCAATTCTGCTCTCTTTAATATTTACATATACATGTCTATGCCTGCTTATTTGTATATGTACCATGTGTATGCACATACCCACGCAGGCTACAGGATTATTGAATCCCTTGGAACCAGAGATACGGGAAGCTATGAACTGCCTGATGGGGTGCTAGAAGAAATGAAGCTGGGTCTTCTGCCAAGTGCAGCAAGTATTCTTAACCTTTGAGCCATCTCTCCAGCTCCCACTTCCTAGCCAAGACTACTTTTAAAATAAAATCACTATCTTACCATAGAAAACAGAAAGAAGAAGCTATGGCAAACAAGTGAGTTTCCTGGAGAAGGCCCAATGTTTTGCATGTCTGCAAAAGCTGGCGAGGCCCAGCCCCAGAGGTTTTGTCCCAGGGTTGCTTCTCAGAGCTGATAAGCCTTTCCTGCCACTATTACATAGCCTCATGATTCCTGGGCATCAGCCCACCCTATTTCCTGCAGGTCAACATGAAGATAACTTTTATGAATTAATGCTGTTTAGATGAATTAATGACTTTATAGAATTCCTGACTTGTTTCAAATAATTTTATGAAGAAAGTTTAAGGAGATGGTTTTAGTTGTTTTGCCCGAAAGATGTATTAAAGTTAGAATCAAGAATAGAATGTGCCCCCCCCTCACAGAATAAGCATAATATAATGAAATATAATGAGGTTTCATAAATTACATTAAGAAGAGAAATAGGCTTGGGATAGATTTGTGATCAAGGAAAAACATTCATTCTAGGTCACGTTCAAGGATGAGGCCCCTTGAACTATATGTGCACTATGATAAAGCAAGGCCATGTCAAACTGTTGCTTTATGAGCATACAAAATGAAACACTGCTTTGAACTTACTATTGACATCCTTCTGTAACTGTAACTCTCCTTTTGTGTAATATTTCATCTGTGAGATAATTTTACAAAAAAACTTTGTCTCAGAAGGAATAAAAAGGCTGAGAAAAAACATATAATGTGGCTGTTGGCACTCTGCTCCATCCATCAAATGTATATAAGCCTGTCTATATGTATGTACATACATATGTATGCAGGTATATGTGTATGTATGCATGTGCACTTGTGAAATTGATGAAACAGGTGGTCTGGCCTGGCAGAGTGAGTACACATACGTACGTACATGTGTGTGTGTGCGTGTGTGTGTGTTTGCATGGCTTTCTCTTTATCCTTTTTATTTCCTTCTCTCTGGCTCATGAAGAGTTAAGGAGTAAAGAGCCCAAGTAACTGTTTCTTTTCTTAATCCCCTGCTGCTGTCAGCAGGAGTTAATTGCCAAAAGGCATTAGTTTTTGACTCACAGAATATTAAGAGAGAGTTAAAGGCCAGGTCATCAGTCTTGAAGTAAAGGCCACCCTGGTTTTTAATCTCTGGAGGAAAGCTCATAATCAATAAGCATGTTGACACCCATCTAGGACACAGAAGGAAGCAATCCCCCTCATGCCTCCTTAGTGCTCCTGTAGCTATTACTCCAGTTCTTCAGACCTCTTCACAGCAAAGCTCCTTGACAGAGTTAACATGAACAGTCTCCAAGTTCTCTACTCTTATACCCACTAAAATTAGGCTTTTGTCTTTGGTGTTAAACTGAGTTCTATGTCAAGCTTATGAAGAGCTAAGAACTATCAGAGGGCAGTTCTTATGTACAATGTTATGTGAACAATCTAGAGTAGTTGGTCACATCGGTCTTAAAACGTTTTCTGTAGCTGGCTTCTACTCTTCTGACCTGACCTTGCTTCTCTTCGGGCCTCTTTGGTCTCTGTGGAGTTCCTACTTGCTGCTTTGTCTGCAGTGCATGAGGCCCTAGAAAGCACTCCCTCACCCTCTTTCTCTGCCAGGGCCATTCTTATGCCTTATGACACCATCCAGACTCAGGGCTCGGAATGGTAGCTGTGAAGAAGACCTTCTAAAGACATCTCCAGTGTCGGTGTCATCTGAAGTCCAGATACCTTGGGTTCTTTCCTCCTCTCACAGCTCCTTACCTGGGCTGCAGCTAAGTTTTCTGCATCCTCCTTCTTGCTTGTGGCTGGGAAGAACACAATGTTGTCGATGGTCTGGATGAGTTCCAGCTGCACAACACATTTAATCAACAGGGCAGCAAACAATTTTTGTTCTGGGAATTCTGTGAGGAAACCCCCCCAATGCACATGCAAACAAAACATTATTTTGAATCCTTTATAATTCCTATAACATTATAATGCTAAGGAAACATTACTAAGTACAAAGGCCACACATTCACACTGCACATCTCATACTGAAGAAGACATCCTGCCTTTGTTCACAGATACCCCTTGCTATAGTAACATTGTATCTATGAAATGTTAAGGAAAATAATTGCTTAAATAAATGAAAACATCTTATGTGACTTGAACAGTGTATGTGCTCTAATTGGTTATAATTTCAATGCAGGTTATTATCGAAATAAATAGCCTTGACTGATGTGCAAGTCTAATGTTTGAAAATAATATGAAAACCTGTTTAAGAAAACAACAGGAACCAGATCAACACCAAACAGAAAGTGGGGTAGCCAGGATTCTAATCAAACCATGTGATATTGTGGTTTAGCCATACAACAGGTTTATCTGGGTCCAAATATATATTTGTAGCTTAAACTAACGCTTATTTTCAATTGGTCCACCAGTAAGTTACCAACATGTATATTACGGATACTGCACTAAGCACCAGTTTCAGAGTGTTCTCTATGCAGCGTTCCATGCCATAGCTGAGACCAAGGTCACTGCTTAGTCTGCAGGTCATATCACAGAAGGATGCCCCTTCTCTGTGGTCATACAGTTAGGCAGACGCAGAAGCATGGACCAAGAAAGAAGATGCAGCCGCTGGCCAGCTGCTACGCACAGTGGGCAGCACTGATGTGGGCTGGGTGGCAAGGACACATCTGGGTTCCAACAAGCAACAGACACCCAAGCGGAGTTATTTATTACTCAATCTTGGAGCAATGGCTCCAGCAGTGGCCAATTTACAATCCTGTAATTTCTTTCTGACATAAGAAGTATTTCCTACAAAATTCCTTTTCTGGTATCAATTTTTGCAAGTTAACTTTACTTACTGAGACATTTGAAACTTTCCTATCCAGGTATGTTTCTAGAAATATTGTTCTATGTAGCATCTGGTTATTATGGTTGAAGACAAGTTACGAACAAACAAAAAAGAACATGATTCGTTCCAAGGCTGTCTTGTGGTCACTCCTTATTACAGTCCCGGTCTCCACTGTGCATTCTCATCCCTTCGTTTCATTAGCTCAGACATCCCAGACCAGGAGCAGAGCCTCTTGGTAGCACCTGGACCCAGCAGGGGCTTAATAGTAGGCAGGTGGTTAAGGAAAACCAGTTTCATCAGGATATTAGTTAAGAGAGCTCTTGTGGTACCTGGAGAGCCCTAGTAACAGTTTGGCAGATGAGGGTGCACAGTGACTGCTATTAGGAATGTAAAATATTGTTACTACCATGAACAGCTCAGAAGTTACAAAGAATCAGTACACAGCACAATACTTCTAGTTATATTCACACAGATGTGAAAACAGGTCTTTAAACTATGCTTGAACATGAGTGTTCCCACAAACTCAATGTCTTTCAGAGCTGAGTGGGCAAACACACTATGATATATACAAATATACAAAGAATTGATAACTCAGTAATAAAAGTGATTACTTATTCAAATGATGAAGAATATCAAGGTCACTTATTGTATGATGTCATCTATATAAAACCCACTGAAGGGCCTAATCACAGAGACAGAAAGCAGAATGGTGATTGCCAAGGGGTAGAGATGGAGAGAAAAAAAGTGGTTGCTCATTGAATATGCGATTTCCTTTCCGTGATGAAAATGTTTTGTACCTAGGCAGAATGTTTGCACAACATTCTGAAGGTACTAAATGCAACTCAGTTGCTTATTTGCAAATAAGCAGTTCTGTGAATATAGTCTCAAACTATTTACTACATTTATTTATTTTGTGTTTATTGTGCATATGTATATATGTGTATTCTGGCAGGTGAAGGCCATGTGGCAACTTTCAGCAGTCACAATTTTCCTTCTACCATGGAGTTTCCTTGTATCAAAGTCAGGACATCTTCACCATCTTGTTGGCCACCACCTCAAGTTTTACAAAGTGCTTACTGCTACTTTCTTTTCTAAGCAGGTGTTATCTTTTGTATGTGTTATTTGTTTTCAGCAATCAAAACTGAACTGATGTCAAAAAGTGAGTGGCCCATTTTTGAGCAAAGGTGATGGATAGTCTGAGGGTGGTTCACAGAGACACAAAGGTAGGCAGCAGTCCAGAAAAGCCTGATTCCCCCAACCTATAGAGGGACGGGGCGCTTTCCTTAGTTCCCAGGAAGACAGGCACCTTTACAGACAGAAAGTGGGTTGAAGTGTAGATGGGATAGAGAAGGAAGACCATGTGCCTAACACAAACATTAGCCAAAGGCACTGTGATCAAAACTGACATTACAGATGTCAGTGAAGGTTATGAAAGAGAACATCTGTCTGAGATGTCCACACTGGTGTCGTAGACAGAGTAAAAGTAGAAAGTGATCAAGACCAATTATGGCATATGCTCATTAATAAGAATAACAAGTGTCTCTTACATACATACAGTACAGTTTACTTTTATTTAGAGAAATAACTCACTTGCTGTGGATTTCACTTTGCTAACTTCTTCACTCACAGTAGAAACAGAAACCAGTGGTGCTTGCTGTCTGTTATCTGAAGATCTTGGTTGAACAGAATCATGTATATCTACAGATTTTTGTGATACTGCATCCTAATAAGATAAATTCATTACGATAAGTACATTACAAGGACAAACATGTTTTCTATTATACTACTTTTTTTTAAAAAGTATAAAATTTACACATTATCCATAAAAAAAGACTTCCTGTATTTAAAATAGTCTAGACATAGAGTTAAGTGTCTTCAGAACACAGCTGAGGGTCATGCGAAAGGACTGTTGCAAATGTGAGACTAACCTGGACTACAGAACGTGAAACTCAGTTCACCAAACCTAAACCCAGGCTGGATGTAGTGGTGCATGACTTTAGTCCCATCACACAGGAAGCAGAAGCAAGTTTGAGGCCAGTCTAGTCTACAGAGTGAGTTCTGGGATAGCCAGGGCTACACGTCTCAAAAAACCAACCCAACCCAACCCAAACCAACCTCTCTGAGCCTCTGTGGCCTCAGACCTGATACCCTCTATATGCTATAGGTAAGAATGTAATGTGCAATGAATGAGAAAGTAGTACTATCCACAAATATTCTCCAGATCTGACACAACATGTGTAAAAGTGGAGGGAGATTTCATGTAGTTGACATGACTTTCCTTTGTGGGAGTAATTAGTAAAGTATCTTCTGTTACACAAGAAATCAGGGACCAGAAAGGTCAGTATGAGAGTGACTAAACAGGAGTTTGGTATATATAATATATAAATAGGGGTTTAATATATATATGCATACATATATACATATATATATTATTTTTGAAAGGATTAAGTATGAAAACATTTCCTTCAAGATTTACTTTTAATTATGTGTGTGTGTATATATATATACATATATATATATATGTATGTATGTATGTATAGGTGTGTGCTCATTAGTGCAGAGTCAACAGAGACCAGGAAAGGGAGCTGGATTCCCTGGAGCTGGAGCTACAGATGATTATGAGCCACCATGTGGGTTCTGAGAAACTCAGGCCTCTGCAACAGCAGTTACTGCTCTTAAACTGAGAATCTCCCTAGTTCCATACAATACTCTTAATCAATCAAGCACTCTACGTTATTGAGCCATATTATTGTTGTTAGAGTTATGTTGTTTTAGTGATCTAAGTAAGTCTTTTTTTTACACAAAAGCAGCTTTAAGTAAAAAAAAAAAAAATTTTATTCTAGCAGAGTATTTGACCAGGATGACTTAAAAAAAAAAAACATTTTAAAGTAAAAACTAACACATAGGAAAACACTTAAAGCAATACTTAAACTGGGTTGTAATACTGAGGGTTGAAAATTTATTTGTGTTTTAGAAATTTTTGAATGCTAGGTAGAATTTTCTCAATTTTTCTGACTAAGCAATGTATATATATATATATATATACATTGCTTATATATATATGCAATATATATAATATATTTATATAAATATATATTTATATAAAATAGCAATTACTTGTAAATGTAAAGGAAACAAATGGAAGGATGCCTACTAATTAGAACTGCACTGGAGTTGAAGTAGCGAGGTAGTATAAAAAACTGGGACATTTTAAGTCTTGCATCCTTTTTTATAAATACTTATATTAAATCTATTTTTAAAATACGTTTCTTAAGTATACAACAAGAAATACTTTGGCTAGGAATGACAGTGTGAAATTCCCATATTGGCAAGGTCTAAGTCGGCAGAGGAAAAGACAAAGATGGACTGAGAAGAGAGATGTTGGGGAAGAGAAACAGCAGCAGCAGCAACAGCAGCTGTAAGAACAGAGAGTGAGCCAGGGCTACGGGGCTGAGACATGAGTGGACTCAGTCTTCCACATTCAAGTCTGAGGTCTATGGTCAAATGCATTATCTGATTTGTCTACACCACAAGGCTCACTTTATACAGAGGATAAATGACATGCAGAACAGAATGGAACTAGGTAACTCAGATACAATATTTCCTTGGGCAAAGAGCAAACCCATATTGCATATTCTACCCTGTGCAGTGGGGGAGTACACACAGGAGAGTACCCTCATTCCTAGCATGGACAGGATATCCTACAAGTGGTAGGGTGTTGCAGGAAACATTAAGAAAAATCAAGCCGGCATGTTCCTGCCTTGTGCCTCCAACTCTCTGCCCCGGCAGCCTGGCCGCCAGGCACTGGCAGGCAATGGCCGACCTGTTTTTATCTTGTGGAGATTCTGACTCTGAACTCCACAATTTTTCCACCCAGCTCGCTAGGTTGCCACTGGTGGGTTATTCTTTTGCTATCATCAAGGAAATAAAACATGAGACTCTTGTAGTGGCTAAAGGACATATTTACAATTGTTCTTTCAAATAATTCTAAAAACCACATGGGAAGGGAGTGAGGAAAAAGGGGAAAGCAGGGTGACAAAGCCAAACAGGAAACAAGCACAGGGTGAGCACTGGTGCAACAGGTTTTATGTTGGCTAAGTCTGGTAATTCTTCTTATAAGGACAAGACTAAGTTCCCACGTCCTATATATTTAAGTAAAAGGCTAGTAATAATTCAATTAGTGCTGGTCAAGTGTATCCTATTCAGCCGTGTAAAGAAACCAATATATAGGGCTGAAGGAATTCCTGTTGGGGTTAGGCTGGTGCTGCTATGTATTCAAACCCTACATACTGCATCTGATAATCTGGTTGCCTCAAAATGAGTAAATTCCCAAGGTACACCAGCTTTTCTGGTGTTAACCCTCCCCCCCCCCCCACAAGTTATCTTTGATTGGTTAATAAACATGCCTACAGCCTGGGCTAGGTGGAAGAGAAGTAGGCAGAGCTGCAGACAGACAGACAGACGGATGGACGGACGGACAGGGGCGGGGGGGGGGGAAGAGAGAGAGAGAGAGTGAGTGAGTGAGTGTGAGTTTGGGAGAGGCAGACTTAGGTAGGAACCAGGAAAGAGAGGAAGGAAGAAAGAAGGAAGTTGCCATGGGGTAGTGTGGATTGTGAGTACCTGACCATGAGGGGTGGCCTGATGAGGCAGGAGCAGCGCGAATGGAAGAGTTGGGGATCTTGGCAAGGGAAGCAGACAAGACAGCTTAGAGGGTTGAGGTCTGCCTAGCTGTGGGGCTTTAAGGCTTCTTAGAAATCCAAAGGTCTCTTTGTCTTTTATTTGGCAACCTCTGATAGATAGTTAAAGGCAACAAGGGGGTGTAGCAAACCCCCAGAATAATAATAACCACTATAACTGCCTTAACTATTTTCTACACAGTGAAATTATATCAAAGTAAAAAGTTAAAAAAAAAAGATTTAATACTATCTAAATTGGTGTGAAAAGTCTCTATATAATCTGGTATCTGCATTCATAATCCTTAAAATCATTTTTTCTCTGTATCCTATATAAACAGAAAATTTAAGTATCCTCTTCATGTTACATGTTAAATTTACCATCAGGAACTTTAATCTGAGAATTTCAAATGGGAAACTTACACCATCTTTTAAAGAGAGTTGGTCTCACTGGCACAGTTGAAATGTTTGTATCCAAACATTCTTAATGTGTTATATGCTAGTGTCTATGTGTGAAACTCAGAAACAAAATTCATGCTCAAACTTGATCCTCTATGAACAATAAAAAGCAGGGCAGTATCCCATGAATAGGAAGGATGGCACCTTACTATCACAGGAATGGAAGCATTAAGGATGCGCTTTCCTGCCCTCTGCCTTCTGTCATGTAAGGATATAAAGGGCCACTGTGGAAGCAGAGCGTAGCCTCCATTCGATACTGAGTGCAGCCTGTACAGCTGTGAGAAGCCAACTTTGGTCATTTCTAAACTACCTAGGCTTAGGTGTTTTGTCATAGCAATGGGGACAGACTAGGACCCTGACGAATGAGAATTAGGCCCATAGTTAAATCACTTCCACAGAGAACGTCAAATATGACTTATTTACTTACCAACTGCTTTTCACTCACAGCTGATGGAGATGGGGGTGCAGCCTCTACAGAGGTAGGACGCCAAGTCAGAAGCCTTTAAGATACCAAAGCAAAAACCAGTCATGGGGGCCACAGGAAGGAGTTATGCCACATGCAATATATTTTAAATGGGAATTAAAAAGTGAAAAAAATTACACTCTATTTTATCAGTATGACTACCAATAAAAGCAATTTTCTGAAATCCATTTAGTAAAAAATTTGAAAGATATACTTCCAGAAAATAGTTATAAGGATAAGTAGTCTTACGGTAAATTATACTTTCTCAAGTGTACAAATTTTACACTTACTTCTTCTAAATAGTAATCTTAAAAATACCATCCAAAAACAAGATTGTTTTTAAAGTCTGCCACTTTTCAAAAAATTTCACAGAAAACTTTAAAAAATCAAAATTCATAAAACTCTTTAGAATCTGTTTTTTAAATATTTAGAAAAATTAAGTAAATGAGGTACCAAAGAGAAATTAATCTGCCACTGCTGAATTGTGTGCTTGAAGCAGAAATATGATCTAGCATTAAATTCTCCTTTCTGAAAAGCATAAGCTCTGGGATCTGGGTAGACAGAGGCCAACAGATGTCTTCACTTCAATAAAGAAGAGTTGGAAATAGATCCTTTCTACAAAGAAATGCTTACTAGATGACACTTAAGGTTATAATGAGCATGTAACTCAACAAATTAAAACACATGCAGGTCTAATTAAAAATAACATGTAGCCAGTAGATTTTTATAGAGTTCATGGGGTGGGTGTGGGTATGGAACTGTTAGGTAAGAATTCATACTGTCTTTGACAGAGTCACAGACAGATACATTGACAGACATGTTTCAGCCGTCAGCTCCAGATAAATGTATGTGTGAAAATGTATTGAGTAATTGGAAGTTGGTCAAAGAAATCACTGTTCATCTTTCAGTACAGACCACTTTTCTAGAGTATTTCTTGTATTTTACTTCCTATTTTAAATGTTAATATTTGGAAGAGTATTCTAAGAACATAAACTAGATTTAATTCATATTTCAAAACAGGACATAAAGTTAAAAATGCAGAATAGTTGATAATTTTCATATGATTTTATATCAGCACTGGGCACACTTAATGTTTCTACAAAGAGTCTACCTACAGACTTACACATTACAGAGAGCAGGGAAAGCCCGAGTGAGTCAGAGTGAGTGCCAGGGATGGACGGGGTGTGAATCCCAACCTATCCTAGGAGTAGGCTATGCAATGTGTCTTGGTTTCTTCACTGATTAAAATCTATTTATAACTCATTCCTAACAGAAAGATGACAACTTGGGAGTACATGTAGTATTTATAAGCAGTTTTCTTTAGAGTAATAATCTGCTCTAACTGAAATCCATGTTAAGGAGGCTTTTCTTCTCTGACTCAGAATTCTGACCTGGTGTGGGATGTTCAAATACAATCTTATAAAACCAGTGGGGTCACTGCATTATGACTCAAATTTTTGGATAATTATACTGTTTTGGTTTACAAATAACTTACTTCATGTAGTTGTTACAGTTTACTCATTGCTCACTTTTAAACCTATCAGTATACAAGTATAAATGTGGATCTGTATAAAATCTTACGCATGAGGAATTGTGGTTTTGAAGATATCCAGGGTGCAGTTACACGTTTTATCCCAGATTTCAAGAGTAAACTTTTCACCATTCAGAATAACCACATTTTCTAAGCAGTTTGTACCAGATCGCGCTAACTGCTCATTGTCTAGAAAAGAAAAGAACAATTCATTTACATATCCCAGCATCATATGTCATACTTGGTGTTAACATAACTGTACACACCTACCTTGTTGTACACACCAGTAAAGCTGGGCAAAAATATCATCCAAAAGTACATCGCTGAGAACTTCTAAATACTGGGTGAATACATCACATATTGCATAAAGGGCATGGTTACAAGTTGTTGTCATCCATTCAGCTTTCTGGGGGTGGGGGGGGAAGGAGGTCATGAAATGAAGGTCATGCTGTCCAACAACCATTAGACTCAAGTCTCCTCCCTCAAAATACATTAAACATAATTATAAAAGTCTCCACTTAATATTGATCTATAGTACAGGGAAGAAAAATGAGGCTCTCTAGCCACAGAGCATGTACTACATGCTGTAAGTGTTTTATAGTAAAAATATGTCATAATAAATCAATCTAATTTTACTTTGAAATTTTTACTGAACAAGAATTCAGAATCTAATATTAATGAAAGTTTCTGGTGTTTCTTAGCTGTGGCTTTAACAAAATATGGAAGAGAATCTGAGAGTTTAACAAAAGCAATGAATATAAAAATTAAACCACTAATTCAGTCATATTTCCAAATAGTGCCCTTGCTAATGAACGAAGATACTATTATCTGTCATGTACTGAAGGAATTCTAGGAATTCTTCCACAGTCAATTTCAAACATTAACTCGTGCTGAGTAAAACCTGAAGACTGTTATAGCTGAAGGCCTTCTCTCACCTCTGTCTGCTGTTCCGGCAATTTCATGTTGTCAAATATCCTGAAAACAATCCTGAATAAGTCCTGCCACCAATGCTTCCCGTAAGCGTGGCCATACGTTTTCATTATTTCAAACATTACTGTTAAGCCCCTAAAATAACAGAACACGATTAGGAAAAGGTTTACAAAGCTACTAAAAAAAAGAAAGCTAACACTTGTTAAACACTGGCTGTTAATGCATACTGAACATAATGTAATTTAAGCTGTAAAATTATAGGTTCCTTTAGGACACAATTCAGAAAATAAAAACTCCAAAAGCTCTGACCTAAAATTCATTTATTTGTCCTTTCTTACTACTAGTCTAGGTACTAAAACTGTAAATGAAATCTGTGGGGGTTTGAGTAGGAATGGCCTTATAGGCCCATATATTTGAATACTTGGTCATTACAGTGTGGGACTCCTTGATACGGATTAGGAGGTGTGGCCTTGTTGGAGGTAGTTATGTCACTGGGATGGGCTTTGGGTTTCATATGCTCAAGTAAGGGTCAGTGTTTCTCTTTCTTTCTGCTGTCTGTATTCTCTTGGCTCTTTCTCCAGCACCATGTCTGCCTGCTTGCCACCATGTTTCCTACCATGAGTATAATGGACTAAAATCTCTGAAACTGTGAGTCAGGCCCAGTTAAGTGCTTTCCTTTATAAGAGTTGCCATGGTTATGGTGTCTTTTCACAGCAATAGAAAAGTGACTAAGACAAAAATGCAGACTGAAATAAGTCATCATTTGAGTGAACATTAATTTTGCAGAACCATGGGAAAGGAAGAAAGGGCTCACAGCAGTCGGAGGAGGAGGAAGAAGAAGAACAACAACAACAACAACGACCACCACACCCACGCACCTCCCCCTCATCCCCCGGAAAAATCTTTATCAAAGGATTACAGGGACTTTCAGCTACCAGTATGGATACTGCTCCCATACTATCTCCACACAAAAGCTCTATTAACCAACTCCGAGGCCTAGTCTCCATGGATCTGCACATCTCTTGGTTCCTGCTATATTCTAGACAGTACTAATAACTGAGGCAAGCAGTCAGTATGTGATAAACAAAACACTAGAGAGCATACTGACAAGCTCTTAAACACTAAAACTGAAATTGAAACATTGCCTTTCTGATTTAATATCTTTCTTGAAGTAATATATAAAATCATTTAAGTTTTATTTTGTTCCTTATGTATGACTTTCATCTGATAATATATCAGTATCCTTCAGTCCTGAAGTTTTATTTCTAGAAGTATTAAAATGGTCAGTTAAAACAAAAATGTCTCTAAAATGTTCCAAAGGACCGTGCAGAGCCTAGGTCACATGCTGTTACACTCCCCAGGCCTAGCACATGATGAGATGTAGCAGGCTCTCAAGACATGTGTTATGTGGACATGTAAAATAAGCATAGTCTGTTCAGTCCCTATCAAGTGCTCAGCAGCCTGTAACACCTAATGCGTGTTATAACCAAGGGCTGAGACTGAAGTAAAGTGAGTCTTCTCTCTTATGTTAAAATTGCACCCATCAAAATTAAACTGGGAATTACAGTTGGAGAAGTGTTTCACTGTTAGAGCTTTATTTGTTATAACAGACATTCTGATGAAATAGGTCATGAAGCAACGTAGGTTCAGACTATAGCTGTTTCTCAAAAGCTGAGTACTATTTATAGCTTATCAGACATTTTACTTTGTATTTTCTTTCACAGGGTAAGCTGCTTACAGAGGTTATCTTAGCAACTTGTTAAAATTCAAGACTATTTATTTAATAATTCTTTTAGCCATGTGGGGCTCACTCCTGTTAGCATAAGCACATGGGAGGGAGGTGCAGAAGGAACAGGAACTCAAACCTAATTAATTTTTTTAAAAAATGTTTCTACTGTTTTCCAGGAAAATTTTTTATCATTAATTGCAGTTTTTGAGAAGTATGTGAAAAAAATGTTTACAGTATTAAACATAAAAGTTAAAAATAGACTAGATTTCATTTTGCACTAACATCTAGTAATCATCTTTTTAAGTAATAACATAAAATGTGCCTATCTAGTTATTTTTTTCCTTTTTGTTTTTCGAGACAGGATTTCTCTGTGTATCCCTGTTAGTCCTAGATATCACTCTGTAGACCAGGCTGACTTCCAACTCAGAGAGATCTGCCTGCCTCTACCTCCCAAGTGCTGGGATTAAAGGCCGCCCCCACCACTACCACTACTACTACCACCACCAGGCTGCCAAACTTGTGTGCTCTCTCTCTCCCCTCCTCTCCACCTTCTCTCTTTCATCGTATTTGGAATTGAGCTGAAATAATTCATTCATTTTAGTTGCTGATTAAAACTTAAATTGATCAATTTAGTCATAACATGTTTACTGTTCAATAGGCCTTAAGACTGGCTGTGGAAATAGAGTGTTTGTAATATCCGGGGTAGGCTAAGTTGTACTAATTTTTAAATATTTGGTAAAAAAACATTTTTCTGGTCTCTAATTGAAACCTTGTCTGTATTCATAAGAAAAGTTAATTAAAATGAAAATAAATCCTTCAAAGCTTAAATGTTCAAATACGGATTGTTACCTGGTTCTTACATCTAATTTGCATCTATTGATGATACATGACAACTCAAAGAGGATTGGGAACCACCCTCTCACCCACACCCTGTCTTCAGGTGCCACGTTCATGTCGTCACTTGTGTACTCCTTGAAAGCCTTCAGAGGAAAAGGAGGAATCAGTAAGGCAAAGTTAAAAATACTCACATGATCAATTAATATTTCTCAGGAAAAACACAAAGTACTTTACCAATCAAAGTGAGAAGTAATACATAATAATTTACAAACAGCTAAAGACTTACACTGTCTGTAAAGAGCCTTAGACTAGATTTTTTTTTTCAAAGTTGGCTTTTCAAGGCTAGAGATGGCTCAGCAGTTAAGAGTATATCCTACTCTCGCAATGGAGCTAGGTTTGGTTCCTAGCAGGTCTACAACAGCCTGTTAACTCAGGCTCCAGGGGTTCAGATGCTTCCGGCCTCAGCAGAGACTTACCCACTCGTGCACATTCTCCTTCCCAGCAGACACACATGATAGGTTCAGAAATCAAATTAAAATTAGCAGCCAGATTGCCAATCCAGCATTTTATTTCCATGCTTAAATACACATTCATCCGTAGCCAATGAACTTAAGTGCTGCAAAGCACAGGCAGACAGGCCGCAAGGCAAGATGCTTAGAAACAGGCCAGACTTCAAGCCTCTTTCTCCTTTACTTGCTTTGCTATTATGGGCACATTTTAAAACTTCTTTATACCTGTTTCCTTATCTATATAAAACTGTAACACTACCTGTCCCATTTAGTGTTATGAAAATTAAACTAATAAATACACACAGAACACCTGACAGCTACAGTAATGGCAAGTACAGTCACTGGCCGTGTTAACTCAGAATCAAGTTCAGACTGATTTCCTCTACCCTAACTTCCCAAACAAATATAGATTTAAGATTGTACTCAATATTTAGCAAAATTTTGTTTACTAAAAGATGTATACCTGAGGTCTATCAGACACATATTTTGCACAATGACGAATAAGTCGGATTGCTTCCATACTTGTGTCTGGGAAAGCTGCATTACATGCGAATTCAGATAAACACTTCACTGCATCCTGGAAAGAATCAATGGTGGCTGGAAAGTGTTTTTCAAATACAAGAGCTAAAACAGAGAAAAAGAAATAGAAATAACAGCATATTTCAATTATTTTAATTCTATGCAAAATATATTAACTTCAAATGTACATACTTCTTACAAGTGGTCAAGGGTTTTGACATCTAACAAAAATGGACCCAAGTCTGTGTTTTCAACTAGTAAGGCAAGTGCAAGGGTGTAGGGGTGGTTCTGATGCTAAGGTTCCCCATTGGTTTTCGATCTATCAGTAAAGAAGCCATGAGCCAATTGCTTGGCAGAAGGAACAGGTGTGACTTCCGGGTCCCCACAGGAGACAGACACTAGGAGAGGAGAGAGTTCACCATGCTTTGGAGAGAAAAAAGCCAAGCAGTTGGGAATGTTGAGCTGAGACTAAATGTAACTGAGCAACTAAAGTTGAGGGCAGGTGGAGAGCTGTGAAGCTAAGAGTATGGATAAGAGCACATTTCTCCAGGTGGGAGATAAGTAGCGCCCAGCAATTGTGCCTATAAGGCAAGATGAAATTGAGCAACATGTGTCTGTGGTTTTTATTCATGAATTCAAGGGAATCTGGGTTGGGGGCTGGTAGTGCAGTCTGTTCCTGGAGCTTAGGTGATTGAAGCAAAAGATACCCACAACAGAAATGTGTCTATTTCATTTTGCACTATAAACACATAACATAATAAAGTAATAGGTTCATTTTAGCTTTTGTTGACTAGATATGCAAAATTAATTATTCCCTGGGTACCTGTTTTTAACAATGCATACAAGGACAGCTGTATTACAATACATGCCATCTAGTAATCCTCAATAAATGTTAAAAATACCACCATCACCACCACCATTACTACTACCACCATTCCTACTGTGAACAAAATTCCTGAAAAGCTGTGCCTGGCTGTGAACAAAAAACTCCTGGAGGGAGTTTCTGTGTCTGCAGAGACTGATGGGCGGGCTGGAATTTCAGTACTGTAGACAAATTAAAGTTTTATAGGCTCACCACCACTACTACTACTAGTAACTACTTTATCTTGCGCTAGTTTTAGTTTCTTGAACAACCATTCTTTGACCCACTCTATATTTGAACTAAAATTTTGTGATAATAAACAAAAATCTCTTAGAAGATATTAACTTGCCAGGTGGTGGTCACACACGCCTTTAATCCCAGCACTTGGGAGGCAGAGGCAGGAGGATTTCTGAGTTCGAGGCCAGCCTGGTCTACAAAGTGAGTTCCAGGACAGCCAGGGCTCCACAGAGAAACCCTGTCTTGAAAAAAAAAAAAAAGAAGATATTAACTTAGCAGAACACTAGCTTCTACTAATCCAAGACTAAAAATGTCAGCAATAGAATCATGGAACTCCCATCTCAAAATCCCCACCTCTCTGATGTACCCACCACTGTACTGTAAAGTTTGTTTGATCTGTTCTGTAAAATTATAAAAACCCTGTGAAACTGCTTCCATTCTGGAACATGGAATTTGGAGCAATCATATCTGTGCTCCCACATAATTGTCATGCAAAATGGCTCCAGGATAAAATATCTCTTGTTCCCTTCCTTTTGTTTTTTTGTGCTGAAACTACTATTACAACAATTACTATGATTTTTCCACTCTGGTTTTAAAAGCAACGTTTGTAAACCTAAAGCCATACTATAGCCATAATCTTACTGTACCTGACTTGCCACCTAAACACATCCAGCTTTTCTATTTGCACTTGAACAGTTAAAGAATACTTACTGACAATGTGCCCTGTTGTCTGAAATGCAAGTTCTACTATGCTTTCATCTTGGTCTGACGCAGCTAGATGGAATACTGAGAAAATGTTCTTCCATCCTGAACGAATATTTGCAGCCTGAGAATTAACCATTTGTGCTATACACCGTACAACCATATCTCGAATTGTTGGAGACCTAAAATAGCAATATAATTTCTTAAAATGTATCACATAAAAACTCAACCCATTTCTTTCTATTTTTTCTATTTTTCCCCTGGCATAGAACATAATAAGTTATTACTGATATTATTCAACTCAAAAAACATATTACCTGTTTCGTTTCATTATATGCTCAAAAGGTCGTAAGAAATCCTTTTGGAATCTGAAGTTTGCAAGCTCTCCTTTCTCTAAAAACTTCATTGATAGCTGCCTCAGAGAGTCTACTGCAAATATGGCTACATCTTCATTAGGATTGCAACCAACCTGTAAGGGTAACAAGACCAAGAAGCTAATGTTACAAGCGAAACTATAATTTTTCATTTCTGCCTTAAGTACAAAACAAGTAGCACAGAGAGCCAAATCCTAGGCTCTTCACAAGGCACAAGTATGAGAAAAACAGAACACAGTAATTTAAAGAATCTGTGAAAAGTTTCAGCAATCATTTCTAATAAGAATTCAACTCAAGAAGTTTGTGTTTTCTTAAAAAAAGTAGGTGACTGTGTATGTGTGTTTTCTGTGTGTATTTGTACATGTGTGTGGGTGTACAAGAAGGTAGAGCAGAACGGTCACTGTATTCCTCTGGAAGTACAGCTGTAACTATAGGTAGTGGTGAGCTGCTAGACGTGGACACTGGGAACTGGACATGGGTCCTCTGTAAAGAACCATCTCTCCAGCCCTTCTTTTTGTGACAGGATCTTGCTACACACACATAGCCCAAGCCAGTCTTGAATTCACAGATGTTCTGCCTCAACTTCCCCAAGTGCTGGTAATAAGTTTGTAGCATGATTCCTGAAAGGTTTTCCAAATTTATTTATAAAACTGTAACAAATAATTGCTTAGAAGGAAAACAATCAATCAGATTATAATTAGGAAAATTAAAACAAATATTATAATTATTTAAATACCTTATTAAAATGATCTCCAATAACTTCCCATATCCGAGACCACTGCAGTCTTATTCTTCCCATGTTATAGTATGATATTTCTACTATTTTTTGTAGACTAAACATTCTTGGGTGTGTAGTAGAAAGCAATTCGTCCATAGACACGGCACAGAGCCAACGAACAAAATCAACTAAATAATATAAATAAATAAATAAATAAAATAAATACATTTGCATTTTAATCTTAACTTTAAAGTTTTTTAGACAAAAGGACAGGTTAGGAGTAAAATAAATATTCATACTCACCAATAGCATTTCCATCTAGCCTTGTGGATCCTGTGAATATTCTGGGCAAAAAAATAACATATAATTAAAAACCTTATGAAGTCTTATTTCTGTTATGCCAACTCAAAAGTCATGGCCTGGAGTATTAACATTTCTTAGGTGTTTTAAGAGGGCCAAATGGCCAAATGAATATTTATTCAAAACACAGCTTACCAACACAAGAGTTGAACTGTTTCTTTCTCTCATTTATATTCTGTACTTGTAAGTATACACTGTAACCTTATTTGCATATTTTAAAATATGAGGCAAGCATTTAAAAGTATTCTAAGGTTAAGAAAATAGGGTTGTGGTGGCGCATACCTTTAATCCCAGCACTTGGGAGGCAGAGGCAGGGATGGATTTCTGAGTTTGAGGCCAGCCTGGTCTACAGAGTGAGTTCCAGGACAGCCAGGGCTACACAGAGAAACCCTGTCTCAGAAAAAAAAAAAAAATCACTGTAAATAATAATTCACTGTGTAAGAACTAAATTGTAATCTATTTTAATTCTTAAAATTGTAAAAGCAATGAACTGGTTTACCAGGAAAGGCTTTTCAAGTTTTACTGATAATTTTACTTTAATCAAGTTCCTGAGAAGGAATGGCTTAAGCCTTTTTGTACTGATCTTTTGAGTAAAACGAAGTAATTTAAAAACTTGGCAAAAAAAAAAAAAAAGAAAGAAAATTAATCATGGGGGGGGGGCCCAAGAAAATTGCATTCCTAGCCCAAATGGTTAGACTGAACCCAAAACAAAATACAGAAAAAGTACAAAGCTCTCATCTCACCCAAAGTAAAAATTGCTAGACTATGCACATGTGATCAGCTGATTTCTCTCAAAACTAGAGGTATTCTCATGAAAGGCAAATTTTAGTGTTATTTATCTTGTGGGCCTGTCCCTTTAAAGGATCCCCAGTTGCTAGCCAACTGGCCCTTTAAGAATTCTTGGATGTTAGAACTGTTTGACTCTATGACCTTCAGTGTTTGCTGTCTCTTGGATTTCTGGGTACAGGGTAGGTTATAGAAAGGCCAGCTGAGGCTATGACAGGGAGTTGGGGGCTAGCAGAGTGAGAAGAGAAGGCAGTCTCTGTACAGAAGATATTGTTAGGACACAGCTGAGCCAGGAGAAGCTGAGCTGAGCAGATAAGCTATAACAGTTGTTACAGTTTGGAGCTACTGGTATTGGGAAAACTGGAGAAGGGACTGTGACTATTGGGGAACTGAGGGAGGAATGGTTAGGAGAAATGTTTGAAGGGGCTGGCTGGAAACTGCGAGGAGGGTTGACAGGGAGTTAAAAAAATGTGGTTAGCAAAAAACACTAGAGTAAAAAATTAATGTAAGAAACAACAGAAAAGACATCGAAGAAATAAGGAAGGATTTAATTGAAAAGAAAAAAAAAAGCAGATGGCAAACTATAAAGTAGTAAAGTGGAGGCCCTGCAGTCACAGGGAAATGGTACCACAGACCGTGATGCTAGTAGAGTGGAGAACAAAGGCAAGAGAGGAGGAGAGAACTACCACAGCAACCAGAGGATCTGGAGAACTATTGAGGATTATGGCAGGAGGACATGCAAGCTGGATAAGGGCATTCAAATTCTCACTCACTTGGTAGCCTCTGAGGAGGTCACTATCTTTCTAGCGATGTTTTACTAACAATAACCTATGTGTAGAGCACAGCAGCCTATGGAGGCATTTATAGTCATGCCTTAACTTCTTCAACATTCTTCTAATTCTTGTAGTATCTAAATAGATTCTCATAATGACCACAAAGATGACTTTCTAGAAGACAGGAACATCATTTGAATGGAAGATAGGCTGGGAGCAAAAATGGCAGTGTGGTGGTTTGAACATGCTTGGCCCAGGGAGAAAGTGTGTCACTATGGGGGTGGGTAATGAGACCCTCTTCCTAACCACATGGAAGCCAGACTTCTTTCTCCTGGCTGCCTTCTGATCAAGATGCCAGAACTCTCAGCTCCTTCTCCAGCACCATGCTGGCCTGGACACTGCTATGCTTCCTGTCTTGATGATAATGGACTGAATCTCTGAACCTGTAAGCCAGCCCCAATTAAATGTTGTCCCTTGTTCATTGTGTCTCTTCACAGTAATGAAACTCAAACTAAGAAAGGCAGCTACTACCCAGCTGAGTAAGTGTAGAGAGGAAGAAGGGCTCTGGACAGATCCAGAGGCTGGTTCTATTCCCCAAATTTCTCTATTAATGAAAGAATAAAACAGACACTGTGATCATCAAAACTAGCTTGCAGTAAGAATGAGTAGGTATGCATCTCCCCCAGTCCCCAGTTTTATCTGAAGTAAAGTAAACAATGAATTAACCTGAGTATCGTATCTAGACCATCAAGCAAAGACTGGTACATTTTTAAAAGCTTCAAATATAAGTTTAAAAAATGTTGAAGGCCAGTGCTATAAAACGTAGTTTCAATTTTGGGAACATTTACCTAGAAATGCATAGAATACAACAATTTTGAAGAGCTTTCCAAAGAAGCAAATGAAAAATTTCAGCCAAACCCATTCGCTTTATCCATAACGCTATTTCATATCACGTACTCAGAAAGATGAACTTATTTTCCAAGGGTTTAAAAAAGATACTTCTCTATAAAGAATGATTTGTGTTTTTTCATCAAGAATAGTATTTCCTTAATATTTCCAGTACTATTATAACACATTTTATATAATTAAATTCCTTCCTGTATTTTACATTTGTGAAATCAAAATTAAAGGTACTTCATCATCTAAATCATATTATATCACAAAAGGCATATATTACTTCTAAAGGTTATTTTGACAAAATTTTTTTTTATTTTTAAAAAAGGAGCAAAACAGTGTTGAAACAGTATTCAAGTGAATAGAGGAGAAAGTGAATATCATACCTATCTACAGCAACCACGACACTTTGAGAGCTGGTTTCTCCAATAGACTCCTGAATACTGGCTATTTGTTTCCAGTCCACATTTCCTCCAACTGCCACATATAAGAGAAAGCACGAACCATTTTAGTTAGAAAATAATTCAAGGAAACAATGCACTGAAGAGCTCTAGAACACATTTCTAAGGTCAGTTATTTTCCTCGTAAGAAATGATGTACTGGGTGACACCAATGACAGGTGTAAATCAAGGGCACATGTGCTCAGTGTGGTAAACTACATAACAAGGCATGGTTTATTATTACAAGACCCATTTGCAAGGATCACACAAACTAAGAGCACTACGAATTTAGATCACAAAATTAGTGGTAATGGACAAAATTTCCCTTAATCTTTAAGAAATGAACAAGTTCTATTGCTATCTTCTGCTTATTGGTCACATTAGAATTTCTGTCATTTAATCTCTAACCTCTTATTTACAAGGGTCTACTGAAAATTCTTTGTATAGTATATAACATTCTCTTATTTAAAGAATCATTTCCCTTTGCTTCCAGAACTGTTCCATGTTAGACACTGGAAACAATACTCCGAGTTTTTAAACTATACTTTAGATTATCTTCGATATGTGCTGGTTAAGTTTTATGTCAGCTCAACACAGCTAGAGTCATTTTTTAATTGAGAAAATGCCCAGACCAGCTTGGTCTATGCTGCATTTTCTTGATTGATGGTTGATGTGGAAGGACTCAGCTCACTGTGGGTGGGGCTGTCTCTGGGTTGGTGGTCCTTGGGTACTATAAGAACGCAGCTGAATAATCTATGGATCAAGCCAGTAAGCAGGCAGCCTCCATGTTGTCTGTATCATGATGTCTGGGCCTCTAGGTTGAGTTCCTGCCCTGACTTCCTTGAAAACAGTCCCCAAATTGTTTTTGGTCATGGTATTTTATAATAGCAATAGAAACTATAACTACGGCAGAAATTGTTACAAAAATGGAGTATTATTTTAACAGACTTGGTCATGTTGTTTAGGGGAGGATTGTGGAAACTGTGTTCAAAACTTTACCAAGCTGTTGTGGAAACTAAGAATAATGATGAAAATAGTACAGAAGATGTGGGCCTGGCTTGTGAAGGTTTACAGGTTAGTTTGAGGGGCCACGTTAGACTCTGCTGGGCTGTTTGTGTGAAACTTTGTATTAAGAATCTGTGTTGTCTTGGGAGGCAGAGGCAGGAGGATTTCTGAGTTCCAGGCCAGCCTGGTCTACAAAGTGAGTTCCAGGACAGCCAGGGCTACACAGAGAAACCCTGTCTCAAAAAACTAAAAACAAAACAAAACAAAACAAAACAAAAAAAAAAGAATCTGTGTTGTCGCCAGGCAGTGGTGGTGCATGCCTTTTGGGAGGCAGAGGCAGGCAGATTTCTGAGTTCGAGGCCAGTCTGGTCTACAGAGTGAGTTTCTAGCCAGGGCTACACAGAGAAACCCTGTCTCCAAAAAAAAAAAAAAGGAATCTGTGTTGTCTGGTTGTCTGGAGCTGAAGATGGAGACAATTGATACCAGACAGCTGAGCTGAGAAATCAATGAAGATTAGGAAGAAACTAGCATCATTAATGAAAAATCTTCTAGGAAGTACTTCCTCACAGTCAGCATACAAAGCTACTGTGTTCCAGAGGAAACTAAAACTGTATGTTATGCTGGCAGCGTTCTTGATAATATATGCAAGAGTCTCTCACATGGTACCAGTCGTAAGGCATGAAGGAATCATGAAGAACAGGCATTTTTGGAGAGGCCAGTTTCATGAAGTGGCTGCCAAGGACGGCAGCAGCTGTGGATTGTAGCCAGTGTGAGTCTATGACAAGTTGCATGTGTTGTGAACCACATATACTGTCCAAGCCATTTAGAACCCAGAAAATTTTGAGTAAAGCCCATGCATTGGATGCTGACATTCATACTGCTAGGGTTGGGTTTGTGACAGTGCCTTGGTTCTTCCCTCTTGGAATACAAAGGTATGTAGCTTATTTTTCATTTTACATTGAGATCGTTTTTCAACATCTGTTTTTCACTTTATCTATGTATTTCCATTCCTTACATAGTTTAGGCTCTTAGAGAGTCTCAGTCTTAGATTGCTTAAAGTTCCTAGACTTAATTCCTTCTACAATCTTTTCTTCACTCACAAGACCAACACTTCTAAACTGTGGCCTTCCTTTTATTTACTATGTTGGGGAAGAAATTCTTCCCCCTGCCATTTAAGTACTCCTCTTTAACATTTTAATCAGTGTAAGTCTTTATTCATGTGGGATCAATCATAGTACCCAACATGAGTGTCCAATGACTCCATTGTTCTCATTTATCTGACTTAGCAAAGTACTACTCACACTACAACTCTTCCCACAGTCCAATATTGCCTTCTCATCAAACTAAAAATTCTCTGAAAGTTAAGAATCAAGTCATAAACATTTTTCTTATGTCCCTACCCTAATCAATATTAAACCCAAAGTAGGTACCTAACAAATACTTGCTAATCCTATTGACCAAATACTAAATTCTCTTCTGAATGGAAAGACAGTGGATGATATTTAAGCCAGTGAGTTCAAATTCCATCATAGGAACTCAACAGTGTGCAAAAGACAGGACTACACTCAGTTAATTTAACAGTAGAGAAAGATACACAATAAGTTTCAATACAATGTAAATGTTACTCGATAGCTGAAATAGACTATATATATGTTTGTTAACAAGACTAATGCTGATAAAGAAGAGAATAGCTCATAGTAACTCTTTAGATATGAAATATTAACTGATGCTACATTTGGAAGGTTAAATATATGGAAAAGGAAGATGACGGAAAAGCATCAGAAAGATAAAGTAACGGAAGGAAGCAAGTACTGCTATGTTGTATTTTAACCTACTCTGTGGTCATAGTGAAGAACTGAGCAGAAGGCAAAGGAATGGGAATTAGAGCAGGAGATGGAGCTGTAATAACACTAGAGAATATGAGGTGATTCACAAGTGACATCTGTCACTCCACTCATCACCAGGGTTGATTATCAGGCTGATATGGCTGGCTCACTGGGTATTCCCTTCTCTCCTCACAGTTCCAAGTATACCCTCTCATCTCAGTAGCCATGTGCTCAGGTCAGGAGGATGACTTTTCCTCCATAGAAAGAAAGCTTTTTGATTAAAAACATATGAATATCTGTGCTCCCCACTAAAACCTCCAAACAAACTCTAAAGAAACTAGAAATGGAGTCTAAGGGTGCTAAGACTGTGACACCTTTTTGTTGTGGTGCTGGGATCAAACCTAGGGCCTTATAAATGCAGGCAAGTACTTCACCAAGTAAGCTTCATCTTTAGAATGACTGCCAAACTTAATGAACTACTTTTTTTTCCTTTTCTTTCTTTTTCTTGAGAAGAGTCTCACTGTGTAGCACACTGTGGTTTCCCAAGTGTTAGGATTACAAGGATGTTCTAGCAACCAAGCAATGCAATCATTTAGGACACAGAATCACTGGCCCCTTTAAAGACTGTCATGTTTCACAGTTTCCCCAGGAAGGAATTGGGTAACATACTGAAATAGGAAGAGATGAGACATAAGTTGACAGCCTCTTTAACACTAGAAATCAAGGGTAAAAGCATGAACTAAATGACTAGAGTAACCGAGGTGGTGGGGAACAGTCCCAAGGAGCATCTAACATATATAGCCAATAGGAACTGAAGGAAGGAAGCAGTATCAGAAGATAGAGTGCCAGTCATTACAACTTGAGTTGTGCATCAATTAAAATACACATTCTAGGGAGGTTTTAACCTATTTATATTTAATGTAATTTATAATCATTTATAAAAATAATTAAAGGAGGGGCTGGAGAGATGGCTTGGTGGTTTGAGAGCATGGGCTCTTCTTCCAGAGGACCTGGGTTCAATTCCCAGCACCCACATGGAAGCTCACAGCTGTCTGTAACTCTGGTTCTAGGAGATCTGACACCATCACATATACACACATGCAGGTAAAATACCAATGCTTGTGAAAAAAATAAATTTTTAAAATAATTAAATGAAAAAATGTATAAAATGTCTAGAAACTCAAGCTCCTTAACAAACATGAACGATCTTTCACAGAGTTATGTCATAGTATAGTAGCAACAGATAATTTCCATTTTATCAAATTACTCATATTTAGGCTAAGAAAAATACAAATGTTGAATGTATTCTTAGAAGACTTGTGTAGCAAAGCCATTGAATTTTCAAATGATATGCACAGAAATCTTACTCAAATTTCAAAATTATATACTTTGAGACAGCTCACTATGTAGTCCAGGCTGACCTTGGGTCTGCCGTCTTTGTCTCCATCTTCCAAGTGCTGAGATTATGATATGCATGTGCATGGTCAGCTGAAGAGCTTTATGTTTGGGATGGGTTGTTTGCTGTTTTTGCAGTGCTGGAGATAAGACGTACCTGCGATCATGAGACTGGGCAGGCAGCAAGCAAGGCTAAGTCATCTTGCTATCCTGCCCTTGGCTTGATGTTTTTAATGAATTTAAAGTTTCTGTTTCTAAAACATAAAGCTACAAACTTCTTTCATGTACAGTTTGCTCTCTACATGTTAGTTTCATATCTATAAAAAAATACTTGGGAGACTTTCTGTGGAGGGTTTAAAGAGAGGAAAGAAAAAGGGAAAATGGTGTAATTATATTTTAATTAAAAAAAATAAAAATTAAGTCAGGCAGTGTTAACACATGCCTTTAATCCCAGCATTTGGGAGGCAGAGGCAAGATCTGAGTTTGAGGCCAACCAAAACAGCCAGGTCTACACAGAAAAACCCTGTCTAGAAAAAAACGAACCAAGAAAATAAATAAAATAAAAATAAAAATAAAAATGAGAGGGCTGGAGAGATGGCTTAGCACTTAAGAGCACTGGCCGCTCTTCCTGAGAACCTGGGTTCCATTCCAAACACCCACATGGCAGCTTACAACTGCCTATAACTCCAATTACAGGGGATCCAATGCCCTCATATAGACATATATACAGGTAAAACACCAATGCTCATTAAATAAAAAATAAAGATAAATCAATCATAAAAAAATAAAAATGGAAAAAATATTTGGGAGAAAAATTGTACCTGTACACTTATAAAATGTTTATTTCTACTCATGTATAACTATTTGCATAATTTGCTTTCTATTTGATTTTATAAGCCATCTAGAGATGATTTAAAGTGCACAGCAGGGTATGTGTTGGCTATAGGGATATACTATATTCTTTATGTAAGGAACTTGAATATCCAGGATTTAGGTATCCCATTGGGTTTGGAATCAAATCTCAAGGATATCAAAGCTTGACTGTCAGAATACAGTCTAGGAATGGAGTGGTGTGAGAATCCTGAGTGCCTGTGAGAATGGTTGAAGAAAACAAGACAAGAGCTGTGTGCCCTCAGTTTATTCAAAACATGAAATTGTTCTTGGAATGCATTTTTGTGCTCCTCCCAGGTGTATGGATAGGCGTGAGTTTACTTCAGATTAATCATTATTGCTTTCTGCTGTGATTCAATTAAATGTTTTAAATTATCTTTTTTATGTTTTATGAAAAAACATGTTTTGCCACATGTGGCTTGTCCTTGTGATTGTATATGGCTTGAACTCATGTGAACTTTACTCATGCGACCTACCTTAATTGATTGGTAGAAAATGTCTGGTGCTCTGAATAAAGCTGGCTATTGCATAAGACTTTAGTCCACCTTGTTTATCAGCTCCATTCTCCCAGGTCTCAGGACCTCTAGAACAGTGACTCATGTCTATGTTCAATGCTGTCAATATGGTTTCATAGAATGTTTGGTGAATAGATGCTAGTTAATATAGAAAAAATAGTAGTTTAAAGTGTTTCAGCTGTGTCTGTGTACAGCCTTTTATGGATTAAATACTAAATAAAACATTCTGCTCAGCAAAGTACCTGCTGTCTATGTGAGCACGGGAGACAGAGGTGAGCACCTCTTACATAGGCTAGGTAGAAACCAGTAAGGCAGCTCAAAGGGAGGCCTCTGCTCAAAAAAGCCCAAGTCAGTAGTAGTTTTCTCACAAGCAGAGTCAGAAGTGATCCCCTGACAAACAGAAATGAATGGAGAGTAGAGGAAATTAAAAAACAAAAACAAAACTATGACATAGGACAAAGTTTACACAAAAAGCAGACATAATGGCTCTCCCCTGTAATCTCGGAAGGTGAAGGCAAGAGAATCATATACCTTGACGACATAGTGAAATAGAGAATATATCAATACAGATTAGGAGAAAGTTATTAGTTAAAGGATAAGAAGAGGAGTTATTGGCTTATACAGTTACCTAGCAACAAGATTTTTTTTGGGGGGGGGAGGTGGTCTGATGTACTTCATGTAAATTCTTCTTATGAAGGGAAAGGTTAAGTCACTTTTTATTATTGAAATCTAAGTAGCACTACAATACAGTGCATAAATAAACATGCATTCAATTTCAAATGTACTAAGTGTTAGCAAGTATCACTATTCCTCTAGACTAAAATGCATAGCTTCAAGTTTTTACTGGTGTTTAATTTTTACTGTAATCTAATCCTGCAGGTCTTCTTGCCACAGCTGACTCTGGCCAACTAACCCCTATCATTTCAGCCTTCCTACATTCTCTGCCTTTTCAGTTAGTTATTGGTGCACATTCATCTGTCTGTAAATAGCTTTCATCATATCTTCTGCTCTCTTATAATTATTGTTCTAATGTTTAGAGGTAGACTTCCAGGCTTCCCGTGCCACTCCTGAGGAAGTCTAAACTCTACTGCTGGACCACCAAGCTTGAACACTTGAACTCGACAGCAAGAATTCATACTTCACACTCTGCAATGACATCACTGAGCTATTCTGCCAGACTGCACTGTTAGGTTATTTTAGTTGAACTACCATCAGGAACTAATTTTGTTCAATCTAAACTTAAATCAACATATGGTTGTAGTCCTTTATCTTTCTTTCTTTCTTTAGATCTGAAACCATTTTAGTTTTCCTAAGGACTGCTAACAACAGAAATAAAGGATAAAGACAGGAAATATTCACAATTATATTTTATATTATAAAGTCTTAAAAAAATAAACATTGGTGGATCTCTGGCATATTCCTTACTGCTCCCAAAGTCATGCTTCTGAAGAGTTGAATGTGGGGTGGGAAGGATGGTAAGATGATACTCCATTCTTCACACATATTTAGTCCTAATAATCCTTCAATTAGGTTATGTCTTTAGTTTGCAATGGTGGAAACCAAATCTGTAACTAAAGTAGCTGGGATATAAGCATGAAAGAAATGTAGAATAATATTAGAATGGCTACTCCAGCTTGTTTCCTGGGACCATTTGCTTGGAAAACTGTTTTCCAGCCCTTTTCTCTGAGGTAGTGTTTGTCTTTGACACTGAGATGCATTTCCTGTATGCAGCAAAATGTTGGGTCCTGTTTATGTATTCAGTCAGTTAGTCTATGTCTTTTTATTAGGGAATTGAGTCCATTGATGGTAACAGATATTAAGGAAAAGTGATTGTTGCTTCCTGCTATTTTTGATGTAATTTTTATGTTTGTGTGGTTTTCTTCTTTTGGGTTTGTTGGAAGATTAATTTCTTGCTTTTTTCTAGTGTGTAGTTTCTCTCCTTTTGTTGGTGTTTCTATTCATTATCCTTTGAAGGGCTGGGTTTGTGGAAAGATACTGTGTAAATTTGTTTTTGTCATGAAATACCTTGGTTTCTCCATCTATGGTAATTGAGAGATTTGCTGGATATAGCAGTCTGGGTTGGCATTTGTATTCCCTTAGGGTCTGGTATGATATCTGCCCAGACTCTTTTGGCTTTCATAGTCTCCGTTGAGAAGTCTGGTGTAATTCTGATAGGTCTACCTTTACATGTTACTTGACCTTTTTCCCTTACTGCTTTTTTTTTTTTTGGTTTTTCGAGACAGGGTTTCTCTGTATAGCTCTGGTTGGCCTCGAACTCAGAAATCCGCCTGCCTCTGCCTCCCAAGTGCTGGGATTAAAGGCGTGCGCCACCACTGCCTGGCCCCTTATTGCTTTTAATATTCTTTGTTTAGTACATTTGGTGTTTTAATTATTATGTGACGAGAAGAATTACTTTTCTGGTCAAATCTATTTGGAGTTCTGTAGGCTTCTTGTATGTTCATGGGCATCTTTCTTTAGGTTAGGGGAGTTTTCTTCCATAATTTTGCTGAAGACATTTACTGGCCCTTTAAGTCGGAAATCTCTCTCTTCTATACCTATAATCCTTAGGTTTGGTCTTCTCATTTTGTCCTGAATTTCCTGGGTCAGGAATTTTTTGCATTTTTCATTTTCTTTGACTGCTGTATCAATGCTTTCTATGGTATCTTCTGCATCTGAAATTCTCTCTTCTATATCTTGTATTCTGTTGTTGATGTTCGGATCCATGACTCCTGACTTCTTTCCTAGGTTTTCTATGTCCAGAGTTCTTTCCCTTTGTGATTTCTTTATTGTTTCTACCTCCATGTTTAGGTCCTGGATGGTTTTGTTCAATTCCTTCACCTGTTTTGTTGTGTTTTCCTGTAGGTCTTTAAGGCCTTCTCCCTGTTTACTTGTGCTCTCCTGTATTTCTTTAAGGGAGTTATTTATGTCCTTCTTGAATCATCAGCATCATGAGCTGTGATTTTAAATCCAGTTCTTGCTTTTCTGGTGTGTTGTGGTATCCAGGACTTGCTGTTGTTGGAGAACTTGGTTCCGATGGAGCCATGTTGCCTTGGTTTCTGTTGGTGATGTTCTTGCATTTGCCTTTTGCCACCTGGTTATTTCTCGTATTAGCTGGTGTTGTTGTCTCTGACTGTGGTTTCTCTGTGCTCCTGGGAGACCCGTTCTCTCTGTGTACACTGGTGTGTAAGTACTTCTGCGAGACCTGCTCTCTTAATAGTTGTATTTGGGTATGTAGCTCTGTGGCCTTGATCAACTCTGGGTGTAGGCAGTAATTGGAAGACTCCTGTCCCAGGCTGTTCCTAGGCTCTTGTGTCCTCAGGGTTTCAAGCTGTTTCCTCTGAGCAGCAGGGGTGGTCCTACTGTACTACCGGGCCTCCCTGCATTCCTGAGTAGTTAGCTACTTCAGGAGGAAACAGGTGCTAGCGAGGGTGTGGAGAAAGAGGAACACTCCTCCACTGCTGGTGGGACTGCAAGCTGGTACGACCATTCTGGAAATCAGTCTGGTGGTTCCTCGGAAAACTGGGCATGATACTACTGGAGGACCCCATTATACCACTACTGGGCATATACCCAGAGGATTCTCCAGCACGTAATTAGTACACATGCTCCACTATGTTCATAGCAGCCTTATTTATAATAGCCAGAAGCTGGAAAGAACCCAGATGTCCCTCAACGGAGGAATGGAGACAGAAAATGTGGTGTATTTACACTCTGGAATACTACTCAGCTATTAAAAACAATGAATTCATAAAATTCTTAGGCAAATGGGTGGAATTGGAGAATGTCATCCTGAGTGAGGTGACCCAGTCACAAAAGAACACACATGGTATGCACTCACTGATAAGCGGATTATTAGCCCAGAAGCTCAGAATACCTAAGAAACAATTCACTTATCAAATGATGCCCAAGAAGAAGGAAGGAGAGGCCTCTGGTCCTGGAAAGGCTCAATGCAGCAGTATAGGGGAATACCAGGACAGGGAAGCAGGAAGGGGTTGATTGGGGAAGGTGGGAGGAAAGAGGGCTCATGGGACTTTCGGGGAGGGGGACCCAGGAAAGGGGAAATCACTTGAAATGTAAATAAAGAATATATCTAATAAAACAAACAAAAAGAAAGGTAGAAGAACTCAAATCCAGAAGTACAGAAGTCAAAGTCTAAGCATCTTCCTTGGTTTGACATGTTTTCAAAGATTATGAGTATACTGTATCTCTCTTCAGACAAACCAGAAGAGGGCATCAGATCCTGTTACACATGGTTATGAGCCACCATGAGGTTGGGGGTGGGTGGGTGGAGGGGGTGGACTCAGGACCACTGGAAGAGCAGTCAGTGCTTTAAACTGCTGAGCCATCTCTCCACTCCATTTGAATTCTTTCTATTCTAGACTGAAAATACAGTATCTTTAATTTTTTTGGCATTTACTTTTGCTAATATTTTCATTTGTACTACTGGCCACTTTCAGCTTTTCTGAAAGCTTGGGTAAGAAGTTCTATCCTGACAGAACAGTTTGGATGAGCCAACATAATGGCTTTTTTTATTCTTTATTTACATTCCCAATGATTTCCCCTTTCCCAGTTCCCCCCTCCCCGAAAGTCCCATAAGCCCTCTTCCCTCCCCCTGTTCCCCAATCAATACACAATGGCTTTAAAATGTATGAATGAGAGTGAATGGTTTCTCTGGTTGCTCCAATTATCTCTTAACTACTACCAGTCTACACATTACTTGCCCAGTCTCGGAAGCAAGTGAGATGAAGTGTATCCTTTACATAGTCAGAAGGAAGAAACGAAGAAGCATTTAATACTGTAAAACAGACCAAGTGAAAAAAAGACTAATTTCCTAGGTATCATGTTTTTCTCTATAACATTAGGCAAAGGGAAATTTCTCTTAATTATATTTCATTGTCATAATAAAAACATAGCATAATGATTACAGAAAAGTTTTGACGCTTCCTAAAAGGAACATAAAACCGCTCACCTAGCCCAAGGCCAACAAATTCATCTGGAGCCTGATCTTTTGCCCCAGTGAGAGACCCTTCTCTGCCTCTCACAGTCCCAGAAATATACCGAGGCTTCACTCCAGTTCCTATAAGTTGTGCCAGCTCTAACTGACTGATGCACTTCAGGATCTACAGGACAGAAGGAAAAAATGTGAGGTTTTAAAAGTATCTTAAAATATATGAAGCTAGGATTTAAAAACATTATATTATAAATCATTAAAAAATCTATTTATTTAAAATAAATTATTTTCCACAATTAAAGCTTATTAATGGTAGAACATTTAGCATCAACTAATTTTAAAAAGTGAATTGCAAAGTTAAAAGTGTTTCTACCTCATGCCATGAATTTCCTAAATAATTTCCATCAGTGTGAGCCACTGTGATGAGTGTTTTTATTGTGTCGATATTCTTCTGTTTCATTTCAGTAATACCAGAACTCACTGTAAGTAAGGTAAATCTGGCTAGTGCTTGGACATATGCATCTCTTTCCAGCTACAAGAGAGAGGGGGAGGGGAGTTAGTTGTATTTATATGGTTGAAAACACAGCACACTTGCCTCTAATTTATGTCAAACCAACTGTCTATGTCTATGTGCTTAGCAAATTTTAGCAAACATGCCATGGATTATACACAAAACTAAAAATAATTATAATTTTCAAATAAAGAAGAAAGCTCATAATTGTATTAAACCTAGACACAATCTGAACTGACAATTCAAAATGAGATTTTTAGTAGTCAACAAATGAATTTATAGTGAAAATAAGTTTATTGAAAATTTTGTTTCAATTATGATAGCAAAACCCTGAATTATAAATTCCTTATTTCCTCTACAGCTAGACTGTATTTTATAATACTAAGTTATAACATTCACAATGAAATACGAAATGGGTTAAGAAAAATAAGAGTCTAGCTAAAAGTCTTCCTTAAACTTCATAAACGTCTAGAAAGGACTGTCTTCATGGACAGTATGTTAGGCACTTGGTTCTTTTAAAGATAACTAGTTCTGAGGCTTAAGAGGCATCTAAAACAAATACTTACAATGTTTAGAAACATCATACATTGCTCTATCACAGTCTCTTAAAAATTAATTTAAATTTATCACAAAATTGAAGCTGTTTTTTTAAGAAAGTCAGAGAAAAATGCTATGGGTATGAGCTGAGCTATATTGGTGGTCTATATTTTCAAAACTGGCTACAAAGGTAAAATTCTTTGTTACCTGAATGCTGAAAATGCATGCAATTCTGATTGCACATCTTATCCCTTCTAGGCAAAGAGAGGCTACTTCAGTATCATCACAGTCTTGTAGACCCACACTGAATGCAGCCAGAAATGGTGTCCACGCCAACTAGAAGAATTAAAAATTTAACGTGCATATCATGTGATAATTGAACATCTTGGCATAGTAAGTGAGAAACTCTTCTTAAAGAAAAAAGAAAATTATGTTTCTTGGGCTTAAATAAATAGAAACAATAATAAACTCAGAAATGACCTAAGGTGTATCTTAATAACAGTATAAAGTATTCACAACAAAGAAAACACAGAAATAGTTAACATTCATATATAAAGTCTTATCACTGACTTAAAATAACAAGCACTGACTTTTACAATAATCCAGATTCTTTAGTTTTGTCACAATCCGCCGAATTATTTTCCTACTTGCAACAAGTTACCCTACATTTTTCAAAGCCCACTTTCCAAACATCATTCAACCTGCCTTTTATTGTACTATTTACTTATATTAATAAAGCAATATTTAATTCCTAGTTAGACAGTATTTTAAATTATTCAATAAACTATTCATTACACATTTTGGAAGAGAGTATTTTATACTCAGCAGACCCTGGTCCTTATCTGTGATCCAAGGACTTCAGAGGTGGAGTCAGGAATGTGAGCTCAAGGCCAACCTGAGATACTTGTGACAGTCTCAATGAGTAAAGGACTTGGTAAAGTAGTTAAATGGTAGAGCATTGCTTATCTATCACTGGACAGCAAACAACAGAAATCCACATAACTCAAGTGCCTGTATTATAGCATTTCTAAGGAAAACAATTACTTTAAGCTTTTCTTCTATGGTTCAGAAAGTTTAAAGAGCATAACACCCATATACAGCACACAAGCTACAGAACCTAGGTTCTTCCTAGGCCTCACTCTGCATCTGCAACACTTGAAGATGCTGCTTCAGTCATGATGTACAAGCAACAAAGATAGTACTTATTTATTACAAAGTATCCCATAAAAGTAATAAGTTACATATTCTGTGACAGAGAAAGCACTTCAGGTTGAAAATCTGTGTTATAGCTTAAGAAGAAAATACACATGGTTCTTAAGTCAATGGGAAAAACATTTCTCTTCATTAGGATTATGATTAATCCAAGATAATGATTTCTTTATCAAATTATCCCTAAATAATATTAGAAAGATAGTGAAACTACTGTCTGGACATAATTGTATAAATCATTCTGAAATAAGATTTAGCAATATATAAAAATGTTCTCATGAATATGTTTATATTTCTTGACAATATAAGTCATATTCTAGAAAATTAGAGATTATATAGTCCTTTCCCCCAACCAATACTTATTTATTGAGCAATTACAAGCCAGGAACTGTACTAGATATTAGGTATTGCAGGATATTTGATCACACTGTGAACCCTTAGAGTGTGTTATTTACTGAAGAAAGTGGTTTCTAGGTGTGGTGTGGCTCAGCCTTAACACATACCTGTATTCCCTCTGGCTGGAATACAGAAATGCCTTTAGTACACACTTTTAATCCCAAACAACAAAGGTAAAAGTTAGTTTGTAGAAGAAAGTACCCATGTTTGAAAGGGATGTCTGAGTTGCAGAAAAAGTGATGAGTCAGAGAAAGATTTGACAGAGTAGGATCTGCTCAACTCTCAAGAGAAGAGAGAGAAAGGGGTAACTTAAGAGAGAAGAGAAAGAAAAAGAGAAGGAGGCAGTTTTAACGGGACAGTTGTACGGAGACAGGCTGCAGAAAGAGAACAAGCTAGACACAGGTGAAGACAGAACAAGCCAGAGAATGAGAAGGAGCCCGAAGATTAGAACACATTGCCTAAGTTAGTAAGAGGCCTAGCAGAACAATTGGGAGAAGCAGAGAGTAGCCAGGTTGAATCAAGTTAGCTTAAACAGGAGTTTTGAGTCAGAACAGCTGAGTTGACCAGCCAGTCAGAGTTCAGAAAGAGCTAGAAAGGATGAGCTTACTCAGCAGTAAGTCTCGAGACTGAAGATATTCTTAGACTGTATGGAGGCTAAAAGCTTCCAGGACTAGACCTATGTTAGCACACAGAGGCAATAAGCCCTTGGAGATGACAATTACGTCAGGTGAATAAAAGATATTTTTATAATTATGAATATGAACATGGTCTCTTCCCTCATAAAATGATAATGCTTGGATTAAAAGATGTACAGTTGCTGGGCAGTGGTGGTGCATGCCTTTAATCCCAGCACTTGGGAGGCACAGGCAGGCGGATTTCTGAGTTCGAGGCCAGCCTGGTCTACAGAGTGAGTTCCAGGACAGCCAGGGCTACACAGAGAAACCTTGTTTTGAACCCCTCTACCCTCAAAAAAAATTGATGTACAGTCAAGGACCTCAACATAAAACCTGATACTCTGATTTGGACAAAGAAAAAGTAGGAAATATGCTTGTACTTACTGGCACAGGAAAACACTTCCTGAACAGTACCCTGATAGTAGACACATTAAGACCAATAGTTAATTACCAGGACTACATGAAACAAAGGGGGGGGGGGGAATTGTGGAGCAAAGGATGCCATTATTTGAGTTAAGAGAAAGAAAAAAATATCTTTACCAATTATCTATCTGACAGAGGGTTAGTATCTAGAATATAGGAATAAGCAAAAAAACTGAACATCCAAAAAATATCCAATTGAAATATGGGGTAAAAAACTAAATAGAATTTTTAAAAAACAAAATACAAATGGCTAAGAAACACTTAAAGAACTATTCACCACTAGCCATCAGACAAGCAGAAATTAAAACTACACTGAGATTCTGTCTTTCTTCAGTCAGAATGGCCAAGATCAATAAAAATGACAGCTCATGCTGGTGAGGATGCAGGGAAAAGGGAATGTTCATCCACGGCTGGTCGGAATGTAAACTTGTATAGCCACTATGGAAATCTTTGTGGCAGTTCCTTATGAAGTTGGCAATCAATATGGCTCAATACCCAACTATATCACACTTGGGGATATACCCAGGATGCTTCATCTTACCACAAAGACATTGCTCATCTATTTCCATTGCTTCTCTACTCATAATAGCTAGAGACTGGAAGCAGCTAAAGAAAATGTGGTACATTACCACAGCAGAATTTAGTTGTTAAGAAAAGTGAAATCATGAACTTTGCAGGAAAACAGACAAGATTAGAAAGAATCATTCTGAAGGATGTAACCTAGAGCCAGAGAGAAAAAAATGTCTGCACGTTTTGTCTCAGATGATATGTTAGCTTTATATTTTAGATATGTGTGGTTCATTTAGAAAAACTACCCAGAGAGGTTAGGTAGCTAGTAAGGACCTGTGGGGAGGAATCTTCCAAGGAGCAGGAAACAGAGCATATTGTCCTACAGAGAAAATGAGGATAGAGAATTCAGTGGGGGCTGGTGGTAGGAGGACAGGGTGGAGGAGGAAGTATGAAGGGGTAATAACTAGCACTAAAGGCCCTTTGAAAAGCTATATGGAAATCTACTACTATAGAAGTTTCTTAAATATATATACACATGTAAAAGAAGTTTAAATACAGTTTCCATAATAATGGAAGAATAATACCCCATTAGACATCATATGCTATGAAATAAAACACCCGTAGCAGGAATGTTGTTGGCCAATGTGATCCCACAGGATCCCTATTCCTCCCTTCCCTAGTATTACAGGCTATGGACAAAACTCTTGGTAACTATTGGTTACTGTAGTAGTTTGAATATGCCTGGCCCATGGGAAGCTGTACCACGAGGAGGTGTGGCCTTGTTGGAAAGGATCAGTCTGGCATTGTTGGAGGAAGTGTGTCACTGTGTAGGCTGGCTTTGAGGAGGTCTCCTACTGCTCAAGCTTTGCCCAGTCTGGAAGAGACCCTCCTCTTGGCTGCCTTTGGATCAAGACATAGAACTCTCTGCTTCTCCAGCACCATGTCTTCCTGCACACTGCCACGATGATAATGGACTGAACCTCTGAAACTGTAAGCCAGCCCCAATTAAATGTTTTCCTTTCTAAGAGTTGCCTTGGTCATGGTTTTTCCTCATAGCATTAGAAACCCTAAGACAGTTACCTTCTCTCTGTTAATACTCTATTATTGAAGACACCACATACTTATGTCAAGAAAAAGAGCAATCTAGCTGGTGCTCAACTGGAAATTTTGACTCTATGGCCTAGAGTTTATAGAGCTGTAAGTTGCTAGATATGCTACCAAAAGAGAAAAGCAATCATTTTGCCCAGCTATAATAATGACCTGCCTGGCAAGCTATGCTCACTAGTGCAATAGTGGCATGGATGTTACAGGAGTAATCAATCACTTTTTATAAATGGATGTAAGGTCAACTCCATGAGATAAAATGCATACCTGATACTGTCAATAAAACTAAGTACCTAAGACTAGATAGTTCATGAACCTTAGGTGGAAACTTCCTACCATTACTCTGATAAATGAACATAGCAACAAAGTGACTCATGGTGACTTATTTCTATATCCATATATAAGTGCATTACTCAACCTTCACCAGAGAAGCTGCTTCTTGCAGTCTACTGAGCCACAACTAGACAGCATGCAGCGTTGAAGAGACTTTGAAATACTCTGCTTTAAATGCAATGTCTATATGACAATTTCCTTCCCTCAAGATTGGGATCTATGTAGAAGAGGGGCAGAAAGATCCAAAAGTGGTGGATGACTTCAAGAAAAGAGTGTTTTTCAGACACAATAGTGTAGGTACACATAAGAAGTTACAGGGACTGTGTCAGCACACACAAAAAACCTATACAAAACTGTGGCACAATGGAAGAGTAGTGGCTGTGAAGCTACTCACAATTGATAGCTTTTGGGAGAGAAAACAGTTTTATTCAATGAAGTGACAGTGGCCTATCAACCACATTCCAGAGCAGGTATTCACATTTATTTCTTAATGTACACTATGGCTCTAGTTTTACTCAGAACCTTCAGAACTCCTGGGCTGGAAGTTCTGATGAGAGGATGAGCCTCAGGACCACTTTGAAATTGGAATAAATGAAGATTCAGGGATAAATCATTTATAACTGAAAAAACAAGCCAAGGGGTTAACAACCATTCTCCAAACCTTCCTATTTCTAATTCCTGAAATTACACTTCCACCAATTACTTACACTGCATATTGTTTTCTCTCACCTTCTTTAACACAGAAATAATTTGTATTAGTTAAACTCTAATAATAGCCAGGGAATATCTTGTACATCAAATAGGCTGTATTATTACACGTAAAAAATATGCTAAGCAAAATTATGTAAAAATGCATACTGTAGCAAAGTTACTAGTAATTCTAACCTTAAACATAGGCCTCACATGCTCCAAGTGTGTTGCACTTGTAAAAGGTGCCTGCACATGGCTCACAGCTTCCATGAGTGCTTTAGCTGTCTTGGCCATCTGTTCCATTTCTAAGTTATACAGAAGTCGTCTCTGTTTTTCACTGGCTACATCTGAAATAACAAATATTACCATTTAAAAATAGAAAGCTCTTTAAGATGACACTTTGAAAGTAAATGCCAGTAATTAATACTAACTAATAATAGTTCTAAGATGCCAAACAGAAATGATCGCATATTGTTTGAATTCAAGTATGTGAAATATACAAAACAGCTAAACCCAGAGAAATAGAGTAGAATGGTGTTCGCCAGGGCAAAAACAGAGGGATGGGTAGTAACTGCTTAGTGCTGGGTTTTATTTTGGAGTAACCACATGTTTTAATCTTAGCCAGAGGCGATGGTCGCACAACATTGTAGATAAACTAAATGCCAACAGAATTACTCATTTTACTCATTTATTGACTGACTCTGCTGGTGGTTGTGTTTAAGGGCCCTGCTCATGCTAGCTAAGTGCTACACCACTGAGATACATCTCCCTTTGAATTTTCACTTTAAAAGGGTGAACTGCATCTTTGGGTGTGTGTGGGGGGGTTGGAATGGAATATTCTACTAGTCAGGAGTAAGCAAAACCTGTAAAAAAAAATCTCAGAGAGTACAATACTCAAAATGAAATTGTCAAGGAAGCCAACCAAATGAAGGACAGGAGAAGAGAACAGAGGTAAAGACAGTGGCATTTGTACCACTTAGCAAAACCAAAAGCACTGGCCCTGACACTCCCAGTTATTCTAGCATTTCCAGCAAATCACCACCTTTTCCCATATCTGACTTCTCACTGACTTCAACCATCATGAGGACAGAAAAAAATATGATATGGGGATGCTATAATCTAGGCAAAATGAAATCGAATCAGAAAACACTTGCTTAAATGTAAAGGTTAAATTAACATGTTTAATGCTTTTAACTTCTGAGCCATCTCTTCAGTGCCAAATTTCCAAATCCCTGCTGAAATGAACTGCTAAATGAACAAGTTAATATTTAAACACTCCTAACACATGTAAATTACTTAGTTTTTAATCAATCACCATTTTAACAGTTCTATATGGGTTAATTTTTATTTTAAATTAAGCATAAGCATGAAAACAAAATAAAAGGCCCTTAAGCACATACCTCCATGTTTTTTAAAATGTGAGACAGAAAGGTTCCAGGTTAGCTTGAGAATAGCAGGGGACCCAGTCTTAAACAAACATCCACAAAACCCGAAGAAACCAAACCACACAACCATGTCTCAAACCACACAACCATGCCTCCCCTTGAACAATTAGATTTGATTAATCTGGTACTTACTCTGTTTAGTTGACTTTGTAGGGATTGTTAGTTCTTTTGTTTCTTTCATTGATATTTTTTTCCCAGCTATTTCATTATAAATGGCTGATAGGTACTCTTCAGGGAGATCTTTACTGTCATTGATACCACGATTCATTTTAATATACTGTTCTTTTGTCATTTTGTTTTTAACCTAAATATGAAAAAACATTATCACTCCTAAAAATTAACATAAAAAAATTTCACTCATTTTTAAGAAACAGAGTATCTTTTTAGGAGACTTTATGTGTATTCTGAAGTCTAAAACTGAAAAATATGAAGTAACTATTAAGTGTCTGCATCTGGGTAAGGGCTTGCTTGGGAGTAAAAATTAATTTTAGCCACTCAAAACATACTTCATACTACTCCCATAGTAGGATTCAGGAAGCAATGTAAAATAATTCTATTTTTCTTCTCTTGAAACAGAACATACTACTCTTGAATTTTGTTCCCATATGTTTAAAGTAAGCTGTTCATAGTCTGGGGTACTAACCACATAAAGGCTGGTTGTGACTATAAAAACATGTAAATATACCCAGATTTTAAAAAAAAATCATTGATTTACTCTATATATGAAGGGAACTTAACCATAATATTGAGGTAAATTAGCACCAAAAAGAATGTGGTAAAGATCATGTATTTGAACTTTGTAAACCATTAATAATGAGAAACTGGTTTTTAAGGAGTTCTTTTAAATTCACCTATATCCTTCAAAAATAATGTCATCTGTTTAGAATCTATATGTTTCTTAATTACAAGTCACTTGGGACAAGGACTATGAGTTTAATTTCTAATAGGATACGTGACTGCATAGAACTCACAAGCTATTCTACAGATACAGGCTGAGCATCAACATGGTATCTATTTTGCTGTGGAGCCATCTGAGAGTAAGTAATTGACACCATTAGACCAGGCCCCCAAATACATTTCATGAATAAGAGCTTTTGTCCTGAAGACATGACACTGCTTTCAAGATGATGTACCTTAAATGTATATATTCAGAACCTTTTAGAGATTTATTTTATTATTTTTTAATAATATGTGTATGCCTATACCCTAAGTGTGGGTATGTGTATATGAGTGCAGGTACACATGAAGGCCAGAAGAGGGCATTAAATCCCCTGGACCTGGAGTTACAGGCAGTTGTGTGCTGCCTGACAGAGGCTCTTGGAATCAGCTCAGTCCTCTATAAGACCTGTATGCCCTCTTAACCTGTATCATTATGTCTCCAGACTGTGTTCAGAAATTAAATTTTTAATTTTTGAGGACTAATGAATAAAATGAGAAAGATTTAAAAATATATATTTTAATACATTTATAGCTACATACAAAAGGACATGGCATACCTTTATATGATGTTGCTTATTTCTAAAACCAAATAAGCCCAATGTTTTTAAAAGGAAAAATCTTGTAATAACGAGTGTATCTAATTTCAGGTTATTTTTATATGATTCAGACTTTAAAAAAAAAAATCAGATGAGCTGTTCTGATTATAATACCAAGAAACTCCTAAAAAAGCAAATGTAAATTACTAAAGCCTTCTTAAAATCCTATACTAAACCAGTTAGTTCATTCAGCTATGGAATTTAAGGTAGGTATAACTTTATATATAATGTTTCCACATTATGCTGTATACTTTTCATACCAATCTCACCTTGAACATTTCAAAACACATAAAATTTAATTCTTAGACAGTAAAGTTTAATCCACAGCAAACTGCAAATGAATTAAGTGTCCCATTAAAAACATTTAACACATAATTTAACATATATTCAAGACTGATAAATATCTAAAATATCTTGTTTTTTCTTGATTAGGTCCAATTAGTAGCCAAGAAATTCTTATAAATAACTTATAGAGACAATTTTAATGAATAATACCAAAATGTGCTTTTTAGAAGTCAAGCAAAAAGAACCCCAAACTCCAAATGCAAAATTTTAAAGTAGGAATCAGAGCCAGGCACTGGTGGTGCACGCCTTTAATCCCAGCACTTGGGAGGCAGAGGCAGACGGATTTCGGAGTTCGAGGTCAGCCTGGTCTACAGAGTGAGTTCCAGGACAGCCAGGGCTATACAGAAAAACCCTGTCTCGAAAAACAACAAACAAACAAACAAAAAAACCCAAACAAAAAAAAAGTAGGCATCAGAAATCAAGTAACAGTTCTTTAATAATCCTAAGGAACTGTAACTGTTAAGCCTGTACTGGTTGGGATTCCCTACACATCTGTAGTTGAAATGCTTGTCCAGGGTTCAGTTGGGAGGTAGTTCATGCTTAGAGTATCTCTAAGGGACACACAGTGAGAGACAAAGGAAATGAAATGTAACTGAGATGTGCAGCACTACTTGGGATGTGCATGAGTCCACACAAAAGGCTGACCTCAGTAACTGTGAAGGATGGTGCAATTCTAATCTATGCTAAGCATATAATCTGTAATAATAATCTCACTGCTGTTCAAACTTTAAATGTCTTTTTAAAAAGATAGATTATATACAGTATTTTCTATGTAAAGAATATTCAGAAGACCTAAAACATCTTTTTAGGTTAAAATTTGTTTTAAACTTTGTACAACTGTCAATCATGAGACTGACAAATATTTTACAAATACTTTTAAGCCTTATTAGAATTAATACCAAATGGATACAATTTTAATTCTGGCAATTAGTTTAGCTACATAAATTTAAATTTTAGCTAGTACTTAACAGACTCAAAAGACTATCTAATTTTCACTTCTTACTGTAAAACTTGATGTAGAAGAAAACATACCTGTGGACTGTGAAGGTCTGTGGTCAACATGATAATTGAGTAGGCCAAAACATAAGCAGTATCTGCACTAGCAAAAAGGGTTTGTCTGAAAAACATAAATGTATGGCATTGTAAGTGGTGTTTCATATAAATGTCATTTCAAACATCATTTTTAATGTTCTCCCTCAGGATTAACGTTCTGTCGTTTAGTACAATTACAGCTGAGTGTGTTATCACTTCCAAATAGTAGATGATATAAGCTGTCCTAAGGAAAGGGGTGACATAACTGACAGTCAAAAAGTACTCGAGTTTTACTAACCCTTGGTTGCACTCTAGGTATCTTGCGGCAAATTTTTCCATTAATCGATCAATTTTCTGAGCTTCTCCTGGAAGCCGGAATCCTTCCAGAAACAGACGAAGAGCTGAAACAAAGTCTTTTCCTGAAAAGTCATGTTGGTCTACATATGCATACATGACTTCTTTATTGAATTTATCATTATCTCCCAGGAACTCACCCACCTGAGTCTAATGTAAAAACAAAGGATAGAAATTAATATTCAATGACATGTTCCATTTGCAACATAACCATTTACAAAGCAGAAAATCCTAAGAACTACAAGTTTTGACTATATGGTTACACAAATTCCAGTCTGAAGCTACAAGTTAACTGTTTTAAATATTCATATAAACTGTAGAAAGGGTTAGAATGAAATGAAACAGTATTCTTACAGAGTCTAATCTTTCTTCTTGATGTAAGAACTGAGCTATATCTTCAGGTGTGGTGCCAAGCATCCCTTGTTCTTGGAGGTACTGTATTCCTCTCTTTGGTTTCTTATTAAATCTAGATGAGAGATTTAAAAAAGAAAAATATTCATACTCCCTGAGAAGATTTTGCAGTACAGTAAATTATTTTCTTAATAGCACATAAAAAACATATGCATACACAAAAGTATTCCATGGCCCAAGGTTTATTTTTTTCTTAGAAAAGAGTCTCAAATGGAAGGATCTCCTTATGCAGGCATTTTCTACAGCATGCTGAGCTTTCCAGTTCTTATCCACAGGGGTCAGCTAGAAGGTTAATGACAATGCTGCAGAAGGGACGGTGTAAGAAAGGATGTGAGTACTATTAGTACTGTGGTACAGCTACCTAAACAGATTAGAGTAGCACAGAAAGCTTTTCTCAGTACAGTTCCAATTTACCTCTTTCTCTCATCTATTTCTATATATGCTGCTGAATTCCCTAAAGCTAATGTGTTCGGAGGCTATTCTGAATGCCTTTTCCAGCATCTTCTCACAGGGGAACTCTCTCCTCAAGTTCTAAATGTTATTTGTTTGCTTAAAAATCATCTACTTCCTATTTTTATACTATTTTGGTGACTCATCACCAGTTTTATGGACAACTGGGATAGTTGTTAAATGGTCTCCACATATCATTTTGCCCATATTCTAATCTATCTTTCAGGTTGCTAGCAAATCCATCTTTCCAGAAATGTTACAATGCCATTTCTCTGCTAGGGGATTTGCCACCATCTCCTGGCTTCTGTGAGCACCAAAAATGTATGTGGTACATAAACATACATGTAGACAAAACACACTCATACATATCAAATCAATTAAAATTTAAGGTTAAGAAAAGGGGGTTCCACCTATGCAGTTATGGGAAAGTTATCAACAATACTAGGTAGACTTTACCGGGAGACTGCACTCAGTAAATCCTCACCTATGCTCTATGAGCCTTACAAATGTATTGGTCCCCCAGAGTGAGCTCTGGTAAGCCAGAACTTTCGCTTGTCATTGGAACTTTACAAAGAACGGATAGACATTGTTTACCCACCACCCTCAAGGCCCAAATTCTCCTAAGAGATGGTATGTTTACTTGTGTTATTATGTCATATGGTATCAAACAACAGTAAGATGTTGACTAGTATAAAAACTTGTGCATAAAGATTAAAATAGCTAGATTTTTGTTTCCAAAATGGAAAAAAGGATTTACAAAGTTATATAAATTATGAGGGTCTTAATTATTTAAAGTACGTAAAGAATGAGATATAGGACAAGATGCTGGCTTATTTCAGCAGAGCAGTGTCTATCCACAGCTGAGAAAAATGAGCCATCTACTTAAATACTGAGACCAAACTAGGGGTTGGGGGTGGTGGCACTGTATTTATAAACTATGAACTGCTAACACTTTCTGGAAGAGTACTTCTCACATCAGTGTGTATCCTTTTATATCTTAACAACCCATGTTTCATGGTTAAAGGTGCTTCCAAAAAGCCTGCTGTCAAACTCACAGGTTTTGGAAATTATTCAAGATATCCAAGTGGTATCCCTGGGACATTGCTGGACAAGACTAAAAAAAAGATCCAATGGTATTATACACCTCTTTTAGATGTCAATTAGATGCTGATATCTGGTTGTGACTTTAACAAATAGAACCTGGACTTCACTCAGGTTTCAGCCATGCTGTCCACATCTACTGGACATTACAGCTGGTATCTAGGCAAAGGCATCTGCTGCTACTAAGGCACTGCTAGTAAGACAGTTACCTTAACAATTTACTTCTCATCTAAAGCTTCTACCTGTTTAGTTGTTTTGCAGGAGTCTGATGCAACAAACAACTGACTACATAGTTACACTTTTATCTATCAAAACAAACTTCTATCGATTTAAATTTAGAGAAGACCCGTTCTCTGGCTTTATCATTCATTCTACAAGGTAAAAGTTCTGGTACAATCCAGCCAACTAAACAGTCATGTTTTACCTTACAAAATGGCTAATTAATCACAATAATAAAGAATTTTCCTCACCAACTTTGTTCATATTCCCCATGAGGCTGTGATGGAAGAGACATAATGGCCAACTTCTGTTTCAGCCCTTCAAGTGCTGGGTTTACCCACCAGGCCTAGCTTTTTAAAAATAAATCTATCTTTCTCTTTTCTTTTTTTTTCTTTTCTTTTCTTTTGCCAGCTAGCTATATCATCTATCTAACCTATCTTCTAGTGGGTCCTAGGGAATTGAGTTCAAGTCTTCATGCATGCAAAGCAAGCACTTTATTGACTTAACACTAAACCAAAGAGCTAACTGTAGGACTGCAAACTCTGAAACTCCACAGAAGCTATCTTGGAAAGGCTATGACAAGTGAGTGAATTTCCTGGAGAAGGCCCACTGTTTTGCATGCCTGCGATGGGTGCACTCTGGAGAGAAACAGCCCCACAGACTTTGTCCCAGGATTGCTTCTCAGAGCTGATATGCCTTTCCTGCCACTATATCATAGTGATATATGATATGATTCCTGGGCATCAGCCCACCCTACTGGGCAAATTTCTTGCAGATTAACATGAAGATGGACTTTCATGAATTAATGCTGTTTAGATGAATTACTCTATAACATTTCTGATTTGATTCAAATAACTTTAAGAACAAAGTTTAAGTAGATGGTTTTAGTTGTTTTACCAGAAAGATGTAATAAAGTTAGAATCAAGACTAGAATGTGCTCCCTCCTCACAGAATATTAAGTAAAGACTACATAATAAGAAATACAATAAGCTTTCATAAATTGCACTAAGAAGAGAAATAGGCTTTGGGTAGATTTGTGATCAAGAAAAAAAGATTCATCTAGTTTGCATCCAAGGATGAAGCCACAGGTATGCATCATGATAAAGCAAGGACATGTGAAACTGTTGCTCTGAACTTAAAATGTCCTTATAGAATGTAACACTCACTGCTATGAAATTACTATTAAATCCTTCTGTAACTCCCCTTTTGTGTAACATTTATCTGTGAAGTAAGTTTACAAAAAACTTTTATCTAAGATGATATAAAAAGGCTGAAAGAGAAATAAAGTGTGGCTTTTGGGGCTCTGCTCAATCCATAGTATGTGTGTGTGTGTATGTGTGTGTGTATCACGTGCTGCTGATAAACAGTTTTAGGCTGTTTCATTTGCATCTGATTTCATATATCACGTGACAAAAATGTGAAGCTCAGAAATCCCAGTTTTTAGTATTACTCCTTTAGGTTTCTCTTTCCTCAAGTTTAGTTACATGTTTCATTCTTGCTAGGAATTTTGTTTTTATTTATTAATACATTTCCTATCCCAACCTGGCTCCTCTCCCAGACTCTGATCTTGTGAAATCAATTTTCCTGTTAAATTTTGTGCAATAGCTTACAAAAGATCTGATCCATGCATACACTATACACACATACGTACGTACTTATGTATGCACAAGCTCTTCAGTCCATTTAGGGTTAGTTGTATGTATATGATTTAGGGGTTGATCCCTAGGGATAATGATTTCCTCCCACTTCCAGCATTCTTTGTTGCCTGTAGTTCTTTATCTATTGGTGAGGCCCCATGATATTTCCCCCTTCTTTGTTGGTATGTCTGTTGCTATTCAGAGGTTCATGAAATCATTTCACATGCATATGCGTATGTGCACACACACACACAGAATTTGTACTTGGTTCATATTCATGGCCTTACTTTCTGCCTTGTACCCCTCCCCCCCTTTCATTGGCCTCTTTCCTTCCTGCAAACAAGCCTAGTATTCCTTACACACACACACACACACACACACACACACACAGAGTGAATGGAGCAGAGTCCCTAAAGCCACACTTCATTTTTTCTCTCAGCCTTTTTATACTTCTTAGACAAAAGTTCTTTATAAAATTACCCCATAGATAAATGTAACACAAAAATGGAATTACACAAGGATCTGAGGAAACCGTGGGCTGGACATCGCATGGATCTGCTTAGGAACTCTTTCGGTAATGGGGTAATGGGGTAAATATGGACCCATTCAATTTTTAGATCCAAGAGAATAAGGAATGAAAAAACAATGAGAAATGTGTAGAGACGAGGGGCAGAGTTAGCACATTTGTGGCTGAGGGATATTCCCTAACATTTCTTTTACAAATTCGATACTTACAAATCAATCCCTTGTTCTATTATTTCTTTTTGCTGCTTTAGGACCTCAAATTGTTCTGGATTATCAGTGCCAGACATCTGTGTACTGTAGCTGCCTATTCCTGATGATGATGTGGATTCTAAGGAGTTTAAACTTCCATATCTGTTTATAGTCTCAGGGTGTTTAATTTCATTTATCTCTTGCTCTGAGGGTTTTTCCTGACCTGTAAGAAAAAAATGTCAATATGGAAGAGATGACATATCATATTATACATATTATTATATTATTACTATATATATTATTATATTGCTAGGATAACTAAACTAGAAATTTTAAGAGTAATTTGAAAGTAATTTTAATGCTTATAAGACATTTTATTATGTTATATAAATAAATACAACACAAGACTACTTTAATGGCATTTTTAAATATCTTCTAACATATCACTGACTTAAAACAATGTAGAATTCAACTCAAAATATTATCTTACCAAGGGTAGTTTGAGAGTTGGGATTCACATACTGATCCTTACTCCATTCAACCATACACTTCAAAATTGAAACTAAACATTCTAACCCTTTTTTCCGCAGGCTCAATTCCTACAATAATTCAGAAATAGAATAAAGATCATTTTAAAAAAAAATGCAGGTCTCATCCTTGGAAAAATTTAAATTAAGAAAAAAAAAAAGCTCTTACCTGAACATTACTCATACCAAGTTCTTGACTGCCCCTTCCTTGGGCAATTTTTGACAGGTCATTTACTAGTCTTTCAAATATATTTGCTGCATTTAGGTCACAGTCATAATTTACATAAATATCCACCACACTCTGAGCATCTGTGATAAGAGAATAATCTTAAGACTATGAGCACATTCACTGCAGAAAATAATAAGGATTAATTCCAAATACCTGCACAGATCCTTGTCAGTGTCTGAATAACCATCCATTTATGGTCAAATGAGCTTGTAGAAGTTTCCAGAATGTACAGGAAGATTTCTTTAAAGAATACCTGTGACAGAGGAAACATCTCTTTAAAGTACTATTTAATATAGAATGGATCTCCCTTCAAATATCCAACGATCTAGAGCAGAGGAGAGGACCGAGGCTGCTGGGGCACTGGACTTCTAATTCTGTCTCTAACACCAGCTTTCTTGGCCATCACAGAGCCTTGGCAAATAAAATGTACAAAGATATGGAGTTCTTCTGGGTGATAATTTCCTACACAGAACTGTAAACTAACAACTGTTTCTTATTCATCAGTTATCATTTTGGACACTCTAGTACAGAGCAGTTCTAAATGCTCCTAGATTTCAATACTACTCTAAACTTTTATATTTTTCTAATTACTCATAAAAATAAAAAATAAAAAGTCCTTATTCAAGACGTTATCTCTCTCAATTCTTTATGCTGAATATTATCAAGCACAATTGATCTAATGAAGAAAATTTCCATCTGAAAGCTAATACTAAAAATTTCAATCATTTTGGGAAAGTAACTATGACCTAATGTCAGCTAAAATCAAAACATATCAGCATGTGTACTATATTCTGTGAATCCAAGAATAACATTTATAATAAAAGTGACATCTATCTCTCAAGAGAGCCCCATAATGTGTTCTTCTTTCAAAAAACTCAAAACAATTATTGCTATTTTCTATAGACATTAAGCACGACAAAGATGAGAACCAGAGCTCTCTCAATAAGTGTTGCCTACACAACAAATGTCTTATATGCAAGCATTCAATAAACATCTATGGCCATGACCACAGTTCCCAAACACTATATCTCTTCCCAGAATGCACAGGGATACAAATGTGGCAAAGACAACTGCTGTTTAATCTAAGAAAAAGAAAAACCTGTTCAGTTTCAATTATACTATATATATATGATATATTCCTTCCAATGACATTGTCGCCTTTGCAAACTTAAGTTTTGATAAGTTAGCATATGAAAGCAAGTGCTACAAAAAAACCACTGACACGGAGGGATATGTGTGTATTTTCCAACATGATTTAAAGGTCTAAAAAGTTGTATAGTATCCAGGAGACATATGCACCTCAGCAGGGTTATAGTAAGAAATGAATGAAAAACAAACAAACATCTTTCCTTCGGTTTCTAAGTATTATTTCTTAAATATACATAAGATTTACCTAACCATCTAAATATAAATTGCTTGCTTACAACTGCTTTAATGGACAAAATGATCCTTTCTAGATGTGCCTAGAAAGACACTGATGGTGTTGCGAATCAAGAAAGTTTGAAATACTGATTTATAAAATAATCCAGATTTGTAGAGGCGTGAAAAAGTATATCACTATCTATAGTTTACAAAATTTGACTAATAAGCCATTCTATTACTATAATATCCTATGCCTAAAAGGGGGCATTTTAGAAAATCAGAATTTTAAATTTCTTAAGCAATTTAAAATCAGAATTTTAAATTTCTTAAGCAATTTAAAATCAGAATTTTAAATTTCTTAAGCAATTACAGCACAAAATGTGTAAGAATAGCTTTGATATAAGCATACTATCTTCATATAGGAGTTGTTCTCTGAAAGTTACATATTAAAATTTTAAACTACATAATGCCGCGTGGAGGGGGAATCACATTACAGAAACTTTGAACAGTCTGATAAACTGAATCTTCATATAACAATGATTCTAATTTTAGTTTGCAAATTTGAGTTTTCATATATTTGGTATTTTCCAAATAGAACACAACTTATCTTAAATTTAAGTATGTTTAGTATTTTCATATATATCTATTTTTTTTCTTACATCAATTATCTTCATTATCTCCTTTTAAGAGATAATGGAGTATTTTTTTTTAAAAAAGATACTAAATATTTTAAACAAGCTAGGCATGATGGCACATGCCTTTAATCTCAGCACTCAAGTGGTGAAACAGGCAGATCACTGAGCTTGAAGCTAGCCTAATCTGCATAGAGATTTCCAGGCTGGCCAAAGCTACTGAGAACCGTGGCTCAAAACAAAACAAAGATAAAACAAATATATAAATAAATTAGTGTTGAGGTTTTGTCTTTTACTATCTATTTTAATGTTAAGTGCACCCCCAAGACCTAGAGTCCACAATGTAATTCCTATGACCCTCCCCTCAAATTAATTTTGATTGGTAAACAAAGATGCCAATAGCCAATAGTTGAGTAGAAGAGACATAAGCAGAGTTTAGGTTTTTGTGGACTTAGGGTTAGAGAAGAGGAGGAAAGTGTAGGAAAAGGAGAAGCCTCCATGGGTTAGTAGAGCCATAAAAACGTAGCCCTGAGAGCTGCCCAACTGGAACTAAGAATAGCCCAGATGAAACATAGTAAGTTTCCTATTGAGTTATCAATAGGAAAGTAGATTCTAACAGCATGGAGGGTAGGCAGCTGTCCAGTTATTGCGCTGCTTAAGGCATATTGTAAATATAAAGGCTGTGTGTGTGTGTGTTTCATCCAGGAACTCCATAACCAAAGGCTGGGTAGAAGCCCCAGGCCGAGATTTTAATAATTTCTACTACAAACTAGAATACAGTAAAAATTTTAAAACTAAAACCTACCATTTATGAGGCAACAGGAAATTTCTAAAGAGTATTTCCTTTTAGATTCATTTTTGTAAAAAAAAAGTTGCAACTGAAAATTAGTTTTATAATCTTAGATCTGTAAGAATTTATTTATCACATGGCTCAAGTGAAGAATCCCTAAGAGCTCTCAGTACTCAAAATTTCCCCACATTATCTAATCTTAAGAGAAGTATCACATTGTCAAATGGAAGGTTTCTGGTTAATACAGGAGTAAAAATCCCAAATTTTGATTGAAATTATTTTATTTGTAGTTTCTGAAGACAACAGAGGGAAAATATAAAAAATTTACAGCTAAATGCCTGGAATTATTTCACAGGTATAACAAATACAGACAATTTGTGCCAATTTTTAAACTTACACCTTGAAATTTAAAGTTCTTACTGATCCATTCCCATAACAATATTGAAACAAAATTTGATAGAAAATATAAAAGAATAATTTATAAAGATAATGCCATTATTTTAACCATGTCAAGGGTAGAGAAAAGTAATGTCCACTGAGATAATTATTCATCTTCTGGTAGTATGAAATTAACAAACAATAAAATATGCAGAAGCTGGGGAGATGGTCTAGTGGGTAAAGCCCACACTCAGATCTCCCACACCAGAAAAAGTCAGACTTGGTGACTTCAGTCCTGGGGCTTACTGGCCAGCTCATCTAGCTGAACAAGTAAGCTCCAGGTTCAGTGAGAGACCTTGTCTCAAAAATACATGAGCAGCTGAAGAAGATAACCAACATCAACCTCTGGCCTCCACATGCACACATACACAAATTTTTTTAAAAAAAACTATCATATCAAACATAATATGAAAACGAATACTGACCAACACACAAATAGAAATTTCTAAAATTTACATTGCAATTAGAGCAATAGTTTAGAGTTGTGAAAAGGATCTACCAAATCATAAAAACACAAAATGTTCCTTTTCAACACTGACATATCCCAAGAGGAAAATCTTAACTAAGGAACTGATACGACAGTTCCTTATGCATACAGACATAGTCAGAATAGAGACCAATTTAGCTTTCAGACTCTAAAAATATTTGAGAACCAAGAGTAGTGTTCTACTTTCAACATCTTGGGAGAAGACCTTAGGAATAAGACACATACAAATTATGTTTTGGGGAAAAAATGTGCAAAGCAAAAATTACCATGTTACCAAATAACTTAAAAATACATCTTTCAACCACCTCTACAAAGTCCTTTAAAGCTCTAAAGGCTTAGTATGGCACTGCACAGTTCTTTTAAGATAGCTAAATTCAGACAGGGAAGATGGCTCAGTGAAAAGTATGAGGATGTAAGGTCAAATCCCAACACCACATACAAAGCTGGACTTGGCTGTACATGTGTACTCCCAGCATTTTGGTGGAGAGAGATGGATCCTAGAAACAGGCTGATGAGCCAGCTTAGCTGAAAATGAAGGTTTCTGGTCCAATAAGATACCCTGTCTTAAGGAAATATGCTGAATGTGACAAATGAAAACACCTGATGTCCTGCTATGGCCTCCGCATGGGTATGAGCACCCAACACTTGTGTACATGCAAAATAACACACACACACCCCACATGTAGAGACAAAAGTGCACACCAAATTATTATTATATAGCATATGTAAAGTGGTAAAGTTATTGTGAGAATCACATTGTATTTTCAGCTAGAACAAATTTGCTGAATGCAATGGCTGTTCATTCATTTTGCACTCTATGACTTAATCAACATCTAGTACTTCATAGACATGTTAGCTAAATGAACAAAACGAAGCACATGAAAGCATATACCTATTATTTCACATTATGGGAAGCTTTCATGTGTTGCTAATGTAACATGAAACAAAGGAAATAGTAACCTTAAAATTTAATGTCTCAATGTAGAACATACCTCAATTTGCATCTTCAGATGTGTCTTGAAGTTTGACAACAAAGTAAGAAATATGGAAAGAGAAAGCTCAAAAACCTCTGGAACAGATGAGACTCCATTTTTTGAGAGTGCAACACACAGATACTGCTTGATAGCATTAATAAACATCTCATTTGTCCTGAAAACAGGTCCTGCATTCTGCAGAATGGACAGAAGCAACTGCAATGAAAGAATCTTGGACCGTAACTCATGAGACCTGAGAGGTAAAACACAAAGCACAGTATGTGGACAAAGTCATGATTGTGGTAATAATGGACTGACCCACAACCACTTCTGTACAAATTCATAAGCTTAGCCAAGACTACCAAGTGCTTCTCTGCAGCCACATCATTTCAGGATTTCTTTTAAATTTTCTACCATTTTTTGAGATTATAATTACCTAATTTCTCACTCCAAACCCTTCCATATGCTCCTCCTTGCTCTCTTTAAGATTCACGGCCTCAAGCACCAATCTCTGATATTGTTAATGATACCCTGTTATGCTTGCACATAGGAGCCTAGCATGGCTGTCCTCTGAGAGGCTACACTTAGAAGCTGGCTCAAACAGATGCAGAGACCCACAGAGAAACACTGGATGGAGCTTGGGAACTCCTTTGGAAGAGTTTGGGGAAGGATTGATGGCACTGAAGGAGATAGAACTCAAAGGAAGACTAACACGGTCAACTAACCTTAACCCTTCGGACTCTCAGAGACTGACCAACCAACCAAAGAGCATATATAGGCTGGACCTAAGTCCCCTCCTACACATATGTAGGAGACATGCAGCGGGGGCTGTCTCTAAAGCTGTTGCCTGTCTGTGGAATCTGTTCCCCCATAGCCAGGCTGCCTTGTCTGGCTTCAGTGTGAAAGGATACACCTAGCCCTGCAGAGACCTGATGTGCCAGGGTAGAATAATCTGCGCAGGGTAAGGGCGGGGGGGGGGGGGAATCTCTACTCTCTCAGAGGAAAACTGGAGGGGAGGATGGAGGGAGGGATTGTGGGAAGGAGGGCACCAGGGAGGGTAGCAGTGATAAGGATATGAAGTGAATAAAAAATGTTCACTGCCTCCATTTTTTTAATTGTGTTGTTATATGCATATAACATATGTATATCTATGTCTTCTTACAAGGGTAAAAATTTCAAGTATTTTAAACATTAAGCCTACTATTCCCCCAAAAAAGATAAAAACAATTTGCAGACTTATGACTTGTTCCTTTCTTTCAAAATTATACTTCTTACAGATCACATGAATGAAGATATCTACTATGCTTAGTATGTAATACTTCTAATAAAATGTTTTTCTAGTTATGCTAGTCATATTCAGAATTCATAAACACCAATAAAAATGTTTATGTTCCACTAGATTATAACATTATTTCAAGCATACTATGCCAATAAGTATTTCAAACTCTTGTTACTCTTCTGAAATAAAAAGAGACCTTCAGAACTTTATAAAATCTTAATATGTAAACACTAAACAGTTCTACAATGAAAATTTGAAAATGTTTTTGCTGAAAAATTATCATTTTTTCTAATCAAGGTTATGTCATGCTTCAGTTTATTATCTAACATTTTAACTATTTTTACACACATATTTTTTTTCTACCATTGAAAACTATCCCTTAGATTCAAAAGACCAATGATATTCTCTGGAAACAGTATTATTTAAAAGACAGAACATTAAATGCTGCAGGAATTACTTTTTAAAATCTTATTCTAAATATTGTATTCAGTCACATTTGCACAGTATATGACACTTTATTGCTCTTAATTTCCACCTTAAAATGTTTACAGTTGTGTCAAGTAATTCACAGATCTCAGACAATCTTAACAAGAACGTTTAATGTTACATCAATAGTTTATCACAAAAATTACTACCTTCTTTGAAATAAAGCTGGAGAAATAGTATCAGAATCTTTTATTAAAGTCATGTTTGCAAAATAGCTATTACTCTGAATGTGCTACATCCTCATGTTGGATGTCCTGAGGCCTACACACAACAAGTGCTTCCAAGTTACCTCACATTGGTTTTTTTGCTCAGTTCCTATAGTAATTAGATCCTGCAGGCTGCCATTTTCTAATATATGAGTCTTGTTATAAGTATTCTGTAACTTTCTGTTCTTAGCATTGAATAAAATGCTTTTTAGACAGTATTTGCTCAAAAGATCCACTTGTTCTTGTTTTCAAGTATTTATTAAGTGCCTGTTATGTACAATACATTAAAAGAAGAAGTAAGGATCAAATGATTTGTCTTATTTGATAAATTAAACATTTTCTAAAACACGTTTTTCACTATACAGTCTAGGGTGTCTTTGAACATATGGCAATCCTCCTGCCTCGGCCTCCAAGAGATGGGATGAGAATACTACCATGCTTGTGTTGTTACTTTGGTTCTAACCCAATTCCCCGGTAAAAGAAAGCTCAACTCAATCAGTTAACAAAATAAACCACAAACCTAGATTGGGCAGATCTCCCACTACACTACTTTATTTCCATCTATATTATCCCATATAACTTGTGATTTCTCCAGGCCATGAGCTTCTCTCTCTGCGGCCTCTCTGTCGCTCCTTGTCACTCCTCCCCTAAACTCCCAGCTCCTCCCCCTTCTTCTTGCCCAATCATTGGCTCAAGCCTTTATTTGAAAAGTTAAGGTGGAGAGAAGGTTCACAATGTAACTCCTCATCTGCAGCCCCTCTGAGGAGTGGAATTAGCATCAAAATACAAGCCCAGGGCTATCCACAACATGCTTGGCTAAATTATACTTCTGAAAGCAACCAAGATGGAAACTTCATGTCTGTAATTTTTTTCCTGTTATAAAGTGATTTTATTAAATTGATTTAAACATACTATAAGTCAAACAATATTTTTGAAGATAATAACTATGGACTTTAAAGCTTGACATAAAATTAGTAGCTTCAAAAGTGTTAGTTGTATTCCCCAGCAACAGCATGATAACATAATTGAACTATGTAGAAATATAGAACTCTAGGACTAGCTTGAAGTTGGGAAATCATTTAGTCCAGTGTCCTTATTCTGTGAGAAAACTAGACCTGAAGATTAAGCGATTTGCCCAAGCTTACATACCTAATAATAATAAAGATATAAACCAAACCAATTTTCCCTAAACTAAAATTCTATTGATATTTCAACTGGCTCTCTGTCAACTAAAAGTCTATCCAGGCTTTTCTCTAATGCTCCATACTGTGGGGACATGACAGTGTAATTTTTTATGAGGTAGTTTCAAGTTACAGTAGAAGCTGGAAACTCTCCATAGGTCATTGCTTAGCACACCAAGAAAATATAAGTAAAGACAAAACTGGGTAACTACAAATATTCCATATTGTATCAAATCCCAGTTTTGACTTGTGAAAACTATACATTTGGGAGTAAATCACAGCACAAATGATCTTCAGCAATAACCCCAATTCCTTTCTATAAGAATTTGTACACATGAAGACCAAAGGACTGCTTGGAATGCCATTTCTCTGGCACTATCCATATCATTTTTAGGTACCATCTCTCACTGGACTGGAACATCCCAAGTAGGTTAGGCTGGTTGGCCAGTGAGCCCTAAGGAATGTGTCTGGTTCTATAACCCCAAAAATGGGCTGATAAGTGCATGCCACCATGTCTGGCTTATAAATAAATAAATAAATAAATAAATAAATATCAAACTCAGGTGCTCATGCTCGCAAGGCAAGCTTCATACCAACTCAGCTTTCTCCCCAGACCTAATACTTCAGATTTATTAAAACAGATTTATTTATTTTTATTTGTATGTGTATGTCTGTGCATCACATGCATGCAAGTGCCCTCAGAAGCCAGAAGAGGGCATTAGATCTCCTTGACCTAGAGTTGCATTTGGCTGTGAGTTGCCTGATGTGGGTCCTGGGAACGTAACCTGGATCTTCTGTAACCCACTAACTCCAAATTGTTAAAGTTGTTTCTTCTTATCTTTGTCAATTCAGAATGGAATGCCAAAACTGTCAAATTTTTAATGAGAAAGTTCTTTTTTCATACTAAGGAACTATATTAAAATACATTCTTATTTGGTGTATAATTAATAACCTTAATTCTACTTCCATCAAGTTCCTATTTTCAAAATACTTTAGAAGCAATAACTTATTTTTCTGACTCTTGAGATTTGGGTCTAAAAACATTTTAAAATTTTAATTTTAAACTGAAGCATGCTTCTCCCTAAAGTAGAACAATATGGCAAAATAAAATTATAGAAAATAATGTGTTTTTCAGAAACTTACACAATGTGCAAAGCTTTTTTTCTATGTGTGTGTGTGTGTGTGTGTGTGTGAAAGAGAGAGAGAGAGAGCGAGAAAGAGAGAGAGAGAGAGCGAGAAAGAGAGAGAGCGAGAAAGAGAGAGAGAGAGGTCTGTATATGCACACATTCATGTATGAGTGTGGTCAAACTATGTTTGTGTAGACATGCCTGTTTACATGAGGTCAGAGGCCTTGGGTGCTGGTTCTCACCTTCCACCTTATTTGTAACAGGGTCTCTACCATTTGCTGCTGAGTGCACACTAGGCAAACTTCTGAGGATTTACAAGGGTTCTAGGATTCAAACTCAGATCTCCAGGTTTTGTAGTAACTATCTCTAGACTTTAGTTACATTTAAACACTCCAAAGATTTTTTTTTTCTTCTTCCTTTTTTTTTTTTTTTTTTTTTGGTTTTTCGAGACAGGGTTTCTCTGTGTAGCCTTGGCTGTCCTGGAACTCACTTTGTAGACCAGGCTGGCCTCGAACTCAGAAATCCTCCTGCCTCTGCCTCCCAAGTGCTGGGATTAAAGGCGTGCGCCACCACCGCCCGGCTCCAAAGATTTTTTTTAAGCAGGAATGTTTACATTTTCCTCTATTTTGATTTCATTTTCATTTCTTCTCTAAACATCCTTTTGCTAGAAATTCTCCTAAAACTGTCAATGTAATATATCCTACTACAACAATAAAGAACAGGTCATTCTTTTAACTCTAAGCCTTAAATGCAAGCAGAAATAAACTGCACTAGAATTATATTATTATCCACAAAATATGGCACTTTCCTAATGTTGAACTCTGCTTTCAATTTCTGTGCTAAAACACTAATCAAAAGCAACTTGGGGAGTGAAAGGGTTTATCTGGCTTACATTTTCATGCCAAAGTTCATCATAAAGGAAATCCAGAGCAGGAACTGAAACAGAGGCCAGGGAGGAGTGCTATTTATTGGCTTCTTCCTCATGGCTTGCTCAGCCTGCTTTCTTATAGAACCCAGGACCAAGAGTTGGCCCCACTCACAGTAGCCTAGCCCTTCTCACACCTATTATCAATCAAGGAAATGTCCCAGAGTCCTGCCCATAGCCCAATCTAATAGAGACAATTCAACTGAGACCCCTTCTTCTGAGATGGTTCCAATGTGTCAAACTGAAAAAAAAAATTACTATATTTGATGGGAATTAGATAACTTACATCAAAGTTTTTAATACAAGTTGAAACCGAAATCATCTTAAGGCAATTCATCAGATTGTAATAGTTCCAAAGTTACTCAGAATGTGGAAATATATTGAATGACTTATTCATTCAATAACATATATTGCCATCTACTGTGTATTCACTATTCTGTATTGCTGCCCATCCTTTCTCAAATAGTGTAAGGTTCTAAAAGTTTGGGAACCTATTATTTTTGGTATGTATTTTTTTAAAACAAAAATTTTAAGATTCCACAGGGCAAGAAGAACAAATGAAAATGCAAACACTATTATTTACAGTACATTTTAAGCTTAAAAACCTCTTAAACAAAACGGCTAATGACTTACTTTGGATCTGGTGGTCCATCTGAGAGTGGTTTCATTGACAGCTTACACAATGACCTGAACACTAGAAAGGCATCCTTTTGTAAAATGTGGGAAAACTTAGCACCAGGTGAAGGTCCTGAAGAATTTCCAGATTCCTAAACAAGTTAATATACCATGAAAATAAAGACATATCCCAGCATAAATCATTCAGCCTTCTAGTATAGTTTTCAATGAACTCTGATATGGCATTCTCCTACCTGGTACAAAAAGAAGCTGAAGTGGTATCTGACACAATGATCTCCATATGCTATTCTCATACCCGACACTAACACCTTTAAAAGAGATTCTTTAAAATATCCCTTATTTGACATCAAGTATACTCCTAAAATTTATCCAGCTCACACCAATGTATGAATAAAAGTATGTTTAAAAATTATCAACTCTGGTAGACAGTGGAATAATCTTTAAAGTCATTTACTGGATAAGGTCAACCTAACTAAGAAAATCTCAAGAATCCTTCATCTGCAAACATAAAGACCAGAAACACATAAAACAGAGAAGCAGTGTAAGTCAGGCCTGCCACTCCTGTTCACACTGATTCTGTGAACCTCTCTCATCAGAGGATCCATTAAAATGCCCTACATTCCCCGTCTTCCCTATGATATTGTAATTTCTCCATAATTTGTGAAAAAGAATGTTCCTGTTAAATGTAACTTCAGTGGGGAATGAGGGGTTGTGAACACAGCGATTCCACAATTAGAGTTGGAATGTAGCCATTAATACATCTTAAAAGAACAAACTACTCTAAGTTATAGTAATAAGAAAGAAATCTACTCAAAACCATTTTCACAAGCTGAAATCAGACAAAAGCATCAGTTGGGAAGATTTGCTCAAGGTTCTGGCAGACCTTCCATTTCCTCCTCTCCACCTCACCCCATATATACCTGAGTATCATTGGAGGAGACAGACAACCTGTCATCAGGTAACGATGGTGTGTATGCAACAGAAATGGGTGTTCCTGGGATTCCATTCGCTTGGATGTTTTCACTGTCACTACCATCCTCTACAGTTCCAGTGTGGCCGTCTGTACTTGCACTGATGGCCATCCCTTCTCCCATATCTAAAACAGCAAGAAAAGACACTCAAGTACATCTGACTAAACCACAGTGTGCTTAAGACCAAACAAATGAACAAAACCCAGAGTATCTAAAATCAAACAGTGACCAAAAAGCAAAGTAAAATATATATTGGCACGCTTTTTAAATGTAATGTATTTACTGCAGTGCAAATATCCACTTTACATTCTTCCCAACATGGTCTATAAGTTGCACTGGCAATAAACACACTTAGCTGATAGAAACAAGTTGATTGTAGAAGTACATAACAGAGGCCTACTTTTAAAAATACATTAACTTACTAAACTGGGCTCTATGAATGCTAAAATACTGGGATGTTTTGCTGAATTTCCATTTCTATTATCCATTTCTTCTCAAACAAATAATTCTTTTTGATAAAGGTCAGAGGACTTGTAACTAAAATCAAATACAGTTAAGTTTAATATATGAAGTGTGTTTAATATATGAATTGGGTCCTGGATTTAAACAAATAAAAAAAGGAACATCAGAGGCACATATTTGGGACATGTGGGAAAATTTTTAACTACATTAGATATTTTTTAAAAGATGGCAATTTTCCTAGGTGTGAAAATAAAATTGAGGTTACATATGATAATGTTCTTATTTACAGAAAAAATATATATGGACATTATACACGGGTGCAATGATATAATGTACACAATCAATTTTCTAATGGTTCAAAAGACCTTTATATGCATGCTATGTATAATGACATAAAGTAAAGGTAGAAGAAAGTGTTAGTGAATCTGGATAAAGGTGCTCATAACACTGCTCTTTGAAATTGTCTCTATCTTTGAGACTTTCCTAAGTAAAATGTTGCAGAATGAAGGTAATTTTACTTCCTAGTCTACACTTGTATTAGGTTCTGGCAAAGATTGTTTGATAAGACATCAGACAGACATATCTCATGTTTTATAAACCACACAGTCTCTATTCTAACTATGCATGGCTGTGTTCAATGATTATTTATAAAAAATAGTTGGGGCTGCAGATGTACCTCAACAACTAGAACACTGGCCTAGAATACTCCAGATCCTAATTCTAACCCCAACAGTCTTAAATCAAGCAAGAATTGGCACATAAGCCTATAATGTGCCAACTCCTGACTTGGAATGCACTATTTTAAAAGAATATGTAGAAACAGAACACTCTTATTTTCTCTTTTAACTATAAGGTTTTAAATGTTTTATAGTTTTAATTAATATTCCTAAATCTGTAGTGTCTTTCTTTAGTCTCTACACTTTCTCACTGGATAACCTTGGGACTTCTACTACCAATTTTAATAGAGTGACACCTGCTACGTCTTAGATCTCACAGGATTGTGTATTCAGAGTTTAATACCCAGTTGGTGATGTTACTTTGGAAGCCACTTTGTAGGAAGTAGGTCAGTAGGGATATATCTGTAAAGGTTGTCATGTCCACCCCCAACCCCTCATTTTCTGTCCCTTATGAAAGGAGCTGCTCTTCCCACCTCATCTTCTCTAGCATGATGATCTTACCTCAGCCCAGACACAGCAGTGCAAAATACACATACCCTGGAATTGGGAACCAAAATAATTATTTCTCCCAGATATTGTCATGTGACAAATGGACTAAGAACATGAATACTAAGAAATGACAGTTGCTACTGTGGTTATACTAGCAATGCAAGTCAAAAGTTTTGGGGGCAAATTTTTAGGGAGAACTTGGAAAAGTTTGCGAAGTATGCTAAAGAAAGCCTAAATAGTGGTTCTCAACCATCCTAATGCTGCGAACCTTTAATATAGTTTCTTACGTTGTGGAGACCCCCAACTATAAAATTATTTTGTTGACACTTCATAACTGTAATGGTGCTACTTTTTTGAATTCTAATGGAAATATCTCTGTATGCAGCTATCTGATATGTGACACCAACGGGGCCATGACCTACAACAGGCTGAGAACCAATGGTCTAGAATTTTGTAAGCAGACTAGAATGGCTAATTTTGGTGGTACCTCAGAAAACCAGAATGCTGATAAAGGAGTAACCAGTGAAGACTGAACTTGTGTGTTATCAGGAGGGTATCAAGAATTGGCCTTGAATCATCTTTATCCAGATCCACTAACACTTTTCCTACCTTTGCTTCGTGTCTTTACACATAGCATGCATATATAAGCCTTTTGAACCATTAGAAAATTGGTTGTGTACATTATGACACTGAAGCAAAAAACAAAAACGAAAACCAAACCAAAATAACAACAAAAAACACCATGTCTACATTTTATCTGTGTCCTGCAACTCTGTACGATGTAAAATTTACAGGGACAGACTAACCTTGTGGAGACAACTTCATGGCTGCCCAGCAATCAAGCTGTGGCATAGTGATTACTGGCTGTTTTTAGTCAGGTTGTAAGGAGAATTTGGAGGGGAAAATAAAATAAGGATAAAGGTTTGAAAACTTGCAGTTTGGCCAGAAAATAATCATGGGCAAAGCCACAGAGGCAGTGGCTAGCTTTGAATTCTGGGGCGCATTACCACATGCCCTGGACGCCTAATGAGCAGCCACAGGGTTTACTCTTTTTCCTGATGTGCAGCAGCATTTCTTTGCTCCCAGTTCTCTCTATGGAATGTGAAAGCTATACAGCTTGCTGTTTGATCTTAAGGGACTCACAGTTATAAATTTGCTTTGGTGAAGATTTTTAGTCAATGTCATAACTTAGTATTTTGAGAACTCATGGAATTAGACTAACTGCATTTTACAACATGAGATGTTCATGAACCTTTCAGGGTAAAGAGCAGAATTATATGTGAAAGGTCTACCACAGGCTTACATGCTGATGCATGGTTCTTAGATTGTGGTACTATTTTTTTGGAGGTACCATTATTCGGTGGGGACTGGCTGGAGGAAGTAGTCCCTGGAAGATGGGCCCCTCACTCCCTCTTCTTTGCTTCCTACCTTCCTGGAGAAAGTTGATTTGCTCTAGCACACGTTTCCTGCCATGAGTTTCTGCCTCCTTACTACAGCCTAAGAGCACTAGAACTGAGTGATCCTGAACTCAAATCTCTTAAAACGTGAACCAAAATATATCTTTTCCTCCCCTCAAGTTACTTTCTCAAATACCCATCACAGTGACACGAGCTTACTAACAATGCACCAGTAGTACCTGCTCTCTGTTTAGGAAATGTGCTAATTTGCATTGTGTTCATACACATGACTATACTGATACTGCCAAATTCAGTGTGCCGAAAGTATTAGTGCTTTTCCCCAAGTACCTTCTATACTATCACTTAATTCTGCCAGTAGTATTACTAAACATCTAGTGTATTGAGTTTTATAACTGGGATGCTACCAATGAAGAAAAGAGGTAACATCTTAGAAAATTAGCCATTCTAGTCTGCTTACAAAATTCTAGACCATTGGTTCTCAGCCTGTTGTAGGTCATGGCCCCTTTGGGGTCACATATTTGATAGCTTGCATACAGAGATATTTCCATTAGAATTTTAAAAAGTAGCAACATTACCATTAAGAAATATCGACAAAATAATTTTATAGTTGGAGGTCATCACAACGTAGGAAACTGTATTAAAGGTTCGCAGCATTAGGATGGTTGAGAACCACTATTCTAGGCTTTCTTTAGCACACTTCGCAAACTTTTCCAAGTTCTTCCTAAAAATTTGCCCCCAAAACTTTCAATGTTGTCCTTTAGCTAATTTTTGGTATCTCAAATTTTAGGAATGTTTCCATCCAGAGCTGATCAGCATGGCCCACTGAGTCCAAACATTTGTATAAACAGTTTGCACCATTGTGAACCAACTTTTCTTTTGGGAGCCTAGAATTTTAGTGCATGTTAGGCAGAAAGCATGTTAGACATGTCAGCAATTAAAATTTTAGTCCTTATGCCTCAAATACACATTAAACATTTTGCTAATATTTAATAATTTGGTACTAGAAGAACTAAGAATATCCTAGTTCCTGAAAGTAGACAGCTGATTTCCACTAGCATTCACCTCCTATCTCTCATCTGTCTCTTCCTTTAATGGTATTACTCTGTACCTTGGCTGTAATAAAACTTCTCAATGAGGACAACTCTTAGGTTGAGTCTTATGAGTCTTCTCAGTGAATCACCACACTGTGGAGTAGTCCTGGAGCTGTGTGTGACGTACTTATTTTCTCTTCTTTAGCTACTTAAATGGCTATAAAGTCTGTTATCTTAGCGTTCCTGCTTTCTTTCACTTTGTAGTCTTACTATAATTAGACCAGACGGCTGTGTTAGTCTCTTACAGGGCTTTCTTTTTTCAGACTTGGTTTATATCTTCTCATCAAAATTCTCAGTTCTAAAATCTCCAATACTGATTCATTTGTTCTAGAATAAAATCCCAAATCCTAACCTTGGAACTTACAACCCTGTTAAATTGCTTCTATAATTTTTTTCTATTCTCTGACATCACATGTATTATAACAAATCACCACTCTTAAATCTAACCATCTCTGTTACCCAGACACTCCATGCTGCCTCGGTTACCAGATCCATTGCTATGACTCATATACCATGTATCTGAATAGCCCTTCTTGAAGTCAGCAGTGGCTTCAGAGAGTAAGTGAACTCCAGATATGCTAAAGAAAGGCAACATTAAAAGGAGAAAAGAAGTGGCAAAGTACTTTAAGTAAAAAATGTAAAACTTTTACATGGAGAAAAAGTCCTATGCTGAAGTTATTACAGCAACTGTGGAGAAAAACATGCCTCCTAGTTTGCTGATATACATAAGACACAGATGTCCTGACCACAGGGCATGGAAGGCACTGCATTTACATACTGTGGAAAGGAAAAGGGGTGGATGAAGGTTCCGATGCTATCTGATGGCCAAATGCATCTACTAGAGATCTTAGAAAGCAGCCTGAATGCATCAAGGAGGGGCAGAATGCATGTGGCAGACATACATATACATACAAATACTAATTTCAGAATTTACAATTTTATTTCTTTGGTGCCATATTATAATATTCCCATAGTCAGATGAAATCTTGTAACAGAATAAACTAATTTCAAATGAAGTACACTACCTCCAACAATGATGTTCACCATTTCTTCTACAATGCTCTGGACAATATCATGTGGCTTTTCCTCACAGTCTCCATCATACAAGATATCATTTTTAGATAATGCTTTGAAAGACAAAAATTTGAGACAACATTATTTTAACTTTCTAAGAAACCTCTACCAGACATGTATAATGAAACACTTTAAAAAAAAATCAAATGGGTGTAAATATTTTGGGATACTACCTTGCTAAATTTTCAAAATTTGTAACCAAGTAAATACTTAAGTATTTTTGAAATTCAAACCCACTTTAACAAGGTTTTATTTGATCAGCTATTAAACTACTATTCAACTTAATGAGATTCCATAAATTAGTCCTACAAAGAACCAAACTTCTAATGGTATTCTAAATAAAGCACTTTTAATGTCTTGTGCACATTAACATGTACTTAGTACATATACGTCTGTACTAAACCTTATCCAACATCAAACTAAAGTAACCAAATCTTATTTGATATAAATATTAATATTGCATTTTACTACAGAAAATACCTAAAGAGACAGATATTGAGTCACTTGGGACAACATTAGTGTTTTGCTCACTCTTCACAAAAGAATCGCCGGGCGGTGGTGGCGCACGCCTTTAATCCCAGCACTTGGGAGGCAGAGGCAGGAGGATTTCTGAGTTCGAGGCCAGCCTGGTCTACAAAGTGAGTTCCAGGACAGCTAGGACTACACAGAGAAACCCTGTCTCAAAAAAACCAAAAAAAAAAAACCAAAAAAAAAAAAAAAAACACAAAAGAATCTACATTTCCAATGTAAAACTGAATTCATGCTTTTTTTTTTTTTTTTTTTTAATAAAGAGAAACCTGTTTCAGGACTTCTGACCAGCTAAAGAAAACAATGGGATCTGAAAGTTTATGTGGGTAACTACAGACAAACAGGATGCTGAAAGTATCTCAAGGAGGTTCAATTAGCACTTTAGGAACCTGGAAGACACCCCCTATGGCAAATGGCTGCCAACTTCGTATTTGCTGTAATGTCTCCACTGCTTCCTATGTAGACTATTATAAAGGATTATGACTTAACAATGTTGTTTTCTCAAAGTCTGCCCTCTCTCTAATTGTGCTGTTTTTAATCTACTATCTGCCACATTCTACAAAATAGTTAGTGTCACAATGGGAAATCTGTTAAGTGTGTTCAATCAGTAAACTTACCAGAAAATAATTGGCCTTTAGATTCCTCTGTGGGGAAAAAAAATCTTAAGTGTAGGTATTTTTCTACCATCTCTAAGCTATTTTTGTGCTGTAGTTGGCTAAAACACCTTGAATCTGAAAACTAATTTCTTTAAAAAAAAAAAAAAGATGTATTTATTTTATGTGTACGAGTACACTGTAGTGGTCTTCAGACACACCAGAAGAGGGCATCAGATCCCATTACGGATGGTTGTCAGCCACCATGTGGTTGCTAGGAATTGAACTAATGACCTCTGGAAGAGCAGTCAATGCTCTTAACTGCTGAGCTATCTCTCCAACTCAGAAAACTATTTCAATGTGAGTAAATATACAGATCCACTATCTAAAAGTATCTATAAAATAGTAAACTAAAATATTCATGTGAACTGACAGAAACATATAAGTGATTAATATATATATATATACACAAGAACTTCCTAGAGAAGTTAGCATTAGCTATAATAATATGATATAATAACAAATAATAATGTGCAACTTCACACAGCTAATAAAGTTGTTCTCTAGAATATTTACTCTGAACTGAAGATTTATTTATACCAGATGTTAGAACAATGTCTTCATGGTCAAAATAATCACAATGCCTTACTGATAATTCTGCATATATTAGACATCTACAGTGGTGTCTTTATACATATTTCTCTGTCACAGCCCATGTTATTTCTGTTGGAACAGTTTTCCCTATTTTCTAGCTAATCATTTTTATCAACTACAATTCAACTAAAACAATACTGCCTTCTCTATAAAGGTATTTTCCTAATTCTCCCCAGCCTAACTACCTAAGCATGCCACCTCTACGAAACCATACATTATACCTTCATCAGACCCTTTAGGCAATCTAAAAGCAATAAACAGCTATATCTATCATCTTAACCCCAAATTCTAGCACTTAGAACATAAAACACAGAATGATCAACATATGTTTGCTGAATGTAATGAACAAATAAAAATCCCACCTTTGTCAGAGATCAGCCCTTTGAATCAACTTAAACATGCAGTGAAAAGTAGAATCAATTTTGTCAAAAGCAGTTTAGACAAAACACATGGATGTACTTGGTGGTAGCTTACCTAGTGTGAATAGCTGGTTTGCCTAAGGTAGTAGCCTTTTCAAATAAAGCAAAAAGAAGACTCGAAAGATGGCTCAGTTAGTAAAGTGCTTGTCATGAAAGCATGAGGAACTGAGTTTGATACTCAGAACTCATAAAAAATAAAGCTCGGGTCAACACTAGAGAGGCAGAGGCAGAGGCAAGGAGATCTCTGTGAGTTCAAGGTTGGTCTATACAACACATTCCAGAACAGCCAAGGCTTCAGAGCAAAACACCACCTCAGAACAAAACTACCAGCTGGATACCAAAGGCAAATGCTATGCTCAGCCTTACCCCAAAAGATCTTTCTTGCAGGAATACATAACTATACTAGGGGCCAAGAATAAAGAGAGGCTGAATGCTGAACTATAAAGAAGACATTTAGACCATCACCTATAAAGATCAAGAAAACTGTAGATGAGAGAAACAAAACAATCTAAGAACACTTAAAGAAGAGCTACAGAATGCTATCTTTATTCTAGGCATGATATAACTAACCTCAAAGCAACTATATTGCGTACACACAAGAATGGAACTGTTAATGGCCAACCAGATGGGGGAGGGCCTCAAGACATGTCCTTACCCCAGGTATGACTGAACTAGTTATCACTGTAGATTCTAGAAACTGGGGAGTCACTACCCACTGTCTACTGCCATCAGGGCTCTTTCTCAACCCTCAACGGAGTGCACTATACTCAACGGAGAATCATATACTCAATCACATTGATGCCCCTGGTTAAATACCCTAGGTCACAAAACAAACAAAAACATGAATATGAAAAAGGATTTGGATGGAGAAGAGGATTGAGAGGTTAGAGTAATCCGAATGCATTGTACACATGTAAACTGGGCACAGTGGTGTGTTCTAATATCAGTTCTGGGGAGGCGATGTCAGGCAGAGCCTTAGGGGCTGCTGGCTAGCCGCCTCAGCCTCAGTAGCTAGTATTCACACCAGTCAGAGTTCCTATTTCAAAATGTGTTGCACCCAAGGAACGATGCTTGAAGCTAATTGATTTTTGGCCTCTACACATGTATGTACACACATACACCTATTTATGCCACGGTTGAGTTCTAAGGAAACACGATTTTAAAGAAAGTCAACAGCTGAGGTCTTTCCTCAAATGAAAAAACAAAACAAACAAACAAACAAATTTTAGATGAGGTCTAACTAAGCCCTACCTATCCACAACAGAGAGTAACACAATTTCTATTATTTTTCAAGTCAGGCTAAAGAACAAAAAAAGGAAACAACTCAAACTCCCTGGCAGGCTCATAAAATAAAGAGAAAATTATTTCGTGTGTTTATTTCTATATAAAAATCTATGTAAAAATTAATTTTATGACAATGTAACTTCTCTTACATGGAAATTTTTTTGGAAAATGTATCATAGGACTAGGGAGTTGGCTCAGTGGATAAAGTACTTCCTGTACAAGCATGAAGAGCTGAGTTTAAATTCCTAGAACCCACAAAATGTCATTTGTAATCTCCAACAGTGAGATGGGAGGTGAAGACAGGAGAACTCCCTCAAAGTTCCCAGGCTAGCTAGTCTGTCTTAAGCAATGTGGAAAGGCAAAGACTGACATCCAAAATCTGTCTTCTGACCACACACATATGCACTGTGGCACACTTGTACTCATACACACAGATTTTAAGAAGAAAAATATTGACAGACAACATCTTAACCTTGCTGACTACTGTAGCTATAAGATTTTAAACGAATTCTATGTTACTTGATTAATCAAAATTGTTTTTATATTTAATTTTGTTACTTTTTTTTTCTAAAATAGGTACTTGCTGTATAGCCCAGGCCAACCTCAAAGTCATAATCTTTCTGCCTCTGCCTCCCAAGTATTGGGATAACAGACACAATACTTTCTAAAACAATAATGATGTTAAATTTTCAACCATAGCCTAAAAGACATTTCTGAGTGGACCCTTTGTTTGCTATAAAACTAATGTGAAAGAAAAAACCAAACTACCTATACAACTATATAACAAATATTAATGATTCTTTTTAGAAAGGTGTGTTTCTTCCCAAGTAAGTCTATACATCACATTATTTGTGAGATGCTTATGAAGGCACAGTATCAATAAGAGATATGGTGCAGGTTGACGTAAAATTGCTTTACCACTAATAGAAAAGATCATAATTATCACAAACTATTTGGTAACGATTAAATCAGTTTTCTACATTTCAGCGAAAACTCATCCCATCACGTCCCTTAAATGCAAGCACCCCACAGCCCCATCTCAAGATTACTTTCAGCTGCAGTTGCCTGATCAGCTTCTGTCTGTTCATTTTCTGCACTGGAAATATCAGATCCATTTTCAGGCTCTGTATCATCTTGGAGACCTTTATCCACATCATGTGTTTGGGGATCAAGATCCCCTTCATGCTCTTGGGCTATATGATCAACAGTCTGAGGTGGCAAATATCTAAGATGAGGTGACTCAGGCTCATGATGGCTTACTGGAGACTGTAACAAATGATGCTGCTGCCGATGTCTTTCTCTTTCCATTTGTTTGGCTTCCTGTAACTGGAAAGAACAAAATGATTTCCGGTACTACTAAAAGAAGTGGCTTCAAATTCACCTAACTATAAATCCTTTTAATAAAAGTATCCTTTTTCTTTGGGTCTGGGAATTATAGGCCATAAGAACTAACATAAAACATACTAAAAGAAACAATGTTACTCCTTAGATGTCTGGAAATTGGTGCATAAGAACAGGGAGAAATTTCTCAGTAGTATTTTTTATTTGACTATATTTGGTGTTTATACTTTACTGTTTTTATTTATATGCATGTGTCTTCATGAATGAATGCCACATGTGTGCTGGTGCCCATGAAGGCGAGAGAGGGTATTATAAGCCATCTGATTTGGATGCTAGGAACCAAACTGGGGCCCTTGGAATAGCAGCAAGTGCTCTTAGCTACTGAGCCATCTCTCCAGACCTTGTATTTGATGTGATTTGATGTGTGATGGTATGAAAATGTACTATCTTAACAAAATGCAAACAATTTTAATGTTGCCAAGTAGTAACTGGATTGTTGCCAATGATATATTTACCTAAAAACAAATAAAAAAATCTACCAATAAGAACAAAGTACATTACACATGTATTTATTCACATTCATTCTCCCTCCCTCCCTCCCTCCCTCCCTCTCTCTCTCTCTCTCTCTCTCTCTCTCTCTCTGTCTAGAAATAAACACTACAAAGATACACAAGAAACATGTATATGGGATGGAGACTAGGAATGATCAAATGGGAAACAAACTTTACATATTCTTTGCTAACATGTTCTAACATTATCACACCAAACACTTTTTAATTTATAGTGTATTATTACCAGTTAATAAGTAAAATTGCCACGAGGGCTTACATCATTTTGTCCAGTCATCCAATATGCATAAAAATAATTACATCTATCAATGTTTGACTTTTACTTTAGAAGACCTGTCATTTTTGTGTATATAATATCATGTAATAAACTGGCTCAGTTAAGATGCTAAAAACATTAAGAAGAATCCCAGTATTTCATTTTTTTAGAATTTTATTACTTCTCATATATCTCTTTCCTTCTTCATTAGCTGATATGAAGGATTACCATAGGATGAATGTCCACAAAGATAAGTATTTTACAGTATTAAATGATACCTCGTAATTTCCAGTAATACTTCAAATTATATAATTATATTTATAAAAATAAAACTGAATTAAGTGATTCTAATGTCTAAAAAAGGATAAGAACCTTATAGTTAACAGTCCTAAACTCTTATTTTACATATAAAGACACTACTAGGTGCATAATTAGAATGAAAACAAACTTCTGAGACCAATATAGCTTCCTCGTAACAGAGGGATACTCAATGCAGCTGTGCCACCAATTCAATCAAAAAATCAGGCTGCTCTGAGCTTTGACCAGAGAAGCTTCCTTTTGCAGTAGGCAGTGGTTAGAGACTCATAATTCATCAGAGAGCTGAGAATAAATGACTGTTGAATGCTTATCTGTAAATGAAACAGCTATGTCAACCTTTTCTGCCTCAAGGTTGAGGAAGCGGCAGTGGAAAGAAGAGTCAGAGAGGGTGGCAAAAAGTGCCATGAAATGCATCTTTTAGACACACTCCTCTCATGAATTCACAGTAGCAGTTACCTGCAAAACATGTACAACACAAACCAGCCAGCATTCGATCTAGTGGGGATGGAGAAGTTTGTGAGCTCTGCGCTAGCTGAGGAGCTAATGGCTGCTAGGAAAGGGAGAATTCATTTTCCTCAGGGGTGTGGCCACTAGTAGGTTGCCCATGCTCCAGAGGACCTCCCCATCCCCTGTGACTGTGGGTAACACTAACTAGACTCAGTAGGTTTGGGTTTTTTTAAGGGGGAGGTAGAAAAGAAGCAGGCAGTAGCAACATGAAATGGGAGGGTAATGTGTTGAGGAGAAGGGGAGGAATGATAATGTGGCTATGACTAAGATGCATTGTATACACGTATTACATTTAAAGAACAAACAACAATACCAAAATGAAAATAAAAGCCACATTTCATACTGTTTAGAGAAAGAAGTCATAAGTAAATCAAGGGGGAAGACTAAAATGAACTCTATGATGTTGAACTGGAAGCAGAAATGTCAGTATAAACACACAGCTTTAAATATGTACAGATAAAAAGTCACATATGGGTGTAGAGATGGGTGGAGGAGAGACTAGAATATAGGCATATTTTCTAGCTATATTTGCTCAGAGAGCAAGAGTTGTAACTAGAAGACAACAAACACACTAGTTAACTTGGTAAATGCCAGATTTTGGTTTCTAAATAAATGTCCTTGCCCTGCTGAAAGGGGAAAGCTCTTTGTTGAAATGGTTGATTTCAAAGCTGAAAAGGGAAAAAGTAAAAGTTAATACAATAAGAATAAGTGACTGTGTATTCAACACAGATGGGTCATCCCTATCATATGTATCGTGGGGCTCAGAGAACACCATGGCAATAGAGCAAAGAGAACCATAGGATGGCGAGTAGTGCTGTGAATGGCTGCTGCGCACATGAACTCACGTCAGCCGAAGCTACAAAAGAAGAAGCCAGTTAAAAAATTTCAGAATGAAATGGGCAGGTACTTCTGAGGCATTACCCTAACATAAAAGCAAGGTATAATGACATGTGTCTATAACTCTAGTGCCAGGAGGGTAAAGACAAACAGAACCTGAGGTTCACCCTATCTCAAAACAAACAGCCAGCCACTGATAGAAGACTCCCGGGTCAACATCTGGCCTCCACACATACACATGTTGGGGAGCATGCCAGCATACACCGCACATACATACACACAAAATTTCAAAATAAAAACAAAAAACAGGTCAAGAAAAAAGAGAAAAGAAAAAGAAGGTCAAGGGTGAAGGAGAAACCCCCTCTCAAATATTTTTGCAGTCTTTCTGCAAAATAAAAGATTTTGAATTATGAAGACTTGTGAAATAAAATGTAAATGAAAACAAATAAAAAAAAATCAAAGTCTGTAGTTCTTAATTTCTTTTCAACCAACCTGAAGTAGGTTTAAGAAACATCATAGTCCTTTACTGTATGAAATAAATAAAATATGCTAAATACTTCATCGATATGAAAATGCACTTTCGTTTTAAGGCTCAATTTTATATGTGAACGGGTCAAGTGAGGTAGTTTATATCTACTTTACACTTTATTAAAGTAAGTTTGGTAAAAATATCAATTCACAAACATTTCCATGATGTAATCAAGCATATATAATTTTTGGTGAGATTAAAAGAACATCTTGTTTAAAGTCAAACTCAGTAAAACTAAACATAAGACACAAGACAGGGGTACTCGGTCTTCTCTGTAACTACTTTGAGTTCGTTTCTACACCTGAGGCCTGTGGTGTTCTATCAGCCTCTTTCAATACTTACTGCTTGGTTTTCCATGCGTGCAAAGATAACATTTAGCATCTGAGTAAGAGTAGCTTTGGCTGTTGTCTGATTGATGAGATTTTTGCTGGCTAAATAGATATTGTAGCATGTTCTCACAGCTTGCAGTACAGTTCCTTCATGAATTTCTATGTGTTGTGAGGTTACTGCAGTCAGTAAAGCCTGTAAGGAAAAAACACAAAGGCAATTTTCTGCATCCAGAGTTTAAGCACAAAAATACGTATTTTAATTTTAAAATTAAAACTTTACAAAACATTGACACTGGGCTGGAGAGATGGCTCAGTGGTTAAGAGCACTGGCTACTCTTCCAGAGGTCCTGAGTTCAATTCCCAGAAACCACATAGTGTCTCACAACCATCTATAATATAATCTGATGCCCTCTTCTGGTGTGTCTGAAAACAGTTACAGTGTACTCATATAAATAAAATAAATCTTTTAAAAAAAGTGACACTTTAGATAGTAATGTGTATAGATTTCTATCTACTATGAACATGTTACCAACTATTAAAATATCTGAGACTTTCACTACTCTGGAAGTAGTTTTCCCATAGGCCTCTGAACTCCAGAACATCCTTTAGCTAAGTTTCATTAGAAATAGTAATCGTGTTTATTAAAATGCAGAATATTTACACTCTATCACAACTGAGTGTAGACAGATGTTTCATACAATATCAAATCAAAATATAAATACTATAAATAAATATATATACTACCACTACCATAGTTGTAACATTAACAACTAGAACACAACTAGCTTTTCTCTAAAAGAATTCAACCATCCAAACTCATTACAACACAAACTTGGATTTTATTCATTTACTTTTTTTTGAGCAGGTTCACTAGTGGACGGGCACACTGAAATACTGAAAGCGAGTGGACACACAGTACACTTGGTGATGTTTGGGTTGAAAAAGACTACGTAGGCTCTAACAATACAGGAAACATTAGTTAGGTCATAACTTTGTGAATCATCTTAAAACTTAAAAGATGAAAGATGTATAAAAAACAGGGTAGGTTCAGAAAAACTCAAGACCCAAAGAATTCAATCCTAACTGGGATGGCCAAGAGAACAGATATAAAAACGTAGTTTTCTTCTAATGGCATAAAACAACAAATCTCATATGGGTTCTAAACATTATCCCATGTGTCTGTCACACCCAAAATGCACAAAAAACAACTCTTCCTAATATTTTCAAGGTGAGAAGCTTCTGGTTTTAAAAGTATAATAATAAACAACACACCCATTTTATATAATTAATTACCTTTATTATCTGCAACTGAACTCCTTCATCTGTTTGAGGACCTTGGAAGCAGCCACATATTGTTTCAATAATTCTATCAATTAATTTTTTGCCTGGTGTCGTACTATCTGGAGCACTGCCAGTCAAGTGCCCATAAGCAATAAGTTTCTAAAACAGACATAAGAGAGCACCTAGTCAAGATAACAAATAAATATACTAGCCGACTATGAGCTGAAATATATGTAAATGAATATATACTAATTTTCAAACTAAAACACTGAGGTATAATCAAAACCAAAGACTATTTTTTCCTGTAGTTTACTAAATTTGGAAAACTATTTGTAATTATAATAATCACAAAAACAAACCGGTAATAAAACTAACAGTAATACTTCTAGAAAGCCAGCCCTTAAGAACACTATGATATATTAGAACTGTTTGCTGCTTTCAATCTAAACCAGGTTTTACTGATAGTGTTTTTGGGAGACTATCTTAACACTTTCAAATGATATCAAATCTCTAACTTATGTCATCATTTTTTATGACATCCAGTTTGCAAATAGTGGCTGAAAAAAAAATTCTGGAATTACCCATTCACTACTACCATTTTAGCTGGGAAAGAAAGCATTAGATGTTAATAGTGCTAATTTTCTAGCAAAAGCAAGGTCATAAGTCAGATGAATTTATCTTTAACCCATCTTAAGAACAATTCATCTCTTCCTGGCTACTAAGCTGTTAGCTGAGTATATATAACCTCCAAACAATGACAATACCTGAAAACAAACACAAACACCCGAATCTGGAAACTTGCCTCACGAATATTTAAGATATGGTATGTGTTTGTGTATGGGAAGAAAAAGGAGAGAGCACTCACGACAATGTCTGACATTGATGATGCCACATGGTGAACAAAACAGTAAGAAGGCAAAGGGCCAATATCAAAATGCTGCATTCTACAAAATGGGGATTTAGTGAAATCACTTCCACGTGAGGATTTAAACAGTGGTGCATGCCTGTGGGACTATCTACTTAAGAGGCTGAGGTAGAATGACTGCTTGAAATTGTTTCAAGACCACACAGGGAGCATATGGAGTGCCCATTTCAAAAACAAAACATACAATAATATTATAGTCCTGATGGAAAGAGAGCAAATCAACACTTTTATCATTAGCCAACTTAGATTTTGTTTTGCTAATGGTTTTATTAATACTAAGCAGAAACATCTTCTTGCAGCTACTGTATATCTGGAATATAAATGACTATTTTGTTTCGCACCTCAAAAAGAGTATTCAAGACTTTCATGGACATGTCTAAACCATCAACTGTGAGCAATATTAGAAATACATTGAAACCAGACAGCTTTAGATAGCATTTTATACATACCTGCAAACAATCTAGAGATGTACTAACTATGCGGGGACACTTGGACTGGCATGCCAACTCAAAGGGTAAGAAGTACTTGTCTGCTTCAATAAAATTTGTCTTTGATTTCACTGGTGGAAGGGTGCCTGATCCAGCTTTTGCTTCTCCATGAGGAGGACTAAATTAAAAAGAAAGGAGAGTTTACATAGAATAGCACATTTACCTTTATGATGACAAACCTGTGAGGAAAAAATATCAGTCATAAAAAGAACCTTACTGACCACTTCTCTGTCTTTTGGTACTTCACAGGAAAGCACAGCCTAGAGAGCTCAAGTGATCCGCAAGGGTGAACAGCAGTGACCACAGCTGCTGGACACAATACAGATTTCTCTCTTTTTCCAAAGATCCCAGCATCTACTATGTAGATACTTCATGAGACTTTAAACAGCCATGGGCTTTCTACATGCTTTTATGCTGAAGAACAGTTTTGAATTGTAACTTTTGTAAATATACATTAAACTTCACGAAAAGAAGTTAAAATATAGCTAAAAGTATTTTAGAAATGTCTAATTTATATGAACTTGTTTCTTAAGAACTATTTTTAATTTTATTACAAAGATAAAGAAAATCTGTAATGCTAAAATATAGACGATTGTATTACTATTTTGGCCAAGACTCAAAAGTATGCAAATTAATTTTATAAAACAAATGAAATCATACAAACCTTTGTTTCTCAGTTTCAACTTTTATTTCCTCTGGTGAAGGTAAAAAGAGAGAAGCATACGTTAGCACAGGAGGACAGAAAGTTTACTGGGTAATTTGATTACAATCTTCATAAATGTGAATCAACAAGCAAAGAATTTGAATTACCAAAGCATTCCCCCTTTCCCCCAATAAGTACATTAACCAGAAGTACTAGGAAAAAATATTGTAGCCACAATCTTGTCCATCTGTCCGTCCGTGTGCCTCTGCCCCTTTCCCTCTCTCCCTCCCTCCCTCCTTCCCCCCTCCCCCCCTCAGAAAGATTATTCTAATAGAATTATAGCTTCTTGAAAACGCTTATATGTATTGATAGTAACTAATTTTTCTAGTTAGGACTAAATTTGAAAAAAAAAAACTAGGGCTGGAGAGATGGCTCAGTGGTTAAGAGCACTGACTGCTCTTCTGAAGGTTCTGAGTTCAAATGTCAGCAACCACATGGTGGCTCACAACCATCCATAATGAAATCTGACGCCCTCTTTTGGTGCGTCTGAAGACAGCTACAGTGTACTTAGATATAACAATAAATAAATCTTTAAGCCCAAGCGAGCAGGGCCTGACCAGAGCGGGCAGAGGTCCATTTTACTAAATCAGCATATTTCCTAACTACATTCTAAATATTTGCCCTTAAACCCACAGATGAGTGGAGTCTTCAGCCGTCATCAAGAAACCTCCTCTTTGCAGCAGATGGAGACCGTTACAGAAAACCATGACTAAAAATAAATGCAGAGTTGTGGAGCACAGTCCCAATGGATACACCTACAAAACAACTCCTGCACCCAAGGTGCAGCAGTTACTGAAGGTAGAAGAGAAGCTAAAAGACTAGAAGAGCCAGAGGAACAGAAAGTTTGTTGTGAGACTATGTCTTCTACAAATGTCAGAGAAATCAAATCTATGAAATCTCATCAACAAGGTTGCCAAAACATGACCTGAAAAAAGATGATACCAATAGACATGTCTATTAGCTCAAGCGGTCCCAACCCCCAACAAAAAACTATAGACAATTAAGGAATACCAAGAATGAGAGAAATAGTTTTCCTCAGGAAAGAATGCATTAATTGGTTATCTAATACCGAATGGTCAGCTCAGAAAACATACATACAAGTAACATTATATGGACTGAGCAGACTGTGTTTATATATTTGAGAACACACACAATTTTGTAAAAAGAGACCATGAATTTGAAAGAGGGGGTGTGGTACAGCAAATGGGAGGAAGGGGTTAGAGCTACAGATGCAGCTTTATGGATACTGTGCCATGACTGTTATGGGTTATTCAACTGCTTTCTGGTTGGATTTGAAGCCTGTCATACAGGCCAAACTCATACCTGGTATCATAAAATTCATGGCTGGATAGGTCAGACTCTAGTAGAGAAGTTACTGTTGTTTTGCTAAGAGGATATGTTGTACTCATAAAACTGCTTTCTACATACTTATGTTTATGTTCATAGATTAGTGTTGCTCTCTGCTTTGATAAGAGAAACTTCTTTTTGTAGAGGACAGACTTATAACTGGCCAGTGTGCCCAAAGTAAGCCCCTAAATGAAACAGAACTGAAAGAATATGTCAGAAGAGGGTGCAAAGGATGTAGGAGAAAGAAGAGTGCTATACAACATTGTCTTTCCAGCTATGACATGGCTGTTGCTCTCATGAACTCACAATGGCTGTGATTACTTGCACATGACCTACACAAGTCTGGGTCTACCATGGATAAGGGAACATCTCCTCTGGCTTCAACCTTCCTAAGGGAGCTACTGGCAGTTAATGCCTGCTAGGGACAGGTGGTAAACACATTCTTTTTGTGGTGTTACTATTGGTTAAATTACTCGCGTGCCTTTAAATAACCACTTACCAATGGATATGAAAGCAATTCTAAACTCACTAGGTCGGTCTCTCTCTCTCTCTCTCTGTGTGTGTGTGTGCACACACATATACACACATGTGTACACATACACACACACACACGATGTTGGGGGATAGGACTACAATAAAAGTCAGTCTATGCAGAATCCTTGAGAACTTACACAACTCTTCAAATTTCTAAATGCATTATCAAAACTTTTTGTGAATACAGAAGAATGTCTGCTTTAAGTGGAACACTGAATTAAATCCCTATCTCGAATATGGTTTTACGCTGTCACAAACACAGAGAAAATAAATACCCTGCAGACTCACTGAGAATATACGAAGCAGCATTGATACTCTATATAAATGTATCTAACTACTGATTTTACATATATTTACATGTTTGCCAGTTACATGTTTCATCCTTTTTTCTGTTTTAAAATTTCCTTTCCTAGTACTAGGGATTGAAACTAGGGCTTCACACATGCTAGGTATGTGCTCTACCTCTGAAGTAAAGGCCCAGGCTTTTCATTCATTTATCTGGTTGGAAAAGTTTGGTTTGTTTAATGAGGCCCAGGCTGTTTCAAACTCATTATGCAATGTGAAGGATGACCTTGATCCCCACTGCCCACACCCATCATATCAAGTACTGAGACGCAGACACACATCTGTATAGATGTGCAAAATGTCCAACCTTTTTCTTTTCCTTCCTAACAGTCCCTTTCTTTCTCCTTTTGAAACTTGTCTCTTAGCCATATCCAATGCAGTGATTAACATGACAGGTCAGGATTGCTACTTTAGGCCAAAAAGTAATGACTACACAAACACCAAAACAGTACAGGGCCACATTCCAACTCTCCTAAATACATACTCCAAACTCAGTTTCTTTATCTACAAAATGAAAATAGTTCAATTACGTAAGCATTCAGGAGATTTCCGAAAACCAAGGAAGATTAAAAACAGTAAGTATATAATGGGCATAGAGCCCAGCATACACTAAACAATATTAGCTGTTACTTCTATAAAAGACTGCCTTAGAAATTAGTGTAACTTTTTTTAAAAACATATTTCTGGGGACTGGAGAGATGTGTCAATGGTTTGCTGGTCTTATAGAGGATCCTAGCTCAGATGCCCAGCATCCACACTGTGGCTCACAACCACTTGTAACTGCAGTTCCAGGAGATCTGATGCCCTCTTCTGGTCTCTGAGGGCATGGCACAACATGGTACACACACACACACACACACACACAAACACACACACACACACAGAGAGACAGAGAGAGAGAGAGAGAGAGAGAGAAGGGGAGAGAGAGAGAGGGAGAGAGAAGGGGAGAGAGAGAGAGAGAGGGAGAGGGTGAGTTCAAGCGGGCGCAGGAAGGGGGAGGCAGGTAGGGGGAGGGAAGAGAAGGGAGGGAGAAAGGGAAAGAGGGGAGAAGGGGGAGGGGAGGAGAGGAGAGAAAGGGGGCAAGGAGAGAATCTTTTTAAAAATGTTTACAAGCTCATATCCCAGTGTCTATATGTATACAAAAGGCCTGGGAAAAATGTCAAGAACTTCAATGAGATGACTCTTCAAATTTAATCTTACACAATCCATCAAATCCACTCCTAGATTATTGAGACGTAAAAATTTATGCACACAAAGATTTCTATCCAAATAGTTACAGCGGTATTATTCACTTAATTCAAATGGGCATCAGCTGATGAAGAGATAAAATGTGGTATAGTGTAAGCACAGCTGATCTGAAATGCTCCGAAATGGAAACAATTTTGGGTGTTGACAGTGCTCACAAAGTTCCAGATTTCAGAACATTTACCCTTGGCCAGTAGAGTCTTTGCAAATACTTTTAAATCTGCAAAACTGAAGTCTGGAGCACTTTGGATCCCAAGTATTTCAAATAATGATCCTGAATTTTCCTATTCATTAATACAAAACTGAGGTTTGTGTTTTGTTGTTGTTGAGATAGGGGCTATATCCAGGCATGCCTGAAGTTTGCAGTTCTCCTGCCTCAATTTCCTGAAGGATTACAGGTGTGAAGCACTCCCCTCAGCAGGGATGAAGCATTAATATATACTTCAAACACTTAATGAAAGACACAAAACCTCCTCAAGTGTGGACTATTTGTACAAAATGCTCAGAAAGTGCATTTCTAGAGACAAAACATATTAAGTGATGTGTGGAACTGAGAGAAGCAGCAAAGATTAACTGTGGAATGGCACTGGGGTCTTCTTACCAGGCTGCTGGAAACATTCTGAAACTGGATTACTGTGATGACTCCACAATTTGGTAAACATACTAGTAGGTAATATTTAGAGTATAAAAATTATGCTTCTATAAGGCTGTGTGAATGCATGTGTGTAAAGACCAAAGTTATTCTCAAATGTTGTTTTTTTTTTTTTGGGGGGGGGGTGGTCATTCACTTTGTTTCTTGAGACAGGGCTCTCCATAGGACCTGGAACTCACAGACTAAGCTGGGCTGGAAAGCCAGTGAAGCCTGCTTCCCCAGTGCTGGAAATCCAGGATTTTCACAGTAGTTGTTGGCATTAGTCTCTATTCCTTATGCTTGCAAGGCATGTACACTACCAAGTGTACCATCTTCCCAGTCTAGTATGCCTTTTTAAATTTTATTTACTAACAGTGAGTGACTGGAGTGCAGCCCAGTCTCTTGCCTAGTAGACCCAAGGCCCTGGTTTTGATGCCTAGCACTATAAAACCAAAGAAAGGCTTGTAGATCTTCAATTTTATCAGAAAATATTTATAATTCTACTTTAAATCAACTTAGGAATATTTTTATTCCTACCATTTTATCTGTATAATTTTCCATGAAAGTCAATTTTAACGTGTTTTTCTATATATTTCTTGAATTTTATCAGAAATATTTTCCTTGTAGATCTTCAATTTTATCAGAAAATGTTTATAATTCCACTTTCAATAAACTTAGAAATATTTTTATTCCTACCATTTTATCTGTAATTTTCCATGATAATCTTCAATTGTAATGTTATTTTATATTTTCCTACAATTTTATTAGAAATATTTCCCACGTAAATCTTCAATTCTATCATAAAATGTTTCTAATTCCTTTTTCAATTAATTTAAGCAATGTTTTTATGTCTACCATTTTACTCTAATTTTCCATGAAAATTGTCAATCTTAATGTGTTTTTCTATATGCTTCTTCAATTTTGTCAGAAACATTTTCCATGTAAATCTTTAATTTTATCATAAAATCTTTTTACTTCCTTTTTCAATCAAACAAACAAACAAAAAAACAAAAACAAAGAAAGGAACAGGGAAGGAAAAAAGACCAAAAGAAAAACAGAGTTAACTGATGTCGCCACAGTAAGAACATCTGGTGGTAATTCTTCAATTTTACTTTTTAAAATTGCTTGGAGGAACTGTTATTGCCATCGTCTTCTTTTAGAAAAGGTAAAAAGTAAAAATTGCCAGTTTTATTTGAATTATAAATATAAACAGACTTCAGTCAATGCCATATAGATTCTCTTCTGTCTAAAATCTTAAGCCTGAATTCAATCTCATGCATCAAAAAATTCAAGTGTTTGGCATTCATACCTTGGCTACTTAGGTTCTTATCTCAGTTCGTAGAAAATCTGGGCAGGCATTGGCTGTGAACAGCTGATTAAGTGACATTTGGATTCATATTTGAGAGAAAATTATGGCTTCAGATTTTCCTACGGTCAATATAATAAAAGGTATTTCTAAAATGTTTGAGTTTTTCTGAATGAAAAATAATGTATGCTATACAGACCAATTTAGCACCATCTGGGTCTATCTGTCTATGTACACAGATTTGCTTCACAAAACAATCAAGAGAATACAAAAGTAAATAGTTGTGCTTGACTCTTTTCCATTTAATCTACACCAATGTCTCAGATTTTCTACTTAATCCATACCAAACCCTAGACTGCTCTCCCCACCCAGATTCATTGGGCAATCAGAGTAGAGCCCAACACATAACTAATATTTTCTGTATTTTAAAAATGAAAATTCAAATTAAGAAATCAACTTGATTTGAAAGGTTAGGAAAACCTTTTTCACTAGTTTCTAGGCCTGTCTAAGAATTACCAATAAACTTAGACTTAAAACAACAGAAGTCACTCTCTCAGTTTCGGGCAGCAGAACCAAGGCTTTAGGGGAGTCTCCTTTGATTGGCTTCTGAGGCCCCTTGATTATGACAGCATAATTCCAAACTCTACCACTGCTTTCACACTGTCTTCTTGCTCTGTGTGCCTCTGTGCTCTGTCCCCTTCTTGTAAGGGTTGACAGTCACTGGATTATAGTGCCCACTCTGAATCCAAGGAGATTAATATTTAGATCCTTAATGAATCATGTATGCAGAATTCCAGAAAGGATCTAGACAAGAGAAAAAGCTCATTCTCTTTAGAAAAAAAAAAACTGTTTTCACTGAAAAAAAAATCTGACAATTGATATTTGAATTTTCTACTGTTTCCTATCAGTAGAAAAACTTCTGGGGAAGGGAAGGAACATTTGTTTTTGTTTGTCTTGAAATAGGGTCTCATTCTATAGTCCAGGCTGGTCTAAAACTCAGCATGTAGTCTAGGCTGGCCCTGAGCTCACAGCAGCCTCACAAGTGCTGAGATTACAGGTATGAGCAAGCCACTGTCTTAATTCTGTTGCTGTGATAAAATACCCTGACAAAAGCAATCCAAGGGAGAAAGGGTTTATTTTAGCTCCCAATTCCAAGTTATAGATCTCAGTCAAGAGCACAAAGAGGATGAATGAACCCATATTTTAATTTCTTCCCTTTTTACACAATCTAAGACCCACACCCAAGGAATAATGCAACCCACTTTTATGCTGGTTCTTTCATTAATATAATCAAGACAAAAATATTTAATTATTATAAATAACCACAGGCCAACTTCTTCTAAATAATCTCTTATTGAGACTCTCTTTTCCCAAGTGATTCTATATTGTGTCAGTCAAGTTGACAATTAAAAGGGACCATCACTATTGGCTCAGCGGTTTAGAGCACTGACTGTTCATCCAGAGGTCCCAGCAACCACATGGTGGATCACGACCAGCTGTAATGGGATCTAATGCCCTCTTCTGGTGTGTCTGAAGAGAGCAACAGTGTACTCACATACTTAAAATCTTTAAACAACAATAACAAACTGACCATCATAGCCACCATACTTGGCAGCCTTCTATTTTGAATTGTGTCCTTTTTATTTTTTAAAATAGAAAATTTCCTATTATATCATTGGAAAACTCTAAAAATAAATCTAGAGGTAGTGGAAGTAGCTCAGCAGGAAAAGGCTCACACTGTACTATACCTCCTGAACTGAAGGGGTGGAAAGAGTCAGAAGCAGTAGAAGAACGTAATCAAACAGAGTCCTCTGGAAACACCACATATGAACCTACAATGATTGAGGCAACACACCAAACCAATCCCAGCATGGAAAAGTGGAGGTGGACACGAAGTCCCTATCTAGCAGAGGAGCTACTGACAACTGATAGCTTCTGGGAGAAAATCAGCTTCTTTAAGTGTGTAGCACCTGGTAAGTTGACTATGCTCCTGTGGATGGCCAAACATCTAAGAATGTGTAGGCAATACAATAGGACTTCAGTAGGAAAAAAAAAAAGTACAGTAAGTTGTGTTGGTAGAGAAGGGTTCAGGATGATCAAAACATACTGAACATTAGAGAATAACTGGTTTTTTTTTTTGCTTTTTGTTTTTTAATTCTAAGGCTGGGAAAGTAGCTCAGTGGTAGAGAGTTTTCCTAGTGTGTACAAGGCCCTGGGTTTAACCTCCAGCACCAAAAACGAAAAGAAAAAATAAATATGCACAATAAAGCATGCCTATAATCTTAGCACTTGACTGAATGGTGCATATGTTGACAAAGAGTAGGGCTGAGTTCATGGATAACTGAGGCTATGTATCAAGATGTCAAGACTGCTTTAAAAAAATATGTAAAGGCAAGATGATGTTTGCTAAAAAACAAAATCAACAAAATCAACACACACACACACACACACACACACACACACACACACACACGCGCGCGCGCGCATATAGTCAGAAAGAATGTATGTTGTGGGGCTGAAGAGATGGATGGCTCAGCAGTTAAGAGCATGGGCCACTCTTTCAGAGAACCTGGGTATGGTTCTCATTATACACATGCACCCTCATAACTGGCTATAACTCCAATTGGATGCAATCTGATGATTTCATCTGACTTCCTTGGTCACATACATATATACATGCAGGCAAAAGGCTCATACACATCAAAATGCACAAATTTTTAAAAATAAAAATATTTTACTTGAAACATCAGTAATTTACTTGTATATTTTTCTTTGTTAGATGTGTTTCCTCAATTACACAAGGAACATGGCAAACACTTCCTCAAATTATTTTCTATTCATAATTTTATCTACGAGATAAAGGTTATCAGGAGAGTCAATTTAGTATCTGCCAGGAGATGGAAGGGGGTAAAAAAGGAAACCAAAGTAGTCTTCAACCGTAATCATCCCACGAACCCTGGTGACACAAGGTCTCAAGTAGTCCAGACTGACCTTGAACTTCTGATCCTCCTATCCCCAGTTCCTCAGTCCTGAGATTACAGGTCTGTATCACCACATCTGCTTTATTCATTGGTGGAGACTCAACAGAGGCATGCTAGCCAAGCACTCTTATCCACTGAGCTTCCTTCCAACCCAGTTCTTCTTGGTTTTGGTTTGTTTCTATTTTAATTGTTTTGATTTGTTTTTGAGACAGGATCTGGTGTTGCTACCACCAGCCTTAAACAACTTGATCATCTACCTAACAAGTGCTGGAATTACATGTACCTCCATGCCTCGCTACCAGCTGCTTAACTGGAACATGACTATTTTCCTAAACACAAGACTGTTCAGAAGGACTGTCTCAACAGTAGTTCTGGTCATTGTATTATCTACTTTGTCTTTTTCCGTAAACAGTGTTTCAGAGTAATTCTCAACGAACATGTGTCAATGTAGTTAATGTGGCATTAACTACATTAAGAGACTGAAAAAGGGACTAATAAATCTAGGAGAAGGTTGCTTTAGAGAATTTTCATGTGCATTTTAAATTTCCAAAATGGAAATAAGATTATATGTTGACTGTAACCTGAACTTATTTTGTCAACTCAAATTTTTGGGTTAAGAGTTTCTCTAAAGCTTGGGCTTCACAACATTTTATTCATGGCCATTCTGAATAAAGGATCCTTCAAACCCCAACCTGAAATGTGAAAGTAAAGACCAGTATAAACTGGATCTTCCTTTACTCTTCTTCCCTTGACAACTCAAAAATTCAGGCAGCTCAGGTACTGAACACTTTTCTTCTACTTTAGACAGCAAGAAAGACTTGCTAACTGATTAAAATTGAATCTTAAATATGTTAGGAAGGTAGGAGACAGATCACTGGGTAAAGTGTGTACTGTACAAACATGAAGCCCTGAATTTGGAGTCCTAGAGTCCACACAAAGTCAGGTATGCAACAATGACACATATTTGTTACCCCAATGCTGGGAGGTGGGTAGATAGGGAAATCAAAGGGACTCACTGCCCCCGACAGTCTTAGAAAGATGGTAATTTCTAGGTTGAATGGGAAGAAGGTCCTGTCTCAATATATAATGTTTATCACCATATTATATATGGTGATAGAGCAGGACACTCAACACTGGCCTGTAGCATCCATATATGCACACACATACACATATGGGAAAATATATCCACACATAAATATGCACATGCACGTACTGGCATAAATATTGTGAAATTGTTTAGAGATTGCTTGTAAATGGTGATAAGTAAAAGTCCCACAAAACCAGGACCAAAGACTCAAAGTAATTCAGCCTTCACTCATATTCTTTTATAATACTACCACTTGAAATAAGATGGGTTAGTGAGGCAGAAACAAGGAAGTTCTGTAATATTTGCATCATATTACATTCTTATTTCTGACAAGTTAAAGGTGGCTCACATCTCCCAACACTACAGAGGCCAAAGCAGGATGATTGCTGTATTTGGGTTAGTCTGGTCTACGTAGCTAGTACCAGGCCAATCAAATCTACCTAGCAAGATCTTGTCTAAGTAAGTAAGTAAGTAAGTAAATAAATAAATAAATAAAGTATATATTTCTGGGGTAAATTATATTTATGGGTAAGAAACTCATAAGAAAGCTAAGACAACAGGATCATTTCACAATATGATGAACAGAAACTCATATTCTGTGTGAGCCAAAATTACTTCTCTTGCATCCCTGTTGGTCTCCTTGGTCTGCCCTGGACTCTAAATATCTTTCTTCCTGAGAACCTTCCCTCTTACTTTGCAGCAGTGTCAGTTTCCAAACATGAACTTCACTCTAACATCTGTAATTATTGTCACAGTTATCTAAAGCCAGAAGTTAACTAGTTTACTTACATCCTAACATCAAAGAAACTCCTGAACCTAGAGGCCCAACTGAACCTCCCCAAAGATAAACAATGCCACCACCTTCAAGCTCAATCCTGAAACAATCCTAAATTCTTTGAAACTAAAAATAGCTCAGCTGTTGTCTCATCTGCCAGCAGATGGCCAGACTATTTTTAATGCAGGCTTCTCAAGAGCAGGCATGGATCACACTAAGCTAGGGCAGCAGAGAATCCCTCAAGGTTCACTACACAGAACTGTAGGGCAGGTACCAAGAGAGGGCAGCCTGGAGCTAGCTGGTCCTGGACTTCCTATCAATTTAACAAGAAAATTTAACAAGAAAATTTAACAAGAAAAGGCTTTTTTGCAACCATTCTGTAAAATAAAATCTAACATGTTAGAAAATGTAAAATAAGCTTTAAATAATTGTATACCCTTTAAAGATTTGTTACTGTTTGTAAACATTGAAAGTTCATTTATATAGTATCTTTGAGAGTGGAAAAGGGTTTTACTATGAAACCCAACCAAGAGGGCCTGGAATTCACTCATGGCAATCTAACCTCCCAACTGCTGGAATTATGGGCATCAGTCACCGAACCTGGCTTCTATGGTTTGTTTATAAGAAGTTATATTTTTAGTCAAAATAAGAGTATTCTTTTTTTTTTTTGGTTTGATTTTTTGAATCAGGGTTTCTCTGTATAGCCCTGGCTATCCTGGAACTCACTCTATAGACCAGGCTGGCCTCGAACTCAGAAATCCACCTGCCTCTGCCTACCAAGTGCTGGGATTAAAGGCGTGCACCACCACTGCCTGGCAAAATATTCTTAAGAGTTCACAATAAGCTATAATTTTATGAGTATTATTTACAGAAAATTTAACTAGTTATTATAATAAAGGGAAGATTAAATATCACAAATATCAATGATCTGAATTCTAGTTGAATGCCAATAATTTCTTTTTCAAACAAAACCAGAAAAGGATTCGAAGTCTGGTATACTGTATGTTTTCTAGCTTACTGTCCATCTCCTTTCAGCTCTGTGTTAAGTGTTCAGTAACATCTAAAGAGAGAATGAATATATACAGGAATCTTTACAAGGATTTTAACAATAGCCACACACACCTGTAATGCTAGCAGGCACCAGTAATTGCAGTACCTTGAAGGCAGAGGCAGGAGGATTGCCACAAGTTCTACAGTCCAAGGGTAGCCTGATCTACATAATGAGTTCCAAGTCAGCCAGATATATAGATATATAGCAGTTATTCCAAACTTAGTACTGACAGATGACTGAAAGGAAAAAATCCCATCAAGGGTTATCTATCATGAGATTACTTACTGAAACTGTACTTTTATAGAGAGCTATAACTTTTATGAAACATGGAAAATGCCTCTTGTTGAAAAAACAAACAAAAAAAAAAACGAAAAAGAAACTGCTGTAAACAAAGTATGCTGGTGCTCATTAACTGGCAAAATCTGATTTAAAGAACCATGATCCAGTTGGAGCACACACCATCAAGAATTCCTATGCCTAGAAATGTCAGGGATGACAGGAGTCAGTCTTTCTAAAGAAATGGAGTGTGGCAAGAATACTAGATGCAGTTGACAGAAGAATGTACTCCCATCCACTGAGTTCACTACCCTTAACTGTACTGAGAAAGTCCAAGCGCTGTAACACTGCAATGTAACTAAAGCTGGACTTAAACCCCAGACTCTCATTCCAATGAGCTGCCAACATGTTTATTTTCGTATTTGGAAAGAGAAAAAGTACATAAAAAACACTTTCCTTTCATGCTTCAGCAGACGGGAAAAGCTTCCTGGGCTGTGGACACTGTTCAGTGGATACAAAGCTTGCTGTCAAGTATGAAACCTGGCTCCACCCCCTGCACCGCACCTCTAAAACAAGGTGTGGGGTGATCTGTCTGTGGTTTAGGAAAGTTCAAGTTGTCCTTAGCTACAAAGGGATATTAGGCCAGCCTGGCTACTTGGAACCTGTCTGCATGCCCCCATGCCCCTTGCTAAAAAAAAAAAAAAAAAGTTTGGACATACATACTCTAACACAGCAAAGCTTAGTTCTTAAATACTAAAGCTTTAATTTGAATTTCATATGTTCTTTACCTTGCCAAGTTATTGAAAACCCTACAGTGCATAATTATTTTAAAAGTCCTTAAAACCCTTCCTATCACTCCAATTAATAATTCCTTTCAACCCAAATATAAATTCAATTTTTGCAACTGTACAAAAGTCTTCTCATTTACCTGGAAACGTGTTGTTAGTTACAATAACAAAATGGGAACTTATGACCAATGAAGGGGCAAAGGAAGGAACTATTTAAGTCCACTATACTACTACATTAAAAACAAAACAACAAAAAGCACCATTTTTTTGGTGGATATTAAGCAAATCCATTTGATGATTTTCACATTACTAATGTAAAATTTTAAGGATTGTGAAGAAAGAAGAAGGGAGGCTGTAACATTTGGAGCAAGTTAAATGGTAGTCTTAAGTCAATACTTAAATGCAAAATTGTGTCTAAGCTATCTGGACCCTTTACTTTAGCATAAAGTTAGTTTGTCCCCTTTCAAAAATGTTTTTCAAAACCCACTTTTAAGCATCTTCATTTCTTGCAAATTTGGCTGCTCTGGTCCAGGGCTATAAGCGAAAATGTAAGCATAACAAATTTATCTGAGTTAAATGTTCTGGTTTCTCCCTTAACAATTCTCTTGTTGATGGATGTACTGGACCTACCAAAGGCCCGCCTCAAACAAATCGTTATCTGCCTACCACGGTTATAGGTATTGTCTGGATTTTCCCTGCTGTGGCTTCATTACACTAGACCTCTTCTGTCTGAACTATAAATCACAATTGAAGCTTGAGAGCAGCTGCCACTGTCCAGACATGTGGCTGGTGGGTGTCATTGTCTCTCTCTTTTCTCTCATTCCACACACACCCCTTTCCGTGTTACCTAAAGCCAATTTATCTAAAGGTTCTTTCCTTCCCCATTTCCACACAGACACTGCCACCCCTTAACCTCTAGTCTTGTTCTTCCAGGTCAGCCCCAGTAGGCTATTTTACTACTCTTTTTTCCTGTAGCTGGGGCAGAGAGATGGCAAACTCGAGGCACCTTTTGCAACCCCCCTTCTCGAGACTAACAACAAGGGAACAACTTCAACCTTTCTTCCCAAAGTACCACGCCAAACCGTAAAGTTATTGTAATTGCAATACAGAACCCTCCCCCACGCTCAATCTTGTCATATCGGCCCCACCTCAATTTCTAAGCTAATAAACAACAGCTCATCTTCTATTCCATCACAAAGGACATTCTGTCCGTACCGCAAGGGCCACCGACAACCCTCCCCCCCATTCCGTCCAGTGGAACACTCGAAGCCAGGTGCCCCGCGATCCTCAACCATCTCGAGTTCCAGGGGCCCCGGCTGGCCGCCCTTCCTCCTCCACTCAGCCGGTGCCCCGTGTCCAGCCGAGTTGCTGTCAACTCCAGTCGGGCGGCCAGGAGCTGGCCAGGGCTCCCAGGACGAGCCGCCCGCCGCCCACCTCTCGCGGCCGGCGGCTCCCCGCGCCGCGGCCTCCTCCCGGCTCACCTAGGGCCACCTCGCACGCTTTGCGCAGCTGGGAGTGATGCGCCTTCTTCACTTCCTTGTCGGCCAAAATCTTCTCCAGGGCCCGGGTCAGGAACATGTTCTTCGTCTTCTTGCCCTCATACATGGACGCGGAGGAGGAGAAGGCGGCGGTCCCGGCGGCTGGAGGAGAGGCGGAGGAGGGGGACGGGGACGAAGGAGAAGGGCGAGGAGGTGGCGGTGGGGGCGAGGAGGCGTGGAGGGCAGCGGCGCCACCAGGAAGCGGCGGGCGACGCGGAGCGGCCGCGGGGCCGCCAAGGGCGTCGGAAGCCTCGCCACGCTCGAGGGGCCGCCGTTCGAAGGCCCCGCCCGTCCGGCCTCGGCCCCGTCGGCCCGGGGGTCGCTTCCCGGCCGCCCGCCCGCCTCACTCGTCCCTACGGCCCGGCGGCGGCGGCGGCGGAACTCGGCCCGGGCGGCCGTCTTCCCGGGGCCGAGGGCCTAGGTGTCGGCGCCTCACACTCGCAGCAGGCGCGAGGCTGCCCTAGCTACCGTGGGGACCAGCACCCGCCGCAACCGTGGACTGGCCTCCATCACCGCCGACCTGCCCCGGACGCCATGTTGAGAGGAAACGACGCGTCACGCAGCGGCCGAACGGCTGCAGAGAGGAAGCGGCGGCGGCGGCGGCTGCGGCGGTGCCAGCCCAGAGCTGCCGCGGCGCCGGGAGGCAAGGGGCGGAGAGCGGCGCGGGAGGAGCGGCCGGAGCGGCGACTCTACGGCGGCCCGGCGGGGACTCGCCGCCTCCCGCGTTCGCCTGCCAGACAGCGTGGGGCGTGGCGGGCGTCCTGCGGCGCGGCGCAACACGGCGCCGCTTCTACTCCTGCGGACTACCTGGATGCGCGATCCGAGCACACGGGGCACCCCCAAGGCCCGGAAGACAGGACCTCTGGTTACCGTGCACTGGCTTCCCCAACTTTCTGGACAGCCGGTCCTGGGGAGCAAAGTCCCTAGCGGTCCTAGGGCCGCGTCGCTCCCTCAGACGCACCTGGTTTCCGCCTCCCACACGGGGTCTAAGTTTCCTTCTTAGGTGTAGGAAATTGCTATCCTTGACCAGTACTTTCGATTACTTCAAGGTGGATCTCTTTAGCAAAACGCAAGCTAAACAACAACAACAACAACAAAAACAGTGGACGAGGATTCAGGAATGTTTTCACTTTTTAAATCTCTCTATAGGATAAATCGGTAAACCCTAGATTTCATGCCCTTTTCTGATTGACAGTAAAGTTAAGGTGAGTGCTTCTGACTCAGGTACTGCACAGAGCCCTTTCGGTACTTTTAATCCTGAGGTTTCAGAATGGAAAAGCTCTATACTCATGACCATACTGTACCTGCTTTAATGCCAAAGAACTCAAATTTCTTCAGTTCTGAGCGAAAACGTTAAGAATCCTATGAAATAAATGCAGCTGGTTTGCAAGGAGTTCCAGGCTATTTATTGCATGGCTCCAGCAACATGGGATCCCTGTTAGGATACATCTTTTGCTTTCGTTTCATTAGATTGCATTAGCTGTGGATCTATACAAATGCAGCCATCCAAATCCAAAGATGTAAATGCTGCAAAGTGACAAGACTTGAGACATGAAAAGCCAAAGGAAATAAAAATGGGAAATCTGAAGGTGACATACAATTAAAATGGATAGATACATTAAAATGTGGTTGTCCTGAGAATCCATTACCTTCATCTTAAACACTAAATTCTTGGAAATTAGAGATTCATTTTGCTCCTACATCAAATATAATGTACACTCTGTTATATACATTAGGGAAACATACTCCATTTCTAATTTGTCTTTGCTTCCTAATGTCAGGGTTGAACCAGGTTTCATTGAAAGTACTGTCTGTTCAGCAGATCAGTTTATTGTTCTGCCTACGTTCTTAGCTGTATTACCATTCTCTAGCCTCCCTTGCAGCTAGATGTAGCCAATAAGTTTAGCTCATTAAACAAAAGCTTTCAGAAACTACCTTCCACTCTTTTCCTGTCTTTGGCCACTGTACTGGCTGGTTTTGTATGCCAACTTGACACAGGCTGGAGTTATCACAGAGAAAGGAGCTTCAGTTGGGGAAGTGCTTCCATGAGATCCAGCTGTGGGGCATTTTCTCAATTTGTGATCAAGGGAGGAGGGCCCCTTGTGAGTGATACCGCCTCTGGGCTGGTGGTCTAAGGTTCTATAAGAAAGCAAGTCAGGGGAAGCAAGCCAGTAAGGAGCATCCATCCATGGCCTCTGCATCAGCTCCTGCTTCCTGACCTGCTTGAGTTCTAGTCCTGACTTCCTTTAGTGATGAACAGCAGTGTGGAAGTGTAAGCTCAATAAACCCTTTCCTCCCCAACTTGCTTCTTGGTCATGATGTTTGTACAGGAATAGAAACCCTGACTAAGACAACCATATAGTAAAGATGGCAGAACAACAAATTCAAGAGTTTGAGTCTCTGAATTACTCTTTAAGCAGAACAACCCATCATGAATATCTGTTTTGTATTTTACATGATGGAAGTAAAATTCATCATGTTTATCGTTTTTATACTAAGCAACAGATGTGTGTGTCAAGAATGAGCAACTGAGAAACCCTTGCCCTTGAAGAGCTCACAGTGTATTTAATTGCGTGTGTCACAGTCTATAGTCATTTTGTGATCTTGCTTGTTTATTGGTTGCCTACTTTCGTAGGAGCAAGGACCTCATCCATTTTTTCCTATGTGTCCACCATCTACTGTGTTGCTGGCATAGGGAATTCTCATAATACACTTGTCAAATAGAAACTTGGATAGATGAAAGACACCAGACAAAGGCAGCCATGATATCTTCCCTTGTAGAGCTTACAGTATGTAGAGATATGTTAATGACTAGTGAATAGGTAATTGCAAAGTGTGTGTGAAGTGTGATTAAAGAAAGCACCAGCAGGCAATCTCCTGCAGGGATAACTAGCCAGAAAAAGTGACAGTTAAACCGGAAACTGAAGGAAGGAGAAGTTAGCTAAACTAAGTCAGTAGGAAATAAGGTGAAGAAATTGGTAATTTAAAATAGCTACATGTATACATACGTGAAATTTCCAAAAACAATAGAATGATAAATACTACCTTTGTGGTCTGGTGAGCAGAGGGAGCCAGCAAGGGTGTAAGCTGTGCAGTATGATCCGTGTGCTGTGGCCCATGGCCACCATGTAAAGTCTTGGGATTAAGCCTCATACAAGGGTCATGAGGGGCTGAAGCATCCGAGCATCTGCTCAGGTTAGGGACTTTGTCTAACTTTTTTGTAAAAGTTCTAGAGGATCTTAGAGGGGAATGATGGATTGGATAGGACTCAGAAAAGTGGCATCAAAGATAAAATGCTCAAATGCTGAGTTCTGAGTGAGAACCAGGTAGAAATAACATTTGTAGGGATAAGCTAGACTGGAGTGAGAGTAGATTTAAGACCGAGGTATGCAACTTTCAACTTTAGGAAAAATCACTTCTGAAAACACAATTCCAGTTCCTCCCTCGTTGAACCTGCAACTTCACCCAAGAGGCAGGAACAGGCAGGAAAAGCTCTCCGGAGGAGAGCACACCCGCCTACTTAGAACCTAAGGTGTTAACTGACTTGAAGCAAAAGTGGATTCTAGAACAAGACTGATATTCTTGGATGAGAAAGGGAAAATGTTCTTTTTAGTCTTTATTGACAGGTATTCAGAGGGCGCCAAATTTGAGTAAATATATGTGAAATTGGAAATGTGTTTCTTTTTCCTGTTTACTCATAGTGCTTGGGTTATTCAATTATGTGAGTAAGCTCTCTTCAGTGTTCCTTGTAGTTTTCCAAAGTTTCAAATTCTATTTCTATTTCTTACCTTATCACTGAATAACTCATTAATTTTCCTGATATCAGTAACCTCTCTGTACGCTGTCTGTCTTGCCTTTTCTCTTTGAAATATTTTCCACTTTGGTTCTAAAGAGCCAAATAATATCAGACAATAAAAGCAATAAAATACTTTGCTCTGAGATTTAGTGCCTTGGTGTGCTTTCACACTGTTGTTTTTAATGTCTCTAGAAAGTGAAAATTGAAGTTGGAATACATTTTTAATTACGGATGAATATATTTGGCTGATGTTTGAACAATATTACTTAATAGTGTGTTTACTAGGCTGCAGAAGCAATGAGTCCAGTGGCCTTTCACAGGATCCCTGGATTCTATCACCTCTCAAATCATCCCATGTCTGACCCCTGATTCAGTGTAGATAAGGTTTGTTATAAAAGTGGGTCCGCTGGCCAAGGCCCTGCAGATTTGACGAACAAGAAGGCAAACAAGCTTGCTGACATGTCCATTGCAGGCACAACAGGGCGACAGCAGTGGGCCTGGCAGCCATCTTAATGCACAGCTTTAGAGAGAGAACAAAGAAAAAGAACTCTGAGCATCTACAATAGTGGATTTGGGAACTGGGAACACAGGGAAATGGGATGATAACAGGGTAAATGTTATCATGCAGGCGCCTCTGGTGGGATCTTTAGGCCATCTAGAGTTGTCTTCACTAATCAACCTCTGGATAAAGACAGGAGGATACTTTTGTAAATTTGTGGCCTGATTTTAGTCAAATATAGGGGGGCAGGGGGCAATGGATTTCCTTGCATTTATTTCCAATTGCCCTTGGTTCAAAATGATTTTGAATGTGTTAAGGTGCCATTTTCAGCCACTCTTTACTTCCCAAGCAACTTCTCAGTAGTGGTATTAAGAGTTAATATTTATATAAGCTTATTATGGGCAAATACAGCAACCCAAATGAAGGTTTCATTATTAGCCCTCATTTATAAATGAAGAACCTAAGACTTAAAGAACAGATCACACACAACTGGCATGTAGCAGAACCAGGAGTTCGATTTGTGAGGCCAAACTCCAGAGCCCACACTAAAAAACTAAGCTATATGTTTGTAACAAGCCAGCCCACTCTCACTGTGACCTTCTCTTCTATCCCCAACTGTACATATTTGTGTGTGAGCACTCGCCTTTCTACCCCTCCTCCAGATTTCCCCATCCTGTGTTTTATTCTCACACCAGAAATCCAAACATGCACCAGTTTCACCCCGCTGGGCTCCTCTGCATCTTTCAGCAACCCAGAGTATTTGCCACCACCCCACCTGGCTTTGTTTACTCAGCTTTCCCAACCTTCAGAGCCCCTTCAAAATTCCATCACCTCCTGAAAGTTCTTCTAGTAACACCATTCCTTCCTTCAGTCTTCTCACTGCATTCCTTACCTCACCCTTTAAACCTTATGTACTGAGGCAGTGTTCCCTCATGAGCCTAGAGCTGACGAGTGCAATCTGACAGAAGCAAACAGAAACATGTTTGTAACTTGCCAAAGTGAATGCATACTCTTACCCATTATTTTGTCTTGTTTCTTCTTAATCATATACATGTATTCATCCATTTGAAAATGATCTTTCAGTAGTATGATTTCATAAGACATAAACATATCACCTCTTTTGAAATTACTCTCAACTGCTAGTACATTGAATCAAATGTTAAATATTTTAAACTTTGTGTGTGTGTGTGTGTGTGTGTGTCCTCGTGCACACACGCGCGCATTTGGAGATCAGAGTCCCTTCTCTCTCACCATGAGTATTGTGGGAGATTTGAAGTCAGGTTATCAGAGTTGGTGGTAACTGCCTTCACCCAATAGCCATCTCATCAGCCCTCAAATGTTACATATTAATGACTTGGTTAGTATTAATCTTTCTGGTGAAATAAGAATAAAAAATAAAAATCATGGTAGCCAAGTATTCTGCACTCAGGAGGTGGAGGGATCTCTGTGAGTTCCAGTTCATCCAGGAGTGAGGCCTGTTTCCAAAATAAAGTAAAATAGATAAATTAATCCACAGGTATTTTTAATGCCTAAAAGCCTGACATTCTAATAAGTTGAACTTGTATTTTAAAGCCTTCTGGTAAAAAATTCTAAGGCCAGATGGTATGAATTCTATCAAATAACAACTTGTTAAATAAATAATAAAATTTGTTAAATAAATAATAAAGTGACAATTCAGAGAAGTACACATCTCAGTACAGTTTATGAAACTACCATAGTCCTGAAAAAGAAAAAAAAACTAGGTTAAAAAAAAACTAGTGGGCAAGGCAACACTGCAGGTAAAGGTGATTGCTGCATCAACCCTGAGGAGCTGAGTTTAATTCTGGGAACCAAGGAAAAGTAGGAGATAACAGTCTCCTAAGCTGTACTGTGACCTCCACTCACGCACCATGGTGTGAGCCCCCACCTCATGTCATGTACAAACAGCTACTATGGTAATAGAAACTAAGTAAAAGTACTAGAAGACCTACAGACCAATATTCTTCCTGAACATAGCTGCTAAGGCCTTCAAAAGCCTTTAAAAGAGCTAACAACAGCCAATGATAAATTGAAAACAATTAGGATTGGAAACAAGGCAAAAATATCCACATTTCTCCTGATGGCTATTCAACATTAATGGAAGTTCTAGCCAACACAACAAGGTAAGAAATGTAGAGAAAACGTACACAAGTTAAGATGGAAACACTGGTGTTCTTATTCACAGGTGATATAATTGTCTATGTAAAAGATCTCAAGGAAGGTATTTTAAAAATTAAAGCTCTTGGAACATATAAGTCAGCCAAATGTTCTCAGGATACAAAATTAAGGCATAAAAGTCATATTGCACATATTACCAAATTCAATTAAAAACATTTAATAAATAGTAATAAATCTAATAAATGAAATATTCAGTCCTGTGTTTACAAAGCCTATGCTGAGATCACCAAAATGCTGTTGAGGGGAACTGAAGAAGACCTGAGCAAATGTAAAAATGGGCATGAACTGGAAACCACTGTAAAGCTGTCAGCTGATCTGACCATATGCTATAATGTCAATTCTATAGTTCAAGGCATGTTGATGAAAGACATGGAAAGGTATGGTAATTAAAATAATAATCTGTTAGAAAAATAAAATTGGAGAGATCATAGAATCCAGACCACGTGGAGTCAGCTGAGAGTCTCAGATCACAGAACAGAATAAAAAGTTGAGATGCAGATCCAAAAGCATAGCCAATTAATTTTTGACAAAAGGATAGAGGCAATTCCGTGAAGGGGTGTATGAAACAATTAGACACCATATGTCAAAACCTCTATCTTTATGCAGAAAAACAGACTCAAAATAGATCAAAATGTAAAATGCAAACCTCTAAAGCATTCAGATATAAACACAAGAAAATCTTCACGAGTTGGTTAGGCAAAAAAAAAAAAAAAAAGAAAGAAAGAAAAAAAAACTTAGATGCAACACCAAATCATAATCCCCAAAGAAAAGAAAAACAATTGCCAAAATTTACAATTTTTCGAAGCTGTGTCTGTAAAAGACACCATAAAGCACAAAAAGAGACTGAAGGGTTGCTTCGATTTGACACAAACTGGCAGCAGCTGTGGGGTGGCCTGGTCACACTGGCCTGTGGATATCTGTGGGCATTTTCTTAGGAGAATGCTAATTGGTGTAGGAAGGTTCAGGCCACTGTGGGCAGTACCATCCTGGGGTAGATGAGCCTGGTTTGTATGAGAAAAGTAGGTGAGCAAGCCAGAAAAGAGGAGCCCAGTGTGCAGCACTCACCTTAGATCACTGGGTTTGCCTCTCTCCCTGATAATCCCTCAGCTGTAGACTAATCCCAAAGCATAAATCTCCTCCTCTTAGTCCTCTCCTCCTCATCCCCCCTCCTCATCCCTCCTCCTCTCCCCTCCTCCTCAAGTTGCTTTTGGTCAGTGTTTTATCAAAGCAACAGAAGAACAGCCAGAACAGAAACAAGCTGAAAAATGAAGAAATGATTTTGCAAAATCACCTATTTAACAAATGACTTGTATGTAGAATATATATTTTAAAATTCTCAAGAACCAATAAAAACATCAACACAATTTAAAACTCAGCAAAGACCTTGAGCAGATCCAAGGGATCCAGCATCCATTAGGGGAATACAAATTTTAAAACTTCCGTGAGATACCACTCACTATACGCCTGCCAGAATGGCTGGAGTAGGAAGTGCTGACCATGTGAGGTGTTGGGATGTAGGTCAGAATCACTCTCATTTCTGCTCACAGGAGGGACCGTGCTGCAACAACGCTGGGAAAATTGTGGTTGTTGCACAGAAAGTTTAACACTTAACAAAGTGTATGTCTGCCTGAGTACAACTAAAAGGGCTCACAGAAACACTGTCCACATGTGTTCCTAACAACTCTATGCACAACTAACTAAAATCTGGAAACAACTCAAATAATTGCTGTTTTATATCGTAAATAAACTGTAACACCCCACCACCACCACCGACTACCATCACCAGCCCCACTGCCCCGCCCCCCCCACCATCACCACCACCACCACCCCATCACCTCCACCGCCACACAGCCACTATCACTGCCACCACCACTCCACTGCCACCACCAGTGTACTGGTTAGTTTTTTGTCAACATGACACAAACTACGGTGGAAAAGGGAAATTCAACTGTGAAAATTCCTCTATCAAATTGGCCTGTAAGTAAGATATTGGGACATTTCCCTGACAAGAAGTTGATGTAAGAGAACCCAGCCCACTGTGGGCAGTGCCAACTTTGGGAAAATGGTCCTGGAAGTCTAAAAAAAGTAGCCTCTGCTTCATACCTCTGGGTTTCTTCCCTGACTTCCCTCAATGATGGATTGCCATGGGGTGTTTAAGTCAAATTAACAAGTTGCTTTTGGTCAGAATGTTTTATCATAGCAATAGAAAGAAAACTAGGACATCCATGATATTTGGGTGAAGTTAAAGAAAGATAGCAAATTATCTGAAGATGGTTCTATACTTGTGCTATGATTTGATTCTATTGCAGGAAATATTAAAAACAAACTGGCTTGTTCCCATGTTTGTGCCTCTGCCCCGTTGGCCTGGCCGCAATGCAGTGGTGGGCAATGGCTGACCTTTTTTTATCTCATGGAGACTCTGACTCAGAACTCCACAATCTCTCCACCCAGCTCACTAGGTTCCCACTGGTGAGTCACTACCACAACAACCCAGTGCTTCAAATCCTCCACGGCCTTTGTGGTGCACCTCAGGCAAACCCATGCTTTGCCACTGTACCTTTCTCTCTTGGAATTGGACAAGCCGCTGTGTAAAGGAGAACACAACACACACTTAGTTCAGAAGTGACAGTAACTCAATCTTTGGGCGCAGCAACTAAAAATCCTAGTCTTGTAAGCTTTATTAAATCTAAATCCTCTGGGGATGAATCCTGATGAATCCACCATTGAAACCTAGAGACACTCTTAGCTACATCTTTTCCTCACGCTATCCCCCTCCAAATCCACCATTGAAACCTAGAGACACTCTTAGCTACATCTTTTCCTCACGCTATCCCCCTCCAAATCCACCATTGAAACCTAGAGACACTCTTAGCTACATCTTTTCCTCACGCTATCCCCCTCCAAAAGGGCTCTAACTCTCTCGTCTCCTCCTCTCTTCCCTTAATCAACCCGGAAGTCCCGCCTACTAGCCCAATGATTGGCTCCTTTATTTATTAGGGGATTGGTTCACAAGAAATCACCTGAGTACTTGACTCATTCCTAGTCCACAGCCCTTCCCAGGAGAGCAAAATTAGCATCAAAATATAAACAGCACCAGTCCCATCCACAACAGGTTCTAAAGTGCTCTTTAAAAGCTGTGCATTGAAGAATTGGTCCCCAGGGGATCAATTTCAGAAATGGGACTATTATGTGGTGGCTGGATTGAGGGTCTAATTTATCAATTAATTCAATTGTGGAATCATAGCTTGATTGGTATTAAGAACTGATTGAAACTTTAGGACATGAAGCCCATTTGGAAGAAGTAGACTACTGGGGGCATGCCCCTCTTAGGGTCTCTCTCTCTGTCTCTATCTGTCTGTCTCTCTCTCTCTCTCTCTCTCTCTCTCTGTGTGTGTGTGTGTGTGTGTGTGTGTGTGTTAAAGGCAAGCAACTTTGCTCCACCAGGAGTTCCTAATTACGATGTTCAGCCTTAGTTGAAGTCCAGATGCAAAGGACACAAGTGACCCTGGACTGAAATCTCTGAAACTGTAACGAAAATAAATATTCTTTCTTTCTTTCAGTTGGTTTTCTCAGTAATGAAATGCTCTCTAACACATTTGCTATGTTTAGATATTGAACATGCTCAGTGGTCAACATGTTTGTAAGTTTTGGTTCTTAGCATGGTGCTGTCAGAAGGCGAGACTCCTTAAGGAATGGGACCTAGAGAGAGATGCTTGGATCACTGAGGATGTACCCTCAAATGAGGACTGTGGTATCCTCTCTCATTCTATTTGTCTCTTCTGTTTGTGGCCATAAGATGAGTGATTTTGTTACATGATCCTACTATGATGTGACTCCACAGTCCCTAAACAGTGGACTGAAACCTTCAGAAATATAAATCAACATAAACTCACCCCTTCCTCCCTGCCTTTCTTCTCTTCTTATTTTCTTTCTTTGTGTTTGTTTCTTTGTTTTTGTTTTTGTCAGAATCTTGCTATACAGCCCCCTACTTGTTACATAGACCAGGTCGACCTCAAACTTGGTGTCATCTTCTGCTTCCAGAATGCTGGGATTATAGGTATATGTACTGGCTAATTTTATGTCAAATTGACACAGGCTAGAGACATCTGAGAAGAGAGAAACACAATTGACAAAATGCCTCCATAAGATTTGGATGTAGGCAAGCCTATAGGCTATTTTCTTAATTAGTGATTGATGGGAAGGACCCAGCTTATTGTGGGTGGGCTCATCCCTGGGCTGGTGGCCCTGGATTGTATAAGAAAGGAAACTAAACAAGTCATTGGGAGCAAGCCAGGAAGCAGCACCTCCATGGTCTCTATCAGCATCGGCTTCCACCTCCAGGTTCCTGACCTATTTGAGTTTCTGTCCTGACTTTCTTCAGTGATATGGAAGTGTAAGCCACATAAACCCTTGCTTCTTCAAGTTGCTTTGGTTATGGTGTTTCATCACAGCAATAGTAACCCTAGGTACTAATCATGAGCAGCTGAAGTTTCTATTTTAGTAATCTCAGGTATTTGGTATAATAACAGAAAGCTGACTAATATGTACACTATTATCTATTTTGCAACAGTCTCACAAAGACAGAAGTATGGAGATTAAAAAACCCATAAGTGGTTAGTAGTTTTTGGATATGGAGGTAAGTATGTCTGTGAAGGATTAGTGTAAGAATTCTTGGAGTGGCTCCTTTGCTGCCCTCCTGTTTGTTCTGACGTGGTAGACCTGTGCTAGGTCTGCCACAGGGGATGACCCCATTTCCCGGTGCTTTCTAGAGACCCAGCAGTAGCTGGGCACTCGGTAAGAAACAGCCCCACCTCTGGAGGCCCAGAGCAGCAGGCAGGGACCCACTATCCAGCAACCATCTAAACCCGCCTTCCCTCTGGATCACCACACCCCTTCTGTCTCCTCTACCCCTCCCTCCTTTGCTGCCCATCCTGTTTGTTCCTATGTGGCAGACCTGTACTAGGTCTACCACGGGGGAAGACCCCATTTCCCGGTGCTTTTTAGAGATCCAGCAGCCGAAGGGCATTCGGCCTGTGCCGGGTGTGCATGGGGGAAGCCCACATTTCCTGAGATCCAGCAGCAGCAGGGCATTCGAGAACCAACAGTTTGCAGGACATTCAACCCTTGCCAAGTCTGCCACAGGGAAGACCCCATTTCCTGATACTTCCTGGAAAACCAGCTGTATGCAGGACATTTGAGAGAAAGGGAATCCCAGGAGTACAGATACACAGGCCTGAAGGACAGAGAAGTCACAGTCAGAGACAGTAGCACCAGCTAACACTGGAGATAACTAGATGGCCAAAGGCAAACGCAGGATCATTACCAACAGAAACCAAGGCAAGCAACATGGCACCATCAGAACCCAGTTCTCCCATAACAGCAAATCCAAGATACTCTATCACATCAGAGAAGGAAGAGCTGGATTTAAAATCACATCTCATGATGCTGTTAGAGGAATTCAAGAAGGACGTAAATAACTCCCTTAAAGAAATAAATGAGGAGAGGGACCCCCGCTCTGGGAGAGATCACACCCCCGCCCCCGGGCACTGGGCAGGAGCCTACCAGCTTCTCTTTGGCGACCTCTGTTCCTGGATCGACTGCACTGAGGAGACAGGTACCCAGGTTCTCCCCAATATAACATCGCTCGGGACACAGCCTGTTGGGCTTCCATCTGTGCCCAAGAGCGGGACAGCGCTGCGGTCTTCTGGGCGTCAGCTCTGCTGTGGGCCATCTCCCCTGCAGAGTGATCTGCGCCAAGAGAGTCAGAGTGCACCCTGCCATCTTTGCTCTGGCATCAGGGCAGTTGGGACCTCCAGGCTCAGGGACAGACAGGCATAATATCGCTTGGGTCTCAGGCAGCTTGTGTGTACCCTGTTCCCAAGAGCTGGGCAGGTCTGTAGTAACCTACGCGCCAGCTCTGCTGTAGGACTTCTGCCCTGCAGAGGGACCCCCCCCTCGCCTCCCTCTCCCCCCACCCCACTCTGGGAGAGATCACACACCCCTGAACAGGGCGGGAGCCTACCAGCCTCCCTTTGGCTACCTCTGCTCCGTGAATCCACTATGCTGAGCCTTTGGCTACGCAGGGATTCCCCAATATAACATCACTTGGGGCAAGGCACATCAGGGCTCCAAAGTCACTCAGGAGCAGGGCAGGCCCCAGAAATCAGTGCCAGGGGAATCCCGGTAATCCAGGGGGGTCAGAAATAGCTTTGCAGGTTCACAGGAGGTCCAACCAACAGCAAGTGACAGCAGGACCAACTAACACCAGAGGTAACCAGATGGCAAAAGGCAAATGTAGGAACATTACTAACAGAAATCAAAGTAATATGGCACCATCCAAACCCAACTCTCCAACAGCAGGAAGTCCTGGATACCCCACCACACCCAAAAGACAAGATCTGGATTTAAAATCACTTCTCATGATGCTATTAGAGGATTTCCAAAGGACACAAATAAATCTCATAAAGAATTACAGGAGATCATGAATCAATGGTTAGAAGCCCTTACAAAGGAAACACAAAAATCGCTTAGAGGAATGCAGGAGAACATGGATCAACAGATGGAGGCCCACAAGGAGGCAACACAAAAATCGCTTAAAGAAATGAATCAATGGGTAGATGTACTTTCAAAGGAATCACAAAAACTGCATAAAGAAATGCAGAAGAATATGAGTCAACAGATGGATGCCCATAGGGAGGCAACACAAAAATTGCTTAAAGAAATGAATCAACGGATAGATGCCCTTACAAAGGAAACACGAGAATTGCTTAAAGAAATGCAGGAGATGATGGATCATCAGATGGAAGCCCATGAGGAGGAAACACAAAAATCGCTTAGAGAAATACAGGAGAACTTAGGTCACCAGGCAGAAATCCTGAAAGAGGAAACACAAAAATACCTTAAAGAAATACAGGAAAATACAAACAAACAAGTGAAGGATCTCAGCAAATCCATCCAGGATCTAAAAAAGGAAGTAGAAACAACTAAGAAATCACAAAGGGAGACAACATTGGAGATAGAAAACCTTGGGAAAAAATAAGGAGTCATAGATGCAAACATCAACAATAGAATACAAGAGATGGAAGAAAGAATCTCAGGTGCTGAAGATACCATAGAAAGCATTGACTCAACAGTCAAAGAAAATGCAAAATGCAAAAAACGTGTAACCCAAAACATCCAGGAAATCCAGGACACAATGAGAAGACCAAACCTAAGGATTATAGGTATAGATGAGAGTGAAGATTTGCAACTTAAAGGGCCAGTAAATATCTTCAACAAAATTATGGAGGAAAACTTCCCTAACCTAAAGAGAGAGATGCTGATGAATGTACAAGAAGCCTACAGAAGTCCAAACAGACTGGACCAGACCAGAAAGTCCTCCCGTCACATAATAATCAAAACAGGAAATGTACTAAACAAAGAAAGAATATTAAAAGCAGTAAGAGAAAAAAGCCAAGTAACATACAAAGGAAGACCTATCCGAATCACATCAGACTTCTCACCAGAGACTATGAAAGCCAGAAGATCCTGGGCAGATCTCATGCAGACTCTAAGAGAACACAAATGCCAGCCTAGACTACTATACCTAGCAAAACTCTCAATCACCATAGATGAAGAGACCAATATACTCCATGATAAAACCAAATTTACACAATATCTTTCCACAAACCCAGCCCTACAAAGGATAATAGGTGGAAACCGCCAATACAAGGAGAGAAACTACACCCTGGAAAAAACAAGATAGTAACCTTTTTGCATCAAACCCAAAAGTAGATAACCACTCAAACATAAAGATAGTGTCAAGAATAGCAGGTGGCAATAATCACTATTCCTTAATCTCTCTTAATATCAATGGTCTCAATTCCCCAATAAAAAGACATAGACTAACAGACTGGGTATGTAAACAGGACGTAGCATTTTGCTGTATGCAGGAAACACACCTCAGTGTCAAAGACAAACAATACCTCAGAGTAAAAGGCTGGAAAACAATTTTACAAGCAAATGGTCCCAGGAAATGAGCCGGAGTAACCATTCTAGTATCAGATAAAATTGACTTTCAACCTAAAGTCATCAAAAAAGACACAGAAGGACACTACATATTGATCAAGGGAAAAATCCACCAAGAAGAACTCTCAATTCTGAATATCTATGCTCCAAATGCAAGGGCACCCTCATTTGTAAAAGAAACTTTACTAAAGTTCAAAGCACACATTGCACCTCACAAAATAATAGTGGGTGACTTCAACACCCCGCTCTCTGAAATGGATCGTTCAGGAAAGCAGAAACTAAACAGGGACACAGTGAATCTAATTGAGGCCTTGAACCAAATGGAACTAACAGATATATATATAGAACATTTCATCCTAAAGCAAAAGAATATACCTTCTTCTCAGCACCTCTTGGTACCTTCTACAAAATCAACCACATAATTGGTCACAAAACAGACTTCAACAGATATAAGAAGATTGAACTAATCCTATGCCTCCTATCAGATCACTATGGAATAAGGGTGGTCTTCAATAGCAACAAAAACAACAGAAAGCCCACATATACATGGAAGCTGAACAATGCTCTACTCAATGATAACTTGATCAAGGAGGAAATAAAGAAACCAAAGACTCTTTACAATTTAATGAAAAGGAAGGCACAACATACCCTAATTTATGGGACACAATGAAAGCGGTGCTAAGAGGAAAATTCATAGCCCTGAGTGCCTCCAAAAAGAAACGGGAGAGAGCATACACTATGAGCTTAATGGCACACCTGAAATCCCTGGAACAGAAAGAAGCAAATACACCCAAGAGGAGTAGAAGACACTAAATTATCAAACTCTGACTGAAATCAATCAAGTAGAAACAAATAAAACCATACAAAGAATCAACAAAACTATGAGTTGGTTCTTTGAGAAAATCAACAAGATAGATAAGCCCTTAGCCAGACCAGCCAGAGGGCACAGAGACAGTATCCAAACAAAATCAGAAACAAAAAGGGAGAGATAACAACAGAAACTGAGGAAATTCAAAAAATCATCAGATCCTCCTACAAAAGCCTGTATCCAACACAACTAGAAAATCTGGAGGAAATGGACAAATTCCTAGACAGACATCAAATACCAAAATTAAATCAGGATCAAATAGACCATCTAAACCATCCTATAACCCATGAAGAAATAGAAGTCATCATTAGAAGTCTTCCAACCAAAAAAAGCACAGGTTCAGATGGTTTTAGTGCAGAATTCTATCAGACCTTCAAAGAAGACCTAACACCCATACTCTTCAAACTATTCCACAAAATAGAAACAGAAGGAACACTACCCAACTCGTTCTATGAAGTCACAATTACGCTAATACCAAAAGCACACAAAGATCCGACAAAGAAAGAGAATCTCAGGCCAATCTCTCTTATGAATATCGATGCAAAAATTCTCAATAAAATTCTTGCCAACCGAATCCAAGAACACATCAAAACGATCATTCACCACGATCAAGTAGGCTTCATCCCAGGGATGCAGGGATGGTTCAATATACGGAAGTCCATCAATGTAATCCACTACATAAACAATCTCAAAGAAAAAAAACACATGGTCATTTCATTAGATGCTGAGAAAGCATTTGACAAAATTCAGCATCCTTTCATGCTAAAGGTCTTGGAAAGATCAGGAATTCAAGGCCCATATCTAAACATAGTAAAAGCAATTTACAGCAAACCAGTAGCCAACATCAATCTAAATGGTGAGAAACTTGAAGCAATCCCACTAAAATCAGGGACTAGACAAGGCTGCCCTGTCTCTCCATATCTTTTCAATATAGTATTTGAAGTTCTAGCTAGAACAATTAGACAACAAAAGGAGGTCAAAGTGATACAAATTAGAAAGGAAGAAGTCAAACTATCACTATTTGCGGACGATATGATAGTATACTTAAGCGACCCAAAGAACTCCACCAGAGAACTCCTACAGCTGATAAACAACTTCAGCAAAGTGGCCTGATGTTAAATCAACTCAAGCAAGTCAGTAGCCTTCCTATACTCAAAGGATAAGCAGGCTGAGAAAGAAATAAGAGAAATGATACCCTTCACGATAGACACAAACCATATAAAGTATCTTGGTGTGACTCTAACCAAACAAGTGAAAGATCTGTATGACAAGAACTTCAAGTCTCTGAAGAAAGAAATTGAAGAAGACCTCAGAAGATGGAAAAATCTGCCATGCTCATGGATTGGCAGGATTAATATAGTAAAAATGACCTTCTTGCCAAAAGCTATATACAGATTCAATGCAATCCCCATCAAAATCCCAACTCAATTCTTCAGAGACTTAGAAAGAGCAATTCAAAAATTCATCTGGAATTACAGAAAACCCAGGATAGCTCAAACTATTCTCAACAGTAAAAGAACTTCTGGGGGAATCAGTTTCCCGGACCTCAAGCTGTACTACAGAGCAATAGTGTTAAAAACTGCATGGTATTGGTACAGTGACAGGCTTGTAGATCAATGGAACAGAATTGAAGACCCAGAAATGAATCCACAATCCTATGGTCACTCGATCTTTGACAAAGGAGCTAAAACCATCCAGTGGAAAAAAAAATTGCCTTTTCAACAAATAGTGCTGGTTCAACTGGAGGTCAACATGCAGAAGAATGCAAATTGATCCATTCTTATCTCCTTGCACTAAGCTCAATTCCAAGTGGATCAAGGACCTCCACATAAAACCAGACACACTGAAACTAATAGAAAGGAAACTAGGGAAGAACCTTGAACAGATGGGCACAGGGGAGAATTTCCTGAACAGAACTCCAATTGCTTATGCTCTAAGATCAAGAATTGACAAATGGACCTCATAAAATTACAATGTTTCTGTAAGGCAAAAGACACTGTCAAAAAGACAAAGCGGCAACCAACAAACTGGGAAATGATCTTTACCAACCCTACATCCGACAGAGGGCTAATATCCAATATATACAAAGAACTCAAGAAGTTAGACTCCAGAGAGCCATGTAACCCTATTAAAAATGGGGTACAGAGCTAAACAAAGAGTTCTCACCTGAAGAATATCTAATGGCTGAGAAGCACCTAAAGAGATGTTCAACATCCTTAGTCATTAGGGAAATGCAAATCAAAACAACCCTGAGATTCCATCTCACACCAGTCAGAATGGCTAAGATCAAAAACACAGGAGACAGCAGTTGTTGGTGAGGATGTGGAGAAAGAGGAACACTCCTCCACTGCTGGTGGGACTGCAAGCTGGTACAACCACTCTGGAAAGCAGTCTGGCGGTTCCTCAGAAAACTGGGCATGACACTCCTGGAGGATCCTGTATACCACTCCTGGGCATATACCCAGAGGCTTCCCCTGCATGCAATAAGGACACATGCTCCACTATGTTCATAGCAGCCTTATTTATAATAGCCAGAAGCTGGAAAGAACCCAGATGTCCCTCAATGGAGGAATGGATTCAGAAGATGTGGTATATTTACACAATGGAATACTACTCTGCAATTAAAAACATTGAATTCACGAAATTCCTAGGCAAATGGTCAGAACTGGAAAATATCATCCTTAGTGAGGTAACCCAATCACAAAAGAACACAAATGTATGCAGTCACTGATTAAGGGGATATTAACCCAGAATCTTGGAATACCCAAGACACAATTCACATATCAATAGATTTCCAACAAGATGGAAGGAGAGACCCCTGGTCCTGGAAAGACTGGATATAAGGGAATGCCAGGACAGAGAAGCGAGAGTGGTTTGAATGGGGAACAGAGGGAGGGAAGGGGGCTTATGGGACTTTTGGGGAGGGAGGAAACGGGAAAGGGGAAATCATTTGGAATGTAAATAAAAAACTTAGAAAATAAAAAAAAAGAATGTTAAAAAAATAAATAAAATGTCCAATATATTTAAAATTGAAGGTCTTTTAAAAATTCAAAGTCTCAAAAAAAAAAATTCAAAGTCTCTTAACTGTGGGCTCCACTAAAATACTTTCTTCATTCAAGAGGGAAAAATATCAGCGCACAGTCACAGTCAAAAGCAAAACTCAAACTCCAATGGTTCAATCTGGGATCCAACTCACGATCTTCCGGGTTTCTCCAAGGGCTTTGGTCACTTCTCCAGCTCTGCCCTTTGTAGCACACAGCTTGTCTTCTAGGCTCCAGCTGCTTGTACTCCACTGTTGCTACTGTTCTTGGTGGTCATCTCATAGCACTGGCATCTCCAAAACACTGCTGTCTTCTGCTGTAACTAGGCTTCACCAATAGCTTCTCATAGGCTCTTTTCATGGTGCCAAGCCTCAAGTCCTTTGCATGACCCCTTCAGGCCTGGGTCATCAATTGCAACTGAGGCTGCACTTTCACCAATGGCCTTCTATGGCCTCTCACAGTATTGAGCCTCAGTTGCTCTTCATTACCCCTTCATGCCTTCAAAACCAGTACCACCCGGGTGACTCTTAATCTTTACCAAGTCCAGCCACAGCACAAAGTACAACCATAGCTATCTCTAGAACATGACCTCTGTACTCTCAGAAAACACTTCCCAGAAGATTTCACCTCAGTGATGCTGGTCTCTTCTTAATCACCGCTAATTTCTTAGCTCCAGCTAACCAGCATCAATAGTCCCAATAACACAAAGGTTTGCTTTAGTGGTTCTGGTATCTTGTTAATCACAGCTGATTCTTCAGCCTCAGCTAATCAAAACCACAGAATCTTCAAAACATGTCCCTGATAAGAGTCTTCAATCTTCCCTTTGAAATTTCACAAGCCAGGCCTCCATCTTCTGCACTATTCTCAATATTAACTTCCAAGCTCCTACAGAACATTCCACAGAGCTCTTAACATGGAATGGATCTTCTAGCCCAAAGTTCCAAAGTCCTTCCACAATCCTCCCCAAAATATGGTCAGGTTGTCACAGGAATACCCCCACTACACTAGTACCAATTTGTCTTAGTCAGGTTTCTATTCCTGCACAAACATCATGACCAAGAAGCAAGTTGGGGAGGAAAGGGTTTATTCAACTCACACTTCTGCATTGCTGTTCACCACAAAAGGAAGTCAGGACTGGAACTCAAGCAGGTCAGGAAGCAGGAGCTGATACAGAGGCCATGGAGGGATGCTCCTTACTGGCTTGCTTCCCCTGGCTTGCTCAGCCTGCTCTCTTATAGAACCCAAGACTACCAGCCCAGAGATGGCACCACCCACAAGGGGCCCTCTACCCTTGATCACTAATTGAGAAAATGCCCCACAGCTGGATCTTATAGCGGCGCTTCCCCAACTGAAGCTCCTTTCTCTGTGATAACTCCAGCCTTTGTCAAGTTGACACACAAAACCAGTCAGTACAGTTGCTGTGAATGATCTTGAAGTCTTGATCATCCTTTTCCATTTCCCAATTGCTGGGTATCTGCTACCACATCCAGTCTAAAATTACTTTAAAGTTTAGATATTAAGTTTGCTTCTTAGCATGAGTGTGTGTGTGTGTGTATTATAATGCACATATGGAGGTCAATTTTCACCTTATATTAGTGGGACTTGGGGACTGAACTCAGGGTATCTTGGAGGCAAGTACTTATACCTACTGAGCCATCTCATTCACTTTTGAGAGCAGATAATAAACTGTGGTATACCCATCTAATAGAATAGTGTGTAGCCATAATAAAAGATGACATCACAGTGCTGGAGAGAAAGCTTAGCCATTAAAATCTTGAACTACTCTTCCAGAAGATCTGAGTTCAGTTCCCAGCACAGCTACATTGGGCAGCTCAAAACTCAATAACTGTAGCTCTACAGGTTCAAATGTACTCCTCTGGTTTCTGTAGGCAACTGAACTCATGTGTATACACTCCCACACACCTAAAAGTAACTATGGGGAGATGGCTCAGTGATTAAGAACACTAGCTTCTCTTCCAGAAAACCCATGTTTGATTCTAAGCACCCACAACTATCTGTAACTTCAGTTCCAAGGGATCTGATGACCTCTTCTGGCCTTTGAGGACACCATGCATGAACATGGTGCACAGACATAAATGCAGGCAGAACATGCACATACATTAAACAAATCTTTTAAAAAAAGAATTAGGCCACTTTTAATATCCTGATATTGAAATTATATGAAAGCTAACTTCAAAATTGTATATCTGAAATATTCTTTTTTGATGTTAAAAAGGAGGAATATGACACATTCCTACATATATAGATTATATACATGTATTTTATTTCTAAGACTGTCTCTGAAAGAATACAGAAGAGCTGAGGGATCAGCTTATGGAGAGACTTGAGAGGTACCATTGACAATTTATATATTTTATGTAGTGAAGCTTGTGAATATTCATTTATTACAAAATTAAAATTAAAACCTTCCCCCAGTGCTCAGGAAGCTGAAGCAAGAAGATTGTCATGAATTTGAGGCCAGCCTAGGGTACAAAGTGAGAGCCTGTCTCACAAACAAAAGATTTCCCTTTTTCTTTAAACATTTATTTTACTCAGTTATGTGTGTATGTGTGGCCTATGTGTGGATATGTGCCTGAGCACAAGTGCCTGAGGAGGCCAGAGGCAGGCAGTTGTGAGCTGTTCAGTATAGGTGTTGGGAATTGAACTTGGGTCCTTTGCAAGAGCTGTTTTTGTTTAATATTCAAGTCATCTCTCCAGTCCTCTTCACTTTCTTTTTCAATAAATAATATTACATTAAAATAGTTAACTGGTCTAAAGGAAATACAGGGACAAAAAATGGAGCAGAGACTGAAGGGAAGGCCATCCAGGGACTGCCACACCTAGGAATCCATCCCACCTGCAGTCACCAAACCCAGTCACTATTGCAGGTGCCAAGAAGGGCTTGTTGACAGGAGCCTGGTATAGCTGTCCCCTCAGAGGCTCTGTCAGCACCTGACAAATACAGATGCAGATACTCACATCCAACCATCAAACTGAGCACAGAGACCCCAATGAAGGAGTTAGGGGAAGGACTGAAGGAGTTGAAGGGGTTTGCAAACCCATAGGAAGAACAACAATATCAACTAAATGGACCACCCAGAGGACTAAACCACCAACCAAAGAGTACACATGGAAGGACCTATGGTTCTAGCTACAAATGTAGCAGAGGGTTGCCTTATCTGGCATTAGTGGGAGGGGATGCTCTTGGTCCTGTGGAGGCTTGATGCCCCAGCATAAGGGGATGTTAGAGCAGTGAGGTGGCAGCGGGTGAGTGGGTGGAGGAAAACTCACATAGAGGCAAAGAGGAGTGGGGGATGGGATGGGGGGTTGTGGAGGAGAAACTGGGAAGGGGGACAACATTGAAATGTAAATAAATAAAATAACCAATTAAAAAAGAAAAGAAAAATTAACTGGAAAAAGAAGAGTCAATAATTCAGTTTTTATTTCCTAGAGCCCACCCCCCAAATGAACAGAAGAATAGATTTCTCATTGTCCACATTTGTCTGATATTTTCTTCACACACACAAAAATGGATTAGTGTGTAAAATCCTTCAAATACTTTAATATATTGATACTAAAATGTTGATTCAACTTAGCAATATCTAAAGCTGGCTAGAAAGACAAATTACTTGTGTCCTCCAAGACATTCTAAATCAGAATGTTTATTTAAGATATCTCCTGGGAGATTTGTAAGTGCTCAAGTGTCAGAAGTACCGTTCCAACAGGCAGGATGCAGTCAGTCCGATGGAGACAGTGCCTAGCCAGAGGCTGTTAGAGAAGTGCATGACCTCCAGGATACCAAATCCGCTGAAGAACCAGGGTGACTCAAAAGGCCTAAGAACTCAGTCAAAAAGGAAACCCCAGGACTGGCGATGTAGCTCAGTTGGTAGGACGCTTGTCTACTGTACTGAGTTCCATTCCCCAAAACCACATAAACTGGGTGTGACAGTGACACTTTAGACACATCACTGAAAAGGTAGAGGCAGAAGGTTCAGAAGTTCAAGATTTTCTTTGATACACACTGAGTTTGAGGCCAACTTGGGAGGTCCTTTCTCAAGCAAACAAATAAAAACAAAAAGGGTGTTGGAATAAATCCTAGTTTCTAGATGCAAATACAAATGTAATTCATTTTCTATTTAACCTGCAAGCAGCCCAATAAGAGAATAAGCCATAAGAAAATGTACTGTCTGTGTCCTTGACTGACCTTCCCTGATACTATTCATGGGAAGGGGATTTCTCCAAATGCCATGACATTGAGGGTTAGAGCTCCTACACTGCAATTTGGGCATGAAGGGGACACAATTCATTTCATAGCAGATCCCATAATTAGTTTGTCCATACCATCACCAAAGAAATTCTCCCCTTGGCTGCATTTCCATTCTTGTTTTTAATCTCATTCAAGGATGCATTTGGCATTTAGTTTAATGATTCTCCTTGGACAAAAATGCTATAGCAAGGGATTGTATCATATGATAGGAATCGACTCAGGCATGGAAGGGGGGTGGTTTAAGAAGCAGAGAGAGGCAGGGAGCTTTTACTGTGTTTTCCACACACACTAGTCAGATGTAACTGAATATGTGATTTGTTTTTAATATTGAGATAGATAGATAGATAGATAGATAGATAGATAGATAGATAGATAGATAGATAAATTTGAGTTCCAGTTGTTTGCTGCAGGGGCTGCTCAGTCTCCTGTCTTCCTTAGCTTGGAACAGGCATGATATGCCACTTTATAAAACATTAGGTAATTGCAGCTTCTTTCAGATGTTCCATGTCCACACGGTACAGAGTGCAGAATCCTCCCTGTTTTCTACTTGCTTTTGTCATTGTATGTTTGGAACAACTTATCTAAAAAAATACCTTTGAGAAAAATGTGTCCCTATTACTAAATTGTAAATCTCACTGTTGATTGTTTATCAGCCATGGGCGCTAGAAGCATCCACAGACTTATTTCAACATACAGAACACAACTCTCTAAAACATAAACCAAACAACTCTCCTTACTCAGTGTCTACCCCCTTTGAACTCTCTTCTCAAAATAGCTTCATACTTAACACAGAATAAATGACTTCATCCACCTGCAGTTTCCTCTGAACATACACTAGACTTGTGAACAGACATTAGCATAGTTATAACGGCTCAACTGCACTGCACATTCCTTATGTGGCAACTCTGAATTCTATAAGTTCATATCCTCAAAAGCCCAATTGTACCAAGAAAATTCCATTACTATCTGCCAGCTAAAAATTATGGGCAGAAAGACCCCTCTTTCTCTTCTTGGCCACTACCTGAACCTCACATGGTAATGCTGAGGTACTACACTCAGTCAGTGCAGTCAAATGCATCCTGTATATGTAATTAGGACTTGGTTAGTTGTTAACTGTGACCTGAGCCTTATTATGTCAATAAACATAAACTGGAAGAATGTGTCTGCATTCTTGTTCCTGCTGTTTCCCCTTACTGTATTTTCTCTAAAACAAAAACAGAAGCATTCTTGATCATGAATAGTTATGGAAATTGTGGTCTATCTTTGAAATTATCAAATGGATTGCTAAAGTTCAATGACAACCTTCGACCTTGGAAGGGTAAGTAAACTCTAGAGCCTACAAATTAGATTCTTATCCTCCCCTCCTTAAAAAAAAAATCCCAAACATCCTACAATTTGCCTTTTGGCTAGCATTTTTATAATTGGATATATACTTCTGAGACAAAGACCGGAAAGGAAAAATGACAGTATTTATATGATTGTCTTTCCCTTCTATGTTTACAGTTGAATATAAAACATGATTGATAACCCAGTCCATTGCAGGCATCTTCTATAGGGAAGTAACATTCTGAAATATCTCTTATATTCTAAGATGTTGGAAATTTTGCTGGACTCCACAGTAGTCACACACAAGACAGACAGAAAGACACATAGATAGAGATACATAGCATACAACAGACAGACACACACATAGGGTAAAACATGCACAAACACAAATACCACTTACAGACAGAACACATGAATAGCTCATATGGCACACACATATATAATTAGCCAGATACTACTTATACACAGACACATACAGCATGCACTTGAGTACACGTGTATACACACACACACAAACACACACACACAATTACACAGACAGATATGACTCAGACAAAACAGCAGACACACAAATGGACAGACACAGGAACAAAAAGATTCACAAGTAGACTTCAGTCAGGTACAGATTATGAGTCATTCAACAGACTAATGGAGGCTGGAAGACACTGGGAGCATGAAGGAGAGAATTCAAATCTAGATCTGCTCTTGGTTAAATGTCTCCGAGGGGGAAGTACTTTTCTTTCTTTCCAGAATGTAACACAGATGCATTGCTGGTGACTTAGACTTAATCACAAAGGGGTCTAACCTGCACACTCTTCTTACCACCAGAGAGCAGAAGGGATATTGGGATCTGGACAATCACAGAGAGATATGAGAGGAAAAAGGGCTACGATTCTCTACTTTGTACTCTAGCCATCAACAAACTGTTATGTATGCCTGCACCTCATTTGCAAAACACACATTCCACAGTAAGAAGTCTCTGTTTCTGAAAATACTTGTTTTGGGGGTAGGGTATATACATGGAAGCTTTATTTGGAGTAAATATATTCTGTTGTTTATCTGTATTAAATATTTATGTAGCTTTGTAAAATATATGATATGATAAACTAAATGAAAAAAAAAAACTTATTCACATATAGCACACCCACAGTGTCCTTCCAAGCACAGAGGCACAGAAAGTAATCTTGAACTTCAGAATCTCATTGCAGCACAGGGCTGTCTCTTTGCATTTCTTTTTTTTTTTTTTTTTTTTGGTTTTTCGAGACAGGGTTTCTCTGTGTAGCCCTGGCTGTCCTGGAACTCACTTTGTAGACCAGGCTGGCCACGAACTCAGAAATCCTCCTGCCTCTGCCTCCCAAGTGCTGGGATTAAAGGCGTGCGCCACCACCGCCCGGCTTTTTTTTTTAGAGATTTATTTATTTATTGTTATATGTAAGTACACTGTAGCTATCTTCAGACACACCAGAAGAGGGTATCCGATCCCATTACAGATGGTTGTGAGCCACCAGGTGGGTGCTGGGATTTGAACTCAGGACCTTTAGAAGAGCAGTCAGTGCTCTTAACCGCTGAGCCATCTCTCCAGCCCCGTCTCTTTGCATTTCTAATGCTTGAATTTTATAATTTTCCTTGGATGGGGCAAACTTATCAAATTTTGAGAGATGTGATTCGCAGGAGCCATTAAAAAATGTATTTTGGTCAGATGTGGTGGCACACAATTGCAGTTGAAGTACTCAGGAGGATAAAGCAAGAGAGTTTGAAGCCAGAGGGCAACAGAGAGTTCAAGACCAGGGTGGAAAACACAGTGGCATCCAACAACAGAAAGCACACATAAGTCACTAAGACTCTGTGGGGGTTTGAATGAGAAAGGCCCTTTGAGGCTCATGTGTTTGAATGCTTGGTTCCCAGTTGGGGGAACTATTTGGTAAGGATTAGGAAGTGTGATATTGTTGGAAGAGGCATGTCACTGGGGGTGGGCTATCTCTCTTTCCTGTGCTTGTAGATAAGAATGTAAGTGCCACTGCCTTGGCCATGACTGTCATAGACTCGCCCTCTGAAACTGTAAACAAGCCCCCAATTAAATGCTTTATCTTTGTAGGTTGCCTTACTTATGGTGTTTCTCTCTGCACAGAAATAGAACAGTGGCAAAACAGACCCACTTGCTCCAAGACCTTCTGTGAAATTTCCTTAACTTTCACGTACATCAATGCTTCTTTGAACTCTCTTGGGAAGTCTTCAGAACTGCCTGTAAAGCTTCAATTATGATGTGAATTCCCATTGCCTCATCTGACAGGCAATGACCAACAGGCCAAACCAGTCTCTCTTCTACCTTCCTCCCCACCCCAAAACATGTTTTATAAGGAATAAGCAAAGGTGAGTTCTATGAGGAGGGGCAGAGGTGGTCTCTTCTTGCCTGGAAATTATTTCCTTCTCCTTCCTCTCCAGCCATATTATCAGCCAACCACATCTTGAATTCCTAGAGCCATTTCTTCCAGGTTCATTACTCTGTTCCATTAAGCAACAGGTGCTATTAGTAAAAGCTTAAAAAATAATAGCAGAAGCAAGCAACAGTTTTGATTAACAGCATTTCCTAGCTCCTGTCAGAGACATACCCACGACAAGGTGGAAAATTCTGACCTTTTACAAATCTCTGGTCAAAAAAAAAAAAATCCATGGTTAGGAGAAAAAGCTAAAGAACTCCCCGCTTAGTTACTTCCTGTGTGTATGTTTCATTTGACACACTGGCAGTGATTGCTGTCTTTTATAAAGCACTTGTACTGTATGTTGTGGAGAAGCACTTATAGGAGAAGGAGACTGTGAGTCCTCAAAAGCTGAAAGAGAAGCAAGGAGAGAAGAGTCAGACACAAGAAACAATAACGCTGAAGCAGGCTGAAAGAAATGATAGGTCAGAGATTTATGACATGGCTAAGGGCACAAGGAGGTAAGGGTGACTCCCTATTGATATTGAGAGCTTTACACAGGAGCCCCAACACACACACACACACACACACACACACACACACACACACACACACACATACACACACACCTGTAAGAGGAGGAAACAAGACAAGAGAAAGCCATGGAATCACACACACACACACACACACACACACACACACACATACACAAGCACATACCCATGTGAGAGGAAGAAACAAGACAAGAGAAAGCCATGGAATGACACCTATGAAGTCCTTTGCACAGCATCTTGTTCATTGCCGTGAAAAATGATTGACATGTGATTTGAAGTCTGAAGGATGGAAGACGTTAATCAGAGAAGGGTGTTCCAGGATGAGGGAACAGCAGAGTCATAGTTGACAGTTGGGAGCTCAGTAATGAAGCTGCTGTGTAGTTACTACAGAGAGGAAACAGAAAAGAAGACAGGGAAAGTTACAGTAGACAAAAGTACTGGGAACTTTGTGCACTAAGCCATGGGATTCAGAAAGGAAGGAGAAGGTGGTTATTTTGCCTCCTTTTTCTGTGGTATCATTATCTTCTCTGTCCTTGTGGTATGTTTTTGTTTTTGTTGTTGTTGTTGTTTGTTTGTTTTTTAGAAAAGATCATGGAAAGTAAGGAGACCAACATGTTGCAACCCACAAGGACATCTTGGTAGCACTGCGTCCTAACTAATGAATTGTGAAATGGCTACTGTTTCTGCTTCCCTTGATCCCTCTCCTACAGGTCCCCCCACCCCCACCCAGTGGATGCCAAAAGCACTAACTCCATCTCCACTAAGACTGACATCACCTGTGACCCCTACACCCAGGCTCTGCTGTTTCAGACTTGCCTCCTCCCACGGCCAGAGTCCCACCATAGCCACCAATCGCATGGATGTGAACAAGGAAATGGACGAGAATGTTGCTGCACACTGTCCTTCCCAGGAATGACATCCTTTGTTCTCTCTACAATTCTCTGGAGAAGATCGACATTGGCAGTGGATCCAGATGGTGTCTGGTATTCTGCAGGGCCTCAACAAGTCTCTGTTAAATTGAGTTTTAATTGCTTATGAGATCTTGATTAAAACAAACTCAGCTACTTTTTGTTATATGAATCTTCACAAGTCAATAGTTTTTTTTTTCCTTTCATTAAATGAAATTAGAAATATAAAGAAGCACCTAGGATATTGTTATATTTTAGCTTTGATGTTTCATAGTTTTGACCATAACCCCCATTTACTTTAATAAAAGTAAGTCAGTATTGTAATTTTCTTAATAACATTTGACCTCTTCGTTCTGTGATTTCACTTTCTTGAGTTTGAGTTATAGGTCAACAAAAGTTCATAAATATAAATTGAAATTTTCTACCAGCATTCATTTAAATCTTTTTCATTACATTTATTTGTTTTGTATGCTAACATGGATGTGTGTGAGTGTGTGAGCACACGTGTACAGGTGGGGATCAGAGAACAACCTTTGGGAGTCCATTCGCTTCTTCTATCCTGTAGGTTTCCGGGATCAAACTCAGGCCTTCAGGCTTGAAGACAAGTGTCTCAATCTGCTGAGCCACCTCACTAGGCCAAAGGTGAAACCTCTTAATAAGGAGAAAACACACACACACACACACACACACACACACACACACACACACACACACGAACAATATGGAATTCTCTCGCTCACAGTACCCAGAAAAGCAATAATCGTAATCATGCAAAGTGTTTGTGTCCTTCCACTGTTGTGTAACAAATTACTACAACTTTAGAATCTTAAAATAAACATGAGGGCAGTACTTTATGGTTTTAGAGGAGTTGAGGATATAGCTCAGTGGTGGGGTGCTTGCATAGCATGTGTAAGGCCTTGAGTATGATCCTTAGCACCACAAAATACAGTTCCGGAGGTCAGATGCCTGGCCCAGGTGTCAGAGGGCTGTCTGTGTTCAGAGTAGGGGATGTGGGGGTCATCCTTCCCTTTGCCTTTCCTAGCCTGGGGAAGTTGCTTACATTCTTGGGCTTGTGGTTTCTTTCTTACTGTTCAAGTCTGTGGTTTGTGGCTCTCTTACCATTCCTCCAGAGCCTCTCTCTTTCGCTTTCTTTTGCCTTCCTCTTCAACTTCATTGACCCTTGTGATTACACTTGTATAATGCAGAATAATCCAGCTTTGATGATCATTTGCTGGCCTGATTCCTCTTTGCCATGTAATATAATACAGCACATTCTAAACATTCTAGCATCTGTGCAAGGGTACCATTTTTCTTTCCTACCCACCTTCTCTTCACTCTTTTTTCAAAAGGTTTGCATATGTGCAAATATATGTGTGTGCAAATACATATTATGCCATTACTTTTTCCCACCCATATTCTCTCCAGTCTTTTTATAAAATGTGCATATATGTACATAAGGGGAATGGAGCCAAGCTCCACTTGTAGCTCAGCTAATAATTATCAAGGGTACTTTGAATTTAACAGGTGGCTGCTAGCTTCACTAAAGGTGACCCTTTCCCCATTTAGACACCCTTGGAGCTAGAGTGAGACTACCTCTATGTGCTGACTTGTGAGTGGACCAACAAGCCAGAAAGCACAATCTTTCTTTCTTGGAAGGATTAGGGGATTCTAATGAGAACAGGAGCTACTGGCTACAAAGAAGCCTGGATTTGTTCACACTGTAACAAGTCAAGTTTGAGTCTGCTGAGATCTCTGGGAAGGGAAGGAAATGGATTTAACATACATGTGCTCTAATAATTTGTGTCTGTCTGGAGACCTCTTTCCTTCTCCCCCAGCATTCTAAGGTTACACAGAAGTAAAGAACAACGCATTTCCTCCCCCTGACAGTCACTTGTGAGTCATCGGTAAGGTGTTCAAAAGGTTGGTTGCACAGCCTGTTCTTTAGGTAGGGAGGTGAAAACAACATGTGGTTCATGCTTTTAGGAGGTTTCAAACTGGCAAAGCCAGAGTAATAAAATAAAATTAAGAAAACTATTTTGATTTTATATTCATGACTTAATTATAACTGTAAAGAGAGGTGTAATTATTTTTTTTTGTTTGTTTGTTTTTTTTTTCTTTTTTTGAGACAGGGTTTCTCTGTGTAGCCCTGGCTGTCCTGGAACTCACTTTGTAGACCAGGCTGGCCTCGAACTCAGAAATCCTCCTGCCTCTGCCTCCCAAGTGCTGGGATTAAAGGCATGCGCCACCACCGCCCGGCTGAGAGGTGTAATTATTATTTATACAGCATCTGTTCATTTTAAATATCTCTCACATACACAGGAAGGAAGGAAGGAAGGAAGGAAAAAAGAAGGAAAGAAGTAAGGAAGGAGGAAAGAAGGAAGGAAGAAAGAAAGAAAAAAAGAAAGAAAGAAAAAAACCATCAGGGTCTTGCTTTGTAGCCCAGGCTGACTTAAAAACTCAGGGTCATCCTCCTGCTTCAGCTGTCCAAGTGCATTTTAAGGACCAGCCAGCACCTCCACTCCTTTTTCTAGCATCTCTTTAAAAACAAATAGGATAAGGCAATTTGACAAGTGTTATGGAATCTAGTAATAGGCAGACAGATCTCTCATTCCAATCTTTCTTTCATGACCCCTGTTTTTCTCCTCCTTTTAGATCCCAGGTCCTAGAATCTAAACTGGTTAAAAAAAAAAAGTGATCAGCAATTGGGCCAGAGGAGGGTGAGGAGTATGGTGTGCTGTCCGTCTCAATTATGGATGTGCTCAGACAAAAAAACTCTTGTTTCTTTGGCCTTTGAGGTCTACATAAAGTGATGCAAATACCCTTTAAGTAAAGGTGTTGGTCAATTTTTAGGACTCTGCAGGCAGTTTACATTCTCAAAGTCCCCTCTGATTCTAACCTAATCTTTATTTTTGCTTGGCAATGCATTGTGTAGATGTCGTATCCTTTTCCTATTTGCTCTCATGTGTACACCACACACACACACACACACACACACACACACACACACACACACACCACTCCTACCAGGCAGTTTTTGCAGGACACAGGGGTAGACTTGGCTGAAGATTTTGAGAGAAACAATGGAAGCAGAGACTTTCTCAAGAAAGTTTTCTGTGCCTTCATCTCTAATCCTGGACAAAAATAAATTCAGAATGGATTGAAGACCTCCATAAAGACCCGAGGCTTTGAAACTGCCGAAGGAAAACACTTCAAAACACAGGCAGAGGCAGACTCTTTCTAGAATGACTTCAAAAGCTCAGGGGTTTAATTGCAAGAACTGATGGAACTGTGTGGCAAACAAAACCTTCTGCACGGCAAAGTGAGAAGATGAACCCCCGCAATGGGAGGAAAATCCCTCCCAACTACAAAGATGATGGGTTTCAGGGTCTAGGATATATAAATAACTGAAAAATTGGGATCATTCAATCAATAAATGGGTGAATGGACAAATATACATTTCTCAGAAGAAAAAGCACAAACGGCCAATAAAGACTTGAAAGTTATTCAACATCCTTAGCCACCAGGAAAATGCAAATTAAAACTGCTTTGAAATTCCAACTCACCCTAGTCAGATTGTCTACCATCAGGAAAACAAAGACCAATAAATCCTGGCTAGGATGTGGAGAAAGAGGAACCATAATACATCGCTGGTAGGAATGTGGACCAGTGTTCCCATCATAGAAACCAGTGCGAACTTTCCTTGAACAACTGAAAGTTGAACTGTTGTGTACCACTCCTGGGTATGTATCCAAGGGAATCTAAAGTCAGCACAACACAAAGAGAATTGCACATCCATGTTTCCAGCTGCCCTATTTGTAACAGCCCAGATCCAGAATCAGCTTAGATGCCTATCAACAGATCAATGAATGGAGAAAACATAAGGGGTGTGTGTGTGTGTGTGTGTGTGTGTGTGTGTGTGTGTGTCTGTGTATTTTATTCAGCCATGAAGAAGAATGAAATCACACACTTGGGAAAAATGGAAGAAACTGAAAATCAACATGTAACGTGAAATAAGGCAGACACAGAAAGACACGTTTTGCGCGTTGTTCTCTCCCCCCCCCCCCACCGCATGTGTAGCATCTGGATTAAAAATATGTGTGACATGAGAGTCGAGGGGGACTATGTGGAGGGAGGAGGTGGAGGGAGAGCAGGGGGTTAATGCTGGGAAGCTAGGCTTTTACAGGCTTGAAAGTCACCAGAGTGGACACCTCCCTCCTGATCAGCAGCCTGTAAAAACCAAGAAATGAAGCAGCAGGGATCTGTCTTCTGGTCAAAAGAAAGGGATCTGAGTCATGTTTCTGGGTGGAGACCTAACATTCTGAACTGCCTGGAAGTGCAATGACAGATCACCATCTAAACGGTATCAAATCACTATCTATCGAGACAGAAACATTCCATTGTTTGTTTCCGTTAATTCAAATGTACCTGTCAATCTCTTGTGCAGGAAAATGCCTCTCAGGAAAAGCTGTCAGTTCTAGAAAATCCTAACATGTAGATCAGCAAATGGTACCCTTGGCCACTGTCCATGCTCATCCCCTTGAGAGGGCTCCACTTTTCTCTGTGATAAATTCTATGTATCTTCTACACTGCACTTTGTGTGTCTCAGCTGAATTCTTTTTTTTTTTAAAGATTTACTTATTTTTATTTATATGAGTACATTGCAGCTGTCTTCAGACACACACCAGAAGAGGGCATTGGATCCCATTACAGATGGTTGTGAGTCACCATGTGGTTGCTGGGAGTTGAACTCAGAACCTCTAGAAGAGCAGTCAGTGCTCTTAACTGCTGAGCCATCTCTCCAGTCCAGCTGAATTCTTTTATGGTGACTGCAAGGACAGGGTCTGCTGGGGTGTCCCAGGCAAGATCCAAGTGACAGTAATGGGAGGGGCCAAAGAAAGAATCTAGATTTAACTCCAAACAATGACATGTACTCATAGGGGGACATGGTGGGGGACTGGTAATGGAAGGGAGGGGCTTATTAGGAGATTATTATTAGAAGGGATAATTTACTGTTACAGTCCTTATTGGGATATCTCCCAAGACTGCAATTCGGATGGGTTGGTGAAGAGTGCTGAGAGGAGCAGATTTCAGGGAACTGCTTTATTGACTGTGAGCGCCTGTTTATATAGTGGAAACCTATTGACTGGGATTGGTGAGCACATTACCTCTGATTGGACAGTGAGTGCTCATAGCACTGGGGGCTCCGTGGAAGAAACACATTAAAGAAAACACATTATATAAAGAAACACATTAAAACACATGGAGCATGTAGATTCTGGTATCAGCAGGCCAGCTACCAGAGCTACTCAGGTTTCTTCAGAATTCAGTATGTTCTGACTTCTGGGAATATTGAGGAACATGAAGTGCCGTGCTTATTTAGAAGTGCAGTATGCCAGACAGGTCATGCCTGCATTTTCTCCTTCAGGAGTGTGTGTATAGGGCTTTAAATAAGAGCAAACTATAGTGATATTACATGTATGGAAATGCTATAATGAAATCCATTTTTTTTTAAAGACAGGATTTTTCATGTAGTCCAGTGTACTGGCTGGTTTTGTTTGTCAATTTTACACAGACTGGAGTTATCACAGAGAAAGGAGTCTTTCTTGAGGAAGTGACTCCATGAGATCCAGCTGTGAGGCATTTTCTCAATTAGTGATCAAGTGGGCAGGGCCCATTGTGGGCTTTGCCATCCCTGGGTTCTATAAGAAAGCAAGCTGAGCAAGCCAGGGGAAAGAGACCAGTAAGTAACATCCCTTCATGGCCTCTGCATCAGCTTCTGCTTCCTGACCTGCTTGAGTTCCAGTCCTGACTTCCTTTAGTGATGAACAGCAGTGTGGAAAGTGTAAGCTGAATAAACCCTTTCCTCCCCACTTGCTTCTTGGTCATGGGTTGTAAGACACTCAGACTGGACAGTAACTAGCTATACAGCTGAGATAGCCTTGAACCTCTGACTCCTGAGGGCTGGTTTACAGGTATGAATTAGCAGGCTCCATGGGGCCTGTTTATATATGATAACTTAAAAAAATTAATTTTAAAAGGAAAACTTTCAGTCACTTTCTCACTCTGCCTTACCCAGTATCCCACTTTCAAGTTATCAGTTTGGTTCCTGCTTCCCTCTTCCCTCTCTGGGGCCAGATTCCTTTCCCTGTGTCAGGCAGGCCACCAGGCCATTCCTCCATTACCTTGGGCCTTCACATAAACTTCAGGTGCACCCGTCCCCCTCCAAGTGGCTTATCAGGGGGTTCCCCAAGCACCCTTCTGTTCCTGAGAATAATTCTGGAGCCAGCTGTTAAGAAAACACAAATCTCAATTCTGTATAGTTTATTTTTAAACTCCCATGCTTTCAGCCCAGGGAATACTAGAATTTCTTTTACTCAGAAAGTATTTTTTTGTGTGCTTATTCTATGCCAACATTATTGCTAAAGCTGGGAGCACAGCAGGGAGTTTTATAGAAGAAGAAGTTTTCATCTGTTGAAGGAGAAAAAAATGCTTTAGACAAATAATGATACAGATAATTATTTTCAGTAAAGGTCACAAAGGAAAATCTTGGGATGGCCTCAAGGCTGTGATGGTGGTGGAAAGCTTGAGAGCTAAGAGGTTTCCCTGATGACACCGAATTTGTTCAGGAATAAAAAGGACTGGGTACTCCTAGGTCATTGGTTTTTTTTGTTTTGTTTTTCCTACAAATGTGACCTCTGAAGAGTCACCTGAAACAGGAAGTATGACATTTGAGGGAGTTTTATGTGTCTGGCATTGTGCTCAGGTTACATGGATCTTATGAGCCGTCTGGCGTCTGTGCATGTGTGAGTGTGTATGTGTGTGTGTGTGTGTGTGTGTGCATGTGTGTGGAGAGAGAGAGAGAGAGAGAGAGAGAGAGAGAGAGAGAGAGAGAGAGAGAGAGAGAGACACAGAGGACATGAAAAGTAAAGAGGTGTTTTCATTTCAGACAGTATGAAATGAAGTAAATGAATGGTGACAGGTGACAGGGTGAGTGGTCAGAACAGGCCTTGCCAAAGAGAGAGGCCATGGGCAGAAGCCTAGATGGTGGGATATTAGCCAATAGAAAGGAAGGTTGTGACAGAAACAACACTGTGGGCTTATTTGACCACAGAAAAAGACAACTGTTACTGAGGCAAGTCACTGAGATGAAGGGGGTAGGAGGTTCTTGGGTCGGAACCAGAACCCTTGTAGGAAAGGGTCTTGAAGGTCATCCTGAGGAACAAGGGTCTTTTATCCCAAGAATAAATGAAGCTATCACTGGAGGAATAACTTATAAAGTAGAGAATAAGTTGTTTAGTAGAATGATTTATAATAATCTAAGTACCTCTCAGTGTGGAATTGGTTAAGTAAATTATAATATAGCCATGATATGGAAAACTATGACACCATTAAAATGATTACATGTAAATATGTCACCATGGAGAAATGCCCACATTATAGTAATGCCGAGGGAACTTACTGTATAATGTATGCATACATTTAAAAAGTCTGAAAGTGTATAAACAAAAATGTCTACATTGTTTTTCTCTAAATAACAAACTAGTATTTTTTTCTCTTCGATTTTGCTTACTTACATATTCTAATTTTTCTACTGGAGTAATTAAAAGCAAGTGTCCCTGACATAACAGTGGAATGTGACCTAGCACTGAAATGACACCTTTGTGACATTCTTATAATAAAGAGTTGTGGGTGTTTTATTTTGCCTATTTTTAAAATGAGTCTTTTGCAGCACATTTCAATATTATTTCAATCACTTTATAATGGAAAAACAAAAGTATGACCACATTAGGAAGTGTTCTTTAACTTTAAAGTCCACCATTCCTTCTTCCTACATGCATCAATATCTTTGATCTTAGTATTTTCTCGGAATCAGTGTGCAGTTCTCTTCCAATTGAGTGTTGAGTTCCTCAGATGCTTCTGACTGTGTGTTCTTCCTTCTCTCTCTCTCTTTCTCTCTGTGACATATTTGTGTTCATATGATTATGTGTAATTATGTATGTGGGGGTGTGTGCATGTGTGTGTCCCTGTATGTGGAGTCCAGATGTTGGTGTCAGGAGTCTCCCTCAATCACATTCCACCTTAGTGTTTGAGACAAGGTTTCTCACTGAACCCAGAGCTCACTTATTCATCTAGGCTGGCTGACCCCTGGGATTTGCCTGGCTCTGTCTGCTAGCTTCATATCTGTTGCTATGATTAAATGCTCTGAACAGAATCAATTTAAGGAAGGAAAGGGATTACTTATTTTAGCTTACAAGTTACAGTCCATCATTAAGGGAAGTCAGAGCAGAAACTCAAATAGGAACTTGAAGCAGAAATGGGGAAGGGATGTTGCTTGCTAGTGTTCTTATGTGTCCCAAGGTGACCTGCTTAGGGAATGGTACCATCCAAGGTGGACTGGGCTTTACTATATCAATTAACAATTGATACAGTTCCTTACAGATGTGCCCACAGGCCAGTCTGATCTGGCTAATCCTTTCATTGAGACTACTTTCTCAGACAATTCTCGACTGTGTCAGCTAACTAGGACATGTCTTACTCCAGTGCTGAAGTGACAGATACATGCCACTGTTCCTGTTTTTACATGGGTACCAGGGGTCTGAACTCAGGTCATTTGCTTGTGTGCCTCTGAAAAGTTCTGATGAAAACCATCTGAATAATTAGAAACCTGCCCTCAGCAGAATGTATCTGAGCTCAGAAACAATTTTGCACCATCACCAGTACTTTCTCTGGGAACATGGTATAGCTCTCCATGTTGATTCCTTTTTTTTTTCTGTTTTCAGCATGAAGGGAAGTTTTAAGTCCCTCAAATATTAGCTATTTCACAACAATAGCACATCTGACCAAATGTCAAAGGACCAATATGTATGATTTTCCAACTATGTGGGTTTAAGTTCCCAGCAATTGCATCTTCTCCCTGAGATTCTTTTGTTGAATTCAAAGATACCTTTGAATTTTGAATTTCATGTCATGTTTTACAACAGTAGACATCTATGAATGTAACCAGTCCTTCTACTGGCTTGCAAAACTGAAGATTATTTATTTTTGCTCTTTCATACAATTTCTGTCACTGTTGTATAAAGCAGCCGAGGTTTTCTAGATCCTCTGGTGATCTGTGTCCAAAATACTTTTAAATAAACTGCCAAGGGGCTAGAGAGATATCTTACTAGTTAAGAGCACTTGCTGTTCTTGGAGAGAATCCCAAGTTCCTAGGGTTGATTCCTGGTACCCACATACCAGCTTACAACTGTCCTTAACTTTAGCTCCAGGGGACTGGTCACCTCTTCTGGCCATGCACATGATGCATAGGTATAAATTGAGGCAGAACCCTCATAGCCATTAAAAAAAAAAGCCAACCATGCTAAAAAAAAACTATGAATAAAAGCTATTTTAAAGTATTAAGCAGCTTTAATTCATTCAACTACCTGAGCCATAATCCTCCGTTCAGCAGAGGTCTTGCTAAGAGGCTTTTGGCTCTTGCCTTTCTCTATAATTTGCTTCAGTATGGCTATGGGCTTGTTATTATTACAGAAACACAGGGTATCAGATTCTTTGAAAATAGCTTGCTTTCTTATTGTATTTATCATTAAAGCAAGTATACAGTTCAGCTCATATGATTCCAAAGATGAATTCTGATTTTGGTGCAGGATGCATTAATCATGGTAATGGACTTTCCTACACTATGTTTTATTTTAAATGGTCACATTCAACAAAATACACTTTAGGTCTGTGGTCTCTGTAGATATTTTGTTTATCTCGGTCCTCAAAAACAGCTGCTGATATTTATGTAATGGTTTCGATGTAGATCACTCTTGTCACTGAGAGAATACCTGACAGAAATTACCAACAGAGGAAAGATTTAGTTTCTTCATAGATTCAGTTTTCAGTCCATCATGGTGGGGAGAGTGTGGCAGGATATCTTGAATTAGAGCAGAAAGAAAGGACCAGGGCGTGGCCCAATAACCCATTTCCTTCACAGCCCTCACCCTCCACAGTTGTACCATATCTAACAATCTATTCAGACGTTGACCCCATCAGTGGATTAAATCATCCCTAGGTCAGAATCTTCAAGATCTAATTATCTCTGGAAATGCCTCACAGATATCCCTTGGGCACTTTAATCATTTTCTGGGTTATTCTTTTTATTTGTTTGTTTGTTTGTTTTCAAGACAGGATTTTTCTGTGTAGTCCTGGTTCTCCAGGATGATTCGCCTGCCTCTGCTGGGATTAAAGGCACATATGTACCAGTACTCAGAATTTCTGGGTGATTCTTGATTCAATCAAGTTGACAACTGACCAGAACATATGGTTTTAAACTGTTTCCACAAATACAATTGCTAACAGATTTCCAAAAACAGTGTCTTAGTCACGGTTTCTATTGTTGGGAAGAAACACCATGACCTAAAAGTGAATTGGGGAGAAAACGGTTTATTTGGCTTACACTTCCATATCACTGTCACTGAAGGAAGTCAGGACAGAAGCTCAGACAAAGCAGGAACCTGGAGGCAGGAGCCATAGCAAATGCCTTGGGGAGGGGAGGGGGTGCTTTGGCTCACTGGCTTGCTCAGTCTGCTCTCTTATAGAACCCAGGACCACCAGCCCAGGGATGGCTCCACCCACAGTGGACTGGGTCCTCCCCATCCATCACTAAGTTTAAAAAATGCCCTACAGGTTGGCCCACAGACTGATTCTATAGGGGCATTTTCTCAATTGGGGGTCCCCTCCTTTGAGATAACTCTAGCTTGCATCAAGTTGACATAAAACTATCCAGCACAGATTGCCTTTAGGTAGTATAGCAATGTTAAAGAAGAAAACAAAATCTATGCCAGGCATGGAAAAACATTCCTGTTGTTTGAGGACTCTGAGACCTGAAACAGAAGGGTTTGAGTTTAAAGTCTGCCTGGGTTAACAGGAAGACCTTGTCTACAAACAAAAAGAGAAAGTTTGTGAATTATTTTTTGAAATCCTAACTTCCCAACTTCCACAGGTCCACAGCTAGTTTTAAAGAGTATGGGACATAGACTGTTAGCTCCTGTTGGGGTCAAAATAGCTGGGTGGGTTTTTAGACCAAATGTCTTCACCAGGTTTTCATTGCTGTGGTAAAAACATGATGACCAAAAGCAATTAGGAGATGGAAAAGATGTATTTCATCTTAGTACTTTTGTTCACTCTCTGTCACTGAGTGTAGCTGGAACCCGGAGCCAGGACTGAAGCAGATGTCACAGTGTGACATTGCTTGCTGCCTTGTTGCTCAGGGCTTGTTCACACTGATTTCTTATATACGCTAAGACTAGGCCAAGGGTGGCTCCACCCACAATGTCCTGGGCCCTCCCACATCAATCATCAATCAAGAGAATACCTCACAGGCTTGCCCACCGGCTAATCTTACATAGTTACTTTTCCTCTTAGCCTTGTTCCTTCTTCTCAGGTAGCTGTAGCTTGTATCGAGTTTACTTTTTCCCTTGTGCTTGGAATTGAACCTAGGGTCTTGCAAATATTTGGTAATCCCCATACCACAGAGTAATAGCCCCAGTCTTCCTTTGTACTTCTGTTGTTTTGTAATAAGACCCCAGATTTTAGCACAACTGACCACGTGTTGGAGGTACCATTCTGACCTTAACCCCAGCATACAGACTCCAATACCTGCCAAGATGGGAATGCCTGATCCATTGTAGACCTAGTCCACAGTTCCAGGATCCAGCAAAGTTCTTAAATGTATTAATCTTGGTTTTGGCTTATGTGGTTTCACTTTGTGCTAACTGGTCTTGCTAACCAGTATCTGGTTTTTGTGCATAAAAGACAAAGAACAGTGAGGCTTGGGTCTGCATGATTTGGTCAAGTTTCCCATGTAGCTGCTGGACCTCAATATAGACTTTCTTTGTGGTTCTAAGAGTGTTTATGTGTGTTCTCTGGTGGACTTACCTTACAACTTTTTGAGATATGTAGCCCTGGCTTCCCTGGAACTCACTATGTAGACCAGACTGATCTTGAAGTCACAGAGATCCTCCTATCTCTGCATCTCAAAGGCTGAGACTAATGGCATGTGCCATGATCCCCAGGTTTTTTGTTTTTTCTTCTTAAACTTTCCATTTGAGACAGGAATCCAGTCTGGAACTGAGCTGACACTAGAACCAAGGCTGACTTTGAACTTGTGATCCCCCTGTCTCAGCCTCTTGTTTAGTTAAGAATAATGGGTTATACCATCAGGTCCAACTCAATTTTTAAATACCTACTGACAATATGAAGTGGGATGCCAGCTATTCAACAGCGGCACATTTATGGAAATGGAGAGGTGAGGACAATGGATTTTGACAAAATGGATGAAAGAAAACCTTTCAAAGGGATAGATAGCATCTGATCTAAGTCCATCAAAAACAGTTGTTAAAAATTAAGCTACCACCACTGTCCTTCAAAGAGATGAGCTTAGCAGCTGTGCTTTCATTCCACTGATGTCAACAATAGTCAAACGATTGCAGAAATTACCTCTACATATTGTTTTGCCACATGGGGTGATCAACCTCATTTCTCTGTAGTCTCTTTAAAGAAAACCAGACTGTCAATCAGTTCAAGCAGACAGCTGTCTTCCCTTCGGAGGGAGCTTCACCTCCATGTCTTTGTGATTTGTAGAGAGAAAGAGAAAAGATGGATATTGGAATTCCAAGACCTTCAAGGTAGTTGTTTTAGTTGCAACTGAGTTTAGGAATTTGTAGAAGTCAGACAGGTTGCTACTGTGAAAAAGATAGGCCTATCTTAAGAAAAAAATATTTTGCCATGTATAAGAATTTTTGTTTGTGTTTTGAGATAGTCTTGGCTTGGCTAGACTATGTAGCCAAAAGATGACCCTTGACTATTGATCTTTCTCTGTCCACCATCTGAGCCCTGGGATTACAAGCATGTGCCACCATGCCCAGATAAGATCTTGAGTGCTATAGAAGTGGAAATTTCAGTATCCAATTGTGTGTGTGTGTGTGTGTGTGTGTGTGTGTGTATACAGTTAGAACAACCTAGTCTTCTCAGAGAAGTATTTATTGAAATTAGGAAATTAGCGATAAGCCCATAAGAACCTATCTTTGATGTGGGATCTTGTAATCTTGCCATGTTGTGAGAGATGGAAAAGCATTTTGGCTACTATTCTAGAAAGAATCAAAAGTCAGAGATATATAACATAATTTGGAAGTACATTTCAATTTTGTGCAATGTTCAGTTAGAGGAGAGTTGACAAAATTGAGGAGGATTATGAAAGATGGAAGAGAGATCCGGTATGGGGTTAAAAAGAGGAAGTGAGCCAGTAGTGGAGAAAGACTGGACAGAGAGAAGCTAAACAAGATGAAGGAACACAGGCTCTCACCTAGGACACTACACTGTTAACATTTTTTAAATTTTTATTGTTTGATCATTTAATACATGCATATGATGTGTTTTGACAAAATTCACTCCAATCTCTACTCCCCACTTCCTACCTGTCTTAGTCAGGTTTCCTATTGCTATAAAGAGACAGCATGACCACAGCAACTCTTATAAAGGAGAACAGTTAATTGGGGCTGGATTACAGTTTCAGAGGTTTAGTCCTTTATCATTATGTCAGGAAGCATGGCAGCATGCGGGCAGATGTGCTGGAGAAAGAGCCAAGAAGTTCTACATCCAGATCATCAGGCAGCAGGAAGAGAAGTGGCTTGAGTTTGTGAGACCTCAAAGCCTGCTCCCGCAGTTGACACACTTCCTCCAGCAAGTCCAAACCTACTCCGACAAAGCCACACCTCCTAATAGTGCCATTTTCTACGAGCCAGACATTCAAACACACAAGTCTATGGGGACTATTTCTATTCAAACCACCACACAACCTAATTACTACTACTATTTTTCACTCTGAACTTCATGTGCTTCAAACTCACTGAGTTCACTTAGGGCTGTTTATATGTGTATAGGTATGGGAATATTTACCGAAGCATGGATAACCTCATAGAGGCCACATCTTTGAATAAAATAGCCTCTTCCTCAGCAATCATTGATTGCCAATAGTTCTTTAGCTAAGGGTAGGACTTCATGAGCCTCTTTCTCATTTATGCTGCAATTTTGGTTGGCTTCATCTTGTGCATGCAGGCACAGCTGTTGTGAATTCATGCTCACAACTGTGCTTTCATGTCTGGTAAATACTCTTTAGAGTAGATTTCCACTGTCTCTGATTCTTACAAATATCACACACTTCCTCTTCTGTGGTGATTCCTGTGCTTTGTGAGGAGATGTGAGATAGATGATCCATTCATAGTTGAACACTCTAGTATCTAATTCCCTGAAGATCCCAATTGTGGAGCTCTGTATTAATCTCCATTTATAGGAAAAAACCATCTTCTCTGATGAGGGATAAGAGATGCACTAATCTATAGCTATAAATATAAGAATTAGGAAGCAGTTTGATATTTTGTCCATTTAGCAGAATGATAGACTTGCCCCTATGGCCTATGACCTAGTCAGCTGCTGGTCTTTGGATCAGTTAATGCTGTAAGGCATAAGTCTCATATTGTGGAATAGGCCTTAAACCCAGTCAGAAAGTAATGAGTTACTCCTTTAACAAGTATTGCATGAGTGGGCACATCTTGCCTTTACTATAACTTACAGAACTCACATTTGGTAAGATTGTTAATTACTTTTCTCTCCTGGTCATAAACATAGAACCTTCTAGTGCTATGGACGCTAGCTAGTAGGGATGAAACTTTTTCAGCTTAATTTTTTCATGTCCTATGAGTCAAATATGTGGTGTTTTGAGCAATAGGGTCTTACAGTCAAATTCTATATGATAACCAAGAGCAATGGAAATACCTGCGATGTTTAGGGGACAGTCTATGGGACCTCACTGACCAACAACAAAAGAAGAATTAACTACCTGATAGTGGACTTTTTATTTGATAGCCTATGGTGTCTGGAAAAGGCATTATTTCCCCATTATAGGGTAGCTCCCTTTAAACCCCTTTTGTATATTGTGGTGGTTTGAATATGCTTGGCCCATAGAAAGTGACACTATTAAGATGTGTGGCCTGTTCAGCATCAGTTACAATTGATGACCCAGGACTGAGGGGATCATGCAAAGAAGTTGAGGTATGGTACCATGAAGGGAGCCTATGAGAGGTTATTGGTAAAGTCTAGTTGCAACAGAAGACCCCAGTGTATTAAAGATGCCAGTACCATGGGATGATCACCAAGAATAG